>CM050511.1:45462944-46822944 GCA_027563665.1 Antrozous pallidus | reverse complement strand
AACATAGACAAAATATTATTTCAATATAAATTTAAAGATGTTATTAGTAAGATTTTTCTTGTTTTGATATTAAGTCTCTGAAATGTCATGTTTATTTTACATTTATAGACCTTCTCAGTCCAAATAATAAATTCTCAAGTAAAATATGTCCTACAATATTATGGAAATATGTTTTATTCTATTTCGGTTTTAAAATTTTAATTAACTTGAATCAAATAAAATAAAACATTTAACTCATCTATTACACTAGTATGATAGTAACACCATCAAGTGGTTGATAGCCACATGTGGCTAGTGGTTACCGTATTTGATGGTGTAAGTTTAGAAAAATAGAAGAAATAGTGAAGTAGTCTGAGGTGAGCAGGTCAGAAAACTATTTTCTCTTTTGAGCCTGAAGCAGAAACAGTGGTTAAAGAGATCTGAATACTGCTGCTGTATGGAAAGAGTCCCCTTTTTGCACCTTTGGTTGAAGTACGTAGCCATCCTTGATGGGCAAGTACAGAGGACAACAAGTACACATACCTGGAGCCATATTGTTCTAGTGGCATGCTGATAACTGCATTTTACAAAAATGAAAACCCTGATTTGCAATATTTATTCATTTTCATGTTGTAAGTTTACTCATCATGGCCACATGCAAGCTAAAAACATGATGTTACTGAAAAGCCGAGTTAGGGGGAAATGTGCAGAATTAGCTCTCTCCAACACACCACTGCATCTCTTCCTACCATTCAATCTCCTGTCTTTTCTGATGGCCAAACTCAACTGGCAACTAGAAATAAGGATTCCCCTGATGAATTTATTGCAGGTTAGCCTCCCACAATACTGAATAGGTTGGAGAAGAATCAAACTGGGCAAATGGATAATATAATTAATACTCAAAATAAAGAAGGCCGGTCTACCTTTTTCTATTTTTCCTTCTGCACATATAGAAGAAACAGATGATCAGAAAAAAGATGAAATCTGTAATATAAATTTGGAATGTGGGGTGATAAATAGAACAGGTATCAGATTATTTTAGATTAAAAATTTTGTTCTATGTGAGTATAAAATTTATGCAAAGGAAAAATGCCTTTCCAATATAAATCAGTGGTGGACCCCACTTGGGAAAAAGAGTTCACATAGCCTCACAAGTTATGAAAGAACATATTTATTCTTTGTTTTCTGTTTGCAACAGATTAAGAAAATTTCTCTGGAAAAAATGCAAACAATTAATGAAATTATACTTTTTTGGTATTAAATAATGACTTTATGGTAACATAATTATTCAGTTTATTAGCAAAATTTTCTTTCTTACCACTTCATGATTTCTCTTACCATCTGTCATCCCCAGTGCTCTAGAACCTTCAGGTTTCTCTTCTACTACCAACATAGATCCAAATTCTTTGCATGTCCCTTCAAAGAACTCCCTAATTTAAATTTAACCTATATTTCTAAAATCTCATATGAGGACATTCATGCAACCAGATCAAGTTATTGTAATTTCCACAATGCCGGTTGTCTTTGTTACAGTGCTTTTGCTTCATACAGTGCTTTTCCTTTTTTATACCTGGCCTCCAACACACACACACACACACACACACACACACACACACACACACACACACGAATATTACTATATATTTACAAACCCCAACCATTATTGAGGTTCATCATTGAGGCAAAAATTTTTGAAGCCTTAGTAATCATTTGGCATACATCCTCAGCTCCAAACACAGGAACTTCAGTGACAGTTAATTCCCCCACTCATTTTGCCACTTGGATGCTCTCTCCAGTTGGTTTGATGGCCAATCTCATGTCACTCCTTTTTATTTGCATTTTAACACTAAACTCTAAAGTGATCCCATGGCCCAGCTGGTGTGGCTCATTGGTTGAGCAATGATCTATGGATTATAGGATCACCATGGCTCAATTCCTGATCAGGGCACATGCCTGGGTTGGGGGCTCAGTCCCCAGAGGGGGGCGTGCATGAGGCAGCCAATCAATGATTCTCATCATTGATGTTTCTCCCTTTCCTTCTCTTTTCCTCTTTTAAATCAATAAAAATATATTAAAGTGATTTCATGGATCCAGAAAGGTGACCAGATTTTAAATCTAAGTCATTTGCTCAGTATCAGCAGCAATTACATATATGGTGGTAGTTCATCCTGATTTGCATTAGGAAATAGCAGAAATGCTAAAGGTTTGGGTTGGTTAATTGCCAACCTGTGGTTAAGTGCCAAACATTTTGTATATTTATTTATGTGCTGGCAGATATCTTTCCAACACGTGGCATGCAGCTTTGCTTTCCCAAGCCCGTGTGTATATTGTGGTCACCGGAATTACTGGAATAACATTCTTTCCCAAATCCTACCCCTCTACACTCTCTCTTCACTTCCTGGCCATTAAAGTTTTGCCCATGGGTTGGCTTCTGGACTCAGTCTATTATTGATGATCTGGAAGAGCAATCATGAGTCTGTACTCTGTGAGATATTAATGGGTGCTAGATATAGGAGTATATATTAAAACTAGACGCCCAATGCATGAAATTCGGGCACTGGTAGGGTCCCTAGTGGCTTCCAGCTGCCAACCAGAGCTTTCTTCCCCCCCACCTCTGGCCCCACCCTAGTTGAACTCCTGGTTTAGGGGACAATTTGCATATTACACTTTTATTACATATTATATAGAAATCTGAAATATGCTGGCTAAAACAAAAATATTTCTTACTACAGAACTTTTCAGAGCCTTTACCATGCCAATGTGAAATGTGAATTATTAAAAATAAAATAGAGTAGGTAACATTTCACACATATATTTGAATTTTAAATGCCCCTACTTTAATATACCCTGCCCCAGAACATGAGAAAATACCTCATAGAGTTGTTGTGAAGATTAAATGGAAAGTACCTGGAACAGTGCCTAGCAGAAGTTGAAAACCCTTTGAGCTTTTTTGTCATTGTTGTCACATAGATGTAAGAAAGAAACAGAGCTACATATGGATTGAATAAGGATCTTTTATAGAGCCTAGAAGATCCGAAAGGATACTGCAGAGAACCACTATAGACTTCTCTTTGGGTTGCTTTGAATGAGAAACAAGATTAAGTGCAGAGAAGTTTATCCTTTTCCATTCTTCTGAAAGCCTGGCTATCCAAGACTCAAATAGCATTGAGCAATTCATGGCTCAGAGCACAGCTTGGGAGTCCTGCTTATGTCTTGGTTCTTCAGTTGGTAACCATATGTCCTTGGGAAAATTGTTTAAAGAATTTATAACCATAAATCTAAAAAAATATTGAAGAATAATATTTATCTTCCTGCATGTTGTCAGTAATTCAGGAGATTAAATATATGAAGTACTTAACCCATGCCTGATACATGGTAAAATGCTCAATAAGTGGAGGTTCTGAATTATTCCAGGATTAGACTCATTTCTCTAGACTCATTTAATATTACCCAGGCAGTATCCACAAAGACTAGTTTGCTTTACAATTTGCTTTAGTAAATATGTTGGACATTTAGATTGTTGATAGATTGGATTGCTGGGTCAGGCCTACCAGGCCTAGTGGGTAATTCCTTACTGTTAGGAAGTATAAAGAGAAGTTATACAAGCTCTCACTGATCACTGTTCGTAGCAGCCCAAACAGTCAAACTAGATTATAAAGTCAGAAAGTAATTCTGAAGCAACTCTGGTATTCCTTTTTTTAAAAAACATATAAACAGTTTCTCATCTAAAGCATGATTATTTAGCTCCTACTTAAGATGATAAGCATTCCCAAGTTCACTGCTCTATTTAAGAAGGTTGTGAATAATACTGCAGTTATTCACAATTCAGTGGTCGGAAGCTGTGGGAAAAATAATGTTAATTTTAGATGTTTCACGCACCACTGCTAATGTTATCTATCCTGTTTGGGCAGGGAGAAAACTGGCAAGAGTTGTGAGATGGGGAATTTATGTGAGTTAATGGAAATGTTGTGGCTGACCAACAAAGGAAATTACCCAGCCAAAATCAAAACAAAAATATTAACTTGGAAGGGGGAAAATGCCTACAGCTTAATAATATCATGCATTGAAACCTTATCTAGTGGTTGAAGTAATTTGATTTGAAGAACTTAAAGAGCATTTTGTGGTTTATGGAAACTACCAGCAGACACAGTGTTTAGCAGCCTCTCCACTACTTAGTTCACATAACATCCTCTCCTCTCACCAAAGGGGTCATTTAGCTTTCCTTATCACTGGGCTGTTACCAACTTGTCTAAGACCTCTTAAGGATAAAAGCCATGCATGGCTGCTTATTTCCACAAACCCAAGTGACCACAACACATGTGAAGGTTTACTTACATTCACTTAAGATAATTTTTCAGTCTGCTTATGCAGGATTTAGACATCTATGCCTCTTTTTCTTCCATAAAGAAGCCTTCTAAAATGATCACACACATACACACACACACACACAAATGATCCTCATTACAACTTCACAATTAAAGATTAGAATAATTCTGAATCCAATAATTCAAAGGTGGGTGATACTGAGCTATTACTGAAAAAAAAAACCCAGGGTTAGAGACCAATTCTCTTTTTTTATAATTCAGCACCATGACATTCTTTGTGTAAAGAATATACCTAATAAAAGAGTAACATGATGATTGATTGTACCTTTGTGACACCCACCAGCCAATCAGAAGTGATTTTGCAAATTAACCCAAGAAAGATGATGTGTCAATTTGTATATGCAGGCACCAAGGGGCTGGGGGTGAGGCAGGACATTTGAGTTGTCGCCATGGTGACAACACAGGTGTTCCACCCTGCCCCTGGCAGCTCTGAACCTTTGAGCAGTGTGGGAAGGCAGAAAGGCAGCTCCAGCCAGAGCAAAGGCAGTGCCAGCAGCCAGAGAAAGAGGCCCATTCTGGCATGAATCTTCATGCAGTTGGCTTCTAGTCTTATATAATAAAAGGCTAATATGCAAATAGACCAAACAGCAGGACTACCAGTCACTATGATGCCCACTGACCACCAGGGGTCAGATGCTCAATGCAGGAGCTGCCCTCTGGTGGTCAATGTGCTCCCACAGGGGAATACCATTCAGCCAGAAACCAGGCTTACAAACAGGCTTACCATGGCAGCACTAAGGATCCCTAGAAGGAGGTCCACTGAGGGGTCCCACACTGCAAGGGGCCACAGGTTGGGCTGAGGGACCTCTCTCCAGTGCACAAATGTCATGCACCAGGCCTCTAGTAGGAGGATAAGCAGGGAAGAAGAAGACCTTGATAAGGAACTTACCAACTTAACCCTTTTAGAGTGGCAACTAGCCACATCTGGCCCCCAGCTGCTCTTCTTTGAAGTCCTGGTGCTCCTCTGAGGACTGTCCTGCTCACTTGATACTAGAACAAGAACTACCAGGGCTTTTGTTTGACCAACACATGGGCACATGAAGTTAACTGCTCAAACAGACTTAGAAAGACAAACAGACTTATTTCCTCATTCATTTGTCTAGTAAAATATGCTATTATTCTACCACTGAAAATTTCTCAGGACTGGCATATTATCCTAGCTAATAAGAGAGTAATATGCAATTTGACCATACCTCCACTACACCCACCAGTCACACCCATTAGCCATGCCCACCAGCCAATCAGGAACGAATATGCAATAAAACCCAATTGAGATGGCTGCCAGCCACAGAGAGGCTTGGGAAGGAGGCTTGGGTTTCCCTGGCAATGGAGGAAGCAAAGCTTTCCGCCTGCTCTTGCCAGCTCAGGCCTCCACCCAATGCTCCAAAGTTTCAATGATAGAAGATAATGAGGGCAGCCACAGAGTTGGAGAGAGCAGGGGGCTTGAGTTGTACCCAGAGATGGAGGAAGCCAAGCTTTCCACCTGGCCTGGCCAGCCCAGGCCTTCACTTAATGCTACAAAGTTTCAATTATAGAAGGTAAATAAATCATAACAGAAGTGGCTAATGACACAGAGCGAGCAGAATGCTTGGTTCTGCTCCAGGCTACAAAGTTTCAATTGTAGAAGAAAAATAAATACCAGATACCAGGGCCTCCACTTGGATTGCCAAGGTATGTGGCCAGCCTGCAAATCACTACAAGTCCCTCCCCCAGACCGACTCACACCCCAAGGGAACCCCCACACTGATCCGGGACACCTTTCAGGGCAAACCACCTGGCCCCCACCCATGCACCAGGCCTCTATTCTATCTAATAAAAGAATAATATGCAGATTGACCATCACTCTCAACACACAAGAGGGCTGCCTCCTGTGGTCAAAGATACTGCCCCCATGTGGACACAAGATGGCCACCACAAGATGGTCAGCAGGGGAGGGCAGTGGGAGAAACCAGGCCTGCAAGGAAGGGCAGTTGGGGCCATCAAGCCTGCAGGGGATGGCAGTTAGGGGTGACCAGGCCAACAGAGGAGGGAAGTTGGGGGTGACGGAGCCTGCAGGGAAGGGCAATTATAGGCATCAATCAGCCTGGCAGGGGAGTGTTTAGAGGGTACCACGCTGGCAGGCAGAAGTGGTTATGGCAATCAGGAAGGCAGGCAGGCAAGCAGTTGGGAGCCAGTAATCCTTGATTGTGAAAGGGATGTCTGACTGCCTGTTTAGGCCTAATCCGATCCTATCAGGATAGGGCCTAAACAGGCAGTTGTACATTCCTCAAGGGGTCCCAGGTTGGAGACAATGCAGGGTGGGCTCAGAGACACTCTCCTCCTGCCTCCCTGTGTACAAATTTCATGCACTGGGCCTCTAGTTTTATAATAATTAGTATTAATTGATTTTAGATAATATTAGTAATACTGTTAACAATATTAATCATATTTAACATTAGAACTATTACCTAAAATATTAACATATTATAATTCAACTTTTTCCTTTTCTCATATCTCCAAAATTTAATGTTTTATAAGATTAATGATAGTCCTCATGTGATTTTCTAAGATGAATTAAAATGTATAGTACTTTGTTAATAATTTCACTTCATTTTTATTGATAGACATTGTTGGGAATATGTTGATTGGAATTCTGAATATCTTTTCCCTACTTAAAGTACTTTGTATAAGAACTTATAAGTTGAAATTAATCTTTATCTTAGAAATTTTACCAATGTCCTATTTATTGTCATTATTTTTTTTCATATTAAAGTCTCAGTTGCTGGTCTCTTGATTTTTATGAAGTAAGAAACGCAGAAAGATTTCATTGTGCTATTAATTAATCACTGTTTGCTGAAGCATTATTTAAGAAATAAAATCCCCAATATAAATTTTTATAACCCTACATAATGTAGAAGGAAAATCAAATCATTCTCACATGCAGAATGAATTCACTGAAGAAGGGGACTCTATTTACCTTTTAATACCCTTTCTTCAGAAGAAATTCAAAAGAAATTTTACTTTCTTATTTTTACTTAATTAGCCATATGAAAATCTGTCCCAAACTCTTAATTTTGAAACATGAGAAAGACCTTAAAGGGGAAAAGGGATAGTACTGAAAAATTATAAACCAAAAATGTCTACTTTGGAAATCTTTCATTTGTAACAAAAATCAAGTGGAATATATAGAAAAAAACTAGGTATGTCATTGTGGAAATTCAGAATCACAGAATCTCTTAATGAGGTGTTCAGCTACTAATCTGGTTTCACTTACAATGATTTGTAGCTCAGATTTTTAAAATAATATATGATTCAATTTATGGAACACATAAGACTATGCCTCAGGAATAAAGTATAAACAGAGATTTCTTGTTTCAAGTGTTCTGATCAAGATTTCATTCTATTTCTAGGAAAGGTAACTGAATACCTCCCATAGACAACAGATTGTGAGTTTAGTATGCTATAAAAGGGTTTCTGAATGAAGTCTTTGAAAGAACTCTTTTGAGCCCAGAGTTCTAAGGTAAACTATGAAATCACATGGATATTGAAGCTGGCAGTTCTTAGAGCCACAACTACCCTCACACTCTGAGACATCAAAGGAAAGGCAATGTCTGGTGATTAACCTCACACACAAAATTATTGTGTCATAGAATGGTGACAGATTTTCATAGTTCCCTTGGTGACCTGTTTGCTAGTCTAATAACTAGCAGGACAAGGAAAAACAGCTGCACAAGATTAGTTCTCTCCTTTCTAGGGCAGTTATGACAGGAATACAGCCAGTAGTTTTTTTTGTTGTTGTTGTTTTTCCCCCTACTTCTCTGAAAAGTGTCTATCTAATACCTATGTTAGCCTTTTTCTATAGGCTGATTAACTCTACAAACTTACTTTTAATTTGACTAATAATGACACATAATTTTAAAACCAAATTTAGTTGAGAACTATCATATATTAAACATTCCTTATGAATTGGCACACAATTACATTTAGAGCACTCCTAAAGTCTTATAACACAAGACAGCTATTCATTATTATAAAATCTCCGATTTTTAGAAAAGTTTACCTTATACAAAACTCAGGTTTGAATCTCTGTAATGTCTACCTATTAGTCTCAATTCTTTCTCCTATTTACAAAGAATAACTGTTCTCATCCTACTAGCTATATAATGTAAGAGCTTTACCATTTAGCAAGGGCCTGACACATACTGGGCTTTTAATAAATGTTTTTTAAATAAATGGTTAAACAAATGTGTGAAAAATTACTTTATATCAACAAAAAATATTGCTAGACATTCTTTCCAAGTTAAAAAGTTTCAGTATTTTATTTGTTCTTCCTGTAAAATAATTTTCAGTTTTCATTTACCAACTAAGTGCTACATGTGTTGATGGGAATACATGCACCACATTTATGCATGTAATATCAGCATGTAAATAGATTAAAATCCTCTCAAAATTTTATAACTCACTAAGAGTACCAACAAATTATTTGAGGTCAGTCAGCTATCTAGGCACCCAAGTTTCTTAAATTCTTTAGAGTTCAATTCTTCATTTACTGTGCCTACTAAAAAACTTCCTTTTAATTTAATTCATACAAGTTATTGGAGGGCAGAAAAATATTAAGTCTACAAATCAAAACATTCAACTTAAAGGTCCTGGTAGCTTAAATACTGAATTTTCTTCTCCAAGATCTCTAAGAGTCAGGTGTATTGAAATAAATATTCAGGTCTGCAATTCCGCATGTATGCATAATCAGTTAGACACCTTTTTAGAAGGCATTGCACTCTTTCCATTCTCATTGTAATAAGTTGTGTGTGTTCTCTTTTATGGTCTACCAAATTACATCTGACTAAATGCAACTATTTAGTGAAAATGAATTCCATTAGAGTATAATATTACCCAATTATTGCTTTCTTCTGAGGAAATAATGGAGAACACGTGTAGATGCTTAATATCAGGCTCCTGTTTCTAGAGTTACAGTCTTAAAGCTGTCAGGCCTACTCAAGAACAAGGATGATCCAGAGCTTGCCCGGCATATAAAATACAATTTTTGAACACTTTAGTAGGTGAGGCAGGAGAACACTAAACAACTGGCATAGAGGGCTTGAAATATCCAAGCAAAGGGACATTTTCTTTTCTTCTCAGTTGTCAATCCAAAATACATAAATCATATTTTCTAATCTATTTTGAATGTCCTGGGTATTTTTTCAGTCCATTCTGTTTCAAACTCACAATGTGGTAGCTCTTCATCTGGCCACAAAACAAGTTATTTTGCTTAAAATTCTTCTGGAAGAAGAGTACATAAAGTGTATCCCCATTTTTTTCTATCAAATTGTTGTGATCACTTCAGCTATGCAAGATATAGAGGCATATTTACATTTATTCTTTTACTCCAGGAAGGACAATTATCAATGTTCTTTTCAAAAGCCATCTCAGAAATGGATGCCAAAAATCACTTTACAATAAATCTCATTTAACTCAGTAGTTCCGGGTGGGGGGAAAGGTCATTTTAAAATGATAGTAATAAATTAAATGAAAATATGTAATAATTATCATGTACAGGAAATAGTTTTATCAAGTATCTATAATAAAAAAAAAGCATAATCTGCTCATTAGCCTGGACAGCTGAACAATCTCCAGACATCATTCGGGACGATTTTCTGGACATCATTCCAGACTAAGTTGCGGTGGCAGAGGTGGTTAGGGGTGATCAGGCAGGCAGGTGAGTGATTAAGGGTGATCAGGTAGGCAGGCAGAGGGGTTAGGAGGTGACCAGGCAAGCAGGTAAATGGTTAGAGGGAATAAGGCAGCCGGGCAGGTGAGTGGTTGGTTAGGAAACAGCGGTCCCAGATTGCAAGAGGGTGCAGTCCAGGCTGAGGGATACCCACCCCACCATGCATAAATTTCATGCACGAGGTCTCTAATGAAAAATACTTCTCTAAATTGTATGTCTAATAAATTTGTTGTCAAATTTCTTAAGATAAGCCATATCCAAATAGCTATAGCTAATAAGAAAAATTTTCCTACGCCTTATATAAAATGGGAAATCAGATTATTTGTGCTAATTACTGGAAGCACTAAATAGTACTTCGTATTGAGGACTATATTACAAAACTTACATTTGAAACAAGCAATTTTCTTACACAAATGGGTTATAAATGTGTAATTTTGCAACTAATAAAAATAGCTTCCTGAATACTACGTGAAAAACTTTGACAGGATCAACTGAAGCATTAAAAACTAGGGTCACTTACATAACCAATATGCATGTAAAGTAACTCCTTAGGGTTAACCACATTTTCTAGGGAAAATAAGGCAGAAATTGACTTTAGAGAAAGCATACAAAATTTGGTATCAGGAAGACCTGGATTAATATCCTGACCTCAGAACTTAGTTTATGTTGTTAGGCAAATTACTTTATTTTCTCAATGAAAATAAAGGTATGCCTCCTTTCCCTATACCTACTATGAGAGTCACAACTGAAATGTAAATCACTTAGTGAATCACTGATCATTGTAGATTATAGGGTTTTAAAAATGAATTATACGTGACCCTACTTTATAAAGAAAAAACTTTAAATATATGTGTGTATATGTGTGTGTACGTGTGTGTGTGTAAATGTACCAGTATGTGTGCATGTATGTGAAGGTACATGTATATATCTTTTTTGAGGAAATTTTTTCTAATTAAATATTTATCTCTTTAGTTATAAAGCATGTGGCTACATGAAATAGTTAATTAAAAATTTAAATTATATTTTTATATTTTTAAATCTTTTTAACGTTAATATTCTGTAAACATATATTTAATGCAAAATATTAAATATAAACTGGAGTATTCTAAATTGGTAAGATTTAAACTCTTCAAATAATTCTGGTAAACACACACACACACAAAAACAAAAACAAAAACAAACAAACAAACAAACAAACAAAACCTGTACCTGTGAAAGGAAGGGAATGTTTCAAAACCTTATCACTACAAAAATGACTAATGTGATAAAATATGTAATGTGAAAAGAAATACTGAAAGAAGTGGTAAGAGCATATATAATTAAAGAAAAGGCATGATAAAATATAAATATAAACATTAACAAACCAAAATTAAAAAATAATGCATAGCTTTATAAATAAAAAGAGATTAAAACTGATTAAATGTATTTATTAGAGTTAAGATTTATTATATATCTAATATGTTACTTTTAAGAATATTAGTCATGCTTCAAGGCAAACTAATCTTTTCAGTGCTGTAGACTGAAAAGCCAGTTCATAGTTTTAAAGTAATGTTAATGGTAGAGAAAATGATAGTGTTTCTATTTAATTCATCAATAATACAGCACTTATTACAATTGAAATAAAGAACCCTGTTTACAACATTTGGACAAAATGTTTATGGATTTTTTAATCCAAGCAAAACTTCCATCATCAATTTTGTAACACCGGACACCAAACTACTTTCAGCACCTGAAATATTACTGGAGGCTTTTACTTAATGAGTAAAATGTTGATTCAAACCTACAAGACTCAGTATGTTATTTGGTAACTATTCAATATGTTTGTGTTTTGGTTTATACTAATTTTTTCATTTTCCTATTCTTAGTGCTAATAATACAGGGGACCTATGCCAGATTTTCTACACTCTGACTGTTCCCTTTGAGATAATAGTGTATAGCCATGCAAGCCACAGGGCAAAGGAAGAGAACAGACTTCTATGTTCATTATGTGCCCCACATAAAGCCAAGTTCTAAATGCCTCGTCTCATATAGTCCTCATGAAATGTGTATTATGTCCATTTTGCAGAGTAGGGTGGGCATTGAAATTTGAATTAAGTATCTTATTCATGCCCATACAGCTAGGAAATACAGATCTTACTATCGTCAAAATCCATGAAGTTGTGAGAAGTAGTTATTCTCAATTCTACTACCTGAACTATACATTCACTTCAACTGGCTCTAAGGTCATAGGTGTGAAGCTACCTGGTAGGGAAAAACCAGGCATGAATGGTCTGAGGATTGACTTCTTTTGACTGTTCTCCATATCCTATGGACAGGGCTCTTCTCTCTGCTAAAACAAAACAAAACTTACTGTAATCTTAAAAATAAAGCCCAATGAGATCAGGTGGTATAACAGTCCAGCATCACAAACCTGTATGACACTCCAAGCTCAGGAATGCCAAGGACTGTCAACAACCATCAGATGCTAGGAAGTGGCAAGAAAGAACCCTTCCCTATATGTCAGAGGGACCATGGTTCTGCCAGCACCATAATTCAGACTTCTCCCCTCCAGACCTGTGAGAGAATAAATGTCTGTTGTGTTAAGCCACCCAGTTTGGGCTACTTTGTTCATCCAGGAAATGAATAGGGATCTCGGTAATCCTAAAGACTTTCCTCTTCTAAGAATTTTCTAAGTAAACAATTTACCTTTTATCTGTATGATGATGTTCAGACTTTCTGGACTAATTTTAAAAAATAGCTTTCAGGGCTACAGGATTGGTGTTTAAATCAACTAATACTAATTAGTGTAAAGATTAAATAATATATTTAAATCTCTTAGCTCAAAACTTGGAAGGTATCTCATGCTCAGTAAAGAACAATTCTTTCTTTTCTTTCCTCTTGTTCTAGATGATTTGCAAGTTTTAAGGACCCAGAAGTAGAGAACATGGTCTCTTACCACTAGGTGAATTGTCTTGCTCCTAGTAGATAATGTCTTATGTGCACAAAAGAACAAATTATCAGTTTTTTAACCTAAAGAAATTAAAGGCTAGTTGTTCTCCATAGGAAAGACCTTAAATTCACCACACACACACACACACACACACACACCATTGTCCTTTGCAATGTGGAAGCTTTATCATTACATCATTACCTTCACCAGACTACTGCAGACTTCAACCCTCTGGTCTTTTCTGACTAGAAATAATTCCATCGAATCAAAAGTGAGCAGGAAGTGCAATGTTACCTGCCCTGAAGATTTTAACCCACATTTAATTTTTTGCATTTGTTACATAATGACTTTTTCATCTTCCTTCGAAGAACATAAATCTTCAATTTAAAAACCATGTGTTGAAGAAGGAAAAAAAAATCTGTTCTGAATTATGTCATTGAACTAGCTACAACACTATGTTTCTTCACAATGCCTGATTTCACAGTGCATAGACATGCAAACAAATTGTTCAAATCTTTTAAGTCTATATTTTTATATTCTGGAACTCTAAGTATCACTGTGTGACTATATAGTTAGCAGACCTACTGGTTCTCCCTGCCTTTTACTTGCTTTTTCCATAGCAGAAGCTGGATCTAATTTCCAAATGAAAGACCTCTTTACCAAAAATACATTTTTATGAAAGAATTACTTTACTGTGTTTGCCATTTGGGTCCTTTTACTTGGCTGTTTTATCCTATTCAAAATGTGAATGGAAAATGTCTATCTGCTTCAGGGCTTCACATGCTTCTGCTTTGCTGGGTCAATGATTTCTATTGCCAAGAAGAAGAAAAAAAACTAAAAAAGAAAGAGAAAACCACTAGTCATTGAACAAATGTTGAGTCAAAAGCAACTTTGGTATGCTCTAAAAATGGCATAAAATTGAAAATTAACCTCATTGTAATATTCTAACTTTTGGACTTGGTGTACTCAGTCTAGCCCCTGTTTAAATAATCCTGAAGCACAGTGATCTAAAGTCCAGGCCCTTAATAATCTAGATGTATTTGATTTTAGCTGTGCTACTTACAAATTGTGTGATCTTGGACAAATCGTTTGAGTTTACTTGCTTTTGCTTCTTTTTTTTGGTAAAACAGGATAATACCCATTCTTTGGCACTGTTGTCTGGATTAAAACAAATGACATACATAAAATGCTTACTATAATGTCAGATAGGCTATCATATTCCATAATTGATTAGTAGTATATAATTTATATCACCTAATATATCATTATGGATAGATTAAAAATTAGATTCAAATTCACTAAAACCTTATTACTAAAAAGGCAGGATTGTTTCCATAGCATTTGATGGCTTGCAGATCTCTGCCTTTCTCTTCACATGGTGTTCTCCATGTGTGCCTGTTATCCTGAGGGAAGTGCTGAACAGAACTAGCTATTAGATGGCTTAGTCTTTTATCCCTGTACTCAGGTCAGACAAAGTTTGCACAGGACTGCTACAAACCTTCACCAGTTTCTTCTGGCTTTGCTATATGCCCATGCATAGTTTGTGATCATTCTAATCCTATCAGAATTGCTCATGCTCTACACACACACACACACACACACACCTCCCAGGCCCTTGACTGACTAGAGAGGCCTGGGATTCCACCTCAGTGAATGATCCCACCAGCTTTTACCACCTTTGAGCCAATGGCTCAGTGACACTGCCCTAAAGTTTTGCCTTTGTGGGAATCTGACTTAGATGTGTTTAGTAATTTCACAGTTGGTACCTTTACCCCTTTGGTTCCTCAGCGAGGAACATAAACCAAATACCTGAACCTGCAGCTTGCTTTCCTACCACAGGTTTACCATAGGCTACAGCTAACCTGTCTCAGACTAGGTCCAGCATCATCACATCACCAGGGACCATGTTAAAATGCAAAATATTAGGCTTACCCAAGATCTGCCTATTTAGATCCACATTAAAATAAAATCCTCAAGTAACTGGTATGCACTTTATAATTTGAGAAACATTGCTCTAAAATGTATAATACTTGCATTCCAAAATGAATTATAAGATAGAGAAAAACTCATGGGATAGAATTCATATTCTTCATTTGTTTTACTTATTTCTATTTTTATGAGGGAGAGTCAAATTAGAATTTATGAAGCAACATGATTCAACACAACTTATATTCATAATACTATGCGGATTTGGAAAGAGAGTGCCAGAATCTATAAAATATACTGCAAGAGAAAAAAAATTAAATTCAGCCTCCCATTCCAAACTGTATAATCAGAGTAAGAGAGGGGTTGGAGTGTGAATATACTATTGAATTAATAAGTTCCAAAGTGTTTCTTATATCATGATATTGTGGTGTCTAATTTCACTGTAAATAAGTTCTTAGAGATACACATTTTGGTCTACTCACTATAGCATCTAGTGCTTGGGCAGATTGAAAATTCTAGCAATGAAGAAAAAATGGATTGTATTGATAGACCTATGCTAGAATTCATAACGATGTCTTCCTAAGAAATTTCAAAGGTGATTTAAAGCCGCAAATAAGAATCTATTAACTTCTATTCTACCATTAATCACAAGTCATCTGAAACTGACAAAAATATTTCTAGTACAGTTATTTTAATTTAATTAATTTTATAATTCTATAATTCAGCAAAATGATAAATGTCATATATAAAATAACTGCCTAAAGGTCACACATGATCCAGTAAGCATAATCATTGTCTCTTCCAATGATGTCCATACTCTAATTTCTAGAATTTGTGACAAAGGGACTTTTCAGATATTAAAAACCTCACTATGGTAAGATTATTCGGGAATAACTGGGAAGCCTAATCCAATCACACGGCTCTTTAAAACTGGAAAAACTTTCAGGCTAAAGTTGAAGACTATGAGACCTAGAAATGTTACTAAGGAAGAAGGGTCAGAGATATGTAGTATGAAAGACTGGCCTTTCCATTGCTGGCTTGAAGCTGAAGGATATGGGTGGTCTCTAGAAGCTGAATAAGTCCAGGAAATGGATTCTTCCCTCCACCTCCAGAAAGAAAATAAAAACTAAATAAGTAAGAGAGTAATCAAAGAGCTAGAATATAGTTAATGAGCTAGAAGGTAAATGTCGGAAATAAAAATTAAAGGGCTGAAAGGTAATGGTTTAAAGGCTCACGTTCAAGCGACTTAAAAAAAAAAGACAAGCAGCTTTTTTCTGTTATTAATGATAATCATTTGACTATGTAGTAATTTTGGTAATGTGGTACTATAGCAGGATTCGGATGGAGGGATTTCAACATCTCAATGATGATTTCAAAACAGTGCATTTTTCTATATACTATAACCAAACCCCAGGGACAGGGTCCTCCCTGGTCTCCGATCATTTTTCCATGCTTTAGCAGCACCTGGTTGTGGGAGAAAAAACAACACCTACAGCAATTTTTTAGTAACCAAGAAAGTTTGTTTGCCTGGGTCAAATTTCTACGATCTGGTTGAAATCTTCAGTGACTTCAAGATCAAGTTAAGTGCACAGTATTTGCCAAGTGTTAAATTCTATGATTCATTTGATGGCTGAATTGAGTGCAGGTGGTCTCCCCATTTTTTTACTCCCTGCTCATCACCTTCAGCACATCCATACTACATACCTCCCAATTTCACTTAAGTAAAAGAAGTGAAAGTGCAGGTGACAATCTCTGGCTTGTGTCCTGTGTTTGTATAAAACAAATCAAATGAAAATTAAGGAAAAGTATAACTGTTAAATAAGAAACTTTTGGCAAACACTATTTTCAGAGCAAATTGAAATGAAATATCAGCCTTTTTTGGTTGTAAAATGTATCTATTTTGGAGGCAGGCATTCTTTTCTTCTTTGCCTAATTATCTAATGTATCTCATCTAATCTATATGGATTTATGGATTCCTATTTTATTCATTGGATTACATTAATATAGTAAGGATTTAGTTTGCTTTATTTATTGTTGACTCTATTACAGGGAAGACATTCTTTAAAGAACTTCATATTTTCAGAGCTAATGGATAAAATATATCTTGAAAGACCAACTATCATAGTAACTTCATTTTTAGGTTAATAATTTTTCCCAATAGAATAACATTGAACTTATTTTTTAAGGTTGAGAGACTGAGCAAAAGAAAGAGAGGGAGAGGGAAGAGAGAGACAGGGAGGGAGGGAGAGAGAGAGAGAGAGAGAGAGAGAGAGAGAAGAGAAGGGAAGGGAAGGGAAGGGAAGGGAAGGGAAGGGAAGGGAAGGGAAGAGAAGAGAAGAGAAGAGAAGAGAAGAGAAGAGAAGAGAAGAGAAGAGAAGAGAAGAGAAGAGAAGAGAAGAGAAGAGAAGAGAAGAGGAGGAGGAGGAGGAGGAGGAGGAGGAGGAGGAGGAGGAGGAGGAGAGAAAGAGAGAACTCATGAACAGAGACAATAGAATTGTGGTTGCAAGACAGGGGATGGGTAGAAGTGAAGAAGGATATAGGGGGGATAAATGTTGATGAAGAAAAACTTATTAAAATAATAAAATTGCCTTAGCTGGTTTGGCTCAATTGATAGAGCTTTGGCTTGCAAACTGAAGGGTCCCAAGTTTTATTCCTGTCTAGGGCACATGCCAATGGGTGTGTGCAGAAGGCAGGTGATCAATGATTCTTTCTCATCATTAATGTTTCTATATCTCTCTCCCTCTCCCTATCTCTCTAAAAACAATAAAAATATATTTAAAATAATAACAGTAGCCCTAACCAGTTTGACTCAGTGGATAGAACGTCGGCCTGCTGACTGAAGGGTCCCAGGTTCGATTTCAGTCAAAGGCTTGTACCTTGGTTGTGGACACATCTCCAGTAGAGGGTGTGCAGGAGGCAGCTAATCGATGTTTCTCTCTCATTGATATTTCTAACTCTGTAACCCTCTCCCTTCTTCTCTGCAAAATAACAATAAAATATTTTTAAAATAAAAAAGAATAATAACAATAATGAAATACTTTTAAGTTTTTGCCTAAATTGAAGTGCCTGCATGAAACTTTAATATCCCTTCTGTGTCAATGGACTCAAGCATAACAAAGGTTCTGCTTCTTCTTTATATGGTCATGAAAAGTGTAAGTTCTTTTCAGCATAGACTTTGGGAAGGTGGCAGTTAGGAAACAGATCACCTTTTCCAAATGTATTGTCTCTTACTGCCAATGTAGCCATTTATCTCAGCACTCCTGAAAACAGTGACTCCATTTAAGATTTCATTACTGTTTTTAAATAAATGTAATTTTAAATGATACCACTACAAAATAAAAAATATTTGAGAAAAAAAGCATATACCGTATGTGGTGCTGGAGCTCACACCTGAAGGTGATTTTCTAACCCAAAGATGTCTTTTCTTGAGCCTACTCATGGAGCTTCATGCAATCCCAAATCAATAGTCCTATTGTCACCTTCAAGTGCAGTGGATCTCAAGTTGGCTATGCACTGAAATCACCTGAAGATCTTTAAGTATTAATGATGCCTGGATTTTCTATTAGGAGATTTAATTTAATTGGTCTGAGATACAGCCTGAGACTCTGGTGATTCTAATGTATAACTAAGCTTATGAGCTGGTAACCTAGTGGGTGAAGTCATGCTAAATAACAAAAATAGACATGTAATGACATACTTCATATTGTTAGGACCTGAAGTGATAAGCAGGAGGCAAGTGCCTGCCATCATACAGGTTTGTTGACTCTTTGGGATACAATAATTCTCACAATGAGAAATTTCCCAGCCTAGAACTCCATATCATCTCCTGACCCTTCCCCCTTTCCTGGCTGCATGTTGTTAAATTAACTTCAATGCTCCCTAATTATGTTTTAGCTTCTGATAAAACAGGGTCAAAAGAAAGTAGTTATTCTCTAATCATTGCCACTAAAACCTAAGTAGGCTACATAAAAAGCAACACAGAAATATATTTCAAGGTTCAGAGGAACTTTAAAGGATTTGTAATTCAACATGAATTCATGCATTCCAGTACTATTTATTACACATCTATTCTGTGCCTGTTACTAGACACTGGGTGGGATTGGGGAGTGAAGGGTAATACTGATAAAAATATTCAGAATAGCACCAGTTACAAGATTAAAAACAGGTTCTATTGAAACACCTAGGACATTTAGAAATCTTGCTTTGTCTTGAGAAGTTCAATAAGACCTGAAGGATGAGTAAGAGTATCAAAAAAAATGGTAAAATGTGTAATTGAAAAATGAAGAACTAGGCAAAGATAAGTGCCCTTGTTATTCAGGGACTTCTAAATCTCTCTCTGAAAGAAGAAAGACACCATCAGATTTGCAATTTTGAAAGCTTACTCCAGCCACAATGCAGAAGAACAAAGGAAAAGGGCAAAGTTTCTGTAGTGCTTCACTCACAAAACAACACTTTACACACACACACACACACACACACACACACACACACACACACACACACACTTGCAAACTGAACCTTCTCTAGACCTAAAAATATTTATTTAGTGTCTTATTAGTCTATTTGTTTCCAAGTAAACAAATATCCAAGTAAAATATACCTACTTTAATACTACTAATAAACAGAAGGGTTTCCTAGTCTTGATATTTTACTATGCAGAAATTTTCAAAAGCATGTAGAAATATAAAAACTAAGTATAATCAAAAGTGGATTATATAAAAGAAATATCAAGTCATTACTCTATGATCAGAAAATTTTATTATTTGTAATGCCTTTTCATCAACTGCCAATTAAGAGGAAAATACTTGAAAATGTGAGAAATTAATAAAAACAAATGTGAACAACAAAGGTTATCAAAGTAGAACTAGGTGCCTCTTCTCATCAACTGAAATGCTTTCATATGTTTACATTTTTAATATGAAGTAATTATAGACAATTTTCTAATAAATCAGTTGAAGAATTTGGATATCTCTTGTCCTCAAGCATTAAAAAATGTCCCCCTAATTTCAGAACTAGGAAATTATAGTATGCCTCTCAGTGGCTAATGTTAATTTAGTAATGTTTTGAGGGCAGAGAATTCAAAAATAAAGTAAAAATAGTGAATTTAAAAGTCATATTGTAACTGAGGAAGGACCTGGGCTAACCTTCATTGGCAACAATCAGAATGACTGAGAGTCGGGAGACATTGCGGACTTGGAAAGAAGTACAGGAGAATCTAAGATTTTTCTGTATTTATGAAATATTACCACAAACAAAAAGTTGAAAAGCCATGGAAGGGCTAGAAGTCTGCAAGTGGAACAGAAAAAGAGATAGAGGCATCCTTATTTTTAACATATTGTACAAAGCTGGTAGGAGTTTGCTGCTGGAAGGGGTAGGGCAAAGAAAAAGTAAAATTTTATTTCAGAATAAAATTATGAAATCATGCTTCCACAAGGGAACTTGAAGCTGGGAGAGGGCCAAGGGACAGCAATATTTTTCAAGTAAGTCACTTTAATAAAATATGCAAGCCTTCACTTTGACACAGCTATAGCAGGGCCATTCTTGAATCAGTATCAAAGCAGAGTAAGGCATTTTGTTATGCAAAAAGCAATTTTTGGCTCCTTGGCTAAGAGAGACTTCATAAACTTGCTAACCAGTTTCTAAATCTCTGAAATTCTGTGGGAATTCTTTGGGAACTATAGGGAATAAGAATTTGACCCCAGGTGATGGTCCCTCAATTCTTCAAATTTGTATTACAAAAGGTTTTATTTTCCTCTAAGAATTCTAATGCATCTTGCTATCTGTGAAGTTTACAATCACTTTACTGATTGAGCTGCTTTCTACATTAAAAACAGGAAAATGACACCCCCCCAAAACACACACACACACACACACACACACACACACACACACACACACACACAAACCTGTTTTTCTCTGTTTAAATGATTATATTTACCTACAATTAGGCTGCCTTTCCACAAATTTAGGAAAGGAGTAACAATTTGCTGTCCATACTCACAGTGTGGGCTTTGAGTTAGACGACAGCCATGATTCTTGGTTAAAGACCCATCAACTTGTACAGCCCTCATGGCTCAGTAGTTGAGCATTGACCTATGAACCAGGATGTCATGGTTCCATTCCAGTCAGAGCACATGCCCAGATTGTGGGCTTGATCCCCAGTGCGGGGTGTGCAGGAGGCAGCCAATCAATGATTCTCTGTCATCATTGATGTTTCTCTCTCTCTCTCTCTCTCTCTCTCCCTTCTTCTCTCTGAAATCAATAAAAATATATTTTAAAAAAGACCCATCAACTTAAACCTATAAAACATCCTATGTGTCTTTTGAAATGATAGGTTAACCCTTTATTAAGACAGCTAAATAAGGGAGTGGGTGGGCAATAAAGAAAGATAATACTTTTATTTCTAACTTCTACATTGAAATAATCTACTAAGTATACTTTAGTGCTTTCCCGCAATCTTTCACTGTTATAATTAAATTTAAACCCAATATTTAATTTATACGTCTTTTCTAAGAAACAATAGGAGCATTTGTTTTTTTGTTGTTTTTTTTTTTGTATTCCTGGTTCTAGAAAAATACTTATCACATTGAAGGTTCTTAGTATATATTGTAAGAGAAAAATATGGATTCAACCATAGTAAGAGGTTTTATATCTGAGAAACTAGACCATTAAACTAAAATGAATGGATCAAGTTGATACCCTCTTCTAGTAAGTTCTGAAATTCTTGAAACATTTTTTTAATTTACTTTGCTCCTAAGCACTGGAAGAAAAAGACCATTAATGGCATAAGAAAGTTATTCTCAGCCCTGGCCAGTGTGTTAGATATTCTCAGTTAGTTAGATATCTCCCATAGTACCAAGAGGTTGCTGATTTATTTTTTAAATATATTTTATTGATTTTTAACAGAGAGGAAGGGAGAGGGAAAGAGAGTTAGAAACATCCATGAGAAAGAAACATCAGTCACACCTCCTACTGAAGATGTGCCCTCAACCAAGGTAGATGCCCTTGACCAGAATGGAACCTGGGAGCCTTCAGTCTGCAGGCTGACGCTCTATCCACTGAGCCAAACTAGTCAGGATGAGGTTGCAGATTCAATTCCTGGTCAGAGCATGTGCCCAGGTTGTAGGCTGGGTGCCCAGGTTATAGGATGTATTCCCAGTCGGGAGCATGCAAGAGGCAGTGGTGTTATATTCTCACATGGATGTTACTTGTTTCTTTCTCCCTAAAAAAATCAATAAACTATTCTTTTAAAAAATAAAGTTGTTGTCAGAGTTGAGTCTAAGGAGCCTGTTTGAACCTTAAAAATTATTGAGTGCACCAAAAAGCTTTTATTTATGTTTGCTATACCTATCCTTAGTGACTTTATTAGAATTTAAAACAAAAATAGTAATAGTTATGGGTTTATTTTAAAATAACAATATCATTATATGTTTATGAAAAATAACTAAAAAGAAGAAAAAATGTAGTGAGAAGTATGGCATTATTTTATGTTTTTAAAAATTTCTTTAATGTCTGACTTTGTAGAAGACAACTGGATTCTCTTAATTGTTTCTGCATTTGATTCCCTGCAGTATTTTATTTTGGTTGAAATAGATAAAATTTGGTTTCACACAGATGTGTAGTTTCAAAAGGGAGGATTATTTTAATAGCTTTTTCATATAAATTGTGAATATTCTTCTTTGATATCTATACCAAAACTTGATAAAGGGTAGTTTCTTAAATATTAGTTGCCATATGAAATTTGAAACCATATCAATGAATCTTTCATACTGTATTACACTAAAATCCTTTGGTCTACTTTGCATTATAAATTTGCAACATCATCCATTGACTATTTAAAAAATATTGTTCATAGAATTATATAGACCTTGAAAGCTCAAATCTTATCATGGCAACAAATATGAAATCTTTTCCTTGAAGTAACAGGTTCACTTTGTTCATTTGTGAGAAAATATTTGCTAAATACTAAGTGAATAACCACAACTTGTTTTTCAGCCATTCTTTTGGGTAAATAAAATAAAAGATGTTACAGAAAAAGTTTTAACTACATTCCCTAAAGTCTAATTCTCACTTTTACACAACTCTCTCTGTCACTGTTGTCAGCATATGACCACTAAAATTTACTTTTAAAGTGATAACACTTTTCTGAAGATGTGTTCAGATATTTCAGTCTCTCTCGATTCTCATCTCTAGTTATCCCACATGAATGGAAGAACTTATACAAAGATTCTCAAATATTTCCTTTATTTTTTTATTTCTAAAAATCTTAAAATATATTTGATACATGTAAAATATATTTAAATATTTGTAAGTTATCAAGCACAACTGTGAACCCACCATTCAATCCAAAAACTATAACAATATTAATAACTTGCCTCTATGTAGCATACCTACCATAGGGTAACTCTCCAACTCCCTCCAAAATTAACACTATCCTCAATATAATTTTTTTTCCTTTCTTCCACTATTACATTTCAAAGCTTCCTTCAGGCTCACTTCTAGCTATAGTTCATATATTTTTTTCCATTGCTCTGTAACTCTCCAATGTGTTAGTCTACTATAATTTATATATGCATGCCCTTGTCAACAATGTTTTTTTTATATTACCAACAGTACTGTTATAATACTTTTTATACATATCTTCTGGCACACATGAACAAACATTTCTCTGAGTTATATTCAAAGGAACAGAAATGCAAGGTCATAGAATATGTGAATGTTCAGAATTGCAAGATGTTTTCCAGTGATATTAGGGGTTATAATCCAATGAACAATATATTAAAGTTTTACATGTCCTCTTTTACACTTGATGTTATCAATTTCTTAAATTTTTAATCACCCATTGTGTATACTACAATGAAAGGTCAGTATCTTAATTTGCATTCTTTTTACTATGAATAAGGCTCTATTCAAATATTCATTGGCCATTTTGTTGCCTTCTGTCAACAAAATGTGTTTTCTCATTTTTACTAGATTAGCTCCCTTTTAATTCCCAGGAATTTGTTAAATATTTTGGACAGCATTCTGTAGTCCCCCAGATTGGGATGACTATATGTACTCATGCATCTCCTAGTTAGTGGACTGTTTTCTACTTTCTTTATGGTGTCATTGGATAGACCAATATTTTTATCTTTATCAAATTTATCATTTTTTTTTCTTTTGGTTAGTGCTTGCTTAAAAACTTCTTGCCCTAGCTAGTCAGTCTCACTGGATAGAGCATCCCATTGACTGAAGAATCCCAGGTTTGACTCAGATTATAGGCATGTGCCTTAGTTGCAGACTCCATCCCAGGCCCTTATTGGGTCAGTGCAGGAGACAACCAATCAGTGTGTCTCTCTCACTTTTATGTTTATCTCTC
Organism: Antrozous pallidus; assembly: GCA_027563665.1. Lineage (NCBI taxonomy): Eukaryota > Metazoa > Chordata > Mammalia > Chiroptera > Vespertilionidae > Antrozous > Antrozous pallidus. The sequence goes on along the minus strand of CM050511.1, from coordinate 46,798,660 downwards.
TTGTCTCTCCTGCTCTCTTCCGCTCTCTAAAAATTAATGAGAAAAATATCCTCAGGGGAAGATTAACACAACAACAAAAAAATGCTTCTTATCTGGAGCTTTAGCGATATTTACTATACATTTTATATTTTTCTTTTTATTTATAAGCACTGATCCATTTGGAATTGATTTATATATTTTTATTGATTTCAAGAGGAAGGCAGAGGGAGAGAGATAGAAACATCAATGATGAAAGAGAATCATTGATTGGATGCCTCCTGCACACCCCACACTGGGGGTAGAGGCCACAAACTGGGCATTCTGACCAGGAATAGAAACAGTGACTTCCAAGTTCATAGGTAAACACTTAATCACTGAGCCTGGCTCCTTTTTGTGTATATACATATATTAAGGTTGTATTACTATATAAATTTTTTCCATGCTAATACTAAATTTTTCCAGCATAAGTTTTTAAATAGTTCCTTTTTCTTTTTGTAACCTATCTCTCAATCTATATCTAAGTTTTCTAGTCTGCTTCATTGGTTAACTTGTCATTACCACAGTATCAACTAATACAGGTTTGCATTTTTTACCTCTCTTGAGACAAATACTAAGTCCTATAAATGGGATTAGAGAATAACCTGAAATTTTGGCCAATGGATACTTGAAATGGCTGAAATGAAATAGAATTTTCCTCAAATGTTTCTGTACCAGTGTGACAAATATTGGTTATATGAGTAACATTAAAACAAAATTTAATACTCATGGTAAAAATTAGGACTTTTATTAATGGTGTGATAGCCACATCATGATGTCTCATATGTAATAGCATTTCTACTAACCTTAAACATTATATAAAGCTTGCCCTTCCAAATTAGAGGAAAGTTTTTTGAAAGTCTGCATTTGAGGAGCTGTCACATCTCAGTATTAAGACGTAAGTATCTATTAGGGAATGTCATAGTCCATCTGAAAACTATTCTCATCTGCTTAGCATCCACTGCTAGCTATATATGTACCATAACAGAGAAAAACTAAAAACAAAACTAAACTAAAAAAAAAACAACAACACACACACAACAGTTAGAAGGTATCAAGAAAATACAACTAGTAAGCTATTATATGGGTTTTGATGTTGTTTAGTTACTAAAGAAAATGACTGAGGAATCCAGCTTAGTAACAAAGAACAGGACTGACAAAGTGTTTTTGTTTTTATAGTGTATGACACTTGAATAATTTTTCCTGCCCTGGCAATAGCAGACTTGATGATTGAATAGGTTCCCAGAATACTAATTTTTAATGGTCTAAATGTAGAGAGATAAACACCTCTTAGACTATAAAATGCATATGCTTCTCATATTTGTTTGAAGTTATTTTCTTAGGAAGGGCTTATCTGCCCAGTTCATAGTTTGTTCAGTCTTATTTAAATTCCTAAGTCATTTTTCTATGAGCTACTATTAACTCATACCTTTGTAGAGATGCCTGTTTTGATCTGTATGTTTGAAAGATGTAGCTAAAGGGCTTTACTAAAGGACTGAATGTGAAGGAAGAAAAAAAGTTATAAGTGAATCCAAGTCTGTTGGTTGAGCAATTGGAAATCTTAGTTAATCATCAAATGAGATAAAGAAATCCTTGTGGCAGCATGTTTGGAAAAGAGGAAATATGAGATTTTGATATGGTCAGTAAGAAATATCTATTTACGGAAATGTTAGGTTGGCACTTGAATATATCATTTTGAAGTTCAAGGAAGAGCTTTTGCCTTAAGGTGTAAATAAATAGGGGAGCCATTGGCATTTAGTGGCATTTAAAGCTACAAGACCATTAAATCACAAAGAGAGTAGCTACACATGTCAAGGATTAGCATCATATTGATACCAGACCAGTGTCTTTGCTCAAGAAATAATACTATTAGTATGTCATTGTTTATTCTAAGAAAACCTATGTTACTTTCTGGTTATATGTACTTCCTTCAGTACTTAATTTTATAATCTGCTTTATAATGTAGTCTTGAATCAATATCAAACTTATTCTAGGGAATAAATTCTTAACACAGTTGGATAAAATCTCTTCCGGGTGAAAACTTTCATTTTCCTCTTGAGCTGAGTAATTTATGTCTCTTTGTCTAAAGGCAAAGCCAATCAATTCTGTAGAGAAAAATTAAGTGAAGATGACTAGCTTGTAATAAATGAGACACAATTTTCAAAATCATCATGTGAAAGAGAGAAAATCAGAGATGGAACAAGAACACAATCTAAAACTCTAAATTGTAAAACCATCTACTTCTCTCATTATTTCCACTAATGTTTCCCTACCTAGCCATATTTCATTATAAGAAGTTGCTAGAGGCAGCTATTACTAAGATGGGAAAGAATGGGAAAATTTTAAATATTGTTTTGTTAAAAAAAATAAAACTTCAAAACATCTGGGTTCTGCACTGAGAAATATTTTTGGTGAGACTGAAATAATTATGTAAAAGATTATGCAGAAGCAGCAACAACTGAATTTTCTCTTTGCTGCCTAGATGTGAAATCTCCTTCTGCTTTTACAATAGTTTTTGTCAAATGCTACGGAAGTTGAATGGATTGGTCTAGTTTTCCCAGTTTTTAAGCCCTTGAAGGTTAAGGCTTTATCTGTGGTTGTTCAATATATTTGCCAATTATTAGAAAGGCTACCCACTTTATGTTTAGTTTTGATCTTTGTTGTCTGCTACAGAAGCATTTTCTCCATCCGAGAGCCTTTCTCACTCTTCAGAAAAGTACCCAAAATTCAGCCAGGTGAAGGGAGGAGACATGAATGAAAAAAGATTACATAAAAGAGGAAATAGGAACCAAAAAGGTGGCCCAGACTCAAGACAAACCCTCTGCTCTGGGTCCGAGTTAAATGTGAGTTAGAGAGTTATGCTACCACCTCAGCCAGAGCTGTTGTTAGGCCAGTCTATTTGTTGTCACTGGAAAAAAACACATAGCCAAGTCACACTTCCCAGTGGAGGAAAGAGTGGTGTCAGAATTTCAAGAAGGTCCAAATCAGGACACCTGTGTGCCAGATCGGCCTAGCTGCACATGTGGGCTGGCCAGTCCTGAGGACACCATCTGCTCAGCACATGAAGTGCCAGTTTCTTTGCTGAAGATGGGTTTGAAGAATGGAATTCTTTAAAGAGAAAGTTCACAGCTCAGCTGTGACATCCTTTGCCTTTCTCATATTTTAAAATAAACAATTTTCGGAAGAGGGGATTAAAAGCTTATGTTTGAGAGATGACAAGTAGGGTATATTGCTAGCTCAAGGAGAATTGCTCAGAAGTCCTCTTTCAGATCGGCATTTGGCTTTTCATTCTGGTGACTGATGAAGTATGACTATAACTCTCAGAAAATTCCAGGTGTTAAGCATGTGCACATTCCAAAAATGCTCTATGTTCCTGCTGCTGGGTTTGCAATTATCAGACCAACAAGGGAATATTTCTCTTCCTTAGTCTTCCTAAAACACAATGAGACATTTGGCCCACACCATGACTCCCTAATAATTTATGGAACTATGATCAGAGTAAACATGGTGAACAATCCAGAAGTTATTGAACAATTAGTATTAGTTGCCCTTTTCTCCCTGCACTAAAATTGACATCTAGAAGAGAATAAACTAGTAATCACTTCCATGATTTTGGGGGCTACATTTCCCACAAACTGCCTTTAAGTGTTTGTTTAGCAATGCTACCTTTTAGTAGTGATCAGATATTTATAATGTTTCATTTTCCTTTAATGGGTAATTGTAGTTGATACCGTTGAATATTATGGCAATTTTGGTTTCTTCATCAGATCTGAGAAGACAAAGACTTCAATAATGTTTCTAATATACAGGCACAGTTCTATGAAGTTCTCAAACTCCTATAAAAAAATAAAACCCCAATATGGGGAAAATAATTTTATTTACTTTTTGGGATTGATAAAAAAATGGAAAGACAACTTAGATTTTTATAATATATATAGTTGCATTATCATCCTGAAAATGCACTGTCATATAACTTGACTTGACAAATTACATGCAATAGATCCCAATTGACCAAGATCAGAATATTCATCTTAATTCACTTGAACCAAGACACAAAATCTTAATTAATTCAAGTATATTAACAGACTTAAGAAATTATTCACAATTCAGATGAAATGTCATTGTCTTTTTTCTCCTCAGTTCATACAAGTTCTGCTCCCGTAAAACATGCTTGTCTGTCTCTGTGTAATTAAAACTACCTTGCACAAGGAATGAAATAAATAAAAGAATATTCAGACATGTTTGCTAAACTAGTCACTCTTTCGTTTTGGTGATATCTCTCTATTTTTTTTTATTTTAATGTAAAACAAATTCTTTTTATTCTTCTCCTCCACCCTGTGTCTTTGGCAATCACCAATTTTTTCTCTGTATTTATAAGCTTCCAGTTTGTCTGTTTATTTGTATTTTTTAAGATTCTACATGTAAGAGAGATCATATGGCATTTTTCTATCTGACTTTTTTCACTTAGCATAATGCCATCAAGGTATATCTATGTTGTTGCAGATGACAACATATAATTCTTGTTTATGACTGAATAATATATATCTCACAACTTCTTTATCCATTCATTCATTGATAAACTCTCAGGTTATTTTCATACCTTGGCTATTGTAAATAATGCTGCAATGAGGGTGCAATATAGTTTTTCAAGTTGTGTTTTTATCTTCTTTGAATACATATCCAGAAGAGGAATTATTGGTTCATATGGTAGTTCTATTCTCAATTTTTTGAGGACCCTTGATACTGTGTTTTCTACAGTGACTGTGCCAATTTACATTCCCACCAATAATGCACAAAGGTTCCATTTTGTCCATAACCTCGTTAACACTTGTTATTTCTTGTTGTTGTTTTTTTTTATATAGGTGTGGGGTGATGTCTCACTGTGGGTTTTATTTGCACATTTCTGATGATTAATGGTATACAGCATATTTTCATATACCTATTGGCCATTTGTATGATGTCCCAATGACCAGATGGCCATATGGTCATTCACTTTCATTAATTAAAAACAAAAGCAAGTGGTCTCTCATTTAACTCAGAAAAGCAAAACTATTCAATATTAAAACTGTAATCAAATAACTCTGAGTTTGAAGCTGAGCCATCTTGGGAGCACAGATACCAAATGCTGAGCTAGTTCATAATGGATATGGTCACTTTTCTAGCATCTTCTTTCTTGCCTGACTACTTCCTTCAAACATTCACCATGCTCTGCACATAATAGAAGCTCATAAGATATTGAGAAGATTAAGTGAGATAACACAAAGGTCTTGACATAAAGTAAACTCTGAAAGATTGTCAGTTGCCCTATCTTTTAGAAGCAAGATACTATGATCATTCAATGTCCTATCACACTAGCGCTGGCTGTAAGTTATTGCTTGGAATGTACTGAAAATATATAGGATACCACTTCCAAGATCAGACTGCAGTATCCATGAATTGTCAATGGCTATGATTTGGAGGCTGGCCTATTTATCCTGTTTGATTTTATGATTAAGTCACAAGTAGCTATCAGTTGTGCTCTTTCTTTCCTTTCCCTACATTTGAGCTGCAGAATATCGCTTCTTCAAATCCTTATATTAAATCTCATTATGATTGTTATGAGATCTTCATTTAATTTCTAATTCTTAAAATCTGACAGCATGGATTCGAAATTATTCATTTGTCTGTTGCTTTGCTCACTCTGCCTTGATACCCTAAGGTATTTTAAATATTGAAATTTCAGAACATTCTGTCTCAACCATCAGATCATTTCCAGTGAGTCTCTGACTCTCTCAGAAGTGGACTTCTTAAAAAAAAAAAAAAAAAAAAAAAAAAAAAAAAAAACAGAAACACTGGTGAGAATGGGCTATAGTCTTCTTTACTGATGTTTACTAAGAACAGAATTACATTTTTGGCACTTACTTTTTAAGTACCAGGCCATCAAATATAAATTGTTCTTTTGTGTTGAAAGCTTGTATTTTCTAACAAGCTGTCACAGCACAGACTCCAATCCAATTTGTAATCAATCTCAGGAAGGGCTATGGCATCAGACCTGTGTGTTGGTCACTTGCACAGAACAATGAGAACCAATAGAGACTAAAATTCAGTTAAAATGTGTTGCAGCTGGTGTGGCCAAGACCCCTTGGAAATGTAATTTCAAGATTTTTCTTGTTAAAAAGCTATTTTCTTCTGAAGAGTGTTGGAAGATAGCATCAGGGCAAATACTAGTAGGAAAGCAGGGAAATTTACAAGAATTTCCAGAGAGCATTTTGGGAGTATTGTATTAATTTCAACAATTGCAAAAACATTTTTACTGAGTTAAACAGTTTGGCTTTTCCTCTGAACTTTTAATTGGATATGTTTGCATTAAAAAAATAATAACCCTTTGACAGGGTTTTTTGCCTCAGTTCTTGCATTTATCTAATAAGTGGCACTTGAAAAAAAATGTGTCACCAAACTGGTATCTATGGAATTATACTGGGAATAATTTGTTCCTGCCTCTTCTTTCAGGAAAAGAGTGGGTTTTGGGTGGGAACCTACTGCTTGCTTGCACTCATTAATTGTTTCACGAACACTATGATTCTCTGAGAAATAGTAACCATATTACATAAATTTTGACCAGGTTCCTCTAATGGAGAAGACCTCATTACAAAACAATATTACATAATTTTTTTAAAAAAATTTAAGACATGGAACAGACTGTCAAACTACAGTGAGAAGGCAGGGGACGTTGGAGAGGAGGAGGCTGCAAGAGATCAAACAAAGGACTTGTACTCATCCATAAAAGTATAACCAATGGATACAAGACACTGGGGGCGGGGAGGGGTGCAGATGAGGGCATGTGCTGGTGGGTAGGGGAGGCCAGGGGGAGGTTAATGGGGGGAAAAAGGAAACATATGCACTACTATTTGTAATACTTTAAACAATAAAAAATAAATAAATAAAATCTAAGACTATAAAGTGCTCATCCCCATAAAGGGTTTTGCAATTGTAATCTCAGTACTGATTTCATAACTGAGAAAGTCTTTGGGAATTTTTGGAATTGTTTCCAAAAATATACCACTTTTTTTTTTAACAAGCTCACCTTCTGTAGGATATTTGGTTATGGGAACAACACAAAATCACTCAGAGCTAATTTCTTAATGTGGTATGTTAATCAATATGTATAATATTGTTTATGGTTATAAGGTTATGGCCCAAAATAAATAAACATATAGATGACTTCTAAAATTAGTTTTTTTAAAGGTCTAAATGATAATATTAATAGAATGAGTTGTTTATAATGACTAATTTTTTTAAATAATATTAAAATGTGTTTATTTATTTATTTATTTATTTTAAATATATTTTATTGCTTTTTTACAGAGAGGAAAGGAGAAGGATAGAAAGTTAAAAACATCAATGAGAGAGAAACATCAATAGGCTGCCTCCTGCACACCCCCCACTGGAGATGTGTCCGAAGCCAAGGTACTTGCTCTTGACTGGAATCGAGCCTGCGACCCTTCAGTCCACAGGCCAATGCTCTATCCACTGAGCCAAACCAGTTTCGGCTAGAGTGTGTTTATTTTTAAAAAAATCTGTTGCATCATTTTGATCTTTCATTTTTATCAAATTTCTTTCTTTTATATATGCCAGCATACATTCTATCCATAAACTCTATCTGTAGTAAGAACTTTATCCCATCCCCTCCACCAATCCATCCTGAGGTCACCAGACTCCTGTCTTCCTCATAGTGCAATTTTGTAATTTCTTCCTCACTTCTAATTCCTTTTAAGTCTGTCTCTTCCCACTAATATAGTGTGTTGTAAATGGTGAAATTGAGAGCAGGCTTCCTCAGGGATCATTAGGGCTTTAAAAAAGAAAACATTGATTTCTTCTTAAGTATTTGGGGGGAAAAGGCAGGCAGTGCATCTTTACACTATCAGCATAATGTCTGACATGAACAGACCTTTTTGTTGAGTGTTTATGGAAATGGTCTTACTCTTTCAGGTGACCTTCCACAAAGGGAACCAGAGTCTCACCCGTGAAAAATGAAAAACAATAACTAGATCACATATTCTGTTAATAATGACATTTTTAATACAAAGATCAATATCCTGCTTTGTCATACTCATGTTTCACTTACAGAAGAAAGCAGAATGTTCCTATTCTTATCATAATTAAAGTTAATATGACTAGCTAAGAGATGCAATACAAGTGTCCGTCCATAGAAATTATTATAAAAGGGAAAACTCATCAAATTGTTGGCTCTAATGTGGTATTAGAAATGAAGGCATGAACTGGACAGTTTTTAGTGTGTCTTTCAACCTTAAAATTCTAACTGAATTCCACAAGAAGATTACAGTTGCTTTTATAGTTACACAAATCAAGGACCCAGCATATGTCTAATAAATGTTGTTTGTTTGTTTTTACTGTGATCACATATTCTAATAGACCTAAGAAATAAGTAATCAATGAGCAGGTTGACTGACTTACCTGAACAATTTAATCACAAATGAATTCAGAAACATGCCAATAACTAGTCTCCAGCTGGTTTCTCTGGCATCCCGTTTCTCTAAGGGCAGCACAGTGTGGTTATTGAGGACACAGACTCAGGTAGGACTGCCTGACTTTACATCTCAACTTGGCACTCCCCGGGGTTGTAGCCCCAAGGGTAGAGTTGAAATAAAACAAGATAACTGTGGAGCATGTTGAGAAATTCTTATTTCATGCTCTAGGAACGTACATAAATGAAGATTTTTACTTTAGAAAGCTCTCATTTGATTTTGTGTGAAATATAGTTTGAAAAAGTACCAAACTGTTACAATAGTCTAATAGTCTATCATAAATGATAATTATTTGAGTCAAACCAATGGCATTTGAGATGACAATAAATCAGCAAAAGAGATCAAAATTAATGAAAGAATCCTGTAAATTAGAGAAATACTAAATACTTGGTTGCCTAATTACTGACAGGTTGAAGTTAGAGATAAAAGGTTTAATTCATGATATGAAAAAAAAAATTGTATGATTGCTTCTGGAAAAACTTCCAAAATAATTGAGCAGGCAAAAAGGCAGCAGGAGTTTAGTCAAGCTGACGGTAGATATCTGCATCTGTGTAATGACTTCAAAAGAAGGAAACACTATTAATTAAGAAAGAAAATGGAACAGAAAGAAAAGAGAACTGAGGAGAGAATGTGGAAAATGTCTACATTCATGAGTAGAAGGTTGTGGAGCAATCGTGAAAAGAAATAAAGAGGAATGAGCCAGAGAGGAAAAGAGAAATAGGTAATATTACAAAAGCAAAGGGGTATGTATGTAAGGAATAAATAAATGACAGACAACAGTTTACAAAGTACAAAGTGTGTTTACTGGGAGGGGGGAAGATTTTGGATTTTCCGGGACAAATTAGCTAAATACCTTTTGAGCTAAATTTCAAAGGATTAAGATGAAGGAAAGCTAAAATGAGCAAAGGAAAACTATAACCTGAATGTTAGCTGTCATTTTGATCATTTTAAATGACAGCTTTACCCCCTTCCCCACGTTTGGGTGACTCTTTTTAGTTCATTATTGGATACCTATTGGTAAAAGGTTTGTTTCCAACAGGCTAAATCTATCCTACACTTCAAGGAGATGTCTTTCACTCTCAATGTAACATTGTTAAACTACTTCCAAGTTACCTGAATCATAAAACATTCTAATAAAACAAGCCAAAAGAAAAGAAAGTTAAGAGTATGATGTGGGAATAATGAGTCTGAATTTCTGAGTCCTGTTAGCAGGAGAGCTACTTTCAGAGAGGGTCGTAAACCTCCCCCCTTCTCAGCAAGCTCGCTGGGCTCCCGGCTTTGTGCACGGAGCGTGGAGGAGTTCGCCTTTGCAGAGGCTACTTACTTTGGAGAGTATCGAATTAATGTTGTTGGCAGTGGACTCTAGCATGTTCTTCAACTGTTATGGTTCCCCTGCTTAAATGACTAATATTGCGCCCGGCTGGCGTGGCTCAGTTGTTGAGCATCGATCTATGAACCAGGAAGGCACTGTTGGATTCGGGGTTAGGGCACATGCCTGGGTTGCAGGCTCATCCCCAGTGTGGACCTTGCAGGAGGCAGTCGATCAATGATTTTCTCTCATCATTGATGTTTCTCTCTCTGTCTTTCCCTCTCTCTTCTTCTTTGAAATCAATAAAAATTTATTTTTAATAAAAATGTCTAATATTGCAGTGGTTGTTAGGACCGCCACTTATCGTGATTATATTTTCAATATCTGGTGTACCTTTGCTCCTGTGTAGTTTCATCAATTAATTACTTTTTTACAACATATCTTAATATCCCTCTTAGTGTTAACATGCAATATAAGAAATGTTATAGCGCGTGCACGTGTATGAGTGTGTGTGTGTGTGTGTGTGTGTGTGTGTGTGTGTGGTCTTTTTTTACAATTCCTGGCATTCGTGTTTAATTGAGTTCATTCCTTTCCTTCATGTACATGACATGCATTCATTTAGTCGCCCCTCCCAGCTTGCTGGGGAAGATTAAGCAGCTACTTTCTATTTTATCCACAAGCACTTGACCTTACTTATTTCTGTGCTGGTGGCAATAATAAAGATACTCAGCACAATAACTACGTGTGCACTGTCCTCTTTCTCGCTTCAGCCAGAAAAATGTGTTATTATATGGCTGCTGACGTTATTGTTATCCTATTTTGAAGATTTAAAAATAAAAAGAACCATAACTAAGTGACTTTTCAAAGACATTAGCAAGTGAGTGGTGAGCAGGAATGTACAGCCTGTTAGGAAACTGAAGTGCCATAGGGTTACTACAGACCATCAGGAAGACAGCTAGGAGGGGTCGAAGTAGGGAGAAAGCAGGAGCAGTCTCTCAACGCAGACAGCTTCCCCTGCCTGGGATGTCAGCTGAACCAACTTCAAACCACTGCAGAGAGGCCACAGAGAAGTCCTCAGCTTGTCCTTGTCAGTGGGCACGTGGTGGCATTCAGATGCAGGAAGATAGGTACAGGGAGTATGTGGTGGTTGTCATGAGCAAAGAAGAGAAACGTAATTTATCCAATAAAATTATCTTCTACTTGGGCAACACTATAATTTATCGGACAGAGTAAAGAAAGAAACGGGGAGGGGGGTGTACTTGCCTTGATGACAGTGAAGAATTTTGGCAGAGAGGCAAGGAAAGGCAGAGATGAAAATGATGAAGGGGTCTGGTGCCTGCCTTTGTAACCATGAAGTGCTAACATACTTTGGCTGCTCAGTAGCAGCAGTTGGCAGTAACCGAGGGCTTGGGTTTTGCTGTGGTTTTTAATTAACCTACAGTTTATACCCATGTCATTAGAAGATACAGAGGGAAGAATAAAATAAAGGCCCATGTTCCTCTAAGTCCAGAATAGTCTTAGCAAATTGTAGCAGCATAATCTGGTAGCTGAGTAGGCAGGCTCTGACATCATTTTGGCTTTCTCCACTTAATGCTGTGTGAGTCTCACAAATTACATAACCTCTCTGTGCCTCAGTAGAATTATTGTTTTAGTATTTATAAAATATTCCATCATTTATAAAATAAGGATGATACTAGGACTTGCTTCAAAACTGCTGAGAGAAGCAAGATTTAATTTAAATAAAGTATTTAGCACAGTGGCTGGTACAGAGTAAATAATCAATAAATGAAACCACTTACTATAATCTAAGTTGTGCTATAACTACTTGCAAGACAGTTTAAGGAAATAATATTCTGAAAGTTACTCTTTTCTCCCAGTCTCCAGAAGAAAAGAATATATAATTCCACATGATAAATCATAATATAGAGGACTAACATCTTTTAGAAAATATTTGAAGAAGTCACTCCCCTTAATTGTAATGCTTTGATTTATTTTACCTCTTAGTGTACTTATTCATTAATTAAATTTATTTTTTTGTTTTAGACAGGGTGGGGAAGTTAAAATTTTGTATTATTATAAAAATACATAAATTTAAGCTATTTTGTATACTAATTATAATGCATAAATAGAATCAACCAATTAAATTAGACACTAACATATTTTAACATATATCTGATGCACATTTATTTATTTTATTTGACTATGGAAGAGAGATAAATAAATGTTTTGAAAAGTAACTATTGTGTTTTGCTGGTGTTATTTTTTCCATTTATTATTTGGAGCACATAGATAATTCTAAACTAGTATTAAGATCCTCTCAGATATAATCTGTTTATAGGTTTCATATTTGTGGAACAAGTGTTAGAATAATTATCCTGTTTTTAGAGGTAACATGAATGAATTATTTGAGTTAAATTACAAATAAATGTAAATCAGATATTGAAGTCTCTCTGCTTTATAGGTTTCTCTGATTCCATTTATCATTACAAAACCCAGGACTGATGGGATTAACTCTCCTTAAGGACTTCTGAGTAGATGTTGGTGATATTCCTGCCCTTCATGCCTTAATTTGAACCCAAAGAACTGGGCAGTGACTCAAAGTTTTTGGATGCAAGACCTTTTGGAAAGTCACTATTTCAAATATTAGATGGTGACTTTTCTTCTTGTGGACAAATGTTTCTCAAAAAAAAAATCTCATATATTACATCAGTTGACCTCTTTGAGAGACTGGTTTATACGTGCCCTAAAAAAATTTCAACAATTAGGCAAAAATATGTCATTCTTCTTTAGTTCCTGGCAAGAGTGGACAGAAGAGGAAGAGAAATTTAACTTCTGTTTGCCTTACATAGTAATACTATTTTTTTTTTGTTTTTCATTCCATATTTAAGTTTTCTATGCAACCTTAAAGCAATTCTATGCAATGCAGAAGTCCACCTATTAATTATTATGAATTTTTTTCAGGTTTGTTTTTAAAAAAAAATTTAAGTGACTCATTAAGAGACATGGGCAGACACAAAATCACCCAAATCTATTCAGTCATCACATAAAATCTAGGAGTAGCTTTACCTGCTTTTTTTCTGTAGATGAGAACACGTGACTGGAGGTATAATAAGTAAAATGACTTTAAAGGGCCATCACGAAGTTACAGAAATAAAATTGTAATTTATTTCGATGTTACATCAATACCAAAATTAACTCAGAAGAGACTGAGTTGAAAATGGTAAATATATTGAGTATTATAAAGACCTCTTTAATTTAACAGATTCTTTTAATGTACATTTTAAATGATTGGGCAGGGAAAATAAAAGGAAGTAATAATATTCTCCTACAAAACAATATGTCAGTTATCTTTCTATTATATTCTTTCACTGCATTTAAAAAATTCTAAATTTGAAACATTCTGAGAAGGAGTTATATCAGAGGGAAGCATTAAGGAAGATTATGGTAGGGTCCAAGTCACAGCTGGAGTTAGTTTAACTAACCATGTCCCTTGCTTTCTAGTCTAGCACAAAAATAAAATGATGGATGCTCATACTTAGATTATCATTAAAATACTTTTTGCTATTCATAAGGTGACCATCTACTTGTATCTACTATCATCAATTCTCAATCATTTGCAGTGAAAAGAAAGAAACCTTAGTGTGCATTGGTTCAAATCTCTGAATTTTGGAAAATTTCAAAAGGATTTGCTTTCCTGATTTCATTTAGTGTCAATTGATGTCCACAGGAGATAACAGATATTTACTCTCCAGCGAGGAAAAGTTGGGCTGGGGTTAAAAAAAATTTCAGAAAGTGAGGAGATGACCTATAGAAAATAGAGTGTGTAGTTTATTCCAGCAAGCAATTTCATGCATGTTTGTGTGTGCAAATAGATGCAGAACTTTTATTAAAGAAAATGCAGTCTACGAAGATTAATACTTTCTAACCAACTTCCTCTAGCTTCTGTTTCAATGTATTTCAAGCATTCTTTTTTCACAGCGTAACTTCATCCAAACCACTGTCCTCCAAATGTCCAAGTCATATTTAAAAAATCATGGAATCTGAATTTATAGTAAACCAGTTTCAGCTTCTTTTTAGAGACCCAGTTAGGAAACTGATCTACCTTTAAAATATAATTATTTTTCATAGCTTTATTCATAACTTTTTAAAATTCCGGTATTCAACTCAATCTTTTGTCTAAAAAAAAAAAAGCAAGGAGTAAAGACTAAAAAAAAAAAGCAATTACAAATACAAATTCAAAAGGGTTTTCATTCCTTCCCAAAAATCATTGTGTATCACAAAGGTAAAATTATTTTATGAATTGCTGGGGTTTTTTTAATTTGTTTTTAAGATATCCTGTAAAGTTGAAATCTCAAATTCCAGAGGTGATGTCAAGCAACAGTGTACTTAATCAGAATATATTTATCCATATGATATTAAATACTGTTTAAAACAACCTTTGATTTAGAAAATTTGCAATAGTCTCTTTAGAAACTGTCCTAACAAAACAATCCCGCGTAAAACTCATTAAACAATAGATGCAAATGGAAAGTCAAATTAAAACATGAATGTGAATAATTCAGTAAAAACATTTTTACTACTTCTGTACCAACCTCCTGAATATTACTACATTCAATTGTCTATGTCAGTTTCCATCATCGGTTATAGTTATTTCTTTGAAAGCAAACTAAGAATGAGAATTATAATACCCCTGGAGAACTGTGTTTTCTCTGAGAGCCCTCTAACTTGTTTCTGAAATTCAAATTTTTAAAGGAGTGATTTATAAATAATCCACCTTGCCTATAACAAATAGAATTCTTATAAATAAGAATGTTTCTTTCATGTGAAAACGAGCTGCAGTGAATCAAGAAAACCTTGGGACCCATTTAGTCTCATTTTCACTTTTGTATATTAATAAATTATTAAATGTGTTTGATAATTTTCTCTGCAATGGCAATACATTTTTTATATTGAGTCTCTATCTTGAAAGTATATCTGAAAAAAAACCTAAGTAGACAATTTTCACTACAGAAAGCCAAAGAGTGTCTAATAAGCCTACTTGAAATTGCATCCTACAGCTCCTTGTTCCTGTATCTCTGAAATGTATGTATTTCACCATCCATAAGTCAAGAATGGAAGGAAAGGGAGAGAATTGAACTTACCAGGCCTCAGGATGACCCTACATAATTTAGGACAGTTGACACTTTACTTCCAGACTTCTTAATCATCCATATTTTTCTATTATGGTGAATAAAAATTCAGCTTAGCTACATTTCAATTCTAGAGTTTTTCTTTGTAAAAGGAAGTGACATCTTGCCTTTTGAATAGTCTTTTCTAATTGTCATTCCATTATTGAAAACAAGAGTATTAAGAATTTTGGTGACCACATAACTAATGGAATTTAGAAAATAAAGAAACTCATAAATATTCAAAGGATCTTCTTGCTACTTCAAAGAAGAGAGGTTTTTCTATTTGTTTCTTTTCAACAGTATGTATTTGAGATCACCCGCTAAACAAGTGAGAATCCAGAATATACAAAAGACAACCCTCCCATTTCCTGGCTATCTTCCAGCAATTCAATTCATTTTATGTTACCATTATCTCTGATATGTTTTAATCTCTTACAAACCTAATGACAAATTTTAAGGATCTAATATTGCAGTTAAATAAATCTAATAAAATATATTCTCTAATACTACTAAGTTATGGCGAGCATATGAATAATTCAACTCATTTTTAAAATAAATAGATCTTCAGTTTAATGAAGAGATTCAAATAGAGTTGCAGTCTGTTTAAGGAACAGATACTTGGAGAAATAGCAAAATAAACAGACATTTTATGCATATTTATGTATAAACGTACTATCAAACATAAAGGAAAAGCTGGGTTCTGAGGTACATCCTTCAGTCTAGTCCATGTAACCCCATGTCTAGTGATAACATAACTGATAATTTGACCGAGGAACATCAGGAGTTGGGGTTCAATGATGATGCAAACAGAAAATCCTCTATAGAAACCTACTGAATGAGCGTGGTTTGAAATCAAAAGGAATCTAGAAAATATTGGGTCCATCCCTCTGTCCTTGGCTGAACTAAACGTTAATCTCTTTTCAACAGCTGATAAGGTAGAATTTGAAGTCAGTCAGAGATGTCTAATGATTTGAACTAAGAGCAACTTTTCTTTACAAACTTTGCCCGATCCCATGCTGGACTTCTAAGAATATGTTGTTAGTTCTGATTGAAAACGTCAGGGTGTTTCTGAGGAAAGAGAAAAAGAATAGCAGTCATGTATGTGTGGACATATGTGACCTGTGATAATGTGCAAAGGGTATATATATGTGTGTGTATAGTGTATATGCATATGTATAGCTTATTTCCCTTGAGACCTTATGAAACATCCTGTGGTTGCAGACCTTGTATTCCTCTGAGAGGATAGCTGAAATGTTTGACATTTCAAAGCCCAGGAAGCCTTCTGGAACTGCAAAACTAGCAAAGCTGTCCGGTGAGAGGGCGGGAAGGGGCCAAGCCCCAGTCAAGTCTTCCCTGGCTGTCATCCAGGACTGACCCCAGTTGTTACCCTTCACCCTGCCCTTTGTGCCGGGGTGAAGGTGCAGGGGAGGACACCCAGAGGCACAGAGAGGCTGCAGTTAGTTCCTTTGATGAAACAAGCAAACCCGGATATGTGGGGCTATGAGCTGCCTTCATGGGTTGACAGCTGTGCTGTGCAAAGTGCGTGTGCTGCTTGGCAAACTGGCTTTTGGTTTTGGCTTCCTACAAAAGGAGCAGAAGGAGGAGCTGTGTGGCGCCCAGTGCCCACAGGGCCCCCTCTCCTGGCCGCTAAGCGCCAACCACCGCTGGTGTTGAGTGCGTGCGCTCCTGTCTTTGTGTGCGTCTGTTTGGGTAACTGTTTACATGTGACTGTCAATCTGTCTGTGTGACAGGGACATAGAGACGCTCACGGAAAGTTCCCTCTAGCAAAAAAAAAAAAAAAATGTCCCCGGGGTTTTCCTTGCTACATCGCTGGCAAAGGGTCTGCTCTGCTGTGCCTAGGATGCTGTCACTGTCACTTCCTTATTTTGCTTCCTCCCACATGATTTATTTACAATTCTATGGGAGTAAGAAATGTGCGCCTGTTGAAGCCTACTTCTTTGAAGAGACAAAGTGAGAGGAAAGAAGAACCTGAAAGGGAGTAAGCACTGCGCCCCTCCAGATTGTGAAAGGTAATGGTTAAGAATCCAGGACCCAAGCACAGACTCTTGGCATTGGAATCCCGCTCGCTCGGCCACTTAAACTAGCCGAACGTCTTGGGCAACGAGCTGCTACTCCGTGCCTCCATTTCTCTCTCCATTTGCTGAATGGGGACAGTAACAGCGCCTTGCTCGTGGAGTTAGGAAGACTAAATACATGTAAAACGCTTAGAACACTGCCAGTCTCTATGTGTCAGATACTAACACCATCCTCAGCATCGCTGTGTTCAGTTTGGAGAAAGGCTATTCTGGCCACTCTCCCCATCCGTTAGCACTAGACCTCTGTACATGCCCAAGTCCCAGTGCAAAGGCCAGACAGAACCCCAACCCGCCCGCTCCGCTCCACGCCCTCCAGGAGCAGCAGCCACCCGCCTCCTCCACCGGGAAGACCAGCTGGCAGGCGCACCACACCTGGGAGCGCCCTGGGAAGACCAAGGTGCGCAAAGGTAAATAAAGGACTTTCTCCAGAGCGTCGGTCCCTCCCTCTCCTGGGAGAAGAGTGCGTGAGGGTGTTTTCCTACCTGCCCCAGGTTTTTGCCCTTCTTACTGCCGCCGAAAGCCAGTCCTTGGTATGTGCCCGTGGATCGATTGGAGGCCTGCAGGGGCGTCTCCCCGCCCAGAGAGGACTTGATGGAGTTGAGTTTGGCCCTCGAACTGCCAAGCTGTGAGCTCTCCACCATCAGCACCGCGGCCAGTAGGAGCAGACAGCGGGAGGAGTCCTTGCCCCGCATCACAGCGGCCATCTCCGGGCGAGGGGTCCCGGGGGGACGGAGGCGCAGAGGCCGAGGGATTCTGATGCAGGGGGACGGAGGACCCAACGCGGGGCCAACTCACTGGGGGCGCAGAGGCTTTTGCAGACTCCGTTTCCCAACCCCTCTTGGCTGAGGGCCCTGCACCTTGTGAACTCAGTCTCACGCCTCGAAGCAGGAGCTAGGGCGACCCAGGCCAGACCCACTGCACCACCAGGGCAGGAAGTTCTGCAGTCACTGGAAGCAATCAAAGGTGACCCGCCTTCTCGCCAAGGAGGCGTGACCCGCGGTGCAAGAAGACTCGGCCCCGCGGACCGCACCGCTTCCGCTGCTCCTGGCCCCGCACCTCCGTTGGTCTCCGCGGTCCAGTGCTCCGAATCGCTCAGAGGGTCCACCCTTGTTCCTTCTATGTTTCCCTCCCTTTGTCCTCCCCTACCGGAGTGCTCCTTGTCAGTATCAGCTGGCTCTATACTGGGAGGTCAGGCACCTCTCCCAGACCGAGCCCTCGGGGTCTGAGGCCAGCCGGGATCTCTCCTGGAGCGCGGACAGTGTCCTGGAGCGTCTGTCCGTCCCTGGTTCGCACCGGCAGCCCCGCGCCGCCAGGGGCGTCCGCGATGCTCTGGAGCGGTCCCGCGCTCCTTTCTGCGGGGCTCCTGCTCCGCGCGCCTGTCTGCTCTCCCACCGCCACCGGCGCCCCCTTTGCTTTTTATAGCTTCACTTAGCGGTTTCTTCCCTCCGCCCCCAATTCAAGAGTGACAAAGAGTGAAAACGCTTTTCTCACACACCCCCCCCCCGCCACGTTCCCGCCCTCCTCTCCTCCTCCCTCCGGTTTCTCCCTCTCCCCCCCCCCCGCCCCCTTCCATCTTCCTCCACCTCAGGATTGAGAAAATGGGTTTCACCCCCTGAGGGCTCCTAACAACAGCTCCAGGGGCGGGAGGGCCTGTGGAAACAGGAGGAGTGCAACTGTGGACGTGGACAGCGGCTAGCCGCCCCCGCGCGTGGGGACCGCCAGCACCCTCCCTTCCATCCCCGTGCATCTTCAGCCCGCTACTCCGAGAGCAACCCAGGATCGCCCCGCAGAAGACGGGGAAGCGGGCACGTGGCCGTTAATTCTGTGGTCTGTGTGCGCTCAAGCTGGGCTCCCGTCCGATGGAGATGCTGGCGCTGGGTTGGTGCGGCGGACCGGGTGCCCAGCCATCCGGAGGCAGGGGGGGGGGGGGGGGGAGGCTTTGTGACCTGGGAAAGGCAACCAGAGAACGGCTGAAAAGATGGTCTTCTTTCCCTCTCCTAGGAGACGTTTAGGACCTTCTAGCCTCGGTATTCTCCGCCCGCCAGCCTAACACACACTTAGCCTATATCCATGTCTGTGAGGGGCTGGAAGGAGTGGGGTGCCCTCGGGCGTGTTCCCTAGGTTTGAACCTCACAGCTCCACCCGGCACCCCTGCCGCGTCAGGCAACTGCTCCCTTGGGGCAGAGGAAACCCAGAGAGGAAGGAACGGAGACAGGGCGCCCTTTGCCTTCCACGGAATCCTGATTCCTAGTCCCTGGGAATTCCATGGGAAACTTTCCTGCCAGCCTCTCTCCGCTCCCCAAGCCAATTCGCTGCTGAGAAGATCCAAGGAGGCTCCAAGAAGAGTTGGGGCGAGCGGCGCGTGGGGGCGCCAGTGGCAGCAGCCAGGCGAGGCGCGGAAGCACAGCGAGATAAGTTGGCCCCGGGCAAGCTCCTGGCTTGGAGAGGGTTAGCCCTCAGAGCGCAACCAAAGCTTCCAAACAAAGCCGGGCGAGCACTGGCTCCGAAGTTGTTTGCATTTCTCCTTCTCAGTCTTTGATGCCTGCTCGCAGGGAATCCGAGGCAGTGCAGCTTGGGGGCTAACTGCTAGGGCCCAGGTGTCTCTCCCCAGCTGCACAGCTAAAATGTTTCTACCTGGATTCCTTCGCTTTCACACCAGATCCTGGCACACACCAGCCGGTCCCTACAGGAGTAAGAATCCAAACATGTCGCTCAGTGAGAATGGTAGTGACTCTCTTTTCCCCCATAGAAGGCTGAGTCCCAAGTGTGAATTTATAGCCGGGTTCTTTCAGACAGCACCAGCTTTGTGAGTCCGTGGAATTCTTCATTTTCATAAAGTTGTGTGTGTGTGTGTGGGGGGGGTTGTTTGTTTGTTTGTTTGTTTGGGTGTGTGTGTGTGTGTGTGTGTGTGTGTGTGTGTGTGTTTTATACACAAGCAAAGAGGGAATTAAAACTTGAGAAGCCCCGTGACATATTTCCTTATTATCTTTGGATTGCCCTGTGCTTCCTTAGGGTAAGATTTTCACATTTAAAAATGTCTTTTTACTTTTTAAAAATATGTGTCCAGGAATGAATTTTTAAGGACAAGTGCAGCATTCCAGGCACCAGCGGAGGGCAAGGAAAGTGACCCTGCTCTATAAATAAGAACTGGGAGTCAGAGCTTAGACTTCACAGAAGGGCATATCTTTTGCTTTTATTCTGACTTTTCAATCAGAAAACATTAGAGAAATGGAGAAATTAAGTTAGGAGTCTCCTGGTTTAGTTAGTTTTCAATAGTATTTTAAGCAAAGGAAAAGACAAAGGAGTACCAGCTCACTATGTAGCAAGAAGTCACCCTGCATCTATTCTGAAGGGTGTAGGTATCCACTATCTGCTAAAGAACAGACTCAGATGAACCAAAAGAACATTTGAAGACACTTCCTCTGTTACGTCAGTTCCCTCTTTCTCTTTTTATAATTCTTTATTGTTGAAAGTATTAAGTATGTCCCCTTTTGTCCCATTGACCCCTTCCCACCCCCAGGCCGTCAGCACCCTATTGTCTCTGTCCATGGGTTATGCATATATGCATACAAGGTCCTTGGTTGATTACCTCCCATCTACCCACCCTCCCTTACGTTGCCTCTGAGATTCCACACTCTTCCATGCTTTCATGTTCCTGGATCCACTCTGTTCATCAGTTTATTTTGTTACTTAGATTCCACATATGAATGTGATCATGTGATACTTGTCTTTCTCTGACTTGCTTATTTCACTTAGCATGATATTCTCCAGGTCCTTCCACGCTGTCTCAAAGGGCATAAAGGGTAAGAGATTCTTTTTTTTTTACCACTGTATAGTATTCCATGGTATAAATGTACCACAGCTTTTTATCCACTCATCTACCGATGGGCACTTGGACTGTTTCCATGTCTTAGCTATGGTAGCTTGTGCTGCTATGAACATAGGGTTGCATACATTTTTTTCTGATTGGTGCTTCAGGTTTCTTAGGATATATTCGTAGAAGGGGGATCACTGGGTCAAATGGTAGTTCCATATTTAACTTTTTGAGGAAACTCCATAAAGTTTTTCATAGTGGCTGTGCCAGTCTGCATTCCCACCTGCAGTGTACTTGGGTTCCCTTTTCTCTACATCCTCGCCAGCCAGTTCCCTCTTTCTTTACCTCCAACCAAAATAAGATCCCACATAACCGTTGTGATATGTACTGCTAAAAAAAAGTAAAGTGACATCACACTCAGCATATTTACTCTCAAGAAACCCCTCAGTTTGGGGTATCATGATAAATATTTTACCTCAAAGGCTTACCTAACACCCTACGAGCTCCAAAAGTCAATTTTATAGTTAAAAGTTAAAATTCACATGAAATTCGCTTGCACAAATATTCTTATATACATATATAAAACAAAATCACAATATGGAATCAAACGTTAAAATATACACAACTGTATCTTAAGACTAAAAGGAAGTAAAAACTAATTTCATTTATGATCCGAATGGTCTCTGTGAAATTGTGTAACAGACAGAAACAGACACACACCGTATGTTGACAAGTAGATATGCATGCACAAAATCAACTAACTGCAAATAAACATAATCTTTGGATTACTGTCATAACCCCACATGTTTTTTCTCCTGTGTTTAATAAGGATGAAGATAAGAGCTCACATTTAATTAAAAAATAGATTTGTATGCCTCTTGAAATAACATCGTTAGGAAGAAAATATATAAAAGCAACACTGTATAGAAAAGTAAGAATAGGGTTCTCTTGTTGAGAAGAAAGTACCTCTGTGGACAGTTTTTCCTTCGGCCATTCTTCCCTAGTACTTAGCTCCTCCAGTTGTGGGGTCCTGGATCCTGGCTTCCTTCTGAATACTTAACCCTAAGGTTAGCTAAATGTATGCCTTATCACCTTATTCTTATTTTCCATCCCATTGTCTCTCCTTCTGCCTTATTAACCACTTCTTACAACAGTCTATTTAGCAGTTGTTCATGTGCTCACTGAATATTTATTAAGTTGAGGACCATGAAAACACAAAAGTGACTCAGCCAGGGCCTTGGCCATAGAGAGGCTGCTGTCCACTGTCAAGGCCACAGCTCACTGAAATCTGCCCTGAGCTTCTCTCTGGAGTTGCTACTCTGAGCCTTCCTCTGTTCTCATCCACTATTGATTTCTGCCCAGCCCAGCCTCTTGTGAGTAGCTGAAACTTCTGATTTGGATTGCACTCTTGTGAGCTTGGAAATAAAAAAAATTACAGGCAGTCCCCAGAGACTTTTCTTTTTCTCATAAGTTACATGTATATTTTAATATTGTATAGGGAAACAACACTCCTGCATTTGTGTTTGAACCCAAAGAAATGACACTGGTTGTGGTCATTTTAGGTTAGTAAAAACAAAAGTATGGCACTATGGCAAACTTGAGAAGGGAGATTACTTTTTAGTAATTCCTACAGGACCCCAAATCATCTTGTCTACACAAGATGGACATGAAAGACCTTCATCTTGTTGGATGTTAACGGGTTTGCAGAATATGGTTTTGTGGCTTTCCTCCACAGTAAACCAGGCCACCTGACTCTGTAATCTAGCAGTACTCACACTTGTATTTTCTCACATAAGAGCTTTATGTTTCTCACTCTGCCTAAAAAACAACAGTACCATGTATTGGTGTCAATTGCATTTCCTATTTGATCCCTGCTATAAATTCAGCTGTTAACTGTCTTCTGCCTTGGTCTGAGGGACAACAGGACCAGTTAATGATAGAAGGCCTCCTTACTCACATTTTTGGCACTAGCTGTGCCTAACACAAGCATGCACAAGTGAAGTGGCTCAAGGGAACCTAATTGCTTAGCCAATGCTGATTTTTACCATTGACATATAAATCACCTCCTCAGTGCTTTACCTGCCACTAAAATGAAGAAAATTGTTGAACAGATACCTTTCTTAGAGCCTGGACCTAACTAATAAAATATATGCAAAGAGAAATACTTAGAAACTCCAGGAGACACATTTCTATTGGCACATAAGTTACCTTAGATGGAACTGAGATTAGAAACAATCTCCAAATGTGATATCCTTTGTGATGCATAATTTCTGCCACTTCTATACACTGCATTGCCTTCTTAGTGGTCCACTTACTCCTACTGCTGAGTCTTGGTAGTCTATTTAGAGATTCATTTTGAGGAACAGTACTATACTTGTCACTGAAAGAGAAATACATTTAATTCCTGAGAGAGGTTTATTGCAAGAAATTTCATCTTAATGAACAACACAATAAACAACAGTTGGATACCTGGGATGCGTGGCTTCCAAACTTTGTTAGCCCTCCAGGGGTCTGCAGAAATCACACAAGGAAATTAGAGCTGCGGTATTTTTGACAGGACCTCATGGGAGAGGGCTCCAGTAACAGACTTTTTAAATGTCTGTTTTTTGTTATTATTTTTTATTGGGGGGATGGCTGTGTTTGTTGGTTAGTTGGTTTTAATCAGTTGATTTGGAAGCCATAGTGAGTTTGGCAAAGTATACTATGATCCTCAATCTGCCAATCAACAAGATTGATTGATTTTGCCCTGTTATTACTACAGATTATTTCCACAGCCAATTTTACTCAAAAGGGAAAAGTATTACAAATATTTCAATGTATTCAGTCCAAAATTATTCAATCAATGGAAGTAGAGAATATTAAAAAATAAGAGGGCAGGGTAGTTGAACCAGGCATTGTACAATGTGTATATGCCGGGTAAGTTAACTGAACCTATGATCAATGAAGATGAAAAACCTTTTATCATAAAATAAATTGCGGAGTAGATTTTAAAATAATGCTAAAACAATTTGCAGAAAAATAAGGAAACAGGTTCCAATGTAATAATTTCAAAATCTGTCATTGAAGAATAACTTGGATTGGTAATAAGGAATGTAAATTATGTTTAGTTTATCTTTGGATGATGATTTTATAATACAGTCTACCTTTTGATACCCTAGAAATAGGTTACAATACTCAAGAACAGTTTGAGGTATGAAAAAAATCAAGATATTAAACTTCAGTCACCTTAAGGAGTTTTATAGGTAACTGGCTTGGAATATATAGCAATAATAAATAATAATAACCAAAAATACATTGAATGCTTATTATATACCAGGCTGGTTACATACTTTATATCTACTACATGTATTCCCTCTTATTTGTATCTCATAATTTATGCCTTCAATACAACATTCAATATCACATAATACTAAGCAAAAAGCAACTTGTCACACAGCAGGCCCTCATTTGTGCTATAGTTATGGCAACAATGTGGAGTACACCTAAGGAAGAACTCACTAGAGGAACCTAAAGGTTCCTTGACATCCCTGCAGCAGGGCCTAACACTGATTCCTCTGAAAGACCAACATAAACCACGTGGTAAAGGGCTGCACATAACACCAAGAGTGGAAGTGGATGAATGCACAGTAAAGCTTCTTGGAAACTGAATGATCATTTTGCAGAGAACCCAAAATGGCTCTCTACAATATTTCTACTCTGGTTGATGTAACAAAATACCACAGACATGTTGGCTTACACAACATAAATTGACGTCTCACAGTTCTGGAGGCAAGAAATCCAAGATCGAGGTATCAGCAGATTTGGTTTCGCCTAGGCCTCTCTCCATGGCTTGCAGATGGCCTCCTTCTCACTGAGTAGTCCCTCTGTCTTTGTCCAAATGTCCTCGTCTTATAAGGTCACTATAAATTGGATTAGGGCCTATCATAAGGACCTAATTTAATTACATTTTTAAAAACCTAATTTCCAAATGTGTTATATTCTGAAATGCTTGTGGTTAGGGTTTTAACATATGAACTTTTTTTTTGGGGGGGTGCGTGTTTCCTTTATAACATGGATTTATAGGCATCATGTATATTGAAACATTTGGGGAAAGAGTAACGTTTCTGAAACTCTACCAGAGTTCTTAAACTTAATGTGAGAGATTGTTATGCACTTAAAAACATTATTTAAATTTGTCTCTTACCATTTTACTTTTGGCTTGTGCTAATGATATTAACTTTCTGGCCTTTCTTCTTTGTATGAATTATGGCTAAACATGAACCCAGCTGACTGAGTCTGAATGTGATTGTCAAGATTCCACCGAGCCCTGGAAAAGAAAACAAAGACTTTAAGCTATGTGCCAGGAAGATAAGGTCATTTCTACATTGAAAAACAACATGCTGTTAATGAAAGATGGAAACAATAAATACAGGAATAGATGATACAAAAGTGAAATTATGGTAGAACAAAGAAAAAGGAAGTGGCAATCAAAAATAGAATTGGTCTAGCAATCAGCAAGCTGTTCTGTTACTAACTTAATTTGTCTATGTGTTTAATTTGATTTGTTCAATTTATTCAGTAAATTAATAGTCACTTGGGATCACAGTACCTTTAATTAATTCAAGGCAGTACTAAATATGGGGGAGCAGAGGGACTATCTAATTTCATTGAAAGTGTTCATGGAATCATTTTTTAATATATGTTTGCTTTGACCACTAGGTTTTTAAATTAGCAATAAAGATGAGTTAGAATAAGCTTAAATTTAGTTTAATTTTTACTGTTTTTGTTTTACTTCTTTCTTAAATCCATTAAATGTTATTTTTGCTTGTCAATAGCAAGTATATATGTGCAAATTTATATATACCTAAGGCCAAATACTATCTCCTAGAACATAGCAACTATTTCCATGTTCTAAAATTGGGTTGGCTTTATTCTCTATTACATTAATAAGAAAATAAAATTCTTAAATATTTGATCAATTTGCCTTTTAGGTATTAAACTATATTATACAAATATGAACTTTGTATGCAATAGAATTATTCAAATTTGGAGAACTATTACTTTATTTTCTTAACACTAGAGCTGACATTGAGCCACCGATTATGCAAACTGGCACCCTTTCTAACACGAAAAGTAAACTACATTTACAACCTTTTAAGTACTGTTTTGAAATTCATGGATTTACCCGATTTTCCTTCTATATTTTTCCATAATTGTTCTACATCATCCATTGAAAAACTCATAATTGCAAGTTTTGGTCAAAAGTTATACTTATTACAACACTGTTTACAGTCAAAGTTTGTTAAATATAAGTTAATTTGTATACTTTTTGAATATGGCACACATGATTCTCTGATTTTCTTTCCCAGTGACCATTTAATATTAAAATACCTGTAAAGAAACCACTCTAAGTAATCCCTCTAAGTAAATCTATATATGTGGTGAATGGAAATTGCAACTTATCATGATATTATTGATGACAAGAGGAGACCTCCAGTTAACTATTAGTATTTGCTTTAAAAAACATCAATGATTTTACATAGTTATTATTAGTCTGCAGGCTAGGAGAGGTTCAAGTTCATGCAGCAGAGGGCAGTAATGAACATTTATCAATGGTAACAAGTATGAAGAGCTAGATTATTACAAAGTACACTTTCTGGGGGAAAAAAAGTTTTTACAGGCCTTTCTTATATCAATGCTAGTGAATGGGAGAGACTTGAGTAAATCAAACAAAACAAACAAACAGAAACCTTTCTACTCCTCCCATGAAGAGCTTGCAATACTTCTCAAATCTTAGATTGTTAAGACTTAAAACAAGCAAACAAACAAAAACAGGTAACTTTTTCTTGCCCAACGACACATGAGAGCCGCTTTCCTTTTTCAAGGTCTATGCAGAGGTTGCTCATAGCGCACTGAAGTTTATTGTGAAAATTCAAAATACAGACAAATAAGCAATGTTGTAAGTGGTCCAATGAATGTGCAGAATGCATTAGAAATTAATACCTATGTAATCTCACTTACTACCACTACATTCTCAAACTTTCTCTGGCTACTTGTACAAAGGTACCAGACAAAAAAGTTTCAGGATCCAAGAAGACAGAGAATATTATTTACAAAACCTTCCCTAGAAATTACCAGAAAACAAGATTTAGAAAACCACAATGATTGGGGAGACATTGAAATAAGAACTAGCAAAATATGCAATTACCTGTAGAACTAAATATACATAATAGTCTTCAGAGAGAGAGAAAGTATTATATAATGGCCATATGCAGTAACAAGTTGAAAGAGAGAGAAAGAGAGCAACAAACTAACCTCTGTGAATATTGATGTGATGAAATAGATAAATAATAAAATAGCAATAAACTAAATGCAACAATTCTTTTAAACAATACACCATAACTAAATGAGGTTAGTTAATATTCAGAAATTTAAGGTTAGGAAATTCATTAATATGCTTTTGCAGAATAATAGAATTAAGAAGCAGAATATAACTATTTCATAGGTACAGAAAAAGCATTTGGTAACAACCAACACTATTCATGCTAAAAATTAACAAATAGAATGGAAATGTATGGCCATATGCATATGCCTCATCACAAAAGTCAGCATCTTTACCTAGTGGGAATCACTTGATGCTTAAATTAAAAAGCAAGAAACGAAGTGAGGATGACTACAATCTTCATTATTGTTGAGGACTGTGTTCAGTCATTCAATCAAGCAACAAAAATCAACTATAGACATAAGAGTTATATAGGTAAATATAAAAACATTTATATCTGGACATAATACAAATATATATTTATATTAAAAAACAGAATTTATTGAAAAAAATAGTTTTTAAACTTAATATCCAGTAATCACTAGTCTTCATATATAAGAAAAAAAAATAGTTTGGAGGTTACAATGGGAGAGAAGACCCCATGTCAATTGCAAAATTTTAATAATACAGTTCTTAGATATATATATATATATATATATATATATATATATATATATATCCCTGTGCATAAAATCCGTGTACTTGCGGGGTGTGTCCCTCAGCCCAGCCTGCACCCACTCACATTCCAGGAGTCCACAAGGGATGTCTGACTGACAGCTTAGTGCAGCTGCAGAGATGGGAGAGGCTTCTGCCACCACCGCTGCACTTGCCAGCAGTAAGCCCAGCTTCTGGCTGAGCACCACTTCCCCTGTGGATTCACACTGACCACCAGGGTCAGCTCCTGTGTTGAGCAGGACTGGGCCAAAACCGGCTCTCCAACATCCCCCAAGTGGTCCCAGATTGCGAGAGGACATAGGCCAAGCCAAGGGACCCTACTGGTGCACGATTGGGGCCAAGGAAGAATCTGGGAGGTTGGGCAGCTGGGGCGGGACTGTAGGAGGGCTCCAGGGCATGTGTGATCCATCTCACTCAGTCCCGATTGGCCAGACCCCAGCGGCAAGCTAACCTTCCAGTCGGAGTGTCTGTCCCCTGGTGGTCAGTGCACATCATAGCAAGCTGTTGAGTGGCCTTAGCATATCATTAGCATAATACGCTTTCATTGGTTGAACTGACAACTGGACACTTATTAGGCTTTTATTATATAGGAGATAGGTAGGTAGGTAGATAGATAGATAGATAGATAGAAGCATAGATATATAGATATATATATATATATATATATATATATATATATATATCTGTGTGTGTGTGTGTGTGTGCTAAAATGTATAAAATCTATATGAAAACAAGTATACCCAAAAGACTGAAAAAGCAGGCTGAACCAAGTGAAAAGTTATACAATATTGTTGGAGCAGAAACCTCAACATTATAAAGATGTGAGCTATATCCAAATTACTTAATAAATTAAATGTAATCACAATAAAAATATGTCATGTTTCTTTTCCCCTGAAACTGGAAAAGTTGACTTCAAAATGCACTAATTTTAATAAAAATCTCTTTGGGGACTAATCAAAAATGTTCCAAAAAACTCTGAAAAAGAAGAGTAATGGTTGAAGAGATGGAAATAAGCCATTAATTTTTTATTGGCACATGGCAAGACAATGTGACACAATAGAAAACTCAGAAGCATACTCAATTGCATATGAACATTTAGTATATGACAGGAACAGCATCCCAAGTCTGTGGGTTAAAAGATGGACATTTGAAACATTGGTTTAACTAGATAGTGATACAAAAAACTTAAACTTGATCTGTTTCTCATACCCTAACAAATAAATTCTAGGTGGATCAAAAATTTAAATGCAAAAAGATAAATAAATATAACAATGGAAGGGTTAAAGGAGAACATGGATACATTGTTCATCAACTGAATTCTCCCATAACCAGGGAAATTCTCTTCTGATTTAAAATCCAGGAGTGATAAAGGAAAACTGGACTTCAAAAAGGTGATTTTGTTTCATGGCAAAAATTACTATAAACAGAGCTAAAATATTGTGACAAACAGAAAAAAAAATATTCACATTTATAGCAAAGATAACTGGTAAAAATCCCTCGTGTTCAAAGAGATTTTTTAAATGAAAAAGAAAAGTCTAATAACTCTAGGAGTAAAATAGCCTGGAGCTCTTGCCAGTGCGGCTCCGTTCGTTGGAGCCTCCTCCTGTAAGCCAAAAGGTGTTGGGTTTGAATCCTGGTCAGGGTACATACCTAAGCTGCAGGTTCTATCTCTGGTCCAAGTGTGTGTGGGAGGCAACCAAAACCTCTCTCTTTCTTTCTCTCTCCTCTTCTCTCTCTCTTCCTTTTTCTAAAATATAAAAGAAAATTTCTAGAAAAAAATAAATACATATGAAGATATGAACAGAGCTGAGAGAAAAATATGAAATAATTTAAAATATGAAAAAGTTTGTACAATAATAAAATTATACCAATAT
This sequence comes from Antrozous pallidus, assembly GCA_027563665.1. Classification (NCBI taxonomy): domain Eukaryota; kingdom Metazoa; phylum Chordata; class Mammalia; order Chiroptera; family Vespertilionidae; genus Antrozous; species Antrozous pallidus. The sequence goes on along the minus strand of CM050511.1, from coordinate 46,768,883 downwards.
ACCATTTCTTATCTATATTACAAAAATTCAAATGTTTAACAATATCTCTACAGCAAGAATATTCATATATTGTTGATGAGAATACAAAATGGCATTATCTTTTATGGTGGGAATTTGGCAAACTAGTAAAATTCCACATTAATTTTTTCTTTGACTTAATCCATTATTAGGAATCTAGTCCAAAAATACACTATTAAAGTAGGAAAAGACACAGACACAGGAGCATTTATTGTAGCACTATTTGTAATGTTTGAAAAGAATCTAAATGTCCACAAATAGGGCATTGGTTTAATAAACTCAAGACACATCCACAACGGAGTTCTATATATCTGTAAAAAGCAATGAGTATTAACTTACACTAGAGGCCCAGTGCATGAAATTCCCTCAGCTCAGCCTGTACCCTCTCACAATCTGGGACTGCTGGCTCCTAATCGCTGGCCTGCCTGCCTGCCTGCCTGCCTAATCACCCCTAACCACTTGCCTGCCTGCCTCATTGCCTCTAACTACTCTGCATGCCTGCCTGAGTGCTCCTAACCACCTCTGCCTGCCTGATCACCCCTAAGTGATTGCCTGCCTGCCTGATTACCCCTAACCACTTGCCTGATTGCCCCTAACTGCCTTTGCCTCTGCTCCTGCCACCACAGCCTTGTCTGGAAGGACGTCCAGATTGATGATCAGAAGGTCGTTTGTCTGTCCAGTCTAATTAGTATATTACGCTTTTATTATTATAGATAGATACTACTATGGAGTGACCTTTAAATGTATTATTACATGAAAAAAAAAGAAAAGCAAGGTGGAAAACTTTGTACTTGTCCTTAACTAAGAAAGAGTGGGTTTTAAATATATTTCTATTACTATATCTCTACCTATTTGTCTTTGCTTATGATTTTTTTAAATAAAAACAAACCACCACAAAAATAAAATGAAGAACAGGAATATGGTGGAAGTGACCAGGGATATAAACTACTCTTATTTCATAGAGTTGGCTGTGTAACCATATAAATATTTTGCATAGTTATAAAATAATGATTCATTATGTAACTTGTTTTAATAATCAGATTGTTAGTGGGGGGGGGGGTGGTATCATTATCCTGAGACTGTTCTGTGTCTTCATTGGGATTATATTTACTTTTGTGTGGTGGAAGTCCAGGATTTTTGATACTGGAAAAAGGAGAAAGAGATTTACAAGCCATGAGGCTACATAGAAATAAGCTGTGCATAGTAGAATTTGGATTTTTAGTATTCTTCCGAACTTTCGGCTAAAAGGATCCTGGGCTCTTTTGCAGAATATAGTAACTTCAAATCTGAAGTAGGAAATATACAAAATCAGCCTTATTATCTTCACAAATCAGATAGCAAGGAAATTATAAAAGACTGCTTGGGATTATGTTCAAAGGATTTAGAAGTGAACTTAAAGAGTCTATGCTGGGCAAATGTGAATCAATAAGAAAAAGAATTGATATATATTGAAACTCATAAAATAGATTTAGACCCACCAGTTCATATCAATATAAAAAAAATAACTGATAACCTCTGGATGATGCAAAAAGCTTCCTGTTTTAAAAAATCATAAAGAAGGGGGGAAAAAACACACATTGATTTTGCTTTTCCTAGTCTCAACACACCTCAGGATAACAAAATAAATTGTCAAGAAGTTATCTTCATCTAGGGCTTAATATTTCAAAAATAAATGATAGAATTAAGATATCAACATTTTGCAATGCCTAAGGCATTATGGAATCTAGCTAATCATCATCAACTTCTGATGACATTACAGAAATTGAGACAGCCAAACATTATGTGCTGCATGATGGAAGTTCACATTACCATCTATCAAGTTGTCTTGCCAAAAAATTTAATCTGCATTTCATCAAGCATCAAAGTATGAATTTCAGATATACTGAGAATTTGGAGGAACATATTAAATAGTACCATGTGGATAAAATCAGCAAAATCCTGGTCATGTGTAAACTCTATGCAACAATGACTCTGTTTTTATGAACAGCAACAACAAAATACAAGGAAAGGAGGATGATGGAGAAAGAAACCAATGAAATAACTCAAAGATACATTAAACAGTTGTAATGCATGGATCATACATGGATCTGATTCAAACAAACAAACTGACCATTTTTTATAAAGGATAGTTGATAAACTTAGAAGCTATTGTTAATTTTAGGGTGCAATCACAGTTATTGTGAATGAGTTTTTCTTAGAGAGTTATTACCTTCTAAAACTGGGATATTTCCAGGATAATATAATTTGTCAATATAATTTTGGAAAGGGGTGAGTGCATTGAGAAGTAATTGAAATTTGCTTGGTCATGAGCTGGTAATCGTTAAGTTGGATGATATGTATATATTGATCAATTATACTCTTCTACATCTATAGCTTTGAAAATTTTCAAATATAAAAGTAACAACAGCAGTAATAATAACAATAATTTTTAAGGCAACACCCCCCCAATTATACAAATAGGCAAAGCATTATCATAACTAGTGATTACAGAATTTTATAATCTTCTAATCTTTTCAAAAGAATTGAAAAACATTAAAATATTTGGTCTGTACATATGCTGCAAGGCAGCATGAGGACTTCACCTCTTCTAAACTCTTATTTTATGAAGTTTGCTTCAGTACCACTATCCATACACAAAGACTCTTCTACTTACAATGGGGTTATGTCCGGATAAGCCCATCATAAGTTGGAAATGAATCTAATTCAGCTAACTTATTGAACATCATACCTTAGTTTAACCTACCTTAAATATGCTCCAAAAAAACGCTGCAGCACAGTACACAATGGAGTAGCTGTTGATTATCCTCATGATTCTGTGACTGCCTGGGAGCTGTGCTGCCATTACCCAGCATCATGACAGAGTATCTTACTACATATCACTAGCCCAGGAAAAGATCAATGGGCACCGCTTTCTAACCAGTATATAAATTTTAAAAATCCTAAATTGAGGGATTGTAAATCAGGGACCATCTTACTAGGAGATATAGCTAAAACAGGGCATCTGATTTCAATATTACCATCCATTCAGTTCAATAATTTTTAATATTATGCAAAATGAATAAAATAATAATTCATTTCTTTAGAAAATCGGTCCTGATTTAGCTTGGAGAAAAAAATACTGTACTTTCATTGGCTCCAATCCAAGGCAATGCATTTTATATTGTGGAAGAGATAATGGTAATGCAGGTCAAGAAACCAGTGGAAAATAGCAGAGAATGTCCCAGAAATAGTTGTATAAGAAGATAATTTCTATGCAAACGTTCAAAATAATGCTATTGGTGTTAGAGTTCACCTCTGAGAGGCAGGTTTTACAATTGAATTGAATTTTTAAAGAGGAAGTTTGCCTGTAAGTAGATTATATTGGATGTCCAGATCCCCACCTCCTTACTGAGAACCATTTTCTCTGCAAACCACCTCTAGCTGCAGGGCAAAGTTTCTGGTGGTCATGTGGCTGCAATACCATCTGCATCCCTGGACACTATAGATGAATCTGGTGTCATATCTGAGCCAATAAGGTCATTTAGCTTTTTTCTTCCTTGTGAAACTTGGAATTAGCACTAAAAACAATAGTCTAGATCTCTGTGTGTTCCTGAGTAAAAAGATGCAAACTCAGAATTAGTGATAACATTTTGTTTTGTGATCAGGAAGAATAGAAGTCAATCTTTGGTAAGAGAGACTGGTGCAGATGAGCAGAAAAAGGTAACAACGAGTGAAGGAGAAAGGGGACTTACTAGGAGATACAAAAATGATAGATTATATAGATAAAGGGAGGAGTAGGTGGATACATGGATGGATGGATGGTTAGGAGGGTAAACATATATAGAGATAGATAGAGAAATAGAGAAAAATGAATAATTATCACATGCAAATATCTCCAATTTATATAGTTATGTGAGAAAACCATAAAGCAGAAGTCTGTAGTCTGTGTGTGTGTATATGCCCATATAATGAACATTTTGATAAAGCTGAAACCCATAATATTGATTTAATCGATGGAAGAGAAGTAGGATTGAGGAAAATGAATTGATGAAAAATATTTTTTATTAAATACATTCCAATATTATTTAAACTTTTTATAGCACATTTGTATTTTTTATTCATGTAAGTGTTAACATGTACAGTACTTATATCCAAGTATTACTTAAGCAGGTAGAAAAATAAGATTTAAAAATGTTTAAGTCTAGGAAGTACTGAACAATAGCACAAGGCATAGAGGGGAAAACATCTGACTTTAAAATAGTTAGTAAAAAATCTAAAATTATATTAATTAAAAATTCTATCAATTCTCAACTTTACCACTAATAAAGACAAATAAAAGAATTATGGCCTATTTTTGGAATGTAATATTTTATTTCCTTTTATAAATATGCTTTCTTTTATTTACTTTGGCTAACACTAAATAAATAAAGTGAATTCTCTAAGCATTCACATTCCCTGGAAAAAAGAAGCCATAAATTCTGTCATAGTGGCAGAATCAGGGCTGGGAATAAATATTCAGAAAATTTAAAATGTATTATTGTTGTCAAAAGTAGGGAGCCTCATTTTTTTGTGTGTGTAATTTTTTCCAAAATGTCTTAGCTCTATCCACAGGTTTTGATATTGACAAATGTTTATACAATATATTTCTATATATAAAACTACAATTGACAAACACAATTAAAACTGATCTCAATAAAGTTTATCAGCTACCAAGTTACTTTACAATGATGCAGCCTACCCTTTCCATTTATTGAAGACCAGAGGCCCGATGCACGAAAATTCATGCAAGAGTAGTCCTTCCTTCCCCTAGATGCCGGCACCAGCTTCCCTCCAGCACCGAGGCCTGGGGCTTCCAACCTCCAGCTGCCGGCAGGCACCCAGGACCTGGGCTGAATTCCCTCGGGCTGCCCACAGGTACCCGGGACCCAGGCTAGCTTCCCTCCATCCCGGCTTCATCAGGAAGGACGTCTGGAGTCTGGAATTATGTCCGGAAGACGTCTGGTTTAATTAGCATATTATCCTTTTATTATTATAGATTATTATAGATTCTGGTCAATAACTGATTCACAGTTACCCAGCCTTACTGGCAAGATTCAAACTAAACTTCATCTGGACTTTATTTCAGCAGTTTCCAACAAATTCCACTCAAGTAAGGTCTTCACATTATCCTTCTTGGACACTAGAAGGAGATTATTTGCAGTTTTCCACTTTTAGGCCTATTTTGCAGCAAGTCTGCTTTTTTGTCATCATCCAGTCTGTGATGCATATGGTCATCCATGGCAGCACTGCATCCTTAAGCCCTATCAAGAAATTACATTTTTAAGAACATTCTTTTAACATATGTGCGATAGTTAGCAATTTAAAAAATAGTTCACATTTATTTATAAAACGAAATTCTAAGTTGAGGAAATGTAAAATAGGTTAAAAAAATAAATAAATAACATATAGCCAAAGTAGATTGCCACTCAGACCTTGTGAATTAAACATATTTACAAATCCAAACATGTTTAAGATATAATAGCTAAACTTTTAGAACCTCAGTGAATACAACTAACTTGCAATAAAGTATTTTGGTAGAAAATAATGTAATTATACTCTCTGTGTTCTCATCTCCCTCTTCTCTCCTCCTCGTTCATTCAGTCCCAACACACCAGCCTCATTACTGTTGCCTAACCTCCAGGCACATGCTCACCTGGGAACTTCCCCGCCCATAACCGCTTCCTGCCAATGTCTGTGTGGCTCAGTCCTTGAGCAGCTTCCAGTTTTTGCCCTATTGTTATCTCCCAGCCAAGTCTATCCTCCTTAAAATTGCACTGTTACTACCACAAAGCCCTCCTAAACTCTTTTAACTTATTTCTTTTCAATGGCTTTTATAAGTTTCCACTATTCCACGTCTTTAACTTATTTATTATGGTGATTATGGCATATGTTCTCCACTAATACATAAGTTCACTGGAGGTGAAGATTTTAGTATATCTTACATACCAATGTATCTCTAACACCAAGATTAATGCCTGGCATGTAGAAGGTACTACATGTTAAAATACTTAAATTCTCTCCAATTCTAGTCAATAAAACGTTATTGCTTTGTACTTGAATTTAATATATTTTTCATGACCTCAACATCTGTTATTAAAGTAAGTTTTTCCTACCAGGAAATCTTGAAAATAAAATAGCATTATGTTTCTTTGATATAGAGTCTTACCCCACAAATACTGATGGATAGCTATTGTATCTTGTCTTTCTTGTGGTTTGGTACTTGAAATCCCTTCATTTTTTTCCCAACACCTATGAATAATAAGTCCTTGTGTCATTTTTCCTCTTTTCTTATGGTCATTATCACTTATCCATTTTTTTCCCACTGGAGTTGAAGCAGTATAAAAGATAGGTTAGAGCAGGAATAACCATAAGCAAAATTATGAAGTTAGACTAAGTAAATCTTTGATGTTGTGCCAACAAAAATAATCTAATATTCCATCAACCTTAGGTACTGCCCCTCAGAAAACTGTTTTAATCACTAGCCATCAACTAATCCCTGCCAGAGCATCATCCCTGAGTGGCTTAAAATACTACTGCCTCTTTAAGTGGATATTTATATTTTAAAAAACTTGACAACTCCAGGAGCCCTAGAATGCAAAAAAAGTACATCTCTGTATCAGGTAGTGGGAGGTAATATTTGAAAAAGGGAGGAACTCTCTAGTAATTCTTTGAATCACGTTACATAAAATGTTTTGGCTTCTAAGACTATCACTGGATGAATCATTTTTTATTTGGTGGATCTCATTTGAAAAACAATGTGCTATTAGTGCATAAGGAGGTATAGGCCAACAGTCTATAACTGACAACAACAAAACTATAATAACTGAAGTGGACAAGAGAAGTCCACTGTGGAGCAGATACAAGGACTACCTTTCCTTAGGCCCCCAGCACCATCTGGCCTTCTTATAGTAATGGATCTTGGTTTTGCCTTTGGGAAACTATCCCCCTCCCCCCTGCCCCTTCTTACTTCATGTGTCTTTAGTAGTGGACCTGGGACCCAGACCTGGTAATTCAGAGCATTCTAGCCCTAGTCACAAAAGTTGATTCTTAGCAGCAGGGTCCAACATTTGCTGGAAATATGGAGAATGAGTTTGCCTTTGATAAGATTTCCAGGTATGTTAGCTGGTAGGGTATGAAATGGGAAAGCATCTATGTGAGAAATGAGGTGCCACGGGGAATGGCAGGATCAAGAAACGAAGATAAAAATATTACTATTTATGGTTTGAGCCACACCTGAAATCTAATGTTAAACAGTTCTATTATGAGAGGCAATTAATGTCCCTCTATTTAAGCTATCTCAAAGTTGTGATTTTTTGTCATTTATAATCAAAAGAGTTTTGATGCATAAAAAATACTGAATTGGAATAAATAAAAGTACAATGTGGGGGGAAAATACTAGCCTAGAAATGAATGGAGGAAATTTGTTAATTGAGCAAATAACTTTGCTTTTCAATAAGTTCAAACTGAACAATGCTGGGGTTCAGGTTTGACGGGGGGGCAAACGCGGGCCCAGGACACCTTTCTCCAGCAGAAGATGGATGGCTGCTCAGAGAACTGTGGACCAGCAGGGATCCCCTGAGCAGTTCCTGGGCATCAGCCGACCATTCCGCCTATGAAGAGGTTAGGGGAAAAGGGTGTCTCTCTGCCACAGGTGCAGGCGCTCCTGGCCAACCCCTCTGACACCTCCAACGGGGACGTTTCCCAGGGAAACTGAATGCAGAAGGAGACCTGCATTTCCTCACTACCCAGCTCTCTGAGAAACTAAGAGGCTTCCAAAGCTGTGACTGTGAGCGCTTCATGCAAACCCACAGGACCCCCCAGCCAGCCTCCTGCACCTGCTATCACCCACGGGTCTTCCATGTTCCTTTCACCCAAACCTATAACAGCACACCTACATCGCTGCGAGCTTAGGGGACCATGATGGAAGAAGGCACCATGACTGCTCTAGGGACACAACAGTGGGGTGACTCAGGGTGCAGAGAACTGGCAGCATTCCCAATGCCAGGGTCTGTTTACTGCAGGGATCAAGGCTCCAACTCCCCAGGTCGTGCCTTCCCCATAAGCTATGCACAGCCCTGATGGGCACCATGCTGCTGGGCAGCACGGAACAGATGCATGAGACCAGTCCCGAGCCCAGGAACGAGCCAGTCTCAGGCAGCTGGTCATGAACTGGCCACTGCAGGGATGGCCCTGCTGTCCATCCCCACACTCAATTATATTGCCTGCCGAGGTCCTGACACTCTTTCTCCTCAGCCCCCTCTAGAGACCCGGACTTACATATACATAATCATCTGAAGAAAGAATGATTCAAAATTTCCAAATTTGGCAAAATATAGTAAAAATATAAACCCACAGATCAGAGAAGCTGAGTGAATAGCAAGCAAAGGACATAAAGAAAGCTACATCAAGACACATATAAAAATCACATTGCTCAACACCAATGATGAAAACAAAAATATTTTAAGTAATCAGAAGAAAAGAGACACACTATACACAGGAATAAACATAAGGATTACAAAAGATTTCTCATCAGAAACAGTATAATGGAGAAGATAGTAGAGAAACAGCATTAAAGTACTCACAAGGGAAGGGAGATCCTCTCAATTTATAATTCTAGACTGAGTGAAAATATTTTTTAAATAGTTAAGATATATTTTTCATGTATAAAAGGTTGAATTTTTTAATGACCAACATGTTTTTTTAGGGTAATAAATGATAAAAGAAGTCCTGAAAGCAGAAATAAAATTTTGCCAGATGCAAATGATCTGTGCCAACAAATGGAAAACACCAAAGACAGTAAATGCATAGAAATTATATAATAGAAAGTTCTTATTATTTAAATATATTTAAAGATAATTAACTATTTAAACAAATAATAATGTAATGTCAGTTTTATAACATCTGTGAAAGTAAAATACATAACAACAACAGCACAAAGATTGCCCAGGAAAAATGAAATTTTGTTACAGTGAAGTTTCTAGACAAGATGTGAAGTGATATAATACCCACTTGAAGATAGGCTATGACAAGTTAAAATCCTATATAATGAAGAGCTAATATGCAAATAGTTATCATGCCCTTATGCCGTCATGCCATAGCGGCTCAGACACTCAACACTTGGGAGAGAGGAATGGGGACAAGCCAGGCTGCATACAGGGAGAGGGACAAGCCACCCACTCCAGAGTCTTGGGTGCTAGCAGCTGCGCCTATGCCTCTGGCCCAGGAGAGGGACAAGCCACCTGTCCTGCAGTCCTGGGCACCAGCACAGGGATTGAGCCTAACCAGCAGTCTGACATACCCGAAGAGGTTCCCTGATTGGAGAGGGTTCTGGCTGGGCTGATGGAACCCCTACTCTGTGCATGAATTTCGTGCATTAGGCCACTAGTGTGAGAATAAGAGCCCAAGGGCAGTCGCCAAAGCATCTGAGAGTCAGAAATGAAAGCACAGTTCCTCTTGGTCACACTAGCCCAGGCAGGAGCTGGTAACCAGACCACTCGCTGTACTCTGCAAGGGCCTGCATGTCTCCATGCTTGCCCAGGTTGGTGCTTCTGCTTCAATCTTCTGCTTTTTTCTGAAAACCACCTTTCTTTGATGTCTCATGGCTATCTCCTATCTATATCTGGATTTTGCTTATAGACTTCTGTATAATTTTGGGACTCACTTTTTCTTAGCTGAATAATTCATTCAGTTTGATATTTGCAAATTCCAAATTCCTGGCTTAGAGAGCCTGTTATTTCCTTTTAGGGGCAGTGTCACCTCATACAAAAAAGCTGCCTAAGTTCGCCATTACCCATAGAGGAAGCTTTAAATAGGAACAAGTAGTTTTCTGAAAGCATGTGAGCAGAGAGGCAACGATTAATTTTTCTACTGCAGAAAGTAATATAAAAAATATTCAAATAACCATTCACATTATTGCACATTCTTTTTCCCTGGAGAAACAGGACAACATAAGAATAGAGAGTACTGGGAAATAAATCATATGATTCAAATCACTAATTCATACATTAAGAATACTATTGAATGACTTGGTTCCATGTGTTCCACACTGAGGACTTTGGTTTGTATTAAGAGTAAATTAAAATATAAGAATCTTGGAAGATACATTATAATGGCCAGGATAATGTTTGAAATTACTCTGTCCATTATATCTTACAAAGTTAATATCAACAGTTTCACCTCAGCATTCATAGGAATGTGGTACAAATACATGTCAGAACTCTAGATTTGAGAAACAAACAAGACATTACATTCACTCTGATAATTGTGTAGAGATGTTGGTTTCACTGGAAAGTTGAAGGGGAAAAGGAAATGGGAAAACATCAATGACTAACCTATAAGATCAATTGAAAACTTTAAAATTGTTTCTGATGTTACAAAGAACGTAACTTCTCAAGACATCATAAAATAATTTGAAGCACATTCATGTTCCTCTAGATAATATTTATCTAAAACAAATAAATTATAACCATACAAAGTTGAATGTGTCTGATTTAGTTTTAAGAAATTCTTATGACCTAACACAAAAAAATTCAAGCCTCTCCAAGATCTGATATTTTGTCTGAAGTGCGACATATTGAAATAATCTCTACTAAAAGGAGTTCTGATGAGGTAATAGAGTAAATGATATTAGATCAAAAGATAAAAGAAGCTAATGACCTACTAAAGAATCAAGGATACAAACAATGTAAAATATTGCACAATATGTGTTATAACTATTTATGGTTCTTATTCTATTTGACATTTCAAATTTACAAAGATTATGATTATGACAACATTTTATTAATAAAGCATTGGAAATATAGTTTAAACACAAAATTATTCTTATGTTTAAAGATAGAAAACATTTCTTAAAACTTTTTCATTGATTTCAGAGAGTAAGGGAGAGGGAGAGAGAGATAGAAACATCAATGATGAGAGAGAATCTTAGATAGGCTGCCTCCTGCACTCCCACACTGGAAATTGAGCCTGCAACTTGGGCATGTGCTCTGACCAGGAGTCCAACAATGACCTCATGGTTTACGGATCAACACTCAACCTCTGAGCCATGCTGGCCTGGCTAAAGATAGAAAACATTTTAAGAAATTATTGCTTTAAAGGATCTTCAAGATTTTTGTTCCTTGAGGCACACAGTGTGCTCTCTACCTGAAGAATTTGGTTTGCTTAAACTCCTCATTGGTGAAAGATCAAGGTTTACAAAGCCTACATTAAGAGAGAGGAATTGAATCACCCTATAATGACAAGTCAGAAAATTAAGAAACCTATGAAATAGATTCTTATCAATTCATCTTTCTATACACTGAGATGAATGTTTAAATACATGCTATACAAAACAACACAGATATGTTTAAATTATAACAATCCAATTTCTGAGGAAAGGCATATTTTTCCTAATGAAAGCACATATCATTTGCAGAATTAGAAAAATTTTAGGTGCCATTGCTATTTAAATTAATTAATAAAGTTCAAAATCACAATAAAACCAAATAGATATAGCAGACATTTATAATTGTGGTCACTTCAACAGGATGTAGCATTTCAAATGACTAATAACTTCAGCTTTTGGAGGATGAAGAAATCCTTCCAAGGAGAGGTGATATTTAAATTGAAATTTATGGAATCCTATCTAATAAAAGAGTAATAGGCAAATTGACCACACCTCTGCTACACTCACAAGCCACACAAACAAGCCAATCAGGAGCAAATAAACCCCAACCAAGGTAGCTGTGGCCACTGAAAGCAGGAGGGAGGCTTGAGTTTCCCCAGCAATGGAGGAAGCCAAGTTTTCCCCCTGCCCTTGCCAGCCTAAGCCTCCACTCAATATTATAAAGTTTCAATTATAGAAAATACATAATCTCAACAGAAATGGCAGCACCCACAGAGCTGGAGAGAGCAAAGGCTACAGTTGAGCTGGCAATGGAAGAAGCCAAGTTTCTTCAGCCCTAGCACCTAAGCCTCCACTTCAGGCAATAAAGTTTCAATTATAGAAGGTAAATAAACCTAAACAGAAATTTCTGTCAGCACAGAGTGAGCAGAAGGCTTGGCTCTGCTCCAGGCTACAAAGTTTCAATTGTAGAACATAAATTAATCCCAGATCCCAGGGCCTCTGCTTGGGTCGATGGGGTAGGGGGTGGATGTGGCTAAACTGCAAACCACCATAGGATCCTGGCCCAGGCTTCCCCACGCCACCCTCCCTGATCCAAGACACCTACAGGGCAAACCCGCTGCCCCCCACCCATGCACCAGGCCTCTATCCTATCTAATAAAAGAGTAATTTGCAGATTGACCATCACTCCAACACACAAGAGGGCTGCCCTCATGTGTTCAAAGATCCTGCCCCCATGTGAACACAAGATGGCCACCATAAGATGGCCAGCAGGGGAGGGCCGCTGGGAGATTCCAGGCCTGCAAGGGAGGGCAGTTGTGGGCAATCAAGCCAGCAGGGGAGGGCAGTTAGGGTGACTAGGCCGGCAGAGGAGGGAAGTTAGGGATGACTGGGCCTGCAGGGAAGGGCAGTTGGGGGGATGGGACCCAGGCCTGCAGGGAAGGGCACTTAGGGGTAACCAGGTCTGCAGGGGAGGGAAGTTGGGGGCAAACAGGCTAGCAGGGCAGTGGTTAGGGGGTGATCAGGCTGGCAGGCAAAAGTGGTTAGGAGCAAACAGGGAGGCAGGCAGGCGAGCAGTTTGGAACCAGCAGTCCTGGATTGTGAGAGGGATCCCAGATTGGAAAGGGTACAGGCTGGGCTGAGGGACACCCCCACCCCTGTGCACGAATTTCGTGCACCAGGCCTCTAGTAAATACATAATAGTGAACTGGAGAAGGGTAACAAAGTTTACAGGAAAGATAATGAGCTGAAAAAATGAAGGAAAAAAAACTCATTTACTATTGCAACAACAACAACAAATAATGTACCTAGAAGTAAAATTTAATCACGGAAGTAAAGCACCTGCACTTCAAAAATTATAGAATATTGAAGAAAGAAATTGAAGAAGATACAAATAAGTGGAAGCTTATACCATGTTCATGGATTAGGAAAATTAATATAATTAAAATGTCCATACTATCCAAAGCAATCTATAGATTCAACGAGATTCCTATTAAAATACCAATGGCATATTTCACAGATCTGGAGCAAATATTCCAAAAATGAATATGAAACCAAAAAAGACCCCAAATAGCTTCAGCAATCCTGAGAAAGAATAACAAACTTGGATGTATCACAACTAATCTCCAAAGCCACCATAAATCAAAACAGCCTGGTACTAGCATAAGGACAGGCATATCATCCAATGAAACAGCATAGAGCGCCCAGATATAAACCCACATCTTTATCGTCAATTTATATTTGACAAAGGAGGCAGGAACATTCAGTGGGAAAAAGATTCTTCAATAAATAATATTGGGGAAATTGCAAAAAAATAAAAAGAAATTAAACCAGCAAGTTTACACTATAGACAAGAATATACTCAAAATGGATAAAATACTTAAGTGTTAGTCACAAAACATTACAAATCCTAGGAGAAAATATAGGCATTAAAATCTCAGACATCTCTTATAGCAATATTTGTGTCAATATCTCCTAGGGGTGAGGGAGATAAAAGGAAAAATCAAATAAATTGTACTACTACATCAAAATACAAAGCTTCTGCACAGCAAAAGAAACCATCAACAAAACGAAAAGGGAACCAATTGTATGGGAGAACATATTTGCCAATTAAACATCTGACAGAGGGTTAATTTCCAAAATATATAAAGAACATGTTACTCAACACCAGGAAGACAATCTAATTTAAAAAATGGTAGTTAAGCATAGCAAAGGTTCTCGACAACTTATGATGGAATAATGTCCCCATAAACTTACGATGAGTTGAAAAGACTAAGTTGAAAATGCATTTGCTACACCCAACCTACCAAACTTCATAGCTTAGCTTGGCCTACCTGAAGCATGCTCAGAACATTTACTTGTATCTTGAGCTTATTCTCAAGAGTAATTGTCTTGCTCTTCATTTCACCAGACCACGAGACTCAAATGGGCAATTTGTAGACATAATGCGATGCAAAAACTCAAAAATATAATATTCAAAAATTACTGGCAACACAGAACTCTGCAGAGTACTGGTTTTTTACTCTCTTGATCTTGTGGCTGATTGGGAGCTGAGGCTCACTGCTGCTGCCAAACTTCCCAAGAAGTTTCCCGTATGGGAAGGCATAGTGCTAGCTGGGGAAAGATCAAAATTCAAAATTCTAAGTACATTTTCTACTAAATTCATATTGCTTTTGCACCATCATAAAGTCAAAAAATCTGCGGAAACCGGTCTGGCTCAGTGGATAGAGCGTCGGACTGTGGAATGAAAGGTTCCGGGTTCGATTCCGGTCAAGGGCATGTACCTTGGCTGCGGGCACGTCCCTAGTAGGGGGCCTGCAAAAGGCAGCTGGTCAACGTTTCTCATTGATGTTTCTGACTTTCTATTCCTCTCCCTCCCGCTCTGTAAAAAATCAATAAAAATATATTTTTTAAAAAAATCTGAAGTCACACCATTGAGAGTCAGGGATTGTCTGCACATTGTATTCAAAAGAATAGCCTCCATGTTTGCTGAATTTATTTATCAGAGGAACAATAGAGAGAAGATAAATCTTTTTAATATCAGGCTAGTTCCTTAGGGGCAATTCAATCTAGAATATTTATATAACAACGTAAGTAGAGAGGTACTACTACTAGTATATAGTTAGAAAGAATGTGTCATTCCAAGAAAAGTAAATAAATTAAATGTATCCAACAGGAAAACATTCATCAGAAAAGGCAGAATAGGCCGGAAACTTTTCACCAAGAGCTTAAAACTGTATATGTAGCAGAAATAATTCATTGCCAAGAGTTTAGAGATTAAAAACAAAATGACTACTTTAAAAAGTAGAAAATATAAATACATTACAAAGAAAACTTCTTCAAAATCATGGCTTGGCCAAATACTTGTCACTGATTGCTTGTTTTGAAAATGAACATATAAATGTTTTTAAATGTGTTAACTAAAAGTAATAGTAATAACTTAAGAGCTCAACAATCCAGTTCAGTAAATAATTGCCACATTTCATATACCAACATCTCTCCAGATACATCGATGATTAGAGGACAGTCTTTCCTCTCAAGCAGTCCATAGTCTCAGGAAGGAGGCAGATTATTGCAAAGAAATCAGTAATGGCAGGCATGATAAAGTGGAAGATTAACAATATGTGCAGAGATAGCACAAAAAATAAATAATTAGGAGTAATTACTCCTATAAAAATTGGGGAGGGAAGGTGTAGCAAAAAGTTTCCCAGAGGAGGGGCGCTCTGAGCTGAGCAGTTAAATCAGAAGTTCACTTTCCCCTACTCCCGTCTCTGTACTTATGAAAAGACAATGCTTGTTTGGAAAAATAAAAAAAAAAGGATCATCACAGTGGGAATTGATTTTGTTCCTTGACCAGTAATAAAGGAGGCATATATGGGGCCAGAAGTCATGGTAATCAGAGGAGAAGGACCAGAACTTAAACAGTCATAATAACCAAATAGAAAGACTTTTAAATCAATTTTAAATTGAATTTACAATCATTAGGAAGCATTATTTTCCTCTGTATCTTCCAAGAAGATCTAAATCTGCCAAATACCATCCATAAATTGATCCTGGACATTTATTTCCAGTGGAATGGGAATTGTTTATAAACTGTTTCTGGCTTTTAGTATGATGGCAGGGCATGACATGGATGTCTTTATTTTTATTTTTATTTTTATTTATTTTTTATTTTTTTGCAGTATAACTGATATTTAATAGTAGTACATATGTTTCCTTTTCCCCTCGTTTGTCCTCCCCCCAGCCTCCACTATCCCCAGCACATGTCCCCACCTGCCCTCCCCCCTTCCGCCCCAGTGTCTTGCATGCATTGGTTATGCTCATATGCATGCATACAAGTCCTTCGGTTGATCTCCCACAACACCCGCTCCCTACTCTCCCCAGCCTTCCACCTGTACTTTGACAGCCTGTTCAATGCCTTCCTGCCTCTATATCAATTGCTCTCCCCTGTTACTTTTTTTTAATCTTTATTGTTCAGTTTATTAATTACATTGTTCCTTTTTTTCCCCTATATCTCCCCTCCATCTGGTACCCATCCCACCCTCCACCATCACCCCCCCATCCACTGTCCTCTCCCATAGCTGCATGATTTTTGTCCCGTCTCTTGCTGCACTTCCCACACCCCTTTTCTCTCCAAGAAGTGTCAATGCATTCCCTCTCTATGTCCGTGATTCTGTTACATTCACCAGTTTATCCTGTTCATCAGATTATTAATTCACTTGATTTTTAGATTCATTTGTTGATAGATGTGTATTTGTTGTTCTTAATTTACACTTTTATCTTTTTCTTCTTCCTCTTCTTAAAGAATATCTTTCAGCATTTCATATAATATTGGTTTGGTGGTGATAAACTCCTTTAGCTTTTTCTTATCTGCGAAGCACTTTATCTGACCTTTAATTCTGAATGATAGCATTGCTGGATAGAGTAATCTTGTTGTAGATTATTGCTATTCATCACTTTGAATATTTCTTGCCACTCCCGTCTGGCCTGCATCGTTTCTGTTGAGAAATCTGCTGACAATCGTATGGGTGCTCCCTTATAGGTAATTAACTGTTTTTCTCTTGCTGCTTTTAATATTCTCTCTTTGTCTTTTGCTCTTGGCATTTTAATTATGATGTGCCTTGGTGTGGTCCTCTTAGGGTTCCTATATATTGGGGTCCGGTGCGCTTCTTGGACTCCTAAGTCAATTTCTTTCACCAGGTGTGGGAAGTTTTCAGTTACTATTTCTTCAAATAGGTTTTCATTGTCTTGCTCTCTCTCTTTTTCTGGCACCCCTATAATTCGGATGTTCGTATGCTTGAGGTTGTCCCAGAGGCCCCTTACACTATCTTCAATTTTTTGGATTCTTTTGGTTTCTTGCTTTTTCAGCTGAGTGGATTTTACCTCTTTGTATTTCAAATCTTTAACTTGGTTCTTGGGGTGCTCTAGAGTACTTTTAGGTCTTTGTATAATATTTTTTATTTCAGTCAGTGTATGCTTAATTTCTGATTGGTCCTTTTTCATATCCTTGAGAGTCTCATTCATATCCTTGTAGGACTCATTCATTTCCACGTTGGTCTTGATCATTTCCTTGCAGGTCTCCTTCATGTCCTTGAGGGTCTCGTTCATTTCCTTATAGGTCTTGCTTATTTCCTTATAGGTTTCAACTTTTTCTAGGAGCCTCTTGAGAAGCCCTATAACCGTGGTTTTGAATTCCATGTCCAGTCGTTTTTTTCCCCTCCATTTCTTTCACTTCTGATCTCTTTCCATGTCTCTGCATGGTGGCTGCTTCCCTGAGTTGGTCAAATAGCTTTGTGTGGTAGACGTCCTACAAGGGACAGTGGCTCAGCCTCCCCAGTTACCTGAGGTGGATATGGGTTGCACAGTCTTGCTGAAGTTAAGCTCAGGTTAATTGTTGTTAGCACTTGAAGGGGTTGACCTCCAGGCCAATTGTCTGTGAAGTTCAGCTGTGCTCAGGTTGGATGGGCGGAGTCTCCGGGCCAAGCAGACAGCATTAGCTCAGCCCTATGCGGCCCTAGGGATTCTGTGCCAGGGGCAATGGCCGCCAGCACCTCTGAGAGAGAGCCACTGCCGAGATCTACTGGCTGCCGGGGAATTCAGACTCTCCCCAAATGAGTCTGCACACCCAACGTCTCACCCAGGGTCATAAAACAAAGCAGTCTGATGGTTTCCCGAATGAAAGAGCAAGTCATGAGTGCTCTCTGCATGGTCACACAGCTGCGCTGTTCCCAAATTCGCACGCACTCCACACAAGCTCGTCTTCTCCACAAGCTGGCAGACCCCTGCAGCACCTGAGCTTCAGCGTGCCCTCCCACTCTCCAGTTTTTACCCTGTATAATAGTGGGTTCCCTGGACTTCGCCCAGAGCTGGAGAATCAGTCCAGTGGGACGTCTTTGTCTCCCCCATTCAAGAAAACTGGCCGACTTTCAGCCGCCCACCCTATCCGCTGGCACACGCTCCTCCAAACCTCTCTCCACGTGTATCTTCAACGCTGTTTGCCACCGCTCCTCCGAATCACAGTGTCTTATCTTCACTTTTATTTGTGGAATTTTCACTCAGCCAGCTTTCCGGTGATTCTGGATGGTGTTTTTTCTTTCGTTAAGTTGTAGTTTTAAAATTGCTGTGTATGACGTCAAGATAGGTGTTTTACCTATGCTACCATCTTGGTTCTCCCTGTTTCTTTTCTTCAAAAATATATTGCATCTGCATACTATAAATAAATGTATAAGAACAAAAAATATTTGATTCTCAGTTTCAATGTCCAACTGTTCTGAATCCCAGTTTCAATGTCAAATAGTTCTTTATGTGTACATGTCAGTAATGATATCCGGATGGTAGACACATGGTGGCAATGCAAGTTCCATTATCTCTGTTTTCGCCCCAGGCAGCCTGCAGCAACACACAGCTGCCGACTGCTAGCATAGCAAGATGTCAGCAGTGTCCTCCATCTCTGGACCATCTCGTGGTTGGAACAGACCTGTGAGTTCCTCACTGTCGCAGGAACCCACATGGTCTTGGAGTTGTTCTCTGAAAACACACAAACACATTCTCGACCAAAAGTTAACAAAGGAATCCTCTATGCAAATTAGACTTGGGATTCTTTTTATTTTTGCCCAAATGATTTTCCTTTGCCTTATTTTGACACCATGTGTGTTTTTCATGAGTATCCTGCTGTTGGCATTACAAATGGAAGTTACTTTTCTGGAGTAAGAATTTTCTAGATGTATTTTACTTACATGATATTATTCCTTACATGATATTATCCCACTACCCCCCTTTTTTGATTAGTGGGGGCTTTTAGAAATTTTATATTGCACTCTTGGTAATTTTGAATTTTTCACACAAATATGACTGCTTTAGGTTCTTTGGATATTAGGCAATTTTACAGTGAGATGAACTACTAATAGAAATTTTAGTTAATATTTTAAGAACAGCTTTTTGTCCAGTACACTTAAATTTTCTTGAGTATTCATTTATTTCACTTGGCCAATTTAAATTAATCTGAAAACTTGATTACTATTTTACTGTCAATTTTAATACTCAAGCAAAGAACTTAGTTTACCCTGTAAATATTAGTGGAAAGGATTATTTGCATTCTTGAATAGACCCTGAGCATGCCTGGTATTAGACTGAATTTAGATATAGAGCAGCTGTTGCTGGCCAAGTCTCTGTCTGTAACCTGGGTCCTGATCTGAGCTGTGTGGGGGAGATGAAGCAGCCTTGGGGGCAGGAGACCTCCCTTAGAAGGGGTGAGAGTTCAGGCCTCTGCAAGGTTTGTGGATGAGGGTGTGGCCCCACCTCTGTTGACCTTTTAGTTCTCTCCTGTTGGCCTCTCTGAGACTATGCCTGTCTTAGGTAGTGCCTTCCCTGAGGAATCTTACCCATCTCTGGCTAACCAGCCATCCTCCAGATGCCTTTACTTTTAAAAATTCATTGCAGAATCAAAGACTTATCACATTCCCTCCTAACTGTGTGCCTAAGATAGCCTCAGAGGATAAAATATAGGAGGCTGATTAAATAGCCCTTAGCCCGATTAAGCTTATAACTACATTAGAAAGACATAGAAGCCCTGACCAATGTGGCTCAATTGGTTGAACATCATCCTGTGCACTGAAACAATACCAGTTTGACTCCTGGTGAGGACACATGCCACATTGTTGGTTCAAATCCCAGTGGGATGTGTGCAAGAGGCAAATGATTAATGTTTCTCTCACATCAATGTCTCTCTCCCACTTGAAAAAAATCAATAAAAACACATTTTTTAAAAAGGCATATCAAAATGGAGAACAAATTCAAGGTAAAAAAAATTTTACTGGCCATATGTATGATCATATAAGAAAATGATATATAGTACTCACTAGAGCAAACTCAAAGGCTAACATGGGACAAATAAACAAGGTTTAAGTTTATGTGGGCCACAAAGAAACAAAAGCTTCAATTTTCATAGAAACACGTTCATTTCAATAGAGACATGCTGAATACAAAGAGCTGAAACAAATGAGTAAGTTTTAACATAAAATAATAGAACATTTTAATAAAATTTAATATTTTTTCTTGAACATTAACTTATCAGACACTGATTAACTGCACAAATTAATAACCATAACACAAACAAACCTACTCTTCTTGTTCCCCCAAGTGCAATATTTCCCATTCGCACACCAAACAAGTCAGTATAAGATTAATGATGTGGCAACCAGCTGCTAAAATATTTGCTGCTAGTATTAGTGGGGAGAAATGGTGCGCCTGTGCATGAGGTGCATAAGGGACATAAATACAACACGATTATAGTAATCAGTTATTAGCAAGCATTATAGTTCATTATTAATAATTATGTGCAATAGGATATTGTAAAAATTAAGTTATGAAATTTTTATCAAAATGTTTCTTACATACTGCTATATTGGCTGGGCTGCAAAAATATTTGTTGCAGGCCTCATGCGGCCAGTGGGCTGCGAGTTTGACATGCTTGCACTAGAGTAACTAAAAATAAGAGATAATATCATTATGATAATAGTTCAAATAATATAGATACAGATCTTAGTATCTTTTATTTCAAACTGTCATCTATGGAGTGTCTGTTGTTATGCACCAGGCCTCTCATTAAGGGCTACATGTGCATTTTTTTTTCATTTAGTCTTATTATCATAGCCCTGCATGTAAATGACACTATATCCAAATTACAGATAAGGATAAGTTTTGAGCCCCAGACTTACCTATCTTTAGAAATTTCACAAAAGTATATAATTAAATTCAGTGTGGACTGGAGAAACAAAATATGGGGGACTTTTCACATAGATTAAACAGCCTGAAGCACGAAGACCAAGGAATCTGAAGTGTAAATCTTGCCTTTTTATACCCAGAAACTCAGCAAACACTCAGATGCAACTATAGATGGGTTACCCTGCACCTTGCTCTCCTCCCCACTGTGTCAAACCTACCTGCTTTGCAGAAACCACCTGTGAGTAAGGTCAGGAACCAGCCCTTGCCCTGAGGAGGCCCCAGGGTCTTGAATATGGGAGATTAAAATGTAAATGTGGGTCACACCTAAGAACTCAATGTACAGGCTGGTGTGGAACTTTCTCAGCTTCATCTATGCAAGTACAAATGTTTCGCCTGTTCAACCTGCAGGGAAAAAACATGCCATGAATAATGGAAACAATTCTCTTCCTGCTTTTTTAAGGGTTCCAAGGAAATCCATAAAACAGCTTGCTTCCTCTCAAGAAAAGAAGAAAGGTATATTTATTTTGAAAGACTATCTGTTTTCCAAATACCTCTCATAATTAGTCTCTGTTTCCCTAACACAACTCCGAATTCCCCAAACCAGAGCAGACAGTTTTATTGGCTATCCCTCATGTACTTTCACTGTCAGCATCAAGCCCCCAAAGGGCTGGTGTTAAAGCATGCCTTCCATGGCCATGTTCTACCTCAGAGAACCTCTTTAAATGACTGCTCACACTCCAGAACTTCATGGATTAGAACTGAGATTTGTTGGTCTGAGTTATCACATTCTTAATTTTATAGGGAGATGAATATTTTTGCACAAGTGAAAGAATCTCACAATAGAGAGTAGATTTAGTTTGGGCTGTTATTAAAAATTATCACAGCTGAAACCAGTTTGGCTTAGTAGATAGAGTGTCGGCCTTTGGACTGAAAGGTCCCAGGTTCGATTCCAGTCAAGGGCATGTACCTTGGCTGCATGCGCATCTCCAGTAGGGAGTGTACAAGAGGCAGCTGATCGATGTTTCTCTCATCAATGTTTCTGACTTTCTATCCCTCTTCCTTCCTCTCTGTGAAAAATCAATAAAAGAATGTATGAAAAAAATTATCATAGACTGGTGGCTCAAACAACAAACATTTATTTTTCACAATAAATTCTGGAGGCTGGACGTTAGAGACCAGGATGCCAGTGTGGTCAAGTTCTTGGTGAGGACCTCCTTCTTGGTTATGTCCTCAGATGGCTTTCTTGATGTATTTGTGCCTGTGTGTGTGTGTGTGCGCGCGCGCGCACATACACACACACACACACACACACAGCTATTGCATGTCTTTTCCTCTTTCTTTACAGACACCAACCCTACATGAAACCTCCACCCTTATGACCTAATCACATCACAAAAATTCCACCTACAAATATCACTATATGAGTGAGGTATTAGGGTTTCAACATAAGAGTTTTGTGGAGACAAACATTCAGCTAACAGTGCTTAGACAATGGGCCTTTAAAATTTTTATTTTCTGTAAGTGGCACCAGTAATGCCCATTCCCAGTTTTCCCTTTCTGTCTCGGGTTCTATCCTAGGAACAGCTCTGGGTACACTGCCTAATTGTGGCTTGAAATTTATGTGATAACAATGCCTTTTCTTTGCATAGATACATAAGACCTCTGACTCCGCACAAAGATAAATGGAAGAGTATCATTGCCTCTTGAGTTGTCACTCTAATTGTGTAGATCTACAATGTCAGTTGTGCCAAAACCAGTTTGGCTCAGTGGATAGAGTATCGGCCTGTGGACTGAAAGGTCCTAGGTTCAATCCCAGTCAAAGGCATGTATCTTGGCTACAGGCCACATCCCCAGTAGGGGGTATGCAAGAGGCAGCTGATCGATATTTCTCTCTCATAAATGTTTCTGACTTTCTATCCCTCTCCCTTCCTCTTTATAAAAAATCAATAAAAATATATTTCAAAAATAACGTGTCAGTTGTGGCTGCTCTCGTTCATGTTCAGGACTCAGATACTCCACAGAACTTCCTCCCAAAGTAACCATCCATGAATTCCAACAAATGCATCAGAAGAAAGTGATTTTTACCAAGACCTCTTTATAAGTTTTAATTTAAATGTTTAATTACATTGAAATCCAAAGTAATATATGAAAAAAGTAAATCAACCATATATATGCGCGCGCGCACACACACACACACACACACACACACACACATATAAAGCCAGTGTCCCTAATGACCACAATGACCAAATGACTGGTCACCATGAAGTGCATTGAGCACCTCTCAGTCCATCCATGAACAGCAGCTCCTGGTGGTGGGGCAGACTGGCACGTGGCTTTCAGTGGTGGGGCAGGGTGGCTCGGGGCTCCCAGCAGCAGGCCAGGACAGGGTAGCTCACAGCTCCCAATGCAGAAAATTCAAACCAAGTGGGTAGGACTGAGGCAGTGGATCAGATTTTAAAATAACTGCTTTTGTGACACAAATGTGGAGCTGGAAAAGCAGTCCGGGCTAGGCAGTGTCTCTCACTAGAACAAACACCATGTGTTCCTCCTCCGGCTTGCCCAATGTCCTCAGTGCTGGCTGGAGATACTACTGCAAAAAGTCAGAGGAATCAGGGCTCCCAGCAGCAGGGGAGGGCGGGGCAGCTCCTGGCTCCCAGTGGTGGGGTGGGGCAGCTCTTGGAGGCAACTGGTGGCTCGCACATGGTTCTGTACACTGGGCTTCTAGTTCTATATAGTAAAAGGCTAAGAGACCCTTACTGTGGAATGACCAGGATAACCCATCACTGTGATGCACACTGACCACCAGAGGGCAGATACTCAATGCAGGAGCTGCCCTCTGGTGGTCAGTGTACACCCACTGCGGGAGCGCTGCTCAACCAGAATCCAGCCTCAAGGCTGGCAAGTGCAGCTGCAGTGATGGGAACCTCTCCCGCCTCCATGGCAGCAGTAAGGAGCAGCGAGCCAAGTGGTAAGAAGAGAGCAATAGGGCAGTAAGGAGCAAGGATTGTGAGAGGTATGTCTGCCTACCAGCTTAGGCCCAATCCACCAATTGGGGGTCCAGGACTGAGAGTGGGCACAGGCTGGGCTGAGGGACCCTCCTTCAGGGCATGAATTTCATGCACTGGACCTCGAGTATGAAATATAAAATTTTAAAATATCCTAGTTTTGCTATGTGAACCCTTTAGTTTTGAACCCTTCCATTTTGCCTATATTTCTAAGAAATGGAAGATAGTTAGTATTAAAATTACTCTATTATTAATTCTTTCTTAAAATAAATACATACTTCATAGCTACTACACACAAAATTCTGTTCTTGGCTCCTTCCTAAAAAAATAGTTTGCTCTTTGGTTAGTTACAATGACTATCCTAACAAAGTATAACTGCTATATCTGGATTTAATATTAATAATAATGATCATAAAGAACTTATATAATTTATTGAGTACCTACTGTATTTAAAGTATGCCTTAAAAACTTTAGATAGAGTAAGCATATCCTTAAATTTTAAAATGATAAAATAGAGCCAAAAGAGATTAACTAACTCATCCAAGGTTCATCTATTGAGCACATAATTGTAAGATGACAACAATTATGCACTCAACATTATTAATGATACATTTCAGTCATAAAATCACATAATTGCATTCTTTTATCCACAAAAACATTTTTGGAGGAGTAAGAATATTGATTCATCGTGTTTTGATTTAAATAGCTGAAGTTCCTAGTCTGTTTCTCTGCTGGGGACAGGGAGTTTAACACTAAGGTTAATGTCAAAACTCACACAGAAAATTGTGAAGTTTGATAGCCTAAAGAGGAAGGTGAGAGAATTTTTCAACAGCAGAACTCCCAATGATGGTGACAATATTTATTCATTTATTTCTTTAAAAAAAATTAACCAGTCACTTTGTGCCAGAAATACAACTGTGAGTAAGAAGACACAGTCTTATATTTTGCTGAAGTTTGGGTTGAATTATTAAAGAATTGAACAATAAATGTTAAATCTGCAGTTTATATAACTATCATGGTCAACGTCAGAGTAGCTTAAGGATGGAAGGAAAATTTAGGATACATTAATAGAAAATAATGAACAAGTTTGGAATGTCAGAGTTCTCTTCAATAAAAACAATTTTGAAGTTGAAATAACATGGCTTGCATTAAATCAAGTGGGGAAAAAAGTGCTGGAGTGCTGGAACGATATTCCCAGCAAAGGGGAACTCAAAGCAGAGCCCTGTAGTGAGAAGGAGTGTGTTCTCATAGAAGGGCAGGATGGCTGGAGACACCAAGTCGGAGAGGTGGAGTTGGTGGGAAGTGTGGAAGAAGGGGTAGGCAGAAGCCTGACCATGCAGGTCATTTTTGGGATTAGCATTTTATTCTGAGAACAAAGGGATAGCATGAAAATGATTTGCATAGCAGAGCAACTTGAACAAAAATAACATTGTGCAAAATGATTTGGAAGAGGACAAGGAAACTAGTTTAAAGTTGAGATAATTCAAGGGAAGTGTAAGGTTTAAAGTAGGACAAATGAAAAGGAGAAGAAAAAGATAAGATGCAGTTAAGAATAGGAATGAGCTAATAGTGTGGACACCATATTTCTATGCCTAGAAGGCTACAAGTAATAAAGTTTGTTTTTATAAATAAGCTAATTAATAAGAGGTGGGAAGTAGGAAGAGGTGGCACTCAAGAAACTCATATTCTGATACTGGACACTGAGATTGTCAGTTGAAGATAAAATGGGTCAGGTTTAATAAATAATCTCAGGAAGATGGTGATACTTGAAATAGATACTATTGAGAATAAAAATGGTCATAGTGAGTGATTTGGGGGCACTAGAGATTGTTTCAAATGCCTTTTTTTTCAACTCAGAGCAGCTCTGTGAATCATAGAATTTCACCAGCTTTCCTTTGAGAATGAGGAAATTTAGAGCGTAGAAAAGGAAATGAACTTTTCCAATGTTCCATGCAATCTGTATCCCCAAAGTTTGCACGCTGAACTACCGTACTGTAGGCAGCACAACAGGTCAGCCATAGAGACACCGATGGCCCTCATGCGTGGTGGGCCTGTCTGCCATGGCAGCACCAGCACAATTTGGTGATTCTCATGGTTCCTTTCTGAAAGTTCTCCTCACAATCAATGTGCTGTATTGAAACAGGTAACATTTTTGAAGCTGTAAAGTTTTCTCATCTTACTATTTTACTATCATGGATATCTTATTTTTTGTCTACTTATTTTTCTTATGCAAAATTCTCAAATGTTATAGAGTATATTTTATGTTGTTTGCCATCAACATTTTTTATTTTAAATTATATTCATGATATTTTCTCTCTCTCTCTCATACACACACACACACACAATCTTTATACATTGGAAAGTTCATGAACATAATGATACCATAATTTCTTGGGTGTTAAAAGGGGCTTTGAGCAAGACCTGAATTTCAAATATTTTTATTTTATATAAGAAAAATGAGGTAGTATTTCAGTGAAGAAGAATTAGAGATAATTTTATTCTTTCCACCAACTTCTTTGCAGTGCGTATGTAATGGCTATATGGTTTGTTATCACAAATTCATATATGCAAAAATCAAGCTCTTTAAAATAGGTCTTTGTGAGTTTAACTCCTGTGTCTCCATATCCAGTGAAGTTGGAAAACTCAAGTCCTATTCAAATCAAAGTAAACTCAGTCATTGCTGGGTATTTTTCACTGAAGATAGGAGAAGTTTTAATATGGACAATATAAGGAAGTCAAAAAATGTCTAAAACTTGAAAAGTGGAATCATGTGATTGTCCAATGTTCCTCTCTCATTAGTCTCTCATTTCTAGTCTCCTCAAAAGACCTGAAATGCTCCCATCAAATCATGAATCCCAAGAAATGGCTGAAAACAAGCTTACCAAAAGACATTAATTAATGAAACACAATTTCCTGTGCCTAAACAGTACCTAGAAGATAAAGGGCATTCACTACAAGTGGTATCTAGCTATAGGCAAAAACATGCTAGTAGAAATGTAAAACAACAATGAAAACATGCAAATAATTCAATGGTTTTCAACAAAATGTTTCTTGATTGCAACCTAGTTACCCTTGATTTTTCCAACATACATATAACCTTCTCTCCTAAGTGGCTTTAAAAATATTTTTAAATGTGTTCTATAGCTTTATAAGCATATTTCAATCAATACACTCACTTGAAAAGAGGTATTCTTTAGTTTTATAAAATATACAGAGCTATAAAAGCTTTCCACATTAAATATTATGTTTCTACTTATTTTTTGCTATTATAAAAAAAGATGTGGTCATATAAAAGTCTTTTGTTAAAGGTAATAAAGTTTAAAATCATAAAATATTTTAAATATCCCATTGTCTACTTGGAAGTATTTATACCAGGGGTGGAGAACGTCCAGCCTTCAGGCCATATAAGGCCCTCAAAATCATTTGATCTGGTCCTGACAAGGCATTGGGGTGAGGTAATTGTTTGACCAAATATAGCAGTCTAATGTTTAAGTTGATAATTTTGTATGGCCTGTGAAGGATGTTCTAAATATCCAAATTGCCATTGCCAGAAGAAAGGTACCACAACTCTGGTTTATATGGACAGGTGGTTCCTTTCAACAAAATTGGGGTGGACAGATGTTGTAGTACATTATCTAAAGTGCTCTGGCCACTTACATTATTTGGCCTCCATCAAGATGCAAAACCACCTCCATCCTGCAGGGGGCTCTTTACTGAAATGCAGTGTCTCTGCCCCTAAAGCTACAATACATTAGTACAGCTATAGTTTGCAGATTCTATTCTAATTTTCTGTGATAAAAAAAAAAAGATACTTTCTCACTCCATATTTTTCTCTGTGTTCTTGTTAAAGAAAAATAATGTTGCTCTTTTCTTGTTCTTTTGGAAACAATTCCAAGAAAACTCCCAAGGATTGCTTTATTTTAGTGTTGCATCCAAAAGAATTTTCTGATTACCTTTAATATAGACATAAAAAAGTTCAACTGATTTTATATCCTATATATACATTTTATGCAAAAGAGAGATGTGTAATCTTTCAGATTGGTGTGACTATGAAAGCATGTATCATTAATTTAAAGTTTCACATTCCATTTTTTCCCCTTTTGCAACAGCTAGTCAATTAGTAGAAAGTCACCAATTAACTATCAGATTTAACATTTTGGGAGCAAATAAAACTCAAAACGATACACAAGAGAAAATGTAAATGTAGGATGTGGTTTACATGAGATATTTGGAACAAAGTGTTTGTAGGAATAGCACAAGCATTAGTCAAGTGCAACCAATTAAACATGAATTTCATTACCTTTGGATCCTGCGCAATTCTTTCTTTGGATTCAGTCATGTGTTTAAATCTTTAACTGATGTGCAATGGAGAAGTATGTTGATACAATATAAGTTGCATTGCAGTTATGTGGTTCACCCAGTTAGACACGCTTTCTGAATGACTCCCCAGTAACAGTTTTAAATTCATATTGTACACATGCGGCTATTTGGCCCATTGAGTGTGGCTCTTCCACAAAATACCATGGCCTGGAAGAATTTATTTTAAAGAAGTGGCGTTAGAAGAAGTTTAAGTTTAAAAAATTTGGCTCTCAATAGAAATTTCAATCGCTGTAATGTTGATATTTGGCTCTCTTGACTAATGAGTTTGCCGACCACTGTTCTAGTGAAAGGGATGAGAGAAATCATTGTATGTTCTTTTCTCAAGCTCCAAAGCTGTTCAGGAAAAACCCTCTCACTTTAATGCACCTCAAACTTCTCGGACAATTGAGTATACCCTGTAACAGAGTATCTGTGAAGCAAAAATATACATAACATGCTTTCTTCAAGCCCACATGTAACAAATAAAGATATCAAATGAACTGACATTTCTGTGTTACAGTTTAAAATAACATCCTGTGTGACTTCTATATGCTGTGCTGTTAGCTCATTTTCAGATTTTCTAAACACTGGCTTGGCTTTCAAAGAATAATGTTCCAGTTCCTGTACTGAGTGTGGGGAGACTGGTTCGAAAGCTGAGGGGGTAGGGGGGAGTTAAGAATGTGTGGGGTTTGGCTTCAGAATTAGCCATGCCTTAGTGATCTCCTGCATTAAACTGTTTCTTATTAATATATCATGCAACTAACCACCATTCACCCTCCCCTCTTCCCCACACACACATCTAACACAGTCTCATAATCAATAGCAAATGTTCATTCCAAAAGTTTCACTTTTTTTTAAGCCCACCCTGACTTTCATTGTGATACAATGAAACCATCAACTATCAGAATTTAGTTTTTGGAGTGAGGGATATAAAATGAGTGCATCCATCTTAAAACCATAGTTGGTACTTTTCAAATAATATATATAACATATATATATATATATATATATGGATTTATTCTTCTCTCCAAAGATAATGAAGATTTATCTTGAATAAACAGAAAATAAATACATAAAATTACATAGGTAAATGCAGAAAATAGGATAAAATATACGAATGTTTTATTCTTAAAAACGTTTCACTTGGATAAAGATTTTAAAAGTGCTTTAAAAATATTTTTAAAAAATTTTAAAGTTTTAAAAAAATTTAAATTTAAAATTTTTCCTTTCAAATCATTCTAAATTACCTCAGTTCTTCCCAAATATTTAACCCGTAGTTAGATCTTATGACATCCACTATGGTCTAGTACAAAAAATGTAGCTCTTTTTTTAACATAATAGCCAAGCATTTACTTTTTTCTTGTTTTTTGTCTTCTTTACTGCTTTGCTTCTCATTTAACCTTGGTTCTTCTCTCAGGGACACCCACCCCTTCCCTCAGCTTCTTTGTCACAGTATCCTGGCTCTTGTCTCTAAATAGATTCTTATCTAAATCTTTCATGACCTGACCTTATTCCTCACACTTCCTAACTATAAATGCTCCACGTCTTTCTTTCTAATCCTCTCCTATCCGCCTTTTCTGAATTTCCATGGACATTATCTGCATTTCAAACTAGTATTAAATTCATAAATACAAAGATCTACCTCTGTCTCCTCCCTTTTTCCTTCCCTCTCTCCCTATATTTTCTGAAATACTTCTGTGATAATGCCCTAGAGCAATGGGGTTGTGACCCACAGGTTGAGAACTGCTAGCAGGATTGCCTAAGACCATCGGAAAACACAGACATTTACATTACAATTTGTAACAGTAGCAAAATTACAGTTATGGAGTAGCAACAAAAATAATTTTATGGTTGGGGGTCATCACAACATGAGGAACTGTATTAAAAGGTCGTGGCATTACAAAGATTGAGAACCACTGCCCTAGAGAAAGAAATTAGTGGTGTAGCAATATAAAATTATAGTTATACACCATTAGAGTAGGAAAAGATTTTAGAGAACATCCATTTTATCATGTATAAAGAAAGAATGTGGAGCGGTTTTATGATATCCCTTTGTAGGAGTTTAATAGCTATTCACTGAGCACATACTATATGTCAAGCACTATGCTGATGCTTATTAAGATCACATAAAGATAATACCATCTTACTAGAGGCCCAGTGCATGAAATTCATGCACAGGGGAGGTCCCCTCAGCCCAGCCTACACCCTCTCCAACCATGGAACCCTCAGGGGATATCCAACTGTCGTTTAGGCCTGATTCTGTGGATCAAGTCTAAACTGGCATTCCGATATCTCTCTCACAATCTGAAACCACTGGCTCCTAACTGCTCACCTGCCTGCATGCCTGATTGCACCTAACTGCCCCCCCTGCGGGCCTAGTCACCTCCAACTATCCCCCCTGCCAACCTGGTCACCCCTTCCTGCCCCCCTCCCACGGTCCTGGTAGCTCCAATGCAGCCTGCTGCTCAACTGTTTGGTCGCCCCTCACTAACCCCCCTGCCAGCTTGATTGCCTCACACAACCTGCTGCTTGGTCGTTTGGTTGCCCCTCGCTAACTTCCCTGCTGGCCTGGTCACCCCACATAGCCTATTTGGTCATCTGTTCAGTTATTTCGAATGCGATGGTCACTTAGCCTTTTATATATATAGATGGTCACTTAGCCTTTTGCATATATATAGATATGTAAAATAGAAGTCACATGTACAACACAGACATTTTATAGACGAGGGAGGAAAGGAGGAACTGCTAACACGAAAGACATAAAAGGTAAAATTATCAAAAGTGTATCATATTACTGAGATTCAGAGAAACACTGAAAATCATAGCATCAACATCAAACTTATTAAAAACTCTTAACTTACTTCAGAGAAACACAAATGATTACAAAATGTGATGGGCACACAACACAAAAGTAAAATTAGCATTATTTGTGAGAGTTCATAAGTCAGATAATGAAAATAAAAATTATTCTCTTCCACAAGCTATGAAGAAAAATCAACATTAAGAAAGATGGAGCCGAAACTGGTTTGGCTCAGTGGATAGAGCGTTGGCCTGAAAGGTCCCAGGCTTGATTCCTGTCAAGGGCATGTACCTTGATTGTAGGCACATCCCCAGTAGGGGGTGTGCAGGAGGCAGCTGATAGATGTTTCTCTCTCATTGATGTTTCTAAAGTTTTATCCCTCTCCCTTCCTCTTTATAAAAAAAAAATCAATAAAATATATATATTTTTTAAAGAAAGATTTGACATATTTGACAAAGGAGACATGAACATAAAATGGAGTCAAAATAGTCTCTTAAACAAATGGTGTTGGGAAAATTGGACAGATACATGCAAAAAAATGAAACTAGACCACCAACTTATACCATACACAAAAATAAACTCAGAATGGATCAAAGACTTAAACATAAGAAGGGAAACCATAAAAATAGTAGAGGAATACACAGGCAGAAAAAACTTAGACATATGCCGAACAAACTTCTTCAATGATACTGCTCCTAGAGCAATGGAAACTAAAGAGAAAATAAACAAATGAGACTACATCAAAATAAAAATCTTTTGCACAGCAAAAAACACCATCAACAAACCAACAAGAAATCCCACTGCATGGGAGAACATATTTGCCAATGTCACCACAGACAAGGGTTTAATCTCCAACATTTACAGGGAACTCATACAACTTAACAAAAGGAAGATAAACAAACCAACCAAAAAATGGGCAACCAACCTAAATAGACAAGTTTCAAAGGAGGAAAGAAGGAAGGCTAAGAGACATATGGAAACATGTTCAAAGTCACTAATTATCTGAGAGATGCAAACCAAAACAGCAATGAGGTACCATCTCACACCTATCAGAATGGCAATAATCAACAAATCAACAAATGACGATTATTGGTGAGGATGCGGAGAAAAAGGAACTCTTTTGCACTGCTGGTGGGAATGCAGACTGGTGCAGCCACTGTGAAGAATAATATGGAGTTTCCTCAAAAAAACTAAAAATGGAACTCCCATTTGACCCAGTGATTCCCACTTTTAGGAATATATCCCAAGAAACTAGAAACTCGAATCAGAAAGGATTTATGCATCCCTATGTTCACTGCAGCACAATTCACCATAGCTGAGATTTGGAAACAGCCTAAGTGCCCATCAGCAGATGATTGGATTAAAAAACTGTGGTATATCTACATAATGGAATACTACGCTGCAGTATAAAAGAAGGAACTCCTACCATTTGCAGTAGCATGGATGGAACTGGAAAGCATTCTACTGAGTGAAATAAGCCAGTCAGAGAAAGACAAATAGCACATGATCTCACTCATTTGTGGAATATAATGAACAACATAAACTGATGAACAGGGACAGATCCAGAGGCAGAGAAACATTGACCAGACTGCTGGACCTCAGGGGGAAGGTAGGGGAAGGGAGGGGGGAAGGAGGAGAGATCAACCAAAGGACTTGTATGCATGAATATAAGCCTAACCAATGGACATGAACACCAGGGGGATGAGGGCATGAGTGGGTGGAGGGTTGGGAGGTTAATAGAGGAATAAGGACACATATGTAATACTTTAATCAATAAAGAAATTTGGGGAAAAAAGAAAGATGAATAAAATTATCTAAGTAATGGTCCTAGCTGGTTTGGTTCAGTGGATAGAGCACTGGCCTGCAAATGAAGGGTCCTGGGTTCAATTCTAATCAAGGGCACATGCTAGAGTTGTAGACTCTATCCCCAATAGGGGGCATGCAGGCGGCAGCCAATGATCAATGATTCTCTCTCATCATTGATGTTTCTCTCTCTCTCCCTCTCCCTTCTTCTCTGAAATCAATAAGAATATATTTTTTAAAAATCGTCTATGTAATGAACTATAGTCAAGCAACTTTTTATTATAATAAATGAAATCATCCTGTTTGATAATGAATTTTTATTGCTCACAATGTAAAACTCATATGGAATGCAATAGTTATTAGGGGATATGTTATGCTATAAATTACATATAATGTATACAAAAGGATCACATGGTTCAAAGCCTTAGGAAATAATTCTTAGAAAAAGTCCATTCCCAATGGCATACATTGTGTAATAGATGGAGTCCAGGCTACAGCCGAGAGGCATTTTATACATATAGCCAACTTTTACAAAAGATGCAGCTGACATTTTAACAATTTATTGATTTATGCATAAAAACAATTGTTTTTTCTAGAGTTATTGTGCAAGAGTCCAAAATATAATGAATGCCACTATTAGTGATATTAAGAAATTAATATCTGTAATAATAAAAGCATAATATGTTAATTAGACTGGACAGCTGAATGGCATTTCAGACATCCTTCTGGACGTTCTTCCAGATAAAGCCACCATGATGGGGCCTCAGGCAAAGGTGGTTAGGAGCAATCAGGCAGACAGGGGCGATCAGGAAAGCAGGCGAGTAGTTAGGGGTAATCAGGCAAAGAGGCAATTGGTTAAGGGTAATCAGGCAGGCAGGCGGAGGCAGTTAAGGGTGATCAGGCAGGTAGGCAAGCAGTTAGGGGAGATCAGGAAGGCAGGCAAGTGGTTGGGGCAAGCAGGTGAGTGGTTAGGGTGATCAGGCAGGCAAGCAGAGGGGTTAGGGTCAATCAGTAAAGCAGGCAGAGGGTTTAGGGCTGATCAGGCAGGCAAGCAGGCAGGCAGTTAGGAGCCAGCAGTCCTGGATTGCAAGAAGGATACCAAACTGCCTGGGATTGGGCATAAACTGGCAGTCGGATATCCCCTGATGGGTCCTGGATTTCGAGAGGGTACAGGCTGGGCTGAAGTATCCTCAAACCCCTGGGCATGAATTTTGTGCACCAGCCCTCTAGTCTATAATAATCTATATTAATAAAAGTGTAATATGTTAATTAGACAGGACATCTTTCTGGATGACCTGCCAGATGAAGCCAGGGCTGTGTGGGAAGCTTGAGTCCTGGTTGCCTGCTGGTGACCTGGGTGCCAGAGGGAAGCCAGTGTCAGCAGCTGGGGGAAGGAAGGCCTACTCTTGTACAAATTTCATGCATTGGACTTCAAGTTATTTTGTAAAAGATGTAGATACTGAAGAACAATTTAAAATTATATTCTGCATATAGAATTAAGCGACTCTTCACAATACCTTTCAAAATAATTTTTGCAACAAATTTACTATTACTATAGTTTTTTACTCAATTAGTTAAAATTTATAAATCAAATTTGTGACAAGAAATAATGTGATATACCTTTATGATACATGAAAAAGTTAAATGACATACTTCTTAATCTACAGTGAAGATACAATTTATTTCACTATTATGAAGATAATTATCACTGACTTTTTCAGAAAATGTATGTTTTAAATATAGTACCACTCTGAGAATTTACAGTTTCTATGAATCCTGCATTATGCAAAAATAGAAGTACATTAAACACTCAATGTGAATTTACACTATAGTCTTTGATTACACAGTTAGTGTTTTTTTTATATAGATGTGCCACATATTAGTGCTATTTGTGGGAGAATTCACTGAGCTAAAAAGTGATTGCAGCCAAGCCAGAAGTTTTAGAATATAGTTAATTCGTTTATGCTTACTTCTTTGGAAAGAAGCAAAATGAATCATGACAGCATTTACTTGCCCAGTTGCATAACTTTTGGCAAACTATTCATCCTCTCTAAGCTAAGTCTTATCTAAAAAGATGGAAATTATATTAATATATAATTTATAAGTTTGTTTTGAAGATTAAATGATTTAATACATGTTAGTTCTTGGGACTGTTTCAAGCACATAGTGAATGCTCAACAAATATCATCTATTTTTATAGATATGTTATAAAATATTTTAATTGATAGAGTTATAAGGGGGCTTTAAGAACAACTGTCATTGACTTATGTCATCACTTTTTGGGAGGTTTAAAATGGAATGCTTATACGATCAGCACTATCTCTGCCACACCAATCCATCAGCTCATCCAAGAATGATAATCAACCCAAGAATTCTGTGAATTCCTCTGAGGAGTATACTCTGCCTTGCTTTCTAAAACTTTGTGTTTTTTAGTCACATGTCTAAAAACACATGTTCTGGTGTCCATTTTCATAGGAGTGCTTTATCATGTGCATATCCTGTATCCACTCTCTTCTATCTTCAAGTTTATCAATCCCACACGGCATAATTCATTCATATCACTCCCTTTCCCCATGAGACAATAAATAGAAGCACAAAATGTATAATTGCCAAGGTTAACGACTTCTTTGTGAGTGTGGACTACTTTAGAGGAAATTCCCATTAAACCCATAGCCTCTCATTCCTAATGCTTCTTGGACATCGTTAAATGCATATTCATAGAGCACCTGAGTTCTGTTGTCCACAAGGAGCAGTAGCAGGTAACATTTCAGCAGACAATCTGGAGAGTGCTCGCTTTCAGCTCTTCCAGGTGAGTTCTGTCTGCTCTGTTGATATTTGGTTTGATTCCAGGACATTTTGGATTCTTTGTTATGAGGTAAGTTTAGACTCAGTTTGTATCAACACAAACATTACAGGCAGCTGTTTTTTGTTTGATGGTTTGTTTGTTTGTTTTTAGGTATTCTTTAAAAGATAACATTCAATGGGAAATATAGAATAAGCACCTGAAAGGAAGAAAAATTAACATAGAATTCTTTTTGGACTGTGATCATTACTTAGTAGGCAACTTGTAAAAAGGTTTATTTTTATTTATTTTTATGTTTTCAGCTTTGACTCCAGACAGGATCTAAAGAGGAGTTTTGCTATCTTTTCTCAGGGTTTTACAGAGACTTGCTTTATTAACCCTTCTGTGTTAGCCTGTTAAGGCACTGAGTCAACCTTAAAAAGGCACAGGAAAGGGCATGTAAGAAGATTTTTAAGTGCATCCAGTTTCATGTTTGATTGTTTTAATGTCTACTTGTACAGTCAATATGTAATACCTTTGTAATTGCACATAAACTCTACTTGTTATTGTTTTAGTTGATATTGATTATCTTAGATTTATGTTCACTCAGGTACTAATCTGGTTTCAGGAATTCAATTTCCATTAATATAGTTGAGGATTCTCAAGGCAATGTTAATCTAACCTACTCTCTTCACTCTAAGACCTATATATCCAACAATCTCTTGGACATCTCTACTTTTACGTCCTGCAGACAACTAAAACTCAATATACACAAAACCCAAATTCCTTGATAGGAAACAGCTTAATAAAGAATCCCATGTCAAAATATGATGATTTCAACATAAATATCAACTACAACAGAATTCATAGTTAATGGTGAAAGCAAATACTCAACTGGCCAAATATGGGACAATTGGAGTGTCAAAAATAGTGAAGATAATAAAGTGTTATATACCATTTAAAAATAGGAATCCACATGTGCTTCGTTATAATAAGGCAAATGCTTGGGGGAGAAGGGAGGGCTCTTAAATACAACACCAACTGATGAGAGTGGAAGTACTGACATTGGAAATTAATTTTGTAGTCAAAATAGTAAAAATGGGTTCATGTAAGAATCATCAATGCATGATAAATTATTGCGGGTTTAGGAGGGATAAGAGAAGAGAGATTTTAATGAACAGCATGTGTCTATTAGTATGTCTGGGTGACTCTTCATAAAGTGCTCATCCAGGAGAAGTAGGTGGGTACCACAGGCCTCTATACGTATTACCCTGAGAAGGACACACATTACTTATGAAATTTCATAATCTGGGATGCATCCAACCAGGACAATATATCAGATACTTTCAAATGAAAAATATTGTATTATAAAAATGAAGAGGCAATTTTTTAAAGAAGGACCATCTAAGGAACTATTTCAGATTAAAGGAAATAAGGAGATATATAATGGAATGCAATTCGTGATCCTGGACTGGATCCAGTTCTGCAGGGAAAATAAGCTTTAAAGAACATTACTGGATCAATCAACAAAGTTGGAACATGGATGTTACATTAAAGTGTTTTATCAATGTAAAACTCCTGAAGTGGAAAATGGCAGAGTAGTTACGTAAAGGAATATCCTTGTTATATAAAATATATACACTAACAAATTTATAAATAAAAATGTATAAGGTAAACAGCTTTCTCTAAAATGGTTCAGGAAAAGCGATATCTATCAATCTATTCTCCTATAGACCTTTCTGTCTACTTGTCTATGTACATCTGTATAAGAGAGTGAATAAAACATCTAAGACTTTCTTTGTATCATTTTTTAAATTTTGATATTTTTCATTAAATGTGAAATACTGTCAAATAAAAAAGTTTATTTATATAAAATTAATTCATCTTCTTTCCTCTATACTTAAATTAATTACATCACCAGACACTAGTTGCTCACACAGAATCAGTGATGTTCTCTTTAAATCCTCCCTCTCTTTCATGTCTCTGTTTTAATCAATCACAAATCATGGTGGTTGCCTTCCATTTTTATTTTTTTATTATTATTCTTTAAAGTATTACAAATAGTAGTACATATGTTTCCTCCCCCCCCCCAATTAACCTTCCCCCGGCCTCCCCTACCACCTCACCTGTGCCCCCCTAGTGTCTTGTATCCATTGGTTCCATTTTTTATAATGTTTTCTTGAATTTGTGCATTTCTTTCTCTCTCACTGCTTTCACAGAGATGAAAGCAAACATTTTTCATCACAAGCAAGATAATTCTTGAGGATAATCATTTCACTGGGATGACTGTAGAATGATAATTATAGTAATCCCTTGACCCCCATAATTCCTTCTCCACCATGCAAGCAGCAGTCTGCAGTGAAGTTCTAAAGTGCAATTCTGACTTTCATACATTTAAAATCTTCCCATTGCCCTTAGGCTGAGTCCATCTTTCTAGTGTGATTTATGTGACTTGACACTTACTTCCCCTACAGATCCACTACAATGAATATGAGTTTCAGAAACAGATATCTTTCTCTCCTCTGGGCCTCTGCCTCTGAAGTTTCCTCTGGAACA
This sequence comes from Antrozous pallidus, assembly GCA_027563665.1. NCBI lineage: Eukaryota > Metazoa > Chordata > Mammalia > Chiroptera > Vespertilionidae > Antrozous > Antrozous pallidus. Next base: position 46,730,715 of record CM050511.1, on the reverse strand, counting down.
CTCTGCTCCCCTCTTTTCCTTGCTATATTCTACTCATCTCAACTTTTAGGTCTCAGTTTAAACATAATTCCCTTCAGGATATCTTTCTATCTCACCCTAAAATTCTGAAATATCTCTGCTTTGTCTCCCCTTTTCTCCTGTTACTTCACCTCTATTTGCACTTAACACATATTATCACAACTGCTTGCTCAATTGTATGTTGTCCCATTGCATCCCGAAATTAAGCTTAGAGCCTGTCACTGAAAAGACTTATGTTCTGTACTAAATGAATCATAACAAGAATGTGTTAGGTTTATATTTTTTAAATAAAGCAACTAACAAATCAAGATCTCAGTCCTTATGAAATCCATATACTAGGGAATTAATTGGAATATATATACCCTGTTTCTCCGAAAGTAAGACATCCCCCCGAAAATAAGATCTAGCACATCTTTGGGAACAAAAATTAATATAAGACACTGTCTTATTTTGGGGGAAAGAGGATATATATTTTTTTCCTGAAGTACAAGAAGAAAAACTAATTAATAGCTTACATAAAATATGGAGTGGGATTTTTTGATATATTAATTATATTGGCCATTCTGTGTCTAATGTTATTCTTCGCATGGAATAAAACAACTATTTAAGCCTTGTATTTCCTTCAAGAATAATTATCCTGATATTGTTATTGGGAGCAGTAGGGCTGGTGGCAGTACCTTAGATGGTGGTGGTCAGGGCAGTTGTGCTGAGAGTGTTTCCTGTGTAAGGAAGGCGCGGAGGAAGTGATAGTGGCTGTGCAATGGGGGTGCTGGTGAAAATGGGCAGTTGATGATGATAAGGAAACACTTAAGCTGGTTTAGAAGTTAGATTACTATGCCATCTTGATTTAGTCACTTATCTCAAAGAAGTTATTGAAATTTCGGGTTATCTATAAAAGGAAGGTAATACTGGTTACTACACAGTTGAAGTGAAAACTTAATTATTTGAGTGTATTGTGGCTAAATAAGAAATAGCTAGTTTATTGTTATTTTGTTCTTATTAATTCCTATACTCTTCATTCTGATCTTCAGACTTCAGCAACCTCAACCATCTGAAATTTTAAATTCCTTGCTAAGTTCAAATATATCTTGAACACAGTTCTTTTCGAAATGCAATGATTATTGTTTTCAGGAAACTCCACTTTTACACATTGCTTATGACATACAAAAAGGGGTGGACACCCTGTTCTTTATATTCATTGTTAGTGACTAAGACAACAGCTTGATTTAAATTTATTTACCAAAACACACATACAAAATAAATAAATTCATTTGTTTACTTATCTAAAAAGTCAGGAAATAGCACAACTCTATTCAAAATGTAAATGCATGCAAGTAATACCACCTCTTACTAACAATAGGAAGACTTTATTTAGAACAGGCACCTTCCAGGAAACCTTGGTGCTTATAATTTGCAAAACTAGACATGGTTCTTAAAATTTCTATTCTCTTATTATTCTATAACAAAATAATTATTAACTGGTTATATGGTTATCCATGCAATGACTACTAACCCCAGCTTTTCTTGAAAAGAGGTGCTATGTAAGCCGCAGTCATTAAAATCTGACCATTGACAGCATATATATCCTCTAGTTATGGCTTTGCTCTTTTTTTCTCCCTCTTTTCATTGCTGTGATGCAGACATGAAGTGGAAGCTAGAGCAGTCATCTTGGACCACAAGATAGGAACTATATGTTTCATATTGCCGGATAACAGCATAGAATGAGCTGAAGCCCCTAATCACTTGCTTGAAGAGAGCTACCATGCAGATCAAACTTGTATATGGTTGATTAATAAATTTCTGTCTTGTGTAAGCTAATGCTAACTTGAGGTCTTTTCAACATCAGCTGAATTACGGTCTACTGAATACAATAATCTTCAAGCATCATTAAGCAAATGGCAAGAACCTTTCCTAGCTGCAAAATGAGGGCTCCTGGAGAAATACATTGGTTGACCTATTTTAGGTCATATGGCCACATTTGAGTTAATCAACATTAGCAAGAGAATATAAAAATATTGTCCAGGTCACACACCTATTTTGGTGACCAAGAATGTGTTATTTTGTGTTTGATCTCAAAGGGGGTAATATAAGGAATGGCAATCCCAAAAGAATCATATTGGATGACAGCACAGCCATTTTTAAATAGTGCTGAACAGTCAAAATCATAGATGTTCTTCTAGAGACCAAAAACATAAGCAAGAAACATTAAAGTCTATTTTTCAGTGTTTGAAAACACATGAGGAGAAACAACAACAAAACTTTTCTGACTGGGAAAAGTATCCACCTTTCAACTGAGTTTAACAAAATGAAGAATAGTCTTAAAGTACAGAATATTCCAAGATAACCTTAAAGTAGGCCTTCTCTGGAACTGTCCTTGTTATTTTAGAGGCTTGGTAAAAATCAGGCAAAGCTTCTAATCAGTTTATCAGTCTGTTCTTTGACTTTAATTCCTTTCCAAACAGCTGGCTCTGTTTTAGTAGGAGAATTTAAAGATCACGGACTTAGAATTGGAGATGAAGATACTAAATCCTCTCTATTCTAAGTTTTATCTTCTTGATGATTACAAGTATAAGTACTTTGTGCACAGATGAAGGGCTTTATGGACAGGACACATAAAAGTACCTAAGTCTCCCCATGACTTTCATCTGCTTTTTCAAAAACCACTCCAGTTGGTATAATGTCATTACCTCAATATCACATGCTGGACTTGACATTAAAGGAATATTTTTCATTTTCTATTTATGGACTTAGCTCTAGTTCTGCACCATCTTGATCCTTCTCCACAACTGACCTCCAGTTGACTTATCATTGCCTGTCTGCTTCTCCTTGCTATCAGGACTCATAAATCCATTTTTCTGGATACTCTTAAAATTGGCTTTATTTTTACTTAGTAGCGTGTTCATGGCCTACATAGAGTAAAATATTTTGGAGTTCCAATTATCTCTCAGAACACTCAATAAATATACTACTCTTGTAAGAGCCACCTGACATGAAGTCATCCATTGCCATCCATGTCTTGGTCTTGTGTCCATGGCCCATTTTAGCACCAAAATATTAAAGAATAAGAGGAAAGATAAAGGTTTATTTAAATTTGTCACTTGAAACATTTTTGGTCTCAAATTAATTCATCTAACTGTGTCCCTCCCAAAAATTACATGTTATTTTTCAGGCCAATTTAATGACAAGAAAGCTTTTTAATCTTCTAGTTAAACTTCTCAACAATACTCTGAAGAATAGGAAATTATTGTTTTGTTGAGAGTAAACGAAATTGAATAAGAAAAAAAACCTTGAAATTGGTTTTAAACTTTGAACCCACAGTTTCTGAAGAGGTTCTATACTTGGTAAAATATTCTCAAAATTTTACTTATCACATATTATTTTCCTACAGTCTAGGCAATCGCAGATAACTAATATAAGACATGTTCATTTTCATATTTTTCTCATCAAGGTTATTTACTCACAAAAATGGTTAAGTTTCTTTCTGTAAGTAAGCATAGTCAATATCATCCTCCAGCGATTTCCAGGATTTCTTTTCACTCAGGAGCTGAAGTCACTTGATTTTGATATGCTTTTCTTTAGCAACTAACACACACAAAAAGTTGTATTTGCAAGAAGCGTCCACGATGATTCCTTTTGGATTAGAGCAAAATAACCATGACTATGTTTAAAAACAAAACAAACAAACAAACAAAAAAACATGTACAGTACCAATTTCAAATCTGGCAATTAAAAAAATCTATTAATTTCTAAAATGTGACTGCCTTTTATAATGAAGGCAGAGGAACTTTGTCAGACAATGAAAACAGCCCAAGCCCATTATTAAAAGAAAATAAATCAAGAAAAGATTAAAGAACATATTTCTAAACTCAGATTGATACCTACTTTTTTTCTAAATACAGGGCTAAATAAAATTAGAATAAACATGGTTAATTTTATCTTCAATTTTAATCTTTTCATTTCTTGTCATTTGAAAACGTATAAGTGTGCCTTGGTTTAAAAAATTCATGTAATTATAAAGTTGAAGGTCAGACAAACACAACTTTGTTCTCCCAGTCCTTTGATTTGTTCTTTTGTTCACTTGACAAAAATAAACATTTTAGATGTCTATATATCCAAATGTAAGGTCAATATTGAGCAACATATAGACATTTAATACTACATGGAGGGACAATCTAGTCATAGAACTGTAGTAAGAACATGAGAAATAATCATCTCCCATTAAATAATTTTAATCACATAATGCTCACTATAATGATTCAAATATGCAAAATTAGAATGGAGACATTTATTGTGCATATAAAGATAAAGTAGAATTTTAGCTTAATTTTTAAATTTTATCTTACAAGGAATCAGTAACCAGAAAATCAAGACTCCAAAATTGTATTCCTTTAAAAGCTATCTCTCTCTTACCTCCTTGCCTTACTGTCTCACCCCTCAAAAGTTAAAAAAATCAAACAAAATAAAATAATAAATCAATAGTGAATTTTATAGCACCAAAGAGGAGAGAAAGTTTGCATTACCATAAATAGAAATTATGAAGTTTTTCTTGAGGTAGGATGGGCGGAGGGGCGGGGAGTGTTTTTAAAGGCTCAAAAGGTGAAAGATTTACTCTTTTTTCATTAGTGTGAGACATAGGAGTTTGCAGAAAGAACTAGAAGGGCTGACATACTGTTAAATTAAAATTTAAAAAAAAATACTGAATGCAGGAAATGAGAGTTAGATGGAAAGTCAACATAGAAGTAATAGTCTCCTCTAAGATAGAGCTTGGACAAACTGTGTCTTGAGCTCTGAATTTGCACATTTCTGATAGAAACAGAATGTAAAATCCATTGTAGTTATCTGTTCTCCGAATAAAAGACTGCTCATTCACTGTGGCTTATCAAAATAGGATTAGGAAATGTTATACTTAACAACACAAATGATCTTAAACAGACCCTTTTAACAAAATTCAGTATCTATCATCAAAAGTTAGACTTCACTCTCCTACCCAAAGTTTATGATTAACATTAGATTTTAAGGAAAGTTTTAAAATACCATTGGTATAAGAATATTCATCAAATTGAAATATGTCCCAAAATACTCCATGCTTAATATTCATAGCTATCAGATATGTCATCACTATGACACTCTCGATAAAAAATTTTGTTGGCTGATATTGTACATGCTTCAAAGAGCTGATAAATTTTCTAAACCTACTGATAAGGTTGACAAAAGAACCCTTGGACTTTCATATTATAAACATCTCTCTACATAAGTACATAGTACAAGAAATTTTAAAAGCTTGCTCTACTCTCCTGAGAGATAAATTATTTGGACTTTTGGTAATTTTAACTGGCACCAGCATCTCAGTTAAACTGATATAACTAACTGATAGTAAATAAAAGTCACAATTTTGCTTTAAACCTTCAAGATTTAGTGAATTTCATAAAACCAGTTGCATATAATTAATATTTTTAACTTGTGGGCATAGAACTTGCTTTAACGTTACAAAAAATAAGGACTATTTAGGAAGCTACACTTCACCACCCAGATGGGGCTTTTGGTAGACGATTAGCTCATGAGGAAAACAGTACACATATAAAAGAGACCCAAGGGAACCCTCTTGCCCCTCCCACCCTTGTGAGTAAGGCAAGCAGAAGACAGCTCTCTATGAACCAGGAAGCAGACTCTCATCAGACACTGGATCTGCCAGTGCCTTGATCTTGGACCGCCCAGCCTTCAGAATGTTGAAAAATAAATTTATGTTGTTTATAAGCCACTCATTCTATGGTATTTTGTTATAACAGGCTGAAATGATTATGACAAATAATTTAAAAAGGAAGCAAAAGCTAAAGTCATACTTAGTGATGAGAAAATAATTAATTAATATGTAGAAAATTATAAAAACTCAGGAAGACAAAAGTAACAAAAATATTCAACACAAACACAATACTGAAGAACAAAATTAGAGAACTTAACAGTACTCAACTTCAAGATTCATTATAATGCTATTGACAAGACAGTAGTCATAAATGAATATTGCAGAAGAGAGAGCACATACATAGACAAATATAGTCAACTAATAAATCTAAGTGACTTGGATTTGGTGAAGAGGTTTTACATACACTGCCATAATGAAAGAAAACAATGTTGGACTTTATTAAAATGAAAAATACCTATCTGTGAGGACTATTAAGAAATGAAAAGACAAGCCACAGACTTAGAAAAAAAAACCTTTGCAAAACACATATATAACAAAGGATTTTTATCCAAAATGTATAAAAAATTCTTCAAACTTAATAGTTAGAAAGTAAATAACCCAATTAAAAATTGAATAAAAGAGCAGGACACCTCAAAAGAGAAGATAAATAGGCATTTTAAGACAGTATCATTTGTTACTAGGTAATTGCAAATTAAAGCAACATGATACAACTAGACACATATTAGAATGGCTAAAATCCATTAAAATGATGATTGCAACTACTATGGTGAAGATGTAGAGTAATCGGAATTCTCATCCATTGATGGCAGGAAAGCAACATAGTACAGCCCACTTGAAAGATAGTTTGGCTGTTTTTTACACAGCTAAACATAGTATTCTCATATGATCTAGCAATCACTCTCTTAGATATTTACCCAACTGATCTGAAAAGTTATGTGAACACAAAAATCTGCATGTGAATGTTTACAGCAATTTAACTCATAATTGTCAAAACTTGGGAGCAGGCAAGATTTCTTTTATTGGTGAATGAGTAAACATTGTGGCACATACATGCAAAGGATTCCCATTTAGCAATAAGGAGAAATGAGCCACACACACACACACACACACACACACACACAAAATAAATGAATATTAAACGCATGTTTCCAAGTGAGATAACTCCATTTGAGAAAGCTTTAGCCCTGCAGACCAAAGGGCCCCAGGTTCTATTCCAGCCAAGAGCATGTACCTTGGTTGCAGGCTCCTCTCCAGCAGCCCGGGACCTGTACGGTAGGCAACCAATTGATGTGCTTCTCTCACATGGATGTTTCTCTTTGTCTTTATCTCTCTCTTCTACTCTTTCTAAAACATGGAAAAATATCCTTGGGTGAGGATTAACCAAAAAACAAAACAACAACAACTATATACTATATGACCTTCATAAGATAACATTCTGGTAAATGGGTATTTGAGAAGGCTCAAAGGAAGGGAAGAAGGTTAAATTTGTGAAACACAGGGCAGTACAACTTGGGCAGTAAAAATATTCTGTATAATTCTGTAATTTTAGATATCTGACATCCTGCTTTTTTCAAAATTCACAGAAGTTTATAACAAGAGAGAACCTTAATATATACAAAGTAAAAGTAATAATAATAATAATTTAGGAAGTGAGAGGGTCTCAGAAGGAAACGCAGAATGTGTTAAAATAATCTAACTACATTTCAAATGTATGAAACAACCTCACAACAGGATGGCAGGAAAAAAGACACTGACCTAAATGAGTGGAGTATGTATGACTAAAGACAAAAGAAACTCTGCATAATCTCTGGACTCTAGTTGATAGAGTTGTTTCCTATGGGAGCAAGGGTAAAGAATTCTGATCTGCTAACCATGTATGCTGGAAGTGAACAATTAGATAAATGGATGGGGGATGGTGGGAGCCAGATATCTCACTGTAATAAATGAATGATTAAATAAAGAAAAAAATGGAGAAGAAGAGAAACCGCCTATGCAGAAGAATTCCAAAGAAGTTATGTAGGAGTCTTACTCCCTAAGTAAGACTTCTTTACAAAAAAGAACAATATGTAAAGTTGGAGGTAAGTTGGTGGAAGAGTAACTTTATGGTGGAGAAATCTGACAAAGACTCCCTTAAACAAATGACAAGGTCAAGGTCAATAGTGGAAATTAACTTGATTTTATCAATCCTTAACATGATTAAAACAGCAAAAACAGCAGTTTACCTCTGTGATCTTCCTCCTCAAAACGCATGACCTCTGCTTAACCAGTTAGACTCCGGATAGAGCATTGGCCTCAGGACTGAAAGGTCCCAGGTTCCATTCCTGTTAAGGGCATGTACATTGGTTGTGGACACATCCTTAGTAGGGGACGTGCAGGAGGCAGCTGATTGATGTTTCTCTCTCATAGATGTTTCTAACTCTATCCCTTTCCCTTGCTCTGTGTAAAAAAATCAATAAAATATATTTATATGTTTAAAAAAACAAACAACAAAAAATGCATGACCTCAGACTCCTCAAACTTTCATAAAAAACAAGGGAAGTCTCAGACAAGAGGAGCCTAAGGATACATGATTAAATGTAATATCATATCTTGGATGAGGTTCTGAAACATAAAAGGACATCAGGTAAAAACAAAGAAAGTCTAGATAAAATATGGATTTTAGTTATATTAATATATCAATATGGGTTCATTAATGATAACCAGTATGCCATTAACATAAGATGCCAATAATAGGAAAACTGGGTATCATAGTGTTTGGGAAATCTTTGTATTATCATCACAGTTTATTTGTAAATCTAAAACTGTTCTACAAAATAAATTTTATTTATTATAGTTAGACACCCTGAGTTGGTAAAAGGATAAAGGAACCAAGACCTTCCAATAAAGAAGTACTTCATAATTGTAGAAACTATTAGCCAGACATATAGTTATAAGCAATACCAGAAGCAAAAAAAAAACCTACTCTAAATGTTTTTAACACTTAGTCAAGACCTAAACTGACATTGTAAAATAATTGTTCTATGAAAAATCTCATTTGCTAATAAACTTAGAAATGGGTTTTTTTAAATATTATATCAAATACACTTTTAAATATGAGTAATTCTTAAACTCTTAAGAACAGTGAGTTTGTCCTAACTGGTTTGGCTTGGTGGATAGAGTGTCAGCTTGCTACGGTCCCAGGTTCAATTCCAGTCAAGGGTATGTTCCTTAGCTGCAGGCACGTCCCCAGTAGCAGGTGTACAGGAGGCAGCTGATCAACGTTTCTCTCTCATCGATGTATCTAACCCTCCATCCCTGTTCCTTCTTCTCTGTAAGAAAATCAATAAAATATATATATATATATATATTTTTTTTTAGAAAATAAAAGTGAGTTTGTCTTTCTACTATGGTCAGAACTGGTAAGTTAGTAAGTACTAGAAGTCTTAGATCATACTTGAATATTTGTTCAGAAGAGCCTATGTTTGCAAAATAAGATCAAGCAAAACAAGCTGTAGGCCAGGAGACAGTCAGCTGCTGAGCCTGGAAAGTGGTTCAATACTATTTAAAATAATGTGAACTAGTTTCATGAAGCAGATAGTAATACCCCATTTTCAATCTTTAACCTTCCAAAGATTAGATTTTTTAAGTAATTTCCAACAAAGTATTGAGTGAAATGGATACATTTAATTTTAAGATAGCTTTATACATCTGTGAGATAGTTTGCAATAATTGAATGCAAATACTAATTGATTCATGCAAAAACATTTATAGTCAACTATAGATTTAAAAAATAAATTTTCAAAAACCTTAAGTTTCTAGCTGAATTCTTAAAAAAAAAACTGATACAAGGTCAATGATAATAATGCAGATTAGTATCACAATTTTGTTCAATACTGTCATCAAATTATGATGAAATCACTTGATATCAGTTTCAAAAGACAAAGATAACTAATAAATGGAAGCAGATAAAGGTAAAGGCAGGTGCCTTTGTAATTCATTAGCTATATTTGTGACAGCCTTTGAAGGCAGCTATGACAGGCATGACTATGATTTTCCTTTGAGGCTTTCTGTTCAATGGCAGATTAGTAACTTGATATGTTTTCTATATTTATCTCCATAACAGAGACTTATTTTTAAATCAGCCAACACAAAGCATGGAATTTTTTAAGTCATTGCAACACGCAGTGATAGGAAAGAACAATCTAGACAGATTGGCTGGGGACTGCTGGTTACTCAGGAGATGTCTGTAATGAATCAGTTACCTCTGTGGAACTGTTAGGACACAAAGAAAGTTTTTCCAAAATGGCCAGTTTGCTATCTAGAATGACATTTCTCAGATTAACTGGTTACTCTTTTAAGAGAGAATAGTGCATTATTTTGTTGACTGGCATTAATCAAGGGGAAGTAAAGGAAAACAGAATGCTGAGCTCAATTCCCACCTTGTTATATTTTGTGGGAGTGGCTAGGGGTGGGTGAGATATCTTAAAGGAATAGATGTTCTAAGTTTCACCCCAAGGAAGCACACTTCTGTCCCTTGGACCAGAAGACATTTAGCCCCTTTCAGCCTTGAGAGAGGAAACAGGCTGGTGGGTGCCAGCCGTAGAAAGACACAAGCCACGTTTATAGCACAAGGATCTGTCTTTGTCCACCTTTTCTTCTTTTCAAAGAAAAATGACACTTTCATGTCTTCTATTTTGAAGCTGTCAGTCATAAAATTTTCACTGGACACTTTCTAAAACAGAGAACCAGTTTAGGGCGCCAGAGCACAATTCTGCTCTGTGGAAAGAAGAGCAGAGTTGGAAGAGGAAACACGGGAAAGGGTTTCTCTGCCCTGCCCACTTGAAATCCCCTTCACATTTATAGGAATAAGACTTCAGAGCCAAATAGGGAAACAAAAGCCCATACTCATTGTTATTAACTTGAGATGGAAGCAGATCAAGAATAGATACTGAGCACATAATGCCACTTGACCAGTGCTTAACATATGGGCAGGGAAATGTACTAAAATATCTGTTTCTCTTGCTGACATTTTCTCATGTCCCTTTTTAAATCTGAGGGTCCTTATACCTGATTAAATTTAGCTTTAAATCCTAGTTCTAGGAATAATCTCTTCTCCATCTCCCTCTTTCTATTTCTCACAAACACACAGCAAAAGACAGTAGCCTGGACCTGACACTTGACTAGTGGTCACTAGGTCTGAATTGCTGTCAATTTAAAGGACAATATCTTTACCTAACTTTACCTAAGTGTTGTTTACACTCCTAAGTCCTGAGGTCGAATGACACTCTGGCTACTTTTCCATGAGACTGGACAGAAGGATGGAAAAGACCTCAGAGCTATTCTCAAGACCTGAAGAAATAATGTATTACCTTTACCTCACCTCCTATCACCCAGCTTCCAGCATGATCCCAAACTCCCTGGCCACAGTGTGCTGTGATTTTCCCCACGCTATCTATGACCTACATGCCATTAAGGAGTTTGGGCTTTTGAGCATTAGCTTTCCATTTTCCTGGGGGATGTCATTCATACTGAAATAGCCAAAATTTCTCCACTGAAATTATCAGTGCCCAGTGTTTGGCTCAGCTAGTGCTGGGTAGATGAGCTTCTTCTGTTCTGTAATGTTTACTGCAGTAGTCTCCTGCCTTAGATTACTTGCAGGCCATAGAGCAATTGCTGCTTGAAATCTGTTTGCTATCATTTAGAAAAAATTAAATTTATTGAAGAGAAAGTACTAGGTATTCCAAAGGCAAGGGGAGGGACTCTGTGGAGAGGAGAGAGAGGTAAGATTCCCAGACACTTAAAAGATGACAACGAGCCAAGACCGGTTTGGCTCAGCGGATAGAGTGTCGGACTGCGGACTGAAAGTTCCCAGGTTCTATTCCAGTCAAGGGCATGTACCTTGGCTGTGGGCACATCCCCAGTAGGTGGGCGTGCAAGAGGCAGTTCATTGATGTTTCTCTTTCATCGATGTTTCTGGCTTTCTATCCCTCTCCTTTCCTCTCTGTAAAAAATCAATAAAATATTTTTTTTAAAAAAAGATGACAACGATATCTGGGTTTTAACTAGGACCTGGTTCATGTGGTAAGGTCTCAGAAAGAAATGGCTGTTCTGTAAACTAACCCAGGCCAAACTTTAGGGATCATGGCTCCCAGTGTTGCCAAAGACTCACTCCCATTCTCAATTCAGTTAAGGAGCTATGAAGTTGTTGGAGCTTGAGAGGTGACCATCACAATACACCCAACTCCATTTTGCTCTGAACACCCTGGATTCAACCTCAGTGGGAGAGCAGGGTGGAGAGAGGGGGTAAAACCCACTGAAAACTCAAATTGAAGCCCCTTCAAATTGGGAGTCAAATTTCAATGGACTTAGAGGAAATAAGGGCAGTTGTAACTTTTCACAATTGAATTTGTAGTTGCTACTTCATACTTGTTACTTGTCTCACTTAATTCTCAAAAAAAAAAAAAAAACCTCATGTCATAAGTACTGCTACTCCTTTGGATGGTCTGAATAGTTACCTATGATTTTTGTTTTGTATCTCAGGTACAAACAGGTGGTGTGATCACAATACATAGCTCATGACACATTCTTGACATTGGTCCACATTGACCATCATTTAAATAATTGACTCATAATGTTTGGTTATTTTTAATTATATAATAAGCAGTCAGAATAAAAACAAGGACCTTGACCTGCACCTAGTTGCCTCCTCCACTCTATTCCTTAGCTCCCCCATACACAATAATCATCATCTGAAATCTTGTTTCATTAATCATTTTTACATAGTTTTATTGTGTAAATTTATATTTTTAAAATGTTTATTTTTATATGTTTATTTTATGTTACAGAAAGGGGATAATGATTTATATAAATTTTGAAAACTTATTTTTCATACCTATTATGTTGCTATGTTTCATCTGTTTCTGGGTGGGACTGTAATCTATTCATTTGACAGTTATGCAATATTCTATTATGTGACTATACCATTCCCCCATCCAAAAAGGGCACTTTGGTTACCTCCAAGTTTTGCTATTATAAACAATGCTGCTGAGACTTTTTGTGTATATGTCTCCTGTTGAACATTGGACTCTGTACCTCTATTTCCTACTGCTCCACACTCTAGCCCATGCTGTGCCCTACTTCCTGAAAAGCATTTCTAAAGCCTCTACCTTGGCAGGAATTCAGGGGAGTTCGACAGATCCCACAACAGGCTATATGGAAAAGTAATAGTCTCCGTGACAGGAAAGGAAAAATGTATCAAAATGGATGAAAAACAATGGAGACCATAAGCTAAAATAAGTTAGTCTCCACCCTGAATAAGTGCACGGATGTCCAATGACGTGAACCATGGGTTTGAAAAAAAAAGAGAAGTTAACGAGTCAAGCAGGAGTCTGGCAGCCATATGACTCACAGAACTCAAAGAATGGGAAGTAGAACAACATCAGAGATTAGGAGTAAGTGTTAGGGTAAAAGCAGGCTTGGATATGCCCAGAGAAAGACTTTTGCCACCATCCTCTGCAAACTTGGGTCCCAGTGCTCAAAACTATGTACTTCCTAGCATGTGGAATAAGACGGCAATGTGTTCCTTGTTAATACCAACCTCAGAATCATACTTGATGTCTTTTTTAATATATTTTTGTTGATTTCAGAGTGAGGAAGGGAAAGGGAGAGATAGAAACATCAATAATGAGATAGAATAAACAATCAGTTTCTTCCTGCACACCCTCTATTAGGGATTATGCCCACAATCTGGGCATGTGCCCAGACCAAGAATGGAACTATGATCTCTTGGTTCATGGGGTCAACACTCAACCACTGATCTATAGGTTGAGCTCCTTGATGTATTTTATTTTTATTTTTATAATATTTTAAAATATATTTTTATTGGTTTTGGAGAGGAAGAGGGAGAGAGATATAAACATCAATGATGAGAGACAATATTGATCAGCTGCCTCCTGTACACCCTCCCCCACTGGGAATCAAGCCCACAACCTGGATATGTGCCCTTGACTGGAATTGAACTGGGAACCCTTCAGTCCACAAGCCAATGCTCTAACCACTGAGCCAAAGCAACTAGGACATGGGCTCCTTGATGTATTTTAATAAACTAAATTAGTATTTCAAAATATCCATTCTACATTTTTGACATTCCAGGAGAGTGGATGTGGAAGACAAGTATAAACCAACCAGGCAACATTTCATGTATCAAATTATAGAGTGAAATGCATGGAAACATAGTCCTTACACTATGTCACCCTGCAGTAGTTGTTGTTGTTGTTTTGTTTTGTTTTTTAGCCTTCCATTGCCCTTGTATTAAAGTCTACCTTTAAGCATAAACCAAAAGACAATTCAACTGGTGGTTCTTGCTCATCTTTTCAGTCTCCTTTCCCACCATGCCCTTGTAAGGTCCAGTCATCTTAATTATATAGACATAATGCTATTCCCCAAAGTTGCCATGATTTATCAAGCCTTCTTGGTAAATCCCTTTTGTCACCTGTTCTACTAACTTCTAAGGACCCCCAAGAGGCACCTCAAGGTCACTCCCTTCTGGTATCATTTAATTTTTCTGAGATCTTTTTTAGCCCCTAAACTTCTCTTCATCTCCCTTCTTCTCTTCCTTCATCTTTCCATCCCCATGCCTCGACATACAAAACAGACCATCACACTAAAATATACTTCTAGTTTGACCCCTGCCACACTTATTTGTCCACCCCCCATTAGATTCTTTTAAGGTGAGGAATAAAATAAATGGTGTCTTGAAGGCACTTAGCAGAACTTATAGTAGATGTAAATACCCTATTATACTCACCTCAACCTGTTAGGTTGTTAAGGATAATGTGAGCTAATGGTTAACACCTGAAAATTACAGGACAATCAACCTTGACAAATAGGAACCAACTTGCCAGAAGTCATCTGGGAGAAGGTTGTGCCAAACTTTTTCTGGGGTAGGCCAATGACTAACTGATGAAGGGGTACAAAGGTCCTGGACCTCTCCTTAATGAGGAAAATAATGCCACAAAATGTATGTTTCAATGTCTGGTGGCTTGGGCCTAGGCTAGACCTGCCCTGAGACCACACTCTTTTTCCACTCTTTCTGCTTCTGTGCCCTGCTTCTCTCATTCCCTGATTGCTCTTTCCTGAACAGCATGTCCTTTATAAAACGCATGCAGCCAAAGCTGTGCTTCAGGCTCTGCTCCTGGAAATATTCCTTGAGATAGTTATTTGTTTTTAATTGATTTATATTTGGATTGGATAACTTGTCCACAGAAAGTTTGCATTTGAGTTTAAGTCTCTATTACTGTAAAGTTCCTATTTTACCAGTTGATCAAATGTTTCTCACCAATAGTTGGAAAGTTATAAGTAATAGTTATATGAAACAGAAATTCATGTAACATATATCATATAGCTTTCATAAGCATTATATGTGTATCTATCTATCTATCTATCTATCTATACACACATATCCTATCTAATAAAAGAGTAATGTGCAAATTGACCATACCTTTGACACACCCAATAAACCATGGTCACAAGCCAATCATGAGTGATATGCAAATTAAAACCCAACCAAGATGGCTGCTGCCCATGGCAGACCAGGGCTGGGGGCGGAGCCAGCCAGGAATGGCCCTGATCGCAGGACTATTGCTTCACTGGTGTCCCCTGGCCAAGGTCCCCTGCCCAAGGACACAAAGCCCTGGCCAGAGGTTTTCGGCCTCAGACAGGCCGGGGTGAGCCCTCAGTAGGACATCCTCTGAGGGCTCCCAGTATGTGAGAGGGGGCAGGTTGGACTGAGGGACCACCCATGCCCAGTGCATGAATTTCATGCACCAAGCCCCTAGTATATATATATATAATGCTTATGAAAGCTATATGATGTATATAATTGGAAAAGACTGCAGATACACACACACACACACACACACACACACACACACACATATATATATATATATATATATACATACTAAGAGTAAAACATATGATAACTAATGTACCCTATGAGTCTCATTTTCCCCACCAGATAAGTAGAGATAACTACACCATAAGATTGTGAAGTGACTTAAAAGTGACATTAGGTGCCTGGCCCATGTTGCTCAGCGGTTGGTTGAGCATCAGTCTATGAACCTAGAGATCGTGGTTCATATCCCGGTCAGGGCACAAGCCCAGGTTACAGGCTTAATCCCCAGTGGGAGGTACACAGGAGGCAGCTAATCAATGTTTCTTTCTCATCCATGTTTTTGTCTCTGTCTCTCTCTCCCTTCCTCTCACTAAAACAAAATCAATAAAAATATGTTAAAAAAATAAACAGATTTTTTTTTAAACAAAAAAAAAGCTCACCACTTGATCAAATTTACCTAAAATAAACTTTTTCTCCAGTCTGGGGCCTTTTCCCCCACACCAACCTGAGAGGAGAATGTGCTGACAGCTTTGCTGGGCAGCTGGGAAAACAGGTGGCAAAGCAAGCGACACAAAGGAAAGGTTCCAAAAGAAAGTTATCCTCACCTCTCAGTGTCTGGGGTGTCAGAAATCAGCAGCAATAAAGCTCAAGTGTCAGAAGCGGGAACAGTTTCTTCGCCTTGAGTAAAATGTAGGCTATTTCCAATGACTGGAAATCAATGTTTTTAAAACTGTTACAGTCCATAAATGTTGTCATTTCAGAGAATGGAACAGCCACAGGAAGTGGGCCACACAGAATGCACCTACAAAAAGAAATGGATAAAGATTCAGTCCTTGCCAAGATGTTGAAAAAAAATTGCCTAGAAAAGATCAACTTGATTTACAGGGGTTTTATTCTGATATTCCCCCCCCCCCTTTTTTTTAAGTCCTCTTTAACTTTGCATGGCTGAGTGCAGAACAAAGAAAAACAATGTATTTGGTTTACTTTCCCAGGATGTGAAATGCTTCAGCAAACAAAACTTCCAATGAATTTAATCAGGGGTTTGAAAAATTGCCCACATTGAAACCAAACATCTTAATGTAAATTGGTAAAAATATTTTCAAACACCCTTGATAGTTATCTTCTAAACTGAATTATGATATACCACCCCAGGCTCTTGGCAAAATCCTAAGAAAACTGCAAAGAAAAAATAGCTTCAACTTCTGTATTTATGAAGTGCGTTTCCTTTTTTTTTTTACTTGGTTCATGTATTAGGGATTTTATTAAGTTATATAAATCCCAGGTAAGAAAAGTGTATAGAGGTAAGATACATGAAATGGGTCAAGTTAGTAATAAAATTGATTGGATATGAAAATATTAAACTAGGCGGAGGCCATTGTATGCAAACAGATGGGGAAGATACTTATAAAAATCATGTATGTATAGCAAGCTATAAAAGCAAATGTTATTTAAAACTAATGTTTCTTTGCTCTAAAATAGTTCTTGGCTTGCATAGTTTCTCAAGAAATATTAATTTTTTAATCAACTATATCTTATCTAGTCTCATTTCTTCGACAAAATTAAGCCCCTAGAATTAACAATTACATAGAAATTTGGTCAGTTATGTTATTTTTCCCCAATTTGGATTTTTAATTTAATTTTATTATTATTTAAAATTTTATTGAATTCATTGGGGTGATGATATTGGTTAATAAAAGTATATATGTTTCAGGTGTACAATTCTATAATTATGTTTTCACCACCTCAAGTCAAGTTTCCTTCCATCACTATTTATGTCCCTCTTTACCCTTTTCTACTTTTCCCACTTTCCTATTCCTTTGGTAACCACCATACAGTTATCTGCATCTATAATTTTAGGGATATTTGCTCAATCCTGTCACCAATACCCATCCCCCGTTAGAACAGCTTTCAGTCTGTTCACTGTATTTGTTTGTTAGATTCTTTTATTCATTAGATTCCACATATAAGTGAGATCATATGGTACTTGTCTTTCTCTGACTGGCTTATTTCACTTAGCATAATACTTCCTAGGTCCATCCATGCTGTCACAAAAGGTAAAATTTCCATCGTTTTTGTGGCTGAGTAGTATTCCATTGTGTAATGTGCCACAGTTTGTTTTTGTTTTTGTTTTTGTTTTTTTATCCAGTCATCTACTGATGAGCAGTTGGACTATTTCCAAACCTTGGCTATTGCAGATAATGCTGAAATGAACATAAAGGTGCATATATTTTTCTTCAAATTTATATTTCAAGTTTCAGTGAATATATTCCCAGAAGTGAGTTTCTAGCTCATAATTTTTTTTTATTTTTAATACAATGATTTTTTAATGTATCAATCATAAAATGTTCAAATTGGAAGGAATTTTAGAGATATCTTTGTACTCTGTGGTGTTCGACCATTGACTTCAGTGAGTTCTCTCTAATTATTCCAGTAGATTCTGCAGTTCCACGAAGTATATATGTTGAAAAGATCCAGTTAGCTGTCAGTTACTTCCCTATATGACAAGCCTGACAAGGTGATTTAGAGCACAAATTGTTCTGCAGGTACTTTAGCCAGAGACTCTCAGCCCCAGCTTGACCCTTTCCAATGACAAGAGATCCACTACCTCAGGAGAGAGACTATTCCAATTCTAAATAACTCAAATTCCTTAACAAATAAAGTGTTTTTCTTGTCTTGACTCCTGACCCCATGTTCTGCCTATTTTGCTTTCTTTTTCTCAAGGCTCTCCAAAGGACAGTTTGTTCTCACCGCCTCCCTTCCCATCTCCTTCTTCAGCCTATAGCCAGCTCTGTTTCCTCCATGCTAAAATCAGTGATCATTTTAAGTAACCATGTATGTGGTTTATACATTAAAAGTCAAAATTCAATGAATATTTTAAAATTAAAATATATATTTTAAGTATAAAGATTATACTTGGGAAATCCAAAAATGTGTTGTTGTTTTCCATAATACTCACTATTAGCTGTGGTATGGGGGAACATGCTTATTTCCTACTTGTAAGGATATATATTGATATGACATCTTTGGAAAGCAGTAGGAAGCAAAGCATACTAGAACAGTACTCTTTGTCTCAATAACCTCATTTCTGGGAATTTATTCTAGAGATAAACTTACAAATATGTAAAGAAATATGCACTCAAGAATGTCCTTGAGGCATTGGTTATAGTAGCAACAATAACAAAAATCACAATAATAGCAATATATAATATTAAAAAAACAGGAAATAACCATAATAAATGTTCACCATCAGGAGATCTGAGTAAATTAGATACAGAAAATCCACATAACAGTATATATGCAATAACTTAAAAGGATGCCATAGTATCTGCTAATAGAAGATATATCTTCAATATGTATTATTAAGTAAATAATAAGTAATGTTTAGAATAGTGTGTATGGAAATATCCCCAGTAATGTGTAAATATGTTACAGAAAGGTATGTGAATATAAGTGCAAATATGCCCAAGTACTATGTGCAGAAGGACAGTCTAGGAACTGTATTAGGTGTCAATCTCTATGGAATGGAACCAATGTGAGGGAGTAGAAGGATAGTCTGAATTGAGAGGTTCACTATATTTTTTATTCCTCTGGGCAATTTGTATTGCTTATCATGTTATGTGATCTTTTTTATAACAAAAAATAAAAAGCCTTCCATTTTTAAGTGTTTGACCACACATGGTATGTAAATTATCTTGACCTGTTGATTTGACATTTCAATTTCCTTACCTGAAAGAGTTAGATAATCCTCCAATTTGAACATTTCAGAGGCCTTTCCTCTTTACAGATCATTTATTAAATTGTTGAACAAAAGTTATACCAGCCCTGTTTCTTGGTAACCTCGCTGTTTACCTTTTCCAAAAAGAAAATGTACATTTATCATTCCCTTTTATTTTCTACTTCAAAGACAATTTTCTATGTGTGACAAAACATTTTCTCCAGTTCCAGATTGGCACAATTTTTTTTGCTATGGTTTTTGATGCAAAACATTGTTCACATCTTTTGAAAGTAAAAATAGATTACATTTTTGGCTTATCCTTCATTCACAGCCATGAATACATATCCTTCAAGAGAATACATGATGCAGTCAACTATTCTTTTCCCCAGTGTAAATGACATTACTTTCCCCACTATAGCTGAAATATCCAGTTCCCACTTTTATTTTTAATTTTCACTAATTTGACCACCTTCATAATTTGAGGGGAAAGAAAAAGAAATTCCTATCTTCCAAATGTTTTAAGGCAGATATCCTATCTAATAAAAGAGTAACATGCAAATTGACCATACCTCCGCTACTGCTACCAGACAATCAGGAGCAGGGGGCATGGCCAGCAGACAGGGGGCATGCCCAGGGGGTGTGGCCAGTGGTCACAGCCAGCAGGTATGGCCAGCACACAAGGGGCGAGGCCAGTAGGGGCATGGCCACAGTGTCGTGAAAGCAACCACCACGCTATAAGCTCTGCCTGCACGGTACTTAAGGGCCAGCCCTCCTTACAGTTATTGTGATTGAATCACATGAAAATGAGTGCCCAGTAGGGTACTGGGTAATGAGAGCCAGGTGTGAGGAGGGTCTGTGAGTCAAGCAGCAGCCCACTCCGCGGGGTGCTGCGGGCCAGCCGGGACTGCCAGCATGCAGCATCAGCTCCCCAGGCTGATGCCTCTTCCCCCTGGTGAGCCACTGCCACCTCTTTCCCCGCCGCTGAAGAACCAGCACCAGTCGCTCTGAATCTCAGTGTGCTGAATGCAGGTCAGGAAGGGGGCCCAGGGCCCCCCCAGACTCCGTGCCCCACAAGCTCGGTCCAGGACCTGCCAGCCTCACAGCTTCCCTTCAGGGCAGGCGGCCCGAGTGGGCCGGACCTCCAGAGGAATGACAGAGGCGGCAGGGAGGAGGGTGGCTGAAGGAAGTGAGGAGACGGCCAGGGGGGTGAGCAAGGGAGGGGACTAGGGCCACTAAAATTTGAATTTCATATAATTTTCATATCACAAAATAACATTCTTTTTTTTTCTTCATTGACCAAAAATAGGCAGAAAGCCAGATTTAGCCCAGGGGGCATAGTTTGTTATCTTTGATCTAAGCCTGGGTCCCAGGTGTGGGGCAAGGCAGAGGCAGTTAGGGGCAATCAGGTCAGCAGGTGAGCACTTAGGGGCATGGGCAATCAGGCAGGCCATAAGCAGTTAGGAGCCAGTGTTCCTAGCTTGCGAGAGGGATGTCCGTCTGCCAACAGTCAGACATCTCTGACTGCCAACAGTCAGACATCCCCAAAGAGGTCTCTGATTGGAGAGGGTGCAGGCTGTGCTGAGGGAACCTGCCTCTGTGCATGAATTTCATGCACCATGCAACTAGTTATATAATAAATAGTATTTAGGCAAAACATCACCCTCTAAAAAGTTTTCCTTTTTCTTCCACTATATCCATCAGTTACCAATTTCCACTGTTCTTTCTTGGCCTGTTATTTCTTGATTTTCTATTCTTTTTCATCCCTCATTCATCAGCCTGCTAAGGCCGTGGTTGCCTCATGTTTAGACTATTATAAGAACTTCCCTTTACCGCTCCCCTGCCTTCTTTCTATTCCCTATCCCCAGTCATCTCACACTGCTCCTGGGTTAATCCTTCAAACATGGTACTCACCTGAGTGACTGATTATTGTCTCCAAGAGAAATTATAAATTAGCTGGCTATGTGAGGACCTCCACACTTTATATCTCACTTATCTTCCCTAGTTTATCTTTTACTGCCCTTCAAGATCTACTGTAAATGCCCAGCTCTGTCGAACCCCTGTAAGTGCTTAATAAATGTTTGTGAATGAATTAAAAACAAAGCTGTGTTTTTTTCTTACGTAGCCTTTCATTCTAGCAGCAATGTCTTTACTATTCTTCCATATATACAAAAAATTCTTATAGGCCTGATTTCATGAAATTTACTACAGTGCTCTCTCTACATCACAGTGATATCAACTTCCTGTGAACAAATGGGCTTCACCCGTTCTGGGAACCAAATATTCCAGTAGATAATAAACAAAAGCTGGGAGTTATCACTAAATTGCTTTAGCTTGACACAAGACCATGTGGGTTTGGGTGTTAAAAAAATAACCAAGTAAATTTTAAAACTGTTGTAGGCTGTGCCTTATAGTAATATTACTGATGACCCAAATGTCTCTTTTTATGGATCTATGAGTCACTCCTCTCTGAGCAAACATTTTGGCCAAAAATACAGAGGAAAAGCTGTTTGAAATTGCTTACATAAAAAATGCAAATTATCTGCCTGGATTTGTGGGCACTGCAGCTTTCAAATAAAAGTGTGTAGGGATATAAGTAGAATGAGTTCAAAGGAATCTTTAGATCTGTGGAGAAATGTATACTTTATTCTCTCCCCCACTCCCAAGGAAACAGGACACAGCCAAACTTTTTTTTTGTATAGACTGGGGGATGTAGTTTAAGGTAATACATTTTAAGTTTGCTTGGATTTTAAGTAAGCCATTCAACTCCCAGTGTGTCTCATTTTATAAAGATAATTATATCCTGCTCTTCCCACATAGAAGGAGATGCTTCCGCTTCACCCTCTGACCTTTTGCTCCCTCAGGTATTTTGATGTTTGAATGGGGATGAGAATGCTAAGGTACTCACCACAGCTTTCATGATATACCAGACCAAAGAATTTTCCTCTCTATCAAAATTTAGAAAAATCTACCTTTGCTTATGGTAAGCCCCCTTACCCAGATTTTGCACCATGGGAGTGACCAGGGTGCCATGTAACCATATAGAAAATCAATTTTTTCCCCATCCACCACCATATGAATGAATTTACTACATTATAGCTATGTTAATGTAACCATTTGCATCAAAAGTCATGTGGCTCCCCATTTTGGAAATTAAATACAAACTTCTATAATTCCAACTATTCAACTTACCATTTAAAGCTTTTTACCATACCTGATAAGCTTCATCTCTCACTATTTTCTCACTTCATCATACTAGACTATTTGCATTCCCCTAGAAACTAAATGTGTTTCATAAATCTGCTTTTAAGAATGCTATTCTCTCTAAGAAAGTATTTTTAATAACTGCATTTTATCTGTTAAAGTCCTAGGCAATCTTAAAATTTCAATTTTTCATTTCCTTTGTAAACCTTCCCTTGGTCCCATTACCAAAATGATTACTTCTCTGTCTCCTGATATTTCACAAACATTTATCATGGAATTATGAGACATATACTATTATTTTATTTATCCTCCTACAATTTGGAGTCTATTTTTACAACAACTGGGGACATACTCTAACTGATATAATGAATCTAAAATGTAAGGGTTAAGTCCCTGGAGTTTTGAAGCATATATATATCACTTGCATGCATATATACATATATATATATATATATATATATATATATATATATACACACATATATATATATATACACACACTGTGTATGTATGTGTATGTGTGTATTTTGAAGCAAATACATACCATTTACCACTAAATACACACACACACACACACACACACACACACACACACACACACACTAGGGGCCTGATGCACGAAATTCGTGCCCTGGGGGTGGGTGGTCCCTCAACCCAAACTTCCCCCTCTCACATACTGGGAGCCCTCAGGGGATGTCCAACTGATGGCTCACCCCCAGCCTCACCAGAGGCTTTAGGCCTTGGGCATCCAGCCATTGCCCTGCTCAGCTCAGCCCTGGCTGCCTGCAACCACCTGGCCCCAGGGACTGGGCGCTTGCTGCCACTTCTGCTCACGGTGCCCTGGGTACTGGGCGCTCCCTGCTGCCGCCACCACCACTGCTGCTGCTGCTGCCACTGCTTCTCCTCACAGTGCCCGGGGGCTGGGCACTCACCACCACCACCATTTCATCTCCACCCCCCCTGCACTCTGGTCACTTGGCCCCATCTCCACTCCTGATTGGCTGGTAGCATAGCCAATCAGGAGCAAAGGTACAGTCAAATTTGCATGTTTCTTTTTTCTTATATAGGATATATATATATATATATATATATATATATATATATATATATATATACTGTGTGTTTATGTTTGTGTTTATTGATGTTTTTAGATAGAAAGGAATGAGTAGAGAGAGGGGAGAGAGAGAAACATCAATGAGAGAGAAGCGTCAATAGGCTGCCTTCTGCACACCCCTTACTGAGGATTGAGCTCACAACCCAGGTATGTCCCCTGATTGGGAATTGAACCTTTTAGTGCATGGAACAATGCTCAGCCTACTGAGTCATACCAGCCAGGGCTTCCTGTTCTTTCTATACTACAGATAGATTCTCATTTTATACAAATCATATCCAAAATTACCCAAAATGAGATAAAGCTTGTGCTTCTACTTTCCCTTCCAGGTTACAAATGTGGCCTAATCTGATCATATACCTGTCTCTCTTTTGTGTTTCCAAATCCACGTAACTTGATCCCGTCCCCTAAATTCAGTCATTCAACCAGCTTTAATTTATAATACCTCATGAGGAACCCTCTGATATGACAAAGATAAATATTATGTTTCCTGTTCATAGAGTTCACAATCAAGGAATGGATATAGATCCAATCCAATGGGATGAGTGCAATCCTAGAGGCCTATATAAGAT
Source organism: Antrozous pallidus (assembly GCA_027563665.1). Lineage (NCBI taxonomy): Eukaryota > Metazoa > Chordata > Mammalia > Chiroptera > Vespertilionidae > Antrozous > Antrozous pallidus. The sequence goes on along the minus strand of CM050511.1, from coordinate 46,706,523 downwards.
TGATAAACTAGAGAGGAGGAAATGATTAATTCTCCTTGAACTTAAATGTTAGAGACTGGTATACTATGAACCATGGATTGTTTCAGAGAAGATAATGTTTGAACTGGGAAACCTCTCAGTGGACAATAGGATAAAAGGAGACACCAGAGAGGGAATACCCAGGTACAAAGGTACAGAGATTAGTGGTAGCATGGGAACTTCAAGCTACTCTGCGTGGATAGATGTTAGGAAGCAAAGGTAGATATGGCAGGATATAGGACTAAAAACATAGGCTGGGACCACATCATAAAGAGCCCAATGTACAATGCTAAGGCATTCAGACTTTAACTTTTAAGGGTATATATGCACATTTAATGGTTTTAAGCTGAGTTACATAATTAGTTTTGTATTTGGAAGATACTGAGACTAGAGGAAGAGACATCAATGAAAAGGCCTGGGTGTAAATCAAGAAAGAATCAAATTGTACCAAACCTTAGAGTCAAAGGAGAAAGAGAGAAAGGAACTGAACTGGGTCTAGCTAGGACTATCAAACAAAGGCTGTGGCGATGGGTTGTATGGCAGGAATAACAGAAAAGATGACTAGCATAGTTCTAGCTTTTTGTTTGGATGCCTGGTGGTAGCAGAAGATTTTAAGTTCAGCATTGGACTAGGTGAGGTTGAGGAATCTGTGTTCACCATTGATGTGCTTATGCTGATCCCCCAAACAGCTTACTTTTAAAGTTATAGTAGGGGTGGGAAGTCAGAAATAATAAGAAGGAATAGAGAAAAATGAGTCCATATAATTGCCTCATTCTTTTTCCTGATTATAACTTCTAAGCTTTGGGGTTAATAGACTTTGAAACTACAAAAATAAATCTATACTAATAAAATAGTAATATGCTAATTAGACCAGATAGACTAGATGTCTTCCAGAAGTCCTTTCTGACAAAGCCAGGGTCATGCCCAGTCTGCAAACCGCTGTCAGCCCCTCACCCAGGTTGGTCCTTCCCCCAGTGGGGATCTCCACCCGATCAGGGGTGGGCCAGCCTGCAAACCTCAAGGCTCCTCCCCTTAGCCAGCCCTGTCCCCCCCACGGAGAAGATCCCCCACTCTGATCTGAGGCCTCCTTCAGGGCAGGCCAGCTAGCCTCCACCCCTGCACCAGGCCTTTATCCTATATGATAAAAGGGTGATATGCAAATTGACCCTAATGGCAGAATGACCAGAACAACTGCTGGACCAGTCACTGAGGTACCTCACCACCTCTTGGTCCCTTTCCCTGGCCAGCAGGCTCCAAACACCTGATGGCCACACATGACAGGGGTGTGGCCAGTGAGTAAATGGGAACAGCCGACCTCTCAGTCCCTTCCCCTGGCCATCAGGCACTGATCACCTGATGGCTTACAGGGAACCAGGGGTGGATAGCAGCGGGGGTGGGGCCGGCTATGGGCAGCTATGGAAGATGGCCCTATTGCAGGCCAGGCTTAGGGACCTTACCTGTGCACAAATTTTATGTGCCAGGCCTCTAGTGTTAATATAAAAAGACAGAATAGTTTTCCTCCTCATAATCTTGAACATACTTCTTTCTGGCTCCCAAATGGAAGCCCTTCCAATTAGTTTTTATTCCAATTCATTTTTATTCTAAAGATAGAATAGGATAACATGTACTTGTTAAATATTAAATCCTTCATAGGTTATATTTTAATTTCTACAATTAAACTCCATAAATTGGTATTACTATCTCAGTTTTACAGATGAAAAACCCAAAGCCACCTACATTAATAGACTTCCTCAAGGTCTTTTAGCTGGTAAGTGGTAGAGGCTGCATATAAATTGATAACTGTCTGTTCTGAAGTCCATGCTTCTTCCATTGCAAGATTTCAATTATTCGAGGAATATTTTGACTCCAGAAATTAGGCTCAGGAAAACAGTTATGAGAAAACTGAAGGGTCTCTCTACTCCTGAAACTATAACATGCTCTAAAAAGCACTCCTCTACAGATTTCTGAACAGTTTTCAAACTCATGTTCAGAAACAATCAGACCCATCTTATTTCATCCAAGAAATATGTTTGATAATGTTCTGAAGCTGAGTAAAAAAACTCCCAATACGATAATAAATGATCAGACAGAAGATTATGACAGTTATGAAAAACTCCTTCTAAACTGATATGGAGTTTCACATCTAGTTGGGAAACACTCTACACACCTTTAATTGGCGAGTCAGTCAACCAGCCAACACTAACTTCCAAGTCCCACCCACCTCGAGGAGAGGTCCTCGGTCCTGATGGAGACAGGTGACTGCAGAGGACAGAACATTTCTCTTGGAATTCCTGTATTAAAAAATAAAAATGCTCTTTAAATCAAGAATAAAGACTATTTAATGCATAGATTAGATTGCATGCCTTAATCAGCAGTTTCTCTTGGTACTTATGCTACCCAGCAAAACATAGCAGTACCTTGCCCATTTTCCTGGAAAACATCAAAGTGCCATTCATGTGACCATGGAATGATGTGAGCCATGAAAGAGCTGCTTGGAAAGAAGTTTGCGTTCTAATAGCTCTAACCACACTACACAGATATGTCAAAATGTAAAAGAGAACAGAGACTCTTAACGCTTTGTACAATGTATACAGTTCCTGAGCTTTGATGTTTCTGTTTCTGCTCCTTCAGTGTAAAATTGTCTGGAATTTTAAAAAAAATCTTTTATGTCTTATTTCTGACCTGTCAAACATTATTTTAACTTAAAGAGTAGCTGACGCCTTGCAGTAAACCTTGAAAATCCCCCTGTTTAAAAAACAATTTGCCTTTATGCTCTACGTATCTAGTATGGCTATGTTTTTTACTGCAGGGAGCATGTCACAGAGAGAAATCTTAGGCACAGGTTTGGATGTCAAAACGAATGGAGCCATGTAGGAGCACAGGAGCGGCCTCTTTGCTGATGCTAAGTGCCTGGTGTCTCAGGGGGTTATAATGAAAATCCAGAGCCTTTGAAAAGCTTAGGGGTGTCAACGGCATCTCCACATCCTTTCAGGCCTCCCTTTAAAACTTCCAAAGTTCTCTCTGAACACCACTTTTCTATTTATGCATGTTCACAAATTTAAAGTAATTACCTAACTTTTAAATCAATGTTTCTCTTTAAAATGAATTAAACATTTCTCTCAGGTACCATTTCATTTGGCTGGATAAAGATCACTTCCCCTCTATCACCACCACCAACTCCCACTTTTTAGGTCATTCATTCTTTTGGCAAGCACTGACTTGATTTCCCTTCCTGCCCCTCCCCGTCCCAGTTTTGTCCCCCTCCGGAACAGATTGTTTGAAGTGTTTCCCAACAGCCTCACTGAGGAGGAGGTAACAATGCACAGAAATGCTGTGTGACTTAGTGAGCTTGAAAGATCTGGACATCAGAGGGAAGGAAGTGGGGAGTGAATAAAAGAGGTTTTCTTCATGATTGAACTGAATGGGATTGTTTTAGGGGAAGTGATACATGTTCCCATTCATGGGTGGTACAGTTGTCCTGAAAGACAGAAGGTACCAGGAGATACTATAATTGGACTCCCTCTCAAGTGTTTAAAAGCCACTGCATTATCATCAATGGCACTTTTTCCATTTATATCCTGCAATTGTTAGTCATGTTTATGAGAATAGCGAAGTATGAGCCTTGTATTTTTTTTTTGCCGTTATGAGAATATCTTTAATTAATAAATGAACTGGAACCATAGTGTTCAAAACCAGTATTGTGTAAGATACCAAAGAGCATTCATGGAAATGACGATAAATTAGGGTATTTTTTAAACAATTCTTAATAAAGCATGTACTTTGAATAAAAGTGCATTGATGCTTATTAGAAACCATGGGTTAATTCATGGCCACTGAAACTTTTTTAATTTAATTTTTAGAAATATGAATAGAGGATTCAAAAAAGTTTTTAATAACAGTTCCTGTATTTGAGTAACATTTTTTTCTAGGAGATTCACTGGCAAATGTCCCCTGTTTTCTAATAATAAGAATTCATCAGACCTTAAGATAATTTTCTCTTTATACCATCTACCTTTCCAACTTTGACAATATACTCTTATCTATTTCCTATGTGAAATCAGAAGACTGAACAAAATGTCTTTTGAGATCCCTTTAATTTACATTTAGAAATTCCAGCAATCAATTAATTAATTCATGAAGAAACAACTTTCAGAGTAGTAAAATCATATTTATATGCATATTTTTTAAAAGTTTTGAGATTAGGTATTGAGATTTTCATTCATTCTTTTGTTCATGTGTCTCTTTAGGCTCTGAGTTATCATACCTAATAATACACAAACATGTAAATTGAACGTACCTCAATTATGCCCACAACCAATCAGAGTGAGTATGCAAATTAACCCAACAAAGATGGCAGTTAATTAGCATACATAGGTGCCCAGCAGCCTGGGTCCCAGGAACTTTCTCAGCACCCAGGTCACTTCAAGGTAGGCCCCATGTGGGTCCTGAGCAGCCTAGGAAGAGCCTGAGCCATGGGAGTCCTGAACGGGGCGAGGGGGGTGTAACCAATGATGGGTGAGAGCTGGGGAGCCCCTGCCCAGGCCCCAAGCCTGGACCAGAGACATAGGGCCTGGGAAAGGCAGAGCCCATGATCAGAGGAAGCTGGGAGGCTTCTTCCCAGGACCAGAGGCTTTGGGCCTGGACAGTGGTGGAGCTGGCAATCAGAGGGAGCTAGGGAGCCCCTGCCCATGCCCCAAGGTTTGGGGCCTGAGCAGAGGCAGAGCCAGTGATTGGAGGCAATTGGCAATCGGTGTAAACTACAGAGGAAACACCTTTTCTGTCCATTCATTGGCTATGCTCCCTGTATGCCACTGGTAATATTCTTAGTAACTTGGATATAAGAATCTAAAAAGGTGATCTAGGGTTTTTCCACCACACTCCTGGAGAAAAAAAAACAAAGATCTGCTGCTGGAGTACTAAGAAATGTCATATCTTGCTCTAGCCGGTGTGCCTTAGTGGATAGAGCCTTGACCTGCCCACTGCAGGGTCCAAGTTCGATTCTGATCAAGGGCATGTACCTAGGTTGCAGGCTCCTCTCTGCCTGGGGCCCAGGTCAGGGCTCATGTAGGAGGCAACCAATCAAAGTGTTCCTCTCACTAGTTTTTTTCATCTAAAAATCAATGGAAACATATCCTCAGGTGAGGATTTAAAAAAATAAAGAAAGAAATGTCATATCCTATGAAAGATATATTTTGAAAATGCCTAAAGAAAATTGTCATTTTTCATAGTGAAGGGAATGGAGTGCTGGCCGTGGCTGCAGCAGCAGGGTAATGGGGCTGACACCTTCCCCTGATCATCCCAGTTGCCTCCCTCAAAGGGAGTCAGTAGGACATCTCCTGAGGACTTCCAGTATGTGAGAGGGGGCATACTGGGCTGAGGGACACTCCCCCACCAATATTTATGTGCACTGAGTCCCTAGTAAATATTATAATATTCCACCCTCAAAAGGAAACGCAATAAATCACCATTCTCATTTTTTTTTCTTATTATAGTCTCCTATTTTCCAAAGCAATGCTTTATTACTTCTTAACTGCGAATGGAAGTTTTGATTTTTTTAATGACTGTTTAAATAACCTATGTATTTCTAACTATTTGAGAAACTAATTATATCCCTGGTATAATTGTGGATTGGAGACAAAGGTGATATATTAGTAAATTTTCCTTTTATTTTTTATTTTTTATTTTCTTGCTATCTCTCTCTGGAATGCACAACTAAGTATTCAACTACACATGCACAGATAATGTTGTATAGAATACCAAAGGTTCCTTTTTCCACAGTCCCTTTCCTCTCATCTTCTTTAATGTCTATCTTCATATTTTAAATCTAAATAAATGTACCCAGGGAATTATAAATTGATTTACTTTTCCTCTTTTTCCTATAAATATGTCCAATTAGTTAATTTTATGATTATCAATTGCTTTCGACACAGGCAACTTAACCTACATCATTCTTGCATTTTTCTTTTGAAGCTCTCCTTTCACAGAAAATCACTTAGAATGTTTGTTTTCATACGTTGTAAGTCAATAACGTGCTAATAAATTTTGTCCTCTGTTACTTCAACTGTAAACCTTATTAATTTTAACACCTTTTCATTTTTACTTTTCTTTCTCTAAATCTAGATAAATCTTTAGGAAATATCAAAACATTAATCTTCTTTTATTTCCTAATAAAATATGAGACAGCAGAGCATGCCATAAAGTCCCCAAGCAGGAACTCACAGACAGTGGGAAGAAGGCATTGAATGCTTTCTGTAGTCAGTAACTGATGATGTTCTACTTTAATCTACCTTGGCTGTGCCTTTGTGCAACAAGAGAACATTGTCGAGAATGTAAAAGCAAAAATAAGTTTGATGAAAATTACCACAAGCTGATAGAATTTAAGATTTGAAGGAAGATTAGAAGGAAGTAAAAAATAGTTAAAAGAAAATTAATGTCAATGGTGGTTTCACAGCCTTGGGAAATAACAGAAAAATGTACTAGGTGATATACTGGGGTGACCAAACTATCAGCACTTCTGTAGAGCTGAGCATGAAAACCAGAAGGCCTAAGAGCCTGAAGACTAGGTGCCCATCTCTCCACAGAGCCTAGTCCCTCGCATTACTGTGCTGCTGGTGCTGCTTTGTATCCAGTACAACCAAGAGCCACAACTCCTGACATAATAAAAGTACAACTTCTTTCCCCTGTGTCCAGTTGCCCCCTTAAAATGTATTCAGTGGTGGTGATCTTCTCCTGACCTTGATGAGACCTCAAAAAATTACATACCTTTAATGATAATGTCAGGTAACAGTCTTAAAGTTACTGGGAGTTGCAAACACAGGTTCAATTTGGTAAGTAAAATGCCAAATCTTATGAATTTGATTGTAAACTTCATGTAGTATGAAATTCTCCTTTCTGGCTGACTAGAAACTGTGGGGTCTGTTACAGAACAGGTGGCCAGATTTTTCTTTCCTGCCCCTTTTCCCCTCACACACTTGAACCCTCCTCTTTGGCTCCTTAGGTTGTCCACTCCTCCCAGACTGTTGCTTTTGAGGTTTCTCACCCTGCCCTCTCAAGAGGATTCAAAACAAGTTTTCTGCTGAAGGGTTTCACCACACTCACTAGAAGTGGACTATTATGCAAAAGGAATGTGTACCCCTCTATCTAGCATAAATTATGCATCTTGTTATGATGCTGCTTAACCACAGGGAACATATTTTAAGCTTTTGGATGGCTGCATAGAAGCCACCATCATTAGGCTTGAGGTGAAGCAGGTAACACCCCAACCCCTCCTTTTGGGGAGTAAATGGGGACCCAAAACCAGCAACAGCATTCCTTTTTCTATTCCTCAAAGGTTTTAACACTATCTAACTTGTCTAACTCACCTATTTGGAAAATTGTTCTTCATATTCTAACACATTATAAAATCACATATATTGAATTGATACCTCGATCAAAATATAAATTTTTACCTCCAGTTACGAAGCCACAAACAGAGCTTCAATCTCTGAACAGGTAGGAATGCAGCATAGTAAGAGACAGTGCTTATTCAAAGGAACAGACGCCAGTTGGCCATTGTGAGTGAGTGCAGATATCAGAATTTATAATTTTTGAGGAAAAGTTGAAATTCCAGAATTTTATGTTTCTTGTGGGCTTAAAATGTTGTAAGAACTTGATTTAGGCTTCATATTACAAGCTTGGAGGGCCAGATTCTGATAGAAGACCAGTGGTTTGTGATCTCTGCGAAAGGCAGTGCCCTCAATTATGCCCAGCTGCCATTCACATCCAGGCGTTCGGTGTCTAAATGCTCAGGTGAGAATAAGACAGCTGAGCAACTCAAATTCCTGCTCTATCCTGACGACAAAGCTCAGTGTAGAAAGGTGGTATTCCCTTTCTAAATGATAAAGACAATTAAGACACTGTCAGACTGGAGGCGAGTGGGTATTTTTTAGTTTCCTTGTGTATTTACAAACAGCCAAATGAATAAAACAAGCAGAACAGGTTTCCTTTCATCACACTAATCCTAGACTAAGCATACTCCTCTTCCTGGTTTGCTTTGTTCAAGTTTTGGTGGTGATAAAAATGTTGGAGGTCATTATCTACCAGGGAGATTAATCCCCAATGGGTGGTTGCATCTGCAACCTAAATTTAAAACACTTTTTTTTTTCAGATGCTTTGAACCAATGAGCTCGAGCTGTTGATTCTCAGATGCCATCGCAAGAACTTCAAATGGAATATTATATTATGTACAGAGAAAGACCTCCACACTTGATACCTCCCTCACCTGCCCCCATGCACACACACTTGTGGGGGGAGAGGGAAATTATGTTTAAAGCAATGCTGCATAAGTTATGGTTACAGGGGATTTAGTTTACTATTCTATTTGTGTTTATGTTTAACAATAAAAATGTTGAAATGCAGTAGAGACTTGATTATAACAAGAACTACCAATACAATCAGAATATTAGATTTTTTTGACAAAAGTAATTATTTATTTGTAGATGAACTCATCACATCCTAATTATCTTGCTATGAAAGTTGCATTGAATATCTAATGTTAAAACGTTGCCCCAAAACAAATGCTGGCACAGTCCCTCACTTTCTTTTATTTATTTTTTAAAACATATTTTTATTGACTTCAGAGAGGAAGAGAGAGGGGAAAGAAAGAAACATCAATGATGAAAGAGAATAATTGATTAGTTGCCTTCTGCATGCCCCCTCCTAGGGATCAAGCTGGCAACCACAGGCAGGTGCCCTTGGCCAGAATGGAACCTGGGACCCTTCAGGCCACAGGCTGACGCTCTATCCACTGAGCCAAACCAGCTGGCGCTCTCACTTTCCATTGGTTTGCAATTCAATGAATACCGAGAAACTTGAGTTTTGCTGTGTTTGGGTTTAAATAAAAATTTTAAGTGTATTCTTTACTGTCCATCTAACTTATTATTACTTAAAATTCAGGATAGTACCTGGAAGAAAGTGGGAATTATAAAGTGTTTATTAAATAAAGTGAATAAATAGTAGCTGGAGTAGAGTACTAATATAATACAGAGCCCTCATTTCAGGTTAGGTTGAGATTAGAGTGTGGGAAAAGTATATCTTGGGGTTGTTGACTACATACTTTAAAGCTACCTTACATACCACATACATATACATGCATATCCAATGAAGACATGTGGACATATGTAAAAGGATTTATTTGCATACTTAGCAGTACAGCTAAAATTTGTTGAGATATATTTAATTACAACATAAATTCAAATTGTTTAAACCCAAAAGTTCCAGTCTGTACAATCTATACAATCTATATGTTCTAGTTTATGGCAATTGAACTTGCAACACTGAGGAAACCACTGTACATCAGAATAACTCATATTTAAATCATAAACTGAAGGTTTATATTTCCATTTCTACAGGTTTTAACTCGCTTTCAATGAAGTAAACAAGCAAACAAACAAAAAACATTTTGGATGGCTGTTGCAGAGCAAAAATAGCTGTTTAAAACATTTTATTCTGCCAGGCTGGTGTTACTCAGTGGTTGAGCATCCAGCTATGAACTAGGAGGTCATAGTTTGGGACCATGCCTGGGTTGTGGGCTCACTCCCCAGTAGGAGGCATGCAGGAGGCAGCCAATTAATGATTCCCTCTCAATATTAATGTTTCTATCTCTCCCTCTCTGAAATCAATTTTAAAAAGGTAGAAAAAATATTTCATTCTTACAATTTCTTCAGATTTGAGATATTGAAGGGAAAGATAGTTTTACTAATGTCAGAAAATGAAAAGGAAGAAACTTTAGCCACGGCATTTTTACATTAAAGACAGACCCAGACCCTCTTGATTTCTTCCAGGTTTCCTTCAAGCTAAGTAAAGATGCCTTACTTACTTTAAGATATCCCCATACTTTAAGACCTGTTTCATATAAGAGCCAGAATATTTGAGGAAAGCCCAGAAACTCCTCTTCAGTAGCATTAGCTTGAAGAAATAAGGAAATGCCCATGATAGTATAGTATTTGAAAGTCATGAACAGTAGAGATTTTCAAGAAAGTCTCCTTAGCAAGCATTTTAGGAAGGAATATAAATATTTGCTGAAATAAGAAAACATTTTCCAGAAAAACATTTTCCACTTCAGGAGGAAAACATATGTTTATGGTAAAACATAAGAACCAAGAATTTTACCATTAGACTTGTTAAGGAAACTGGTGTTTTATTGACACCCAAAAAAATATTGTGGATATGCAATATTTTCTACTGGACTGGGTCCTGAGTTATGGTCCTCTAATTCATTCATGAAGAAAAACTTCAATATAAATTAGAGGTTAACAGCTTGTATATTGTAGGTCCTCATTCAAAGGTAGCATAAATAAGGTGAACATGGCAAGTCTCTGTTCAAAAGAAACAATAACACTCTATGATCTTTATGGCATTCTCCTTCAAAGACTTCAAAGCCTCTTCTAAGTCATGCACCATTCCACGGGCAGAAGACAGATAAGGCAAAAAATACCATTCCCCTTACTTCACAGGAATAGAATCTGAAAAGATGAAAAGAGAAGTAACTCCAAACCAGGCTTCTCTTCAACAAAAAATCGTCATATAAATCTAACAGGACGGATCAGACCACAACTACGTGTTAAATTTAAGCAAAACTACTTGTTTTATTATTTACTTTGATAATTTTGGCAAAATAAAATTGTTTCCTTGAATTTCTATTTTCCTTATAGCTTCCTTCTCCAATTCAGCCTCCAGATTTCCTACCAAGGTTTTTAAAAACCCTGGTACTTTCATTCAATTAAAATCTTTAGTGGATTCTCATTATTATTAAATTAAAAGATTTAATATTAAATTAAATCTTTAATATTAATTAAAGAACCCTCTGGATGGGATTCTCCAATGTATGACACTCTCCATTCATTCATTAATGCATTTATTCAACATATCTCTCCCTATCACATTCCCTACACTCTGACCATATTAAAATGTTCAATATCACTTGCACAATTTGATAGATTTTTATATTTTATTATTTTGTTTCTCCTACTGGAACTGCTTTTAACCTTGTTCATCTGACAAAAGAAAATTTTAATTCAGCCTTAGCCGGTTTGGTTTAGTGGATAGAGCATCAGCCTGTAGACTGAAGGGTCCCAAGTTCAATTCCAGCCTGGGTTGTGGGCTCGATCCCCATTAGGGGGAATGCAGGAGGCAGCCAATCAATTATCCTCTCTCTCCCTCTCCCTTCCTCTCTGAAATCAATAAAAATATGTTTTTAAAAAAGGAAAAAAAATTCTAATTCACATCAAGATGAAATTCACATATTTATCCTTTGTGATTCAATTGTCTAAGAGAACAAATCATTTCTTCCTCTGTGCTTTTACAACAATTTATTCAAATTGTCAGTACAGTACTTATTGCACTAGAATTAAAAATATTTGTTTGATTCCGGCAAGGGCATGTACCTTGGCTGCGGGCACATCCCCAGTGGGGGGGCGTGCAGGAGGCAGCTGATCGATGTCTCTCTCTCATCGATGTTTCTGGCTTTCTATCCCTCTCCCTTCTGCTCTGTAAAAAATCAATAAAATATAAAAAAAATCTTTAAAAAAAATAAAAAATATATTTGTTTCTTTTGCTGGATGTCAGGGACCATCACTTATTCACGTCTGTTAACTTATGTGCCCAGAATATTACTTAGAAACACAATGAACGTTTGTTAAATTGAAATAAATTATCTATATATACTTTAAAAACCCACTATTGTTTCAACATTAAGATTTTTGAAGTCAGTAGTGTACTAGAAGGTGTGAGCATTCACAGCATGTAAAGAAAAGAGATCTCAACTTGAATTTGCTTATAATTACAAGAGAGAGAAAACACATAGATATCACTAAATGCAATTCTACAACCAATGTAGTAGTTATGTTGAAACTTGATTCAAATAAAGGCCCCTTTATTACTATTATTCCCTGTTGCTTTCATACATAGGGAAGATGATATTCAACAGGGTGGGAATGAGCTGGGGCTCCAGAGGGTGGATAGATTGAATCAAAAAGGAAAAAAATAGAGGAAAAAATGCATGACTATGAACAACAGTATGGTGGTTACTGGTGGGGAGGGCAAGAAAAGGAAGGTGGAGGAAGGTATGGGGGAGTGGGTAAATAGTGCTTGACTGAGACTTGACTTGGGGTGGTGAATACATAATACAGTATAGAAATGATGTGTTGTAGAATTTTTCACCTATATAATTCTGTTAACCAGTATCACCCCAATAAATTCAATTAAAAATAGTCTATATTCTTCTTAGGATATCATCATTCTTTCTAAATTAATTGTCTCTTCATACCAAATGAAATATCTACCAACTTTTAGCATTTATATTGAGGCTCTCTGCTCTGCTCTAAATAATGCAGGCACACAATTATCAATATAGACATTATGACTTATTTATGTGCATCTTACTGATGAACTTACAGTTAGGCAGGATTAACAATCTTTACTATATAATTGATTTGAGACACTGAGATGTTTATAAAGGTTAAAAAAACTACAATTCAAACAATTTTGAATTTCTAAATGAATCTTGATGACTAGAACACTAAATATTATTCATCTAATTAGAAAGGAAATGATGGTCATATGCTTTGAGAGTGGATTTTACTTTGAGCAAGAGTTAACTCTTTGAAACAAGTTTTTAATAGTGAATAGAACAACTAAATTTGTAAAGCTAGTTGACTCCCACTGATTGTCCTGTGGAATTCCATCTACCACAATACTGGTCCTTATGCAGATATTGCATGTAGTACATAGTCCAAAATAAAGTAAATGGACTAATGTGACCTTCCCTTGAGATGCATATGGGACAACTGATAGAGTAAACTGACCTTTTAAACTCTATGGAGTGGCATAAGATACTGAGCATCTCTGACTTTAATGTTGAATTTTATTTGGCAGCATGCCAATGATATAACCATATTTGAATACGGAGCATGCCAGATCATTTCTGTAAGAAAGCACATGATGTACTATAGTGGCATGCAAGGAAGATTGGCTCACTTATCTTTAGATATAAACAATAGAAATTCTTTGGAAAAAATAGGATGCAATGCGAGTGATGTGCTCTGTTATGTAATCAATGCTGAATCATGGAAACCATAAAAGTTTTACTCTGTTGGAACATGTTGACTTTCAAAGTCAAGGAAGGAAGAATAAAGTGGTATTTAGGGCTATGCAGTTACATTTTATAGACAGAATAGAAAAAGAAGTACATCTAAAAGAGAACTCAAAGAAAGGGGTGATTTCTGAGTCTTTCCATGTTTCCAGAAGAACATTACACAAATATTTTTCTACACATACCAAATTCACTGAGAAGATCAAGAGGGTGAAGTCAAGATAAGTTAACTAATCAAGTAATCTTATGGGCAAAAGAGGACACATAATTGCCTGAAAGAAAAAAAACGTTTTGCATAACTTATTACACTAAGGAAGTGGAATATGTAAAAGGCATAAGCAAAAGGATGCATTTAGAGTCAGAGCATAATAGATTTTGCTCTGACTCTAAATGTCCCATTCAACAGGACAAACATGAACTTATTTGTTAGTTCTTCCATGTTAGTGGTTGTTTTAAAAATTAGTCTGCCTGCCTCAGTAATGGTCACAATTATTTGCAAGGTTTTCTTCTGTCATCTCTCACAGTTACTAAAATGTATTCCCTTCTATGCAACATTATTTTGGTACATTTTACATGTATACCAACATTTATTGACATTTGATTATCTTTAAAATGACTATAGAGACTGGAAAATAAGGAAGGAAAAGCATTCCATTTATTATACAATCACTTAGAACACTTTAATTTGAATCCTTTGCTCCATCAACAGAACAATAGCACTTTTAGGCTTGAAAAATAAAGATATTTAGACCTGCAGCAAAAGAGTTTCAAAGTCACAGATTTTCTAAGACAAAATATTATTAATTACATATTCTATCTCATGCTGATTTTCTCCATGCTGATTTTCTCCTTGGCAAACTAGAGATAAATACTTTTTGGATCAATATTTTATATAAGAAATTGTAGATTTGGGGCAAGATTATTCTACTGTTGACCAGTGTTACAAACTTGGTTAAATCTTGTCCGTGCCTAAGCTCAGTTGTGGCAATGTTGTTCTATAACGGCACACATTTGTTACTTTTATTTAGTCTTTTACTCTAAGCAAAAATTAATGGTCAATATTGGCTGAGTGATTTCACCTACTGGGAGAATTATATCTCTTATGGGAAAATAAGGATTGAAAGAAATGGTCTATTAACTATTCACATAATTTTAAAGAACATAAAAATTTCTTTATTCTAATTTCACCCATTTTATTTTTGCATATTTCATTGATTGATTTGGTCAGCACAACTATGTCTAATATTCAGAATATAATGGTCCTTCTATATTACATGCTTAGGACATGACTATGTCACTAAATATGAGGACTCTTAAGGGAAAATTGGTTCAGCTTGCTAACCATTATCAGAAAAGATTGCTTAAAATTACTTACTTTAAAACCAAAATTATTTGGACCAATTATCTTTCAAAATATAATGGGTTATATCAACACCATGTAACAAGATAATTTAGCACTTAAGAATAAATATATTCATAACTATTTCATCCTGGCAGATTCAAGAAAGAAACTGTTCTCTTAAAACTAGAAGTAAAGTCCTGCTGGTTGAATGTCATCCCTTTCACCAAGAGGCTGCTGGTTTGATTTCCTAACAGGGCACATGCCCAATTTGTGGGATGTTTCTCTCTCTCTCTCCATCACCCTTCCTCTCTCTAAAATCAATAAAAACATATTTTAAAAAACTACAAGTTCATTTGCTGAGCCTATTTTTCTATAGCTATAAGGGGATAATTTATGCTTTGAAAATGTTCTAGTCTAAATTATCTTAGTCATACTCTTGATGAAGAACTTTGGAGACCTTATAATACATGTGTTCGTATGCTAAAATAGACTCAGAAATTGTTTCTTAAGTAAACTCATGGACCTAACTACCCTACTGGCCCAGCTTGATGTGTTGATTTTTTAATCTAATTTTCACAAGAGGGTGTCAATCCTTCTGTTTATTTGGTTGATATTTAAAATGCAGAATATGACCTTCATCAGTAATAAGGAATGGTTTATTTCCAGAGGATATACCTTCAAACTGCTTGCCAGCTAAGTTCTATCAAAGCTCTTTTGAACGGAATTTCATTTCTTGAGATTGTTTTGAAAAAAAAAAATGAAATGCATCTCTCTCTCTAAACATCCTCATTTTTTAAAATTTTCACTCAAAGATATACTCATTGATTCAAGATAGAGGAGAGAGAGAGAGGGGAATGTCAGTGTTGAAAAGAACATTGATTGGTTGCCTTTTGTATGTGCCCCAACTAGAGAGAGAACCCACAACCTAGGTATGTGCCTTGACTGAGAATCAAACCCACGACCTTTTGTTATATGAGGCAATGCTCCAACCAACTGAGCCAAACTGGCCAGGGCTAACTACCATTATTTTTAACCCTCAAATCATACTGTACCATAAAAAAGCTGCATATTTAAACCATACTTTCTTAGGATCTGGCGAGCTATTTTCTTTGTTGTACTTTGACATTATTCCCTTTGCTTGCATTATTGATTCCCTAAAAATGTTTTATAAAATAGACTACTATAGTTACTTAATAATGCTATTAAGATGCTATGCACTACATAACTCAGAATCCCCTATACAAAGGCTCACTCAATACCCAGCCTTTGTATTTGAACTTACAATTAATGGGTTTTCTCCTTAAGTGATAACATGATTCCTGTAAACTAATCACAGCTCCTTTTGCTTCAACTACCAAAAAGTTAATGAGTTAAATTTATTAATTAAAAGTATGTGACTATTAAAATCTTTATATTAGGAATTTCTTAATTCTATTTTTATTTTCTCTTCCATATTTTTATGGCCTTAACATTTTTAATTTATGCATGTATTTCTGGGTTTTGTGTACATCACTGACATTCCAAAGCATTTTGGTAAACAAGATAGGTCCTATCTAAGCATAAAGAAAAATAAACAGATAGAAAAATAAACAGATATCTCACTATATTGTAAAAGACACTGAAAAAAATTATGAAGGGGATAGGTGAGATAAAGTGGTGATGTAAAAATCATTAGAGCACTAAAGGTGACTAAAATATAGGTAGTAATTAGTTAAATTGGAAGTGGAAAATATTGAGAAAAACATATAGTAAGATTAAAGGAGACTCTGACAAAAAGATGGAAAAAATACAGATCAGAATGTAGTAAATGAGAACACATATAAACCAAAAGTTAGAAATCTGCAGGCAGGACAAGAATGAATTGAGTATAGTATTTCAGCAAATATGGCAGTAACAAAATCATTCAAGCAATGTGCCTTGCTAAGCAATCACACTGCTACTGTGCATTATTGATGCAGTCATGTGGGAAAACCAAAACCATCCTTCATGTCATCAGGTACATAGGTTGATTTTAATGGACTTACAACAGTTCTTAACACATCACCAAACATTTAAAATATAGTTGATACAAAGTTACTCTTACTTAATATTCTCAAATCCAGGAACTCTTAGTTAAGCAATAAATTCAAATCCAATGAACATAGTTTCCTCTTGAAATGCTTTGAAAAACTACCCCCAGCAGAATTGAATAAGGCAGAGCTGCTGGAGGAGACCTTGGAGGGAAGGATGGTGATGAGCCCTTTCTGAGGCTGACTGAAGTGACCAGTGCTTCTCTATCATGTGCTCGCCCCAAATAATGCATTTGCATTTCCCTTTCCCTCTCAATAGCTAACTTCTCCCAAGCCTTTCAGCCAGATATTGAACTGCTAGAGCAGCGGTTGTAGAGTGTGGCCCCCATTCCAACAGTAATAGTGTCACCTGAGAACATGTCACACCTGAAAATTCTGGAGCTCTATCTCAGACCTACTGAATCTGAAGTTCTGGGAGTGAAGCCCTTGCAATCTGTGTTACAGCAGTCCTTCCAGGTATTCATAGCACATGATGAAGTCTGAGAACTACTGGACTAGAAGAACATCCTATATAAAAACCTAATAGGCTTTCCAGTCGTCCATTCAACTAATCAAAGCATAATATGCTAATGATATGCTAAGACCACTCTACTGCTCACTATGATGGGCACTGACCACCAGGGGGCAGACACTCTGACTGGTAGGTTAGCTTGCTGCTGTGGTCTGGCCAATCAGGACTGAGTGAGACAGGCTGGACAAGCCCTGGAGCCCTCTTGTGGTCCCTCCCTGGCTGGCCAACATCCTGCATCCCTCCCTGACACTGATTGTGCACTGGTGGGGTCCCTCAGCCTGGCCTGTACCTCTCATAATGCAGAACTGCTCAGGGGATATCAGAGAGCTGATTTCAGCCCAGTCCCATAGGCCAGACCCAGGGACCCCACAAGCCGGACTGAGGCCCCCCCACTGGTGCACAAATCCATGCACAGGGCGTCTAGTATGGATATAAAGAGCAGTGTCTGTTCATTAACAATGCATTGAAAGAGATGATCATAATAGCAGAGTTAGAAAAAGGGGAGGCAAAACTCCAGAAAAGAAAATGTGCAAGTGATATCTTTCCATTTCCTCATAACAGAGATTCAAATGGGTGTTTGAGTCTCCATATTTTAAATATACGTTTTAATTTACTATTTTGTACATCTGTGTCTATGCTATTTTTTCATTCTTGGTTTATACTGGAAAGAAATAGTACAACACTGAGTTTACCGAGCAAAACTGACACAAAGATTTCACATTCTCTAAACTCTCTAAACTCATTATTCTGAGACAGCGAGCACAGCTCACCCTCAGTTCCTCATTATTCTGCAAATGATCACGTTTCCTCTAGCTTTAGCTCCTTACAAGAATCAGTATCACGGGTGCAATTCGGTCATAACCAAGGGGAGACTCCACAGCTGTTTAAACAGTACATAGCCCATAACAACACACCGGCATAGGGCAGGAAGCAAAGAAGGATTCCATTTCTAATTGAACCTCTGCTGGGAATAGATATAGGTGGTATTTGATTTCTTGGACTAGAAATCATCAGCTTATCATAAACTTTTCAGTGGCATGCTTTCTCTCTTGCTCCAAAAACACCTCACCCTTGCAATTACCCCTTAATTATGGTCTTTCAATAACTGGATCTGGTGCTTTTTTTTAAAAGTAGGTACCTTTATCATTTAATTTCTTCACATAGTTAAGGAGAGGAAATTGAAACCTGCTCTGTTATCACTAGAAATTAGAGAAAAATAATGAAGATGATTCCAAAAAGAAAGACTTAAATATTGATTTTGGCCTGAATTAGGGAAGATTAATGGTAAATTGACCGCATGTTTCCCAGATCTTAAATCTGGGGAACTCTACAGAGAAGAGGGAAGTGGTGGCTCTTACAGATTTTGCCAAGACAACAGACCTATGCTGGGCCTGTTTCAAGCAAATGGAGTATGCTCACTCTATGATTTAGAAGTTTATCAGCTGACTTCAAACATATGAAAATTTTAATGTGAAAAATATTTAAATTGTACTTACCTTTTTATGACGGATTGAATAAGAATAAAAGCAGAACAGATTTTTTTGTTCTTGCTGTTTATTATATAGTTAGCCCAGTGATAATAGGGTCTTCAATTTGTTTGTTGGAAACCCCACTATCACTGGGCTATCTAATTCTTAGATATATTTACACAATTTTTAAAATTCCATTACTTATTATATGTGACCAGATAATCTTGACTTTCAGAATATTAATTGTAGAAGTAAACACTGTGTGATGTGTAGACTCACTGTCTCTGCCCATACTATCCTGAAATATAATAGGAGTTCAATTAACTCTTGTGGACTGTATTAAAATTATGCAGTTACAATATCATCTGAAAACAGAAGATTAAGATGGTCTTTTCAGATTCCTTCCTAATCTACAAAGTTCAAAATATCTTTCCTATTATTTGGAGGCTTCCCCTATGTAACTGTCCTTCAACTTGCCTGTATACTGTTGAGGGATGGATTATGGAAAGCCATTTAAGAAAGTACAGAAAAAGAAATTAAAAAATAAATGGGGAAAAAAAGAAAGTACAGGCAGGGCAGTTCCACATTGTTTTCTTGATATTCTGTTTATAATATATCCTTAGACACTATTCTCTGTATATCTCCTTCCTTTTAAGCACTTGGGATCTCTACATGCTGCAAAAGCCATCCATTTATCAAATGGAGAAAATTTAATGAAGAGGTTTGATATTATCAGTATCTTGGCTTTCAGGAGCAAGAAATACTACAGCACATTAGGAAGGAGGGATGGAAAGGAGGAAGAAATGGAGGAAGGGAGAAAAACAGAGAACTGATACATGATAGAGAAATTTTTCCAAAACAAAACTTCCCCAAAATATTTCATAGGTTTTTTTTAAGTACTGAAATAAAATTATTATATTTTCATATTCTATACTGATCTCTTGATGTAAGAGAATAATTTCAGAATTATGAAGGATGTAATAGATATTTCAATAAATGAGAAATATCCAAGTTTAGAAATAAATTCTACATCTATAAAACATTAAGACAATATAATTGATCAACTCAGTGACTTCAAATTTTTTTAAAAATCTTATTAGCATTAAGAAGTCAAACAAAATTTTAATTAAGAGATTTTTTTAGTCAATTGACTACCATTGAGTAGATATAGTCTAAGGATATTCATTCTACAGAATGTTGCACTACTCTTAAATATACACTATTTTCATTATTATAACATTGAATTCACTTTATGACTAATGCCAAATAGGCACTACAGAGAAGTGATGCCCATACAGAGTACCTCATGGGGAGAGGTCAGTTCTGTCTAAAATGTTCTTGGATAGCTTCACAAGGTTGAGCTTTGCTAAATGGGGTACTTTCTATAGAGATAAGGACAGAAAAGTGGCAAATCATGGAGTAAACCAATTTTCCTAAAATAGAGATTTAATAGGAGCTAATAGTCAGAGAAGACCAAAGATGTTATCGAGGTAAGATTTCCAGCAGAGAGGTTTGGACTTTATTTTGTGGGATAAGGAAACCACTGAAGGTTTGTGAACAGGGATTTCAGAACCTATGAGAATTAGTCTGGTAGCAATAATCAGGGAAACAGGTAAACTAGTATGGAGTTTACTGAAGTCATCAGAGAGTAAAGTTAATGAGGATTTCAGTTAGGGTAATGATGGTAGTAATGGGGGGAGGAAAAATGAAGAATAGAGTGTATAATAGTAATTTAAATTATATTATTGCTGAGTAGATATGAGGACTAATAAGAGAAAACAATTTTAAAATTCTGAAGTATGAGTGACTGGAACTATTGAGATACTACGGAGGAAAACAAGCAAGCTTGATGACCGTGCACATGGTGAGCATGGAAATGGCACATGACAGAAAGTAATTTGATCAGTGGCTTAGTATACTTAATGTTAAGTGTATGCCACAAATCCATAGAAAATACTAGCAAACATGCCAAGTAAACAGTGGATGATATAAACTGGTAGAAATGTGAGGAAATGTATCAGGTCTTTGATACACAGATTTTTTACATATGCAGTGGTATGAAGGACCAAGTGAGCCACCAAGAGAAATTTGGGGAAGAAGAAAAAGGATCCAGTAAAGGAGGCAGAGCAAAAAGAGAACTGTGAATCCACTCAGAAAAATAGAGTATACTAGGCATTTCTGAAATGGGTGGGAATTTAATATAGGAAACTGGTTAATATGTATTAGGCAGCTGCAAGAAAATGAAAGGGATGCTGAGGTTACATGTAGATTAATAATTACAAGAAGCAACTACTGTCCTTAAGGCTGAGGATACAAAGAAGAGGCAGTAACCCTGGAAGAGGACTCAATAGAATTGGTGTTTGGTCCTTCAAAGAAAGCACCTTGAAGCTGGTTCCCAGACCTCTAGTCTGACAGGTGCCAGGAATTAAGTGCAAAACAAAAGAGCAAGTCTCAATGTATGAGGGAACACAAGGGTATTTCTTAACTTCAGCCTTTTAAGGAAGCACATCTGGTTACCAACAGGTATTGGAGATAGTAAACGAAGCTGGAGGCCAACTGCCCTTGCCTAAACAATGCAGCAGCTGGAAAATCAAAAGGAAAAATCCTTTCTCCTTTCTTACTTTCCAACCAATCTCTCTCCAGGGCCCTCTACTAGCAAAGCCTACTCTATTTCCCCGAAAATAATACAGTGTCTTATATTAATTTTTGCTCCTAAAGATGCGCTAGGTCTTATTTTCAGGGGTTGTCTAATTTTTCCATGAAGAAGAATACGGTACACATTTATTGTTGAACAACAACAACAACAACAAAAAACACACGGAAATGTATTACCTGTATACGGTACAGTAGTAGTTATCATCACAAACCAGCATAACTAGATAAACTATGAATCCTACGGTATCAAGAATTTCTTGTTACTACCATTATTTCCATGTACAACAATCTATGGTACATTTACTGATACTGATATTTACCGGTATGAACACGGAGTAAGATTTATTCACTGACAGTCATGTCATCATCTTCTGGAACATCATCATAACAATCCAAACCCTGAATTTCCTGGTGCATTTCTTGTGACTCCATTTCTTTCAGAATCATGTTTAGCAATAGCACTGTCCTTAAATGACTACTTCCTTTCAAGGTAGCCTGCTTGTAGTGCATTTGCAATGCAACTGTCAGTGATTTTCTGCCATGATTTCTGCACCCAAGTCACAACCTCTTGCAGTTTAGGTTTCATAAAGTTTCCACGCTGATTTCTCTCCATTCTATTTTCAATGTAGTCATTAATTTCCATGCGCAAATTGTCCTTGAATGGCTTGTTTATTGCAATATCAAGAGTCTGGAGATAGGCCATCATTCCTGCGGGAATCATTATTTGATCTATTTTTCTTTCGTGAAGAAATTTCTTCATGTCTAGCGTGGTAAGTGCTGGCTGCGTCCCACAATAGCAGACCTCTTTGGCTTCCTTGCATAACAAGCAGCAGCATTAAATCGACCCACTTCCCTATAACTGCTTGTGTGGCCTAGACTTTTTCAGTTTCAAAAATAAAAATATTACCGGGGAGGTCTTATTTTTTTTGGGGGGGGGGGGGAGGGATGCCTTATATTACAGCAAGAGGTAAAACTGGAAGCAGGTCTTATTTTCAAGGGATGTCTTACTTTCGGGGAAACAGGGTAACAAGTAGCCAGATTATAAGGGGGTCTGGGGAAAGTTATTTAGAAAGTAGTACCATGCCAATTCTCAACAAAGCAGAGGAGAAAAAGGTATTGGGAACTAAGACATAATAGGCAAATAATTAGCAAATATAGAGGGGAGCATGTTATCAAAACCAAAGGAAAAATGGGGTTTCAACAAGAAAAGGGAGGAAAACTCCAACAAATGCTGGAAGTAGGTCAAAGAGAATGAACTGGGTAAAGACCTTTGACTTTGGCAATTAAGTTAAACAAAAATGATCTTAAGTGGGTGAGTGTTGGAGCAAATTTTCATTAAAAAATGTTGACTGCTCTTACTGTTAATATAGTCTGTTACATCAAACTTCCAATTACTTTGAGAACTTTAAAAATAGTGAAGAAAACTTTCATTATATCTACTAGAGGCTAGGGGCAGCTCCTGCATTGAGTGTCTTCCCCCTGGTGGTCAGTGCACATCATAGTGACTGGTCATTCCACAGATCATTTTGTCCTTAAGTCGCTTTGCATATTAGACTTTTAATATAGGGTAGGAGATGATAAATAATATCCAAAAAGATCTATAACAAAAGCAGAAATGATGTATATTCTCAAATGAAAGCATTAACAATGAAGTACTAATTTTTAAATTATTTTACAAAAACATCTGCTTTGTCCAAGAAATACCTTTGTAAAACATATTAGTCTGTATTTTTTTATTGTCACAATACGTTTTTAAAATTTTTGTTGAATTACTTCTGAGTCATTGCAATGATATGAGCAGCCCGTGTGGGAACCAATGGTTTAATATTGTTAGGGCGCCACTGGCACTGCCTTAGAGTCTCTCAGCATGAGAGTGGCATAAAGAAAATTCTCTCCCCTCCCTCCTGCAGAGAACAGAATTCCATCACCCCATCATCTCTGGTCTTTTCCTCCTCCCCCCACAGAGCTGAAAAAAAAATCTGCCTAGAATGTACATTCCACTGTCCTCTGAAGTATTATAGTAATATTAATAAATTCCTTACATGTCACTTGGATAAATGCCAGTGACAGATAATAAAAACCTAGGTGTCTCTCAGGTCTGAAATGGGTTGAAAACTTTTTCCATGTTTAAGAGAAAGGAAAGCTAAATTTTAGTATAATGATATTCATAATTATATCAGGCAACCAAGTTGGCTAAAGACCTAGCCATGTTTGTTAGTGGAGTAGAAGATCAGAGGTTAAAAAGTGCAAAATAATCTTGGAAAAGAAAAGAAAAGGTTGAATGAAAGTCAATCATGATGATGATAAAGCCTCTTCTTCTGCTTAATTATCTCCCTTTTCCCTCCCAGGCAACAAGTTACATATTCAGTGGCATTCTTTCAAGGCTTTGAAGTATTCTTTCTGAACCTGTGTTTCAGAACGCCTAGTACTTCTTCATTTCTCCTGCCAGTGTTCATTAAGAAAGCTATACAAAATTGTGTCTTACAGGCACACACACCAGTTTAAAAACATTAATAGACAAATTGCTATTTGACAGAAAAATGATAGATACTTCCGGCAAGCAGAGTTGTGTCCAAGTTAGTCCATATTGATTTCAGAAGTCATTTTATAATATAAAAGGCACACACACATTTATATAGAATACAGTGTATTACTATCTAATATTGCTGTGTGTACCATCTCTGAAAAAATAGTAAACCATATAAACCAGGTTATGTTATTCCCAAAAGAGGACCTTGTCCAACGTCATATAGCGCTAAGAAAGACTTTGAAAAAGATCTAATGTCCAACCTCTTTCCATTGAGAAAATGCTTGTCTACACTTTAACCAAAACAGAACATTTGATATTTCTGGTCTGTTCTCAACTCTGTGTGTGTGAGCTAACGGGCATCACTGACTCACTTGATTAGAAAAATGTGGCTTTGGATTCATTCTTTGGAACTATTCTGCCACCAGCCTCACAGTCTAGCAAACTGAAATAGAAAGGTCTCAAGAAGATCTGTGCTGAGCTGTGATGAAAAAGATGACAACTGCTCAATGCCTAGGAGACAGAAACCTCTAATATTTTAAAGGAAATTAAGTTTACCATTGAATCCAAGAATCTAGTGTCAAGGGCATGAAAACTCAATGCTGCATGGCTGTAGGTCATTTCTTTCATAGTCATCAGGGAATCTCCACTAGCTAACACCGTGCGTGACCACAGAGGTCACCCAAATTGTTGAACTATTGAGGTGAAAGTATGCATACCTTGTATTTCTAAAAACTGCTTGTGAGATTCAAAGGTAAGAAAACAAGATTTAAAAGAATAGGACATCTTTTTGAAAGTTGTTCCTCAAAAACTATATTCCCAATGTATAAAGTTGATTCTTGGGGAAGGATTTTGTTTATGAGCTTTTTTTTTTCTGAGCTAGTCAATGACCAAGGAAATCCCACTAGTATTTTTAATCTCAAAACAAAGGCTTGGTTGAAGTACATCACATCAATGATTCCATTCTCTCAAAATTCAAAAGATCTATATGGAGATATATATTTTTATGTATATATTTGGACCCTGTAATGAACAGCTGTTTCTCTTGTGATCAAGAGGAAATATTTTGTTTTGAAAATAGATCTTATTTTTAAGGTTCCTCTGAGATTTATTAGATGGGAAAAATAAGGGGTGGGGAAAATAAATCTGAGTGTTTTTAAGGAATAAAAATATTTTGGCAATATCATCCCACATCTAACATACCTGAAATTAGAATTGCTCTCAGAGGGCCCAGATCTATCCACTGCAGCCAAAACTCTGATCCTCGATTGTATGCACACTGCACTGAGATCCAAAGTGCATCCTGCATTCCACAAGTACTACTACAGCAGTCTGTCTCCATCAGAGCAAATCACAACAGCTGGGGTCCAGGCATATATGTCAGAATGTGCAAGGTCTGGAAAAGAATATATTTAAAGGTATGTTGGCCAATATGGCTGAAATATAGCATAAACCATACACTTTTAGAACTAGAAGAAACAAACTTCAAAATAGAGCCATGCCAAACCATCAAGTTGCATTTTTTTAAATTTTGTAGCAAATTGTCCATGAGTATGTACATGCACTAATCTTTGACTATTGATTGACCATGCTATATAATAAAAGCCTAATATGCTAGGTACCTTGTCATCAGTTCCAACCAATCAAAGCATAATATGCTAATGATATCCTAAGGCCACTCAACTGCTCACTATGACATGCACTGACCACCAGGGGGTAGATGCTCCAACTGGTAGGTTAGCTTGCTGCTGGGGTCTGGGCAATCAGGACTGAATGAGAAGAGCAGGAGAGGAAAGGCAAAGTAAAGGATCTACCTCCTTGGTCCGAGTCCCTCTTTCATGATATGGTTGAAGGTGAAACTGATCAGAGAATGACTTATACGCTCACTTTGATGCAACAGCATATTAAAGGATGCACCCAAAAATATGATGACTATTCTAGTGAGATCCTCCCTAATGCAAGCTCTCCTTTTCTTTCCCTAGGCTCATATCTTCACTTTCTTTCTCTAAAGCTCTGAAGATTCCCTGGACACTTAGAATCAGGAGAGTCACAGGCAGTATCAGCTCATCCTGGTATAAGCCCCTGGACCTGTCTCCAAGGCCCTCCTTAACCTCTGTCACTTGTTTCCTGAGTCCATTCAGCCCCACTAGTTCACTTATGCCTCTGTGAGGTTCTTTCTAAAAGTCCAAGGAAGCTCTCTGAGAAACCTGCCTGAATCTTCTCTTTGAGTATACTTTTGCTTTGCATACTAAATAAACTTCCTCTTGTACTAGAGTTCTCAGCTCTGAATTCTTTCTTTATTGAACTCTCAAACCAATAGCCAACATCACTGATAACATCAAAAGGCACAAAGTTTCCTGCCCTCTCCAGGCACACCACTCTCCCAGCATTTCCACATGTTCACAAACCAAAAAACTCTCAGAACCCTACCCTTTGAGTTTTTATGGAGGCTTCATAATATAGAGGCCCAGTTCATGAATTCAGGCATGGGTGGTGTCCAGCTGGCCTGCCCTGATGGGGGCACATTAGGCCCATCCAGCAGGGAGAGGGGACCGCAGGAGGTTGGCCAGCCAGCCCCACCCCCGATCAAGTTGTTGGGGGCTGATCTCACCCCCAACTGCTCTCCCCTGCTGGCCTTGATCACCCACAACTGCCCTTCTCTGCCAGCCTGATCTCGTCCCCAACTGCCTTTCCCTGCTGACCTGATCACCCCTAACTGCCCCTCCCTGGCTCACCACCCCCAACTGCCCCCCTGCAAGCCTGATCCCCTCAACTGCCCTCGCCTGCTGGCTTGATGGCTCCCAACTGCCCTCTCCTGCAGGCCTGTTCCCTCCCGAACTGCACTCCTCTGCTGGCCTTATCTTGTCCCCAACTGCCCTTCCTTGCTGACCTGATTGCCCCTAACAGCCTCTGCCTGCCTGATAGCCCCCAAACTGCCCTCCCCTGCAGGCCTGATCTTGCCCCTAACTGCCCTCCTTTGCTGGCCAATTTGGTTCTGATTGGTTGGTTTCTATGCCAGTCAGCGTCAAAAACTCCACCTCCTAGGCAGCCATTGGCTCCTCACAGTTGACCCAGATTTGGTTCTGATTGGTCAGTTTCTATGTCAGTCAATGTCTCTGGGCCTATCAAGGGGACCTGATCAGAAAGGCAGGGCTGATCAGGAGCCGTGGTGGAGGCCTGGAGAGAAATGGAGGCTCAGCTGCTGACCAAGTGGGAAAAGAAAGAGAGAGGCAAGTGCTGATCAACAGCTGCCACAGAAGCTACAAATCAGACTGTGCTTCTCTCTTAAGGCCTCTCTCCAGGCCTGATTTGCAGCTCCCTCAGCAGTCAGTACTGGATTTCTGTGCCTGCAGCCATAGCTGTCAGTGCTGGGTTGCCAACGCAATGCAGCTAACTACAGGCTGACTCTGTTGGTAGAGCCTCCCTGTTGCTGTGGATGTGACTGACCCAGGGTTTTTATATATAATTTGCTAACTTATTGGTCAATTGGCAATTGAACTCAATCTCCAGCCCCTCTCCCATCACTGATATGGTGGTCGGGATCAGGGGGTAAAGCTTAAAGTTCCAACCCTTTAATCACATGGATGAGTCTCCTGATAACCAGCACCCAACAAGTTCTTTCTTATAATCACTTCATCAGTATAACAAAATACACTTTGATCACTCTCAACAGATAAGTAGAAAATGTTTACTGCAAACTCTAGGGCATTTTTACTTCAAATTTTTAACTTATGTTGATTTATTATTACTTGGGTTAATTCTAAATTCCATTAAATTTAAATAAAAATTGAAATCACAAAAAATCACACAAAATGTTTAAATAAGACTTGAATCTGTTATTTTTATTAATTCTTTGAATTATAAAAGATGAGCATCTAAGAAAATAAACAAAAAATTGTTAGATTTCAGAATTATAGTAAGACTAGCAGCCTGATACACAAAATTCATGCAGGGGGTCAGGGGTCCCTCAGCCAAGCCTGCACCCTCTCCAATTGGGGAGTCTTTGGGGATGTCTGACTGCTGGTTTAGGCCCAAACCCACAGGGATCAGGCTTAAATTGGCAATTGGACATCCCTCTCACAATCTGGGACCACTGGCTCCTAATGGCTCACCTGCCTCTCTGCTTGATCACCCCTAACCTCTCTGCCTTCCTGCCTGATTGCTCCTTACTGCTATTCCCTGCCAGCCTGACTTCACCCCCAACTGCCCTCCCCTACTGGACTGATCTCACTCTCTCTTTGTTTTTCTCAGCAGTCCTCCAGGATTCTCTTCCTCCCTCTGTCCCTCTTCTTCTTTCCTAGCTGGGAGGGAGCAGGAACAGTGGGGGCCGCTCTACCCTCTGCCCACCCTCCCTTGCATCCAGGCCTCTTCAGGCTCAGTCTGTTTTGTTTCCTCATTCTGAAAGAGAGAAAATGATTATGCGAGGGAGGGAAAGAAAGGGAGAAAAGGCTGTGGACTGGTGGCACTGTGTGTGTCTGTGTGCAGTTGTGAATTTGAGTGCCAGCCCTGCCTCCCTCGCCCCCATCCCTGCTGCCACACACCCACCAGAGCCTGCTGCGAGTACAGCCTTGGTATTAGGTCGAGTCTCTGGTCATTGTGGATGTGATGGACCAGGGTTTTTATATATTAGGATTTTATATCAACAAAAGCATCCTTCCCCCAGATTTCTCTCAGTTACCTGTGATGCATGCTTATAGAAGCCAGGCAGGTCAAACTTGCTATTACTCCTTTTCTTGAAAAAGGCAATATTCATAGTTTCAACACCAAGATTATCATGCTTACTTTTCTTACTTATCAATTGTAAATGTCACTACAAGGAGATCAATACCTCTATATTTACAGCCTAGTATCCTATCTAATAAAAGAGTAATATGCAAATTGACCATATCTCTGCTACACCCACAAAACATGCCCACCAGCCAATCATGAGCAAATATGCAAATAAACCCAACCAAGATGGCTGCGGCCACAGAGAATAGGAGGGAGGCTTGGGTTTCCCCGGCAATGGAAGAAGCCAACTATTCTGCCTGCCATTGCTGACTCAGGCCTCCACTTAAGGCTACAAAGTTTCAATTATAGAATCCCAACAGAAATGGCAATAGCCACAGAGCAAGCGGGAGGCTTGGCTCCACTCTAGGATGTAAAGTTTCAATTGTAGAAGCTATATAAATCCCAGATACCAGAGCCTCTTCTTGGGACACTGGGGGGCATGGCCGGCCTGCAAACCACCAGAGGCCTCTCACCCAGGCTGTCCCATACCCCCAGGGAACCCCCACTCTGATCTGGGACATCCTTCAGGGCAAACCAGCTGGCCCCCACCTGTGCACCAGGCCTCTATCCTATCTAATAAAAGAGTGATATGCAGATTGACCATCACTCCAACACACAAGATAGCCGCCCCCATGCGGTCACAGATTCTGTCCCCATGTGGACACAAGATGGCCACCACAAGATGGCCAGCATGGAAGGGCAGTTGGGAGGGACCAGGTCTGCAAGGGAGGTTTGTTGACAGTGATCAAGCCTTCAGGGGAGAGCAGTTAGGGTGACCAGGCTGGCAGAGGAGGGAAGTTGGGGGTGACCAGGCCTGCAGGGGAGGGCAGTAAGGGTGGCCAGCCCTGAAGTGGAGGGCATTTAGGGGCAAACAGGCTTGCAGGGTAGCATTTAGACATCAATCAGAATGGCAGGGGAGTGGATAGGGGGTGATCAGGCTGGCAGGCAGAAGTGGTTAGGGACAATCAGGAAGGCAGGCAAGTGAGCAGTTTGGAGCCAGCAGTCCTGGATTGTGAGAGGGTTCCCATATTGGAGAGGATGCAGTCTGGGCTGAGGGACCACCCCTCCTCCCCCTTTGCATGAATTTCATGCACTGTGCCTCTAGTATGAAATAAAAGGTAGACAAACAAATGTTTGGGCATTGCCTAGCTTCATGAATGTGCTAATACAATAATAAATATGAAGTTATAATAAGGTTCTCCAAACATTCAGAAAAACAAATTATATATTTAAAATCTATCAGACAGTAAGGTAAAGCAACTTAACTTTTTTTTTGTATGTATTATTCTTTTTTTAATTGTTCAGTTTATTAATTACATTGTTTCCCCTTTTTTATCCCCCTATATCTTCCCTCCACCCTGTACCTATCCCACCCACCCCCCACACCACCCCCACCCCCAATGTCCTCTCCCATTGTTGCAAGATTTTTGTCCAATCTCTTGCTGTACTTCCAACAACACTTTTCTCCCCAAGAATTGTCAGTCCATTCCCTCTCTATGTCCATGTTTCTGTTATAGTCACCAGTTTATCTTGTTCATCAGCCTATCAGTTCACTTGATTTTTATGTTCATTTGTTGATAGATGTGTATTTGTTGTTCATAATTTATATTTTTACCTTTTTCTTCTTCCTCTTCTTAAAGAATATCTTTCAGCATTTCATATAATACTGGTTTGGTGGTGATGAACTCCTTTAGCTTTTTCTTATCTGCGAAGCACTTTATCTGATCCTCAATTCTGAATGATAGCTTTGCTGGATAGAGTAATCTTGGTTGTAGATTCTTGCTCTTCATTATTTTGAATATTTCTTGCCACTCGCGTCTGGCCTGCATCGTTTCTGTTGAGAAATCCGCTGACAATCGTATGGGTGCTCCCCTGTAGGTAACCAACTGTTTTTCTCTTGCTGCTTTTAATATTCTCTCTTTATCTTTTGCTCTTGGCATTTTAATTATGATATGTCTTAGTGTGGTCCTCTTTAGATTCCTATATTTTGGGGTTCTGTGTACTTCTTGGGCTTTTAAGTCAGTTTCTTTCACCAGGTGGGGAAAGTTTTCAGTCACTATTTCTTCAAGTAGGTTTTCATTAACTTGCTCTCTCTCTTTTTCTGGCACCCCAATAATTCGGATGTTGGATTGCTTGAGGTTGTCCCAGAGGCCCCTTACGCTATCTTCAATTATCTGAATTCTTTTTGTTTCTTGCTTTTCCAGCTGAGTGGATTTTGGTTCTTTGTATTTCAAATATTTGACTTGGTTCTTGTGGCCCTCTGGACTGCTTTTAGGACTTTGTGTAATATTTTTTATTTCAGTCTGTGTATGCTTGATTTCTAGTTGGTCCTTTTTTTTATCTGTGAGGGTCTGGTTCGTATCCTCAGAGGTCTTGTACATTTCCCTGAGGGTCTCATTCGTTTCTTTGTAAGTAGCATTCATCTCCTTGTAAGTCTCATTCATTTGCTGGTTGGCCTTGTTTATTTCCTGGTTGGTCTTGTTTATTTCCTGGTAATTCTCATTAAGTTGATCGGCCTTTTGTAGGAGCCTCTTGAAAAGCCTTATAACCGTGGTTTTGAACTCTATGTCTTGTCGTCTTTTCTCCTCCATTTCTTTCACACCTGATTTCTTTCCATGTCTCTGCATGGTGGCTGCTTTATGTGGTGGCTATCCTCAAAGGGACAGTGGCTCAGTCTCCCCAGTTACCTGAGGTGGGTACTCTTACTGCAATCCTTTATGGGTTGTATTCAGTGTTTTTGAATTTAAACCCAGCTTTTTGTTGTTAGCCCTAGGAGGGTTGACCTCCAGGCCAATTGTCTGTGAAGCTCAGCTGTGCTCAGGTTGGATGGGCGGAGTCTCCGGGCCAAGCAGACAGCGTTAGCTCCGCCCTATGCGGCCCCGGGGACTCTGTGCCGGGGGCAATGGCTGCCAGCACCTCTGAGAGAGAGCCGCTGTGGAGCTCCACCGGCTGCCGGGGAATTCAGACTGTCCCCAAATGACTTTGCATGCGCAATGTCTCACCCAGGGTTGTAAAACAAAGCAGACTGACGGTTTTCCGAATGAGAGACAAGTCGCAGAGCGCTCTCTGCGCCGTCACACAGCTGAGCTGTTCGCGTGAGAGCTGCCTTCTCCATAAGCCGGCAGACCCGGCAGCACCGGAGCTTCGGCGTGCCCTCCCACTGTCCAGTTTTCACCCCGTGTGATAGTGGGTTCTCTGGACTTCGCCCAGAGCTGGAGAATCTGTCCAGTGGAACGCCCCTGTCTCCCCGTTCGAGAAAACTGGCCGGTTTTCAGCCGCCCGCCCTTTCCGTGGCGCGCACTCCAAACCTCTCTCTGCGCGGGAATCTTTCAACGCTTTCCGCAGCCGCTCCTCCGGGTCACAGTGTCTTATCTTTACTTTTATTTGTGGAATTTTCACTCGGCGAGCGTTCTGGTGATTCTGGAAGGTGTTTGTTCCTTCGTTAAGTTGTAGTATTAAAATTGCTGATTATGACGGCAAGATAGGTGTTTCACCTTTGCCGCCATCTTAGTTCTCCAGCAACTTAACTTTAAATTGTACCCTGCAGTACTGCATGACGTGAGGTTGAAAGAGACAATGTTTAAGACAATAGGACAAATACTTGTTATTAGAAATCACAAAGAACAACTAAGAGATGTATAATGATTTGGATTTTATAATTTCTTCAGAACAAAAACCTTAAAAGTAGCAAATGAAAAACAAATTTGAAAATTTGACTATTTGCATCCATCCGCCCAATTTCATGTGACCCCCATCCCTGTACTGCACAAGCCTTTAGCATCTGCGTGTCATGTGTACTTCCTTGAGCTGGCCATGCTGCGCCATCCCTGCTTTTGTGATGTTTTCCTCCAGTGGAAGATAAAAGCATTTCCTGGTAGATGAAACATGTTGCTAGAACTAAAATGAACAATTCTGGAGCCTAAGGCTAGAGTCTACTGATGCTTTCATTCAATAAAAAAAAAATATTTCAGAAGACTCATTTCTGATTGGGTTTTACTATCTCAACATAAAATACCCAGATATTTACCTAGGTAAATGATTTTTCCCCCATCGCCACTCCCTAAGCATCACATCAAAACTTTTACCTTGTGCCTTCCTAATAAGTTGTGAGGTTGGTGCTCCAACTTTTTTATTAGGGTAAGCATTTACTCATTCAAAAGTAATGCTTAATAACAGGATGCTAAGATATAGTACTATAATATATGCTAATTGCTTGCAACCTCTCATTTTCTAGCATATTAATTTTTGTCTATTGAGCTTACTATATTACATATAATCAAATACAGGTTTGAATGATATTGTTTAACAAATAAAATTTTCTCATTATTTGCCTCATGTTGCCACTGTGATCTTTTTGTTCTATTATGAATAGTGAATCTGAGGAAGTTCTTAGACAAAAATAAAATAAATTGGTAAAATGTCTTTAGTAAATTTTAACCTGGTTAAGAAAATGTTATCACATTTAGAACAGTTTTGGTAACATCATAATGTTTTTTGAGATCATCAAACTTGTACAGTTACATACAACATTTGTGTATAAAAACCACATACAGCAACAACAGAGTCAACAAATTTAAAGCAATACCAGACCAAGTTTAAAAACACAACAGGCACACATAACACTATTATACAGATATTCATGTAGTAGAAAGTCAGAGGCATGTTTGAAAAAACGTGCACATTTATTATGCATGTGAAGTAGGAGGTCACACAACTTACTCTAAGAAAGAGAGATTGAATCACCTCCATGGCAGTCATTCCCATATCTCTTCACCTGACATCAGCCATAGAGAGAAAGGCAAGAATGAAATGAAGAGTAAAAGAAGTAAAATTTTCATTGAACATTTTTATATTAGAGCCCACACAACAAAAATAAATTGAGTATACAAATGTAGAATAGGGCTCACTATTATTTAACTGTCTTAATATCACATGAGATTTGTGACCGTCATTTTTATTTCATCAATACTTGATGCAGTAACACATACCATGAATCATTTGAGCTGATTGTTTTAATGCTAGCCAGTTTCAGCATTGTAACTTCAGTCACCATAACTAAGAAGAAATGAGTGAATATAGATCAAAACAAGACAAAATATTAAAATATTTCTTAATTTTCAAATGTCCATTGCATCTTTATTGTATTATGAGAAGCTTCTAAGACATGTATTTCCACCCTGGCCATGGCCTCAGTGGTTAGAACATCAGCCCATGTACTGTAAGGTTCAGTTCACTTCCCGCTGGAGGCAACCAGTCAGTGTGTCTCGCATGAATGTTTCTCTCTCTTTATGGAAAAAATATCCTCATGTGAGGATTCACACACACACACACACACACACACACACACACAGAGAGAGAGAGAGAGAGAGAGAGAGAGAGAGAGAGAGAGAGAGAAATGTATTTCACGGTAGTTTTTTAATTCTAAAATTTATGACCCTATTACAGTTGATTTGCATACAGGAAGAAAAATTTAATCCCAGAAATTTCCAATTTATGTCAATATAAAGTAGTTTTAACCGTAGTTTTTATAAATTCCATCTGCAAATTTACATAATTGCAGAAAATATTAAAGCAAGTGAATCAAAGGAAAGTCACATATGGTGACAACTATGAAATAGTGGGGCAGGAAGAGATGCACCGAATTGGGGACTTGTTTTTAATTTCTTTCCACATCTATTAATACAGAATTTTGAGAAAATCTATTACATCTCCCCAAACCTCAGGTATTTTCCCTTTATGGAATTAGATTATACATATATTGGGAATATATGAGATTCTGTATATGAAATCACTTTATCAACTATAATGTGACAGTAAATATGTAACATTATTAAAATAGTAACGTGTGTTTCTTCTTTTATGATCAATGAATGGAAATATAAAAGAATAACTTTAGCTGTTGGCACAATGTGTGATCTAACAATTTCCAATTAATTTAGAAATATATGTCAAAATTATCCATAGTAAATGTGTCTAAAACCATTGTGCTTGAAATTTGCTAAATTATGTTGTGATAAAAACCAATGTCCAAATCTCACTAACTTGCAACAAAGGTTTATTTCTTACCTACGTGTATGTTGGCTATGAGTTAGGTGTGACTCTTTCCCATGCTTTATCTTTACTTCCAAATCCAGAAAGAAAGAGAGGTACCAATCTAGGGAATGTCTACAGGAAGAGGAGAAAAACAATGGTAGCACCACGTCAGAGCCCTGAAACCTTCTGCTCAGAAATGGGTTGTGTACAGTCTGCTCACATTCCATTTGCTAAAGCAAGTCACCAGGCCAACACTGATATTGCTTGGGTGGGAAGACTAAATAGGAACAGGCACCAGGGAGGGGCCTCTCTAAACACCACATATTTTAAACAAACAATGCAGTCTATCACACAAAAGAAGTACTATAAATAAACCCCATTATGCCCAGGGTCTTGCCATTTTCCTCCATATTCATTTTTATGAATGGTCTAAAATAAAATGAATGGGAAGCCTGTAAAGGAATGGTCAAGTCACATTATGAAAAATGAAATGAATAGAGAAGAAATACAGAGAGGATGAAAGTTTTATACACTCTTCCAGATTTGAAGATTGATGCTCACCAGAACTGACATACAAAACTAAGATAAAGGTAGACGGCCTTTTAATAATTTCAACAAGAAAACGTCCTCTGATCACAGCTCTTCACCCAGCCTTGGCACTTCTAGCTAATAAGATAAAGGAAATCACTACACCTTTCTGAGTTGTCTCAAATGCCAAAACGTTGTAGAGATGTTCACATATATCCCAAAGAGGGTAGAGCAGGGGAGGAAAGGCTAAGTAGAGGTCTGAGAACAGGGAAGTGCTGATCTGAAATTTAATTAACTGGACAGAAAAATCACCCAGAGTGAGAAGGGAACTTTAATTGGCTCCCCATGGCCTGGGTGGACTATCTCTTTAAGAGGATTTTTTTTAATGAATTTTCACTTTTTTTTTTCTTTTCCATTGACTTTGTTGTGGTGACACTGGTGAACAAAAGTATACAGGTTTCAGGTGCAAATTATACCTACAATACATTATCTGTATGCTGTATTGTGTGTTCACCATCCCAAGTCAAGTCTCTGTCCATTTGTCCTCCTATACCCTCCTCCAATTCCCTCCAGTCTGTATTTCCCAAAGCGAGTGTTTGAGCATTGACTTCTTTCTTAATAAACTGAATGACATAAGATATGTTAAAGTTCTTTGAAGCATAGAAAATGGTATTTGAATAATAATTGCCATTAGTTTAGTGATGTGCACATGAGCAATTAATTTTAGTTATCTCACTACTGCAGATTATTAAATGTACTCCCTTGACTACAAAAGAAATTAACAAAATTTTGCAGAGCATAGGTTTTATTACACTTCTCTACCCAGGACATTTAAATATAATAAAGTTATCAAACCAAGAGAAAGGCGGGAAGAAAAGGAATAATTAAAGAGGGAAAGCAACAGTCTTGGGGCAATGATTCCACAATGGTAGCACCATATTTTTTCCTGGGGGAAATACAGCACCTGCTAAATTAACTATGTGTCCTTTCTAAAATACTGAATTCACACACAAGTTAAGAAAACTATTTTGGAGATATCATGACACAAAACCTAGTTTTAAAAGAAATTTGGAGCCTAGAACATGTTAACATTAAAAAAAAACACAAAAACCTATAACATGAAATGAGTTCATCAATCAAAATGAGAGTAAATAAATTTATAAAATATTTTGGCAAGATGCCATGGTGTGGCTCAGTTATTTGTGTTTTAGTGCATAGATGCTGGTAGGAAATAAAAAATAAACAGGGGAAGATTCTAAAAGTCAATTCTTTCATTGAAAATATCAAAGTATACCAGCCAGAGCATTCTTATGGCTTCTTGCTGCCAGTAAGTCACTTCTGGTTTGGAGTCTTCCTTTAGCTGCTCCTTTTGACCAGGGTTAGATGAACACTAGTTTGACAAGTAACCCCTGTTAGTAAGAAGTCTCACGTCTTTCTCTCTACTTCCTATCCCTTCCTCTCTGAAATCAATAAAAATATTTTTTAAAGATTATAAAAAATATGGTCGAAACCTCCCTGCTATGGCGACCTTGGAGACTGAAAGCTTTGGCAAAAGAAAGGAATGAAATAAATAAAAGTTTCATTTCATGAAAAAAAAAAAAAGAAAGAATGAGGTCCAAAAAGATAAGCTGCAAACTAATTTACGTTATTTGGTGTGGTCTTTTTTATTATAACATTATCTCTCTGTCCAGCTTTTCAGTTTGGCTTTGTCCTGATATGCCTGTGTATGTATAATGTACCAGAAAAAAAAAGCAAAGTAATACTTTTGTTACTTGGAGTCTTTTATCATCTCCTGCGTATCTTTAGGAAACTGTTAAACTGAAATCTCCTGTCTTAAAGAACAGCACCTCAATGGAACATACCAAAAACAAGGGGGAAGTTGAATTTTCATTTGGTGATAGAATCTTTCTTCTTCCATAGCTCCCAATGTTATATATTTTTTTTGCCCCTTAGTAGATTTTGTATGGAATTATTACGGTGATATCCATTTACCATATTTTAAATATATTGTGCATTAGGGACTGTATGTACTATTCAGGCAAGAAACCCAGGATGAAAAAGCATATGGTAAACATATGCTGGTGTTATATGTAATGGTGTTTTCATGAGATGAGAAGAAATATGTACGTGAGCTGAGCACATACAGTGACTGTGGGATGTACTATCCAGACACTTCAGTGATTTTTGCCTTTGTTTTTTCTGTTGGTTGTCAAAGTGCTCCTTAAGCCCTGTTTCATTTAGACGTACATTAAAATTTAGGCCTCAATTCAAACACATTTGTATTAGAAAGGGATTCCTCCTATAAAATCAACAATTTCATGTTTATGTAAATTTTTTAGTTATCTATATATATATAAAAGCCCAGTGACCAGAACAATGGAATGATAGAATGACTGGGATAATCAAATGACCAGAACAACCAGAGTGACTAGTCACTATGATGCACACTGCAGTGGCCAACTGGTCAGATCTGGGCCCTCATCAGCCCCCTGCAACCTCCCTGTGGCCCCTTCCCTGGCTGGCTCGGCCTCCAATCGTCCACACTCTGATTGAGGGCAGGGATGACTGACCTCTTGCATTCCCTTCCCCCCTCACTGGCCCAGTCCAATCAGCCCCCATGGGGCAGGCTAGCTGGACCGCATCCATGCAGGAATTCATGTACCAGGCCTTTAGTAATAAATATAACTGTTTTTACAACAAAAAGTCCTCTCAAATGTAAATTAATTTCAAGGAAACAAAGTAGACTGCAGTTTGAAACCCAAAAGCACTTACATTGTATGAGACAGTCTTGTTTTAATTACAGTTTCCAAGTGGTTGTGAATAGACCTGTGAACCAGGAGGTCCATTATTCAGTTCCTGGTCAAAGTACATGCCCAGGTTGTGGGCTTGATCCCCAGTAGGGGACATGCAAGAGCTACTCCATCAATGATTCTCTCTCATCATTGATGTTTCTATCTCTCCTTCTCCCTTCTGCTCTGAAATAATTAAAAATAATACATTAAAAAAAACATTTTACTCTTTTCAATTTGAGCAAAAAGCTTGAAACAGAGGAATTAGAATATTTGAACAACTTCAGTAAGTATGAATGACATTGAAACTATATTTCTAAACCTTCAACAAATAATAATAACATATGTTGATATGTTGATGATAGCCATTCTGACAGGTGTTAGGTGATTCCTCATTGTCCTTTTGGTTTGCAACTCTCTGATGATTAGTAACTGAGCATTTTTTCATTTGTCCCTTAGCCTTCTGTGTGTCCACTTTGGAGAAGCATCTATTTAGTCTTTTGCCCATTTTTTAATTGGATTGTGTGTCTTCCTTTTGTTAAGTTTTATGAGTGCCTTATATATTTTGGAAATTAAACTCTTGTCGGATATATAATTGGAAATATGTTCTCCTATGAAGTTCATTCTCTTTTCATTTTGCTGATGGTTTCTTTTGCTGAGCAGAAGCTTTTTATTTTTATATAGTCCTACTTGTTTATTTTCTCCTTGGTTTCTTTTGCCCTAGAAGATTTATCAGTAAACAGAGATGTCTGAGATTTTGCGGCCTATGGTTTCTTCTAAGATTTTTAAGGTTTTATTTAAGTCTTTTACCCATTTTGAATTTATCCTGTGTATGGTGTAAGTTAGAGGTCTAGTTTAATTTTTTGAACCTATCCAATTTTTCCAACACCATTTTTTGAAGAGACTAACTTTATTACATTGTATGGTCTTACCTCCTTTGTCAAATATTAATTGAGGGTAATGTCTTGTGTCAATTTCTGGGTTCTCTGTTCCATTCCATTGATCTTGTGCCAGTACCAGGCTGTTTTGAATACAGTGACAAGTGTTGGTAAGGATGTAGAAAAAAGGGTATCTAGTACACTGCTGGGAATGCAGACTGGTGTAGCCACTTTGGAAAACAGCATGGAGTTTCCTCAAAAATTAAAAATGGAACTATCATTTGACCCAGTGATCCCATTTCTAGGAATATGTCCTATGAAACATCAATCAAAAAGAATATATACACCCCTATGTTCATAGCAATGCAATTTGTAATAGCTAAGGGTTTAGAACAACCCAAATGCCCATCAGCAAATAAGTGGACATAAATGCTATGGTACATTTCAAAATGGAATACTGCATTGCTGTAAAAAAGAAAGAACTCTTACCATTTGTAACAGCATGGATGGACCTGGAGAGTATAAGCCGGTCAGAGAAAGATAAGTATCACATGATCTTACTCATATGTGGAATCTAATGAATAAAATAAACTGATGAACAAAATAGATCCAGAGACATAAAAGTATGAAACAGACTGATAAATTTCAGAGGGAAAGTGGGACTGAGAGAGTTGTGAGTGATTAACTGGGGAACTTATATACATATATGCATAGCCCCTGGACACAGATAATAGAAGGCCTGGTAGGGGCAGTTGAGTGGTGGAGGGGGTCAATGGGGGAAAAAAAGGGACATATGTAATACTTTCAATAATAAAGGTAAATTTAAAAAGTAATAATAATGTAAGTACTTTTAAAAATCACAAAAGCACTCAAAATATTAACTAGAGACCCGTTGCAGGAAGATTTCCTGCAAGAACAGGGCTTCCTACGTTCTGAGCAAAGCTCCTTCCCATCTTGGCTGCCTCACTCCCTTCTCTGCTGCCTCACTCCCTCCCTTCTCCACTGCCTCGCTCTCTCCTGTCTCCGCTGCCTCATTCCCTCCAGTCTCCTCTGCCTCGCTCCCTCCCTTATCCCCCACCCCACCAACTTCCCTCCATCTCCCTCGACCCACTTGCTTATTTCTCTGCAGCTTTGCTCCTTTCTGCAGTGTGTGGCTTCCTTCTACATCATCTTCTGTGCCTGGATATGCAAAATAAGCACCATCTTAGTTGGGCTAATTTGCATACTCCCTCTGATTGGCTGGTAGGCGTGGCTTGTTGTGGTGGTGGAGGTATGGTCAATTTGCATATTACTCTTTTATTAGATAGGATTCTATACCTACTTGGTATATTTACTAGTCATTTCTTAACATGCATTAAAATTAATACAAATATGTGTATATATATAGTTATATAGATTATTAATATATTATTTATTACTAGAGGCCTGATGCAAGAAATTCATGCACAGGTGGGGGTGTCACTCAGCCTGGCCTACATCCCCTCCAATCTGAGACCTCTTGGGGGATGTCTGACTGCCAGCACTCTAACAATCTGGGACTTCTGGCTCCTAACTGCTCACCTGCCTGTCTGCCTCATTGCCCCCTAACCGCTCCCCTGCCAGCCTGATTGATTCCTAACTGTTCCCCTGCAGGCCTGATCACCCCCAACTGCCCTCTCCTGCTGCCCTGATATCATCCCCAACTGCCCTCTCCTGCCAGCCTGGTTGTAGCCAACTGTCTTCCCTACAGGCTTTGTCACCCTCAACTGACCTCCCCTGCAGGCCTAGTTGCCCCTAACTTTCCTCCCCTGCCAGCCATCTTGAGATGGTGTGGGGTTGACCATCTTGTGGCAGCCATTTTATGACAATGTAAGGGTGGCCATCTTGGAGTGACCAACTTGTTATGACATGGGGTGACCAACTTGTATCAATGTTGCATGACACCACCTATGCTTTTATAATATAGGATTATATTGTACATATATTTAATACACCATTATTTGAAATCAAAATATTGCTCTGACACACGCAATGGAATACTATGTTGCTGAAAAATAAAAAGAACTCTTACCACTTGCAACTGCATGGATGGACCTGGACAGCATTATGCTAAGCAAAATAAGTCAGTGGGAGAAAGATAAGTATCACATGATCTCACTCATTTGTGGAATATGATGAACAACATAAACTGATGAACAAAAATAGATCCAGAGACAGAGAAGCATTGAACAGACCATCAAACCTCAGAGGGAAGGTAGGGTCTGGTGGGAGAGGGGAGAAGTAAGAGATCAACCATAGGACTTGTATACATTCATGTGAGCATAACCAATGGATATAGACAGTAGGGGGTGGGGGCCTATACTGGGGGGTGGGAGTGGGCTGGAAGAGGTAAAGGATGGAAAAAGAAGACATATGTAATACTTTCAACAATAAAAACTTCAAAAACAATAAAATCATACCTAATAATAGACAAACATGTAAACTGACCATACCTCTGCTATGCCCATAGCCAGAGTGAGTATGCAAATTAACCCAACAAAGATGGAGGTTAATT
Organism: Antrozous pallidus; assembly: GCA_027563665.1. Lineage (NCBI taxonomy): Eukaryota > Metazoa > Chordata > Mammalia > Chiroptera > Vespertilionidae > Antrozous > Antrozous pallidus. The sequence continues at coordinate 46,665,272 of CM050511.1, read as the reverse complement.
TGCATACATAGGCTCCCAGCAGTCTGGGTCCTGGGAACTTTCTCAGCACCTACACCTAGGTCACTCCGAGCTAGGCCTCGCATGGGTCCTGGGCAACCTGGGAAGGGCCTGAGCCAAGGGGCTCCTGGGCAGGGACAGAACCATTGATCAGAGGGAGCTGGGGACCTCTTCCCAGGCCCTAAGTCTCAGTCAGAGGCTTGGGGCCTAGGCAGAGGCAGAGCCTGCAATTGGAGGATGCGGGGGGGGGGGGTCCCATGTCCAGGCCCCAAGCCTTGGCCAGAAGTTTTGGTCCTAGATAAGGGGACAGCAGGCAATTGGAGGGAGCTGGGGATCCTCTGACTGAGGCTTGGGGCCTGGGCAGGGGCAAAGCCCATGATCAGAGGGAGCTGGGGACTCCCTGCTCAGTCCCTAAGGCTTTAGGCCTTAGGTGGAGCAGAGCTAGAGATCAGAGGGCAATTGGTGTGAACTACAGAGGAAACATCTTTTCTGACTACTCATTGGCTAAGCTCCCTGTACGCCATTGGTAATATTCTTATAAACTTGGGTATAAGAATCCAAAAAGGTGATCTAGGCCTTTTCTACCAGATTCCTGAAGAAAAAAAGAAGGCCCATCGCTGGAGGGCTAAGAAATGTCATATCCTGCCCTAGTCAGTTTGGCTCAGTGGATAACACCAAGGCTTGCCAACCGCAGGGTCCGGGTTCAATTCTGATCAAGGGCATGTACCTAGGTTGCAGGCCCCTCCCTGGCTGGGGCCCAGGTCAGGGCTCATGCTGGAGGCAACCAATCAAAGTATTCCTCTCACTTTGATGTTTCTCTCTGCCTTTCCCTTTCTCTTCCACATTCTCTAAAAATCAATGGAAAAATATCCACAGGTGAAGATTAAAAAAAGTAAAAAAAGAATTGTGATCACCTATGAAAGACACATCTTGAAAAATGCCTAAAGAAAGTTGTCATTTTTTCATGGTGAAGGGACTGGAGTCATGTTGATGAAAATACCTTGGTGGCTGTGATGACTGGCAGTGGCTGCAAAGGTAATGATGACCTGATCACATTACCTCCTACAAAGGGAGGCCAGACTGCAACTTAGGTCTGCTCTCCATAGGAAGTGGGCCTAAGCTGTCAATAGGATATTCCCTAAGGGCTCCCAATAAGTGAGAGAGGGCAGGTGGGACTGAGGGACCCCCACTCCAGCACAAATTTCATGCACCGGGCTTCTAGTAATAAAAGCAAAACTCCTTCCCTAAATAAAAAAAATATATTTTTTTTCTGACAAAAACATGCAGAAAATTAACCATCTCACTATTTATTAGATGAAATTTTTTAAATATTTTTATTGATTTCAGAGAGAAAGGGAGAGAAAGAGATAGAAAAATCAATGATAAGACTTGTTGATTGGCTGCCTTCTGCATGGTCCACTCTGGGGATCAAGCCTGGAACCCAGACATGTGCCCCAATCTGGAATGAACTGTGACCTTCTTGTCAATAGGTCCATGCTCAACCATTGAGTTCCATCACCGAATGGGCTTAGAGAAATTTTTGGTAAGAATTTTTTTTGGTGTTTGTTTTTTGAAGAATATTTTTGTGTCATAATTTCCTATCTAAATTATTATAACTAATTTATATAATTCCAACTTGAACATCTCTAATCAATCTGACACACTTTCATTAGAGCAATATCACTGTGTAACTATGTCCTTCTTTCTACTTAAATGGTGCCACATTCTTTTCAGATCAAATTCAAGTTGCTAGAGCACACCATTCAGGGTTTCATTATCTGCTCTCTGTCTATGTATTTTCTTATTTTCTGTCATATCTCAAACTCTTTTGCTACCATCAGCTGTTGCCAAAATGACCAGTTTCACTCATATTTCCATGTTATTTTTGTGTTTACATGTCATTTCCTCAACCTACAATATTCTTTTGCTCCATTTTAACCAAATTTAATTATAATAGTATCTGAAAATTCAACTCAAGAATCACTTTTTTCTAACATCCTTTATCGCTTCTCCCTTCCCTTAATCTGGTGTTTACTTCCAGGTACTAATTCCCTCACTGATATGCACACAACAACCATTAAATCACAAAAGCCAACAGATTGCAACACTGAAAAATTATCTGCTGACCTGAATTAATCATTAACTAATTTCAAATCTATTCTTGGTTTTCTTCCCTAAACTACCTGTGTGTGAGCATGTACGCATGCACACACACACACACACACACACACACACACACACCACCAGCACTGGTATCAGAGTCCCAGTAAGGACCAAGCACCAGCAGCTGAGCACGCATGCAGTGTGACTGTCCCTGTTCCCACTATGTGTTAGCATCCCCATTCTCACTGTAGCCTTACAAGTGAGGTTATTTCACTGACACTCCTGGCTTACTATCCCATTCTGCTTACGTATGTCTTCTTTTTTAGAGGTGATGTCCTTCCCTGATTAAAACACAACATAATTTTTTACCATTAGATCTCACAATATTTTACAAACACCACTCCAGTCTCTTTGAGATTCTTAGAAATCACTACAATGCCTACTTTCCTTGTGAGAAACATTCATATGAATAGTTCATGATCATCAAGACTGCTCAAATTGCTTTCTTAACATAATCATTCACTAATTAAGTCAGTATCACTCAATAAAAAATAAATAACTTCTGATGCAATATGTTTGACTCCCAATCCACATCTATTTTAATTTCTGGAGCTTCAATTAAAAGCTAACCTAGACTATAAAAAACAAAACTATTTCAGAGTTTGAGCTGTCAGTTTTGCCAACACAAATCCTCATTTTATAAAACTGTCCTCTGATTATGTGAGAAGTAGATTTAAGAATTAGGTTCAGCCCTAACTGGTTTGGCTCAGTAGATAGAGCATCAGCCTGCGGACTGAAAGGTCCCAGGTTTGATTCCCTTTAAGGGGGTGTACCTTGGTTTCGGGCACATCCCCAGTAGGATGTGTCCAGGAGACAGCTGATCAATGTTCCCCTCTCATCGATGTTTCTAATTCCCTGTCCCTCTCTCTTCCTCTCTATAAAAAAATCAATCAAATATATTTTTTAAAAAGAATTAGGACTTTAAAAGAATAAAGTACTTAACCAACAGAGAATAATGTTCACCCTTGAGAAATCTGACAGAATTTCAAGGTAAATAATGCATTTTCACAGGCACACAAAATTGGCCCAAGGCCACACTGTGGGAACAGTTGACTTGTAACTCCAGTGATGAAGAAATTGGTCTTCCTGGGACCCACCTGTGTCAGTATGAGCAGCTTTAGGCCACACACACCCTTCCTGACGGGGCATGCTGGTGCTGACATACTTTCTGAGGATGGCCCAGCTACTCTTGTGGCCTGGAGTCAGACCAGCATCCCATTGAAAATTATAATAAGTGCTAGAAAAAAGAGTTAAGCATTTGGAAGCACTTACTTGGTACTTATTTCTGGAGCAAAGCACTCTCTTACTCTGAGAGAGGGAGGAATGTGCTTTGTTTTAAGATAGGAGAGTGTTGAGATGCCAAAGACCAAAATGTAAAACGGAAAATAAGATTCAGGCCTAAAAGAGAGTCAGGCTTAGAAGTCTGCCGAATAGAAACGTATTTAGTCACCTCCTGATACTTTCAATTTTGTTTTTGAATGTGGCAGCAATTTTTTGGGTTAAGGAGGGAATCTACCTAAATGAGCAAAACATTGGGTGTTTGGGTTATGAAGGAGCCAACCTAAAAGAACCAACAAGTATACTGCTATTTCTAAATAAATATCTACATACCATATCAAAAACTAATAAAAATTTGTGAGAATGGATTTTTTTCTGTTTCATATTGAGTTTTGTGTGTATATGTGTCATTATCATTACAAGTATAAAAGTGGAGGTACAGAGAATAATAATAAATTGAATAACCTCATTTCCTTCTCCCACATTAAGGCTTGCCAGCCTTCAACCAACAATATTCTATGCACACAAACCCATAAAGATCTTCTTGAATGGGTTGCCTCACCATAAAAAAAAATCCTTCCTGAAATCCATAGCATTTGCTACATGCTGACTTAAAGAAGCTTTCTAAGTTTTACCTTTTAAAGATTTTAGGCCAAAATAATTTCTGATGCCTAAAGGATACTTTGAATACTCTCTTGAAATCAAACAAAAGGAAAATAACTTTAATTACCTTTAGAAAAAAATTAATTGCCTTTAGAAAGGATAAGTTCCACCTACAGTAATCTTTATAAGCCATTTATATACCCACTTAAAGTATACTCTCTGATTATTGTGTATAATGGAAGTTTGGAAATGTTTGAGATTGAAATAGTATCTAACCCACTTCCTAGAATTTTAGAATGTCACCACAATTACAATTCTCTATAGATTTTAGTTTATTCTGCCATTCACTTGGTTTTTCTTCTTCTCTGCAAGTAGAATCACGCAAGTAGAAATATGGGGCAGTGATGGGAATATCAATAATGTTAGGCTCAAGAGATGAATAATGATGGAAAGATGGAGAGTGTCAAAGTGAACAACATTTTTTTGAGGATGCTGATCCTCAACCAGCAGAGCATTAGATGAAAGTAAAACATGAGTGTACTTGAAAGAAATAAATGACATTTTGGACCATATTTCCTCTAGTTAATTTTCATGTTCTCACTGAATCTACTTCCACAGAAATAATTAGTGCAACTGACTTTTCAAATAAGGAAACCAAACCCCAGAACCAATGAATTCACACAGCTATTAGCAGAGCTAAGACTCAATTTCCTGTGTTTTTTCTACCATGCCATGTTTTCTCAGTATTCCTTGTTTTCCTCAATGAAAGAACCGTGACATTGTAATGAAAGTCAACACAATCTTGAAGAAAGTTTCCAGTGCTCAAATCTGGAAGGTTCTCTCAGAGTAACAATTGAATCCAGAAAACGTTCTCTCACAGTAACAATTGAACATTGCAATGTTCCTCTTAGAGAAACAAATCAATACTCAATAACAAGGCCCCTCAGAGTAATCTTGTTCTAAATATTGCTGAGCTGGCTGGAGGAATTAAGGGCAGAGAAGACCTTATCTAAGGCCTTCTAACCTACACATAAGGGCAGATAAAAATGAGCACTCAGCATCAGGGACTTTAAAAATGTGAAATGGGTACTGAGGACAAAATAAAAAGTGGTAATTATTCTTCTTCCCCTACCCAATTTTTTTCAGTCTCTGTCCTATTTGTCTTCTCCTACAGCGTTGCCATGAAAAGGACCCTTTCAGGACCATAATTTGGTAAACCTAATGCTGAAGCTCTACTACGAAAATACAGGGGTCAGGCTGGGTTTCTGGATTGCTAGCATCTGAATGGAAGAGAGGCAATAGAACAGCTGCAGCCATTCTGCCTTTAACCAAGGCACACACCCCTTGCACTTCTGCAGGGCCTGTGCCTCCCTGCTCCATCCCCTCCTGTCAGATCAAAATGCTGAGCTTGCTTCTCACTGGCTCATTTCCTCCTTAGATATGCTAGGGTCCGATCATTATTGATTCACCTACTTTTTCTTGGCTAGAGAGATTCATCATAACACTAGGAATGAAAACACTCTTGCAGGTAGGTCTTGTTGATCAGTAAAACAGTACTCAAATTATTTCCTCATCAGAGAACAGTCTGACCCCAAATTTGTCCAGGGTAGGACTGACCGGAGCAATATTCTTTAGATACATTTTTCATCTTTACATTCACAAAAGTAGAAATAGATGTTACCTGATGAGGTAATTTATGCAAAATATGTAATCTCAGCTGCTATCAAAGGTTAGTAAATATTTAGGCAATGAAGAGACCTTCGTTTAGGTAACTATCTCCAAAGAAGGCTCTTATTTTCTTGCCAAAACTCAATCACATCTCTAAAATTTACTCCACCAGAGCAACACAGATGTTCACAGCAGCTGCAGGAAGTGTTTTTGTGTTATTAGAGGACCGAAGAACTTTATGACAGTTCGTACTCATGTCAACATAAGTTTCCCAGAATCCCCTTATCTGTATGGTTCTGGCGTGAAGATAACTAGAAGGGAGGCTTGTGTGAGATTTGCAAGTGTGATGCTCTGGATCTCAGTATGGGCACCAGGTATGCCTGGAGCTTGTGAACAATGTTGCTCATCTGCTGGCTCATCTTTCTGTGAAGAGGCAGCAGCTAGGCCTACAACCCCCAACCCCCGGATCTCCTTCTGCATCTCTAAGTATCTCTCTCATTGTTTCTTCTGCAAAAGACCTGCACTGGGTCCAGCCCTTCTTTCCAACAGATGAGCTACAATGACTTCATACTGACACCAGACAGAGGGGCAGCTGCCTAACAGATATTTCTTCACTGGCTGCCACAATTACATAATGTCTATTCCCTCTAATAAGTTCCTTATCCCACATCACTCAGAAGGTTCCACTTCCCTTATTGATCACTTACTGATAATGAATTATGCCCAGGGAACAGGGACTAGACTCTAATCAAGGAACAGGTGAGGAGTCTCTGACTGAATTTTGTACAGAGACCCTGTGTAGTATCCCCCCTTGAATCTTGACTAGTCCTGAGACTCACTTTTGATTAACCAAATATGGCAGAAGTGATGCTCCATGACTTCTGAGCCTAGGTCTTAAGAAGCTTACAGGTTCTGCCTGGTTCTCTTGAGAAACTCACACTGGGAGAAGACAGACAACAGACACTGTGTAATAAGGTTGACTATACTGAGACTACAGAGCTGTGAGAAGTCCCAGTGATTTTACTGGTGTCCAAAGGAGGCAAATAATGCTGTATAATTAATACTTTATAGTTAATTTATAATATAATGGTTCCTGAGTGGGCCTATTTGTGTTTGGAAATCAAATTTACAGCATTGCATTCACTTGCATGGATAACGATGTTGTCTCCCTATTTCCTCCTCTCTGCACTGTTTCTGGTCTTGTTTTCAGGCTCTCTTTACTCTAATTCATTAAATAGATTAAATCATCTAAGAATATAAAATTTATGTTATCTTTCTAGCAAGTAACTCTTCAAATGGCCTCATTATACAGGAAAATCAATCTTCCATTCATCTGCCACCTTAGTTTCCATACCCATTTTCAACTGCCTTCCAGAGTGAATTCCCCACTGCAGCCAAAGTGATCTTTCATATTCCTGGCTATGCCATGGTATTACCTCCCTCATGTGTTTGCTTACTCTGCTCTGTCAATACACTTCCAGTCCTCCATTTGCTTATCTGTCCAACTTAAATCCTACTTCTTCCATGAAGTTTTTCAGTTCCTCTCTCTTCTCTGACTTACTGTTACACTTATTATAGAAATGTTATTTATGTTTCTATACATATATTTTAATTCCCTAATTAGATTACTACTATATAAATATTATTCATCTTCATATTTTTTCAAGGGAAAGTATTTGATGGAGCAGTAGATTTATTTATCTTCCTTCTTTTATTATCTTTAAATAAAGTACTTCAGGAGAAAATAACTTGTCCCAAACCATGCTGAAGAAATCACACTGCCAGCTTTCAACGAAATGTTTGGCAAATTTACCACTAGCTCTGGTATTTACACTCAAGAGATGACTATGGAGCAATCTTATCTAATCTTTATAGGCATGAAAAATCTCCTTTTAATTAAAAATATTATGAAATCCTCTCATGATAATGATTGTACTTGTGACACCATATATAACAAAAAGGTACTTTCTACTGTGTTACATGCTACTTTAAATGAGTTTCTAATTTATTAATTACAGCAGTCTGCAATAAAACAAAATCCCATTACAAATCTCTCAGCATTAACTATTTACTTATGTACTCTATTATGATTGAGGTAAATATAGATTCTAAGGCACTTTATAATAACTTTATATTCCCAAACTTGCCACTTTTTTATTCTGCTATGGACATCTCTTTAAGGGATTATTTTTGAAGAATCATCACTGTGCAAATGTCACTCTAGAAAAATTCAGCTTGTGACAGCAACTTAGGAACTCAGAGATAGAATAATGATTATGTGAGTTATAATATGTCTATACAATTAATTTTATGGACACAAAAACACCGTATTAAAATTTTATAAGGACATAATTTTATTTTTATAATTTCTCATTAAAAAGTATATATGGAGTAAGAACACAGATACACATAAAAAAGACTATACATGGAGAAAACAAAGTGTTACATTTCCTTTGTATTTCCTTAGTGAGAGTATGAGTAATTTACTTATTTTTTTAAAGCAATAAGTTTCTTAAAGGTCACATATATTACCTAAACATTCTTTGCTTTGTGGCTCCACCAATCAGCAGTAATCATCATCCCATAAACTATTAATTCAGCCTTGTTCACCATGAAAGAAAATGCACTGCCTTAGATTTAAAAAAGTAACTGTAAAAAGCTATATTCCATACAACAGGCCAAGCACCAGGACTTTTAGTTCTTACATTTGTGATGTTGTGAACAAACCTGTGTTCTACCCATCCATAGACTTGTCAACTTTGAGGCTTTGATCATATGCTCTCTTAGCTTTTATGTTTCCAGCCTAAAGCATCCTAAGTTCTTGAATAGAAACCCCTTGATCATCTTAGTGTTCTCTTGGACTCTCCCAGTTCTATTTTGCTTGAGCAGTGGTGACCTGTCAGATGAGGTTTTCTTATTTGTTTCCAGTTTTCTTCATGAGGCAGGCCATTGGGTTGGAGCACTGGGGATCAGATTGCAGTCATTTCTAACTCACTTTCCTGGGTTAGAACTAAAACCTTGAAGCCATCAGTTCTACATTTTTGTTTTCTTTAAATAGCTCTCTTACCAATACATATACATTAAAGCTCATCTGTCAGTTTTCTACATTCACATAACTAAGAATTTATCTTTAAATGTATTTCCACGAGTTTGACATCTTTTAGTCAAAATAGCTTGATATCTACTTTAGTTGGAGATTTCATTACTCAGACAATTTACTAAAATGTTAATAATAATAAAATGTAAAAAGTAGTCTCTAGAGAATTTCTCCATTAACATCCTCAAGTTAGAAAAGTGTTTATTTGTTTTTTGCCCTTTGTTTCCTGTCTCTCGGTACTTTACCCACAATAAAAACATTGTCCCTACTTCCACGGTAACTACAGAGAAGTTTTCTCCATTATTTTATCTTTAATCTAATAGTTTATTTTTATAGTGTGTATTGAAGTAATCTGACCATGAATTACAGATTTTAACAACTTGTTATACACTCTAATGAAAATCATTTTTCACTTTCCCTGTAAAAACATTCAAATCTAAGGGACTCCAACTCAAAGATTCATTGGCACATTACAGTTCATTATTACAGTTACTCAGAAAGTTTTGTTCTGAATCTCAGTGTGTGTTCAAGAAGAGACAGAAAGCTCTGGTGTCTCTTCTTCTTATAAGGGCACCACCTGCATGACCTCATTTAACCTTAATCACCTCCTCACAGGCCTTCTCTCCAAATACAGTCGCATCGGGGGTTAGTGCCTCAAGATATGAATTGGGAGTAGGAGACATTCAGTCCATCACATATGTAATAATTTATTCAAAATGGTAAAAAAATGAAAACAACTTAAATATCATTAACTGGTGAATGAACAAATAAATTGTGATGTATTTGTATAATGGAATATTACTTGATAATAAAAAGAAGTAAATTACTGCCCTGCTGGCATGGCTCTGTGATTGAGGATTGACTTATGCATCAGGAGGTCAAAGTTCTATTCCCAGGTTTCAGCTCAATCCCCAGTAGGGGGCCTGCATGAGGCAGCCAATCAATGATTCTCTCTCATTGATGATCTTTATATCTCTCTCTCCCTCTCCCCTCCTCTTTGTACATGCACAAATTAGAAGGATCTGAACAAAGAAGCCAGATCCAAAAGACATCATTCTATGTGGTTCTACTTAAATGACATTCTGGAAAAGGCAAAATTATATTCAGCAATTAGATTAATGATTGTTAGTGTTTAATTGTGGAAGAAAGGGATTGACTACATAAAGGAGGGAGCAAAGGAAAGGATATTCTATGTTTTGCTATGGGTGTGACAGAGTATACATGACTGTACGCATTTGTCAAAATCCATCACTTAAAGTGTGATTTCTACACTTAAAATGTGAACTTACTATAATGCATACCTTAATAAACTTGGTTTAAATTTTTAAAAATTTAAGAACTGCATGAAAAATTTGAGGACTACAGGAAGCCTAGATATAATCCTTGCAGCCCTAAACCACACCAGAAAGCAGATTTGGTGGTTTTGTTCCTTAGGGGATCACTGCTGCAACCAACGTGGAGATGCCAATTAGTTTACAGTTGTCAGTCACATAAGAATGAAGGGCACAGTCTCTGTTCTGCTCAGGAACTAGTGAAGTAGAACTATAATTTCCAGCAAATTATGAAGTATGAGAACAAAAGTAAAATGTGTTTCCAACATGTTCCCTTTCATAGTTTCCCTCCTATTTTGGATAAGGAAAAATAGCTGGTATTTAATATTCAAGGTTGCTATGGAAAGAATGAATCCTCCCCAAATCCTTATGTTGAAATCCTAATATCCAATGTGATGCTATGTGTAGATGGACCTTTGAGGGTGATGATTAGGTTTACATGAGAACATGATGGTAGGGCCTTGATGGTATCTGTGACCTATAAGAATTTTCATCAGAGAGCTTGCTTCCTCTCTCTCTCCACCATGTGGGGGCACAGCAAGAAGGCAGTCATCTGAAAGCCAGGAAAAGAGCTCTCACTAGAAGCCAACTATGCTGGCACCTCCACCTTGAACTTCCCAACCTCCAGAACTGTGAGAAATAAATTCCTGTTGTTTAAGCCCCCTCAGTCTATGGTATTTTATTATGTCAGCCTATGTTAATACTATGGCATTTCAACTGTTAAAGTTTTGGTTTACTGCAGGAAGACTAGTGTGTGCGTGGGAGGTGGGGCGGGGGGTGCACTACAATGATCGTACATCCTGACTCAATATCTGATTCTCTATAATTGACAACAAATGTACTAACATTTGTACTGGAGTCAGGATATTTTCTCATTAGAATAGCAGGCTGCAATAGTAAATATTATACGTCATGAATTCCTGAGCATATTTAATGCAGAGATGCCCAGCAAGAATGGAAAGTGGGAGGGATTAATAATTTTGTTATGTACACTACAGCATGCAATTTGACTTAGGAAAAAATATGGGCTGTGGAGAACAGCAGAGCTGGATTCAAATCCTGCCCCCCCCCCTTTTTTTGTAAGCTGTGTGATTTTGAGCAAGTTATTTAAACTCTAAACCTCAGTGTTCTCATTTATAAAATAACAATCAATCCCTACTTCAGTGCTCATTGTGAGCATTAATTGAGAATATTATATACAAGATAATGCTTTATATAGTGTAGGTTAGTTTTTCCTGCTTTTCTGGCCAGGGCTAATCTGGAAAAATATATCATTGGAGTATAATCAAAAACCCAAATGATCTTTGTCCAGTAAATATAAGCTAAAAATCATAGCCTGGCATTACCTCTCTAGGGAAATATTTAAAATAAGTAAATTCTTAGCCCTGGTGGGTATATCTCAGTTGGTTGGGCAGTGTCCTGTGCACCCAAAAGCTTGCTGGTTCAACCCCCTGGTCAGGGCACATGCCCAGGTTATGGGCTGGATCAAGGGTAGGGAGCCTGCCTAAGGCAGCCATTGATGTTTCTATTCCTCCCTTCTTCTCTTCCTAAAAATCAATTTTAATTTTTTTTAAAAAAAAGTAAGTCCTAAAGCTCAAGATCATATGTTAAGCAAGTAACACATATTTGTAGAAAGAAGATCTGTAGAAAAGTGGTTTGGTTCTAAAGGGCTAATGCTTAATAATAAAATGACAAGCCTGCCCATTAGAAAAGTGAAGACATGTTTTAGGTTGTGGGAGTAACAGAACCTTATCAAAGTACCTCAAGTACCACCATCTGGTGCTGCATATTGGCCTATGTGTGCTTATACATCGATGCTTATTAGAACAATTTAAAAGATGAGAAAGTAGGAAAACTGAGAGCTTACTGAGGTATCCCCAAAAAGCAGGAATTTGTTCAAGTTTCCAAAAACGGTTGATCTGTATCCAGAAATGAGAAATAATCCTGAATAATATTCTCAAATATAATTACAGCCACGTTAACATTAGTCCTCTTAAGGTCTGCACACAATACACAATTCATAATGGATTAATCATATCCGTTTAATATCAACCAATGGCAAAAGAAACTTCAGATACTCTTCTTAGTACAAAGGCCGTTGCATTGGCTTCACCATCTCTGTGAGTGGTCAGCACTGACCTCTAGTGGCAATTTCGGTTAATCACAGCTCTGTCTCTGTTCTTCAGTGACTCCAAGGAAAGCACCATGCCAGGGGCGGGCTTGCATAAGGGAAACACTTCTCCAGGCAGTCAGCCTTGAGTTTCCAGTGAAATCATACTTACTTCCCCACATTCTTTTTTGTTTCCCTGAGCGCTACTCTCATCTCACAATGGAAATCCGAAAGGGTCGTTTATTGAGCTTGATGGAAAAAAATATGAGAAGCAAAAGATAATAACCATGAACTCTCTAAGATTTAGAATCTGGACATATGACCTCAGGATCTCACAAAACTCATAAATTAAACAATGGAGATTCAATGATCTTACATATGCATTTGTTTATTCTATTTACATTCCATGTGGAGATTGGAAAGACACTTGTCAGTCAGTTAAAAACAGGGCTGGGTCCCTTCTACACAGAAAAATAATTAGACATTATGCAAAGGCACAGAAGAAACAAAAAACAGTCCATTCTGTACTTCTCAAGTATATTGGAAATTAATGGGCACAAGAGAACTCATAAGCTTGTATTTTCTGTGTCTAATAGTATAATCAAACATGCAAGCAATTATAAGTAAAAAATATGGGAAAGGAAAGAGGAACCTGAACAATGAAACAGGAAAAATGCATCCTGCAACTGTAAGTTTTAGGTCTTCCCCTGTTCCAGGGGCAGGGAGCAAAAGTGATCTTAACCATAAATGATAGATTCCAATTCTATCATTTTTAGAGAGAGAGAAAGAACAGGTCCAGAAATGTGATTCAAACCTAAAGTCTCAAATCACTGCGTGGAAAGCCCCTATTCCGAATCCTACCTGAGCAGATATTCAATCACACATTATGTCCTACCTTTAAGAATGAAGCTGCTGTTCAATTTGGACTTTGAGATAAATATTTAATGTAAAATAGGACATTGGAAATGAAATATTTTTCCTATAGCTACACTTGAAGATAAGCTCATTGAGTAGACTACTATACATTTCCCATTGCCCAATGCAAATGGATACTGTACTCTTGCTGTTATTCCATCATCTATGTAGTTTAGAGTTTTTTATACATCACAAATTATTCCATGATCTATGTATTTAAAGTCTTTTATACATCGCTAATTATTTCAAATACACCTTAATTAAAGTATAATATTCTTTTCTATCTCTCTTGAATATAAGTACCAGTCAGATTTAAAGTATATATAATAGAGTTCCCCTGTCTTTTTCTTTCCCTTTCTTCATTCACATCATTTGCTGTTCTGCTTTTACTCAGGCAGCAAAGCCAGGTGGGCTATTTGATTCTAGACTATCCAAAAGTGAGAAATAGGATAGTTAGAAATCTGTGGAAAATCCCTTTTCATCACAATTTCCACCCAAGGGTTTCAGATTGTTTGGATAAGTTTCAAATAAACATCTCTTCTTAGTATAGTTGGTACATACTTGTTAGCCTCCAGAGAGGAAGCCTGATCTGTTAAAATTGTCATTTTTCAGCTAAATTCCAATTTGCTAATCCCTTAAGACCATCTAACAGGCTTCGCGGTTATTCTTATAGACCTCAATATAAATAATGTTTTAAATAAAATTGAGAAAAGCTTATTTGGGGAAAGTGAAATGGCATAGAAGGGTATGACTCATCTAGAACTCCTACTTAATGAAGTAGGAGCAAACTGCACAATACTCTGTAATAAACTCTACTGTTAAACCTGCATTGAGGGAAGAGGTTTTCATTATAACCTGATTACTCTGATTAACCTGAAGGCACCTTAGAGACCTATTATTTTTAAGTATAAATGTAATTCTATATAAAGAACATATAATTTTATCCTATCTAATAAAGATGGAATATGCAAATTGACCATCACTTCATGACAAAGATGGCAGTGCCCACAGCCAATAAGGAAGGAATATGCAAATTGATGCACAAAGATGACAGCTGGGCCAGGAATCTTGCGTCGTTGCCATGGCAATGACACAGGTGTTCCACCCCGCCCCGTCTGCTCCAGGCCTCTGGGCAGCGTGTGAAGGTGGAAGGCAGCAGCCAGAGCAAAGGCCTGGGTCCCAGGTACCAGCAGCCAGGAGGAAGGCCTATTCTTGCATGAATCTTTGTGCATCAGGCCTCTAGTAAATATAAAATACAAAACTCTACTGAGTATAAGTTGTTTGTTTTGATGACTAATTTGGATTTGATGGTGTCTCAGTATTATTCTGTAAGTATCAATTATTATTGAACATAGACTCATTGATTAAAGTAAAAATGTTATTAATAGAATATTGGGAAAATAACAATTAGAAGATAACCTGAAACTATTATCCTGAATTTTTATTTGTAAGTTGAGACTTTCCCTGTAAGTCTATAATCCAGGCTATATAGAATGCCAAATTTGGCTTTGCAAGAGAACCTGAAACTACTCAGCAACTTTTTCTCAGAATATTTTTCATTTCACATTTTTTATTATGAGGATTTCCTATCTTTTTTTGAAAACCATTTCACTTAAGTAATCTATCTAAGAACATTATGAGACAAGCAAACATAGAGATACATATGAAGATAATAATTTCAGCATTATTTAAAATGTCAAAAATATTGAAAGAAGCTAAATGTTCAACATACTAGGAAATGGTTAAATGCCATCTAAGTGCCAGATAGCCATATGATGAACTATTCTGGGCCATTATGAATTGTGTTTCATGAAGTTTAAATACATAGACAAATATTACAAATCTGAATGGATTTTTATTCAAATATGCATAGAAAAAAATCTTTTAAAATACATACCAAAATTGGATAGTGGTTTACAGATGATTTTTACTTTCATCTTTGGAAGGCTATTTTTTTAAGGATTAGAAGATGGATAAAAAATAAATGCTATTACGTTTTATTTATGACTATATCACTGCACTCTCCATTTCTTAACCTGGAATTGCTTATGTGTCATTCTTTTTCTGTTTCTTTTTTTTCCTTCTCTCAGCTTGCATCCCATGCCAGCCTTCAAGAGCACACAACAGGAAGAAAGCTTTAGTGTACATAATTCTTAAAATATTTTACATTCCTTTCCTTTTTTATTTGACCCTACTAATCTCAAGAGGAGGCAGGATATAGGTACTTAGAGACATCTTGGATTTTTCTGATATTACAATGGACATCTTGGTATTTTAGTTTCCACAGAAAATGTTATTAAAATGTTATTACTAGAGTATCTAATACTAGAAGAGTCCTAAGTTGAAATTCTAGTTACTCCACTTAACAAGTTATATCTCAAATGTCACCTTTTCAGAGAGGGCCCCCTGATTCCCTCTCTTATGTGCATCCCCCATCCCACTCAATCTGTCACATTAACTTGTATTGTCCTCATAAATTTTTTAAAAAGTCTGAAATGCATTGATTTTCCATTTGTTACTTGTAGAATGCTAACATGTTCTGCCACCATCACGCTCAAGAATACAATCCCAGGGATATAATGGACCTTGAATCTCACCCTTAGCCACACACAGAGAGAAAGAAAGGGGGTGGGGGGCTTTCCCTGATACGTAGAGCATGGTTTGGCCTAGAGGAGGCATTTAATAAATATGTGTTAAATAAATAAATGAGCAATAATCTCTCTACATTTTTCCTCTCCTATAGAATAGGAATCAAATCTAGGCTTTTCTGACAATTAAATTAGGTGATATATGATAAAAACTCATATAGCAAATATTGTATTCTGTTTACTTATTATATAGTACAAGGGGGTCTAGCACACAGTTTTTGCCATATCAGTACACTATTGCTAGCAGTATTTCCCAAGAGCTTCCCAGGAATATTTTCACAAAGTTAAACTTACATTTTGTGTACTAATTAGTATACCTACTAAATAACCCCAATTAAAATCACTAAGGGTCATATTCTTAAGCAGTAACATTAGTATCAGCTCTAACTCTGTAGACCATGTGACCTCTGAAGAGAAGAAAAAGCCAAATAAACTCTTCTAGATGGCCGAGGCCATTCCTTTTCATATTCATTAAGTGCCGAGAGAAATAAATCAATCACAAGGGATCAAATAATTAGCAATCATTCCTTGAGGTATTACCCATCCTTAAGGTCATGCTAGGTGACATGCTAATAAATGGAACAACTGTGCAGCCTGACAAATAAATGAACAGATTATTTTATCTGTTGCCTCAGAAGGATACTTGGGCGCAAAGAAAATAAAGACCCTGTTTTGACTTTGATGATTTGTGGGTCCCATAAAGATTTATAACTTTATAATTCAAAGTGTTGTCACATTTTAGAGCCCCAGAGAGGCTAAAGGCACGACTCAAAGATGCACAGCTACTTAGTGGTTAAGTCATCTATCCCATTTAATCCAGCTAAACTCATCAACCAAGTGCTTGAAGGCCTTTGGCTTTGTGTTTGCTGTGGGTTGGGAGTAGGTGAGAAGCATGTACACAATGTTACCATCATTTAGAACACAGTTCATTGAGCAGCTACTTGGCTAGATGGTTCATTGAAGGAAGTTTCCAGTTGCTGCTGACTTACCTTAACTTGAAAGTAGAGATAATAATGACAATTGTATTTTTCTTTTTTAACCTGGTGATTCCTGGAACCTAACTTGATATAGCACCCACATTTCCCTCTAAATGTTTGGCACAAAATAACATAAGTATTTCTTGATCTTCTGGCTTCAGAAGAGTGATCTAGCTCCCTAAACTTTATTGCAAACCCATGTTGTAATGGTGGGAATCTCTTTGCTTTTCGCCTGGGTTTCAAGCTGGCTACGTATAATTTGACTCGATTTTGCGCTGAAGTATATTTGAATTCTTTCTCTGTTAGATTATTTTAGTTTCAAATGAGTCTTTAAAAAACACCTGCCATTTATAGTATGTATGACTGCATGGTTACAGACAAAATTGCAAAATATAAAAAAGGATTGTTACACATCTGGAGAAAACAAACTGTTTTCAGTACAGGAGGCGATATTCTACTTTACATATCAACTTCCCATTTTGACAATTAAATACCATGTGCAACCATATAAAACAATAAAATTAAAGTGAAAATCTCAAGGTTATATATTCTTTGATTTCTGGCTGTGTTGGCATGATATTATAGGTGACAGCTTTTTGTGGGAAACTCTATACAAACATCCAGAAATCACAAAAATATGCTGCTTATAGTGTTATATAATGAAGTTTGATGGCTGAACAGTCAAATTTAACTATTATTTTTATACACTGAATTATTATTATTTTATTAGGTAAACTATAAACATACAAAATAAGTATTCTTTTTAGACTATTTCATTAATCCAGAATATTCCATTTATAATAATTTGGATGCATAAGTGATTACTAAAATACAAAGCCAATGAAAGTTAATTGAAGGTTTTTGTTTTGTTTTTTACAAAAAGGAAAATTTTTAAGTGAATTCAAATCAACAATTATTTTTTTAGTCCCTATTATGTGTGCAACATTGCTTTGGGAACAAATATTCCTAACGGACAACTATTCTTAGAAAACCCCACTGTGAGGAAAATCTAGCCTCAGTGTCAGAGAATGCTGAGCAGCTGGGGTGGCCTATGGCTTTCAGTAAAGACCCCGGTCCACTCCACTTGGAACAGATTTCAAAGAAGCTTCCTCTTCTCCTAGGTCAGCCAGCACTGTTTTCCCATATTAGAGGATAATCTACCATCAACAATTCGAAAACGGGGTCTTAAGCTGCTCTTACTATTATAATTTTGTGCTAAACTTAGCATTTCATTGCTTTTCATGTGCATTTATTCAATTCCTCCTAGAAGGTTTAGCACACTCTATTGTAAATAGGGACTATATCTTAATTACCTGTGTATCTCATCAAAGCCTAAAATATTGATTTGCATTTAGCAGGTGTCCAATAGTTTGTGACTAAAAAATAAATAATTAAATAAGATAAAATAGATTATTACTAGGAAATAATATTGTTTCATAATGTTAATTCAAAGACCATGGTTGAATTCAAAGATTCATGATTCTGTTGGTTACAATCGATGTCAGACTCAGCTGAGTGTTCTCAGCTTGCACATGCATCGGTAGCCAGCCGGCAGGTCCACTGAGGACTAGGTGGTCTAGTGAGTTCCAGGTCCTGGGACGATTGATCTCTATCCCACATTGTCTCTCACCCTCCAGTATAATAGACTGAGTTTGTTCTCATGCAGTAGCAGGATTCCAAAAGACGGGATAGAACTGTGCAAGGCCATTGGAAACCTAGACTCATAACTGGAGTATACTCATTTTCATAGATTTCTATTGGCTAAAGAGAATCATGAGTCTAGACAGATTTAAGATTCCACCTCTTTTTGGCAGGAGAAGCTTCAAAGATTGATTGCAAAAGATGTGCATACAGAGAGTAGTAAAGATTTAGGTATATTTTTGCAATTGATTTATTACAGGCAATCTTCACTTACAAACATCTATCACCATAAAAATGGTATAGAGTTCCCAGACTAAATCATTATCATCCCAGAATTTCTAAAAGATGAAAATCTTTCCCATTGTTTCTGTCTTTAGTTTTTGTTTGTTTGTTTTTTAATCTCACAGATAGCACCATTATATCTTAAATTCTGTAATATATTTGTTTTTCAACAAATACTTACTGAGTGAAAGTCACTTTCAGGTACCATGTTAAGTTCTGGGGATACTAACAAGATGGTTCCTTTCAGTGGAGGAAGACACAGAGAGAAGTGATTACATCACATTGCATTTTCCCAGTGCTCTGAGAGCATAAAAATATAGATAAAGAAAATTAAGCTTGAAATAGAGATGGCTACCCAAAGGAAGCAGTGGTAAAACTGGATCTCAATCAGCAGGTTGGAATTCATCTAGAAGAAACAATTGACAGCTCACTCATGGTCTCAGCAAAGGTTGGGCTGAAAATAGCCTGCTGATCAAAGGCCAAAAACAGTCAGTGTACAAGAGTGGAAGAGGATTACAATAAAGTATAGAAAAGTGCCAGGTGATAAAGAACTTTAAACATCCTCTTAGGACTTTAGATCTTCATCCACTAGCTAATGAGGACAAGTTATTGAGTAACTTTGAGCAAGGAAGTCATTTAGTCAGTTTTGCATGTTACAAAAGTAATTGCAACAGTAGTGACAACAAAGAATTAAAGAGGAACAAGAGTGAAAGGTACGTTCATCAGAGCATATAGCTCAGAGGAATATGCAACTCTACTCAGAAAGCAGAGGTTAGGTCTATTTCACAGTGTAGAGGGTAGGAGACTTAATAACTACATGAAATTAAAAAAAAATAGCTTTGAACAGTTGGTTGCCATTCTACTGAGAATTTCACAAAAGAAATCTCAATTAGCTGTAACAAAATACAGAGGCTTATGTTGCTAGTTGGAGGAAAAGGTCAGCGCTATAGCCCTTCTTGCTGCAAAGATAGAAAGTCCCCACTCTAGAGAAGTTGTTCTTTCCAAGGTTCCAGCTCAGTAACATGAAGACAGATCCTAAGCCAAGTGGGTGGATTTCCTCTCTATCTAGTATTCCTCAATTCTATGAAAAGTGTAATTACTATATTTGGAAGTTCATATGTTCAGGACTGCTCCTTACACTTCACAATTGATATTTGTCAACCAACTATGGTGACATGCCCATTCGGCTGCCCTGTCCTACACTTGGAATTAAATGTTCTAGTGGGACATTGGAGGGCAATTGAAAACCGGCCAGGTTGTAAAGGAAGACAGATTGCGAGGGAGCAAGTATCTTTATGGTCTGCATTTGCCTACCCTGTAAGATTCATCTGAACCATATTTGCACATTTCTTAAGTATGCCTCCTGGCCCAGGCCCCAATTGCCCATGCCCTTCTCTATGCCTAGAAAGTCCTCGCCCCACCTGCTTCAGCTGGCTAACTTCCATTCTGCCTTCAAAGGATGTAGCTCCAACAATTCTTCCCTGCCCAAAACTATATGACATTTGTTCTGCTATATGACATGTATTCAGACACATGGAAACTCAGCCATTCTTCTTCAAATTCAGACTTTCTTCAAACAACATTCTCTCCCGTCAGAGCATTGATCTCCATTTGTACAACTGCGTGATTATGTAAGGCTCATCTCTGTCATGGACTAAACACTTCATTAAGGCAGGATGATGCTAGCTTTGCTCTCCAATGACTTCCTGTTGCCTCACAAGTGCTTACCTCATAGCAAGTGCTTGCCAAGTGTGGGTTGATTTGTGAGTGAATGCATGAATTAATGAGTAATTAATTGTGTGTGTTTTTAAAGAATGAATGAAGTTTTTAAAAAGAAGAAAGTTATTTTAATATTTCTAAATTACTCATACTAAATATTTTAAGGCTGAAGAAACAAGTGCTTCCTGTTTTCTGAAGTCAGGTATGGTTTTAAAAAGGTCTTCTTCCATGCTTATCCCAATCTACTTCCAGAAATAGGCTGACAGATCACTCAGAGAGGAGACAGAGTAGCTCTGTCACAGCAATCAATGGCCTTAGGCTCCATCTTCTCCCTGAATCAGTGCCAGTGGTGGTGGTGGCTGTTGAGATGCATAGCACTCTCCTATGAGGTCATTACTGATGGAAACTATCTACAACTCTGCTCCTTGGAGAAGCTAAAAATTGAGCTCCATTCAAATAAGCATTTCTCAGGCTCCCACCCCAGAAACACTCTCCTACACTTACTGCAAGTGTTTTACTTGGAGGATAGGATAAAGAATGACACTGGGAGATGAAAATCAGAGTAGATCCAACATAGCTGCACTGGGAAAAGTAGAATGGCAGCGTTTCCATGTGTCTGAATACATCCTTTTTATCATCTCTTTCACTTACTTTAGTCAATCAGAGACAATGTTCCAAGTAGATGCTAGTCAATACTGGGCAGGTATCAGAAGTGGTCACTCATCCTATCTTCCATAGATGGAAATTACTAGATTGTAAATTGTGGGGGTTTTACCCTGTGAATGCCATGGCACCAGATTGTAAGAATAGTTTTATCTATAAAACACTCACTGTACAGCTCTGTTATTATCATTCTTGTGTATCGATGCAGAATGATTGTAAGCAAACGGATTGTCAGGTAACACAAAGTGATAGGTGAGAAGGGAAGAATTTATTATAGAAAATATGAGCAAAGAAGAAATTTCTTTGGTTACTTGGCTATCTTGATTTCTTTGGTGAGCCTGAGAGAGCCTGCTTACAATAAGTAATTATAAGGAAACTAGAGGCCCGGTGCATGGATCGGTGCACTGGTGGGGTCCCTTGGCCTGGCCTATGGGGAGCAGGCTGAAACCAGCTCTCTGACATCCCCTAAGGGGTTCTAGATATTGAGAGGACAGTTCTAGAGTGACACATCCCAGGATATGGCTCCCTCCTCTCTGGTTCTGGGTGCGTCACTCAAAAACCACAGCTGCCAAGTCACCACAGCTCAGCAGCTCCTGCTTTGAGCATCTGCCCCCAGGTGGTCATTGCACATCATAGTTGCAGGTCAGATGATCATATGGTCGGATGGTCACTTAAGCTTTTAAATATATATTTATATCTGGTTTTGCCAACCAATATTGACTTCACTTCCACTGTGCACTAGGAACCATGTTCTACAGTGGGATCTAAAATGGTATAGACACTTTTTATTCATAAAAATGCTTATAGTCTAGTTGAGTTTTCTGTCAGATAATGACAGTCTGGGAAAAAATGAGGAAGAAGATGTTCCATTACTTGAAATAATAGTAACAAATTGTGTCTGGTAAAGAAATTCTAAGAATATTAACATAATTGGAGTGTTTATGAGAAAGAAAAACCATATTACCACAAGTGATTTTCAAGAAACTGTAAAAGAAAAGCTGGCATTTAGGGGTATGAAGAATTTTAGAAACCTTTATAGGAAATCTTTAAGATTTAGTGAGTGGGGTTCTGGCTAATGTTTACACCAAGAGGTTGGAGGACATATTATGAAGACAGCATAAGGGAAACTAACACCTCAACTGCTCTTCAAACTCAACTCTTCAAAGAGAAGCCAGTAACCTGGAAAAGATCAGAAGACACCACAGGTGTTTTCCACTAGGCCAAGAAATGAAGAATTACAATAGTTAATTATGGGTAAAGAATTAAATTCTTCACAATTGACATTTTTAACCAACATACCAGCATAAAAAATGGAATGTTCTTCTCCTACACTAAGGGATAAAGAACAAAAGTGGATGCATCAAGAAGAGAAGGCCAACTCCTGCTCAAGAGAAAAATCATACCACAGTGAAAGGCCTGCTGTGCAAAAGCCCATTTAGCAAGAACAGCCCAGACCTTCGTTTCAAATTTTATCAGAAGCCACTGGTCCTAAAGTATCACTGGCGCCTACTGCATTTTCACCAGGGACTTAACAGAAAACATCTGTTCTCTTACTTAAAAGTAAATCAATTGATTAAATCAACATTTGCTTTCTTTCTTCTATTAGCAGCATAGTTATTTTTCTTTTTTTCTCTCCTGACTCCTTTAATAACTTACTTCTGCTTGTGAGTTGAAATCTGGGAGAGAGGTGCTTCATGCCCTGCCTACATGGGGAACTTTACCAAAGGTCGAGCTGAAATTATGCTGAAGATCCATAGATGTAAACAATTTGGTAATGGTTCATATGTAAATTGTAAGCTTATATAACCACCCAAATGACCTCAAGCAACAAAGACACCTGTGTGTGTGTGTGTGTTAATATACAACATCCTCACTGCCTCGAGAAAGCCCTAATCATAATATAAATGTTTATTTTGAAATTTGACCTGTGTGTTTAAACTCATTTCATACTTTTACAAAGGAGATGCCATAATATGCATGGATTAGGTCTGTTTTAACATGGGTTTTCACTTGAAAATGGAATTTTTGTGATGAAACTTCTATGTTTGGAATCCACATTGTCTGAAATATTTTTCTGAGTCAATAGTACAACCCCTATATCAGCACTCAATAAGCAATAGGATCCACATGAAGCAGACCCTCAGGAAAAAAGAATAGCAACAGCGGCCAACTGTACAGCATGGATGCCATTATTCCCAGTATGAACTCTTGTCTGGTATCTACAATGTGCCAAATGCTATTCTAGGCCCAGGGGATGCGTGGATAAATGGCATAGTATTTGCCATAAAGTACCTCACAATCTAATAGGGAAGAAAAATAAACCTCTAGTCACAGTATCTGAGATAAATGCTGTGCTGAGGGATATATAAAGTGACATGAGATAACAGAGGCAGGAAGGAATGGCTCTGCCTTCAGAAAAAGTGGAGGGGGACCCACCTAAGACTCCACAAAAGAAGTGAGATTTGAGGGAGATCTCAAGAAGAATGAACTCCATATTTCTCTGGCATATTTCTATGAACTCAGCAAGTCATTTTACTGTTCTTCAGATTCTTCATCAATTGGCCAAGAGAGTACACAGTAAGTCATGTGTTTGAAAGACATGTTGAGAAAAATCGATCTCCGAAGCACTGCATATTTGGAAGGGGTGAGGTTAGGGCTGGGGTGAGATGAGTAAGAAAAACAAGGTGAAAAATAAAATACAGGAAGATTGCATCTAAAAATGGAGAGAAAGAGAAGAGAAACAGTAGCACATACTATTTATCTCTTCCTTTTGCCATCTTGGATCCTTAGGAAGCAATCAAAACCACTGAATAGGAAAATGAAATAATATGAATAGTTATGATCCTTTCTTGTCTTCATCAGTCAATATGGTATGTAATAAACACAATGTTTTACACATGAAGATAAAATTATCCTAGTATTAAGGCTCAGAAAAATAAATATTGCATGAAACATATTACATTATTACATTCCATTACATATTATACTAGCATATAGCAGGAATGGCAGGAAATATCAGGTTATTAAGCAGACAAGAAGAGCAACCATGCTGAAACCAGTTTGGCTCAGTGGTAGAGCGTCGGCCTTTGGACTGAAGGGTCCCAGGTTCGATTCTGGTCAAGGGCATGTACCTTGGCTGTGGGCACATCTCCAGTAGGGGGTGTGCAAGAGGCAGCTGATCAATGTTTCTCTCT
The DNA here is from genome assembly GCA_027563665.1 of Antrozous pallidus. Classification (NCBI taxonomy): domain Eukaryota; kingdom Metazoa; phylum Chordata; class Mammalia; order Chiroptera; family Vespertilionidae; genus Antrozous; species Antrozous pallidus. Next base: position 46,640,986 of record CM050511.1, on the reverse strand, counting down.
CATCGATGTTTCTGACTTTCTATTCCTCTCTCTTCCTCTCTGTAAAAAATCAATAAAACATATTTTTAAAAAAAGAAGAAGAAGAAGAGCAACTAGATGCCTCTGGAGAAATTGTGTGTACAATACCTAACTTACATGACTTGGGTGGGGATTAAACAAAAGATGTATATAAAACATACAGAACAGCCCTACCCAGTTTGGCTCAGTGGATAGTATTGGCTTGCAGACTGCATGATCTTGGGTTCAATTACCATCAAGGGCACATGCCCAGGTTGTGGGCTCATCCCCCAGTAGGGGCATGTAAGAGGCAGCCAATCAATGATTCCCTCTCATTATTAATGTTCCCATCTCTTTCTCACTCTCCCTTCCTCTCTGAAATTAATACTATATCCTATATAATTGAAGCCTAATATGCTAAGTGTCTGGTCATCTGGTTGTCTGTTCTACCAATAATAGCATAATATGTTAATGAAATGCTAAGACCATTTAACTGCTCCTTTGACGTGTACTGACCACCAGGAGGCAGACACTCCAGCTGGTAGGTTTGCTTGCTGCTGGGGTCCGACCCATTGGGACTGAGCAAGAAAGGCCAGACACATCCTGGAGCCCTTCTTCGGGTCCCTCCATAGCTGACCAACCTCCTGTGCCCCTCCCTAGCCCTGATCATGCACCTCAGGGATCCCTCAGCCTAGCCTGTGCCCTCTTGTAATCCGGAACCCCTCCTGGGATGCCAGAAAGCCATTTTGGCCCAATCCTGCAGGCCAGGCAACGGGAACCCACTGGTGCATGAATTTGTGCACTGGGCCTCTAAAATGTGTGTGTGTGTGTGTGTGTGTATAACATTCCCTGGCACAGAATTAGCAAATAATTGTTATTTTCACAGTGCAGCAAGTAATTGTTTTTATTGTTGACATCTGTCACTATCTAAAAACATAGTTAATAAGAAGGGAAAGTCCTGTCCAACCTTGTTATCATCAGTAGAGGCAAACTGAGAAGATTAGTGAAACAGAAAAAGAACAAATGCAAAAACTTTGCTGGGCTGCCTATTCTTCCTAGTTCCCCAAAGCATATGATAGTAATATGTGATGCTCAGGAGGCCCACCAGGACTACCTATTATTCTAATATTTTGACCTGGCAACATCTTTTGGCATACTAAAAGAATAAAAAATGAAAACAACTTAGAAAGAAATGTGCCAAGAGAGTTTCACAAAAGGGGAAAATATGAAAAAGTAAAATGAGAAAACATATGAAACTTGTCAACTGCTGTACCTATGTCTACATGTTTGCCGACTGTTAAGAGCACTGGTATGAAAGGGAATAACTCATCAGTAGTGATTCCTGCCCAGAAATAATACAAAACACAATGCAAAGACATATTGGCTTAATTTGCTGAAGGATCTTGGAATTAAAACAGGAAAGAAAACAGTTGTTTCCCTCACTGGAATGCCCCCAAACTAGTCTATGGTAAGTGTACCACACCCTGGCATCCATCACAGATCCTGTGGTCATCTCCCCAGGATGTGGGCCAACACTAGATATGAGCACAGATAAACATGGAACTGCACATGACAGAGAAGTGTAATGAAAGGGATATTATTTTCACATCATTGTCTGATGTGGAAGAGACAGACTAAGAATAAGATAAAGTTCTAGAATCTAACAAGAAATATGGCAAGCTCAAAAATTGGATGCCATCAAACCCAAGCACAGTAGGAGAGGAATTTCAGGTCCATAATTCATATGGAATTGGAAATAACGAGAGATCTGGTCAAAACTTCTGAAAAACAACCAAATCACAAAATTTTGATCTATTGAAAAAGTTCTTAATGAGGCCTCACCCAAAAGGATATATGGTCCAATCACTTAGTGATCTGTTCTCCTGGTATAGATTAAAGATCTTCCACATACCCAACTAACTGGTTAGCTCTAGGAGATGAGCTCTTGCAGAAGAGACTGACACACCTTTGTGGGAGATAAGAGACCTATACTTCGCAGCCTGGGCTATTTGTGTAAGGTAAAGTTATATGATAGGGCACACCTCTTTTTAAAGAAAGTTTGAAAACTAAAAGATTAAAGGGAAACACATGCAGCTCAGGTACACAAGAAAAAATCTGCCAAAGAGAGGGAAAGATGTGTTATCCAAGATGTTAAGTGTTGACATATTGCTGACCTGTATTTCAAAGCTTTGAAACACTACAGAAAATTGTGGTGTAAATAAAGTACTTGTAAAAGGAACTCACAACCATCAACTCCCCTGGAAATGTGTGACATCATAGTTGGGTTAAGATGGGTATATAAATTATCCCTTGTCTAACTGACTGTCAGCTGCACTAGAAATGCTTGACTAATAGCATGAAGAATCATATTTGGGAGAAATAGACCTTTCTAATATAACATACATATATGCTATCTAGATATGAATACTTACCAAAAAATCTGGCAGTTGCTATTCTCTCTCTTCTTGAAAATTAGTCTTTCATTAGATCCTCTGTTCAAGTCACATTTTTAAAAGGAAAGAAATGTGATCAAAAATGTGAACATTGGAAATGAGATAACAGCTATTTCCTCCAGAAAATAAAAATGCAAAAAAGGATTTTTCCCCTTGTGTATTTCTACAAGTTAAGTGAAAGTGCAAGATTTAAGAGATGATGAGAAAGTGTCCCTGGGAAGATTGGCAAGGTGAAAGATGTGTTGGCATAGTCCCAGAGAAATCAAGTGGCTGAAGCTTAGTGGTTTACCTGCAGGACAACAGGATGCCCTGGAGTCTTCTAAGGAAAATAATAGGGGAAGACAGGCTGATGAAAGTCCAGATCCCAGCTTAGGCAGAGAGTGTGGGAAAGGAAGAAATAAAGAGGCATGTGGTTACTTCTAAGAATAACCATATTACTTTAAAACTCAGCTCAAAAATTCAGAAATAAAAACTACTTTTGAAAAGTATATCAATGGACAAGAATTATGATTTGGGAGAAAGGATACTTTATATCAGATAATCTTCCTGAAATATAGATTTAATCTGTGTTAAAGCTAAAAATATTACTGTGTTTTTTTAACAAAATAGCAGACTTAAAAGCCTAAAAATCCTAATGATAAAGTAAAAATTTTAATGAGAATTTATATTTTGTCCAGCATATAATGATAATTTATGGTATTTGTACTAAATTCTTTGGTAAACTGGTATGCCATGAGCTAGGAAATTATATTTCTGATTTGTTGGTTGCAATATGACAATACATATGCATATGTATACATACACACATAGCCATTTGGGAGATGAATGGTATGGGAAGAGAGGTTCTAAACTGGATCTGAGTAGTTTTTGAGGCTGGAAGGAAACCAGAGATTAGGATGGAGGTAGGGATCTCCTCAAGGACCTTTATTCACAGTTAGAACCACAGACTTAAATTTTCCTTGAGCCATACAAAATCGTTCTACAAGGAATTCTAAGAACCCAAGAATACACCCCAGTGATCTATAAACAAGTAAATATCTGTCATACAGACGGAAAAAAAGTTTTAAATTACCATTAAAAGATAACACCCCATTATAAGTGCTGGCGAGGATGTGGAGCAAAGGGTTCATACACTGGTGGTGGGAATGCAGAATGGTGTGGCCACTGTGGAAAATTGTGTGGATTTCCCTAAAAAAAAATTAAAAGTGGAACTCCCATTTTACCTAGTAAGCCCACTTCTAGGAATATATCTCAAGAATCCAGAATAACCAATCAAAAGAATATATGCAGCACTATGTTCATAACAGTGCAATTTACAATATGTATGATTTGGAAATAGCCCAAATGCCCATCAGCAGATGAGTGGAAAAAAAAGTTGTGGTACATTTACACTATGCTAAAAAATAGGGAACTGTTACCATTTGCAGCAGCATGGAGGGTTCTGGGAGAGCATTATGCTAAGTGAAATAAGCCAGTCAGAGAAAGATAAATATCACATAATCTCACTCATATGTGGAATCTAATGAGTAAAATAAACTAATAACAAAATAGAACCAGAGACATAGAACCATGAAACAGACTGATGAATTTCAGAGGCAAAGTGGGGAAGGTGTGGGATAGGGAGAGGGGAGAGACTAACTGAGGAATTTACATGTTTACTAGAAGCCCAGCACAGGAAATTGTGCATGTGTAGGGTCCCTAGACCTAGTCTGTGATCAGGGAGAGGGGAGGGACCAAGAGGTGGTCAATGCACCTCATGGCGACTGGTCAAGCAGTCATTCCAGTTTTTACACTTATGGTCCCTGGCCATTTATAGTATAGGATATGCAGAATCCAAGGAAACAGACAATAGTGTGGTGAAGGTTTGGAAGGGGCTGGTGTGGAAAAGAGGGGTCAATGGGAAGAAAACAACAAAAAGACAAAGGGAATATCTGCAATACTTTCAACAATAAAGATAAATTTTAAAAAATAAAACATAAAAATAAACTACCAAAGAAACATTTTTATCACTTTTAAATAATTTTATTTTTTAAAGTTTTGTTTAAGATTTATTTTTAAAAAAAAGAGTTCTGCAACTCAATAAATAGAAAAATTTTAATTTTGGCCCAACTGTCTTATTTGATAGATCAACTTAGACTCAGAAAATAAAATAACCTTCTCAGAGTCTCAGTACCAGTTAAGTGCATAGTTAGGATCATGCCTTAGGTTGGGTTCTTCTCAAATCAGATCCCAAGACAAAGACTAGGGTGCAAGCAATCTCTTTGAGAAGTTACCTTCAGAAACCAGAGTGAGAGGATGGGGAAAATGAAGTAGGGAAGGAAAAAACCCAAGATAAGTTTTATTAGCAAGGCCTTCAGTCTTGCTGTGACCCTCTGAGAAATCATGTGGGACATGTCTCTGAATGTTCCTATCAAAGAATTAGAAGGCTGGGCATCCATCCATCCTCTCCTGTCCCCATAGGTTGAGGCCTGTCCTCTGGGACCTTAACTCCCCTCCACTTCTGAGCAAGAGAAAAAACACTTATGGCTCCAGTGGAAATCTTCAGATTGAGTCCCAGAGAATAGGAGATAGAAGCAGTTGGCATCCTGAAAACTGCCCATCATAGTCACAGGTGAACTTAGGTGAGTCCAGAAGCTACAGGGCATGGCATCAACAGCATCAACTGCCAACTTGAACCCAGGTCCTGCCTCACTGTATAACACTAACGAAGTTTGTTCATACTGCAAAACTCTCTTATTCTCTATGTCAAGCACCCCCTTTTTATTAACTATTTTCAGACACATAGTGACTAAAGCTACATGATGACACAGAATAAGCACAATTTCACATGTACTTCAGTTACAGATAAAATGTACCCTGTTTCAACTTCAGCCTGCTGAACACTTCTCTAGAGGAAAGATCTAGGATATCATCAGATGAAAGGGACTTAGATGAAAACAGGGGTCCATCCAGCACTCCTCTTTAGAGGAATGTTGTTCTATGAGAGCCAAGGCAAAGTAGTTCTGAGACACTCCTGGGGAAAATGGGGCTGAAAAGCTCTAGTGTAAACTATGCATGGATTTAGCTTGTGAGTCAGACCAAAGACTGTAATAGGGAACCTTCTGGGAAAGCACAATATCACGGATGACAAAGCAAAGCAAAAGGTAGAACTATTAGACAAGAAGTTCTCTCATAATGAGCGTGACACGGACAGCCATCATCTCCTTCTCTCACTCTATCAAAGATGCTGACATTTACCAGTCCCTATCCCTCTAACACTTTTACATCTTCTTTTTCAGGATTCTGGAATTGTTTACAGAATTCTTAATATTTCTTGGAGATACTTTACATTTTCAGATTATTATAGTTTGAAATAATGATTTGGATTTATTAAGTGGTCATGAATTTTTATTAATACTATTCTACTGACACAAATATTTTAGAGGAATGAGATTTAGAGGATCCTTTTTCAATAATATAAATTACCTTACAGTTAAAGAAAATTATTAAATATGTATATATGGTACAAACTCTCCTTCCCATATACAAACTTATACCTGGATATCTGGATTCACCTGGACACCCATAGAGCAAAGCCCACCATGGAAGCTACTATAAGGACAAATGTTTGCTCTATACCAGATGCTGTACCATAACTCTAGATATTTGCCAAAGTCAAAGAACTCATCAGTGTTATTTCCAGCTCATGTCAGTGTAACACATTTATCATCAGCTCCATTATTGGAAGACATGATGTTAGATTCTATAATAGACATAAAAATGGATCAGGAATAATGTCTCAAGGAAATTATGGCCTAGTAAAACCAAAAGGACTTCAATATAAACATTGTTATATTTTATAATATAGTATATATTACTTTATAGTATATAAACTAACATATATTATAACTGAAGATGGTATAAGAGTTTAAATACAAAACTGTGTGATGTGGAATGAGAAATTAATCCTATGGTGGAAAAAATAATAATGAAAAAAAGGATAGAGAGGTTTGGAAAACTTACAACTATATTCAAAATTCTCTTCCATTGTGAACTGCTAAAATGCTAACTTTGATTTGGTCCCTGGAAGAGTGCCTGAGCTCTAGCACCACTGGGCTTCATACACTTAACTTTCTCTTTGCCTCCCTAGCTCTCTCTCTTTTTGTCTATAGACTTCAACAATATATTAAGGCCTGAAGAACAGACTTGAGATGGCCTAATTCACTTCAAGTTCACAGTCCATACTAACTTGCAAATACTCTCATGTCTTCCTTAGCATAAGTAATAGCACTTATCTGAGTTTGGTGTGTCTTAAGGATAATGAGTCACAGACTGCGCACCAAGGATTGGTCAGGTGCAGGAATGGAATGACATTTTCTGTCTTGCTAAAAGTGCTATATTTCTAGAGGAATACTTATTTTTCTCCTATGAAATTCTTCTTAAAGAAATATCCCAAAAGTTTCGGTAAAATTTATTTTATAAATGCTGTTGAATCAAGCCAAATGTCCCTTGAATGTCTTAGTGGAAAACACTGAAAGAAAATACCATTTGAAAACGCTTATAACATCATGTGAAGAAAAATAAAATATAATAATAATATTATTACATCAGGCAGTGTACAATTCACTTTTTATGCATCTCTTTTTTCAGTCCTTATAAAAATCCTGTGAACTAGTTACTCTTGTAATGACCACTGTGCTGATGTGAAAACTGAGGCATAGAGAAATGAAGTAGCTTGGTGAATGTCATGGAAAGCTGGTAGTTAAACTCAGGTCTGTCTGATCTGAATCTTATAATCTTAACCACAGCTGAGTTTCAAAATCCATTAATGCTTTCTAGTTAGTAAACTAGATATAGATCAATATATGATGTTGCCTTAATCACAAGCCATATTTTTGCATGGTTTAATCAACAACACCATGAAGTAATTGATCCTGAACATTACTTTAGTGAGGCTTTATATGAAATGTTCTCATATATTCACCAAGGAGAAGAGTAGTAATATCAGAGGCAAAAAATATGCTACTTGAAACATTTTGGGGGTAGAATTTGTTAAATTTAACTGCTAATGATTTCATGTGCATATTCAGAGTCCAGATAGTCAGAAAATGTAAGAAGACACCTGATAATCTCTAAGCCTGCAAGCACTTTACCAAATGAGCATAAAAGTCCTCCAAAATGTGAATAATAACTTATTGCTATTACATTGTATGGAAAATATATAATTACTTGCTGCTCAAATATTATGAGTTGTTTGTAAAAAAAATGTTTAACTTATGGAAGAACATTAATATTAAAAGGATACTTTAAAATAAGGATAACATTATTATAAAAATACTAGAGGTCCGGTGCATGAAATTTGAGCATTTCAGCCCAGCCTGCACCCTCTCCAATCTGGGATCCTTCTGACAATCCAGGACTATTGGCTCCCAAATGCTCACCTGCCAACCTAATCACCCCTAACCAATCCCTGCCAGCTTGATCAATGCCTAACTGATCCCCTGCTGGCCCAATTGTCTCTAACTGCCCTCCCCTAAGTCCTGGGTGCCCCCACCTGCCCTCCCCTGCAGGCCTGATCATCCCCAACTGCCTCCCTTTAAGGCCTAGTCCCTCCAAACTGCCCTCCTCCTGTTCACCCACAACTGCCCTCCTCTGCTAGCCATCTTGTGATGACCATCTTGTGTCCACATGGGGGTGGCCATCTTTGACAACATGAAGGCATCCATATTGTGTTGGAGTGATGGTCAATTTGTATTTACCTCTTTATGAGATAGGGAATACAGTAGTAAGTTCCTTCAAAGAAAAGTTCTGGAAGCACAAGACCCTGATCTTTAACACTATGCTTATCTAATTAATGCTCCAGTGTGTGTGTGTGTGTGTGTGTGTGTGTGTGTGTGTGTGTGTGTGTATGTGTGAATGCATTTATGTGTATGCTTTCTTACTTCTTATGATATTCAACATATTTAGCAACTGATATGGCACAAACACCAACCAAGCAAAATATAGAACCCCCTAATGTAACAGGGGCTCTGGAAAGGACTTGCTTTACCAGGTATTAATTTAATTTGCTTTACCAGGTATGCTCCTCATACCCTCAAAGTATAAAATGGCATTTCCACAACAGGAAGCAAGAAACAAACTAACAGGCCCCTCTGATATTTCTCAATAAATAAATTGATTATAAATATCTAATGCTACAATGCCATTAGAAGAATTGACTAACGATACCCAAGAGCTAACCTTGGAAATTTGGAATCATGGCCTTCTAACCTGTGGTTTAAGCAGCAGCAATCTTCAGAAACATGGGCATATATTTTCTTCTTATTTATGCCTCTACTCATTCTCCACTCTATCTTTATCTTGTTACGCTTCAGAGAAGCACTAAGTCTGTTTCTTCTCCTTTAGTCATACCTCACAAAAGTTTGGGATTTCCTGTGGTTTGCTCCAGTCCTATACTCGGGAGAAAAGAAATATAAGAAAGGAAAGTTAGGGGCTATTTTCTCACCTTCCACTCACCAGCCATGGCCACAAATGTCCCCTGATGTAGACCACCTATGAAGAGGAAAGGATGCTTAGTTTCCTAGATGTGTGCCTGAAAAAAACTGTAAACCATGAACATATTCATAAACCAGATGATGCTCACAGAGAAACACTGACCCTTTCTTCAGCATATTATTTTATTACCCCAGAGATGGAATAAATAGCAAGTTTTCTTTCCCAACTTCTCATTTGCTTCTTCATGTTGTGGAAATTTTAGTGTTTCCCTACCATTAGAGGCACATGTGGATAATTTTAATGACTTCTTAGTCTATGATTGATACATAGAAAAGCGATAAACATCTAGAAGATCTACATGTGTTGCAGTCACCTCAGACTCCTACAAATCATAGAATCAGAGACAGTTATCAGGTTTGTTTTCTTTTTCCAAGATACAGAAATATTGATGATTAACAGCTGTGTTTATCATAATAAATGGCAGCATATTAACATTTTTACAGAACTCCTATAGAATGACTACCCTACAGAGCTGTTATAAATTACAAAAGCCTCACCCAAGCTCACACAAACACACACACACACACACACACACACACACACACATACACACACACATACACACACACATACACACACATACACATACACACACACACACACACACACACACACGAATAAAACCATTTAAGTGAAACGGGCACAACTGTAAATTCAGCTGAAACTTATTTTTAGACTATGGATCAAAAGAGGACTTGGAAAGCCAACCCAAGCAAAATGTATTCAGATGGATCACATCCTCCTCCAAAATATTAATACGATTAGGATTTACCTATTCCTGTGTATGGCTCTCTGATACCTTATAATGACAGGTATAATACCAGAGGGAGGAAGCAGTTAGAGAAAATAAGGAGGTTGAAAAGTGCATAAAACTTTGTAGAATTGCAAATATTTGGAGTCATCCCAATAAGTAATGAGTTTAAGAAGACAGGAATCCTCCCAGATTTAAGAACCCTGTCTACTATCAAAGCAATCCGCTTCTGTTGCTTAAAAGTGACACCAATGCCTCCCACATTATAACCTAACTAAGTGTGCAGGCAGCAAAATATGCAAATACTACGTTGGAGTTCCTGAATATCTAGAAACTAGAAAATCTGCACCGACAGTGCCTGGAATGCTTTCAGTTTTGTTTTCAAAATTCTTCCCTGTCTATGGACTTAACAAGTTACTGACATTCTTTCAAGATCATAAAAACTGTTTCAAGGACTTTTGATGTCAGAACAGTTCTTGTCTGCTGGGAAGATAGATGAGTGGCCACAAACTGCAGCTCTGAAAAACTAACCTAGTCTACACCCTTGGCAAGGACAGACACAGCTTAGATGAAGGGACACACGCCATCACTCCCCACTCATGCCCCAGCTTGTAGCATAGTCTCATCACAATGATTCCCAAATACCACCTTCCCTCTTGCTCCTCCTCCTTATTCTGCGCTGGGTTATCTGTTTGTGTCTACCTCATTACCAGTTATTACAAACCTCTGTGTACGTACACATTATCATTTCTCCTGCAGTTGAATAGCTAAATTGCCATGCACATGGATGTGATAACTTTGTATTATTTGCTGAATATTCTGACAATCCTCTAGAAGAGAAACTATTTACAAGTGCTCACCAGGGACTTGATCTGGCTAACATCAAGGCATGGTTGTACAAAGAGATTTTGCTTTCCCTGTCACAGGTTCATTAGGCAATGAGAGATCGACAATGAGCCTTCCACACGTCTGCTCCAGAGCCGGTCCATCCACACTGTGAAGGAGCTCCTCTTGATGAAAGGAAAATTACATTCCAATAGTCATTTCTCCTTCCAAGTTACCTGTTTCCTGACAACCCAAAACGCCAAATAAACATGGTTGAAGTATAACTTTAAAGAGGAGTTAATTTCAGAAACAGGTGGAAAGTGAAGCACTGATGTGTTCTTTGCTGTCAGTGAGCAGCCCCAGAACCTGGGCCACAAGAGATGGGTATGGGAGTAGCAGTGTAATTTACTATGTTAAATAGATTGCTCTCCAAACTCTGTAATGGCCAATTGAGTCTAAACCACCATGGAAAGAGTGGATAATAAAAACAGGAAACCTGAGACTTCCAGTGGAACAAATCTTTGTAAAATAGTTCATGGCCTCAGGAAGTTATGAAAAGCAAAGCCGCTCCATTGTGTAATTTATTTTGCACTAGAATCTTCCAGATAAAAGGAAAGGGTGATGGGCAAAGGGAGGAACAAGTACAGAACAACCATATAGGCCAAAATGTTTAAAATTTGGTTTTGTTTAAATACCTATGAGTTCCCTGCAAAGCCTCCCTCAGAATCCTTGCTATCTTTGGGTTATCTTTAACACGACTAAAAAGAAAGTCATAGTGTTTTGCTACCTGGCATTTTTGCACAAATTAAATAAAAGTTATCTGTTCTAATGATTTAAGGGTTTGCTATGTCTTACACTGAGTAATATCTTAACAGAATATATATAATAACCAATATTTTCAATGAGAGTAAAAAATATTTTAAACAGAAAAATGGTCATTTGTAGAAATAAATATAGTAGATAAAGCATATTAATTAGATTTAGTAATTTTTTTCATATTTACTTTTACTATTAGTAACAGGATTTTTTCTAGAGAGTTTTTTTAACTTTTTATTTCTTTATTTGAGAGACAGAGAGATCAATTTGCTGATCCACCCATTTTTGCACTCATTGGTTGATTACTGTATATGCCCTGATTGGGGATTAAACCCACGACCTTGAGGTAATAGCACAATGCTCTAACTAAGCGTCACCCAGCCAGGGCCAAGAGTGTTCTTTTCTGAAAAATTTCTTAAATTTAAGTCTAAATAATAAAGTGATATTTTGCTATATAAGTCCTACAAGGGCAGAAATGCTATGCCCCCTGCATAGTACATGGCATAAAGCTATTGTGTAACAAATTCAAAGAAATGAGAGAAAAGTAGCCCCAAATAAAATAAAACCTAACACGGCATATTGTTTCATTTCTTCTCAAGCTTCAGAATCACCCTTTCATTGCTAAATTAAACCAGGACTTTTTTATTTCCAGTCTCTAATTAAAACCAAGTGGTAGAGACAGTATAGAGGTTTTATTTATTCATTATGAACCCACTTAAAATTCAATTAAATAGACACAGGGAAATACTGTGGTAAAGACCACAGCTTCCCAACGTGACCTTTTCAACTCACCTGGCTTTAATCCTGATATGATTAGGCCTAATTAATGCAAAGATGCATTAATGAATTTGACTTTTTCCAAGACTCAGTCAACTAATGGACTGAAAACTCAATTTCTATAGTATTGGATTTTTATTGTTGCTGTGTGTTTTTTTTCCCTGGGTCTCTAGCATAAGAGGAAGATTAAGAAATGCATGTATGCAAACATTTGTGAATTACCTCTCTGAGGGATTAAGACTATTTAAAAGCAAATTTTGGCCTTTGGTTACAACATGGAGATGATGGAGGGAGCAACATCTGAGATCAACAAGGAACCTTTCATCTCTAGTATTTGCTTTCTTCCTTTTTTTTCCTTTTACTCCTCAGATTCTCTTTGTTTCTTGGTTATCTATATAGGACAAGACTTTTCAATATGAAGCTGCAGAGAATATAGGCTGCATTTTCTAGAGCTTTGATTGCAGTCCATTCCCAATGAGTTCCCAATATAGTTGGACATTACCTGAGGGACATCTTACTTTTTTCTTAGTTCCAAAGAATACACTGCCAGGAATTTAGGCAGCATTGTCTGAGGACGCTGGTCCCTGTACCTTTCCACAGCCAGCCAATGCCAACATGGTTGGAAAAGACCCAATGACTGGCTGTATACAGCCTTGTGTTTGCAGGGGCAGCAAGATGGCGGAAATGAGTCATGTAACAATTGAATGGGCAGATAATGTCTTCAACCATCTGTTCTGCATATGTTTAGTATATCATCACTATCTTGAAGCTCACAGTTTGTGCAGATTGTATTCTCCAGAGAAAGGAAGGGTCTAAAATGAGTCAGTGCAAAGATTAGTCTTAGTATAAGAGACAATAGATAATTGCCTGTCTCACCATGTTGTAAAAATTAGCTCTCTTGTAACCAACCACTTTGAGCATGAAGTTCGAAGGTTTACAGTTGTTAATCTGGATTTGCTGTTCTGTGACTCTTAACTAACACCACATCAAGTTCAAGGACATAAAGACACTGTTGTTTAAGGCTTCAATTTTATTAATAATATTCACTAAGAGTCTTTCCTTTTTTGTAGTAAGAGATGGACTTTCATTTCTTTTGATCCTGAAATAAGTGGCATTTGTAGTAGTTCAACAAACATGTATCCTACATTTTTGGCCTTGCACTCATCACAGAAAAATGCACTGCAAATAAAACCCAGAAAGGGCTACTTCTTTGAGGTGCCAGGATATCTGACTTACCAACTTTCATCATGGACTTGGCTCTCTCACATAAAAGGAATATAAAGTGCATCAATCAAAGAGCAAAGATACAGGAAGGAGTCTACTAAAGTGGGATAAAATGTGATGAGTGAATGCTGACTCCAGATTTCACCTCAGACTTCAAAAGACCTCTGGGATAAGATATAAATTAGTATGTTTTTGAAGAGATCAATTCCTAATTCCAAAAGGATTTTCCGAAAAAGACATGGAAAGTAGGAGCAGACATTGCATTCCAAACACTGTTCCTTATATTTTTTGAGTGAAAGCTGTATAAATTAAGAAAAATATGAAAACTTAGAATATTAATATGTGTTTATAAAGTGAAAGGATTAAGGACAAGGGGAAATTAAATTAACGAAACTGTCAACATTGATTTCTGGTGGGAATCTGGCTTTAAGCCAGATTCTGAAGGCTCCCAAATGCATCAATTGGCAGCATGGAGTGGGCAGGGAGTGAAAACAGAATGTGAGATGCCTCCCACCGCCTTCTGTGCTTCCCCATCTTCACACTCATCCTGCTTTATTAAAGTTATTTAAAATTTGGCTGACCATAAAACTCCTTGAGGACAGATACAACTATATTATTTAATTTTATAGCCCTACCTAAGATAATACTGTAATTAATATTTACTGAATAAATGGGGACACAAGTGTTTCTTTTGACATAAAAGCTCTCAGCACATCAAATATGTAGTTATTTCATGGTTAGTTATCTATTCTCTTTACCATGTTTAACTATAGCCTCTTCTTCCACATGGAAGGAAGGGCTTGTAACTCTGAATGATTTGAGTCTAGAATCTACCTCACCCAAGGATTGCTGATTACCTCTATGCACTAAATTATTCTAGTTAACATTTAAAATATTTCATCTATTATCTCTAACTTACCTACCCGTTCATCTCCTCTTTCCAAAATGGTCCCCATGCTTCCATTTTATTCCAATAAACATTTGATTATAATGATTATGGTAGTAATAATGGTGATGATGATAGTGACCCAGACACTTTCTGTTCTGTCTTATTTAAACCTTAAAATAATGCTATGAAGCAGGTAGTATTATTATCCCAGTTTAAGATGAGGAAACTGAGGCACAGGAAATTTAAGGAATTTGTTTAGTCACACTGCTAGGAAGAAGTGAGCAACACTTGTATTTGAAATCAAGTATCTTGGCTCCAAAGTTAATACTTTCAACACTATAGTACATCTCTCTCCTAGATGCCTTAAGAAGTGTCTATTACATGCATAGTACTGTGTCATTTGCCAAGGGAAATACTAAGATAGAATGGAAATAGAACTTGTAGTCAAGATGTTTAGTATGGGGAGAAAATACTTGAATTTAATAAGCAAAACACACTGAAGAACTGATGAATAACTTTTAACATTATAATGAGAATCAGAACCAATACTATCCCATATAATAAAAGCCTAATATGCTAAGTATCCAGTCATCCATTTAACCAACCAAAGTGTAATATGCTGATGATATGCTAAGGTCACTAAACTGCTTGCTACAACGTGCACTGACCACCGGGGGACAGACGCTTCAACCAGTAGATTAACTTGCTGCTGAGGTCTGGCCAATAAGGACTGAGCGAGATGAGCCAGACATGCCCTGAAGCCCTCCCACATGGCTGGCCAACCTCCCGTGTCCCTCTTAGGCCCTGATTGTGCACCAGTGGGGTTCCTCAGCCTGGCCTCATCCTCTTTCAATTCAGGACCTCTTGGGGGATGTAAGAGAGCCAGTTTCGACCTGATCCCACAGGCCAGGCCGAGGCACCCCACTGGTGCATGCATTCATGCACTGGGCCTCTAGTTACCTATAACTCTTACAGAGCCTTTTTTACTCTCACAGTAGATAGAAACTGAAGTGTAATGAAGGTTCATGGTCTACACACTGGATAACCTTCCCAAACCCTAAGCTTCCTTCAAGGCCACTTCAAGACTATCTCTTCTGAAAAGCTATCAGTCATTAACCCTAATTCCATTAAAGTCTTCCCTTATTCTAAATTTTCTGATTATCTGTAGCCTCAGAATAACCATCCCCAACACAAACTCAAAGAATCCCTTAGAATTGTATTTGAAGGTTAACTCTTGGAAGTTATGCCAATCTATAAAATCATAAACAGTATGAAAGCAAAAATTTTAAAATCAACTCCAAAAGTTCTTACATTTCTCAGTACAGTGCAGAGTTCACACAAGTACTCACTTAAAGAAATAATAAATGCCAACAACAGATTACTGGATGGAAGATAGATGTGCTTTTCTGTTTTTTGTTTTTTAAAAAATAACCTGAAACTTAAGGGGCAAGAGAGAGAAAGAAAGAGAACCCAAAATAAAAGGCACATTTGCTTTTGGTAGTATTATATTATCTCATCAGCTAGATTTGGTGCCCCAAAATAAAGACCAAGAACACAGGCAAACAGCCTGGTCTTGGCAGCAGGAAAAAAAAATTGCTCCTCCATCCCCATACTCTTATACACGCAAATACTTGAAAGCAAGAGTCAATTTACTGGCACCCAATGCAAGCATTTCTGGAAGTGATTACAGTCACAGATTTACTTTAAGTCAAAGGTGTTAAAAAATGAAAGGGAGACCATCCAATTCTTTTTTTTTCTTTGTGATGAATTGTTAAAAAAATGATACAAGTGGAGAGGAAAGAGGTGGGAAAAGAGACAGAAAAATAGATTACAGGAGACCAAATAAAAAGTTCAAAGTAGCAAGTACTGCAAAGTAACACTTCATCATTTGCAGTTTTCCTCCTGGGTGTTGACTAACTGGAGTGTTGTCATTACCTGATGAGTGGCCAGCTCCAGAGCTCAGAGTATTCCTGTCAAGCCTTTGGATCTAGACTCAAGTTCAAGGATGCACAAGAGAAGCCTCCTATCATTACAATATGTTTACAAAGTTCTATTAAACTTTTCCTGGTGAAAATATCAGCTCATTTCAAATGTTTCCTACTCTCAGTGAGTATGTCTAGGGAGTTACAACGAAAAATACCATGGGCTGAAAGAATGGAGACTACACAAAAGGAGTTATAAGCCTATGAACTATGCATTCTTTGAAGCCCTTCCTAAAAAGAAGGAAATCTAGGACATCCTTATCCACTCTTACCAATATCTACTTAACCATGTAGAGTCATAATAAATATGTAAGTATTTTGCGGTGAATAAGCACCTCTCCAACTAAGAATGCTGGTAAGAGTAGGGCCTTTAGTGAAGCAGATAATCTAAGCTACTCACTGTCAGTCTTCATCCTCTTTTCTCCTGGGTTTATTTGCTTTATCTCATTGTTCAAACTTCCCGGGGGATTTCTTTGTGTATGAACTCCCAGTCAAGTTATAGATTATTTTTCCCTTAACATGACACCTAAACTCTAGGTATGTATAATTAATCAACTAATAGATATCCCATTTGGGGTTGTTTTTTTGTTTTGTTTTGTTTTTTAGTATCTCAAACCTAACATAAGACAAATAGAAATCTTGATTCTTGCTGGTCCTAGCAACCCATTTCTTCACCAAATTTCTCCAGCTCAGTAAAGCGCAGCCACATCACCAATTGATCAAGTGAGCATTCCTTGATTCTCTTTCATTCACCTCTCGCATTCTGCCTGCCAATTCTGTTGGCTCTACTGCTAAATATATCCTGAGGTTTTTTTTTTTCTTTTTTCTTCATCTGAACATATACAACCCCAGTCTAAACCACTATTTTCTTTCACTTACACTACCACAAAAATTTCCTAACTCATGTCCCAGTTAATGTCATGTTATAGAGCAAATCAGAACCATTAGCTTATTGGCCAAAATAAAACCAAAGTAAGTTATTATACTTACTCTTAAAATTATTGTACATATAAAATGTGATCAACCTCCAAATAGAGAAAATAATGATTATCTGAAGGCAATTATAACTTTTATAAATATTCTATATTTTATTGAGCTTTGTAATGACTTCATTATTCAAGAAAGAATTAATACAGAGAGTGGCTAAAAATTGAGCATATACCTTACCAACACTCAGCAGCCACTTGATCCACTACAAGTAGCTTCCCAGCTGGTTTTCCCATTTCCACTTTTGCCTCCACTAAATTATGTTGTTCACAAAGCTACTCAAATAAACTTTTAAAGACACAAGTCAGAATATATGACTTCTGCACTTAAAAATCCACTGTGGCAGAGATCTCCCCACTTTCTTTATTTTCTTTAAAATAGTAATCCCAATCATCCCAAGTTTTAGGGAGTACAAGGCTGCTGAGCAGAGTTGATCTCTCTGCCGCCTTTGCACAAAGGAGGTGAGGCCATATGACTACATTTAGGCTTATGGATCTGAGCAGCACTGATGTGGATGCAACTTCCAAGTGATTTCAAAAATGCAAAGTCACTTATCCTAGACACCCTTTTTCTACCTTCCTGTGGATTGGAATATAGAGATGATTATAAGAATCCAGGAGAGCCTGACTGGAGAGACTCTGTGATTGAGTATTAAACGATGGTTCAATTCCGGTCAGGGCACATGCCCAGGTTGTGTGTTCAATCCCTAGTGAGAGGCGCAAAGGAGGCAGCTGATCAATGATTCTCTCTCATCGCTGATGTTTCTATCTCTCTCTCCCTTCCTCTCTGAAATCAATAAAAAGTATTTTTTAAGAGAAGAATCCAGCAGGAATATTATCTTAATTATTCTCAGCTGAAAAATAGTTTATAGCACATACTATTTATTTAGTATTTTTAAATGAATGAAAGATGGAAGAAAATAGTTAAGATAGCCTATACATTCTCTTGCACAGATAGTTAATGGATGTCTGAAAATAATGTAATATCACCATTAAGAAAAGTTCGGCAAAAAATAATGAAAGATAAAAAAAAAATCAATGCATGTATATTTAGTGCCAAAAATTTATAACTGAGAATCCAATAATTATCCCATACAATAAAATTGTAATATGCAAATTGACCATCACTCCAACACACAAGGTGGCAACCCAATGTGGACACAAGATGGCCACCACAAGATGGCCAGCAAGGGAGGACAGTTGTGGGTGATCAGGCCAGAGGGGAGGGCAGTAGGGAGGTACCAGACATGCAAGGGAGGGGCAGTTTGGGGGCAATCAGGCCTGCAGGGAAGGGCAGTTAGGGCTGATTGGGTTGGCAGAGGAGGACAGTTGGGGGCAACCAGGCCTGCAGGGAAGACAGTTGGGGGGAACCCAGGCCTACAGGGAAGGGCAGTTAGGGGCAATCAGCTGGCAGGAGAGAAGTTAAGCATCAATTAGGCTGTCAGGGGAGTAGTTAGGGGATGATTAGGCTGGCAGGCAGGCAAGTGATTGGGAGCCAGCAGTCCTGGATGGGATTGGGCCTAAATGGGCAGTCAGATATCCCTTGAGGGATCCCAGATTGGAGAAGATGCAGGCTGGGCTGAGGGACACACACACATCCCATACATAAATTTCATGCACCAGACCTCTAGTGGAAAATATTTTTAAAAAAATAAGCACTGGATGCTAATGAAATATGGCTAGAAGTGGCACAAAGGTATAATCCATGCCCAAGATAAAGAATAAAACAGAGTCATATAATTGCTATCAAATGAGAATCCATACTCAAAACTCAACAAGATGTTTTAAAAAGGAAAAAATATCACAGTAACTTAGCAAGTTTTCAGGAAATTATGTTTTGGAGCTTAGGTAACTTGCTCAGAGAAAACAAAGATATAATAGAAAATTGTATTTTGCTTAAATCCTTATAAGAAAAAGGGAATTTATTATCACACCTAAATGCAATGTTAGGAGAAAATTCTCAGACTTCAGGCAGAGCTGGACTCAAATGTTAAGATAATGTTATCAAGAATCTACTGTTCTTTATTTTTCAAATATTTTATTTTAAACTAAATTTAGACTTTATTAAAAAAAACTTATTAACTCAGATTAACAGTCTGTTCATATATAACTTTCCCTTACTGAGCTTCCCCTTTTGTTAACATCTTATATTAACTCTGGTACAATTTTCAAAGCTAAAAAAGTAACATTGGTAAATTTCTGTTAACTAAATTACAGACTTTGTACCGGTTTCTATGTTCGCTGACATCCTTTTGCTGTTCCAGGATTCCACCAGATTCCAACTTGCATTTAGTTGTTACTCTTGCTCAGTCTCCTCTGATCCATAATATTTCCTCAGTCTTTTCATGACTTTAATGATGTTGATACTTCTGAAGATTATTGAGTAGATATTTTGTAGAATATCTCCCAGTTTGGGTTTCTCTGGTTTTTATCTCTTGACTAGAAGAAAGTTCTGCATTTTTGGCAAGTACATCACAGAAATTATGTTATCTCCTTTTCAAAGAATCCTATCAAAGGATTAATAAGTGTCAAGGTATTTCCTTACAAATGCTACTTTTAGTCTCTTGGGTAAGGTGGTGTCTTCTGAGTTTCTTCACAGTAAAGAAACTACCTTCCCTTTTGTATGTTAAAAGTACTTTGCAGGAGATCATTTGAAACTACTCAAGTTCTGCATTAAGGAAGGTTATCAAAAAGATATGACCACCAGTTTAAACCATAAACTGACTCTGGCAACTGGAGGTTCCCTATTCCTTCCCCTGTCCTTAGCTTGTATGTCCTCCTTGGCTTTTCTGTGACCAGGAATTGCTCCAAGGATACAGCCTTGAGATAAAAAAAAAAGGGGGTGATGAGACCACTTGAACTATGTATGTGATTGAACCCAATTAGGACCTCCTGGTTTGTGACTGAAGTCAGGGCTTCTATGTAAACTTTTAAGATTTGGTGGGCAGTTGCAGAAAACAACTCATCTTGGAGCTGCCCAAGACAAGCCCTTTAAATAAGTTACCTTGCTTATTAACCTGCTACCTATCAATTTGGAATAGTCTGTCTTGTTCCTGGATCCTCTCTGCCCTTGGTATATGGGGCAGGTTTCAGATTACACCTGGGAAGCTCCCAAAGATGTTGCAATCTTACATCCTGGGTCTCCCACAAGCTTTTGTGCACTGATTTAGTGAGATACAAATGTTCAAATAGAAAAAAAAATCCTCCTTTAGTAGTGCTTCTTGAAAAATTATAAAGTTTACTGAAAAATATGTTGTAAGAAAACTATAATTTTATGAAAAATTATAGGATTAACTACTACTTTGCTTCAAAAGCTTTTTATCAGTGGTTATTCTACTTCCTTAGGCCATAGAACCTCTGATACTCTGCAAAGAGACAGGAGCTCAGAAAAATGCAAATAGGTACATGTTGACAATTTTTTTAAGTTTTATTATATTTATTAAGTTGACATTGGTTAATAACATATATAAGTTTTAAGTGTACAATTCTATAACACATTATCTATATATTGCGTCTCCAAAGTCATATCCTTCAGTCACCATATATTTGTCCCACTTTACCCTCTTTTACTTTCTCCCCACCCCATTTCCCTCTAATAACCATCATTCTGTTTTCTGTGTCTGTGAGTTTTTGTTTTATTTGATTTTTTTATTTGCTTACTAGAGGCCCGGTGCACAAAATTTGTGCACAGGAAGTGGGGGATGTCCCTCAGCCCAGTCTGCACCCTCTCCAATCTGGGACACCACAAGAGATGTCTGATTGCTGGGTAGAATCAGGCTTAAACGGGCAGTCGGACATCCTTCTCATAATCTAGTACTGTTGGCTCCAAACTGCTCGCCTGTCTGCCTTCCTGATTGCCCCTAACTGCTTCTGCCTGCCAGCCTGATCACCTGCTAACCACTACCCTGCTAGCCTAATTGTTGTCTAACTGCTCCCCTCCCAGATTGTTTGTTCCAACTTCCCTCCTCTGCTGGCCTGGTAACCCCTAACTGCCCTTCCCTGAAGGCTTGATTGCCCCCAACTGCCCTCCCTTGCAGGCCTAGAACCTCCCAACTGTCCTCCCCTGCTGGCCATCTTGTGGTGGCCATCTTGTGTCTACATGGGGGCAGTCCTCTTGTGTGCTGGAGTGATGGTTAATCTGAAAATTACTCTTTTATTAGATAGGATAGAGGCTTGGTGCATGGGGGGGGGCCAGCTGGTTTGCCCTGAAGAGTATCCCAGATCAGGGTGGTGTTCCCTTAGGGCATGGGGTGACCTGGGTGAGGGGCCTATGATGGTTTGCAAGCCAGCCACACACCCCCAGCAACCCAAGCAGAGGCCCTGGGATCTGGGATTAATTTACGTTCTACAATTGAAACTTTGTAGCCTTGAACAGAGCCAAGCCTTCTGCTCCCTCTGTGGCAATAGTCATTTCTATTTAGGTTCATTTAAATTCTCTAATTGAAACTTTGTAGCTTAGGGTGGAGGCCTAGGCTCTAGGGCTGCAGAAGCTTGGCTTCTTCCATTGCCCAGGCAATCCTAGCCTCTGCTCTCTTCAGCTCTGTGGCTGCTGCCATTTCTGTTGGGATATATCTTCTATAATTGAAATTTTGTAGCATTGAGTGGAGGCCTAGGCCAGCAAGGGCAGGCAGAAAGTTTGGCTTCCTCCATTGTCAGGGAAACCCAAGCTTCCCTCCTGCTCTCAGTGGCCACAGTCATCTTGGTTGGGGTTTATTTACTCCTGATTGGCTGGTAGGCATGGCTTATGGGTGTGGCTTGATCAGAGGTACAATTTGCATATTACTTTATTAGATAGGCTTTGTTGCTTTCTGTTTTCTATCTCATATGAAATCTTATGCCTCATATCCTTTTCTATCTTAGTTCCCTTATATTCTCAAGATCCACTCATGTTGCAAAGAACAGTATTTCATCTTTTCTTATGACTAATATTCTATTGTACATATGTACCACATCTTCTTTATCTAATCATCTAGCAAAGGAAATTTCAGCTGTGTCCATGTCTTGGTCACTGTGAATAATATTGCAATGAACAATGGGGTACAGATATCTTTATGAATAAATGTTTTCAAATTTTCTGAGTAGATACCCGAAAGAAGGGTTGCTATATCATATGGTAACTCTATTCTTAATTTTTTGAGGAAATGCAATACTGTTTTTTATAGTGGCTATACAAATGTAAATTACCAACAGTGTATGAAGGTTTTCCTTTCTCCATTATCTTCTTCTGTCTTGTTGATAATAGCCATTCTAATATGTGTGAAGTGGTATCTCAGTGTGGTTTTAATTTGCATTTTTTTAGAGCTAGTAAAGTCAAGTATCTTTTTATATATCTGTTGGCCATATATATATCTTCTTTTTTAAATATATTTTTATTGATTTCAGAGAGGAAGTAAGCAGGAGAGAAAGATAGAAACATCAATGATGAGAAGGAATCATTAATTGGCTGCCTTCTGTATGCCCCCCACTGGGGATGGAGCCTGCAACCCAGGCTTGTACCCTTGACCGGAATCAAACCCAGGACCCTTCAGTTTCCAGGCTGACGCACTATTCACTGAGCAAAACCAGCTAGAGCTCTATGTCTTCTTAGGAGAACAGTCTGTTCACGCCCTCTGCCCATTTTTAATTGGATTATTTGATATCTGGTATTACGTTACATGAGTTATTTATATATATTTTGGAGATGTTGTTTGCAAATATCTTCTCCATTTTTTATTTCTTTTTTTGTTGTTCTGTTGATAGTTTCTTTTGCTGTGCAGAAGCTTTTTAGTTTGATATAGTCCCATTCACTTATTTTTGTTTATACTTCCCTTGCCCTTGAGGTTAAATTCATAAAATCCTCCATAAGACCAAGGACCATAAGTTTAGTACCTATGTATTTTATTGTTTAATATCTTATATTTAGGTCTTTGAACTATTTTGAATTATATTTTTGTGTATGGTAATGAATAACATTCTAGCTTCATTCTTTTGTATGTGACTTTCCAATTTTCCCAGCACCATTTATTGGGAATTCGTAGCCACAAAGTCCAATCAGATTTTTGAGGGGTCTCCAGTTATCACCTCTTTCTTAATACTAAGGAATAAATGTGAGTCAATGTGATTTTTATAGGTCTATTTATATGCCCTTTCTTAATGATGTCCTTTCCTCAGTTTGTTATGAAATAAAAGGTGGAAGAAAAGAAGATAGGAAGGAGGGAAAGAGGAAGGAAGGAAGGAAGGAAGGAAGGAAGGAAGGAAGGAAGGAAGGAAGGAAGGAAGGAAGGGAGGGAGGGAGGGAGGGAGGGAGGGAGGGAGGGAGGAGGGAGCGGAAGAGAGAGAAAGAAAAAGTCATTTCATTTTCCTGTTACTTATCTTGCCCAGAATAGGGAGAGAAAAAAAAATAGTTTATTAAAGATGGTCAATCTTTTTTTTTCCCCTAGACTGCTTTTTAAGTCAGATTTGGACATGTATTCAAAACTAGCAATTTTTTTTCCACTCCGTTTTTCTTGCTGCTCTCATCACATCCACCCAACTACCTCTCAAAGATTTCATAGTTCTTTCAAATCTATCCTCATAGAAATTGTGCACTAGAACAAAAAAAAAATGTATTCCTCTGATTAAAAAGTAGAAAGCAGCTAGGAAGTTTTGACATCTGTTTTTAAAAGCAAATTGTTACCAAGATCCTAAAGTCACTGTGACTACTTTCCACAGAGTTTTTAAAGGCTAAATATATCTGAGGGCCTTTTTTCTCCCTTAATAGGATAGTTATTTCTCTGTTGAACTAACTATCCTTACATCCCAGGGATAAATTTCACTTGGTTATGGTGTATGATTCTTTTAATCTTCTGTTGAACCCATTTCCTAGTACTTTATTGGGAATTTGTCCATTTATGTTCATCAAAAAAAAAAAAGAAAACAAAACAAAACACTTTCTCATTTGAAGCGACTGACCCATCCCATGACATTTTTGCAGTGAATGTGCACTCTGTGTTGTCAATGACATTAACCTCCTTTCTGTTTTTGAAGTAATTGGGATGGTGACTCGAATGCATTTCATTTGAAAATTAAAAACAAGTTTTATAGGCTATTTGCTTTGCAGCTGAGGAATCTGGGTCAGTCATTCAGAAGGATATGGGCTTTCTTCTATGGACCTGCTGTGAGGTAAGGACAATACCTTTCCTAAAAAAATTCTGCCCTTCCCATTGGAAAGAGCTCTGGATGTTCTTTGCCACAACTATTTCTTCATCCTGAGGGTCTTCATCCTGAGGGTCATTGTTCTAGAAAATCTTGAGGCAAATCTATTATTTTAGCCTTTTATATAATATAATTTGGAAAGACCATTTTCAGCACGCCTAATTCAAATTAGTCCATCTGCTAAGCCCAAAATAGGTTTTCATAAAATGCAGATGCAATAATTGACTCAAAGCACAAAACACAGCATTTATACAACCCATTAAACAACAGTAAAATCCTTCCTTTTGTAAAGAGCAAAACTAAATGTATCATCTTTTAGCCAGAACAGTAAGTCCTATTTGTTTTAGCTTTGATGTTGCCACATCAATAATTCTTTTTCCGGTATGCTCAAAATCAAGGAAAATATTCTGATGATAAGCCTTGTCTTTAGAACCTCCTCCTTTAAAAATACTAAAAAAATAAAAAAGAGATCTTTAGAGGCCTAAGCTCCCCCTTTCATCCACTGAACATTTAATTCATTGAATTTCTTTATAACAACACAAAAATCAAATCTTCACCTAGAAATTTAACACAAATTGGATTCAAAAGAAAATCTAACATATAATTTAATGATAACAGGAGGTTGGGCATGCACAGCTAAGTATTATAAAGCCTGTTGTCTATTCAATAATGTTGCTATTAATTGATATTAAATTATATTTATGGTACAGGAAATAGACATGTCTTTAGCTATTTGCTTTCTGAGTTAGTATTTCAGTATCTTAAAGAAATGATTACTCATGAGAATAAAAATATGGATTCTAATATTTCCACTTCTCATTTAAAAATCACATATACTTCTCTTGACTCATTTGCATTTTACTTTTTAAATTAAACAACTGTTTCTTTTAATCTTAGGGGTAATTTTTTTAATTATAAAAGTTTCACATAATGGATGAAAGTACCTATGATTCACAGCATTGGGAGTGAGGGCAGAGCCCTGTTAGCATTTTGTATTGAAAACTATAATTCTAAGATGGTTCAGCACCTTCAGTTTTCTTTGAACTGTAGTATTAAAAGTGATCTCAGGACACATATCACATGCTTGAACTTAGAGATAGATGTTAGGAGATCCTGCTCTCATAGCAGAATAGAAAAGAAAGAACTATTCAATTTCATTGAATTGATGATTCTGTATGAACCAGTTTATTAAGATTGGAGAAAGAATAAAGATGGGAAAATTCTCAGAGGCCCTTTACAATTCACTTGGAATTTTTCAAACATGAATTTTTCACCTATCTATATATATACAAAAGCCAAGCGACCGAACGACAGAATGACTGGTAGCTATGATGCGTACTGTGGCAGGCAGCCAACTGGCCCTATCAGGGCCCCGATTGACCCCCCCACATCTCCTATGACCCAGCCCCTGGCAGGTCTGGCCCCTGATTGACTCCTCCCACCCCAATCAGGGTCAGAGGAAGCTAACCAACTGTCCAGAGACCCTCCTGCTGGCCACTGCAGCCCCTGATCAACACCACCCACCTCAATCAGGGGTGGGTCCACCTGGCCAACTCCCCATACCCTCTCCCCGGGCCGGCCTGGCCCCCAATCAGGGGGGGAGGGTGACTGGATACCACCTGTGGATGAATTCATGTACCAAGCCTTTAGTATATTATATGGAAAGAAAAGTATTAGAGGTCCTGGGAGAGCTCAAATTGTCACTTTAATTAATGAAGTTGGGGGTGATAAACAGAGGACTGAAAGAGGAGTTAAGAGATTTCTCTACTAATTAACTGTGCAGCCATAAAAACAGATCTTAGCTTCTTTAGCTTCTTTGGTTCTAAAAAAGAGGGAATTTGGATTAGATGACTTTTCATGGTCTTTTTAAATGAATAACCATTTGAGCATTATCATTGTTTCTAAAGTATGTATGAGAAATACGTATAATTTCACAAGGAAGGCCTTTAAAATGCACCAAATAGGTCTTTGACAATCTAATTATGTGTCATTATAATTAGAGGCCTGGTGTATGAAAATGCATGCACTGGATGGGGGGGGTCCCTCAGCCTGACCTACCCCCTCTCACAGTCCGGGAGCCCTCAGGGGTGAGAGGCATCCCAGCGATCAGGGGAAGATGACACCCCATCACACCTCTGCTGTAACTGCTGGCAGCACAAGCCTTGGCTGGCCCTGGTTACCTGAGCCTCGGGCAGCCCTGGGCAGCTGGGAAGCCACCATCCAAGGCTTGCCTGCACGTCAGGCCAGCAGTGGGCAGCTGGGGGGCTAAGGGAACTGGGGGACTCCAGAGGCAGGCACCCTAGCAGGGCTGAGGGGACTGGGCACCACCATGTTATAGGCATGAGGGTCAATAGCATATTTCCTCCTTATTGGTTGTGGGCACTGCCATCTTTGAGGGTGAAGCAGTCAATTAGCATATTCCCTTCTTATTGTGAATGTGAAGGTCAATTAGCATATTCCCTCTTTAAAAGATAGGGTGTCTCCTGTACTATTTTAGCCATATCTCATATGGAGATATTCATAACCCATCTCACATTCACAGAAGTAAAAGGAATATCTCATCAACTTTTGTACTTAATAGTTGAGTAGAGAAGAACAGCAGTTGCCTTTCCCAGAGATCTTAGAGGAGGTGTGACAAGATGAACAAAAAGTCAGCAGACCTTGGTATATGCATGTGTTCACTCTTCATTTACCTTGGCAAGCTTTCAAAGCAGGATTTTGATAGTTTTTCTGGAAGTGGCTGCTGAAATCAAGTCTCCTCCTGACTTCTGACCATGTGGACAACAAAAAATATTATTTGATTATCAGTTTATTTTGTTCATTAAATCCCATGAGTGAGATCATGTGATACTTGTCTATCTCTGACTGGCTTATTTCACTTAGCATAATACTCTCCAGGTCCCTCCATGTTGCCTCAAAGGGCAAGAGATCCTTCTTATTTACAGATGCATAGTATTCCATGGTGTAAATGTACCACGGCTTTTTTATCCATCCATCTATTGATGGGCATTTAGGCTGTTTCCAAATATTAGCTATTGTAAATTGTGCTGCTATATATAAACATAGGAGTTTATACATCCTTTTTTCTTGATGTTTCAGGTTTCTTAGAATATATTCCTAGAAGTGGAATCACTGGGTCAAATGGGACTTCCATTTTTAATTTTTTGAAGAACCTCCATACTCTATCACAGTAGCCACATCATTCTGCATTCCCACCAGTAGTACACTAAGGTTCCCTTTTCTCCATATCCTCAAGAGACATAGAAGCATGGAACAGACTGATCAACCTCAGAGGGAAAGCAGGGATAGTGGGGAGATTAACCAAAGAACTTATATGCATATATGTATAACCCATGGACACAAACAATAGTGTGGTGAAGGCCTGGGTGAGGGGTGAGTGTGGGATGGAGGGGGTCATTGGGAGGAAAAGGGGAAATCTGTAATTATTTCAACACTAAAGATAAAATTTAAAAATATAAAACATTATTTGAGCTTGCACTGTGTAGACAATATTTTCTTGGACTCTATGGAGAAAGTTCAAACATATAAAATCCAGTGACTTCTTTCAAAGAGCGTATTGTATATTTAGAGCAACTGAGACTAGAGGAGTGGGTTTTGTTCCATTCCCAGAGCTAAGATATGCAACCATTGACTTAATTCCTCTAACTGATAATATAATTGGACAGTATAGAAATATTTTAACACTACTATAATTTAAAGTCATAATAGCTCAAAAATAAACAGATTAATGAAACAGAATAGCTTGATTTAATGTTTTAAAACTAATGAAATTTATACATCACAAACCAAGGAGGTAAAGATGACTTGAGCCAAAGAACTAGAGCTAGATAGAGGAAATCAGTATGTGATCAATGTAGGCTTTTGTCATACACTGAAATCTCTGTATGGATTATAGAGTTACCACCAAAATTATATTCACAAAAAAATGAATATTTTAATGTACTAGTAATCTGATTTCTGCATAGGTAAGAATAATTAGCATAAAAAGCAATAAAATGACAATATAAAAGATAATATATATAACCACACAAAATTTTCAAATTTTGCATGTTAATTAGACTGACCAAAATAAGGCAAACAACAAAGTAGGAGAAAATATTCACAGAAAATATCAGAGTTCAAATATAAAAATTTGAACTCTGATGTAAAAATTCCACAGAAATTGTCATAACATCAAAATCTCCATAAATAAACTGAAAAATAACTGTGAACATACAATGCACACACACACACACACACATACTTCTATAACTGTCAGGTTAACAGAATTTTTTTCAGTGATACCACTCAATTTTAGGGAAAACATGAGATTAGTACACAGTGCTATGAAAGCCTATTATTTAGTATGCAAGAGGGTATAAAATTCTAAAAGTCAATGCGGTCCTATATTTTAGAGGTCTTAAAAAGGCTTAGATAATTTGACTTCTAGAAATTTAGCCTAAGGAAATACACTAATGTGTGGACAAAGTTTAAGTACACAGATGTTTAATGCCGTGATATCTATAATGGCGAATATTTAATGAGTTAAAAAGAAACACGTTGAAAGCCAAATAAATGATTTACATTGTGATTATCAGTGTAGAAAAATTTTATGTTAACTAAAGAACTATGAGATTGTATATGATAAAGGCTCATCTATATAGTGTTATTTTATACAGCACAAGATAATTCTACCTTCTTACAATTGTATATGACTACAGTGTGCTGACAGATCATAGTTCATTCCACCATAGAACAACTGGATTGTTTTCACAATCTTTTGTTATTATAAAGAGTGCTACAATTAACAGTCTTATGCATACATCTTTATATTTAGACTTCAAAACATCCTTGCTTAAAGGACACTACAGTGCATATGTCTTCTCAAGGATGCTTACCCTGCTGGTAGTATCCAATAGTTAATTTTAGTTCAAGCTGTTGTTACAATAAAAGCCTAAGGAGGCAGGTGAGTGGGGCTATTTTTGTCCCTATATCCAAGCAGCCCCTTAGCTCTCTTTCACAGAAGCTTGTGTCAGAGTAATCCAATTATCCGTCACTCAAGGTCTGCTGGTAAGTCCCAGCAAATCACCCTAAGAAAAGCCAGAGTAGAAACTGGTTTGGCTCAGCGGATAGAGTGTCAGCCTGTAGACTGAAAGGGTTCGATTCTGCTCAAGGGCGTGTACTTTGGCTGCGGGCACATCCCCAGTGGGGGGGGGGGGGTGCAAGAGGCAGCTGATCAATGTTTCTCTTTCATTGATGTTTCTGACTTTCTATCCCTTTCCCTTCCTCTCTATAAACAAATCAAAATATATTTAAAAAAAGAAAAGCCAGAAAATAAGTTGTTGGGAAGCACACAAGACTGGGTTGGAAAGTTTGTAAGGAGGATATTCCAAAAAAAGGAAGTATGTGGAAGGCTGCCTGCCCTGTTTATCAGAATTCTGTCTTAGGGGAGTATCGAAGACATCCCCTTAATTATTCCTTGACCTTCCAAACAAGTCTGTGCACGAGCAGACCTCCAGGTGTTTACTGGAATCCTTATGCCTAATCTTTGGGTGCCCTTGCCTTGAGGACAGTGCAAACACATGTGTCCTACCAAGATTACTCATCCTACTGATTTTATCTAAAGATAAAAACTGCAATAAATGGGGGAGGTAAGAGATCAACTGAGGGACTTGTATGCATGCATATAAACATAACCAATGGACGCAAGACACTAGGGGGTAGGGTGAGGGCATGTGCCAGGGGCTAGGGAAGGCTGAGGGAAGGTCAACGGGGAAAAAAAAGGAGACACATGTATTACTATTTTAATACTTTAAACAATAAAATTTAAAAAATAAACTGCAATAAAAGCCTAACAAGGCAAGCAATCTGGCTGTCTGGTTGCTATGGCCACTCAGTCCCTTAGCCTCTCTTTCACAGCAAATGTTGTGTCCGAGTAACACATTCATCCGTCACTTAGGGTCTGCTGGTCAGCCCTGGCAACAAGTAAATGTAAACTTCTCTTTCAGGATCTCTGTTTCCAAATACAATCACTAGCAGCTCTTCATCTTTAATTCCCTCAGGTGACCTGTTCCTTTGTGTAGCCACAATATGGAGGCCTCGAGTGTCCCGAAGTTTTATACCATGAAAGACCACATGGGTTGTCACCCCATACTGATGCACTGTAGCATATGTTTGTCTCTGACAAATGAATTTGCATTATAAGATCCCCTACTGAGGTGGGAAAAGGGATATTTTTTGGAAAGAACTGGGAAAAGGATTTTCTTTCCTACACGGTGCTTGACTAATTTTTTTTCTTTTTAGTATATTTATGGGAGGCTTTCAGCAACTCTTTCATATGCAGTTCCAAGCAATTCCTTATAACGTAAAGATGAAAGCTCATACTAACTCTAAACACACGTACTAAAACAAATCTCATCCCTCCAAACTATAACTTAGAATCAAAATTCAGAGTGCGTGTGATTTTCTTCCTGCAAACATGACTCAGATCAGTAACTGCTGGCTTCACCTTTGTACCTCGAAGCCTACTCCCTTTTCCTCTCAGATTAATTGGTACCTCATTTGGGGACAGCAGTTGAAATGTGATTACATCTCAGGCTTCCAAGGGCATTTGGAAGTTCACAAGGTGTCAGGGGAAATCTCAGCAGCATTGCAAAGAACAAAAGCCAGAGGAAAGGACCAGTGCCAGCTGAGATAAGTCAGCACACCAGGCTGGGCCAATGCCAGTGTAAACAGCTGAGGAGAGCTAGAACCCCATGGCATCAGAGGAATAGACCTCATTAGAGGGCCAGCAGCCAATCTGGAGCTGAGGATGAGTGGAGAGAGTGAGCTATCTTTCCCAGCTGACCAAATGAGATCAGATCAAAGAGCCGATGAAATTATTTTATTCTGCCTAAAGCACCCTTCAGAACCAAAGCCAGGGCTGCAGAGCTGATGCCAATGGTACACTAGAGTCCTTGGTGAGCCATCCTCAGGGCTGAATGAGGAGGCAGTTTGAGAGATTTTCATGGAAGAACAAATTGAAATAAGCACAGCTGAAAACTATAAACAGCCAATGCTACTGCATTGCTAACCATTAGAAAACAAGACATTCCTAGCACCCCTCAATTCCAGACCCCTGTTGACAGACTAACAGACAACATAAGAATTGAAACTAGGAAGAGGTATCAGGTGGGCATGTGCAATTTTTACGTGATTTTATCTGAGGAATATTTTTAATTAAGGTCCACTTAAGGAGACTTTTCCTAAAAACTGAGCTCCTGTTAAATGAAATAAACTCTAGTTACAGGCAGTCATCCATCTTTACCTCCTTTTATCCAGATTATCTGAGGAAAAACATTGTAATATCTAAAAGAAATTTTAAAATATAAAGTGTGATCTATGAGGTTGGTATATCTTGCTCTTTCCAAAAACATTAAAGTATAATGTAGTTGGAAAATAAAAATATGAACATTCATTCCTGAGAAGATAGCTGACATGTCAACATATGTAAACTCATTTGCTGCTGACCTTTAATCTAGATGCTCTTTCCAGTTGAATAGGTTTAGAAATAGATGTAAACAAACATCTATTTTGTACTGTGTTATTTTGCATCTGAAAATTAAGTACTGCTTTGAACTTGTCAACCTAAAATTGTCACCAGCATTTTAATGCCAAGAGGAGTTCCCATTATGGGGTACAATGAGAGCAGGAGCTTTATTCAGTGTGGAACACCTCAATTGTAACACAGCTCTATTATGACATAGCTAAATTATAGCTGTAGAACAGCATGGCTGGGAAGTGGTCCCAGGAAGAATGCCCCAGTGTTGCAGTTCTGCTTTGGTGTTACAGCTCCAGTGGTATAGCTCTAGCCAGGTAAAAAGTCTTCAGTAGAAACTGAAAGCTCACAGAGCCAAAGTGGAGCTGCCTTAGAGAAAAGTCCCTGCCCCTGGCCCCTGATTAGTGTCTTCTTAGGAAACAAGGAATCCAAATCCAAACAGTTTGGTTCAAAAAGCACTGTCCTGATTGATTAGAGTAAAGCTGTTCTGATAGGTCACTAAAGATGCTATTAGGGATATAGCTGTGTGGCTCCTATTGAACAGGAATGTCTCAGTCCTACTGGCTGAAATAAGATGCCAGGAACTCCTTTATAAGGGTTGCTTCAGATGGTAGGAATAGTGCAGGCAGGCAATTCAGTGCAGACTTCCTTCCATGAGAGGGCCCTGTTTAGCAAGGGCTGCTAAGCTCTATTTTTATCTGATTCCAGCCAGCCACCAGGAGCCTTTCTTAATAGGTACATTCATTTTGGAGGTCAACAAACTGAACAATAAAAAAATTAACACATTAAGTAAAGGTAACATGTTATTTGCTTCAAAGTTGCCTTTGTAGTTCTAATATCATTGTCTAAGTTACAAAAGAGACACAGAACAATGCTGTTATTAGTTGAAATATGAAAATAAAAGTAAAACATATAATTTGCCTCTAGCATCAAAACTAAGATAAAGTTGGTATTTTTTGTAGTGCCCTCAAATGTTATATCACATTATTAAAAAACACCTAGTGACCTTAGAATCCACAATGATTAATCTTTATCAAATTTTTATTTGTGTATTTATATAGGTTTATTTCTCTCTCTCTCTCTCTCTCTCTCTCTCTCTCTCTCTATCTAGAGAGAGAGAGAGAGAGAGAGAGAGAGAGAGACGCAGAATCAGTCCTAGACACTTTAAATTCTTTATAATATCAAAATAATTTTAACACTGTAAAATAGATACTCATCACCAACTTCATTTTACATGTGAAGAAACAGGACTAGAGAGGCTAAAGAAATCATCCAACGTCACACAGCTATCAAATAGGAGACCCAAGCATTTTAACTCTAAATATCCTAAAGATTCACATAATTTGAATTCTTTCTCCTAGAATTAGATTCCTTTCTTGTGAGATGTAAATTTCAGCAACATTTTGTGGGAAACATATTCTTTTAGTGTTTGGCTTTTAATGTTTGTCTCTTAGTTCTGAATGATAGTTTTTCTGGGTATAGTAATATAAGTTAAATGGTATTTTTAAATATATCATTCTGCTAAGTTTGGGTTTCTTTTGCTATTATTGAGGCTTCTACTCCATCTTTGCCATTAATGGATAGGTAATATGTATTTACTCTTTGATAACTTTTAAGTTTGTCTTTGTATTTTTGTCATTTTATTGACCCAAGATATATCAGGTTCAACTTTTCCCTATTTTATGTCTCCTTTAGCTTCCAATAAGGGTTTTGTTAATGTTAATTGTAAAATAATGGATCCACAAATATAATAAAAATGTAATATGTGGCATTTTTCTCTATTAATGTTTTATCATTTCAACTATCTTATAAATATACTAGAGGTTTAGTGAATGAAATTCATGCACAGGTAGGGTCCCTAGGGCTGGCCCATCAGGGCCTTCCAGTTGCCAGCTGGGGCCATCCTTCATTTCACGCTGCCCCCTGGTGGTCAGCACATGTCATTGTGAGCAATTGAACTCTCGGTCTTCTGGTTGAACTCACAAGGGGACACTTTGCATATTAGGCTTTTACATATAAAGATTGCTAAGTTCTTGAAGATGAAAAACATTTTTTATTTATTTTGTATCACCTAAAACAGAGCTCTGCACCCAGCAAAAAATTTCAATTAATGATTTTGGATTTGCCCTTACTTCTTGTTTGAACTAATTTCTTCAGATTTCGTTACACAATTTAGTTAAGTGTCTCGCCACTCCTCATTTTTTCTCTTCCTCTCATTGCTAAGACAAGGAATTGAAACCAATGATAAAATGAAGGTAAAATCTTAAGGTTCTCCAAAGGACTTATATGCATACATATAGACCTAACCAATGGACACAGACAACAGTGGAATGGGAAAATGAGTGTGGGGGATAGGGGGTTAGTGGGGAAATAAGGACACATATGTAATAACTTAATAAGGAAATTTTAAAAATCTTAGGACTCATACTATAGTTGGAGCTTACATAGAAACTACTACTGCTCTCTAGTTTTTAATTATATTGTATGTAATCAAATTTAATCAAAATATCTAGTTACAAATTACCTCAAAATCATTTAAAAGGTCAGGTTGGTAAAATACAGTTTTGCAGAAACATATTTCCATTCCAAATAATTCTGAAATTTATCTAAGATTTCTTCTATAAGGATGAATTCTCAAAAAGATTAAAATATTTTAAGTGAAAACTTTTCTGCACCAAATAAAGCACAAGATAATGTCCATGTTTTTTGCTGTAAGAGACGAAATCTTAGTGAGAGCTATTCAATTATGATGTATTGAGATATAAGTTGAAGATTAATCATCATACTGAAGCACTATGGAAATAACCCATCTGTAAAAATTAAGGAGGGCTTAACAATTTAGCATATGTTATATGCAAAACAAGGTGATTTACTCTATTTTATTTTTTACTTTAAGAAATTTTCTGAACATTGCTATGCTTTTCTTTTAAAATCTGATAAATGCAATAAAAATGGCAATGATAAGGTTAGACATTTTTTTCTATTTTAAAGTATTTTAACAAACTCAATCTAACTTACACTGAACATACTAATATATTTTATTAGGCATAGTAAGGTCTAACTCTTCCTACTTACAAGGGTAAATGGGCTTTAATTACATTACTCTTAAGTTAGAAAGAAGAAAATACTTTATGAGATCATTTTGAAAAGAATTATCTAATATAAAACAAAGACAAAGTAAATTTTAAGAGCAATATCACACCTTGACAATTTCAAGATTGATGGAAATGGTCTGAATTATCTAAAAATGTTCTAACATAGAACAGATGATTCAAATAAGAGATAGCCTTATTTTCTTACAACATCTTCGAGGACGCATATAGCATTTCTAACTAAAGACAGCACTCCACTCTCAGACCTAGAAAGAATTTTCAGATATAATTTAATTTATTATCCCAGCTTGTGGTTCTTGGACCCATGGAGAACTGTGTAATTACAAGAGATACACCAACGTATGTAGAAGTCAATAACTTCTTTTAACAAAATCAATATATCTTATATATATTTATGACTATTTTAATGCATAAACATGCGATTATGAGTGTAAAGTATAAATAAAGCATTTCTAAATCTATAGATATTATTGTCATATTTTTTCCTAATCAATTAACATCAAAAGTATAATTTCCTAATTCAGGGAATATTTGGAAACTTGAAAAAGTAAATGATGGATCTATTCCCTGTCCCCCATGCTTTTCCATTTCTTTCAAGCATGCTTATATCTATGATATAAGCTCCATGAAGGTGAAAATGTATGTCAGTATTTGTTTACTGCTGTATTCCTAGAATAGTCTGACATATAATAAGTACTTTAAAATGTCTAGTGAATGAGTTAGCGAATGTTGATTAAGTATTTTAAATCAACCTCCACTAAATATTAAAGAGTTTTAAAAAAAATCAGCATTTAAGAACAAGTTACATAGAGGTTGTGAAAAAAACAGCCCTGTTGTATTATTTTTTGGCAAAAAGCTATGTCATAGCATAATAAATTTTTGTGTGTGTTTATACAGAATAGCTATTCAGACTCTTCACAATTTATTGCTTTTTTCATGCTGAGATAAAGACTTAGTGAGAAACACATTTACTTTTTGGTGCTTTGGAGACTACCTGCTCCTGGGTGCCAATTGCACTCTGGCAGAAGGCTAAAGGTCTCCACGGAGCAGCTGGTGTCAGCATCACATAAAATATGGTCCTGGAATGGATCGTTCTGCTGCTCAGGGAACACGCAGTAGAGGCTTAGCTGGAATAAAGAAACAACAAAGCCATGACATCCAAAAATAAAATCAAAGGGGATCAAGTTAGTATTATTTATGTATACTGATACTGGGCTCAGTAGTATAAACACCTCACAGCTGTACAAATTTTAAGAAATCAACTATATCATCAAACATCTCCTTGGGTATAGGGTACTTAGGCTAGGCATATCTGTCTTCCATATACCACTGGGAACCCTGTTACAATAACTGTCTCAGGTGTCCTCTTTAGTTTAAAGATGTGGTTAAGAAAGCTAAATCTGATGTCAGATCATGAGGATCCCATGCATGCAACCTCTTGGCTCTGTGACCTTGGGCAAGCTATTTGACCTCTTCCCCCTATTTTTCCATTCATTCAATGGGAAAAATAATTGGTCTTATCTTCTGGACTTGTAATGAGGATTCAATGAAATAATCCATGTGAGGGATTCAACCCCTTGCTCTGGCTTATAAATTCTGAATAAACTTCAACAATTATTGTCATTACCATAAGAAAATAAAACTGGGCCTGTGATTATTACATCTGAAGCATCTTTTTAAACCTAATTAGACTCGCCAAAACCGGTTTGGCTCAGTGGATAGTGTTGGACTAAGGACTGAAAGGTCCCGGGTTCAATTCCGGTCAAGGGCATGTACCTTGGCTGCGGGCACATCCCCAGTAGGGGGCGTGCTAGAGGCAACTGATAGATGTTTCTCTCATCGATGTTTCTGACTTTCTATCCCTCTCCCTTCCACTCTGTAAAAAATCAATAAAATATATAAACCTAATTAGACTCAAAAGGATTAAATGCAAGGAGTACTTAAACTTCTTGGATGACAGATACCTGTGCTTATCACTCTAAATTCCCAGTTTACTATTGCACTATGTTGAGTCATCATCTCCCCAGACTTAATTTTTTTCCTTCCTTCCTAGTTTTTCTATGGTAATATTCAGGCTTAGGATCCAATGATACCAGAACAAAAACTAATCACTTGTGACATCTATAAGGAATTGTTCTTTCTGGGTTCATAATGGCCAGAGAGCAGAAGGTACCATTACTTTGCTTCATACCATAGTCTCCTCCTAAGTCTAAAGCTCAGTCTGAACATCAGCCTGGACCCTGAACTGTTTTGATCCTAAAGAATCAACAAAATTTCATGCCCACTTTGTGACATCTATTTTCTTCATCTCTTACCAGCTATTCCTTACTTCTCTCATTTTTCACCCTGCTATTTCTTTCTTTCATGCCTTTCTCCCTCTCTATAGTGTTTCTGATATCCTTCCTATCATCATTCTTTCATACTCTCACAAAAATACTAATATCATTTATAAAAACCACAAAATAATACTAAAATGCTATCTATAAAAGCCACTGGCATTAGAAAAGCAGAGGAACATATGGAGAAATGAGTTGCCTGACTTCAGGATAAAGACTGAAGAAGCAGCTCTGTCCTTTGCTGAGGCATTCCCCAACCCAATCTCCAGGCACAGGTGGGCACCAAGTCTGAGTCTCCATCAACTTGGCTAATATCTTTAGCTCCATTATGGCGATTCCCTGACCAACCAACTCGTAGACTTGTAGACCCACCCTACCTGCTCTCAGTGGCTGTTTGTTTGAACAGTGGACTTTCCTAAAATCCCTCAAAGATTCATAAATCCCAAATAAGCATCATCTGGCCTAATGTGTCCCATACGTCTAAGTGGCTCTAAGCCTGGCACTAGTGGCAGCTGGCATTGACTTGCAGCTTAGCCTCTCCTACATGCCTCTAATCAGCACAAGTGGCAACCAACCATATGCATATCATTGTGAAGCTCATACAGAGTGGCCCCAGAAACAGCAGCCTACACCTTGGCCTGCCCCACAGCCCCTCTCACCAGACCCCAGAACCAACATACCTAATAACCAGCTTCAGACTACACCAGAGGAATAATTACCCAACTATCTCCACAAACAACACACCCAAAGGGCAAATGGAGCATGCATGAGATCCCTGCTAAATGAATATTGCTTCTTGGGGGTCAACAACCCCCATACAAAAATCCCTCTGCTATAGTCACAGTCAGTCCCCACAGAAAATCAGCTTGAGGTCAAACCCTTCCTTTGATGTACTAACATAAATCAAGGCTCAACAACAGGAGGGCACACACAGCCCAAACAATGGACACAATTGGAGGACCCCGCAAAGGTGTCCAGGAAGACTGAGCCACAGACCCCTCAGGACATCTACTACACAAGGACACTCTAGCAAGACCAGGAGATGTAGCATAGAGAAAAAAACAGGGAGGCAGCCAAAATAAGGAGACAAAGAAACATGTCCCAAAAGAAAGAACAGGGCAAAACTGCAGAAAAAGAGCTAATCAAAATTGAGACAAGCAATCTACCAGATGCAGAGTTCAAAACACTCATTATAAGGTTGCTCAATGAAATTAGGAGAAGAGCAAATGAACTCAGTAATAACTTTAACAAAGACATAAAAAGCATAAAAACAGACAGAAAATAAAAAAAGAGACAGTAAAAAATGAATATAATAACTGAAATAAAGAATGCATTAGAGAGAAACAACAGCAAATTAGATTAGGCAGAGGATCAAGTTGGCAATTTCGAAGACAAGGTGGGGCAAAACTATCAGAACAGCAAAAAGAAAAAAGAATGAATAAAATGAGGACAGTTTCAGGGACCTCTAGCACATCATCAAGCATAGCAACATTCACAATATTGGGATACCAGGAAAAAAAAGAGTGCAAGGAATTGAAAACCTATTTAAAGAAACAATGACTAAAAAACTTTCTTAACCTGGCAAAGAAAATAGACATACAAGTCCAGGAATTGAAGAGTATCAAACCTCCAAAGAAATTTTAATACACAACAAAATTAAAATGCCAAAGGTTGAAGAGAAAGAAAATTCTAAAAGCAAGAGAAAAGCAGTTAGTACCTACAAGGGAGTTCCCAGAGACTGTCAGCTGATTTCTCAACAGAAATTTTTCAGATAAGAATTGGCATAAATATTCAAAGTGATCCAAAACAAGGACCTGCAACCAAGATTATGCTATCCAGCAAGGCTATTATTTAGCATTGAAAGAAAGATAAAGAGCTTTCCAGATAAGAAAAAGCTAAAGAAGTTCATCACCAACAAAACAGTCAAACAAGAAATGTTGAAAAAATATCCAAAAGAAGAGACCAAAAAATATAAATAAAATGGCAATAACTACATACCTATCAATAATTACTTTAAATGTAGTGAATTAAGTGCTCCAATTATTAAGTCATAGGATGATAGCTGCATGGATAAGAAACCAAGACTCATAAATCCTGTCTATAAGAGACCCAATTTAAAGAGAAAGACACAGAGACAGAAGGTAAAGGGATGAAGAAATATTTCATAAAAAATGAAAAAAAAAAGCTGGGGCAACAATACTTATATCAGGCAAAATAGACTTTAAAGCAAAAGCTGTAATAAGAAATAAAAAAAAAGAACCCAACAATTTCATTTCTGAGTATTTATTCAAAGAAATCCAAAACATCAATTAAAAAGGACATATCAGTATATGCATAACCCATTCCTTTACCTTCAGTCTCTGGAAGGGTGAAAAAAGAAAAGAGATTGAGATGTGCAAATTGCCAATTATAAAAATAATTATGGGGATGTACAGTGTAAGGAATATAGTCAACAATATTGTACTACTTATAGTATGTGTCCTGTGAATGACGTATTGTGGTGATCACTTTCTAAGTTATATAGATGTCTAATCACTGTTGTACACCTAAAGCTAGTATTATGTCAATTATTGAAAATTACTTAAAAAAACAACATTGGGCCTTGGTCAGTTTGGCTCAATGGACAGAACATCAATCTGCAGACTGAAGGGTCATAGGTTTGATTCCAATCAAGAGCAAATGCCTCAGTTGCAAGCTCGATCCCTGACCCTGGCCAGGTTGTGTGTAGGAGGTAACCAATCAATGTGTCTCTCTCACATTGATGTTTCTTCTCCTTTGTCTCTTCCTCTACCTTTATCTCTAAAAATATAAAAAAATCTTCAGATGAGGATTAAAAAAAAATGGGCAGTAACTTAACCAAAACCCAGGAATGCCCTAAAACAATTCCAAAAATACTATGTGCAAATACTACGTGCCTGTGTTTTTATGTCTGTGTGTGCATGTGTTTTCCTAAGGAGAGAACACATTGTTTTCATCAGAATCTCAAATATTACAAATCTTAAAAATTCTGCTATGTTGATCTGAAAACTGTAAATTGTTTTAATGCATATTAATCATTATCTGTTAAGAGATGAAAACAGAGGGAATGAATTCCCAACAAATTCTTATTGTGCTAAATGTAAAAGGAAATTGCATGTAAGCCTTTGCACTTAATAATTTCAGTCTACCTAGAAAAAAATAAAATTTAAAAATAAGAAATCTCTTTACTTTTGCTTTATTTGCTATTTTTTGTGATTTTTTGTGGGAACCCCTTTCATATCCTGCGTGATTCAGGGTCCCTGGTTCAGGGTTCGGGTTTCTGGAGGAGGCCACATACAAATGAATAAAGAGACTCAAAAATACTAATTTGAAAAATGGGGGCCAAGCATAGTTCAGCTCTAGTGGCAGAACTTCCCCTCGCTCTGGCTTCACCACTGCTTTTAAGATTAAAATCACAAGATATAGCTGTATCCTCCAGGCCAGAAACACCAGTAAAAGTCAATCAGTAGATCTTCTTAGGACTAACAGGTGGGGGCTGCTTCAACCATCAACATCCCAGTAACCAGCTCCAACCCCTCAGAGCAATCAAGGTTGACCAGCCCTCCTAACTCCTTGTCCACAGATTTCTATTATTAAAAGCACTGATTGGCTTCTGGCATCTCCCGTTTCTTTCCTTTAAAAAAATCCACAGATTTAGAAATAAACATATAAGAATAAAATGTTGAAGTCCCAATTTTGACATCCAACAGTTCTCCATGTATACATGTCAGCAGTAATATCTAGATAGTGGACAAATGATTACAATGCAGGTCCGACCCTCTTCGGTCTGGTCCTGAGCAACCTGTAGTGATGTACAGCTGCTGACTGCTAGTATGGCAAGGCATCATCAGTGTCTTCCATCTCTGGGCTGTTTTTAATCCACATGGTCTTAAAGTTGTCCCCTGAAAATACACAAATACACTCGACCAAAAGTTAAAAGAATCCTCTTCGCAAATTTTCAGAATTCTTTTCCTCCTTGCCCAAATAATGTTTTTCCTGATCTATTTTGACAGCATGTGGGTCCTTCATAGATGTCTTGCTGTTAACATCACAAATGAAAACTAACTTTTTAAAGTAAAAATTGTTCTGATGTAATTTACTTACAGAATAATTTTTCTTACATCATATTACTCCACCATCCCCCCTTTTTTTAATTAATGAAGGCTTTTGGAAATTTTTATAATGCAGTCTTGATAACTTTAAGTTTTATTCTTTTTGTCCAAAAATATGACTGCTTTAGGTTCATTACATGTTAAGCAATATTACCATGAAATGAACTATCGATAGAAATTTTAGTTAATGCTTTAGCAACAGCTTTTTATCTAATACAACTAAACCTTCATGAATATTTACTTATTTAAATTAGCAAATTAAATTAATCTGAAAACTTAATTACTATTTTACTGTTAAATTTAATAGTCTAATAACAAATTTAATTTGCGCTATAAATATTAGTAGAAATGATTATTCGCATTTTTGAGTAGGCCCTGAGCTTTCCTGGTGCTAGGCTTGATTTAGATATAGAGCAGCTGCTGTCAGTCAAGTCTCTGTTGTCTAGGCCTTAATCTGAGCTTGGCCAAACCTCTTTCTGTTACCTGGCTCCCAATCTGAGCTGGGTATGGGAAGCAAAGCAGCCATGGGACAAGAGACCTCCCTCAGAAGGGGATAAAGTTCAGGTCCCTGCACATTTTGGGGGTGGTGGTGAAGGTCTATGCTCACCTCTATTGATCCCCAAGTTATCTCCTGATGGCCCTTCTACGACTGTGCCTGTCTTAGGTTGTTCCTTCCTTGAGGAATCTTACCAGTCTCTGGCTAACCAGCCATTGTCCGGTGCCAAGCAGGGTAAACTGAAGTTTATTTCCATCTCCTTGATAGTCTACGCCCCTGTGGCCTCCATGCCCAGCACCTGTCTCGGGATCCCACCTCGGCCTCTGGCTGGGCTCCGACACTGATCACAGATCTTGGGAAACCCAGGTTTCTTCTTCAGAAAGGACCCAGCTCATACCATTGGGCGAGAGACAGATCCACGGTATCAGCCATTACAAGGTTTCAACCTCAGGATGAAAGGAAAGCTCAAGCAACAGCCATAGGCAATTAGATTGTAAGAAAAGGGTCCCTTCTTGGCAAAAAGGCAAAGAGGCCAATATACAATGTTGAGGTGCCTTCCAAAAAGCCTTCCACACAATGGAAGGAATTAAATCCTTTCATAGACCTTTTAAATTTGCTACCAATCATTCAAAATTTTAGTTTACATGTTTGTTTGGAATAATTGTACAATACGCTATTGTAAAGTATCAAACAATTATAATGACACTGTAGAATAATATCATGTAAAGATATTCTTTACTCTTAAGTCATGACAATTCAATTTCAAACTGGCTGTCAATTTCTTCCTATATAGACAAGGTCTTAGATTTTTTTTCTTTTTTGCTTTCTGAAGCAATAACAACTCAATTTGGCCAAGATTTGCATTTCCCTGTGAGTTCTTTTATAATCTTTAAACAAAACCTTAAGCAATCTCATTGCAGGAAAACAGATAGTCTTGCCTTCTCCTGCCACCTTTGAATTTCTCCACACCAAAGGTGGTTTCAGCAGTGGAGTTTCATTTATTACAGATTTTAAATTCCAAATATCAATTCAGATTTTAATTTGGACAAGAAACCACATTCTTCAAGCATACAAACCAAAAGTCTATAATAAAATTTACTTTATAGCCAAATTCTTCCCCATTAGCCTGGCTGAAAAAGACATCCCCACCCTACTTACAGATGACTCTGCAGTTAGTCTGGGGCTTTGCATGCTGTGAACCTTCCTCACCTTTCTCTCACCAAATCCTTCTTCCTTCGCTATAGGCGAAAAATATCATCTCCTCCAGATGTCCTTCGGTCAGGGGCCAAAATGTGGCATCCCTAGCTGGGCCCCAAAATGTAAGAACCCCTTTTCACCTCCCACATGTTTCAGGGTCTCTGGTTCAGGGCTCAGGTTTCTGGAGGAGGCCACATACAAATGAATAAAGAGACTCAGAAAAATACTAATTTGGAAAATGGGGACCAGACAGTAAGTAGTTCAACTCTAGTGGCAAAACTCCCTTCACTCTGGCTTCACCACTCCTTTTACTAAGACTAAAATCATAGGATACAGCTGTATCCCCCAGGCTAGCAACACCAGTAAAAGTCAATCAGTAGATCTTCTTAAGACTAACAGATGGGGGCTGCTTCAACCATCAACATCCCAGTAACCAGCTCCCAATCAAGGTTGAGCACCCCTCGTAACTCCCTGTCCACAGATTTCTATTATTAAAACACTTGATTGGCTTCTGGCAACTTGTGCTAATAAATATTCTTTGTGCATAGTAAGAAAAAAACTAGGCTAGACTGGAAGATGCGGTAGGAAAAATGTTGAAATATCCAGGCACAATATAACAAGGGAATAGGAAATAATGTAGTCTTAAAAAGAAGGCAATTTGGGGAAAATCTGAGTCTGGGATTAGAAAAATTACATTTGAAATTGTCGCTTAAATAAACATATAAAGAAATAGACAATTAGAGAACAGACTAGTGCTAATTTAGTGAAATTGACACAGGAGACTGATATTCCTGCTATAAACAGTGCAAGCGCCGTATTTTAATAAATCAGGAAAGTATGCTCCGGAGGTGGCTCTTGAATGGTACA
The DNA here is from genome assembly GCA_027563665.1 of Antrozous pallidus. Lineage (NCBI taxonomy): Eukaryota > Metazoa > Chordata > Mammalia > Chiroptera > Vespertilionidae > Antrozous > Antrozous pallidus. The sequence continues at coordinate 46,596,903 of CM050511.1, read as the reverse complement.
AGACAGAACAAAATAGAAGGTCAAAGGAAAGTTTCCTTTACCACATAGACCTGAGCACAATGGTACAAAGATTATAAGTTAGGAGCCATCACTCATTTATTTTGTTTGAACATTTGTCATAAAAGTAGCATTGTGGTAATTATTATTTTGATTATAAAAATTTAAAAAAAGTATATAGCCAGGCCAGCATGGCTCAGTGGTTGAGTGTCGACCTATGAACCAGGAAGTCAAAGTTCAATTCCCAGTCAGGGCACATGACGAGGTTGCTGGTTCATGCAGGAGACAGCCAATCAATGATTCTCTGTCATCATTGATGTTTCTCTCTCTCTCCCCTTCTCCCTTCATCTCTCTGAAATCGATAAAAACATATATTTTTTTAAAAACTGTATATACTGTTCTGAGTTGTAATTGTCCGGGAGATTGCAGACTCTGGAAAAGCTGTCCCTATCACTTGTTTCAAGGCTCAGGGACCAAGAACAAATGGGAGAAACAAAGACCAGACCACAAACCATTCAGTCATTGAAAAAAGAAAAACAAACAAACAAAAAAGAAACACACAGTACTCTTGGTGAGCATAGAAGCAGTCTGTAATAAGAAGTCATTTGTTGAGGTTATTGTAAGAAGCCTCTGGGATAACTTCAGAATTATGGGGGTGCCAGAAGAAGAGAGAGAGCAAGATACTGAAAACATATTTGAAGAAATAATGACTGAAAACTTCCCCCACCTGGTGAAAGAAATAGATTTACAAGTCCAGGAAGCACACAGAACCCCAACCAAAAGGAATCTAAAGAGAATCACACCAAAACACATCATAATTAAAATACCAAGAGCAAAGGACAAAGAGAATATTAAAAGCAACAAGAGAAAAACAATTATCTACAAGGGAGCACCTATACGCTTGTCAGCTGACTCCTCAACAGAAACTATGCAGTCCAGACGGGAGTGGCAAGAAATTTTCAAAGTGATGAATAACAAGAACCTACAACCAAGATTACTCTACCCAGCAAAGCTATCATTCAGAATTGAAGGTCAGATAAAGAGATTCACAGATAAGAAGAAGCTAAAGGAGTTAAACAACATCAAACCAGTATTATATGAAATGCTGAAAAGGAGAAAAAGGTGTCTGCTTCAAACTAGAGCATGAATGGAACTGGAGAACATTATGCTAAGTGAAATAAGCCAGTCAAAAAACATAAACTCACTCATTTATGGAACACAATGAACCACATAAACTGATGAACAAAAACAGATCCAGAGACAGAAAAGAATTGAGTGTCAAACCTCAGAGGGATGGTAGGAGAGGGTGGGACTAAGGGGAAGAGATCAACCAAAGGACTTTTATGCATGCATATAAGCCTAATCAATGGACGCTGACACCAGGGGGGTGAGGGCATAAGTGGTGATGGGGGGAGGAAGAGATTGGAAGGGGTAATGGATGATGAGGACACATATGTAATACCTTAATCAATAATGAAATTTTAAAAAAATTAAAAAAGAAGTCATTTGTCAGTGTGGCTTCCAAATATAAATGCACAAGGTGTAGAAAATTATACAATGACAAAATAGATAAATGAGCTTTAATCATCCAGTTTATTAGGGACACATTTATTGGAGATCAAGAGTGAAAGAGTAGTCCAAAAGTTGGTTAGTGAGATAAAGTCTTGGTGACGGTAGGGAAAAAAAATTCTGTTAACTGCTGGTGTAGTCTTATTGGAACCTGATCAACACATTGGATATTATAGCATTTCTGCTTATGACTGGAAGTCTGGGAAGAGCTGTTGGAAACTGCCATCGTTGTTGTTGTTGTTGTTGTTGTTATTATTATTATTATTATTAAATGGAGTGCCTTGAAAAGATGATCATCTTTCTTTTTTACACGCCTTGAAGTTTCATCCAATTCCTAAATTTATTAGAAAAGTACGTAGTCTCTAAGAAAGACCATCTCTAAGCCTAATCACTATAGCTTTTTAAATTAAAGTTATAAAACAGTATTATATCATTTTCATATCAGTAAATATCCTCTGTTTATGCTCAACCAGTTTAAAAAATGGGGAAAAATTGTTGTGGATCTGTGTGGAATCTATCTCACATGAAGCAAGAATTGACTAAATATTTGTTTTGGTGTATTCAAGTATGTGATAGAGTAAGAGTATGGTAAAAGTGGTAGTGGAGAAGTTATTCTGGCCATAATCCCAACAGAGAATTACGAAGTGATTTATTAAAGCTGATTATAAATTTTCATATAATTCTATGAAAATATGTGGGAAATACCAGGGAATAGTAAAGCAGATAGGTAAATAAGTAGGTAGGGAGATAAGTAGATAGATAGATGTTAGATAGAGGATAGATAGATACCAGGTGTACCGGTTAATAATGTGGATTTTTCAATAACTGGAGTTATACATATGTTGATATATATGTGATTTGATATGTATGCTATTTTTTGTATTGACAGCAAGCTTCAAAACTTCATATGTCAAATTTCCTGAAGGTGTTAAATATCATAGGTATTTTTACGCTTAAAAATGTCAAAATTTGTGCCAAAAAAGAGCATTTGCAGGAAGTTTTAATTCATTACTTTATTTTGAAGAAAAGTGCTGGTGAAAGTTATTTTATACTTCAGGAAGATTATGGTGAACATGCTCTAGCTCAAGATACTTGTGAATGCTAGTTTAAACACTTTAAGAGTGATTATTTCAGTGTGAAAGACAAAGAACGTCCTGGTCAACTGAAAAAGTTTGAAAATCAACAATTACAAGCATTGTTAGACAAAGATTCATGTCAAATGCAACAAAAAAAAAACTTGCAGAAAGATTAAACATTGGTCAGCACACAATTTCTGATCATTTACAAGCAATGGGAAAGATTTTAAAGGAAGGAAAATGGGTGCCACATCAACTGGACAAAGACAACTGGAAAACCGAAAAGTCATCAGGAAAATGTTGCTTCAATGGCAAGACAGAAAGTCTTTTTTTTGCATTGAATTGTGACTGCGATGAAAAGTGGATTTATTTTGAGACTCTCAATCCCACAAAGTCATGGGTTGATCCAGGTCAACCATCAACATCGACTGCAAGGCCAAACCGCTTCGGAAAGACAATGCTCTGCGTTTGGTGGAATCAGAAAGGTGTGGTGCATTATGAGCTTCTAAAACCAGGTGAAGCTGTTAATACTGACCACTGCCAACAACAAGTAATCAATTTGAACCATGCTTTGATCATGAAACGACCAGAATGTGCCAGAAGACATGGCAAAGTAATTTTGCTTCATGATGACGCACCAACACACATTTCAAAACCAGTTAAAGACACATTAAAAGATCTTTCCTGGAAAGTATTAACCCACTCGCTCTATTCACCGGACCTTGCTCCTTCAGATTATCACTTGTTCTGATAAATAGCACACGCACTTTCTGAGCAGCACTTCATCAGGTACGAAGAAGTGGAAAATGGGGTTTCTGAATGGTTTGCCTCAAAACAAGAAGTTTTAGTGGAAAGTATCCACAAATTACCTGAAAGATGGGGGAAATGTGTAGCTAACAATGGCCATTACTTTAAATAAATCACTTTTGATGTTTCATTTGAAATTACTGTGTTTTCTGTCATTACATTACAAAATCTACATTATTAACCAGTACACCTGATGATTGATAGACGGTAGGTAGGTAGGTAGGTAGGTAGGTAGGTAGAAAGATAGATAGATGATAGATAGATAGATAGATAGATAGATAGATGATAGATAAAGTAGATGGATATAGAGATAGTGATATGGCCTAAAGTTCCATTTCATATTGCTACATAGCTTTGATAATTAAAAAATAGTTTTAATAAAGTTGAAAATAAACCTTGAATAGCTTCCAGTGGCCTAAGTGAATGAGACCTCTATTTGACTAATGTTGTTGAAATTTTAAATCAAGGCTTGTTTTTTTAAATCTCATAATGTCTTTGCATAGTTCACCACTTTGTTCTTTAAACAATTAAGGTGAAATTTTTAAGTACTATATATAAATAACTTAAAAATAATCAAAGCATACAGGTTTATAAAGTGAAAAAAAGAATAAATTAATATTTGTGCTTCACCTCTCAACATTGCCTATCACCTAAGGCTCGTGGAGGGCTCTTTGAAAATAGAGTATACTTAGAATAGCTTCAGAACATTTTATGACAGCCAGTGAGGAAAGCATACAGATCAAGCCAAACAGTGCTAAGAGCAGTACCTCTGGGTGGGAATATGGTTACTTGTTAGCTGTTCTTGGCAAGCTTTCATGGCCATGACTTTATGGTACCCACTGGGAAGGAATGTGAAATGTCCAAACCTGTTCCCATAATAATCTACACCCAGAACACAGCTATTTTTAAAGAAAGGACATAGCCAACTCAACTCTATATTCCATGAGACACACAAATTTCCAAGTTGGAGGATGAAAGGGTGAATTCAGCACCTAAGGTCAGATGAAGTTATTCCTTCCCTGAGGAATAAACAAATCTGTCAATAGATAAAAGAATACAGAAAGCTAAATGATATTGACGTGCCATCCCACCACCCCACCCCACCCTCACCCCCAACACTCACACATACAAATATCCTAAGGCACACATCAGCTTTACCTAAAATGGAAAGTTGCAAAATAACTGTCTCTGAAGGTATTTATCTTAACTTGGCAAGGGCCAAGCTAAGGAATGGATGGTGGGATCCCACAAAAATTAATGAAATATCTGAGATAAATAAACAGAGGAAGCAGAGGGACAGGGGATGACTTGTTGTCTCTGACTGAGATCTGTTTAGTTGAACTCAGATGGAGTCCAATGTCTCCCAATTTCAAAGCCCAAGGGAGAAATTCCGTTTTGAGTGGCATGGGTGGGCAGGCAACCTATATTCCTCTCTGACAATCAGCTGGAAGATTCAGACAATCTGTTCAGGCTCAAGCATGGAATGGCTGATACTACTTTGATTCACTTTGCCAAAATGACTGTAGGAAATGGCAGTGCATTGTGATCAGAAATAGTCCTGGGGACATTTCTAATTTTAAAAAATTGAAGAATGGAAATCAGAAGGGAAAAGTTTTTGAGACTTCCATATGCAGAATATCATTTTTTCTTCCAATTGAGTTAACAAAAACTCAGAATGCACAGAGTAGTTGATTAACTGTGTTAGTGGAGCCATTGATGGATTCATGGGTCCACAGATAGAAATATGCAGTGCCTATAAAATATCTTAAAAACCCTTATCTTCTTTTGTCACCTAGTGTGCGTAATACAATTCTTGACACAGAGTAGACACTAAGAAAGTACTTGATAAATAAATTTTTCTACCTCATCTAAAAAAATTTTATGGGAGTTGAAAGGTCTGATTTTCATCTGCATTCCCTTCTTCTCTTTCCTTTTCCCAAATCCCCTAAGAAAAGTGTCAATAAATAAATAAATAAAATTATGAAAATGTAAAAAGTTTTAAGATGAAAAACAAGAGAAGCAATTCCACAATAAAATGTTTAACTTTCAAACATCAGTGGTATTTTCCTAAAATTAAGGAAACTGTGTCTACTGTACAAAAAAAGAAAAAAATATTCTGAAAGATTTTTGCTTTCCATAGAAACCACATGTATGCATAGAATAAAATATTAGCTTAAGATTTCAAAATATTACAAATTTGGCTATTCTATTAACCTAGAATAGTGTGTGTGTGTGTATGAGAGAGAAAGAGAGAGAGAGACTGAATATATGTAGGTGTGCTTTCTTGCTTTTTTATTGGTGACTTTTAATCATGCAACTGGTTTCTTTACCCAGGGGTCCACTATATGAATATAAATTATCATTTTTATACTTTAGATTATTTGGGTCAGTTCTCAGTTTCATTTATAATTAAAAACTAGAGCCTTCTTTAGTATGTGGAGGTTTTTTCCCAAGAGCAAATAATATTGAATTTTCTGGGAAAGATTCCAATGAACAACCATTTAGGGTCACTAGTAATGGATATATTTGAGAAATTTTTGATATCATATGGCCTTTAATGGTTTAATTTTCAACTATGAAGCTTCCAAATAACACCCTGTTTTTGTTTTGAGACGCTATGTTTTCCAGTCTGTGAACAGCTTGGGTAAGATCATCTTGATCAACTTGATCATGCTCCATGTTCCCTATAGACCTGTTTTTCCAGTTTTTTCCTCAAAACTAAGCAGAATTAAGGTGCTCAAAATTTGATTTGTAAATTTACCTTGTAGGAACCTCTTTCACGTCCCTCGTGGTTCAGGGTCCAGTTCATAGCCATGGCCGCACACAAATTAAGAGACTTAGAAAAGTATGAATTTGGGAAATGGGGAGCAGGCAGTAGTCAATCTCTAGTGGAAGGCCTGCCCCTGTGCTCTGGGCAGGCTATCCCTTTTATTAAGGCTATAGGATACGCCCATAGCCTTTAGGCAGGAAATATACAAAAAACAAACAGAGGTGTTTTAGTTAACAATGTTTTTTTAGCTCTGACCTTTCAGAGCAATTAAGGTTGTTTACCAGCCTTCTGGACTTCCTGTCCACATCTTTCTATTAGTGAGACAGGATTGCTTTCCCGCGTTACCTCTCTCAAGATGTTTGATTTTTGGTAGAAGAACTAAAAAACAGAATAGTGTTCTTCACCTTTTTATTATGCTACTTCTCTACTCATCATTTGTAGACTCAATGTCCCCTTTTTATTTATTCAACACTACTTTTTTTCCAGTGTCTCAGATGCAGAGATTTGAGAGAGTCACAACTCTAAGCTTAAAGTAAATTATCATTACTAGTTCATAAACTATTTCTCTCTTGTTCATTTATTTATTCACACATTTATCTCTTCGTTTTTACCATATAACTTTCTCTTTTCTTCTTCTTCCCATAAGCAACCTTTCTATGTGTATAATGTGTGTCTTTGTGCTTAGATACTTACAAAATATATTGTTGGTTTGTGTGCATGTATTTTTATTTACATAAATGGAATTATTACACACACATATAATGTATGTATGAATTTTACATTGATTTTTACTCAGAACTATTTTTAAAATCTACCTATGTAGATGGGTGAACATCTCAATAGATGACTCTAATATCTATAATGAGCTTCTACTACATTTTATCTATCCACTCTACTGGAGATAAACATCCAAGGTGCCCTCATTTTCCTGCTTTCTTCATACTGAAATTAGCATCCTTAATGGACCTGTGTTCTTGAATACAAACTGAGTCACAGGTAATGCTTATATTTTATTTGACAAAGGAAAGCAAGTAACATATCAACAAAATTAAGAGCTTGCTCCTGAGCCAGACAGTTACAACTGGTAGAAATAGCAATGAACAAAATAAAGTCTCAGTCCTCATGAAGCTTACATTCTGAAAGAGAAGACGGATAATAAATAATATATAACAACACATGCCATTGGAGATGATGGTATTTAAAAAAGGTAATAATCCCCTTGTTGGCTTGGCTCAGTAGATAGAGCATTGTCCTAGGGACTGAAAAGGTCCTGGGTTTGATTCTGATCAAGGGCACACGCCCATGTTGCAGGCTCAATCCCCAGTGTGGGGTGTGCAGGAGGCAGCCAATCAATGATTCTCTCTCATCAGTGATATTTCTATTTCTCTCTCTTTCTCCCTTACTCTCTGAAATCAATAAAAAAATATTTTTTAAAAAGATGATAATTAAAAATAACTGTAATAGTGTCAGACTGCTGGGGGTCAAATGAGGTAAGAACTGAGATTAATTTTGAATTAAAAAATGTAGAGGCTATTGGTGATGTTGATAAGATCTTATTGAATATAATATAGTTTTACTCAAATGATGGAATGGGTTTATAAGAAAAATAAGAGGTCTTGGAAACCTCTTTTCAACATAATTTTGTAAGTTGGATTAAGAGATATGGGGTAATGGCTAGAGGAGGGTAAGTGGTAAAATGAGAATTTTTATAAGGTAGAAGATATTGCAGCATTATTTTAGTCTGCTGTGAATGTCAAGTCAAGCCAGTGGAGTGGTTAAAAATTATGATGCAGGAAAAAGAATTATTAAAGTGGTATCCTTAAGTAGGTGAGAATGGATGAGCTTTAGAATACAAATGGAAAGGATGCCCACGATGTGAAGATGGACAATCCATCACAGTAAAAGGATGGAACACAGTATTTACGGGCACAGATATAATAGAGGAGAGGAGGCTAGGTGTGAGAAAGTGGTGGAAGAATGTGAAACATCTTTTTTTCTATTTTTTCCATCAATTGGCCTTTATCTATCAGCTAACCTCCTGTACTTCCATCCTTTGACTGTCTTTTTCCACTCTCAACAAGCTCTTTATGCCTCAGAATAAAAACTGCCTGAACAGTATGTTTTTCATGCTTCTATGCCTTCAATTTGTCTGCTTATATTGCCTTCCCCAACCTGTTAATTAGCAAACATTGCACTGATTTTTTTCAGTATAACTTTTAGCTTAAACTTCCACGACTCACCCAGTAGCCTTGTTACTCAAAATAAAAATAATCTTAAAAGTACCTGTGATATTCAACTCAGTCACTTGTTGATTACAGATTCTGCTTCAATACCTGCTATGGGCCACACACTACTAGTAAACTGCCCAGATGTTAGAATAAACTGTACATTAAACACACTGTTTTTAAAGATCTTATGCTCTACTAGATTTCATAGAAACCAAATCTTGAATAAAGTACTACCCCACTATGGTTATGTGCCAAATATAGAATTAACATTTGCTTGTTGTCAATTTCAGTTGACCTTCTACAGCCAAGATATAATGTAATAGTAAAAATCAAATCTTTCTTTTCTCTTCTTTTTGGGTTTTCTGTTGTTGTTGTTTGTTTTTTATTGTTTTTGTTTTTGTCTTGCTAGGTAACCTTACCATAAAACAATAAGTTCTGTAATCATATCACAAAGAACTATGACTTCAGGAAATATAGATTAGAAATCTGAAATCCTAATTTAAAATACCTCTTTGTTTTGAGTCTTGTTTACCTCAAGTTGTTCCATATTCTAAACCTCCCATTAAATTGACAATGAAATTCTGGGAGCACCCACTGCTTAAGGCTAGCTGAAAATGGACAAGTCTGGATGCTGGCTGTTCCTTGCTGATTTTCATCTGCAGGGAACTAGATTTACGGATCACCCTGTTCATTTATTGAGATTCGTTATCCTTTCCAACACTAAATTGTTATATTCACTGGTAGCCATTAATATTTGTAAGGTATTGTCAAATCTAAAATTTTGCAAGTGGTATTTCCCCTCCTCTAAAAACAAAAAAAAAATCTACTTTTTGCTATCAGTGGGATTATTTAAAACAGACACTACCACAACAGTGATCTGAAATAACCCAGAAAAATATCTTACACAACCCTGTTCTAAATTACTGGAGTCACTAACTCAAAAATCTCATTTTCAGAAGGTGATCTGAGATGCAAGTTTGTTTTCTATTACCTGACATAGGTTTAGGAAATTAATGGAACCATCTTCAATATAGTTTATGTAATTCAAAATACACACTGCACATTGGTTCCAATTTATCACTGAGTCCAGAGAAAATTTGAGTGAAAACTTTGAAATTAGTATTAAAGAAACAGTGAGAATTTAAGTGAGCATTGAGAATTGATAAAATGCAAAATAAATGTTTGACATATAATACCTTTTCACTATCAAAATGTTATTTAGAAATACTTGTCTTTAAAAAGTCCCTTGCTCTCTTTCTTGCTTTCAGGATTTCACTGCAAGGTCATACTATAACACATTGGATTATCAACTTCATTTCCCCATAGCACGTCATTAGGTATTGTTCCTTGTGAGATTAATAAAGAAGTGTCACCTACCCAGCCCCCTGTCATTGTCCTCTCCATCCAGGATTACCTAAAGGAAGGGGAGAATCCACACCATTATGTTTCAGCAGGGAGACTGAATGTCAAGACTCCACCTGATGGATGCATAGTCCCCCATGCACTGAAATCTGTTAGTATAAAAATTGTCCCATCATTCTTGCTCAGCTACAAATTTCTACAGATTTGCAGTCTTCATGTACCAAATTAAAGCATAGAGTAACCAAAAGGCCACAATATGAGGAAGAAATGGCAGCCTTTCTCCCCACCCCAAATTCCCATCTTGCACTGGCCAGTGTGTCTCAGTTGGTTGGTGTATCATCCCGTCCACCAAAAGATTGCAGGTTCAATTCCCAGTCAAGGCACAAACCCAAGTTATAGGATCAGTCCCCAGTTGGGGTTCATATGGAGGCCACCAATCAATGTTTCTCTCTCACATCAATGTTTCTCTCTTTTCTCTCTCTCTTTCTCTCTCTTTCTCTCCCCCCCCCCACTTATTCTCTCTCTAAAATAAAAATCAATAAATAAGGATTAAAGAAAATTAATTTCCATCTTGCTCCCTAATACAGACATACTTATGCATCACCTAATGTTGATACCATTGTAGCAATCTGGTTATTATTAAACAGAAAAGGAATAAAGGGAATGCTCAATAATATAGGCAAGCCATTTATACAACTTTGCTAATTTAACAGCCCCTACATCTGTTCCCCACTGATCAATGTGGGAAGGGAAAGGACAAAGACCATTTGGCTGCATGCCCAATAAGTTCTGAGTGACACTGGAAGGTGCTTACCTGTCTGTCAATCACACCTGAGAACAGGAAATTGGCCAGAATAGGCATGTCCACTGCCAGGGCATGGAACCTGAATATTTAAACTTCTGAGCAATGGGAGTTTCCTATCTTTTGGCATTTGGTTCTTGCAGGCTGAGCTCCTGGCTCTCCTGCTGCAGGGACTGCACTTTCCTGCACCCACGTGGCTCTGAGACATGTGGGACTGAATCTGGACTGAATGTACTGGACCCAACTGCAATATCTGGACCCAGACTTGCTTTTGGATTTGCTGATCTCCCAACTGCACCTTTTCTAGGACTGAGTTAAGAGGCATGGGACTTGGCAACCCAAGGAATGTAACTCCACACAAAGCCTTTTACCACATCTCCTTCTCCCGTGAGAATATTAGAAAATTTGTTTTCTAGAGATATAATAAGTACCCCACTCAAACAAGTTCCAGATAAGTTCAATTCTCCATTAACAATGTGACACAGAGGTCCTCCTTTCATTGTCTCCTTACATCAATTTATTTGAAAAGGAGAAACAAACCCTCAATACTTTGTATTACTAAAGAGTACAGATAATTACTGGCTAAATAAACGGTTTTGCACATCAGTGCCTACTTAACTGAAATTAATTTAAATTCCCTTGTAGAATAGAATTTTGAAACTTCAGAATTGAGAAAGGACAACTAGTTTATCAAAGTAATAAATCCGTTCCAAAATTGTGTAAGCTGTTTATATAGCCAAGATGACTTTCAAAGGTCTGTCAAAAGCACCTTTATTAAAACAATTCAGGGCACATTGAGTCAAATTTAGGTTGATTGAGAACCATAACTCATTTCTTAAATTTTTAAAAAAGATATTTTCATGAGGTTGTTTCTCTAGTGCAGTTGATATCCAGGAAGAAACAACATCATCTTCTTCAAGAGGTATTAGATTGGAGTAACTTCTGGATCCCATGATATTAGTACATGTATTTTATTAAACACTGAAATAACTTTTCCAAGTCATTGATTCCAAGATATTGATTTCCTAGAGTTGTGTGTTTGCTTCAGAATATCTTATGGAAATATAAAATACATACAGAAAATGCACGTGTGTACCACTGGAAAAATCGTCACAAGTGGATTCAACCCATGTAACCAAGTACCTCCTTTCTCAAGATATCCTAATATCCTGATGGCTAACAGCTGAGATTAATCCTGCCAGGTTTTGTATCATAGAGACCGTTGCCACATGTAAATTTAATAGCAGTATCATCATTTGCTATGTTGCAACTAAATCCAGTTTTTTTCAAATATAGGAAAATTGGACATATAACTCAATCTTCCTTTAATTGACATAAGTAGGAAGTAAATCAACATATTTATTTATCCAGAAAATACTAAAATTCTTTCAAATACTTGATTTCTAAAGCTATTTGGTGTGATTTTCTCCACTCATTAAAACTCATACGCCATCTTCTTTCTGAGAATCAAATGCTTCCAGGCCTCTCTTCTGAATGGGTAACGATGAAGGCTTAAAGTCTGGTGCTTTATTTTATCAGTTTTTCTCTCTTTCCAGCAGCCTTGCTCTCTGCCCTTCTTTTTAGCATCAGCACCAGCATCCACTTTCTCCTGTTCTGTTTCCCTGTTGGGGTCCAACCAAGCTTCATCATTTCCTGTCTGCACACCCATCCACCCCAGACCTGGTATTCAGCAGTTCCACTGCACTTCCTTCGCCTCTCCTCTATACCCCCGGCTCAGGAGACCATGGTTCAGTGTCATCCTTTTTCTCTCGTTTTTCTCATATTCACCTATCACTGCACGAATATCAATAATGACATTTTCTTACTCAGAGATGTCAAATATGGAAAGAGAACTTCTTTTCTTTGATTTAATCAGAAACAGGAATAAGAAGTCTTGTGGGCAGTGAGAGGTTCCCATTTTCATCAAGTGGCTCTAATAAGAGCAGGCTTTGAAGAGCTGGTAGGTTGTAATTTCTTCAAAATCTATATTTTTGTAATAAATACTATATATAGAAGAAAATGCTGCAGCTTAAGCTCACCTAAAAAGTGTATTTCAAGTGTATTATAAGTTCTTCACAGCAAATTTCAAGTTTGTTAAAAAAATTGTTTAAAATATTTTCTCCTTGCACAGCCTCAGGGCATCTTTCCCATTGTATTCTATGGGAATATTGTGATAAGGAAGAGGGGGGACATATTCAGATAGACTACCATTGGTATTGCACCCATCTGAATCCACAATACTGGTTGAAAGTTAGATCTGATAAAGTACCATGATTAAATAATTTTATGACATCTATTATTAGTAAAGTAACCCAATATTACCTACTGACATTTGGAAATACAAGTTAAAGTAGAATTGATAAACTGGATTAATTATTATTTAATATCAAAACAATATTATTAATAATAAATAATCAACACTATAATTTTAATCTTATCATGAAGTATTAATTAATAGGAAATCTTTGTAGGACTACATGCAACCATTTTATTTAAAGCTACAAAGCGATCTATAAAATGACATTTGAGAATGCCCAACTGAACCTGGTTTAGGATTCACATTGAAGTCCACTGGAAATGAAGCATGTATTTTCTTCCTTTAACTAACTAAATTAGAGAAGTTTGTATTCTGGGAAATTTCAAAATCAGAGAAACATAACACTAACATTTCTGGATGCTGTCATCCATAATTCACAAGAAAAATAAAACCAGTAATTCCTCTGATTAAACAATAGCTACTATGTATATTTTGATATAAATAAAAATTTGGGGGGAAAGTATTAAATAAATTTCTATTATAATAGCGGGCAGTGTAGTTTGTCATATGGTGGTTTCAAAATAAAATCAAAATTTTTCCTAGCTGACTTATGGTCTTCATTCATTAGAATTTATGATCACCAAAATAGAAATCAAATTTATGCTAGTATGTTTACGCTAACTCTCATTCTTTAGCTGTAGTCAAATATTTCTAATTTTAATTTTAGATTGCCAAAGACAGATCTTATTTGTCTGGTTTATAATGTCATTTCCCCCATTTTGCTGGTATAGCATCCAGGGGATCAATTCTAAATTAATGACAGTTTTATTTCACTGCAAACCTTGTGAAAATTTCAGAAACACTGAGTTGACTATGACAAGGATACATGCTGTGCTAAGGGTATGAAACTCCACTGGTTGAGAGAAATATAGTCAAGCCAAGCTAGTTTATTTATTTAGCAGAAATATTTCAGCGGCACATCATACCACCACCCCAGATTAGGATAGATAAACCAACTCACTTCTCCAGTTTCCAAGATGTCTACTTGGTATGAGGCTCTACCTTAGGAACTGGAATGAAACACAAAGATGAGTCAGGCATGATCATTGTACACTAGGAGCTCACAATCTGCCTTTGACAGAGGATGGGGCTTCCGTTACCTATGTGTATAGATGAGCAAAATTATTTTTCTTCAGGAAACCTTTTGTTAGTTTCAGAATAACCTGGATAGTTGAGTAAATATAGATTTTCGTCCCACTTTTAGATAATATGTCTGTATCAAGAAAACAAAAACTATCATTTTAATTTCCTGACCTGTTCAATAATGATTTATTGAAATAAATAAAAATGAAAGAAAAGCAAATAGAAACTAATGATCATAGAGTCAGTCAATGTTTATTATGTAGCTTTTATAGATAAATCTCAGAAAAAGTAGCTTTACTAAGAAATAAATCTATGAAGGAAAAGGAGGAAAAATGAGAAATTAATTGAAAAAGAAATGTGGTCAAAAGATAATTAAGCCTTCAAAATTAAGAACCATAGAGAAAATTTCATTTGTGAAGCCCACAGAATCAAAAACAGAAGACATTTGCCCTGACTGGTGTGGCTCATTTGGTTGAGTGTCCCATGCATTGAAAGTTTGCCCACCAGATTGCTTTTCAGGGTGTATGTAGGAGGCAATTGATTGATCTTTCTCTCTCTGTCTCTCCCTCACTTCCTCTTTCTCTAAAATCAATAAAAACATTTTAAAAAACAAAATGTTAGCTGAACTAAATATGATGATGATAATGATGATGATGATGTAAGAAAATCAGAAAATAAATATTCTAATAATAGAAATAGAAAGCTAAGTAGACATAGAACAATTAAGAGCAATTTGGGTTGAGAGAAAGTGAAGAAAAAAAGAGGATTAGTTAAATCTTGGGGAGCAACATTAATTGTAATAAGTATAGAACAACAACTAAGGTTTTGTTGGACAACAAAATCTTTTTAAAATATAAAAAAATGAAACCATTTAAGGAGTGGTGAATAAGTTATAATTTCATATTCACATATCTATCATATCTATCAAACATACATGTCAGAAAAACTTTCTTACCAAAACACTGCTCATTCACAAGGTTTTGAAAAAAAATGGAACAATACCAAAATATAGCTGGCCACTGCTAATTCTTTTTTCATAGTTTATCTGAATTGAGGCTTGAGACAAGACTGGATTTCTGGTTCTTAAAAGAAAGTCTACATTTCAAGGTGAAGTAACTCCTTTCCAAAGTATCCCAATACAAGATTTCTAAGTGATTACACAACTGGGTCTCAGCCAAATATCAAAGAACTTCCACATCCTGAGGCAGTAATCTTCTTGAAATGCACATCCTGGAAAAACTAATTACTATTATACATGTTGTGGTTGTAAAAAATAAAAAAATTTAAAAAGGGCAAAAGTTCACATGTATGGACTTACTTGGATTAATGAATAGTTGTGACCCCACTGGCCACAAGTCAGGAAGAACCAAATGTTCAGCATCTATAACAACCACATAATTTACATAACAATGACATAAATATCATAAACTGCTGTTGAATGAGGAAATGTGTTGACATGTCTCAGAAAGTCTGTAAGCCACAATGAATATCTTCAAAAATTATTCATATTGTCTTGCTTAACCAAGTTCTGAATCTTATTCACTTGATATTTAAAGACAAAATTCAAATTCAATATAGATCCCAAATATGTTGTTTCTGTGGTAAGAGGAGATATAAAATTTACAAGATTCCCAAGTTTTCTTTCTTTCTTTAAAGTTAATGTGTATTCTCTCCAAATGCATTAGGTCTGCAAAAATTTAAAATAGAAACTTTTATCCATATTTATATGATTTTAGTTTCGCTAGTAGTAAATGATGAGAAAGGCCAAACATAAAATTCCATTGCACCTGTATATTTAACATTAAGTCTGATTGGAAGTCATAAACAGTAATCATTTTCTTACATGTATACCTCGATATAAGTGTACATGTAAGAGAAAACATTCTTTTACACAAGAATGGGAAAGCCTAGTTTTTTTTTTTCAATTACAGTTTACATTTAACATTATTTTGTATTAGTTTCAGTTGTACAACATAGTGGTTAGACAATCATATGCTTTACTAATTCCTCCCCTGATATTTCCAGTACCCATCTGATGTCATGCATAGTTATTACAATGTTATTGAGTATATGTCTTATGCTGGTCTTTATATCCCCGTACCTATTTTGTAACTACCAACCCCCAACTCTCCTCCTCTCTGGCAGCAATCAGTCTGTTCTCTGTATCTATGAGTTGGCTTCTGTTTTGTTTGTTCACTCATATTGTTATTCAGATTTCTCTTATGAGTGAAATCATACGGTATTTGTCTTTCTACGAGTGATGTACCTCACTAGGTCCATCTATATTGTCACAAATGTGGAATTATTAAAAATATGTATTTACATTAGGCTGGAAGGGTCATAAGAAAGGGACAAAGTCTGTTTTTTCTCACCCATGAATTAATACCTAGCCCTATCCTTGCCTAAAACTCATTTAAATATCATTTTGCCAAGAAATAAACAAATGGATTCTGTATCAGAATGACTTATTTCAAAAGGTATTTATAAGCCCCATTACCTTGAAAGTGACTTACAAATATGAAACCAAGTGTAAATTAAAACAATTTTTACAAAAGTAACAATAACATGTAATGTAAAATAGTGTTTTATTATTTAAAAACTAGAGGCCCATTGCAGGAAGATTCCTGCAAGAATAGGGCTTCCTGCAGCCAGAGTAATGCAGGGAAGGGAGCAAGGCCCACCGGGGCGAGTTTCTCTCCCTTCTCTGTTGCCTCTGCTCTCTCCTACCTCAGCTCCCACTGTCTTCCCTGCCTTGCCTCTGCTCCAGTCTCCGCTGCCGAGTGCCAGAGCTCACTCCCTTCTGCAGCACTTGGCTTCCTTCTACACTGTCTTCAGTCTTTGCCCTGTGCGTGCATATGGAAATTAACCACAATCTTTGTTGGGTTAATTTGCATACTTGCTCTGATTGGCTGGTGGGCATAGTGGAGGGACAATTTACATGTTTCTCTTTTATTAGTGTAGATTAGTGTAGATAGTTAACCATTCAAAATAAAATACTCAAAAATAAACTGAATCTCATAATTACAAAATTGGGTGAAAAATAAATACATTGTGATATCTGTCTTGCAAAATGTAGAACATGCAAATAACTCTACTTATTGAGATATGCATGTGCAAAAAATTAAGAAATGCATGGTAATGATAAATATCAAATTTAGGAGAGTGTATCATTTTATGGGGAAGTAAGGGGATTACAATTAGCAAAAGCCACATAAGAAATTTTTACTGAGCGAGTGGTTTCCTTTAGAAAAGCTAGTTGTGGATACATAGTTTGTGGAAGAAATTTTATTTAGACTAAAAGCTGACCTAGTGATAGTCTAAGGATCATCATTCTGGATACAAAAACTTAGAGTATTCTTGACACATTTTTGTTTGAAATAATTTCAAAAAAAAATAAACACATAAAACATACTGCCTACAATCCAAGAGGAGCTTTCAACTATGTCCATGTTTTTCCTTTGCTTTATACTACCTACATAACAGGCTCTTTAGTGTTCCAAGGGAGGTATAATCACTCCTGGTGATCAGATTACTTGCTTCTCTGTGTTTTTCCTCTTTCTGCTGTTGCACTGAACCGTGACTGGTAAGAAAACAAAATATTAGGCTGTAATTTTCTATATCATCTATCTTCCCAATCTATAATAGCTAAAAATAAAGTAAAATTAGAAACATGGCTAAGCTTCTTTCATTTATGTTTCCAGAATGATGATCCTTAGACTATCACTAGGTCAGCTTTTAGCCTAAATAAAATTTCTCCCACTCATGAATACATATATGGTTCTCTAACTCCTAATATTGAAGTCCTGAAGAATGTGTGAGGAGGAAAACATCCTTGCAAAGTTTTTGGCACTGAGATTAAAAGTGCCAATAAAAACTGAAATATGATTCATTCTTTTATGGCTCTGAGAGGGCTTAGTGTGATATTACAAAATCACATGCTAAAAATCTAAAATGAAACTTAGAGATAAACACTCTCACTTTACAGAGGAAAAATACACACATCTAAGTAGTTCTGGATTTGTACCAGAACTCACATTTTTCAAATTCTAGTCTTTAAGGAAAATAAAGAAATGCAAGACACAAGAGAAAATATGCAGATTATAAGAAACCAAAAAGAAAAATCAGAATTGCTTTGTATTGTTTGTTTTAATCAGTAGAATTGAACTATGATATATGGGAACAAACACTAGGGTGATAAGACCAATAAAGATTCAAGAAAGTGATTGGGGGAAAAAGGAGAAGCGTAAAACTTTCAGTAAAACTTTCAGTAAATGTGACTTCCTTTCCCACATTTGATCATTGATTTACTTAAACAGTAAATTTCTAAAAAGAAACAAGAATGCAAGAATAGGTTAAAATAGGTTTACGCAGTTTCCAAGTGGCTGGGATTTAGCATTCGAGCATTTACAAAAGTATGAAAGAGTTGTACAGCAGCAGGATTTTTTGGAGGATTTTGAAGGAATTCTTTAAATGTCTTGTGACACAGGGAAAAATCAAAGATTTTATTTACTTCAGTCATACCTTTTAGTGATTTAGAAGAGCAGGGAAGTCACAGAAGATAATGTAAAGGAAAGTAAGAAATAGGCAGCAAATAAACTGACCTCTACAGTAACAGAAATGGAATTGATATTTAGGTTTCTGAAATGCAACCACTGTATATTTCAATTCCAAATATTTGAAATGGAGGACTTTATCCCCACTCAGTTGTGTTAGCTAAAGAACATGACAATCAGTGTGAACTGTAATCTTTATCAGTGCTCATATTTAAAAGCTCACTTTCCTTTCATAATAGTTGAAATGATAATTTAACTAAAAATAAACATATGTCCCTAGTCAGAATCCCTAATAATTTGTTTTAAATTCAAATAAATATATTATCCCACGTTTGATTAAAAAAAACTTTGCCAATAAATTTTACATTTAAAAGAACACATAAGCATACTAACATTAATACCCATGTTTATTTTTGTATGTTAATACAATCCACTTAGTTGCCACTTTAATAACTTATTTAAAATGAAATTCCAAGTAGAAAGGATTATACAATGTTACATAAAAACTACATATAGACAAATAGAATGAGTATTTTTTTTACTGAAGAATAAATATGTGTATACATGTTTATGTGATTCCTATACCTCTGCATCCTATGTTTTCCTATGTTCATGCCAATTAGGGTTTTTTTTCCTTTGAAGGGGTAAGGTCCATATTTTCTTTTCTTTTCTTTTTTTAATTCTTTAGTGTTTAAAGTATTATACGAGTCTCATGATGAACAAAAATAGAACCAGAAGCATAGAAGCATCGAACAGGCTATCCAACCTATGAGGGATGGCAGGGGATGAGGGGTTAAGAGATCAATCAAAGGACTTGTATGCATGCATATGAACAAAACCAATGAACACAGACAGTAAGGGGGTGAGGACTTGTGCTTGGAGAAAGGAGGTGGCAGGGGAGAAGTCAATGTGGGAGGGAAGGGGACTCATGTAATACTTTAAACAGTGTTTATGCCTGTTTGACAGTCTTGGTGTGTGCCAGCACACATGCATTACAAATGGGCAGATTTTATTTCTCTGGTGAGGAAATATTATCATTTTAATTATACACTTATCACCTCTCTACAGCAGCAGCAGTTTAGAAATACACTGGATAAAGTTATGAAAGAGTGAATCAAGAGCCAAGATACAGGGTGAAAAGATGATGTAAAGAAGATGATATAACTTGAAGATGTGTTTCTATTTGTCAGTAATACAATAAACCATCATTCTAGTGAAGACACAATCATTGGTTGTAATTGTTTAAAAATAAACAAGCTTGTCCATGGGGCTTTAATTATCTTGATCTTACCTGATAAAAAAGAAATACCATTTTCATCAGGAAGTGAATGCAGCTCTATAATTGGGACAGCAATCCACCAATGTTCATTTCAAGGACAAAATCCAGTTCCAAATGCTCCGGGTCACTGCCCATTAAGTGTGAAAGAATTAAACCTTTTAGGCCCAAAGTGGTAGAAGGAAAATAAGGGTTCCAAAATCATTCTTCATTATTTTTTTAAAAACCAATTTAAAAATACTACTAAAAGCGGATCATCATGTTAAATTTTACAATATCAAAAACTTCCTTTCCTCACACTCTGTCTCACTCCACTTCTAAAATGCCATCCTATGTGTTTTCAAATTCTATTCCTGGATTTTACATTATATCCGGACTTCTGGATAATTATGGTATCAAGTACCCTAAATAGGCTATTTTGCTTCATTGCACTACAATTATATTACAGAACCAATTAAACTATGTCAATGCAATTTTCCACATAAATAGTGTTGACAGCAACTGATACTGCTGCTCAGAGGCTGTAAAAATGGGCAAAGTCCCAGTTGGGATATTAATTTTCCTGTTGCTAAAATGAATCAGTTCATTTCCTTTTTTATCTTCTTTTTTTTAGCTACCTATTTTCTACCTTTAGTTTAGAATTTAGTAGTCTTGAACCATGACTTTAATAACCAGGTCTATAAAAATAGGTCCCATTCTAATGAAATGACAATTTAGCTAAAGAACATCAACACATACACACTTAACTATTCTCAACACTTTTCCTTAACTCAGAACTTACATAAACTTCTATATTGTCTTCACCCTTGATTTTGTTTATTTATTTTAGATAAAATTCATTATTATATCATCTATGCACGAGGAACAAAATTCAACAGGTGGTATATATTGTTTCTGGTTAGTATTTTTGGATTTTTAGAATATATTCACAGAAGTGGAATCGCTGGGTCAAACAGCAGTTCCATTTTTAATTTTTTGAGGAGACTCCATACTGTTTTCCATATTGGCTGTACCAGTATGCATTCCCACCAGCAGTGCACCAGAGTTCCCTTTTCTCCTTATTCTCAGTAGCACTTGTTGTTTGTTGACTTATTGATGGTAACCATTCTGGTGGGTGTGAGGTGGTGATACCTCATTGTGGCTTTAATTTGTGTCTTTCTGATAGTGATGTTGAGAATTTTTTCATGTCCCTTGGCCATCTGTATTTCCTCATTGGAGAAGTATCTATTTAGGTTCTTTGCCTTTTTTTTAAATTGGACTGTTTATCTCCCTTTGGTTGAAATGTGTTGAGTTCTTTGTAAATTTTGGAAATTCCCTCTTGTCAGATGTATCACTGGTGAATATGTTCACCCATATCATGGGCTCCTTTTTCATATTTGTGATGATTTCTTTTACTGTGTACAAATTTCTTATTTTGATGTGGTCTCAGTTATTATTTTCCTTTATTTCTCTTGCCCTAGGAGATGTATCAGCAAACATTCTCAGTGAGATGTCTGGTATTTTACTGCCTATGTCTTCTTCTAGGACTTTCAAGAATCCTGAAATACCAATTAGAAAAAAAAAAGGGCACCTCTATGTTCATAGCAGCACTATTTACAATAGCTAAGATCTGGAAACACCCCAAGTGTCCATCAGCAGATGAGTAGATAAAAAAGCTGTGGTACATTTGTACAATGGAATACTATGTGACTGTAAAAAAATAAGGATCTCTTACCCTTTGAGACAGCATGGATAGACCTAGAGACCATTACGCTAAGTGAAATAAGCCAGTCAGAGAAAGACAAATATCACATGATCTCATGTGTGAAATCTAAGGAACAAAATAAACTGATGAGCAAAATAGGTCCAGAGACATGGAGACATGAACAGATGAGCAAATTTCAGAAGGAAAAGGAGGGGAGAGATTAACCAAAGAATTTATATGCATACGTACATGACCCAAGGATGGCAGGGGGTGGGATGAGGTCTTGGTGGAGGGGGTGTCTGGGTAGAGGGACATAGAGTAAATCTATACTAATGTCAACAATAAAAAAATGTTTAAAAATCCAACAGGCAGCTATGCATAGACCACAGACATGAGAACCGAGCTCTCTCAGACTTTATAAAGGTCAATTTATTTTGAAAGAATTAACAAGAATAATTTTGCTATCTTTCCAAATAAGCATTTCTGTATATTTTCAAGTTTAAATGCTATATTCAAGTAATTTTCATTTATATATAAAGGTAAATACAGCAATCAAAATTTATTTAGCATTGCACAGCATCACACAAGCTGCTTTATGAAAAAAGGGAGCCATTTATAAACTCAAATGTTATGCTAGAGCCTACAAACATGCATTCCTATTGCAGAAAAAGCTAGGTCTGTCTCCTTTAACATTAGAAGTTCTTCCAGAATTTACATAACAGAGCTTAGACAAGATCATAACCTCAACAGGGATTAAAATAGTGTTCAAAATATATCACTAAACTGAATGTCTAGGAGACAACTAAGATGGCGGCATAGGTGAGCACCTATCTTGCTATCCACGCAACAATTCTGAAACTACAACTTAACAACGGAACAAACAACGTCCAGAATCACCGGAGAGCTGGCTGAGTGAAAATTCCACACATAAAAGTAGAAGTGGGACGCAGCGGTAACTCAGGAGGAGCAGCGGTGCGCAGCTTTGAGGTTCAGAGCAGAGAGGGACGGGCAGCAGACAGCAAGCCCGGCTGGGTTTCTCCAGCAGGGAGGGCAGAGGCCTCCCACAGCACCGACCCCCCAGTTCCAGGCGAGCTCCCAGGTCGGGGAAAGGAGGATCCCGGGCGCGACTGAGGTCTGCGTGTTTAGGGAGAGTGCACGAGTAAATTGGAGCAGCAGTTCCTGGAGTGCGCAACTGGGCAGAGAATGCGGGCAGAGAACGCTCGACTTGCTCATTTGCTCGGAGACCACCATACTGCTTTGTTTTACAACCCTGAGTGAGACTTTGGCTGTGCAGACTCATTTGGGGAGAGGCAGAGTTGTCTGGAAATGGGGAGACCAGCGGTGGATTTACATTGCCACCCAACACTGAGACCCGTGAGCCGCACAGATAAGCTGTCGCCCCGAGCCCCATAGACCTGAAGTGGTGCGCCATGAAGGGCGGACCTAAGGCTGACGCCGCGCGCCCATTAGACGCTGAAGCTGTGCGCCACGTAGGGCAGACCTAAGGCTGATGCCAAGTGCTGCATAAGGAAGCTGAGCCACTGTTCCTTAGAGGATATCTACCACACTGCTAAGGGACCAACTCAGGAAAGCAACCACAATGCAGAGAAAAGGAAAGATCTCAGCTGTGAAAGAAATGGAGGAAAAAAGATGACTAGACACAGAGTTCAAAACCACAGTAATTAGGTTTATGAAGAGGCTACTAGAAAAGGCGGAGAAACTTAATGAGAACTACGCCGAAATAAATAACACCTACAAAGAAATGAACAATGCCTACAAGGATATGAAAAAAGACCAACTAGAAATTAAGCATACACTGACTGAAACAAAAAAATATTATACAAAGACCTAAAAGCAGTCCAGACGACCGCAAAAACCAAGTCAAAGATTTGAAATACAAAAAAGCAAAATCCACTCAGCTGGAAAAGCAAGAAGCCAAAAGAGTCCAAACAATTGAAGATAGTATAAGGGGCCTCTGGGACAAACTCAAGCATACCAACATCAGAATTATTGGGGTGCCAGAAAAATAGAGAGAGCAAGATAATGAAAACCTACTAGAAGAAATAGTGACTGAAAACTTCCCCCACCTGGCAAAAGAAATTGACTTGAAAACCCAAGAAGTGCACAGAACCCCAAAATATAGGAATCTAAAGAGGACCACACCAAGGCACATCATAATTAAAATGCCAAGAGCAAAAGATAAAGAGAGAATATTAAAAGCAGCAAGAAAAAAACAGTTAGTTACCTATAAAGGAGCACCCATACTATTGTCAGCAGATTTCTCAACAGAAACGATGCAGGCCAGACGGGAGTGGCAAGAAATATTCAAAGTGATGAATAGCAAGAATCTACAACCAAGATTGCTCTATCCACCAAAGCTGTCATTCAGAATTGAAGGTCAGATAAAGTGCTTCGCAGATAAGAAAAAGCTAAAGGAGTTCATCACCGCCAAACCAATACTATTTGAAATGCTGAAAGGTATTGTTTAAGAAGAGGAAGAAGAAAAAGGTAAAAATATACATTATGAACAACCAGCACACATCTATCAACAAATGAATTTAAAAATCAAGTGAATTAACAACCTGATGATCAGGATAAAATGAGGAATAGAACAGAATCATGGACATAGAGAGGGAATGGACTGATAACGCTTGGTGAGAGAAAGGGTGTGGGAAGTACAGCAAGAGACTGGACAAAAATCATGCAACTATGGGAGAGGACAGAAGGGGGGGAGGTAAGGGCGGAGAGTGGGATGGGTACTGGGTGGAGGGGAGCTATTGGGGGAAAATATAATTAATAAACTGAACAATAAAGATAAAAAAATAAAATAAATAAAATAAAAAAATAAATAAACGGAATGTCTACATGTTCCTTTAATAAACTTTTCTATACTTTAGAGGAAGCATCAGGATAAAAACCCAGAAAGCCTTCATTCAACAACACCCACCAAGTGCTAGCCACTGATTTGCAGAAGTTAATGTGAAAATGTGCTAAAGCCTGCTTGCACCTAGCTGGGGCACAGAGGAGTTAGACTAGGGTAAGGTCTAAGGAAGAGATTCAGTTTGTTTTATTCATATCTTCACTGGGTCCTGAATCATTAGGTTTTCAACTTTAAGAAAGGTTTTAAGTTTCTGCTTCATTTCAGAACGTACTTGAAATAAGTCAGTTTGGGCCTTCCAGATATGCTGGCCAAAGCCAACAGACTGATGCATTGTCACTTGTCATTTTTAACACTAGACAGAAACAAAACGTAGACTCATTCTAAACCACAAGAGTAAGTGCTCTGCAGCAACAGCTGAATAAAAAAAAAAAATGCAGATAAGTTAGAATGACAGGTTAACCTGGTTTAGAAGGTGTCTGTGGATAAGAAGTATGAACTGTAATATTACTTGATTTCTGGAAACTCTAAAATTAGAAGATGTGAAAGATTTAGTGAGTGAAAACATCCTGGAGTCCAATCTTCTATCAATACTTATCTTCAATCTTGCTTACTAAGAACCCCCTACACATGAGAGAGAGAGAGAGATAGGACACAGGAAATGAGACCATTAGGATAATTTTAGGTTTATCTGCTCTTATTGTGTATTCCCATCTGAAGGGTCTGTACTTCTTTAAAGTATGTCATGAAAAATAGAGAGTATAGAACTTGAAAATGCAATCTATAGACAGAACCATTTTTTATTGTCATGACTTGTATAGGAGGGTTTTCAGCATCTAGTGGATAGAGATTAGTGATGCTACTAAAATAGTTACAGTCACATGACCTTCTCCTCATCCTTACCCCCAACAACAAAAAATTATTCAGTTCAAAATGTGAACAGTGCCAACGTTGAGAAACCCTGATTTGAGGGACACACGGTTAGCCAATGGCATGTTACTTTGAACAAATCATAAGCAATTGCTCTCTTATTCTGATTTTCTCAAAAACTTTTTCTCCATGTAAAAACCCGTTTTTAAGAGAGTTCCAGTATATATTGTTATTTACTTACTTTTTTCACACTTCAGCTTCTAATGTTAATTTGTTACTGGAAATTTTATTCATTATCTTTTACAAGCTTGGGATGTCTTCGTAACAGCTCAGGACAGTCCCTACTGGGTTTTGTTGTTGTTGTTGTTGTTGTTGTTGTTGTTGTTTTGCCTTTTAACACCTTGCAATATCCTATCTTCCATGACAGCTTTCTCTATAGGTTACCAACTTTTATAATAACTTCCCCAACCTAGACCTAAACTAAATGTTTACATAGCTCCCCCTTCCCTTGCTAACTTACCATGCATACCTCTTTTGAGGCTTCTATGTTCTCTTAAATCTTGCCAGGATTTAGTGGTCACCTAATGTAAATCCCTATCTTATTAATCAGTAAAATGAAAATGAGCAAGTTAATAGCAAAGCAATGATAAAACTCTAGGCCTCCTGACTCCGAGTTGACCTTATTTTTAGGATACAACACTGGCTCAGACCTAACAAAATACCCATCTGCATTTACATTTGTTTGTATTAATGCTCTTAATCTAGCTAGAACTAACAGTCAAGTTAGAGAAACCTACTAATTTGTTAATAAATTGTTTGATGTAATTTGCTTTGTATATTTATGTGTTAACTCTAGCACTAAAAACATGTAAAGATATTGCTTACAGAAATAAAAATTCCTGATTTTCACATGTCAGCTTGCCTCTTCATGGGCTTTACTGTCAACAATATGAATCTGACCTCTATAAATATAATGTTTTCTTTTAAAGATAGTAATAAGGAGTAAGCTTGACAATCAGAGAATATGAAGAAACTCTGGCATCCGGAGGAAAGAACAGTGGGAATTCTTACATCTACTCTATCCTGCTATCCAGTATTTATTTGAATTTAAATTGATGCTAGGAGGGGAATTACAGAATGAAGGCAACTGGTGGGTACTGATGATGATAGAAGGGAAAACATTGCAGATGGAAAGATCTTCTCAGAGGGAAACCAAGCTAAGAAAATGGCCTTAAAATGTGAGCTTACCGCCACCAAACCTAAGGTGTCCAGGTGTTTTCCTTCCTCTTCCTACAGAGACAAGATTGTCAGGATGTCAAGCACCTGATTGAACTCTGCCGCACGGCACTGCAAATTCCAAGGCAATGTGTGTCATTCTGTCCATGTGTTTCCAATTTAACATGCTCTTTCTCTCCAGATAGCTTTACAAATAGCTAAGCACACTTAATGTGGTGACCCAACCAGGAAGTATGTGTCAGACTGCTAACTCAGATGCCTTTCAAATGATTGTCTGGACAGGCAAAACATAACCAGCAGCTATTCCTTGCCAGGGATTTCTATGGCAGTCAGCCGTCTAATCTGGATATAAACTTTCTTATGACCTTGGCTGCTGTTTCACTGTAATTATCTTAGACCTGCAGGTAAAAATCTAGGCATTTTCATGACTGTGGAATTTTTATGGAAATGAACATCAAATACATGGAATGTAAGCTTGTGTAGAACAATGAAGAAGCAACAGATGTGAAGGAGCGAGAAAAGGGAAAAACAAGAGGAACCAGATGGTTGACACCCTTATGAAAAATGAATATGTGATGCACAATTACCCTCTTGGTAGAAATAGAAATACTGTAGCCTAAGAGCATCCGATGCCCAGATAAACCTATTCAAATTTTGCATTATTCCAGCTCCTTGCCACTCTACTACAATGCTGACTCTGGGATTTTTACAATGCTGGAATATCATATTTGTTATGGAACACTGAAACACACAATTAAATAAAAAAATTAACCATGAGATCATATTGGATCTGAATGGTTGTTTGATTCTGTTAATACTAAAGACAGAGAAAAGAAAGAAAAAAACTCTTAATATGTTCCTAATAAAAAGAGTGACAAATTTTAAGAACGATAAATGTATAACATGGTAATTAGATATAAATGCATCCTATACAGGTGCAAACATTTCAATTTTATGTATAAATTAGCATCAAAAAGTCCACCTGTATTTAAATCTACATATTCTTCCCCCAAATTTTGTAAGATATACCTCTACTAATATGTTCAAACACACATGCATTACAGATATAAAATCATGACACAAAACTTTCATATGTAGTCAATAATTTAACATATGGTTTTTGTACTGCAAAACCATTCAGTGCAGTTTATCATAACCCAGGCTAAAAGACATTATATCTTGTGTCTACAGTGAAAGTTCTCAGAAACATCCCACATATGCAAAAGTCCCTTAGAGACCCAGATACAAAGTTACTGAAAGGAGGACTAAGACATAAGAAACATTGGCAAATTCACTTTAAGACTAACTTGTGGTATTTTTCACAAGCTAGTTTCTTTACTGTGAACAGAGAACTGTAAATGCTTTTTTAAAGGAAGACAAATAGAGAGGGAAGAAGTAAATTTTACTCCAACTCTAATTGGTCCTAGATTAAAGGACATGATGAGGTATTAATTTGTAGAACAGTCGAAGAGACCATTTGACTAATTGGTATTTTCAGGTTATCAAATAATATCTAACTGTCATTAGTTTATTGGTTATAAAATGAATGTAAACAAGCTTCACCACCTGTTTGAGTGAATGTTACATTAAGGTTATTAAAACTCTTTGAAGATAAATACAAGAAATGATATGGGCTTTATGATACTATATCTGTCTAAAACTTGTCAGTTCTTTTGAATATGTAAAAGTCCATGGAAGGCCTAGCCAGGTTACTCAGTTGGTTGAGCATAGACCATACACCAAGAAGGTTGTGGGTTTGATTCCAATTTGGATGTGTACAGAAGGCAACCCATAATTGTTTCTCTTGCACATCAATGTTTCTCTCTCTCTCTCTCTCTCTCTCTCTCTCTCTCTCTCTCTCTCTCTCTCTCTCTCTCTCTCAAAGAAAATAAAAAATCCTCAGGTGAGGATTACAAAAAATAAATAAACTCAATGGAAGATTTCCAGAACTGCATCTTTAAACAGAGATTCCAGTAAAGTCACTCAACTTTGATAATGTGTTAAATTTGCATATGCAAGTAATTAGAGTATATTTTCAGACAGTATACTCTTGGGCAAAACTTTGTTCCCTATTACATTGAGATGTTCTTAAGGAAATGATCTTGTCTTATCTTGTCCAAATTTTAGCACAATAACTGAGACAGCATTCATATCTAGTGTGTGTAAAAGTGATGGATGAATAAGGGGGAAAAAGATAACGAAAAGAATGAGTTGATAAGCTGTCACCCAACAAATTATCTATACTAATAAAAGCCTAGGTGGTCCTTGCACCCTCATGCATGATGTCCCAAGATGGCCACAGTGGAGGTGGAGCCTAGAGCCATTCTTTATGGTGAGGCCTGGGGGTCCCACAGCCCTGCACAGCATGGAGAAGGCCAGTCCTGACATCTCTGCTACCTCGCACAGAAGAGGTAGGTCTCAACAGAGGAGATAGGTCACAGCAGAGGAGGGCAGTTGTGGGCTATCAGATCAGCAGGAGAGGGCAGTTGTGGGCGATCAGGATGGCAGGGGAGCAGTCAGGTGTCAATCAAGTTGGCAGGGGAGCAGTTAGGGGGGGATCAGACTAGCAAGCAGAAGTGGTTAGTGGCAATTAGGCCAACAGGCAGGCAAGCAGTTAGGAACCAGTGGATCTGGATTCTGAGAGGGATATTGACTGAAAATTTATGCTCAGTCCCGCAGGGGTCCCAGATTGGAGAGGGTGCAGGCTGGGCTGAGGGGCACCCCCCCACACACACACACTCATGCATGAATTTCATGCACTGGGCCTCTAGTCTTAACAATAAAATGACTGGTTATGGCAAGTAGCATTTTAAAGAACAGTTCTTCTACCAAGAACAATTATAAAGTCTCTTTGAGGGCTTTAGCAAACAACACGGGTAGCCAGGATTTATAATGACAAGGTCCTAAATACACACACACACACACACACACACACACACACACAGACACACACACAGTAGAGGGGCCTGGTGCCCAAAATTCATGAGGGGGTGCATGTCCCTCAGCCCAGCCTGCACTCTCTCCAATCTGGGACCTGTCAAGAAATAGTTTAGGCCCAATCCTGGCAATTGGACATCCCTCTCACAATCTGCAACTGCTGGCTCCCAACCAGTCAACTGCCTGCCTACCTGATTGCCCCTAACTGCTTCTGCCAGCCAGTCTGATCACCCCCTAAATGCTCCCCTGCCAGTCCTATTACCCCCAACTGCATTCCCCTGTTGGCACTATTTCTCCCAACTGCCCTTTCCTGCTGGCCCTATCACACCCAACTGCCCTCCCCTGCAGGCCTGATAACCCCCAACTGCCCCCCCCCCTGCCAACCTAACGGCCCTCAACTGTCCTCCCCTGCTGGCAATCTTTTGGCAGCCATCTTATGGCAGCCATTTTGTGATGACATGGGGGTGGCCATCTTGTGATGACATGGGGGCCATCTTGTAATGACATGGGAGCAGCCATCTTGTGATGACATGAGGGCGTGAGGCCCACCTTGGCTTTTATTAGTATAGACCAGTTGTCGGCAAACTGCAACTGATCCGCAATTTGCTGCTCTGTTGACTAATGAGTTTGCTGACCACTGTCATATTCATTACCTCTTTGCACACAATATGTCACAATTGCCTAATCCTCACAGCTTCCAACTACACAGTAACATTTGGTCTAGCAGTGGTTGGCAAACTCATTAGTAAACAGAGCAGCAAACCGCAACTCGCGAGCCACATGTGGCTGGCAAGCTACTTGTGTGTGTGTGTGTGTGTGTGTGTGTGTGTGTGTGTGTGTGTGTGTACTAGTGGCCAGGTGCACAAAATTCATGTACTGGGGAGATGGAGGGGGTTGTCCCTTATCCTGGCCTGCATTCTCTCTAATCTGGGACCCCCATGGGATCTGGCCTAAACCGGCAGTGGGACAACCCCCTTGCAATCCGGGACTATTGGCTCCTAACTGCTCACCTGCCTGCCTTTTTGATCTCCCCTAATCACTCTGCCTGCTGGCCAGCTTGCCCCCAACTTCACCACCCTGCCAACCTGATCACCCCCAACTGCCCTCCCCTCCTGGCCTAATCACCCATAACCACCTCTGCCTCGGCCCTGCCACCATAGCTTTGTCTAGAAGGCATAGCTCTGTATCTATGCCTCTGGAATGTCTCATGGTTTAATTAGCATATTACCCTTTTATTAATATAAATAGGATATGACATACTTCCATAACTATAACATATCTACCAATATAACCTATGAGAATACATATTTCATAAGTTAGGAAAGCATCTAATACATTACATTATATATGTTGTAAGTAGTAGAAAATACAGTATTTGTAGCAATAATATATACCCTGTGACTTCCCTTTCTGACCTGGGAATGGTTCCCAGGTCTTTGAACATTTCCTGGTCCCTAATGTATTTTTTTTTTTTTTTTGCCATTCAGTGTAACTTTATTTACTGTTTATTGCACATGATTTGAGGTCTTTAATTTCTAACCACCAAAGATTCAAAGGACTATTTTTTCCATGAATTTTAACATTAACATTAGTGAATTCGTGTAGTCATGTGTTTTTATTGTAAACATCTGAATTATTCACACTGTCATAGATCCTGAACTCATAAGCGTGGACCATGCAAAGGCTGGCAGCAAGCCAAGAAGCCACTCTGCAAGCAAACTGATACTCTGTATAAGGAGAAAAGTCATAGCCTAACATTTAATGTCCGACTTTAATTCATATACTATTGGGGACTCAACTGCTTGGTTGGTGATGAGATTCATTATTGGGAGGATTATTCCTGAAATAATTAAGGAAAGGGGGCTCAATCTTTCTTCTTGGTTGCTTGCTCCTCCCCAGCACCTTCATCTCTTTGGGCAGCTTCTGGGGCAGCTTCTCCTTCACCTTCACCTGAGCTTCTTGGGCCCCGCGGAGCAGTGGAACGCATTCGAGAGGCAGCGTGGCCTGGACCAGCGGTCCCTTGGGTCCCTGCCCCTCTGCCCTGAGTGGCCGTGGCGGCCCTGCCCCTCGTGCCTCCACCCCTTGCCTCACACTTGTGCCTCGGCCCCGCCCCCTGCTCCTGATTGTCTGGTAGTGTAGGGAAGGTATGGTATATTGCATGTTTCTCTTTTATTAGATAGGATATATATATATATATATATATATATATATATATATATATATATAAAGTGAATCCATCATTCTCTGTTTCTGGTTCCCAAAGGGCATTTGCAGATTTCTAAGATGAAGCTGGCAAGAGTCCAAGATGATAAGAAAAGAAAGAATGAAGCAGCTAAAACGTATTATTAAAGCTGAGCAGAGTTCTTTGATAGTCTCAAGACGCCAGAGAGGCAACAATTTCTACCAAAGGGGAAGGACCCTGTTTTGTTTTTTTAATGGAAATAGAAACAGATTTTCCATTAATATTCCCCAAGGGTTTCAATCTAGGAATAAAAGCAAACTAGAAATATTCAAGTCCCTGGAAATACTGAAAGTCAGACATAAATTTCTCATTCCCTAATTGGGTCAATGTAATGTGTTCAAATTCTATGTTTGATAGAAAAACTAAATACTAGAAAATACAGCATTATCCTGAAGCTACATAAATTTTGTACTGAATATGCAAAATATTCAATAAAAAACTGACAGGTATTTTTTGAAGCTTTTATTTATTTTTTGTTTTTGTTTTTTATTGTTTAAGATATTACAAATAGTAGTACATATGTTTCCTTTCTTTTTTCCCTTGACCTCCCCTTGGCTTTCCTACCCCCCAGCACATGCCCTCTCCTGCTCCCCCACAGTGTCTTGTGTCCTATGGTTATGCTTTTATGCATGCATACAAGTCCATTGATTGATCTCTTGCAGCACCCCCACAACCTTCCCTGCCTTCCCGCTCTAGTCCGACAGTCGGTTCCATGCTTCTTTGCCTCTGTATCTATTTTTATTTCCCCCATTTCCTTTCTTTAAAAAATTTTGCCTCTGCAGACTAGCAATAAACATATGAGCACAAGAAATGTTTGAGACCCAATTTTAATGACCAACAGTTCTGAGACCCAGTTTCAATGTCAAACTGTTTCTTATGTGTGCATGTCACAATGGTATCTGGATGGTGGACAAATGTTGGCATTGCAGGTCCGACCCTCTGTTATTTGGTCCTGGGTAACCTGCAGTGATGCACAGCTGCTGACTTCTAGCATGGCAAGGCATCGTTAGCGTCTTCCATCTCTGGACTGTTTCTCCTCTTGTCTTCGTGGTCGGAGCAGATCTGTCAGTTCCTCTTTGTTTCAAGAATCCATATGGTCTTGTAGTTGTTTTCTTAAAATATACAAACATATACTCGACCAAAAGTTAATAAAGGAATCTTTTCTATAAATTTGACTTGGGATCCTTTTTATTTTTGCCCAGATGATTTTCCTTTGGCTTATTTTGACACCATGTGTGTTTTATATGGGTGTCTTGCTGTTAGTATTACAAATAAAAATTAGTTTTCTGAAGTAAAAATTTTCTAGGTGTATTTTACTTACAAGATTTTTGCCTTACATGATATTACCCTATCATCCTCCTTTTTTTTAAATTAATGGAGGCTTTTGGAAATTTTATGGTACATAAATTATATCAATAAAACTGCTACCAAAAAACAAAAATATAATAATAACCCTATATAATAAAGATGTAATATGCAAATGATCATTAAGCCGTGAAGTGTAAAGACCAACCATGTAATGACTGGATCATGGATCATCAAGAGGGTGGGGCAGCAAGCTATAAGCGGGTGGTGAAGACTTATAGGAAGGGGAAGGGCAGCAAATTATGAGAGGGGTTGAGGGAGTGAGGGCAGAGGGAACTACAGGAGGCCTGGGCAGCAGGCAGAGAACTACAAGAGGGTGGCAGCAAGCTACTGGCTATAAGTGAGTGGTGGAGAGCTATAGAGGGGGCAGGACAGCAAGCTATGATGGGGGCGGGGGGGCAGGAAGAGGGAGCTACAGTAGGGTGGGGCAGTGGGCTACTGGTGTGCTACTGGCTTATGGGTTCGTACGTAGGGCTACTCATAAATAAATAAAGACTTAGAACTTCTGTGAAAGCTGCTTTGATAATTCCAATCTACCAAAGTTTTCCTTGCTCTGTTTCCAACATAATTACATTCTTTTCTATGTATTATATTAGAATTGCTCTCCAATTAATTACTAGCATGTTCTACTCTCCCCAGCAAGAGTATAAGTTCATTTGGTTCCAAGAAGTTTCATACAATGCCTGTACTCATTAGTGTCATAATAGCTAGGTAGATAAAAGAATCAATTATTGATGGCCATTGGTACAAATGAAAGAAAAAAATACTTGAAGGGCACCATCTTTCCATTAATTATATAGATTTTCTTTGCCTATCTGGAAAATGAGAGGAATTTGAATTGATTGGCATCCATGACCCATCTGATGGTTGCTTCTTAACCATGTAATGTGGCATTTCTCTCTCCCTCCAGGCAGTTAAAAAAAAAGGATGATCAGATAGATGATATAGAGATAGATAGGTAGGTAGATAGATAGATAGATAGATAGATAGATAGATAGATAGATAAAATAGAATAATACTGGGAAGCTCTCAAATCTATTTAGGCTATTATAATAAAACTAGAGGCCCAGTGCATGAAATTTGTGCATGGGGAGAGGGTTGCCTCAGCTTGGCCTACACTCTCTCCAATCTGGAACCTTTGGCTCCTAACCACTCACCTGCCTGCCAGCCTGATCCCCCTAATTGCTCTCCCCTGACAGCCTATTTGTCCTAACTGCTTTCCCCTGCTGGCCTGGTCCCCCTAACTGCTCTCCCCTGCCTGTCTGATTGCCTCTAACCTCCTCTTTCTTGGCCCTGCCAACATGGCTTTGTTGGGAAGGATGTCTGGAAAGACATCTGGAAGGTTGTCCAGAATATGTTCAGTCTAATTAGCATATTACTTTTTTATTAGAATAGATGTCACCTTGTCCTAAAAATGCATGTTGTTCCCAGGTTTTCTTATCATGGAAGGGGAGCCCATAGTAGCATCCTGGGTTCTGAGCAAGGCTTATGTGCTTGTGCTTTATCTCAGCAGATGTGATTCCTAGAAGAAGACTCTTGGATGTACCTTGAACATTTCTATCGAATTTGCCAAATCCTCCTCCAAAAATGTTGAACCACTTTAAACTCCCACCAGCAACCATGTGTGTGTCTTCCATCCCACTTTGATGCCAATGTCATTGATTTCTCCCTAGAAGCTTCCCTCCCGTCAGCTGGGACTGCTTGGTACTTGAGCCAACCTCATTGTTCAGCTGGGGACTTGATTTCCCAAGACATAATTATGGAGGAGGAAAAATAGCTTTCCTCTACCTCTCTGAGTACTTAGTGGAGGCCCTTGTAATGAAAGACAGATCACCAAGAGAAAACCAAAAGTTCATTAACATGTGTACCTTATGTATATATGGGAGAAAATGAGTAACTCTCCAAGGTGGCTTAGAATGCAGATTTAAATACCTTCTTCCTAGGGAAAGGGGACGGGAGATATAGGCCTCTTAGAGGAGAGTAAATGATATTTAGGAAAGATGAATGGGGTAGGGGGGAAATAGTTTGTAACAAAGTTTGGGTGTGATGTCTACTTCTACTCTCCTGTCCTGTGACAGGAGTCAGTCTTCTCTGCCTGATGATACCTCTCCCATCAAGGGGACCTATGACATTTAAGCTCCTTTATGGAGCTCTGATTTTAGGGAGATCAGGAGACTTCAGTAAAATCCTCCGCATGCATTTGCTGTTTTTCAAGCATCTGCAGCTCAAGACCATCAATATAACAACATAGTAAATGTTGGGGTGGCATGTTCTCTGACCTTCAGAATAAACCCAACAAAAGCTTGTTTCCCCTCTTAGATGATTTGCCACAGACGCATTATTCTCTGGAGACGGTATTCTGACCAGACCTTCCTGGGAGTGGTCATAACATTACCCTGTTTTTGTAGAAAGGTGTTGGCCACAGCACTAAATAATCCAGGGGCAGTTTTCTCATCTTGTGGAAAGGGGGATAAAGTTATGATAGTTTATCTCACTTTCCACAGGTTTCTTGTGGGTTTGTGTCTTTGCTGCCCCAACCCATGCCCCTCAGCAACCCAGGCGCCTCTGCCTCAGGCCTTGGGGCTGCTGGGTGCCAGGCCTGCAGGTTTTTGTCTTCAATCCACCACTCCCACCCCCACCCCAAGCCCCAGGTTTGCCATGGCCTGCCTTCAGACGGCATTGGGGTCTGGGTCTGGGGCTGCAATGGGGACCCTGCCTGCTGCCTGAGGTGCCCGCCATGGCCGGGCTTCAGACAGCGGTGGGAGTCTGGATTCCCTGCTGGGTCTGGGGCTGCAATCAGGACCCCGCCACCTGCAGCGCTGCCATGTCCAGCTCTGGGTGGAGAGGGCCCACTGCCATCTTGCTTGAGGGTTAATTTGCATATTGCTTCTATTGGCTGGTAGGGTAGCAAAGATATGGTCAATTTGCATTTTTCTCTTTTATTAGATAGGATTAATTATAATGTTTATCTATTTATATATTTGAAAAATTATAATATTAGTTAAATGACCAAAGAACAAAGTAAATTTGGAAAAATCAAATACAATTTATCAGTAAATTTTTAATATATTAAGCATGTGATTTAGCCATTCATTCATTTATTCATTGTACCAAAAAACATTTATTAAATACACAATATCTTACATTTATATATTCACTTAACTTAAATTTTAAAGTGTTTCATATTCATCAGCTGATTTTTTGCACTCATTTATTTGTCATAGCTCTTGTAAGTGGAACCAGCTGAACTTTTTGTTATAATAAAAATCATAATTAAAAATTTTTGAGTGTTTATCATTTTAAATGTCCCTTATGTGTTATCACATTATTCCCTCTCACACACACAATTTGATAGCAGTAGTATTATTATCTTTAGTGTATAGACTGGGAAGATCACACATATCAAAATTAGTGGGATCTGAATTTAAAACCTGGAAGTTTGTGTCCTGAGCCAGACTACACTGCCTAAGAAAAAATAATGGAAAGCTTCGTCATTAGGTGAAAAACATAGATAAAGGTCAGGAGACAGTTTTTTTTTAAATAATTGAATATGAGTTAAAAACATCAAACTTGAACACAGATTTTTCTGACTTCTGACCTTGAGTCGAGACTCTTTTTCCTTGGAATTATAAACTACAATGTCATTTGCAAACTGCACACACTCTGTGGATAGCAATGTGGAAACAGCTGTTTAAAACACATAACCTAATCTAACAGGGTGTTGTTTTCATTTTCTGAGGGTGGTGGGGTTGTTATTTTATTGTTGAAAGTATGATATAGGTCCTCCTATTCCCCCCTTTACTTCTAGAAATTTATCCTAGAGTTAAATTTGTACAGGTATGAAATAATACACATACAAGAATATTCATTATTGCATTTTGTAACTTATTTGCTCATTATTTATTGCTCACTCTTTAAATAAATCTATCACTATCACAAATGAAATGGAAAATAATGTAACCATTTTATAGGTACTGTTAAGAAATTACCCCGAAATGTAGTAAAGAAAGAGAGAGACATGAAGAGAGCAAACAAAATGGGTTCTCATTTGTTTGTTTGTTTTTTAACAAAAGGAATATATCTATGTATGTAGAGAATATTTCAGCTATATATTAAAAGAAGTGATTGCAGTTTGCCTCTGGAGAAAAGAAAAAAATGGCTTAAGCGTCAGTATTGTGGGAAAAAAGTATTTTTCACTAAATTACCTTCTATAGAATTAAATTTTAGTATCAATGCATGCATTACCATAGAAATATCCTGTACTAATTAAAGAGTATATGCTAATTAGATCAGAAGACCTTCCAAAGACCTTCCGGACATCCTTCCAGATAAAGCCATGGTGGTGGTGCTGGGGTAGAGGCAATTAGAGGTGATCAGGCCTGTAGGGGAGAGCAGTTGGGGGCAATCAGGCTCACAGAGGGGGCTGGGGGCAGTTGGAGATGATCACGCCAGCAGGCAAAAGTGGTTAGGGGTAATCAGGCTGGCAGGCAGAGTTGCTAAGGACAATCAGGCACACAGGCAAGCTCTTAGGAGCCAATGGTCCCGGATTGTGAGAGGGATGTCTGACTGTGGGATCGGGCCTAAACTGGCAGTCTGACATCCCCCAAGAGGCCCCAGATTGGAGAGAATGCAGGCTGAGGAACCCCCCACCACACATGAATTTCATGCACTGAATCTCTAGTAAATTAATAAAATATTTTTTCAATATATTTTATTGATTTTTCACAGAGAGGAAGGGAAAAGGGTAGAAAGTCAGAAACTTTGATGAGAGAGAAGCATTGATCAGCTGTCTCTTGCACACCCCCTACTGGGTATGTGCCCGCAGCCAAGGTATATGCCCTTGAGGAAATCAAACCTGGGACCTTTCAGTCTGCAGGCCAACGCTCTATCCACTGATCTAAACTGGTTTCAGCAATAAAATATTTAAAATTTAAAAAATAAATAATAATTCTTATGCCCTCTTTTGCAAATTGTGCAATAAACAGAGTTTCTACATGAGGCTAACAACCACTCATTCTAACCAAAAATTCTCAAACTTGAAAAATAAGAAAAATCAAACAGTAGTAAATGAAAGAAAAAAAAAAGTTTACTTGTACTAAACAAGATTGCCTTTAATTAAAAAAAAATAAGTAATTGGTGTCTGGTACAAAATTTGGCCCGCTAGGTTTCTTTATAAATTGAATTCAAAAGATTATTTTCAATAGTTTCTCAGTCTCCCCCTATTCTCTCTCTCTCCTGTCTCTGTTCCTCTCTCTCTCTGTTCCTCTCTCTCTCTCTCTCTCTCTCTCTCTCTCTCTCTCTCTCTCTCTCTCTCCCTCTCCCATTCCATGTCCCTCTCTCCCTCTCTCCCTCTTTCCCTCTCTTCTCAATTCCCTCAGTTAAGATCTAATATTCTTTGCCTTCTTTGGTGAGTGTTGTAAACACTCAATTGATTTTTTTTTAATGTCAATAAGGTAGTAAAATAAAATAAAAACACATTTTTTGTATATTCCTTACTGCAGGTAAAAAAAAACATGTTAATTTCTTCAAAACTAAATTTTTTTTTTCCTGAGAAACAATCCGCAAAGAACAAATGTTGGCTGATGGCAATCAAGGACTGTAATAAGAAAAGTTTGCCACCATTGCTTAGCGTTTGTAACTAGGAAACCTATTTTGACTGTATGTCTTAAAACAGGCTTAATTACTTAGCTACAGGAAGGGGGAAAGGAATACTTCTGTTTCCAATATTCATGAAAAAAAAAAAACAACTGGAGAAAAGATACTTTTGGATATGCTGAAGTCACATTCTCTCCCTGCTGAAATGTTCTGGAGACACTGTGCAGACCAGGGCTGCTGGGCTCTGCTTCCTCTGCCAGCTCTCCCCTGGACACAAGGCATTGATTATTTAGAAGATAAATCTAAACTGCATAATTTGGAAGAAAACACACACAGAAATACACCCCACCCATGGGTTTACAAAAGGAGGAGCCTCTCTCCCCTGGGGATCTGCTTATTTTTGTAATTAATATAGTGTAGGAAAGCCTTCTTATATGTTTTTGCTTAAGGGCTAGAATCTAATCTGATGCCCCTGACAAAGATGTCAGTTTATCTCCCAAAACAAAGAAAGCTAGAATTTTCTTAGCAATAGGCTACTTTCACAGATTTGATAGTAAGGATTTCTACAATGTTTGTTTGGCAGTGATTTCTGCAAGGTTTGTTTGACAGACCCAAGTCAGAAGAGATCCGATTTTCAGAACAGAACTCCTTCAAGTCTGTTAGATTTAATTCTGATCAGCCACTGCCATGGGTCAAACTGATTGTAGCAAAACCTTGTTTAATTTAACCAGGAGCAAGAGCTTGGAAGCATTTCCCAAAGATTAGTTCCCCTCACTCCTCTTTTCCTTCCCTTCATATGCAAATGTGCATGCACCTCAGGCCCCTTTCTTCCTGTAATCCAGCCAGGGACTTCCCCTCTAGTTTTAACCCCCATTTCCAATTTGTCCTGGTTCACTTTTCTTAAGTCTGCAACTTTGCCCTTCTTAGTAAAGATCTGGATCCTCTCCAACCCTCTTACTCATCTTATGTCCATGGTTGAGATTTCCCTTTACTCATGCCAGATTGTAACCTCTTGTCTAATTTCCTGTTCACGAAAGTTATTCATTTGGTCATTTATTCAATACTGGCAACCTAAGGAACATCCAAACCTATAAGGAATTTTTATGACTTTATTTGAGCCAAACTGAGGACATATGATGGGGAACAAAAATCTCAAAGGCTCCAGAGAATAACAGCTTTGCAGTTTCTTATATGCATTTGAACTTATGGAGGGAACAGAAGTAAGACTATATGGAAACGGGGAAAGCAAAGCGGAGATTGAATTACAGGATAGTTAACAAATTTATGTGATCTCTTGAGGGTGGTTATGGCTTATTTCAAAGGTGTGTTCATCTAGATTTACAGAAACAATGAACAGGATTGCTAAAGGCAAAGATAAACCTCTTACTAAAGAAGTTATATGCTTGGGGCGTGACTACCCACCATGATCTGCCTCTGTTAGAAATGTATAATCAGATAACCCTCTGAGGTTACTTGCCATAGAACACCCCCCCCCTTTTTTTTTTCCTACACAATAGTAAGAATACAAGAGTAAACAAAACAGATCAAATATGAGCAATGAAAGTACAGATAGCAATAGCAATCTTACTAATAATTGTCCTCCACATGGATCCAGTGCTAGGGGTGGAGAAGTTGTTTCTGAAAGATACCTTAATAAATTAACTCTAGATACTTCAAAATAAGAGAATTAAGCTATATCTTATGTATATCTGCACATATCCTTGATGCTAAATAGTCTAGGTAAACACATAAGTATTTGTTATTAGTGCAAAAGTGCTAAAATAAAATAACAGAGACCATTATCAGATTTCAGATGAGCAAAAACTATCGTATAACTAAACTGTGAAAGAAAAAGAAAAAGAAAGAGAAAAAAAAACTGTCCCCTGTAAAACTCTGACTCTATAACTATGAGAAGACCACCAGAAAAATACTTCTGAAACAACCGGCTTCATGGTTTTTGGAAAAGAGTATTTCATGCAGCTCCCTCGTTTTACTGATGGGAGCCCATGGACCAGAGGGGTTACAGAACAAAACAGGGTAAACATTAATATAACAGCGCTTCTTCTCTGTGACCTGTCTCTCCTAGTTTCTGAGGGAAACTAGATCTTCTTCTGGAATATAAGGAAAACCCAGAAACAAACTTGCATCATAGATAAAACTGATTAATTTCTTATCAATTTATTCTTAGCCTACCTCACTGAGCTGTAGAAAACAAGGTAAGAATACTTAGGACATTACAAGGATCTTTGTTAAAAATAATAACCAAAGGAAGGAAATATCGGAGGGACAGGGGCGAAATTTGCATTCACCTGGACTAATTGCAGACTGACTTCTTGCAATGCCCACTACATACTTCAATGCTCAGCCCAAAGAGCTGTTTATTAAATGTTAAATGAGAGCCTTTCTGGCTTCACGCAGGCACATAGATAGGGAGATGCAGAGAAAGGAAGAACTGAACCCAAGAAAGGAGTGTGTGTGTGTGTGTGTGTGTGTGTGTGTGTGTGTGTGTGTGTATTAGTTTATGTGTCTCTATAGGTTCCTTTTTTTCTCTCCCATTAGTCTCACAGTCCAATAAAATGAGAATTCATATTGTGAAACCTAAAGGCCAACCCAAACAAGATTTTGTTGTATCCTGAGATGGTATTATCCTCTACCACAATGCAAGGAATAATAAAGGTCACTTTCCTTTTTTTTAT
Source organism: Antrozous pallidus (assembly GCA_027563665.1). NCBI lineage: Eukaryota > Metazoa > Chordata > Mammalia > Chiroptera > Vespertilionidae > Antrozous > Antrozous pallidus. Next base: position 46,555,560 of record CM050511.1, on the reverse strand, counting down.
TTACTGAGATATTCCTGACATACAATAAAATAAGCATAACTTGTACAGTTGATAAATTATGACATATGCAATCACCTGGGCAGCCATTACCACAGTCAATATAGTGAATATATCTAACATCCCTTAAAGTTTATTCTTGCCTCTTTGAAATCTCTCCCTCTCCTTTTCTGCCAGGGTTCTTTTCCCAGCCTTACAAAGGGTTCAATATTCTAGAGAAAGGAGCTGCACTTAGATGATTAAAGAGTCCTGAGATGAAAGATAATTTTGAAAGGCACTGAGGGTCAGAGGATCTTCAGCTAAAAGGAACTGAAGACTACTCCTTGTCTAAGGACCCGGTGCTATTTATAAACACAATTTGTCCTAAGGCAAGGTGAAAATAATACACTTCAAAGGATAGGGTATCAAAGGGTACAGAAGCATTGTCAGTTTGGGGAATAGCCTACAAGTGCTTGGCCAGCAGGAGGCAATAAAATGTCCTGAGCTGTCTAGGCAGCAAGCACTCTTATTCAGGTTTGGGGGAAGTGCCATGTAGCCATTTCCAACAGGTAAACTACATATGTGACTCACCCTTGCTGAGTTGCCCAAGTCCCATCAACCTTTTGATGGAACTCCTGAAAACATGCTGAAATTGGTTCCTGGCATTTTCCACTCTCTGCCTGCCTCCCATATCTAATTTGTCTTCTGTCATTGTAGACTAGTGATTAGTTTGCATTTTCTAAAGTTTTCCTGTAGATAGGATCACATAGCATATACTCTTTTTGTCTGGATTATTTTACTCATCATAATTATTTAAAGATTCACCCATGTGCTCTGTGTACCCATAGTTGCTGGGCAGTATTTCACTGTATGGACATACATAATATGTTTATTCAATCCTTTGCCACTGGACTTTTGTTTTTTTTACCAAATGTTGTTGATGACTATTACACATAAAGTTGCTATGAGCATTCATGTTTAATTTTGTATTAATTTATGCTTTTTCTTCTCTTATGCAAATACCTAGGGGTAAAATGAATAGATCACATGGTGACATGACTGTAGGTTTAACTTTTTAGGACACTGCAAAATCACTTTGCAAAGAGGTCTTATCATTGAAATTCTTACCAACAGCGTATGAGAATTCCAGTTCCTCCCCATCCTTGACAACACTTGTGTGATCAACCATCTTATTTGAGCCATTCTAATAGGTGAGTAGTCATACCACACTGTGTTTTAATCAAAATTTTCTAAGGAGCATCATTTCATGTGCTTATTTATTATCAATCTATTTTCTTTGGTGACATGTCTGTTCAAAAATATTTATACAGATTTTATTGTGAGTGTTCTTTATATATTATGGATACAAGATCTCCATTAGATATAAAATTTGCAAACATTTTCTAACAGGATGTGAATTTTCTTTCTCTTAACAATTCTTTGAAAGATAAATTTTACAAGAAAAAATGAACAAAAATTCATAGATGCAGATAACAGTATGGTGGTTACCAGGGGGAAGTGAAATGGGGGATAGTAAAGAGTAAAAAGGGTCAAATATATGGTGACAGAAGATTTGACTTTGGGTGATGTGCACACAGTGCAAGAGATGATATATCATAGAACTATACATTTTGAAATTTATATAATGTTATTAACCGATATCACCTTGATAAATTTAATTTAAAAAATAGTTTTAAATTTTGATGAAGTCTAATTTTTTATAAATTATGTTTTTGTGTTGTATCTAAAAAATCTTTGCCTCGCTCAAAGTCATAAAAATTTTCTTCTATGTGTTCTCCTGGAAGATTTATACTTAAAAATTGTGCATTTCAATTTATCATTTTAAGTTAATTAAGAATCTAAATTTTGTATAAGAATATCTAATTTTTTCAGCACCATTCATTGAAAAGGTCTAAGTGGACTATAATTAAGGTGTCAGCAGGGCTGTGCTCCTTCAGGAAGCCCTAGGGGAGAATCCATTTCTTTGCCCTACCTAGTTTATCTAGTTAAGATTGAGCCTGCCTGAATAATCCAGAATAATCTCTTCATTTCAAAGTCAATTATCAAATTTAATGTCATCTGCATCCTTCATTTCTGTTGCCAAGTAACCTAGTATACTCACAGTTCTGGAGGTCAGGGTGTGTACATCTTTGGGAGGCTGAGCATTATTTTGCCTACCACATGTTTACTGAAATTCACATTTTCCTACTCTAAAATCCTTTCTCCATCCTTTATGATAAATCTGCTGCCATTGCCAATTATTCCACCACTCTGCAAAGGCTAATTTCCATTCTCTATCAGTTAGCTTTGTCCTATAGCAATTATATGAATGAACTCCTTCTTTAATATATGAAAGTCTATTCAATGTTATAACATGCAATAAACCATGCATTCAATAAAGAAATCTATGTGTTTCTATGTTTGAGAAGCATCAATGAAATATCCATGAGTAAGAGTAGTAGGTTCATAAAATATATTACTTCATTGAATGTGTTGTCATAAGCAATAACTTTTTATATAATTCTCAATTCTAAGTATTTTTTATTGTGTAAAACCAAAATAATAACATAGTTATTGTTTACTCAGTTCTTACTATGTACCAGATATCTGTGAAACACTCATTCCCTTGCTTAATCTTCACCACAAACTCTAGGTTTTGTTTTCCCCATTACAGAGAAATCTGAACTACAGACATTAAATAGTCTACCAAAGACCACATCTTTGGTGTGTAGGGAAAGCACTGTTTGATGCCTAGACCATATTTTTATAACTGTGATACCACATGGCTATAATCTAATATTGTAGGGATCCACAAGCAGAGAGGCAGGGAAGCATTATGACAAACCCAGAGACCAGAGTTCTTGTTCTTGAGCTTGATCTCAAACCAATCCTTGACCTTCCCATAATGTCATTGTTTGTTCCTTGTATGCTTTGTATGAATCAGCTTTAGCTAGGTTATGCTGTAGTAACAAATGAACCCAAAAATCTTTGTAGCTTTCAACAACAAAGATTAACTTCTCAATTCACATTGTATGTACATCACTGAAAGCTCCTCTCTGGAATAAGCTAAAGTCCTGACAGAAGAACAACAAAGATGGACACTCTGGAATGGTTGTTAAAACTCCACTAGAAAGGAATATACATCGGTTCTGCTCACTTTTCTTAGGTGAAACTAAGTCACAAGGCTAAACTTAATGTCCACTAAGCAGAGAAGTATAATCTTCGCACAGAAGGAGGCAATAAATCTGGGGAGCAATAACAAAATCTGTCACAAACCTCTTGCTTTATCCTTCCATTCATCTTGCTTACTCCAACATCTCCCATTTAACTTCTGTATCCATTGGTTTCTCTAGCTCTCTAACTCACCCTACATCTGTCCTTTGTCACAACGTGCTACTTTCTCTTCTTCCCTGTCTTAGTGCTTGCCAGGTGCACATCTGCTAAATGAGCCTCTTTCAGTTAAGTCTGGGGATTTTCCCATATAAATGGCTCTAACAGAGCCCCAGTGTCCGGGGATCCACTTCTCTGGCATTAGTTTACATAGATATTTCCTGAATTTACTGAATGACTTGAGTCTGAATCTAAAAAAACACACATTCCATAGTTAACAATGAATAGCCTGAAGGAAAGATGAGGGATCTCTACTACATGATTAAAATGTTTTCTAGTTATAAAAATATTAACCAAGAAGTATATACATTTTAGTCATAACTTCCACTTCTAATTTCTTGCACCTGCACATGCTACTATTATTATTACATGTTTGAGAAGTTACTAGATTATGACCTGTATTATTTATTTTCATGTAAAAATAGAATACATTTACTTTATATTATTGAAATTTGTGTTCTTTTTAAAATTAAATTTGAGGTTAATGTGGCTTTGTGTGGGTCTGTATAATTTTTTAAATCATTCATAAAAATCTGATTTGCTTATGGTATACATACAAAACTTTTTAAAATTACATATAAATTTTTCACATTTAGGGGCAGGAAAGGGCTTAACTATTCTGAGAAGGTATCTATTATTTCCTTAAAATTACAACATTTATCAATATTAACAAGACCCTTTGGGAAAAAAAATTAAATAAAAAGTCAGTGCCTAAATATTTACCCTGAGCATTAGAACTACACACCTCTCTCCTATTTAAGGCTCACTCTAAAATAGCCCTTAATCGAGAGAACCAAGATGGCGGCATAGGTAAAACACCTATCTTGCCGTCATACTCAGCAATTTTAAAACTACAACTTAACGAAAGAACAAACACCTTCCAGAATCACCAGAAAGCTGGCCGAGTGAAAATTTCACAAATAAAAGTGAAGATAAGACACTGTGACTCAGAGAAGCAGCTGAGGACAGCATTGAAAAGAGGTTTGGAGCGCGAGCGCCAGTGGATGGCGGGGGGGGGGCAGCTGAAAACTGGCCAGTTTTCTCAAACAAGGAGACGAAGACGTCCCACTGGACTGATTCTCCAGCTCTGGGCGAAGTCTAGGGAACCCACTATCATACGGGGTAAAAACCCGACAGTGGGTGGGCACACTGAAGCTCGGGTGCTACAGGGGTCTGCTGGCTTGTGGAGAAGGTGAGCTTGTGCGGATTTCACGTGGCCTTGGGAACAGCGCAGTTGCGTGACCCTGACCATGTAGAGAGCGCTCACAACTTGCTCTCTCATTTGGGAAACTGTCAGACTGCTTTGTTTTACAACCCTGGGTGAGACGTTGGGTGTGCAGACTCATTTGGGGAGAGTCTGAATTCCCCAGCAGCCGGTGGAGCTCAGCAGCGGCTCTCTCAGAGGTGCTGGCAGCCATTAACCCCCAGCACAGAATCCCTGGGGCTGCATAGTGCGGAGCTAACGCTGTCTGCTTGGTGCGGAGACTCCACCCATCCAACATGAGCACAGCTGAACTTCAAAGACAATTGGCCTGGAGGTCAAACCCTCCAAGTGCTAACAACGATTAACCTGAGCTTAACTTCAACAAGACTGTGCAACCCATATCCACCTCAGGTAACTGGGAGGGTGAGCCACTGTCTCTTGTAGGACATGTACCACACAAAGCTAATTGACCAACTCAGGGAAGCAGCCACCATGCAGAGAATTGGAAAGAAATCAGATTTGAAAGAAATGGAGGGAAAAAAACGACTGGACATGGAATTCAAAACCATGGTTATAGGGCTTTTCAAGAGGCTCCTAGAAAAGGTCAAGACCTATAAGGAAATAAGCAAGACCTACAAGGAAATGAACGAGACCCTCAAGAATATGAAGGAGACCTGCAAGGAAATGATCAAGACCAACGTGGAAATGAATGAGTCCTACAAGGAAATGAATGAGACCCTCAAGGATATGAAGGAGACTCTCAAGGATATGAAAAAGGACCAACCAGAAAGTAAGCATACACTGACTGAAATAAAAAATATTATACAAAGACCTAAAAGTACTCTAGAGCACCCCAAGAACCAAGTTAAAGATTTGAAATACAAAGAGGTAAAATCCACTCAGCTGAAAAAGCAAGAAACCAAAAGAATCCAAAAAATTGAAGATAGTGTAAGGGGCCTCTGGGACAACCTCAAGCATACCAACATCCGAATTATAGGGGTGCCAGAAAAAGAGAGAGAGCAAGACAATGAAAACCTATTTGAAGAAATAGTGACCTGAAAACTTCCCACACCTGGTGAAAGAAATTGACTTAGGAGTCCAAGAAGCGCACCGAACCCCATTATATAGGAACCCTAAGAGGACAACACCAAGGCACATCATAATTAAAATGCCAAGAGCAAAAGACAAAGAGAGAATATTAAAAGCAGCAAGAGAAAAACAGTTAGTTACCTATCAGGGAGCACCCATACAATTGTCAGCGGATTTCTCAACAGAAACGATGCAGGCCAGTCGGGAGTGGCACGAAATATTCAAAGTGATGAATAGCAATAATCTACAACAAGATTACTCTATCCAGCAAAGCTATCATTCAGAATTGAAGGTCAGATAAAGTACTTCGCAGATAAGAAAAAGCTAAAGGAGTTCATCACCACCAAACCAGTATTATATGAAATGCTGAAAGATATTCTTTAAGAAGAGGAAGAAGAAAAAGATAAAAGTGTAAATTATGAACAATAAATACACATCTATCAACAAATGAATCTAAAAATCAAGTGAATTAATAATCTGATGAACAGGATAAACTGGTGAATGTAACAAAATCATGGACATAGAGAGGGAATGGACTGACAATTCTTGGGGAGAAAAGGGGTGTGTGAAGTGCAGCAAGAGACTGGACAAAAATCATGCAACTATGGGAGAGGACAGTGGGGGAGGGGGGGAGGGCCGAGGGTGGGATGGGTACCAGGTGGAGGGGAGCTATAGGGGAAAAAAAAGGGAACAATGTAATTAATAAACTGAACAATAAAGATAATTTAAAAATAAATAAAATATCCTTTAATCACATCTAATACTACATATCTAATTATGTTAATCATTTTCAGTTCATTTTTTCCTACCCATCCTTCATCTCTCATGCTCATGCTCATGCTCATGCTCACGCCCACCACTCTGGCCCACTCTTTCTATATTCATAGAAATGTGTCATCACTCACCCAGGCTCCCAAGACAGAACTTTGGAGTCATAATTTACTCTTTTGTATCACTTCTCTCATCGGCTCAATTATCGAGCTCTCTCACCTCCTATTCATGTTTCAAATCTGTCAGTGTTCAAATTTCCACTATCTGTGCCCTAGTATGGACCTTCAGTACATCACACTAAAATATTTTAATAATCTCCTTATCAGATTCATCCTTCACCCTCAGTTGACACTGTGATATTTATGAAATGCAAATCTCAATTTACTACTTAAATTTCTTTTATTGTAATGTCTACCACTAATCAAGCCTAATCAATGGAAATCATTGTAAGAAATTTTCATATAACCGCTCATGGCATTCTCACAACAACCCTGTACTGAAAATACCAATATTACCTACAATTTGATGATAAAAAATGTATGTACTGAGAGGTGAAGTAATTTACCCAAGGTCACAGAACTAGTGTAAAGCCTTAGATTCAACCTCAGGCAGTATGACTCCAGAGTTCACCTTCTTAACCACCATGCTGTATTCTATTATCCTATTTATATATTGAGTGGCCAGATTATTATGATCTCTGAATGCATAACAATTTGGCCACTCAGTGTGCGTGTGTGTGTGTGTGTGTGTGTGTGTGTGTGTGTGTGTGTCTGTGTGTCTGTGTATCCTATCTAATAAAAGAGTAATATGCAAATTGACCATACTTTTGCTACACCCAATAAGCCATGCCCACCAGCCAATCACAGGATGATGGCCGGGTGCCCAGGTCTGGAAAGGGCCTCTCCCCAAGAGGCCCTTTCTGGTCCTGGGGTTAGGCCGGGCCAGGCTGTGATGGCCAGGCCCCAATCAATCACAGGGCACTGAGGTGGCTGGGTGCAGGGCTGTAGTCAGAAGAAAAGAGACACACTATACCCAGGAATAAACATAAAGATTACAAAATATTTCTCATCAGAAACAGTGTATAGGAGAAGATAGTAGAGCAACATCATTAAAGTACTTACAAGAGTGAAAATCCTCTCAATTTATAATTCTAGACTGAGTGAAAATATTTTTAAAATAGTTTAAAATAATCAAAATATATTTTAACTGTTTTAAACTATTTTAGAAATAGTTAAAAATATTTTTATGTATAAAAGGTTGAATTTTTTTAATCACCAGCAGATTTGTAGTGTAAGAAATGTTAAAAGAAGTCCTACAAGTAGAAATAATATTTTGCCAGATACAAATAATGATCTATACCAAGAAATGGAAAACACCAAAGACAGTATATGCATAGGAAAAAATATAATAGAAGTTTTTCATTATTAAAATATATTTAAAGATAGTTAATTATTTAAACAAATAATAACTTAATGTCAGTTTTATAACATCTGTGTAAGTAAAATACATGACAACAATAGCACAAAGATTGCATGGGAAAAATGAAATTTTGTTACAGTGAAGTTTCTATACAAGATGTGAAGTGGTAAAATATCCACTTGAAGACAGACTGTGACAAGTTAAAATCCTATATAATGAAGAGCTAATATGCAAATAGTCATCACACCTTCATGCCATCATGCTATAATGGCTCAGACACTCAACACTGGGAATATTGGAATGGGGACCAGACAGGCTATGGACTAGGAGAGGAACAAGCCACCCACTCCATGGTCCCGGATGCCACCAGCTGTGCCTGTCTCTGTGGCCTACAAAAGGGACAAGTCGCCTGCCTCACAGTCCTGGATGCCAGCAGCTGCACCTGCACCTGCTGCCCAGGAGAGGGCCAAACCACATGCCCTGTGGTCCTGGGTGCCTGTGGCTGCCTGTGGCTGCAGTCAGCCTGAGTGTAGCTGGCCCAGGTCCTGGGTGCCTATAGCTGGCCAGTGGGAGGGAAGCCTGGGTCCCAGGTGTGGGGCAAGGCAGAGACAGTTAAGGGCAATCAGGCCAGCAGGGGAGCACTTAGGGGTGATCAGGCTGGTAGGGGAGCAGTTAGGGGCGATCAGGCAGGCAGGCAGAGGCAGTTAGGAGAGATCAGTGTGGCAGGCCAGTGAGTAGTTAGAAGGCAGTGGTCCTAGATAGCGAGAGGGATGTCTGACAGCCGACAGTCAGATATCCCTGAAGGGGTCCCTGATTGGAAAGAGTGCAGGCTGGGCTGAGGGAACTCTCCCTCTGTGCACAAATTTTGTGCACTGGGCACTAGTTCTATCTAATACAAGAATAATATGCAAATTTGACCATACCTTTGCTATGCTACCAGCCAATCAGGAGCAGGGGGTGGGGCTGAGCAGCACCAGGTGGGGGTGGGGTGGGGCCAGGCCAGGCAGCGATGGCAGGCCCCCTGATTGATTGCAGCAATACAGTGGCCCTCGGGGAGAGACCTTTTCCAGACCTGGCTATGGCCAGGGCGGGCAGAGGGCAAGGCCATGGCGGGCAGCGAAAGGCCTTTTCCAGACCCAGCTGTAGGCCGGGGGGGGGGGGTAGGGGGGAGCCAGGTCAGGCAGTGATGGCAGGTCCCCCGATCGATGGCAGCAGCACGGTGGCCGGCCTACAGCTAGGTTTGGACCAGTCTTTAGGCCAGGGTGGGTGCCCCCCCCCCCCCCGCATCTATCGCAGCAGCTAGGTGGCCGGCCTACAGCCTGTTTCTGCCTGCTATGTCCAGGCAGTGGCAATAGGGACTGTGCTGTTCCAGCAGGCACCTCCTGATGTCACCTGTGGTACAGGCAGCATAGATAGTGCCTGACATTTCCCGTGGGCTCTAGGTGGCTTTGGGACCAGGAAGGCCTAGGTGACAGTGCCTCATGTTGCCCTCAGAGTCCTGGTATTGATTGGGACCAGGCAGGCGGTATGGACAGCACCTGATGCCCCCTGCGGAGTCCAGGCGACAATTGGAACTGGGCAGTTCCAGCAGGAAGCTCCTGAAGCTGTCCGAGGGGTCCAGCTGGAGATTGGGATTGGGCAGTTCCAGCAGGCAGCTTCTGATGTTGCCGTTGGGGTCTAGGCAGTTATCAGGATTGGGCAGGCGGCATGGACAGTGCCTGAGGTCGCTGGGGGGTCCATAGGCAGGGGTGGCCCAGGTCTCTGGGATCACTGTCTGCCTCTGGGCCACCTGAGGACACTGGTGGAGCAGGTCTGGGTTGAATATTTTAATGAAAATGCGATGCTTGTGTCCTGCCCCACCATGCCCTGTTCCTGGAGAGGAGAGGGAAGTGGGCAGTTAGGAGGCACCTGGGCTCCAAAGTGGCTTGGAACAACCTGCAGGCATGCTACCAGGAAGAGGTACTGAATCATGAGGATGCAGAGGGCTGGCTGTTGGAAGTGAGCAAAGGTGCAGATGAGGCAGCTCTTGAAGGCTCTGAGGTGGAAAAGTGCATCTACAGTCTGATGGACAAAATCGCCTTTCTGAAGAAGGTGCATGACGAGGAGATCATCAAGCTGCAGGCACAGATCCAGTATGCTTAGATCTCCGTGGAGATGGATGTGTTCTCCAAGTCCACCTCTTCGCTATGCTTAAGGACATGTGCGCCCAGTACAAGAAGCTGGCTGCCAAAAACATGCAGAATGCCAAAGAATGGTACAACTGCCACTTCACCATGCTGACTGAGAGCTCTGCCAAGAACACCTATGTAGTACGGGCCACTGACTGCTCAAGGCCAAGATCCTGGAGATAGAAGCATGCTGGGGCAGGAATAAAGCACTGGGAAAGCAGCTGTGAGAGCTGGAGGATAAGCAGAACTTCGATGTTAGTGCTATGCAGGACATGATCAACAAATTAGAAAATGAGTTGAGAACTGCAAAGCGAAATGGCACAATATTTAAAAGAATACCAGGATCTTCTCAAGGTGAAGATGGCTTTAAACATTGCCATTGTAGCTTACAAGAAACTCTTGGAAGGTGATGAGACCCTGCTCAGTTTCACCAGCATGGGAAGCATAGCCAGAGGCTATTGCCAGAGTTCCCAGGTATTTGGTGTGTCTGCTTATGATGGTTTACAGACTAGTTCCTACTTGATGTCTGCTCACTCCTTCCCTTTTTTTTTAATCTTTATTGTTCAGTTTGTTAATTACATTGTTCCCCCTTTTTTATCCCCATATAGCTCCTCTCCACCCGGTACCCATCCCACCCTCTGCCCTCACCTCCCCCCCTCCCCCACTGTCCTCTACCATTGTTGCATGATTTTTGTCCAGTCTCTTGCTGCACTTCACACACCCCTTTTCTCCCCAAGAATTGTCAGTCCATTCCCTCTCTATGTCCATGATTTTGTTACATTCACCAGTTTATCCTGTTCATCAGATTATTAATTCACTTGCTTTTTAGATTCATTTGTTGATAGATGTGTATTTGTTGTTCATAATTTACACTTTTATCTTTTTCTTCTTCCTCTTCTTAAAGAATATCTTTCAGCATTTCATATAATACTGGTTTGGTGGTGATGAACTCCTTTAGCTTTTTCTTATCTGCGAAGTACTTTATCTGACCTTTAATTCTGAATGATAGCTTTGCTGGATAGAGTAATCTTGTTGTAGATTATTGCTATTCATCACTTTGAATATTTCGTGCCACTCCCGACTGGCCTGCATCGTTTCTGTTGAGAAATCCGCTGACAATTGTATGGGTGCTCCCTGATAGGTAACTAACTGTTTTTCTCTTGCTGCTTTTAATATTCTCTCTTTATCTTTTGCTCTTGGCATTTTAATTATGATGTGTCTTGGTGTGGTCCTCTTTAGATTCCTATATTTTGGGGTTCTGTGTACTTCTTGGGCTTTTAAGTTAGTTTCTTTCATCAGGTGGGGGAAGTTTTCAGTCACTATTTCTTCTAGCAGGTTTTCATTACCTTGCTCTCTCTCTTTTTCTGGCACCCCCATAATTTGGATGTTGGCATGATTGAGGTTGTCCCAGAGGCCCCTTACACTATCTTCCATTATCTGGATTCTTTTTGCCTCTTGCTTTTCCAGCCGAGTGAATTTTGCTTCTTTGTATTTCAAATCTTTGACTTGGTTCTTGAGGCCCTTTGGACTGCTATTAGGACTTCGTGTAATATTTTTTTTTATTTCAGTCAATGTATGCTTAATTTCTAGTTGGTTCTTTTTCATATCCTCCTAGTTCTTGTTCACTTCTTCGTACTTCTCATTAAGTTCATCGGCCTTTTCTAGGAGCCTCTTCAAAAACCTAATTACTGTGGTTTTGAACTCTATGTCTAGTCGTCTTTTTTCCTCCATTTCTTTCACACCTGATTTCTTTCCATTTATCTGCATTGTGGCTGCTTTCCTGAGTTGGTCCATTAGCTGTGTGTGGTAGATATCCTCTAAGGGACAGTGGCTCAGCCTCCCCGGTTACCTGAGGTGGATACTCTTACTGCAATCCTTTATTGTACAGTATTGTTGGAGTTAAGCCCAGCTATTTGTTGTTAGCACTAGGAGGGTTTGGCCTCCAGGCCAATTGGGTGTGAAGGTGAGCTGTGTTCAGGTTGGATGGGAAGAGTCTCCAGGCTGAGCACGCAGTATCAGCTCCGCCTTATGCAGCGCATGGGTCTCTGTGCTGGGTGGTAAGGCTGTGCACCTCCGAGAGACAGCTGCCACCAGTCCCCACCCATTGCCAGACAACTCTGCCTCTCCCCAAATGAGTCTGCACCCCCAAAGTCTTGCCCAGGGTTGTAAAAGAAAGGAGTCTGGTGGTCTCCCGGACGAGGGAGCAAGTCACCAGTCCTCTCTGTGTGGTCGCGAAGTTCTGTCCCCAAGTTTACGTGCAAACTGCTGTTCCAAGTTTAGCGCACTCTCCTCAAACTCGCAGACCTCTGCCATGCCCAGCTTTTAGTATGCATACCCCAGACCTCGGACCTCGCCTGGCACTGGCGGATCAGTGCAGTGGGGCACCTCCATCCTCCCTGTAGGAGAAATCCAGCCAGGATTGCTGCTGCCCACCCTACAGCCCGCGCACGCACATTGCTCTGAACCTCTCTCTGGGCGTATCTTCAAGGCTGTGCTCCACCACTCCTCTAAGTCTCAGTGTGTGGTAGGCTGATATGCAAACTGTCCACCTTTACTTTTATTTGTGGAATTTCCACTCAGCCAGCTTTCCGGTGATTCTGGATGATGTTTGTTTTGTTGTTATGTTGTAGTTTTGAAATTGTTGGGTGGGGCAGCACAGTAGGTGTTTACGTATGCCGCCATCTTGGTTCCTCTCACTCCTTCCCTTCTTAATACCCCTGCCACGTCCAGGAGGAGCAGATTGAGGTGGAGGAGACCAAAGCTGAGGAAACTAAGGATGAACCCCCTTCTGAAGGAGAAGCTGAAGAAGAGGAGAAGGAAGCAGCTGAGGAAGAGGAAGGAGAAGAAGAGGAAGAAGGTGCCAAGAAAGAATTTGAGGATACAAAGGAGGAAGGAGGTGAAGGTGAAGGAGAAGATGCCCAAGAAGCTGAGGAGAAGGTGAAGGAGAAGCTGCCCAAAGAGATGAAGGTGCTGGGGAGGAGCAATCAACCAAGAAGAAAGTTTGAGGCCCCCTTTCCTTAATTATTTCAGGAATGATCCCCCCAATAATGAACCTCATCACCAACCAAGCAGTTGAGTCCCCGATAGTATATGAATTAAAGTCGGACATTAAATGTTAGGCTATGACTTTTCTCCTTATACAGAGTATCAGTTTGCTTGCAGAGTAGCTTCCTGGCTTGTTGTCAGCCTGTGTATGGTCCACACTTATGAGTTTAGGATCTATGACAATGTGAATAATTCAGATGTTTACAATAAAAACACATGACTACACGAATTCACTAATGTTAATGTTAAAATTCATGGAAAAAAGTCCTTTGAATCTTTGGTGGTTAGAAATTAAAGACCTCAAATCATGTGCAATAAACAGTAAATAAAGTTACACTGAGTGGCAAAAAAAAATAATACATTAGGGGCCAAGTATTGTTCAAATACTTGGAAACCATTTCCAGATCAGGAAGGGAAGTCACAGGGTATATATTATTGCTACAAATACTGTATTTTCTACTACTTACAACATATATAATGTAATATAATATGGCAATATATCATATCCTATCTATATTAATAAAAGGATAATATGCTAATTAGACCATGAGACATTCCAGATATCCTTCCAGACAAAGCCATGGTGGTGGGGCTGAGGCAGAAGTGGTTACAGGTGATCAGGCCAGGAGGGGAGGGCAGTTGGGGGTGATCAGGGTGGCAGCATGGTGCATTTGGGGGCAAGCAGGCCAGCAGGCATAGTGGTTAGGGGAGATCAAGCAGCCAGGCTGGTGAGCAGTTCGGAGCCATTAGTCCCAGATTGCGAGGGGGTTGTCTGACTGCCAGTTTAGGTCCAATACCACAGGGGTCCCAGATTAGAAAGGATGCAGGTCAGGCTAAGGGACACTCCCTCTTAACCCCCCTCCTCCATGCACAAATTTCATGCACCGGGCCACTAGTGTGTGTGTGTGTGTGTGTGTGTGTGTGTGTGTATCCTGGTGCATGAATTTGTGTAGTCTAGCCAGCCTGGCCAGGAGAAGGCGACATGGGTGGTTGGCCGGCCTGCCTGCCGGTCCAACTTCTGGTCAAGGGGACAGTTTGCATATTAGCCTTTTATTATATAGGATATACAATGAGTCGCCAGATTATTATGCATTCAGAGATCATAATCATCTGGCCACTCAAGGTATGTATTTATGATGCAGACACCATGCCTCCTCTTTAGCTTCTGAATAAATTTCCAAGGCATCATGCCGTATCAAGCTCACTCATATCCTTGTGCCTTGATTGACACTGTTTCCTCACTTTAGAGCACTTTTCTTTTTTTTTACTCCCTGCTAACTTCTTCAGAATAAGTTAGCAACTATTCCTGTCTTATGTGCTTCTTGTCTGTGTGCCCTTTGTACTTGGTGCTTATGATATCATAATCATGTCACATTTCTGAAATAACTAAAGGCTTTATAGTTTATTCATGTATAATGAACCTATTTGATAAGAATAACTATGTATTTCATTTGAATAATATAAGATTTTATATTGTAAGCACAATTACAAGAATGCTGGACACAAATGAATTAAAGAAATGTTTTGATAAATGAGGGAGAGAGTGTAGATTGATGGATAGATATTCCTTAGAGCCACTAACTACATGGGACTATTAAGCACTTAAAATGTGACTAGTTCAGAGAAATCCAGAATAGTATCAGATTAGATGGGAGCTACTTTCACCTCCTCCCAGCAACCTAGAACCAACACATCAAGAGGCTATCTTCAGACAGCATCAGAGAAGGATCTATTAAGCTTCATAAGTGACTATCCAAAGACAGATCTTGGCAAGTTCCAGACCCTGCTAAGTACAGTCAACACCTGCACAGCAACTTGCATGCTATGGTCAGGGTTGAGGCTCACAGTCAGTCAACCTGAGGCTCAATCACACACAGTAAGTAGCCAATAGCAATCAAAACTCAATTACAGGAGAGCCCAAATAACCCACATAAGAGATGTTCTTGGAGCACCCACCTCAGGTGATCAAGAAAACTAATGCCACTCAACTCTACAGAAAACCTAATACATAGGGTCACTCTATTGAGACTGGGAGGCATAACAGGTCTATCAAATACATAAAAACAAACACAAGAGGCAGGCAAAATAGGGAAACATAGAAACAGACCCCAAATAAAATAACACAAGTAACTTCCATATAAAGAACTAAATGAAATGGAGGCAAGCAACTTATCTGATACAAAGTTCAGAAAATGGTTATAAGGATGCTCAAGAAGCTTAGTAAGAACCATATCATCAAGGAAAAGAACATAGAAACCATTAAACAGAACCAATCAGAAACGAAGAGTACAATATCTGAAATGAATACACCGGAAGGAATGAACAGTAGGTTGGATGAAGCAGAGGATTGGATGAGTGATTTGGAAGACAAGGCAGAAAAAAAAAACATGCAATCAGAGAAGCAAAATGGAAAAAGAATGAGGATAGTTTCAGGGATCTTTGGGACACTATAAAGCATAACAACATCCACAACAGAGAGGTACCAAAATGAAAAGAGAGAGAGCAACATCGTTGAAGAAATAGTGACTGAAGCCTTCCATAACCTGGTGAAGGAGAAAGACACACAAGTTCAGAAAGTTAACAATGAGATCAATAAATAAAACAAAAGATACCTTAAAACAAAATAAAATGAAAACACAACAACACAAAATCTATGGAATACAGCAAATGCAGTTCTAAGAGGGAAATTCATAGTATTACATTCCTACCAGAAGAAACAAGAAACATCTCAAATAAACAATCTAACTTTACTCTTAAAGAAACTGGAAAAATCAAACAAGAAATAAAACCCAAAGTGAGTAGGAGGAAGGAAATAATATTAGAGGAGAAACAAATGAAATAGAGTCTTAAAAAAATATGAAAGATCAATGAAACTAAGAGCTAGTTTGTTGAATAGATAAACAGAATTGACAAACCTTTAACCAGCTCATCAAAAAAAAGGAGAGAGAGAGAGAGAAACAAGTAAATAAAATCAGAAATGAAAAAGGAAAAATAACAACTGATACCAATGAAATGCAAAGGATTGTAAGATAATGTGAAAAAAACTACATGCCAACAAATTTAACAATCTGGACAAAATTGATAAATTCCTAGAAAAATACACTCTTCCAAAACTAAATCAGGAGGAATCATATAATAGTCAGGTTACAAGTGAAACTGAAGTAGCAATCAAAACCCTCCCAAGAAACAAAAGTCCTGGACCAGATGGCTTCGTAGGTGAATTTTATTAAACATTCAAAGAAGAACTAACACCTGTCCTTCTCACACTATTACAAAAATTCAAGAGGAAGGAGAACTTCCAAGTGCATTTTACAAGACCAGCATTATCCTAATTCCAAAACCAGATAAAGACACTACAAAAAAATTATAAGCCAATATCCCTGATGAACATACATTCTAAAATCATTAAAAAGAAAATAGTAGCAAACTGGATCAAGCAATACATTAAAATGGACAGGTACCATGACCAAGTAGGTTTATTCTAGGATGCAAGGTTGGCATAATATCCACAAATAAAAAAACTTGATATAGTACATAAACGCAATGAAGGATAAAACCCACATAATCATGTCAAATGATGCAGAAAAACCATTTGATAAAATCCAGCATACATTTATGATTAAAAAAACACCTCTCAGCAAAGCTGGAACAGAGGGGACATAGTTCAACATAATGAAGGCTACATATGGAAAATCTACAGCCAACACTATACTCAACGGGCAAAAAAACTAAAAGTATTGCCTTTAAGATCAGAAACAAGACAGGCATGTCCACTTTCACCACTCTTATTCAACATAATCCTGGAAGTCCTAGACTCAGAAAACAGAAAAGAAGAAGAAATAAAAGACATCCAAATTAGAAAAGAAGTAAAACTGTCATTATTTGCAGTTGACTTGATAATTGTTACAGAGAACCCTAAAGGTTTCACCAGAAAACTATTAAGATTGATAAATGAATTCAGTAAAGTAGCAGGATACAAAATAAATAATCAGAAATTAGTTGCATTTTTATATAACAATAATGAACTATCAAAAAAGTAAACTAAGAAAACAAACCCATTCACAATTGCTTCCAGAAAAATTCATAGTAATAAATTTAGCCAAGGATGTAAAAGACCTGTTTCTGGAAAATTATAAAAGATACTGAAGAAAAAAATTGAAAATAATACAAATAGGTGCATGCATGTATTGTGTTCATGAATAGAAATAATTAACATCATTAAAATGTCCACACAACCCAAAACAATCTACAGATTCAATACAATTCCTATCAATATACCAATGGTATATTCGCAGAACTAGGACAAATATTCCAAAAATTTATATGGAACCACAAAAGCTACAGAAATCTTGAAAAAGAAGAATAAAGTTGGAGGAATCATATATATACCTGATCTCAAACTATACCTGATCTCAAACTATACACCTGATCTCAACTATATTACAAGGCCATAGTAATCAAAAGAATATGCTACTGGCATAAAAATAGACATATGTATCAATGAAAAAGAATAGATAGCCGAGAAATAAACCCATGCATTTATGATCAATTAATATTTGACACAGAAGGCAAAATATACAATGGAGTAAAGATAGTCTATTCAACAAATAGTGTTTGGAAAATTGGACAGATATGTGCAAAAAAACTGAAACTAGACCACCTTATCATACCATACACACACACACACACACAAAAAAACTCCAAAGGGATTAAAGACTTAAATGTAATACTTGAAACCATGAAAGTGCTAGTAAAAAATATAGGCAATAAGATATCAGACATTTCTCCTAACAAGGGAAACAAAAGAAAAAATTGGGACTATATCAAACTAACAAGGTTTTGAATAGCAAAGGATGCCATCAACAAAATGAAAAAAAAAAAAAGTCAACCCACTAAATGGAAGTTAGCATTGAACAGGAAGACTACTCATTTAGGACATAGAGGGGAGATAAAACTAAGTATTGAGGTTGAGAGTCTGTAAAATAATTCATGAACAAAAGCAAAACAGGCACCCAGGGCTGCAGAATGGGAAACTGTCTGGGTATACCTTATTCCATGAATCATACCAGTGGGCAGTTAAACTCCAGGGGAAACATGGGAGCAATAGGGGCCTGGTCACTGTGAAGTGTAAGTCAGAACACAACCCAGACACTCACACAGTCATGATCCTGTGCCTACCACAGAGCCTGGTACATAGTAGGTGCTCAGTTAATAATTGTGAGATGAATAAATAAATGAATCAGCACCAAATCAGATCAACAGGTAGCCATGAGTTTCTAGCAAGAGTTAAATATGAAATAAGAGCAACTTCTGAATCCTTTATTTTGGCTTCTTAGAAGGGCTGCTGTGTTGTGAGCACAGGTTAAAGAGCATATCTTGTCTGTAGGTATATTTTGGCAAAGATGATATAAATTTTTAGATTTCTAATTCACTCTCTAAACTCCTTTGTTGTTTTAAATTAAGTTTGGGGAAAAGGCAGTTATTGTTTATATTTCTTGTTTCCATTTGTTTGTCTTGCTTAGTGTAACTTTGTTTTGTTTTTGGATCCAAAACCTGAAATAAGATATTTAATGGTCATGGATCTGGACAGGAATTCTTTAATCTAATAAAACTAAACTTATCCATAGTAGAATTTATCTGGTTATTTTGAAATATGCCAGAATTCGGAAGTAATAAATAAGTATGTTGAAGCATTGATAGGAATGTCTCAAAATTCATATCTTAAAGACCATTCACTTAACTCGTAAAAGTTTCATATTCATGTTTATCAGCTAATAAAATCTTAAATTGGAAATAATAGTTTTTAAGCACTACAAACATAGGAGTTTATTCTGTAAGAGATGTGTTATTTTCATTCCTATTCTATAGATGTAGGTAACAAAGGATAGAAAAAATTACACTCAAATTCACATGTTCCTGATTCCAAATCCAACAATAATGTGATACTGTGTAGCAGATTAGCAGAACCATTGGACACACCAGCAGTGGACAGGAAATGACACCCAATGATCTGACAAATAAGGCATGGCCTCTGCCTTTAAGTCTGGTCAAGTAAACTAATAATTGCAATACAATGAGATTTATTTCAGTGATAGAGACATGAAATGCAAAGTGAGCTCATGAAGCAGGCAATCCAAACTAAGTTTGGGGGTGGACAATGTCAGAATGTTTTAGAGAAGGTGGCACTTTAACCTGAAACTTGAGAGACAAATTATTCACATAGGAAGGTAGGAGATGGTTATTCCAGACAAACAAAAACACTGGCAAAAAGGTTCAAGGCATGTTTGAGAATTATAAGGGAGCAGAAAACATTGTGCAAGGAGAGAGGAAGTGAGAGAAAAGGCTGGAGAGATGGGCCAAAGTCAAGTTGTGGTCGCCTCACATGTCCTATCTAATAAAGAGGGAATATGCAAATTGATAGTCATGCAGTAATAAGATGGCTGTGCCCACCGTGGAGGCTGAGTTTCTTATAACCTCTTTTAATGAGCAATTAGCGGGGACCTCAGAAGGCGCCCCCCCCCAACTGATTAAGCTTGACAGGAGACCTCAGGCCATGCCCCCCAACCAGGCCATGCCCCCAAATCTAGCACCAGGCTAGGGACCTCAGGTTGTACCCCCTACCTAGCAGTGCTTTACAGGGGACCTCAGGCCATACCCCTCACCAGAGCACTGGGCTGGGTGACCTCAGATCATACTCCCTGCCCAGCAGAGCTAGATGGGGGATCAAAAATCACACCCCCACCTGGCAGGGCTTGATGGAGAACTTGAGGCTGCAGGCCCTCTCCCCTCGCCTGACACCAGGCCAGGGGACCTGAGGCTGTATCTCCTGCCTGGCGGGGTTTAATGGGGGTGGGGCCAGCTGGGTCTGGATTTCACCCAATGAGGGTGTGGCCAGCCAGTTCTGGGTTTCATGCAATTTTGAGGTGTGTGCAGGTGAGTGGGGACTTGACTCTGGGTCCCGCAGAACTCCCAGACTCTGACAGGAAGAAGATTTTTATATATATTTTGCTACTTTTCTTTCATCTCTGACACTTCTATTATAGAGAAAGGGCAAATAGCAATATTAAAATATTTCCTCTAACTAATCCCCTTTGAAAGTGCATGAATTTCGTGCATCAAGCCACTAGTTAAACTACATGTGAGAGAATAAAGGAGCCACAGAGCACCTAAAGAAAGTTAAATGATTAGATTGTATTTTTGAAAGATTCTTGGTTTCCCTATGAGAAATAAGAGAAGGAAGGGAAAACA
This sequence comes from Antrozous pallidus, assembly GCA_027563665.1. Lineage (NCBI taxonomy): Eukaryota > Metazoa > Chordata > Mammalia > Chiroptera > Vespertilionidae > Antrozous > Antrozous pallidus. Next base: position 46,535,250 of record CM050511.1, on the reverse strand, counting down.
GATGCAAGGAGATGACAAAAGAAGCTGTGGTCATAATCTCGGTAAGAAATTGAAGGATTAATCAGGATGATGGCAATAGAGATGTAGAATATGAATAGATCTGATATTACCAAGCAGGCACAATTCAAATCTGAGTGCTTATTTGGATAAAGGTGATGAGAAACCAAAGGTGTCGTGGATAATGCTAAGATTTCACTTCTGGAAGTTAATGTATGGCGATGTCCACAACCAATATACAGAACACAGGAGGGACTGTCTTACAGAGGGTGATGGGTTCCTTTTCTCACTTTCCTTGTTTGAGGCACCTCAGCGATATCCAAGAAAAGATGACCTGCAGTCAGTTAGGTCAATAGTTCTGGAACACAAGAAATAGGTTGGCTGGAAATGGATTAGGAGCCATCACCAAGAGAAATAATGCCTAAGGATTAGCCAAAGAAGACAATTAATAAGGAGGGATATCTTGTCAACTAAAGGATTGTTTCTCCAGAGATTCTGGATGCCCAATAACAGCTTCATTATAAACTGCATTCTAATTTGCAAAGTAGTTACATAAATACTGACTCATTTGACTCACAATTCCCTGAGAGAGAAATAGTGTGCTGTCATTCTCATATTACAGATTAGAAAATGTAGGTTCAATCTAGTTAAGAGACTTGTAAAGGTCACCCAAATAGTGGGTTGTGGATCCAAGTCCAAAATATAATATTCAGACTCCAAGTTGGAGTCTCTTTTTACTAAACCAAATTGCTATTGTTAACATTTGCTGTAAATCCCAAGTCAAAGAGAGTATAAATTTTGACTGAGTTGGTGAGACTGAAACATGCAAATGAGCCTGTAATTTATTCACATCTAGCAAAATTTCAGAGTTGAGAGACATCTAGATCAATGTTGGGGATGCTTGCCTCGACTTTTAACCTCTTCTGAGAGCCAGAACTATTAAAAGTGTATCTGCAGTCACTCTGTCAAATGAATAGGTCAGACTGGAGAAAAGCCAAAATTATCAACCTTCCAGGCTCTGACATGAAAGCCTTCAGATCTTTCCCAATGAAGCCCATTTAAAGGCTCTTGAGCCCTTGAGGCTGCAAACAAACGTGACATCCTGTTACATTCAACAATTATTTTCTGCTCAGCATTTGTTTGCCATTATTTTCTGTGGCCCCTTTGTAGGATTTGTGTTGAGATTTTCCATATTGACAGACCAAAATGAATTCATTGTAAATTCCTTTGGTGGATGATTAATACTTTTTTGAATACAATTTAAAATAGGGAAGGATAAAGATAGGTATAGAAAAAAATTGAGAAGTTGCATTTAATTAAACACATTTTTTGTCCAAATGAAATTGGAATCACAGGTTACTAAAGCAGAGCTGTCTGGAGGGAGGGGGGAATGAAGTCAGAGTATCCTTTTGATTGCCTAGACTTTCTCGCAAGAGAATATAGATGTGGTAGCACAACGTTTCCAATGTATGAATCTCCTGAATTTACCTTATAGGAAGGTGAGTTGTAAAGTATTAGATAACTAACAAGTAATTATGTTGAGTTTATGTTGAAATTAATATTCAGGAGTGTCCTAATAACAATCTTAAACAACTAACTGTTGCAACTTGGCTGAACAATTTCTGCATTTTAGAACTTCTCTCTTCCTATCCCTAACAACAACAACAACAGCAAAAAGATGCTGGGTCTGTTGCTATATAAAAAGCACCCTCCAGCACAAAACTAAGTGTCTGAAAACAACAACATGAAGATTCTGTGGGTCATTTGTGTTCTGATCTGGGATAATTTGACCTATCTCTTGTGAGTTCTTCCAAGAATTTGTGTATAGATGGTTGGTCTATTGATGGTTGTAGGACTGAAGATCTTCCACTCACATGTCTGACAGGTTATCAACCAGAATATCTGGTTAAGTGAGCCACATGTTCTTTATTCTCTGTCAGGCTAGCCTAGATTTCTACATATAGTGGCCATAGAGTCCCAAGAACAGCAAGAAAGATCATACTTCATTGTTTAAGTGCTTTATATCCCTCTGCTTGCACCATACTTGGTAATATCCCATTGGCCAAAACAAGCACAAAACTAAGCCCAGATTCAAGGGGTGGAAAATAAATGCCACCTTCTTGACAGGAGAAGCTACAAAGCCATAATGGAAAGAGGTGCTTCTAAAAAGATGAAAAGAATTTGGAGCTGTTTTTCCAATATGCCACAAAGGCAAAGCCTAACACAATATCTCCAAAGCCCCACTCTCAAGAAAAGAAACAGCCCTGCCAGAGTGGCTCAATTGATTGAGGGTTGTGCAAGCAAAAGGTTGCTGGTTCGATTCAGGGTCAGGGCACATACCTGGGTTGTGGGTTGGGGAATGCACAGAAGACAATGGACATTTCTCTCTCATATCAACATTTCTCTGTCATCTATCTATCTATCTATCTATCTATCTATCTATCATCTATCTATATCTATCCCTTTATCTCCTCTCTCTAACAATGTTCTCAGATAAAGATTAAAAAAAAACACACAGAAAATGCTGCAGCAGCACTCACAACTGACTCCAATCACACCTACCAGTACCATAATGCCCATTGTTGAAAGATAAAGTCATAAGAACTTTTATTAATGTTCTGAATCTCAATAGAAATGTATAACTTTCTTTTGTTCCTCTTCCTGAGATGTAATAGAAAGTGCAATAGATCAAAAGTGGTTTTGACTTTCTCTTACAGAAGTAAGAGTTCTAATGCTCCTTCAGGATGAGGAATAAACTGAAAGTGCTGAATATTTCAGCAGAGAAAGCAGAGTCTAAGCATTCTTAAAATCCTAGTGCTTTTTCTCCAATTCTGTTTTTCCTCATTCTCCCCAATAGTGTGTAGTTTGGAGAACACAGATAATATTGGAAGAGAATAAAAAAGTCACCCACTCTATATAAAAGCATTAATTATCTAGACAAAGCTACTGAAGCATGAACAAAATCTTAAGGAACAACAGAAAAAAATCATAAGGAAGGGAATGAGGGCAAGTGGGAGGGATGGAACAAAGACCATATAAAAAGACAAGGATGGCCAAAACCAGTTTTGCTCAGTGGTTAGAGAGTCGGCCTGCAGACTGAAGGGTCCCAGGTTTAATTGCAGTCAAGAGATGTACCTTGGTTGCGGGCACATCCCCAGTAGGGGGTGTGCAGGAGGCAGCTGATCGATGTCTCTCTCTCTCTCATCGATGTTTCTGACTTTCTATCCCTCTCTCTTCCTCTCTGTAAAAAAAAATCAATAAAATATATTTTAAAATAAAGACAAGGATGGAGATTAAAAGAGAATGATTCAAGGACAAAAGGAAATTTCTTATTATTTAACTAGAAGCCCAGTGCACAAATTTGTGCATAGGTGGTGTCCAGGGGGATCAGGCCTGGGCCTGTCAAGAGGAGGAGACAGAAGGAGGTTGGCTGGTGGGCCTGCCCTGAATGGGGCTCAATAAGGGCCAGGCTGGCTCAGGGGAGGAGCTGAGTGTGATTGGCCAGTGGGCCCCATCTCCAATTGGGGTAGAGGGCCAAATGGAGGAGGGGCCAGGTGTGAATAGGGGCTGTGGATGATGAGCTGGCCAGCTCCACCTCTGAATGGGATTGGGGGTCCAATCAGGGGTTATCAGTCAGGGAAGGGGCTATAGAAGGTTGGCCGACCAGCCCCATCCTCAATTGATGTTGTGTGTGGGGGGGCAATTGAGGGCAGAGCTAGCTGTGGAGAAGGGCCATAGAAAGATTGGCCAGCTGGCCCCATCCCCAGATTGGATTGGTTTGCTGAGCACAGTGGGCGTCATAGCAACCAGTCGTTCTGGTTATTATGTCATTACAGTCGCTAGTTTTTTATATATGTAGATAAGAGTATAAATTCAATAAAATAAAATAGTAAAGCCAAATGATAAAACATTAGAATGAGATAGAAGGAAATTTGATCACAAAATATAAAGAGTAAAAACAAAAAATAATTTTAAAATTAATGAATAGATTTCAAAAAGCAATCAATTCAATTGGCAACATGGGAAAGCTAGTTTTTTTTCACAGAGGAAAAGCTTGAAATAATCACAGAAGATGGACATAAAAAAGGGGATAACAGTCCAGCTGCTGTTGCTCAGTGGTTAAGCATTACCTGTGAATTTGAAGGTCAGAGTTGGATTCCTGGCCAGGGCATATGCCTGGGCTGCAGGCTGGATCCAAAGTAGGGGGAATACAGGAGAAAGTTGATCAATTATTCACTTTCATTATTGATGTCTCTCTCTCTCTCTCTGTCTCTCTCTCTCTCTTTCCTCGTCCTTTTCTCTCTGAAATCAATAAAAATATATGTTAAAAAGAGTGATAACAGCATTTTTAAAAAACATTTTATTTTTTAAAATATTACATATGGGTCATTTTTCACCCATTGACCTCTCCCAGCCCGCTCCCATCTCCCAGCACAAGGCCCTCACCTTGTGTCCATTGGTTATACTTACATGCATGCATAACAAGTCTTTTGGTTGATCTTTTACCAGCCCCCTATTCCCCTCCCCTTCCTCCCCTCTGAAGTTTGAGGGTCTTTTTGATGCTTCTATGTCTCAGAATCTGTTTTTGTTCATCAGTTTATGTTGTTCATTATATTCCACAAATGATTGAGATCATGTGATACTTATCTTCTTCCAACTGGCTTATTTCACTTAGCATAATGCTCTCCAGGTTCATCCATGCTGTTGCAAATGGTAGATAACAGCATTTTAAGAGAAATTAATGAATGAGGAAAGCAGAAATCATCCAATTAAGGATAATTGTTATCACATAGTACTATAAATGAAATAAAATTTTTACTAAATGATATAGTAAAATAAAATTTTTCTGAAATAAAGAATAATTAAATTTGCCATTGGATAATAAAAAAATGTGTTTCAGAAAAAAATATATCTACATATATACTGGCTAAAGTATTATATTTTAATAAGAAATAAGGAAAGAATTCTGCAAGCATCCAGGCTTTAAAGCAAATCATTTATAAGGGAAAAAATTTAGGTTGATCTCAAGCATTTCTATAGCAGTATTCTATATCAGGAGATAACCGAGCAATATTTACAAAATTCTGAAGAAAAAAAAAAGTGTGATCCAAGAATATTGTGCTCCAAAAAAAAAATAAAAAAGAAATAAAAAAATAATATTTTGATTTGTTTTAATGTCAGTTAAGTATAAAGGCAATAAATAAATAATCATTCTCAAATATGAAATAATTTGAGGAATATACAACCCACTAGCTTTATTTAATTAGTGTAGATACTCAAAAGAAAACCCAAAATAAAATTTTTCAAAACTCAGGAATAACATGGTTTTGATAGTAATTTAAAATTTATAACTAATTTAAAAAATATTATGAGGAATATGGTTACTGAAACAAATTAGTACTAAGTGCTAGGATAATGAAGAAAAAATTAAGGAAGCTGTTTATGGGATTAGTTAATACTAAGCTTTTTTATGGCAGGGAGTCAATTGCCACTATCTAAAGTTTTTTTAAATGTAAAAACACAATGTCTTCATAATCTTCCATTATCTATTTTCTTTACCTAAGTAGAATATTTCAGAAAAAATATCTTTTGTAATAAATTAATGATAAATAGATAGACATGTTTAAACATATACATTGTACATATCTATCCGTATATATGAAGTTTTATGATTGCTTTATATTTCAGTTCAGTTTGATTTTATGTTTAATTCAATTCAAAGTGTATATAAGTTTTATCAGAAATAGTATCAATTACTTGATCTCATTTTTATAAAAGTACAAGTGACCTGGTGCACGAATTCATGCATGGATGGGGTCCAGCTGGCCTGCCCCAATCAGGGCCAATCCAGCCCAGCCAGCCTGGGGGAGGGGCCACAGACGGTTGGCCTGCCAGCCCCACTCATTGGTAGAACTCCTGGTGGAATACCCAATAAAAGGGACAATTTGCAAATTAGCCTTTTTTTATATAGGATATCTTCCCATCTTTCTTCTCTATAGCTATGTAGAAGAATATGTGACTTTGGTTGTTGGACTCACAATGCAATATACAAATGATATATTATAGAATTGTACACTTGAAAAACCACATAATTTTATTAACCAATGTCCATCAATAAATTTAATTTTTAAAAATATGTCTATAATAATGTTTAATAAATGTTAATGTTTGTTACTGGGTGGTGGGAATATATTTGTTTCAATTATTTTAATCTTATTTTTACTGGATTATCTGGAGTCATACTATGGGCACGTGTCAATTTTATAAAAATGCCAAAGTGATTTTCCATTAAAAATGAAAATAAAAAGCAAACAGTAAAATGTTAATAATGGTTCATTCTTGCTGGCGGCAAAATGATTATTACATTGCATTTTTTGGTTGTACTTTCCTGTAAAATTTTTAAATTTCTAAAATTTAATTTTGGTTTTAATTTAGAGAGAAAATTATTATGAATCACCAACACTCATGCTTATTAACTTTTTAAAAAATATTTTTGGTCTTCTACTTATGTTGTAGCTCACATCCCCAGTAAGAACCCAAGCTCAATTTTTAGAATGTTTCCTCTTCTTTGTACACCAGATATAAGATTGTGTGAATGAATGCCTGCCTAAGCCTCACCAAGAATTAAACCATTGCCTGGAAATTACCTGCTAAACATTTGAAATATGCCCATGGTACAGTCTGGTTAATATAAAGAAGCAAGATATTTAGCTCCAAAACCTGTTAAAGAGATACCTTATTGAAGGCTGGGGATAGTGAGTGTAATGTGGCATATTTTAGAGAGGGGAAGATGATAGTAGAAATAAGTAGGATAATACCAAAGGATTGCATAAGACTTTTGGGCAGATACTAAATGTCTGATATTGTAGCAAAATCATAAGTACCCTTGGCAAAATGCTGGAAAGGCAGATTTTATAAAAGAAAACAATAACCATAAATACAACACTAATTGTTCCGCTACTGAACTACAAGCCATTGGACAATCAGTGAGACTTAAAATGAAAGATAATGTAGAGTCAGGATTCAAACCCAAGTAGCTCTGACTCCAAAGTTCACATGCTCTCTACCACCTAATATTATAAATCAATGTTACTTAATTATAAGCACAAAATTGAATTTATTTCATAAGGTGATAAAATTAGAAAATTCTAGGGTAGAAGCCTAAAGAAATACCAAGGGTATTTTTTTATTATAATTAATCTGAACTTAATTCCAATTTTTAAGGTAGGATTCTTTAATGGATTATTAAAAGTAATTAAATTGTGGTTTTGAAAAATATTTCATTTAGCCAAATTAGGGATAGATCCTGATGATAAAGGCATGATGTCAATGACATGAATTTCTAAACTTGGAAACAACTTGGTGAGATCTAGATCAATTTTGACAAAATAACTTCAACAACATCTAAAGTCTGTTATAATAGAGCTGAGTATCAACACATTCCCTTTAAACTTCTTCTAGACAGTCTTTAAAAAAAGACATATTTTAAAAAGAAAGAAAATCAACTGTACACCAAGATATGAATGACCACATATTGATAAAATCTACCATGGAAATACTAGAAACACTTCCAAAAATTGCTCTTCTGTAGTTCTAAAAGCAATTCATCTACAAAAAGAATGTTTCCAAAACACTATTACATGCTAAAGCAATTTTCTTTCACTTTACAATATTCCATATTTTAAAACATTGTTTTATAGGTGTTTACACAGTTTACAGTGATTCCTTTTTGTTTCAGTATAGCTCTCATATATTAACGTCCTTTTTTTGTGCTTTTAAAAGTGAGAATAGTTTGTCCACTTAATTCTAATCTTGTCTCATATCTTTCATACTTTGTTGTTCCCCTGAAGCTCATTCACAAAAAGCTGAGAAAGGTAACAGAAAGACTACAGGGTAAGTTGTTAAAGTCTATAGGTTAGCTTAGGGATTACTCTTGGGTTGTACATTCTATGGGTTTTGATAAAAGTAAATACGGATGTGTATACACCATTATAGTATCTTACAGAAGTTTCACTGACTTAAAAATTCTGTGCTCCACCTATTTATCTATCCCTACTCCCCAATCTTGGAAAACCACTAATCTTTTTATTTCCTCTACAGTTTTGTCTTTTCCAGAATGATAGATAGTGGAAATCTCACGGTAGATAGCCTTTTCGGATCGGTTTATTTCACCAACTAACTTGTTTTAATGTTTCTCCAGGTCTTTTCATAGTTTCACAGCTCATTTCATTTTAGCACAGAAATGATATTCCATTGTCTGGATGTGTCACAGGTTATTTACAAGAAGTACTTTTAAACTATAAAACAGAACAGCAGAAATCATTACCATCTTTGTGACTGTTGAAGTGACATTTCAACATTGTCAACTTGACTATGCCTCCACTCTTGGTTTTTGGGTCACTGAGACCTCCTGATTTCTCATTTTTCAGTAACAACAACAATAAGAGGGTGTAAAAGTATGTTCAAGGCATTGGCTGAAGTGTCCAAATATCACACCCAAAAAAGCAGTCGGCTTGCAACTGTTGCTCCACAGTGCTAATGTGACTTGAACTTGATGTCAAAAAAAAAGTAACTCTTCTTTTCATAGAGATCATGACTAAGAAAATTTCCAGACAAATGAATTATTACTCTTTTCTCACCTCCAAAGACTAATTTCAACATCAAACCCACCCTTCATACTTAAAATTTGAAAAGGAAAAAAATGAAGTGTCAATTTAGGTATTCTTTAATATGGGCCCAAGCCTACAACAGAATATATACTACATGCCAAACCCAGGTTTGGAACTTAGAGGTACACTGGCTTCCCTATGTTTTGCTAAGCCAAGAATAACTGACCATGAAACAAGGGCTCCTCTTTCCTGGATGGTAGAACTAAATCATAGTGTCTTTAGATATTGGAATAAAATTCGCTTTGCAAATTGACGTTTTTCTCTGAAAAATTCCATTGGAGGCCATTTTTATTAAGTGCTGGATTCCTATTTCATTTTATTTTTTGGCATGCTAAAGCTATTTGATAAGCCAAGTTTAACTTACAGCTGACAAGCAATCAGGCACCCTTGTTGGAGTGCCTCTCCTGGGAGCATGATCTATACTTTTCAAAACTGTAATTATTAGTGAATTTAACAAAAGATATTGGCATTGAAAGGTTCAAGAAAGAAGAAGAGATCTCATAGAAAACAGAAAAATGATATCTCTGTATTCTCTGCATCATTTTTAAATCCAGGCACCAACACAACTCAATTACCCAATATTATTATAATCAATCACTCTCTTGTTCAGTGTTGCAGATTCAAAGGCACATAACTTATTTTTATTATATTTTACTAGAGGCCTAGTACATGAAATTCATGCATGGCAGAGGGTGGGGGAGAGGGTTCCCTCAGCCCAGCCTGCCCTCTCTCCAATCTGGAACCCCTTGAGGGATGTTTGACTGCCTGTTAAGGCTGATCCTGGTAGGTTCAGGATTAAACAAGCAGTCAGACATCCCTCTTACAATCCTGGATTGCTGGCTTCCAACTGCTCACCTGCCCGCCTTCCTGATTTTTCTTAACTGCTTCTGCCTGCCAGCCTGATCAGCCCCTAACCACTCCCATGCCAGCCTGATTGCCCCTAACTGCCCTCCCTTGCAGGCCTGGTCACTGCTAACTGCCCTCCCATGCAGGCCTGGGTCTCCCCCAAATTCCCTTCCTTGTAGGCCTGGTTGCCCCCAACTTCCTTCCTCTGCCAGCCTGGTCACCATTAACTGCCCTCCTCTGCAGGCTTGATTGTCCCCAACTCCCCTCCCTTGCAGGCCTGGTCCCTCTCAACTGCCATCCCCTGCTGGCCATCTTGTGGTGGCCATCTTGTGTCCACATGGGGGCAGTCATCTTTGACCACATGGGGGCAACCATCTTGTGTGTTGGAGTGACAGTCAATTTGCATATTACTCTTTTATTAGATAGGATAAAGGCCTGATGCACAGGTGGGGGCCAGCTGATTTGCCCTGAAAGGTGTCCCAGATCAGGGTGGGGGCTGCCTTGGGGTGTGGGGGAACCTGAGCAAGAGGTCTGTGATGGTTTGCCGGCTGGCCATGCCCCTCCGGCAACCCAAGCAGAGGCCCTTGTATCTGGGATTTATTTATCTTCTATAATTAAAACTTTGTAGCCTTGAGCAGAGTCCAGGGCCAGCCAGAAAGCTCTACTTCCTCCATCACTGGGGACAACCCAAGGCTCCTGCTCTCTCCAGCTTTGTGGGTGCTGCCATTTTTGTTGGGATTTACTTATCTTCTATAATTGAAACTTTGTAGCCTTGAACAGAGACCAGTGCCAGCCAGACAAGGCAGGAAGCTTGGCTTCCTCCATTGCTGGGAAAACCCAAGCCTCCTGCTTGCTCCGTGGCTACAGCCATCTTGGTTGGGTTAATTTGCATACTCACTCCTGATTGCCCAGTGGGCATGGCTGGTGGGAATAGTGGTGGTATGGTCAATTTGGATGTTTCTGTTTTATTATTGTGGATGGGGGAAATATTTTAAAAAGCCATATCAAGTTTAATAGAATTCTAAACATTTTATCTCAGTGTAAACAAGTATGCAAAGTGGAAATTAAAACTATAATTATGGTCAGAGTGATAAATGTTCAAGAGAGAAGCAACTTTAATAATTTTTTTTAAGTAGAGAGAAGGTTCATATGCTTTTTCAGACCCTTTGTTTTAGAACCACAATCTACTCATTCACTTCTTCATCCAGTTTTCTAAATATCTGCCAGAACTTAGCAGGAGAATGTGGCAATAGTTTTCAACTTTGGTTCAATAAAATTAAACCATGTCTGCCCAGTATGCCTCTGTGGTTGGGTGTTGACCTATGAACCCGGAGGTTATAATTTGATTCCCCAGTCAGGGCACATACCCAGGTTGGGGTTTCAATCCCCAATAGGAGGTGGTGCTGTAGGCAGCCTATCAATGATTCTCTCTCATCATTAATGTTTCTGTCTCTCCCTCTCCTGTTCTCTCTGAAATCAATAAAAAATATTTATTAAAAAAATAAGCCAGACTTCTAGGATAGAATGGAAGAGATGAACTGTGATTCCTTATGGGCTATTATTCTTTAATAAATGGTGATTACATCAAAACATCAAAGACATAATCGTTGTTTCTAACCTTACCACATCAACAAGCTTACAGCTTTATGAGGACTGCCTCAGCTGATTCCCAGTTAATTCTGGCACAAAAATATAGTCTTAACAGAATAAAAATGCAACTTACCTTGTTCTTATTACCATGACTTTGAATATCTACTATTAACTAATTTTGATTCTACTTGAGAGCTAATGTTCTGAGAATTATGTGCCAAATATTGATTATCATATTCTAAAGTTGAATGTCATTCCATCAACTTTTTACTTTTATGTATTTTTATATTGAAAAGACCAAACTAAAATTAAAATGGTCCCTAAATGAAGTTGAAGCAATTTAATTATTTACTTCAGGAGTTAAGCAGCAAAGTTGCAAATGAAGATAAAATAAATATAGGACAGAATCATTAAGGAACTTCTTACACTCCCTTTTGCCTTAGAAGAGATTTTCCATATACCAAATCTAACTTTCTTACTGTAGTTCAGATATTTTCCTTAAAAAAAAAAACACACATCTAGAATCCTAGAGAAGTAAAATTCCTTCAGTAGTTGATTATATCTATGAAACAAAGTTCACCTTTTATTCTTGCTGCTTTCAATTCTGTTACAAAATCATAAATGAACCCTTTTCTCCTCACACTGTTCTTGGGTATAGCAAACACATTTACATGGCCAAGAGGGGAGGCCAGTTGTGGGTGATTAGGCCAGGATGGGACAGCAATTATGGGTGATCAGGCTGGTGGGGGGCAAGGCCATTGGGGTTAAGCAGGCCAGCAGGGGCGACAGTTGGAGGTGATCAGGACACGGGGGCAGTTTGGAGTGAGCATGCCAGCAGGGGGGTGGGTAATGGGGATGAGCAGGCTGTTCGGTGTGATCAGGTTGGCGGGGGTGGATTTGGAGGTGAGCAGGCCAGTGGCAGAGGGAAGTTGGGGGTTCACAGGCAGGCAGGCAGAGGGGTTAGGGAGCAATCAGGCAGGCAGGTGAGCAGTTAGGAGCCAGCAATCCTGAATTGTGAGAGGGATGTCCAACAGCCGGTTCAGGCCCAATCCCTGTAAACTGGCAGTAGGACATCCTTCAAGGGATCCCAAATTGGAGAGGGTGCAGGCTGGGCTGAAGAATCCACCCCGCCTCCCGCCATGCATGAATTTTGTGCATCGGGCCACCAGTGTATATATAACAATGTTTTTTTAATTAGCATGTATTTATCTAATTCGTGTCTACATAATTATTTATTGCATATATATCTGAGAATTAACAAAAACTTCAGAAATCAGAACCTCTTTCTAATAAATTACCTCCTCTAGGGAAAGAGAGTGTTAATAAGAAGCAGTCACTTCTCTGAACGCTCTAAGCAAATGCTAAAAGAAATGATGGATAGCATTTTCATGATTAATGTTGGTAGGTCATAGAATCTACTTCTCCTACATAGTTTAGTTTCTCTTTTCTAATTTTCTGGTTAAAAGTAGTAAATCAAGTTAGTAAAAAGCTAGAGAAGCAATTCTTAGAACACAGTCAATAGAATGTAAAGGGCACTGGTACGAACAAAACATTCTTGAATCAAAGGGATTGATTTTTGCCAAAATGAGCCAAGAGGGCATCCTTCTACTCTAAGGTGTGCAGTTTACCGGTGTATGTTTTCATTTATGAAGAAAAAAAATTTAAATGTCAATTGTTATTTCATGAATTTAGAACCATCTAAACCCCTTTCCTTCTCCCCCACATGCCTCCAGAACTTGGCTCAGAACCCACTCTATCACTGTAAAAATAAATGAGAAGATTGTGCATAATACCATAGAAATCCAAGTTAGTGGTGTATTGAGAGGGATCTGCTTTCCTATTCCCAGATGATTGAATTAAGGCATGAACTGCAGGGAATGCTTTCAAAATAACTCTGTTCATTATAGATGCTTTTGGAGGAAGAATCCAACATGTTCGAAATCCCAAAGGCTGATCTGCTATACTGAGTGGTCTTTGGATTGACATACATACTAACTAGTCAGCTTACAACAAGCTCAAATCCCACCACAGCACTGCTGGCCAAAATGTTTTTATTGTAGAAACAATCAAGAAAATGGCTTCATATAGGTTTATCTTGCATTAGAGCTACATTAAAGATGAGTGTTTAAAATATATGAGCTAAATTTGCCCTCTATAAGGAATGCAATCGTGTCTGTGTCTAGTGTGGTGATGAGTGTGACATCACAGTATTGAAATAGACATATACTCTAGTTCCAATCCTATGAACTCCAGTGCATCACAGATGCACAAGAAATATATAACTATTGAGCCAGTAAATTCAGCCAAAATATTGTTTCCATAGAAGAGATCAATCACAAGATGCACAGTTGGTTTGCAAAGAAATTATATCTTTAATTTCTACATTAACATATAAGCAAAAATGTTTTATCATAAAGATAATTTGTTAGTAATGTGATATTTACCTGATGGTCATAAGTATTTTTTTACAAAAATTCAAAATTCCTACTCAGTGTTTTTAGCTGTAATCCTTACTCTTCTTGTATCTGCCAATAAACAAGTTTGTTCCCTTTGACTCCTATTTCTTATACCTCAAATTTATCTCCCTTTCTCCTCACTCAATATAAAAAAATAAATACATATTCATCCTCACAGAATCAGAATAACATGTAGGTGCAATTACGTCTCTTCCGTGAATCAGTGATAGTTTCCCAAGAAATAATTCATGTCAAAAATCAAACTCTTTTATTGAATTCATCAGTCACTTACCACAAACATGAAGGTATTACATTCTTAAGCTATCCTGCCCCAAAGGAATCTAACAATCTAAAGTTGTTTCAAATTTTTCAAGATTTGTTCACATTTTTGTCCTTATATAGGCAACATCTGGGTCAGATGAGATAGGAAGAACTTGTGGAGAATTCCCTCCATAGCTGTCTAAGAAAACAAAGAGACTTGTTAACAGGAGAGATAACCCAATTAGAATTTTCTAGGCATGGTTAGATGATGAAGACTCAGTTTGGCTCTTGCCCAATCTCGCCTCCTGTTGCATACTCAAGGAATCTGCACTAATATTGAAGAACCACAAATCTCCAGGGAAATAAAATGAATTTGGCCTCATTTATGAAGGTTATTCTCTCCTACACATGGAACAAGCTTTGAGGGTGAGAAGATGGATTTAGATGACAAAAAGAAAAGAAATGGATTAATTTATTTTTCATTAGGAAACTACTTTTTATCTCTCCAACTTTTTAACTGAAAATCTCTTTAATGCTATTAAGTTATAATTTCCCCCTTGCATCAGGAGAAATTACACCATAAAAATAAAGTAGCTCTTACCTGAGATGTAGCCATCAGAGTATTTCAATCTATCCTATACACTATCTGACTGACTCAGACCTTGAATGAAGAAAATTGAGTCTGTTTCTTCTCTCTCGCTTAACAGCAAGGCAAACACACTGTCAGCACTCAATTAATGAACAATGATCCAAAGTCCTGGGAGGCAATTTGTGGTCCACTCTGGACATCCTTCCCTTTGGCATGGCTCACTGTGCAGTGATGGATCTGGCTGTGGCTCCTACTGAAATGATGGAAAATATCTGACACTTTAAGCAAGTGGGGGGTAAAATTTTCTATGTGAGGCATCACCAACTTACCAAGGAGGTAAGCAGTGAGAAAAACAACTTTTTTTCACTGCTTGTCAGAGGCAGTAAAATTGTACATAGCTTTTGATAGAACCTTGAGAGATATAAAGAGAAGGATTTACATCATCTGTATCCAAGTAGATTTCTACAAGAGATTAGCTGTTTCCTGGAAAAGTTAGACACCTATTGGAAAGAAATGTGGCATTCCATGGTATCCATTCACTTATTAACACTGAGAGCACTGTATTATTATTAAACTTTTCTTTTTAATCCCAGCCACCAAGTACAAACTGTTTTCAAACATCTAGGCAACATGGAAATATTTTATCTAAAAATAAAGACATTGTTTGTACTGTTGTCTTGTTCAATGAAGTTTAAGGAGCAGGGTTCTGGGACTGAAAAGTTCAAACTTGTCTTTGGTTGTCTACAGTTTCACTTGAGAGGCAACAAAACAGCCCTAGCTGGTTTGGCTTAGCAGATAGAGTGTTGGCCTGCCTACTGAAGGGTCCGAGTTAGGTTTTGGTCAAGGGCACATGCCCAGGTTACAAGCTCCATCCCCAGTAAGGGGTAGGCAGGAGGCAGCCAATCAATAATTCTCTCTCATCGTTGATGTTTCTACCTCTCTCGCCCTCTGCCTTCCTCTCTGAAATCAATAAGAATGTATTTTTAAAAGAAAGAAACCAAACAGATCATTCTTACCAGAATAACATGATAAGCACAGCAAATAAAATATTCATTTATCAATATATGACTATTAATTTAAAGTAAGTAGTATTTTCAGAAGTGCCTGTTTCTTGCCATGTCCTCCCTTCCATGAGAACTGTTTCTACAGTCATGAGGTTATTTCGGGAGTACTCCTTGTGGGTGGACCATGGATGAGTACCTGCTCTATTCAGATTAGCTTTTTCATGAATTGAAACTGGAAACATTAAATTTCAGTCAATTGTTAGCAGTACAACATAGAGAGAATGTCAGTACCTGAATGGAACAGTCATTTTCTGTCATAAAGTAGGAGAGAGAAGAAGAGGGAATGAGATTTTAAGTACCACAATCAAAAGGTTTGAGTAATAGAAGAAAGAAGATCCATTGCAATTGCATCCTGCCATTTACCAGCTGTGTGTCTGTTAACTAAAAAGTGGTATAACAATAGTACCTAAGTTGTGATAATAGTACATCTTAGTAAGCGTGCCATAATGCTATCTCTAATAACTCCAGAACACTCAAAAATGGTGGCAATTGTGACTTGGAAGAATTAAAGTTCACAGAATGTGACATTGGAGCTGAGTTTTGGAAGATAGATATAATTTCAAAAGTAGAAAAGACATTCTAGGCAAGGAAAATAGAAGAAGCAAAGATACACAGATGTGAAAATGCATAGCCTAGTCACATTGCTGCAATAGAGAATTGTAAAAGATGTAGAAAGTGAAAGGAAATAAGCAGTGAATGATTTTTAATGCCAAGTGATGGAAATTGAGCATTAATCTGGAGGAAATCGAAGACTGTCAAAGACTAATCTTATAAAATTAGAGAGAAACAATGTTATCTGTGTTTTAGGAAAATAAAAATACTAAAATATGATAATATGAGGACAGAATGAACAGAATGAAATCAGTTAGAAGGCTTTTGCTGTGGCGCTGAAATTTTCCCCTACCTATGTGATGTTCTTACATAAAGAGAAATAGAATGTCGGTTTCTGCATTTGAGAACCAGATGTTTAAAATACCTAGGCTTACCCACAGGCCATTTTATTCATGAATTTCTACATCTAAAACACATGTTTCACTCTTTAACACCCAGTTCAGGATACCCAGGGGGAAGAAACCATCCAAAAATGGGCTTCCTATATGCAGGCTCTAATAATAGATAACAGATCTGCCTTAATATCCCATATCCACAATTTATCAGAAGTTCATTATACCATACTTGGCATATCAAAGACTGGTAACTGGAAAGATATTTTAATTTATTATTTAAACCCTGCTTTTCCCCAAGATGGTTCTCAAGGCAATGGACCCTAAAGTATGAATGAATACATCCCACACTTCCCTTGAGGATCCAAGAACTACAATTTTTTTTTTTTTTAAAGCACCTCTAAGTCACAGGCCCATCCTAGATTCTTGTACTCCTTTATCATCCTTTGGGAAATTCATACAGATTTACATTTTTGTTCTTTATAATGAGTAATAGCAAAAGAATAAAATAAAAATAGGAAATTGGAGCTCAGCTAAGCAAAAGATGAAAGAGACTACCATCAAGGCCAATACCCAAGGAAATAGGGAAAGGAGGGAAATAAGATTGAGTTCCTGATTACAAAGGAGGAGTTTTTTGCCAAGGGAACCTGTTAAAGCCAGCCAAAATAGAGAATATAAAAAGTATGTATTTTGTAAAGCCTATAGGCAACATCGTTAAGTCAATACAATAAAAATCCCCACAGATTTATATTATAGAAACTGACAAACTGATTCCAAAATTGTTGTTGAAATGCATAGGACTTATACTTTATGATTCCATCTATATAAAATTCTAGCTCACAGTAATGGAAAGCAGAAAAGTGGTTTCCTGAAAATGAAGTAGAGGGAGAAGGCCAGGGGGGACAAATTACAAAGTGCATCTGAATAATGGATACATTTATTATTTGGATTGTGGTAATGATTTCATAAGTATATTCCTATATCTAAAATTAACAATTATGCACTGTAAACATGTTTAATTTATTATATATGAACTAGAGGCCTGGTGCACAAAATTCGTACATAGGGAGGCAGGGGTTGTGCCCCTCAGCCCAGCCTGCACCCTCTCCAATCTGGAACCTCTCAAGGGATGCCAAATGCCCATTTAGGCCCGATCCCAAACCAGGATCGGGCCTAAACAGGCAGTAGGACATCCCTCTCACAATCCAGGACTGCTGGCTCCCAATCACTCACCTGCCTGCCTGCCTGATTGCCCCTAACCACTTCTGCCTGCCAGCCTGATCACCCCCTAACCACTCCCTTGCCAGACTGATCAATGCCTAACTGCTCCACTGCAGGCCTGATTGCCCCCAACTGTCCTCCCCTGCCAGTCTGGTCACACCCAACTGCCCTTCTCTGCTGCCCCCATCACCCCTAACTGCCCTCTCTTGCCAGCCCGGTCTCCCCTAACTGCCCTCCCCTGAAGGCCTGGTTACCCTAACTGTCCTCTCCTGTAGGCCTGGTCATCCCAAACTGCCCTCCCTTGCCAGTCTGGCCACCCCTAACTTTCCTCCCCTGCTGGCCCAATTTTGGCTCCTAACTGCCCTCCCCTGCCAGCTTGGTCCCCACCCCCCAACTGCCCTTCCTTGCAGACCTGGTCCCACCACATCTGCCCTCCCCTGCTAGCCATCTTGTGTCCACATGGGGGTGGCCATATTTGACCACATGGGGGCAGCAACTTGTATGTAGGAGTGATAGTCAATTTGCATGTTACCTATTTATTATATAGGATAATACCTCAAAAAGATATTTTTAAAATATATTTTATTGATTTTCTACAGAGAGGAAGGGAGAGGGATAGAAAGCCAGAAACATCGATAAGAGAAACATCAATCAGCTGCCTCCTGCACATCACCCACTGGGGATGTGCCTGCAACCAAGGTACATGCCCTTGACTGGAATCGAACCTGGGACCCTTCAGTCCACAGGCCAACACTCTATCCACTGAGCCAAACTGGTTTCAGAAAAAAAAAAAATATTTAAAAGTAAAAAACACATGGAGCCGAGACCGGTTTGGCTCAGTGGATAGAGCGTCGGACTGCGGACTGAAGGGTCCCAGGTTCGATTCCGGCAAGGGCATGTACCTTGGCTGCGGGCACATCCCCAGTAGGGGGCGTGCAAGAGGCGGCTGATCGATGTCTCTCTCTCATCGATGTTTCTGACTTTCTATCCCTCTCCCTTCCGCTCTGTAAAAAATCAATAAAAAAAAAAAAAAAAAAAAAAAAAAAAAAAAAAAAAAACACATGGAATAACTGACAACAATATCACAAGAAAAGAAAATTACTGAAGAATAGCTCATAAAAGTAGATGCAAAAATATATTAGCACATGATCATTTCAATCTTGTTAAGATATATAAATTTAACACAATAAATATCAAAATACAATCTAGCTTTTTTACAGAAATGAACAAGGTGATCCTGAAATCAACATAGAAATGCAAGGGATTCAGAATAACCAAAGCAATCTTCAAAAAAGACTAGTTGAAGGACTTACACTTCCTATGTTAAACTTACTACAAAGCTACAGTAATGAAGGAAGTGTGGTACTGGCATAAGGATATGTAGTACACAGAATAGCAGCCTCCCCAGAGATGCCCATGTGCTAATCCTCACAACCTGGGAATATAATATGTTACTGTACATAGCAAAAGAGAACTTGCAGGTGTGATTAATAAGAATCTTGTGAAGGGGAGCCAAAACTGGTTTGGCTCAGTGGATAGAGCATCGGCCTGCAGACTGAAAGGTCCCGGGTTCGATTCCGGTCAAAGGCATGTACCTTGGCTGCGGGCACATCCCCAGTAGGAGGCGTGCAAGAGGCAGCTGATCATGTTTCTCTCTCATCGATGTTTCTGACTTTCTAACCCTCTCCCTTCCTCTCTGTAAAAAATCAATAACATATATTTTTTTAAAAAAAGAATCTTGTGAAGGGGAGATTATCCTGGATTATTTGGGTGGCCACAGTATAATCACAAGGATTCTTACGATGTGAAAGAGGAGATTAGAAGAGTGAGAGAGGGGAAGATGTGATGACAAAGCGAGGTGAGAGTAGGGCAAGAACTGACTTTGAAGTTGGAAGAAAGCCACAGTAGAGGAATACATGCAGTCTCTAGACCGTGATGATGAACCTATGACATGTGTGTCAGCACTGACATGCGGCCACATGCAGTTGCATATAGAGAAGTATGGGGCTGCATGCAGAGAAGGACGTTTCATCCTTGTCTACTGCATGGCCAGGTGTAGTAGCCGAGGATGAAACATTTGCTGTAGTGTAGTGTAGACACTCTGTGCCAGAGGTCTGTAGGCCAAAAGAACAGAACTCCGGCACAGGACGTCTAGTTCTGGGGCTTCCAATTAGGCCGTTAGGGGATCTTTGACCTCACTTCCCACTGGCTGAGCAAAGAGCAGCAGAATGCCACAGGTGATGCATCTCTGTGAGCCCTCTGATCGCCATTACCAGCAACCACATAACCACAGCAATCATCATCCAATCTACTGTTCTGGGGTGTTGTGGATTTCTAATTGACCATCATTACTGAAATAAGTGAGAGGAAGGCTGGGAGAGGTGAGGGCCTGTGCTATGGGTGCTGTTTCCTGCCATTAGAAATAGTGGCAGCCATCTTAATTTATATAAGGAATGCCATTTTGCAGCTAAGTGCAAACTCCATTTCACCACTATTACTGTTGTGCATCCTTATTAACCCCTATTTCTGCTTATTAACTCTGCCCTTTCCTAAAAGACAGTTACATGGGACATCTTGTCAGTTAGGCTAGTTAACCCCTATTTGCCTGCAGGGCTAACAAGCTATCTATAATTCTATCTTCTGTCACTATCTCCCTAATAGAGAACCAAAAAAGTAAAAACCCAAGGTTAAGTAAAGGAAGTGGTAGTAGCAGTAGCTGACCCTTTCAAGAGACATGTACTGAGATGTCTGCCATTATAGAAAAAAATGACAGATCATTTTGCATTCTATGTACTGAAATGGTAGTAAGCAGGATGTGGAATATAAATAGACATTTTGAAACTAATTATTCCCAGCTCTTGAAAAAAAGTGATGATGAAAGGAAGGAATACATTTCCAGGCAGCTATACCTTTATAAGAGCCAATCTAATTCCATCCTTAAGTTTATAAAAGGCTTTACAAATTTGACATCTGCAAGTTTGAGCATTGCTCACTCCATAGCTCAGCATGGAAAAGCACTCAGTGAGGGTGAATTTATTAAAGAAACTCTCCTAAGATGCGCACCAGTTCTATTTCACAATATGCAGAAAAAAGATGCAATTATTAAGAGAATATTTGAGTTACCACTCAGTAGAAATATCATAAAAGACCGAATAATGAGACTGAACACAAATGTACAACATCAATTAAAGAGAGACATAATTAATTGTAAATACTTTTCTATCTCTCTTGATGAAACTACTGATGTCACATCACATGCTCAGTTGGCCATTATTTGTCAATATTCTGATGGTCTCACAATGAGAGAAGAATTGATAAAGTTAGTATCAGTGCCAACAAGTACATCAGGAAGTGAAATATGTAAGGTTGTTATACAAATATTCCGTGACCTAAGCATTGATATCTCTAAAGTCGTGTCAGTGACAACAGATAGGGCACCAAACATGGTGGGGGGAAAAGTTGGATTTGTCAAATTGTTTACAGAAGCGATTGGACATCCGATTGTGCCTTTTCATTGTATTACCCATTAGGAGGTTTTATGTGCCAAGGCAGGATTCACCGACTTAAATGACTTAATGGCAGTTATTACAAAAATAGTTAATTTAATAGCTGCTCGCCCCCTTCACAAGTGAGAATTTTCTTCACTTTTACTGGTGGTTGATTCCACCTACAGTGGACTGCTGATGTACAATAATGTAAGATGGCTGAGCCAAGGCAAAGTTCTTGAGCACTTTGTGGAGTGCTTTGAAGAAATTAAGGTATTTCTTGAGGATAAGGATCTGGGAAACTTTTCTCAGCTCAATGATGATAAGTGGGTCAACACCCTGATATGTTTTACAGATCTCTCTGTTCATATTAATGAACTGAACTTAAAGTTACAAGGTTTTGGCAAAAGTATTGACGTTATGTTTGGATGTATAAAAGCTTCTGAAAGTAAACAAAATTATCAAGTGAGATGTAGAAACTAAAACTTATAAGTATTTTCCTTGAGTAACAAAGTATTTTGAGAAGGTCAGTGCAGCTGCACAAACTGAAATGGAATCCTTGCATATAAAGTACCAGCATGTTTTAGACTCATTACTTGACCAGTTCAGTGATAGATTTAATCAATTTAGAAGCCTAGAACAGACCATAAAAATAATTAAGTATCCTGATATAGTAGTCTACAGTAGTTTGGAATTAAATGGTTTCCAATGGATGCAAATTGATGATTTGGAGAGGCAACTTGCAGAATTTCAAGACAGCATCAGGGCTCAGGTGTTTGTCGACTTGAGGTCAAAGCTTGAGAATCTGAAAGGTGCCACTTGGAGGTCAAGAGGAGTGCCACTACGAACAGGAAATTTGGAGTGCCCGGAACTAATTATCAGACACTTTTAGCACCCTGAAAAATATATCAATGGCTTTACTCACAAATTTTCCCTCTACCTACTTTTGTGAGACCTTATTCTCAGCATTAAATAATATCAAAACCAACAAAAGAAATGGATTGACAGATGAAGTTAGTAGCACTTGCTTGGGCTTGAAGTGTACAAAATACCAACCTTTAACTGAAGGTTTAGCCAATGAAATTCAGCAACAAAAAAGTCACTAATAGGCAGGTTAGTTAAAGAATCCCCCCCTCCCCCTCATCTTAGTTCATGGAACCCCACACAAGTTAAATAATATCAAGACCAACAAAAGAAACTGACTAACAGATGAACAAATAAGTCACTAAGCAGGTAAGTTAAATAATTAGTTTTTGGTTTGTTAAATACAGTTATATATTACAATGATACATTTTTGTTATTTAAACTATAAATATCATGAAATTATGTTTTTTTTCTCAAAGTGACACACCATCTGAGTTATGCTCGTTTTTTTGGCAAATTTTAACACACCAAGCTCTTGAGGTTGCCCATCACTGCTCTAGAAGCTGGGAAAGGCAAGGATCTCCTATAGCCTCTAGAGGAAAACGCCCTGCAAACATGTTAGTTTAAGCCTAGTAAGACCATTTTTTACCTCCAGGACTGTAATCTAAATTTGTGTTATTTTAAGTCACTAAGTTTGTGGTAACTTTTTGTAGCAGCAATAGGAAACTAATATAAAATATGATTGTCTGACTACTGTGTTATACACCTGAAACTAATATAAAAATATTGAATGTTAACTATAATTAAAGTAAATAAAATAAAAGTTACCTCCAAAAACAAATAGTTAAGTGGAATAGAATTAAGAGTCCAGAAATATACCTTATATTATCAATTGATTTCAACAAGTTGCCAGGATGATTCAATATGAAGAGAATGTTTTCAACCAATGGTGCTTAAGCAACTGGATATTCACATGTAGAAGAATGAACTTAAATCCCTACCCCACACCAGGAACACAGATTAACTCACAATATATTATAGATCTAAATGTAAGAGTTAAAACTATAAAAGTTTTAGAAAAAAAGTGGAGTAAATTTTTGTTTTCTGAGTTAATATTTTCTTAGCTATGACATAAAAAACACAAACAGCGAAAGAAAAAGTAAATAAATTGGATTTTTAAAAATTAAAAACTTGGTATTTCAAAGAACACCATCAAGAAAGTAAAAAGATCACTCATAGATAATCTATAATAATATGCTAATTAGACCAGATGTCCTTCCAGACAACCTTCTGGATGAAACTGGGTCTGCAAGGGAAGCCCGGTCTGGGTGCCAGAGGGAAGCTGGTGCGGGCAGCAGGGGGAAGGAAGGCCTATTCTTACACAAATGTCATGCGTTGGGCCTCTAGTAAAAAAAATATTTGTAAATCATATATCTGACAATGAATTTGTACCCAGAATATGTAGAGAATTTCTACAATTTAATTTAAAAAGATAAATAAAACCAGTTTAGACGGAACCAGTTTGGCTCAGTGGATAGAGCATCAACCTGTGGACTAAAGGGTCCCAGGTCCCATTCCAGTCAAGAGCATGTGCCCAGATTGTGGGCTCGCTCCCCAGTGGAGAGGGTGTAGGAGGCGGCCAATCAAGATTCTCTGTCATCATTGATGTTTCTGTCTCTCCCTTCCTCTCTGAAATCAATAAGGAAATATATATATAAATATATATGATAATAATCCAGTTTAAAAATGACAAAAGACCTGAATAGACATTTATCCAAAATAAACAAACGGGGGGCGAGGGTGGGGCAGGAGAGAAGAATAATGCTCAACATTATTAATCATTCAGGAAATGCAAATAAAAATCACCCAATAGGATGACTATAATAATAATAAATTTAAAAAAAAGACAGATATAATATGTTGAGGTCAATGTGAAGAAATTGGGACACATTCACTGCTGGAGAAATTGTAAAATGGTTCAGCTATTTTAGAAAAACAGTTTAACTATTCTTCAAAATGTTAAGCATAGAGTGACCATATAGCCCAGAAATCCCACCATTTCCTTATCTGGCAATCCATTTCCTTAGTCTGCAATACAAAGCAGTGAAATGGTGGGAAAAGATTAACCAAAAATTTTTTATGCATATACGTATAACCTATAGACACAGACAATGGTGTGGTAGGCCTGAAGGGGGGGGTGGGGGGTGGAGAGATAAGGAGGAGAGGGTTAATGGGCTGAGGGCAGGGGGAATGGGACATCTGTAATACTTTCAACAATAAAGTTAATCTTTTAAAAAATGAAGTGCTGATACATTCTATAATACAGGCAAATCTTGAAAATATTATGTTAAATGAAAGAAACCACTTTCAAAAGAATACTTATTATAGTATTCCATTTCACAAATCTAAAAGAGCCTGAGAAACAAAGCTAGCCAGATGCATAAGAAAACAATTACGCACAGTGCTAAGCTCATAAAATTGAGCAGGACCAACTGCTCAGAGTATGACTTGAACTACTGGCCTTTAACCACCCAGGTAGAGGTCTCAAGAAAAAGGAATGTGGCTCTGATTTTTTATTGAGTTACTAAATGCTACTGATACAGTGGAAGGATAAGGGTACATGGAATCAGACACGGTGGGAAAATAGGTAACATACTCTTCGCTCCATAGAATGAGGCTGAGTAAGACAGATAAAGTGCCCTGGAGGAGATTAAATGGTGGAAGAAAATGAGAGAAATCCAAAGATTAGAATGTTCTAAAAGCAGCTACAGTCGTAGCAAGGGTGAAGCAAAGCTTAGCAGACAAGAGATTTTGGTCAGAGTGAGATAAATGAAATTTTGA
Organism: Antrozous pallidus; assembly: GCA_027563665.1. Lineage (NCBI taxonomy): Eukaryota > Metazoa > Chordata > Mammalia > Chiroptera > Vespertilionidae > Antrozous > Antrozous pallidus. The sequence continues at coordinate 46,510,423 of CM050511.1, read as the reverse complement.
CCTCAAATATATATTTATTAAAAACATTAATGGTGTAGCTATGAGGATTGGTGGCTCCAAGAGAGTGGAAGTAAAATTAACCAGAGAAAATCCTTTCTATATTTATGATAATCAGAAAAATTTAAAGAGTAATAAGGAGTAATTATTTAATGGGGCATCAATTATCTTTATTCATAGAGAAAAATATGGGAGGACGACAGTAGCATCTCATTGTATCATCTTCAGTGCATCTATTTTCCTCATTCAACTTGTGTCTCTTGATCAACTGCAGAATTTACTCCAACAATGATGGTCTCCAAAACAAATTTTAAAAGGCAAGTTCAGGGATATTCTTTAAACTCTTTCTATTCAAAAACTAGTAGATTTGTTTTACCCAATAATTTTGCCTCTAGAAGAAAGTCACCATTGCTGTATTCTTTTTTATTAAATTATTCTTCAATAAATAAAAGAAGTAAAATCAAGTTGTATTTATAACCACACAAGCAAAATAATATTAATAAAATGAAGAAGTTTTCTTTTAAGATAGAAACTAATGAATGATTCAGAAGAATTCTTAGATATTCCAATAATCAAATACAAAAGACTAATAGGTTTGTAGAGTCAAATGGATTCAGTTAGAAATCAAAGATTTGGCCTCCAGCCCAACAATTTAAGTATTAAAAAGAATTCTGATGACTCCATAAGTTGTAAGTATATCTGCCTTCTATAATTCTCATATTCCATTCTCATAAAACTTGAAATAAATGGTTTAGTGTAGCAAAACCACAATAGTAAGCTAAGGTTCATTTAGTAAGATAAATTTTTGCTTCAAAGTACATTTCCATCCAAAAACAGAGAATTTTTCCTTTCAGGGTTCTCTCCCACCTAGATGAGAGTTGGTATTCTAGTGTAAATCTTTGCTACAAAAACAATACATCCTATCTCATTCTCCTTTACCTTATCCTCAAGCAAGACAACCCACCTACTCAGAATTCAAAGGCTAAGAAACAGAAAGCACAACATGGGACTTGGTCAACTTCAACTTCATAATTATATCTGTTGTTTTAATAGCCAGTGCTGACTTCATCATCATCCTCTATAACTTCTGACTTAGAATGGCTCTCTGGATACTCAGAATTTTGATCTAAGTATAATAAGTGCTTAGGATACAAATGGAAATGACAATGACTCTCTATTAATATGATATGGTAAAGAAATGGCATATTTCATTTAATTAAATGATTTAGCTAGCTAACATAGTATTGCAATATGTACCAAGAAATTCATTGACATAAAATCTATGCTAAAAAGGTAATATTTTTGTAGATATTTAAAGGACATTTTAAAATCATGAGTCATGTGGTGCATCCAAGCAATGAAGGTTGATACCCAATGTTGTGAGTTCTTCTCCCTTCCTTTAGACTTAAGGATTTTTCCTTTCAACATTTTTAAGGTTAAGATAAAGCATAGAGTAATAACTGCCCAATTCCTTTGCTAATTTTCTCTAAGTCTCTAAGAAGCTTCCCTGTTTTATGGAATAGAATGATTGCAAATGATCTCCAAACAGGCACCATAGCTGAATATCTAGTTATTGGGTGTGTCTCCTTCAACATTGTTGAAATGGACCCAAATCTTATTTATTGATTCTTTAAAGACCTGTGCAGGCGGTACACTGACCTGTCAGGCTTCTCATCACCATAAGAGAGCAAATGCCTTATGCACTTAGAAACCCCAGTAATCGAGTTCTGGAATAGAGTCTCATTCAAGAAAACTTAGTCCTGACTCTGAGAATTTTAAACAACTCAGAAATCTTAAAATTAGACTGTATCCAAGCATATGAAACTGTTACTATAATTATTTTCACTTTCCTCTTTAATTCTCTGCCCTAAAACTTTTCAGGGATCATAATACCCCAAACATGAAATATTTACCTACCTCATTTTTCACTATCTTGGTCCCCTTCCTTCATGCCCATATAAAGCCTTTATGTATGATTACCTACTAAAGGTGGTGCTCCCTCTCATGCAGTTTGCAAAAGGTATATTTGGGCCTCTGTTTACAGTTATCTTGAAAACTAGTCACAATTTCAACCCCAGTCAACCCTCTCTTCTCTCCATTCTAGAGTTTAAAAAATCAGAGACTAATAATATTTTTTCAATAACCGAATATATTAATAATGCATTCAATAGTGGCAGACCTTGGCCATATTGATGAATATAACCCTTGATATCCATTTATGAGAGTTCAAGTTTTCCCCAAATGATTGAATCAATATAGTCACCATATGCAGGGACATCAACATTATGTGTCTATATCCACTTTACTGCAACTGCTCTTTATAATAACTCAGTGGGCACAGGAAAATGAATTTATTTGAAATCTGCTTCATTCAAAACATCTTTTCACAAATCTGTGAAACGTGCCTTTTCAAGATGAATGGGGAAGGAGGATCATTAAATTTGTGGCATGAGGAATCTGTCCTGCTGAGAGGATGAAAACAGCCTCTGCTTTTTTCAGTATCATCCATGCATGCTGCTCACTGGCCATTCCCCGGAACAGTTGATTTGCATGCTGAAGCACTTACATGACTTTGGTGGGGTTTTTTGAAACTCAAAGGACTTCTAATGTTGAAAAGCTATTTTGTTTGCTTTTGAGTGGAATGCATTTATTTGAGGGTTGTAAACTTCTGGAATTTGTGGTAAATTTGAAACCATAATTCTCCTACAATATCTTGAATTAGATTTAGTTTGAGATTTAATCACCTGGATTGTCTAAAGTCTAAACTGTGGATGCATAGTTCAAATGTTTGGACACCACAGGGGTGCACAAGGAGAATTGATACAGATTTCCTCTTAGAGATGTGTAAGTTTCTTTCTACTTTCTGCTTGAAATGAATCATTGGCAGTCATTAGATCCATGACAGTGATGTCTGTATGCAGTTTAATTTTTGTCAAATGCTTTTATGTTCCTTTGTGTCTTTAGCTAAGTCATTTACATCGCCAAAAATGCAATAGTTCAATGTAATTGTACATCTTTTCATGATACTCAAATAGGTAGCAGGTTCCTTACCATGTTATTCTTGCAAGAGCAATTTTATTAATGACACTGTTATCTTGTCAGTGATTTCAGACATAATTTTGATGAATCCAACTTTATCCTTTTATATTTATTTCAAGAGACTAAATAATAAAAAAAATAGTTGATTTGCCTTTGGAATTCTTTAGCATAATATTTGTTGCACCAGGTTCACTTTTCGTAGAACAACTGACTCTTAGTCATGTGCCAAAGAGGCAGGAAGGAGTAACGGGCATGTGATGGGCACAGAATAGTCTGATCTGAATCCTGAACTAAGTGTGTTTAACCAGAGGCTATTGATTTCTTGGAAGACTATTCAAACCTTTTATGTGTCTGCCACCTGGATGTGTCCCTGCCTTCCAACTGTACCCAGGGCCTGCAGCCTGCAGCACACAAACAAGAGGTCTAAGAAAGAGGGCTCAGAAAAAAAGAAAACCTAGACCTGGACCAAACATGGACACTAAAGAACAGCTTCTGCACTAAGGATAGGCAGATATTAAACACTGAAACTCACCTTCCACTTTTGCATCAATGGCCTTGACAGATCTTCCTATAATTTCCTTAGGTCAGCATTTGTTCTTGCTCTTAGAAGAGCTTAGTATTGTCTGTAGATTTCAGCTCTCACTGTTAGCACAGGTTTTGATTGGCCCACTATCATTTATTGAACAGTCTACCATTGCTTAAGGATATGTGCTGAAACCTATTTAAAATAGGAAGAGTTTATTTTTTGTGTATGGTGTAAGTTGGTGGTCTAGTTTCATAGGGATACCAGAAGGAGAGGAAGAGAAGCAAGGAATGGAAAACCTGTTTGAAGAAATAATGACAGAAAACTTTGGGAACACTCTATTCGGTTCTATTGTTCAGTTGTCTAGTTGTCCCTTCCTGGCCAGTGCAAAACCATCTTTATTATTATTACTAGATAATATGTTATAATGCCTGATAGAGCAAGTCCTCTTGCTCTTTCATACTTCAGCATTGTCCTGAATATTATTTGGCCTTTGTTCTTTCATATAAATTGTAGAATCAACTTGTCAATTTTCTATAAAAAAATCCTATTTTTTAAAAATTATAATTGTACTTATATATTAGTTCAAACTTTTGACATTGACATTAAACTGTTTTTGACCTACAAAGATGACAATTTCATGTGGTTCTATCTAATAGACTGGAGAGGGAAGAAGCAACCTCCTGCTAATATTGAGTCTCTACTCATGAACATGATGTATAATGTGATGTGAAAGGTGTGTGTGTGTGTGTGGGGGGGGGGTTGAGCTTTGACTTTCTAGTTTTATTTTTTATGTTTATACATTTTATTTTATTTTTATTTTTATATTTTTTACATATGTGTCCTTATTCCTCTATTACCTCCTCCCACTTATGCCACACACCCCTGTTGTCTGTATCGATTGATTAGGCTCATATGCATGCACACAAGTTCCTTGGTTGATCTCTCCCCCTTATTCACATTGACCCCCCACCTTCTCTGAGGTTTGATGCTCTGATCAACGTTTCTCAGCCTCTGGATCTGTTCTTGACCATCAGTCTATGCCTTTCATTATATTTCACAAATGAGTGAGATAATGAGATATTTATCTTTCTCTGACTGGCTTATTTCACTTAGCATAATGCTCTCCATCTCCATCCATGTTGTTACAAATGGTAGGAACTGCTTTTTTACCACAGTGTAGTATTCCATTGTGTAGATGTACCACAGTTTTTAATCCACTAATTGCTGATGGCCACTTAGGCTGTTTCCAAATCTTAGGTATGGTGAATTATTCTGCTATGAACATAGGGGTGCATATATTTTTTCTGATTCATGATTCTAGTTTATTGAGATATATTCCTAGAAGTGGGATCACTGGGTCAAATGGGAGTTCCACTTTTAGTTTTTGAGAAAGCTCCATATTGTTCGCAACAGTGGCTGCTCCATTCTGCACTCCCACCAGCAGTGCAAAAGAGTTTCTTTTTTTCCGCATCCTTGCCAACACTTTTCATTTGTTGATTTGTTGATTCTGACAGGTGTGAGATGGTATCTCATTGTTGTTTTGATTTGCATCTCTCTGATGCTTAGTGACTCTGAGCAGGTTTTCATATGTCTCTTGGCTTTCTTTCTGTCTTCTTTCGAAAAGTGTCTATTTAGATCAGTTGCCCATGTTTTGATTGGGTTGTTTATCTTCTTTTTGTTAAGTTGTATGAGTTTTTTGTAAATGTTGGAGACAAAACCCTTATCGTTGATATCATTGGCAAATATGTTCTCCCATGTAGTGGTCTTTCTTGTTGTTTTGCTGATGATTTATTTAGCTGTGCAAAAGCTTTTTTTATTTTGATGTAGTTCCATTTGTTTATTTTCTCTTTAGCTTCCATTGCCCCAGGAGCAGTATCAGTGAAGAAGTTCTTTCGACATATGTCTGAGATTTTGTTGCTTGTAGATTCCTCTAGTATTTTTATGGTTTCCTGTCTTATGTTTAAGTCCTTCATCCATTTTGAGTTTATTTTTGTGTATGGTACAAGTTGGTGGTCTAGTTTCATATGGATACCAGAAGGAGAGGAAGAAAAGCAAGGAATAAAAAACCTTTTTGAAGAAATAATGACAGAAAACTTTCCTGATATTGGCAAGAAAAAAAATCTATGCAAGTCCAAGAAGTACATAGAGTCCCAAACAAGTTGAACCCCAAAAGACTGACACCAAGATACATCATAATTACATTGGTGAGCACTAACACCAAAGTAAGAATCTTAAAGGCTGACAGAGAGAGACAGAAAGTTACTTACAAGGAATCTCCTATTAGAATATGAATTGATATCTCAACAGAAACACACCAGGCCAGAAGGAAATGGAATGAAATAGACAGAGTGATGCAAAGCAAGGGACTGAATCCAAGAATACCATATCCAGCAAGGCTATCATTCAAAATTGAAGGTGGGATCAGGAGCTTCACAGACAAAAACAGGGTAAGAGAGTTTATCACTACCAAGCCACCAATGCAAGAAATGCTAAAGGAACTGCTGTAAAAAGAGAGAGAGAGAGAGAGAGAGAGAGAGAGAGAGAGAGAGAGAGAGAGAGAGAGAGAGAGAGAGAGAAAGGCAAGAAGAAACACAAATACTAAGGATAAATATGACAACAAACATGTACTTGTCAATAATAACATAAAATGTAAATGGATTAAATGCACCAATAAAAAGACATAGGGTAGCTGACTGGATAAGAAAATATGACCCATATATTTGCTGTCTACCAGAGACCCATCTCAGAGCAAAGGATTCACACAGTCTGAGAGTGAAGGGATGGGAAAACATTTTTCAGGCAAATGGAAATGAGAAAAATGCTAGAGTTGCCATACTTTTATCTGACAATATAGACCTCAAAGTAAAGTCCATAAGAAAGGCCACTTACATAATACTAAAGGAAGCAATCCACCAAGAAGATATAACTCTGGTAAACATATATGCACCTAATGTAGGAACACCCAAATACATTTAAAAAAAATAACTCCTGGACGATATCAAGGGAGAGATTGACAACAATGCAATCATAGTATGAAACCTTAATATACCACTGACATCACTGGATAAATCCTTTAGGCAATACATCAGCAAAGAAACAGCAATTCTAAATGACTCACTAGACCACCAATATCTTTTAAAGAAAAACTTGTAATTTTTTTCATGCAGGTCTTGAACATGTTAGACCAATTCTTAAGTATCTACTATTTTTTTTCTTTTTTAAATTATTTTTGCTGTTATAAATGGTATCTTTTCTTATTATTACTCTTTCAGTTTATGTGTATGTATGGAAATGCAAATTGATATTTGAACAGTGACCTAATCACTTCCTAAATATTTAATACTTATAAGAAATAATGAATTTGCAATTTATTTGTGGCTTTCCCTGTGCATAATCATATACTCTGTGAAAAAAAAGTATAATTTACTTGAAAAATGATACATGATTTTGGGGAGAATAGGAGAAGAGATGACTATTCCTGGTAAAATGCAACATTTATCTCAAAATAGAAGCCCTGAGATTTGAGGGTTTATTTTGTTATTTAATACAACTACCAAATTTTATACATTTTAAAAAAATGTATGATTCACGTACATGATCACATCATGTATGATCATCTCTGCTTATGATAAGGCAGATGTAATTGGTCCCACTTATACTTATTTGGACTTATTTTGTTTTTTTTGTTTGTTTGGTTGTTTTTTTTTAATATTTTAATCTTTATTGTTCAGTTTATTAATTACATTGTTCCCCTTTTTCCCCCTTATAGTTCCCCACCACCCGGTACCATTCCCACCCTCCACCCTCACCTCCACCCCACTGTCCTCTCTCATAGTTGCATGATTTTGTCCAGTCTCTTGCTGCACCTCCCACACCACTTTTCTCCCCAAGAAATGTCAGTCCATTCCCTCTCTATGCCCAAGATTCTGTTCTATTCACAAGTTTATCCTGTTCATCAGATTATTAATTCACTTGATTTTTAGATTCATTTGTTGATAGATGTGTATTTGTTGTTCATAATTTTTATTTTTACCTTTTTCTTCTTCCTCTTCTTAAAGAATATCTTTCAGCATTTCATATAGTATTGGTTGGTGGTGATGAACTCCTTTAGCTTTTTCTTATCTGCGAAGCACTTTATCTGACCTTCAATTCTGAATGATAGCTTTGCTGGATAGAGTAATCTTGGTTGTAGATTCTTGCTATTCATCAGTGAATATTTTTTGCCACTCCCATCTGGCCTGTATCATTTCTGTTGAGAAATCCGCTGACAATTGTATGGGTGCTCCCTTATAGGTAACTAACTGTTTTTCTCTTGCTGCTTTTAATATTCTCTCTTTGTCTTTTGCTCTTGGCATTTTAATTATGATGTGTCTTGGTGTGGTCCTCTTTAGATTCCTATAGTTTGGGCTTCTGTGTGCTTCTTGGACTTTTAAGTCAATTTCTTTCACCAGGTGGGGGAAGTTTTTGGTCACTATTTCTTCAAATAGGTTTTCATTATCTTGCTCTCTCTCTTTTTCTGGCACCCCTATAATTCGGATGTTGGTATGCTTGATGTTGTCCCAGAGGCCTCTTATACTATCTTCAATTGTTTGGATTCTTTTGGCTTCTTGCTTTTCCAGCTGAGTGGATTTTGTCTCTTTGTATTTTAAATCTTTGACTTGGTTCTTGCGGTCCTCTAGACTGCTTTTAGGTCTTTGTATAATATTTTTTAATTTCAGTCAGTGTATGCTTAATTTCTAGTTGGTCCTTTTCATATCCTCATAGGTCTTGTTCATAGGTCTTGTTCATTTCCTTGTAGGTCTCGGCTTTTTATAGGAGCCTCTTGAAAAGCCATATAACCGTGATTTTGAACTCTATGACCAGTCATTTTTTTCCTCCATTTCTTTCACATCTGATTTCTTTCAATGTCTCTGCATGGTGGCTGCTTTCCTGAGTTGGTTGATTAGCTTTGTGTGGTAGATGTCCTCTAAGGGACAGTGGCTCAGCCTCCCCAGTTACCTGAGGTGGATACTCTTGCTGCAGCCCTTTATGGGTTGCACAGTCTTATTGAAGTTAAGCCTAGATTATTGTTGTTAGCACTAGGAGGGTTTGACCTCCAGGCCAGTTGGCTGTGAGGGTCAGCTGTGCTCAGATTGGATGGGCGGAGTCTCCCGGCTGAGTAGGCAGCGTCAGCTCCGCCCTATGCGGTACCTGAGTCTCTGTGCCAGGTGGTAATGGGTGCAAGCACCTCTGAGAGAAAGCTGCTGCCAAGCTCTACCCACTGCCAGACAATTCAGCCTCTCCCCAAATGAGTCTGCACACCCAACGTCTCACCCAGGGTCATAAAACAATGCAGTCCAGTGGTTTCCCAAATGAGAGAGTAAGTCACGAGTCCTCTCTGCACGGACACGTAGCTCTGCTGTTCCCAAGTTTATGCACACTCTCCACAAGTTTGCCCCCTCCACAAGCTTGCAGAGTCTTGCAGCGCCCGAATTTCAGCGTGCTTCCCTACTGTCCAGTTTTAGCCCTTATGATTGTGGGTTCCCCAGACTTCGCCCAGAGCTGGGGAATCAGTGCAGTGGGACGCCTCCACCCTCCTCCCCGTTGGAGAAAACCAGCCAGGTTTGCAGCCGCCTGCCCTCTCTGCTGGCATGTGTGCATGGCTCCAAACCTCTAACTCTGAATGTATCTTCAATGCTGCCCTCCACCACTCCTCTGAGTTACACTGTCCTATCTTTACTTTCATTTGTAGAATTTTCACTCAGCCAGCTTTCCAGTGATTCTGGATGATGTTTGTTCTTTCATTAAGTTGTAGTTTTGAAATTGCAGCAAGATAGGTGTTTACCTGTGCCGCCATCTTGGTTCCTTTCTCTGGACTTATTTTGATCATCTATTTTGCTTTTGGCTATTTAACTTTTGTCTTTATCCATTTGTTACTTCTATTGGTTTATCCAATTTTCTTCATTCCATTTTTTCCATCCTATGTTTTGAAGTTATATATTTTATTTCTACAAACTCAGCATTTTTATTAGTCCAATTTTATTTAATCTACCTTACTTCCTGTTGGTTTTGAGTTACATCATTATTTCTTCTATTTAACATGACTTCTTCCATATAATTCAAGGCCCTTATTTAATTTTAATCACTATCTCCCCAATTTCACAACATTGTAATTTAATATTTTAGTTCTATTTTTAAATCGCCCACTAGATAGACATTATCTTACTATATTTTCATCATTTCATTCAATTATAAATTTCTTTATATGACATGGTCCTTTGCATTTTACTTCTTTTATGTCATTGTTAATCTTCACCTGAGGATATATTTTCATTGATTTTTAGAGAGAGTAGAAGGGAGGAGGAAACAGAAAGAGAGGAACATCAATGTGAGAAAGACACGTGGATTGGTTGCCTTCTGCATATGCCCCAAGCCTGCAACTGAGGTATGTGCACTTGACTGGAATCAAACCCAAGAACCCTTCATTCCACAAGCCAATGCTTGATCCACTATACCAAACCAGCAAGGGCTGCATTCCACTTCTTAATTGATTTTATTCTGAATGAAGAATGAAAAACTTCAGTAGTTTTCCAGAAGATCTCTAACAAACCTTCTCATAAACAAAATTAAAAGTCTTAATTCTGTCTTGTATGATAGCTTAGATGGTTTAGCATTCTAGATTGATGGTTGTTTTCTCAGTACTTTAAATATATTATTGTATTCTCATCTAATGTCCATTGTTGTTAATGAGAAATCTGTTGTAAGCCTAATTATATTCTTCAATGGGAGAAATATTTTTCTTCCTGGGTTTTGCTTTTGGGTATATGTAGTTGTTTGTTTGATTGACATACTGCATTCTAGTGTGGGTTTGCAATTTCGTTTGTTTATATTTTGGGTTTTGTTTTTACTGCTGGAAAATAATTATGATTTTTATTTTATTTTATGGGTTCATGCCTTTCTTCAATTCTGAAAACTCTCTAGCTATTATCTTTTGGAATACTTTTTCTCCCCTATGTCTTTTATTTACTCTCTTTGGAATACCTTCATTCTGTCTCTTCATTCTAGATGTTTTATATCTTAACTAGAGGCCTGGTGCACAAAATTTGTACATGGGTGAGGTCTCTGGGCCTGACTGTCAATCAGGGCAAATTGGGGCCTTCAGCTGTCAGCTGGGGCCTTCCTTCCCATGGCTCCTCTCCCTGGTCAACACCTACCACCAGCTACAGGCCAGGGCCTTCCTGCCGGCTGCCTATCAGGGCCTGCTGGATGGGAGGAGGGAAGGTGGCCAAGGGAGTGAACTGACTGGGAGTCCTACCTGGAGCGTCTGTCTCCTGGTGGTTAGTACACATCATAGCAACTGGTCATTCTGGTCATTCCAGTTGTTCGGCATTCTGGTCACTTAGGCATATATATGTGTACATATATATATCCTATCTAATAAAAGAGTAATATGCAAATTGACCGTACCTCTGATCAAGCCACGACCACAGCCATAGCCATCAGCCAATCAGGAGCAAATTATGCAAATAAAGTGAAACCAAGATGGCTGCAACCACTGAGAGCAGGAGGGAGGCATGGGTTTCCCTGGCAATGGAGGAAACCATGGTTTCTGCCTGCCCTTGCTGGCTTAGGCCTCCACTCAATGCTACAAAGTTTCAATTATAGGCCAAAACCGGTTTGGCTCAGTGGATAGCACGTCAGACTGCGGACTGAAAGGTCCTGGATTCGATTCCAATCAAGGGCATGTACCTTGGTTGTGGGCACATCCCCAGTAGGGGATGTGCAAGAGGCAGCTGATCAATGTTTCTCTCTCATTGATGTTTCTGACTTTCTATCCTTCTCCCTTCTGCTCTGTAAAAAATCAATAAAATATATATATTTTTTTAAAGTTTCAATTATAAGAGATATATCCCAATAGAAATGGTGGCAGCCATGGAGCTGGAGAGAGAACAGAGGCTAGGTTTTCCCTGGCGATGGAGGAAGCCAAGCTTCTGGGGCCCTAACACCTAGACCTCCATTCTTGACTAAGTTTCAATTATATAATTTAAATAAACCCAAACAGAAATGGCTGTCACCATAGAGCAAGCAGAAGGCTTGGCTCCACTCCAGGCTACAAAGCTTCAATTGTAGAACATAAATTAATTCCAGATCCCAGGACCTCTACTTGGGTCTATGGGGGTGTGGCAAGCCTGAAAACCACATTAAGCCCCTTGCCCAGGCAGGCTGCCCCATGCCCCAAGGGAACCCCCACCCTGATCTGGGACACTCTTCAGGGCAAACCAGCTGGTCCCCACCCATGCACCAGGCCTCTGTCCTATAAAATAAAAGAGTAATTTGCAAATTGACCATCACTCCAACACACAAGAGGGCTGCCCCCAGGTGGTCAAAGATCCCGCTCCCATGTAGACACAAGATGGCCAGTGGGGAAGGGCCATTGGGAGGTTCCAAGCCTGCAAGGGAGGGCAGTTGTGGGAAATCAGGCCAGCAAGGGAGGGCAGTTGGGAGGGACCAGGTCTGCAAGGGAGGGCAGTTGAGGGCAACCAAGCCTGCAGGGAAAGGCAGTTAGGGGTGACCAGGCTGGCAGAAGAGGGAAGTTGGGGGCAAACAGGCTGGCAGGGGAGCAGTTAGACATCAATTAGGCTGGCAGGGGAGTGGTTAGGGAGTGATCAGGCTGCCAGGCAGAAGTGATTAGGGGCAATCAGGGAGGCTGGCAGGTGAGCAATTTGGAGTTAGCAGTCCTGAATTGTGAGAAGGATATCCGACTGCCCATTTAGACCGATCCCAGTAGGGTTTAAACGGGCAGTTGGACATCCCTCAAGGGGTCCCAGATTGGAGAAGGTGAAGACTGGGCTGAGGGATATCTCCCGCTCCTCATGCATGAATTTCATGCACCCGGCCTCTAGTAAATATATATATAGATAGATATTTTTCTTAAAGATCATCCTATCTAATAAAAAAGTAATATGCAAATAGAACATACCTCCAAATAAGCCACGCCTACAGCCACACCCACCAATCAAGAGCAAATTATGCAAATAAACCTCAACCAAGATGGCTTCCACCACTGAGAGCAGGTGGGTGGCTTGGGTTTCCACGGCAATGGAGGAAGGCAAGCTTTCCGCCTACTGTTGTTGGACTAGGCCTCCACTCAATGCTACAAAGTTTCAATTATAGAAGATGCATAATCTCAACAGAAATGGCGGCAGCCACGGAGCTTGGAGAGAGAAGAGGCTAGGGTTGCTGGGGCAATAGAGGAAGCCAAACTTCTGCAGCCCTAGCCTAGGCCTCCACTCTAGGCTACAAAGTTTCAAACAGAAATGGCTGTCGCCAGAAGGCTTGGCTCCGTTCCAGGCTACAAAGTTTCAATTGCAGAACATAAATTAATCTCAGATCCCAGGGCCTCCTCTTGGGTCACTGGGGGGGCATGGCCAGCCTGCAAAGCACCATAGGCCCCTCGTCCAGGCTACCCCACACACCAAGGGAGCCCTCACCCTGATCCAGAACACCGTTCAGGGAAAGCCAGCCATGTACCAGGCTTCTATCCTACCTAATAAAAGAGTAATATGCAGATTGACCATCACTCCAACACACAAGATGGCTGCCCCCATGTGGTCAAAGATCCTGCCCCCATGTGGACACAAGATGGCCACCACAAGATGGCCAGCAGGGGAGGACAGTGGGAGGTTCCAGGCCTGCAAGGCAGGGAAGTTGGGAGGGACCAGGTCAGCAGGGGAGGGAAGTGGGGAGGGACCAGGCCTGTAAGGGAGGGTAGTTGGGGACAATCAAGCCTGCAGGGGAGGGCAGTTAGAGGTGGAGGAGGGAAGTTGGCAGTAAACAGGCTGGCAGGAGAGCAGTTAGACATCAATTAGGCTGGCAGGGTAGTGGTTAGGGGGTGATCAGGTTGGCAGGCAGAAGTGGTTAGGGGCAATCAGGGAGGCAGGCAGGCAAGCAGTTTGGAGCTAGCAATCCTGGATTGTGAGAAGGATGTGCAACTGCACATTTAGGCCTGATCCTACTGGGATGGGGCCTAAACGGGCAGTCAGTCATCTCTTGAGGGGTTCCAGATTGGAGAGGGTGAAAGCTGGGCTGAAGGACCACCCCCCCTCCCCCGTGCATGAATTTCATGCACCAGGCCTCTAATTATATTATATTATACTGTTATGCATTCTGGAAAGTTTACTGAACTATACCTTTCAGTTCTCTGATTCTTGTTTTAATTTATATTAAACAGCTATTGACCCCATCCATTGACTTTATTTTTATATTTCTATTTTTATATATAGAAGTTCAATTTGATTCTTTTTCAAAACTCCTTGAACTTTTCAAGCAGCCCTAATATTTTGTTGTTGTTTTTTTCTTTTGTCTCTTTAATTCTTTTAAATATATTTTGTCATCTTTTTCAGATTGATTTTGGTCTTCAATTTTGGGATGGCTAATTCTCTTAGGTATAAGAGACAGGAAGGAGTAACTGGATATTTTTTCTCAAGTTGTTAAAAAAAACTCTTATGTGCTTATCTGAGTGGAGTTTGTTTTTCTTGTGATAGTTGCATTTTTTGTATTTTTTCACAACCATATTGTAAGAACTTAAATACAAGTATTTTATTTCATTTCTATGCACCTAACAGGTAATCAATAAATAGTTAAATGGCTTATGTTCTGAATTTTACCTCTGATATCAGGTTGCAAGTTTATTGAGTAAAGATATTTTTGCCTTTGATTATTTCTTACATGTTTCCCACTTCTCAACTTCTCCCCTGAAATTATCAACAAGTTATTAAAAATAATTATGAAATGTATAGATGACTAAATCAATGAGTTTGTTAATTATCAAATACAGAAAAATAAGAATAATTTTTTGAGAACACAAATTCTTTCTCAGACACCAATTTAAAAAGTGCTAAAGGGGATTTGATAACATTTACTGCAATACAATGTGTTTTCAATTACACTTTGTCTTACATTCTGTCCCAAATGGGTATTTTACAGTTTCAACCTCACTATAATAGCACAGTATCCAAATATAACTTTAGCTTGATTTTTTTTTGCATATTAGTGCACAGTTGCCACAACAGTCAAAAATACCATTAAAAAATAAGTATACTAATGCTGGTGGAAATCCCTTCTCTCAAAAAAAATAATAAAGTATGAGAAAAACACATGTTATTTTCCATAATTTAAAACCATCATGTCATTTGGTCTCCATAGTTGTGAACATAAAGGAGTCATAAGATCTCAAGAAGAATCAAAGTATTAACCAGTCAATAAACATTATAAAGGTACCTTGTCTTATGCCTTGGAGTCACAAAGATGAATAATGTGATCCACCGTTAATACTCTCTGTCTCTTGGGAAAGGCAGACACATCAGAAAACAACTTGTGTTGAATGCTTAACTCAGAGAGGTATGGGCAAGGTGCTAGGAGACCACAGAGGAGTGAGGAAAAAGAAAAGGTTCAATGAGGGAGACTAAGCCTCAGACAGGGAAGGTCTGAAAGATGCACAAGATCTGACCTCTAGTTAAGTTATGATAGGTAGTTTCAGATTTATGTATAAGTTTCTTTTTATTGAATTTATTGGGGTGACATTGGTTAGTAAAACTATAGAGGTTTCAGATGTACAATCCTGTAATACATCATCTACATATTGCATTGTGTGTTCATCATTCCAAATCAAGTCTGCTACTGAGGCAGGGTAGTATGAAGCAAGTGGAATGGGAAAATTGAGACAAGATCATTAAACAAGGCCAAAACATATGAACAGCTTACAGCCAGCTAGTGAATTGCAAGACCTTATCTTCCTTGACCTAGGACACTTGAGGGCAAAGACTTTATACCTGTCCTCCCTAACCAGAGAATACATAGCTTAAATCACTGGTCTGAGATAGAGAACAGAGACTCAATTAAAACCATTTGTGCCAGCCAAACTCAAGGACACACGAAGTCAGAAAAACAAATAACAAAACCCCAGTTAGAGCCAGACAGACCCAAGATAAAAGTAAAACAGTAAAACAGACCAAAGCATAATCCCAAACTCCCTTACACACTCATTTTTGATGCATCAGCATATTAAAAATGCACCTGGAAAGCTGATGAATATTCTGTTGAAACCCTCCCCTGAAATTCTCACCCCCAGAAGGGAGATGAAACCATCAAAACAAGGGATACCAGCACGGGCCCTCTCTAGGTCACGTCCGTGTTCCTTCTTGGGCCTAAACCCTTTACTTCCTTCTAAATTATGTGTCCCCACAAGCTTTGCAATCAGGGGAGCAGCAGCTTGTTCCAGGTTTACCCTCTGATACTGTCTCCAAGGTCCCCTTTTTCTCTGACTTGCTAGTGAACTAAAAGCAGCCCCACCTTAGGTCACTTCTGTCACTGTGACTGTTACTTCCAGTGAGCTAACAGCAGCCCTGCTTCAGTTCACCCCTTTCCTATAATGTTTCTAGGGAGAGTAGGCTCTCTCCTGATGCTTCTGCCAACCTAAGTCCTTCCTTTCTTTCACTGTCCCCAGCTTTAATAAGCATACTCTCAGGATCCCCTGAAATCATTTTGTGAAACCTTTCCTGCACAAAGTCAAGAACCCACGCACTACAAGCAGCCTCAGGCAGACCCACTTAGGCCTGTCTGACTTCCATCACTATTTATCCCCTTTTACCTTCTACCTCCCTCTACCCCGTCCCCTCCCCCCACCCCCAGCCCCTGAAATCATCATATATCTGTATATGGTGTTTTTAGATGTGATAAAGGGAAATGTGTATATCACATATTCTACTAGTACCTGTTGCATGGCCTTCCTAATGGACTTCTGAAAGCTGTAGAAAGTGTTTACACCATTGCCAAAGCTGAATTATGTGTTGGAGCAGGGATTCACTGAGGTGCACCCAAACCCACCCAGTTGAAGTGAAAAGAAACGGAAGTCCTCCAGAGGAGTCAAAGAATGCTGTGGCTGATCCCTTCTTCCCCGCTGAGTTTCTCTAAGCTTTTCTTCTGCCAAGACCACGTAAACAGTGTTTGATGGCTGAGTGAGGGAACTTTCTGCTTAAACTAAGACAAACAACAAAAGATGGTATCATAACCCTGATAATGGCTTTGAAAGAAGTTTCTCATCACCAATCCTCTAGCCATAGGATCCTGTTTCTTCGTTTTGTTTTACTGTTTTGTTTAGTAATTATAAGAACTACTTCAGGGGAGAGGTGAGATGGGGAAACATAAGAAGATAGAAAGTCACTCCACTCAGAAAAGGCATAAGTGCTAAAAGATTTGATATATAAGGAAAACTAAAGTTCAGAATAGTAAGAGCCCTCTAAGAAACAAGTGAGATGGGGCCAATAAATCAGGAATGGTCTTGACAGCCTTGTCAGACACAAAAGGAGACTTGACTGTATCGAGGAGAATGTGTAGAGCCAATGAAAGTTTTTAAGCCAATGGATACTACATGGTGCAGATATTAGACTGGGGTAGGGGAGAGGCCAAACATGAGTGAGTTCAGTTAGAAATTGTCAAAATAATTTAGAGAGAAAATTACTGGCCTGGACTACAATAGTGGCACAAGGTATGGAGAGAAGTAGATTGCTTCAGAAGAGGTTGAGAAAATATCCTGAATGGGCATGGAATTCCAAAAATATTTATTTTTAGTCTGACATCTCAATTCTTCTTTACAAATTAATGTTGTTCAATGTACATTTTTTTTCTTCTTTTGGTTCCTTAGGAATCTTTCTTTGAGAAGTGCGAACTACATTTGTTCTGAGCAGAGCTTTCTGGGTTTTTATCCCTGTGACTAGAGGCCCAGAGCACGGAACTTGTGAAGAGGGGGAGGTGGGCATGGTGTCCTTTAGCCCAGCCTGCACCCTCTCCAATCTGGGACCCATCGAGGGATGTCCAATCCTACCAGGATTGGGCCTAAACAGGAAGTCAGACATCCCTCTCATAATCTTTCTGGCTCCCAACTGCTCACCTACCTCCCTTCTTGATTGCCCCTAACAGCTTCTGCCTGCCAGCCTGATCACCCCCTAACCACTCCCCTGCCAGCCTTATTAATGTCTAACTGCTCTCCTGCTAGCCTTTTTGCCCCTAACTGCCCTCCCCTGCAGACCTGTTTTCCCCCAACTTCTCTCCGTTGCAGGCCTGGGTCCCCCACAACTGCCTTTCCCTGCAGGCCCGGTTACTCTCAACTTCCCTCCTCTGCTGCCTGATCAGCCCTAATTGCTCTCCCTTGCAGGCCTGGTCCTTTCCAACTTCCCTCCCCTGCTGGCCTGATTACCCACAACTGCCCTCCCTTGCAGGCTTGGTGCCTCCCAATTTCCCTCCCCTGCTGGCTTGATTGCCCACAACTGCCCTCCCTTGCAGGCCTGGTCCCTCCCTACTGCCCTCCCCTCCTGGCCTAATCACCCACAACTACCCTCCCTTGCAGGCCTGTAACCTCCCAACTGCCCTCCTCTGCTGGCCATCTCGTGGTGGCCATCTTGTGTCCACATGGGGGCAGGATCTTTGACCACATGAGGGCAGCCATCTTGTGTGTTGGAGTGATGGTCAATTTGCATATTACTCTTTTATTGGATAGGATAGAAGCCTAGTGCACAGGTGGGGGCCAGCTGGTTTGCCCTGAAGGGTATCTTGAATCAGGGTGGGGGTTCCCTTGGGGTATGGGGCAGCCTGGGCGAGGAGCTTGTGGTGGTTTGCAGGCCAGCCATGTCCCTCAGGGACCAAAGTAGAGGCCCTGGTATCTGGGATTTATTTATCCTCTATGATTGAAACTTTGTAGTCTGGAGTGGAGGCAAGCTTCCTGCTCATTCCATGGCTGCAGCCATTTAAATTAGGATTTATTTATCTTCTATAATTGAAATTTTGTAGCCTTGAGTGGAGGCTTGGGCCTACCAGGGTGTGCAGAAAGCTTGGCTTCCTCCTTTGCCAGGGGGCAACTCAAGCCTCCTGCTCTCTCCAGCTCTGCTGCCATTTTTGTTGGAATTTATTTATCTTCTATAATTGAAACTTTGTAACCTTGAGTTGAGGCATGGGCCCACCAGGGTATGCAGAAAGCCTGGCTTCCTCCATTGCCAGGGAAACCCAAGCCTCCTGCTTGCTCCATGGCCACAGCTATCTTGGTTGGGATTAATTTGCATACTCCTCCTGATTGGATGATGGGCATGGCTTGTGTGTGTGGTGGAGTGGTGGTTAATTTGCATATTACTCTTTTATTAGATAGGATAGGCAGATAAGGAGACAGACATGCACACGAGGAGGTAACCATGTTGGGGTCAGTGCCCATTTATTTAAATACATTGAGTTATCTTTAGGCATCTGATCTCTAGAAACTATATCAGACCATTGTATCTGTTCTATTGTTAGAAACCATTGCACACAGAGGATTCCTTCTGAGTTTCAGCAACAAAGGCCTCAGTCAGGCAAGAATACAGTGTGGTAAAGAGAGTCTCCTCAATAAAAGGTGTTGAGGAAAGAGGAGAGATACGTGAAAAAAACTGTATTAGAGCACTTTCTTATACCACATACAAGAAAATACTCAAAATGAGTTAGAGACTTACATATAAGAACTGAAGCAATAATGTAGGCAGTGAACATTTGACATTGGTTTTAGCAATATATTTTTTTTAAATGTATTTTATTGATTTTTCACAGAGAGGAAGGGAGAGGGATAGAAAGTCAGAAACATAGATGGGAGAGAAACATCGATCAGCTGCCTCTTGCACACTCCCTGCTGGGGATGTGCCCGCAGCCGAGGTACATGCCCTTGACCAGAATCAAACCTGGGACCTTTCAGTCCACAGGCCTATGCTCTATCCACTGAGCCAAACCGGTTCGGCAGCAATATTTTTTAACATGTCTCCTAAAGCAAAGACAACAAAAGCAAAAATAAACAAGTGGGGTTATATTAAGCAAAAAATATCTTGCACTGCAAAGCAAACCATAGTAAAACAAAAAGGCAACCTACTAAGTAGGAGAAGATATTTATAAAATATATAGCCAATAAGGAATTAATATCCAAAATTTATAAAGAACCAGCAAAGCTCAGCATAAAAAACAAACAAGCAATCTGACTAAGAAATGAAGAAGGTGCATGAACAGATACTTCTCCAAATAAGACATAAATGGCCAATACACACATGAAAAGATGCTCAATATCCCTAATAATCAGGGAAATTCAAGTCAAAACCACAATGAAATATCACCTTGCACCTATCAGAATGGCTTTTATTGGTGAATCACAAACCAGCTTTGGCAAGGGTGTAGAAAACAGAGAACCCTCAAGCACTACCGGTGGAATTATAAATTGGTGCAGCCGCTATGGAAGATAGTGTGCTGGTTATTCAAAAAATTAAAAATAGAACCTTAGTTAGTGTGACTCAGTTGGTTAGAGCTAAATCCTATACACCAAAAGGTGGCAGGTTCGATTCCCAGTCAGGTCACATACCCAGGCTGTCAATTCAATTCCTGGTTGAGGTATGTGCAGGAGACAACAAATCTCTTCTCTTACCTTCTCTTCTCTTCTCTTCTCTTCTCTTCTCTTCTCTTCTCTTCTCTTCTCTTCTCTTCTCTTCTCTTCTCTTCTCTTCTCTTCTCTTCTCTTCCCTTCCCTTCCCTTCCCTTCCCTTCCCTTCCCTTCCCTTCCCTTCCTCTCTCTCTCTCTCTCTCTCTCTCTCTCTCTCTCTCTCTCTCTCTCTCTCTCTCTCCCCTCTCCCTCTCCCTCTCTCCCTCTCCCTCTCTGCCCCCCCCTCTCCCTCTCTCCCCCTCTCTCTCTTCCTCTCTCTGGAATCAATTTTTAAAAATTTAAAAATAGCTCTGCCTGGGTTGCCTCAGAGGTTAGAGCATTGGCCTGCGAACTGAAAGGTCTTGGGTTCAATTCCAGGTCAAGGGCACAGACCTTGGTTGCAGATTCCTCCGCCCTGATAGGGGTACATGTGGAAGACAATTAATCAATGAGCTTCTCTTATGTCAATCTCTCTCTCTCTCTCTCTCTCTCTCTCTCTCTCTCTCTCTCTCCTCCTCCTCCTCCTCCTCCTCCTCCTCCTCCTCCTCCTCCTCCTCCTCTTCCTCCTCCTCCTCTTCCCTCCCTCCCTCCCTCCCTTCCACTCTTTCTAGAAATGAATGGGGAAAAAATACTTTGACCTGGAGCAACCAAGATGGCAGCATAGGTAAACACCTGAAATTGCTGTGTCGCACAACCACTTCAAAACTACAACTAAAAGACAAAATGAACATCATCCAGAACCACAGAAATGCTGGCAGAGAGAAAATTCTACAACTAGAAGAAAAGAGAAAAGCACACTAAGACTCATAGAAGGTGTGGAAGTAAAGTGCAGAGGTATGGAGGCGCAAGTGTGGAAAGGGCTGGCAACTGAGGATGCGAATTCTCATTTTCAATCGAAAAGGCGACACAAGCTCCCAACTGCTCTGAACTCCAGCTCCATGTGAGACTCTGGGGACCCAGACTCATACAGAGAGAAACTGGGATGTCTGGCTTCAGGCAGAATTCGAGGGCAGCTTTCTCTCAGAGGTGCTTGCAATGATTACCAGGGGACACTGAGACCTGGGGCCTCTTAGGGCATGGCTGAGGGTCAGCCAGTGCTGTTTGCTCCACCCTTTTAATTCCATGAGATGCTGCCTCACCCAAGCTGTGCACAGAGGCTTTTGCATATGAATGACATGGCTCTTTCCAATCTGAAATAACCTAACAAACTGCAGCTGGGTCAGAAAGACCCAGAACTTCTAAAAGAAGGTCCAAGACCCCACTGCAGCTTGCATTGATTCACAACTGTGCCTCATATGGGCACCTGCAAACCCCAAACAAAGAAGAGAAATCTGCATATATTTCTGTTGCTCCTGCTGGGTGGCCTCAGGCAGAGGCTAAATTAGCAACTCCTTAGATATCCAAAAGCCAGTGTACCCAGGGTTCAAGAGTGGGACCATCCAGATTACAGCTCCTCAGATCCAAAAGGGACACACTCAGGGGCAGACTCAGTGAGCACCAAAGCCCCACTGAAGCAAGTCTTGCCCCATAAAGGTGTCTCCAGCACAGAATTTCTCCTAGCATAGACACAGCTGATCCTCACAGCCTATTGGCCTGGAGGCCAATTCCTCCCAGTGATACCAACAACAATCAAAGCTTAACTACAACAAGACTGTGCACATAGCCCACAAAGGGGTGCAACAAGAATGTCCACCTCAGGTAACTGGGGAGGCTGAGTCACTGGGCCCTACAGGACACCTAGAACACAAAGCCACTCTATCAACACAGGGAAGCAGCCAAAATGCAGAGACAAAGAAACAGATCACAAATGACAGAAATGGAAGAAAGCAAACTACTGGATATAGAGTTCAAAACCATGGTTATAAAATTTTTCAAGAATTTTCTAGCAGCTGCTGATAAATTTAGTGAGACACTCCAGGATATGAAAAAGGACCAACTAGAAATTAAGCATACACTGACTGAAATAAAGAACAATATACAGAGATCCAACAGCAGACTAGAGGATCCCAAGAATCAAGTCAAAGATTTGAAATACAAAGAAGCAAAAAAACAAAAAAACAAAACACACACACACACACACACACACACACAAAAAAACACAACAACAACCAACTAGAAAAGAAAAACAAAACAAAAAATCCAATAATATGAAGATAGTGTAAGGAGCCTCTGGGACAACTTCAAGTATACCAACATCGGAATTATTGGGGTGTCAGAAGAAGAGAGAGAGCAAGATATTGAAAACTTATTTGAAGAAATAATGACATAAAACTTCCCCCACCTGGTGGAAGAAGTAGACTTGCAAGTCCAGGAAGTGCACAGAACCCCAAACAAAAGGAATCCAAAGAGGACCACACCAAGACACATCATATTTAAAATACCAACAGCAAAAGACAAAGAGAAAATATTAAAAACAGCAAGAGAAAAACAGTTAATTACCTACAAAGGAGTACCCATACGATTGTCAACTTATTTCTCAACAGAAACTATGCAGGCCAGATGGAAGTGGCAAGAAATAACCAAAGTGATGAATAGCTAGAACCTACAACCAAGGTTACTTTACACAGCCAAAACTAGTGGATAGAGCATTGGCCTGTGGACTGATGGGTCCCGGGTTCGATTCTGGTTGGGGGCATGTACCTTGGTTGTGGGCACATCCCTAGTAGGGCACATCAGCAGGAGACAGCTGATCAATATTTTCTCTCTCATCAATGTTTCTGACTTTCTATCCCTCTTCCCTCCTCTCTGTAAAAAATCAATTAAATAATATTTTTTAAAAAGATTACCCAGCAAAGCTATCATTCAGAATTGAAGGTCAGATAAAGAGCTTCACAGATAAAAAGAAAGCTAAAGGAGTTCATCACCACCAAACCAGTATTATATGAAATGCTGAAAGGTACTCTTTAAGAAGAGGAAGAAGAAGAAAAAGGTAAAGATAAAAATTATCAACAAAAAATACATATCAACAAGTGAATCTAAAAATCAAGTGAATAAAAATTTTGATGAACAGAATAAACTGGTGAATATAATAGAATCTGAACTGGTGAATAGCATAGAAAGGGAGTGAACTGATAATTATCAGGGGGGAAGAGGTGTGGGAGGTACTGGAAGAGACTGGACAAAAATTATATAGCTATGGATGAGGACAGTGGCGGGGGGTAAGGGTAAAGGGTGAGGTGGGAACCAGGTGGAGGGGAGCTATGGGGAAAAAAAGAAGAACACCTGTAATAATCTGAACAATAAAGATTTATTTTTTAAAAAAATATTATGACCCAGTAATTCCACTGCTGTGTATTTTTCTGAAGAAATGAAAACACTAATTCAAAAATATTGAATGCAGATATTCATTGCAGTAGTACTTACTATAACCAAAATATGGAAGCAATCTAAGTGCCCATCTATACACAAATGAGTAAAGAAGTGGTACATAAATACAATGAAATATTACTGTTTTTAAAAAAAGAATGAAATCTTGCCTTCTTTTTTACAACATTGATAAACCTAGAGGATATTTTGGTAAGTGAAATGTCAGACAGAGGAAGATACATACTGTATGATTCCACTTACATGTGGAATCTGAAACAAACAAACAAACAAACAAACAAAACCAAAACAAATTCGTGGATACCGAAAACAAATGGATGGTTGCCAGATGAGAGGAGGAGTGGGGGATGGGTGAAAAGGGTGAAAGAGATTAGGAAGTACAAATTGCCAGTTATAAAAATAAGCACAGAAATGGAAAGTGCAGCCCAACTTGTTTGGCTCACTGGACAGAGCATCAGCCCAACGACTGAAGGGTTTTGGGTTTGACTCTGGTCAAAGATATGTACCTCATACCCGGGCCCAGTACAGGAGGCAACCAATCGATGTTTCTTTTCCTCTGTCTCTCCCCCTCCCATTCTCTCTAAAAATTAATGGGAAAATATCCTCAGGGGAGATTAACAAAAAATAAAAATAAAAATAAAATGTAAAGTACGGCGTAGGAATTATTCTAATACACAAAAACTCAGGGTTCGAAACGAACGAACAAAGACTTGACCAAACACCAGAAGTCAGTTCTGCAGTCAGTGCTTGGTTGCTGCGATGACCCAGCACTGACTATTATGGGGCTGTAGATCAGGCCTGGAGAACGGCCCAAAGAGAGAGGCAGGGTCTGATCCGCAGCCTCTGTGGAAGTTGTTGATCAGCCATTGCCTCTCTCTTTCTCTCCAGGCTTCACCAGCAGCCACACCTCTGCTTTTCTCTGGGCATCTATGGGGGCTGCTGATCATTCCTGCCTCCCTGATCAGGCTCAGAGATAGGCCCAGAGATATGACTGGCATAGAAACTGACCAATCAGAACCAAATCTGGGTCAACTGTGAGGAACTAATAGCTACCTAGGAGGCAGAGCTTTCAACGCTGACTGGCATAGAAACCAACCAATCATGAACCAAATTGGCAGGCAGGGGATAAGATCAGGACAGCAGGGGAAGGGAGTGAGGGGTGATCATGCAGGCAGAGGCAGTTAGGGGTGATCAGGCCAGCAGGGGAGAGCAATTGCGGGTGAGATTAGGCCAGTAAATAAATATATGAATCCTATATAATAAAGAGGGCAGTTGGGGATGAGATCAGGCCAGCAGGGGAGGGAAGTTGGAGGCAACCAGGCCAGCAGGGGAAGAAAGTTAGGGGAAATATCAGGCTAGCAAGGGAGGGAAGTAAGGGGTGATCAGGCAGGCAGAGGCAGTTAGTGATGATCAGGCTGGCAGTGGGGAGCAGTCGGGGGGTGAGATCAGGTCGGCAGGGGAGAGAAGCTGGGGATAAGATCAGGCCAGCAAGGGAAGGCAGGTAGGGGTAATAAGGCCAGCAGGCAGGTGAGCAGTTAGAAGCCAGTGTTCCCAGATTGCAAGAGGGATATCCAACTACCAGTTTAGGGATCAGGCCTAAACCAGCAGTCAGACATTCCCCAAATGGTCCCGAATTGGAGAGGGTATAAGCTGGGCTGAGAGAACACTCCTCCATGTAAGAATTTTATGCACCAGTCCACTAGTAACCAATAATATGGTAACTGTAGCCTTGGACAGTTTATCTCAGTGGATAGAGCATCAGTTTGAGAACTGAGGGGTCCCAGGTTCAATTCCAGTCAAGGGCACATACCTCAGTTGCAGGTTTTACCCCCAGCCCTGGGGGCTTGTGCAGGAGGCAATCAATTGATGGTTCTCTCTAATATCAATGTTTCTCCCTCTCTGACTCTCCTCCTCCCTTCCACTCTCTAAAAATCAATAGTGAATATCCTTAGGCAAAGATTGAGAAAAAAACAATAACAGTAATATTGTATGGTGCTATATGGGTACTAGAATTATGAGGGTGATCACTTTGTAAGTTATATAAATATCTAATCATTATGTGTACGCCTATAACTAATATATATTCAATGTCAAATGTAACTGAAAAATAAATATATGAATCCTATATAATAAAGAGGTACTAGACAAATTGACCCTCACATCCTCACATCACAAGATGGCCACCCCACATTATCACAAGATGGCTGGCAGGAGAGGGCAGTTGGGGGGACCAGGCCTGCAGGGAAGGGCAGTTGGGGGGAGGGGAGCAGGCCTACAGGAGAGGGCAGTTAGGGGGGACCAGGCCAGCAGGGGAGGGCAGTTTGAGGCGATTGGGCTGACAGGGGAGTGCAGTTGGGGGCAAACAGGCCTGCAGGGGAGGGAAGTTAGGGTTGATCGGGCCAGCAGGGAAGCAATTAGGGGGTGATCACACTGGCAGGGGAGCAGTTTGGGGCAATCAGGCAGCCAGGCAGGCAAGAATTTGGGAGCCAGCAGTCCCAGATTGTGAAAAGAATGTCTGACTGTGGGTTTAGGCCCCACCCCTGCAGGATTAGGCTTAAACTCACAGTTGGACATCTCCTGAGGGGTCCCAAATTTGAGAGGGTTCAGACTGTGCTGAGAGAACCCCCCCCCCAGTGCACAAATTTTGTACACCAGTCTTCTAGTATATAAATAAAAGAAAGATCTCCACTCTCATAATTTACCCTCCCTCAGAAAATAATATGTTATGTGCCAAAAACCTTTGCCTTATTAGTACTGTCTTGCAGAATAATTCAGAGTGATTTGGATCCTGTATCCACTTACGAATGAAAGATCCAAGACAATTTTATTCCTAAAATTCAGTGTTAAAAATTATATAATTTCACCACTCACATTCCCTGGGGTCTATTAGGGTCTCAGGAGAGTGGAAATATCTACCTGACTGCTACTAATATTTCTTCCACATAAAACAAGTGGCCAGAAGTTTTGACCTCATTAAAACATTGACATAATGGCATCAACTGTAGTAAACTAAAATAATTTGTTAACTCTTTTAGAAAATGTTTTTTCTCCAAAAATGATGATCCATACTTTTCTAAGAAAACCTTTGAAACAGTTAACACATTATCAATCCCCACTTTGATCACACAGAAAAACCACACAAAAGCTCTGCTCATGTGGTTTTGTAGCGAAGTTATTGGAAACAAAGTTCCAAATCCAACTGGCCACAAAGAGAAGAAAATAAAACTAGCCACTTATTCCTCAAGTGCCAACTTCCACCATATGTAGTCCCCAAAAAACCAAAAGGGAAAAGTAAACACAGTAAAGCATAACAGAACTAGAATCACAGAATCATGGAAATAGGATTTGCTAAAGAAGTTTACCCAAAACTATGAAAATGAAAATCATCACTCTTTTAACAGCTGTCCCCCAGACCCTATAAAGGAATGTGTTATTATGATCTACGTTTATCTGCTTAGTGTATTTACATATCGCATCCTCCCTTCTACACCACTCCCAGTCAGCAGGGCATCCAGTACATTAGCAGGAATACAGTGCTGGAGCTAAAGTCAAGTAAACTCTCACAAAAGTCTTTTGTATTGCCCTACAACATTCAAAATATACTACACCATCAAAAAGGGTTGGCTCTGTTTACAAAAGTATAGAGTTTATTTGGTTTTTGTCCCCCCACCTGGACAGTTGTTATCATAGATTAGTCCTTAAGTACACACACACACACACACACACACACACACACACACACACACACACATCACTAACAATATGGAGGGGAAATAGTAAAAGCAATTAACACACTAAATTAAAAAGAGTGCAAATTACAGGTCATTATTGCCTCACAACTATCAATTAAAGCTGAAAATTAGGATTCCAAAGGGTGTATATCAGAAAGTATGAGAAATAGTAGGGCAGACACATAAATTAGAATCTGCTGGTGTGCACAAGATCTAATGAAAATCAGCCCAAGTCTAAAGGAAATCCAGCAGAGAACCTACAAGGAATCAATTAAGCATGGCCTTTCAACTATCTCTTTGGTAGACTATCATGTAGCTTGTTTTTCTTAGGAAACCCTAAGTGTCTAGACATAGCTGGCTTGGGTGTGAGGAGAGCTGGCACCTGCAAAGTGGGCTGGCAGGGAGAAGGAAGAAGTCCTCCATCACAGGGAAGAACTGGGAACTAACAGCCACAGAAGCAACGTTATATGGTAGAAATGAACAACAGCTACAATTTATTTACTTAATACCCATTTAACAAATTAGATAAGTAAATCTTGAAGAGATCAAGAAATTTGGCAAAAGATCTCAAAGTAATAAATGGAGGTCTGAAACATAAACCAGATCTGTATGGCTTCAAAGTCCATGTTCTTTCTATTCTACAACAATTTTATTCATCCCAAAGAGCTTGTCCATGTATTTTACAAACTCCTCTCTTCTGTTCCCCTGATAACTGTTGGGAGCTAGCAATAGGACCCACCCTTAAGAAAGAAGACTCATCAGGAGCTAAGTAAGGAGCTGGTACTCCACCCATCAGCTGGGTTTTGTGGGAAGATTGCCCAGTCCAAGAAAGTAAAAGGGGGCAGACCACCATGTATGAGATTAAGCCTGGTTCTATGGGAAAACTGCACCTAAGGAATGACACAAGTGGCTGGGAACCAACGAAAGTGCCTAGGTTCAACTGCAAACAATAATACCCCTACAAGAACACATTAAAAATCAAAATGCATGTTAAAGTCCAAGTCAGTAAATTAAGAGTTAATTGCAAAGAAATTACTTTTGACTCTGAAGCCCTTTGTGACTCTCAAATTGTAGTCTAGAATCTGAAAGGAGTTGGTGATAGATTGAACTTTTTCTCTTTTTGCCATTTCAATGTAGAGACTATTTCTGGTAAAAAGAAGAAGAAGAAGAAGAAGAAGAAGAAGAAGAAGAAGAAGAAGAAGAAGAAGAAGAAGAAGGAGAAGGAGAAGGAGAAGGAGAAGGAGAAGGAGAAGGAGAAGGGAAGGGAAGGAGAAGGAGAAGGAGAAGGAGAAGGGAAGGGAAGGAGAAGGAGAAGGAGAAGGAGAAGGAGAGGAGAGGAGGAGGAGAGGAGAAGGAGAAGGAGAAGGAGAAGGAGAAGGAGAAGGAGAAGGAGAAGGAGAAGGAGGAGAAGAGGAAGAGGAAGAAGGAGAAGAGGAAGAGGAAGAAGGAGAAGAAGAAGAGGAAGAAGGAAAAAAGAAAAGAAAGAAAAAGTTTTTCAAGTTACCACATCAGCAGCGAATCCCACTGACATCATGAAAAAACAGACTCTTTTCTAAGTCTGTCCAAATCTGTCCCATGGTGTGAATATAATACGGTGTCCTAAGGGGATATTGCACTGTAAGACACACAAATAAAATTAACTTGATTTATCAACATGGAAGGACCATGTGTTTACATATGGAGGAGATTGGCAGTTAAGGACTCATAAATCATAAGACAAAGAGGAACCCTGAAAGTCAGCTTTCAATCCTCCTAATCCCTCCTTTGCACAAGCATGTCCTTTAATGATTTTCCACTTGGGTATAAAGTAACTAATAGGCCTAGCCTGCTCCAAATAGAATGATTGTAGAAACATATGTAGCATTGGAATAATTGGGACAATTATCACTGACTTTGTCTTTCTTTGACTGAGCATAACACAGTGGTTTACCTAAACAAACCCAATCTGACTTTTGAGAGGGGGGGGGGTTCATATAGATAATGAACAGATATGAATCCATTATTCATTCACTAAATATTTGTGCCATTTAGCAAGAATTAGAAGCACAATAATGAATGAATAAGACACTTAGTCCCTGCCCTTCATGGAGCTTTGAGAGGGAGAGAAAATTAAATGTAATTTTAACATTAAAGATAATATCTGAAACTTTATTACAATTATTTACTGATCTGCTCTATATTGTGAACTTCTCAAAGCAATGAATAGAAGTATTTTCATCTTTTTCCAAAGCTATGAGAAAATAAAAATAAGAGCTCAATATATTTCAATATTTTCTTGGAATAAAACATCTCTGGTTTTACATATATATATATTAGAGACCCAGTGCACGAATTTGTGCATGGGTGGATTCTGGCAGGCCTGCCCCAATGGGGGTCCATAGGACCAGGCCAGTGGGGAAGAGGGACCATGGGCAGTTGCCCAGCCAGCCTTGCCCCCAAATCTGCATGTGAGGGGCCGATCAGGGGCAAGTCTGGCCAGGAGGAGGGGCTGAAGGCAGTTGCTCTGCCCTCAATTGGAGTGTTGGGGACCCATCAGGGCCAGCCGGTGGGGGGGGGGCAATCGGGGCCAGATCAGGCTGGTTGGTTGACGCAGTGTGCATTGTAGCCACCGGTCATTCTGGTCATTCTGCTGTTCCTTTTATATAGATAGATATGAAATACACAGGTCAAAGTTTACAAAGACATTCTCTCCATTTTTATCTATATCATGATATGCAATCTTCATAGGTAAATGGGGTAAAAGCCTTAAATTTGTTTCCATTTTGCTATAAAATATATCGAAACATAGCCAGCCTATTTGTTTGCCATGGAAAGTGCTCATAGGAACACCCTGTGCAGTGCTATGAATTCACTAATATTCAGAAGTTTTAATTGAATGAACTAGACTATTAGTCAATAAAGCAAAAAGGAAACATGGGCATGGAATTCCAAAGCATCCATTTCACAATTTTGGTAGCATTAAGGTGAACTTTAGGAAACATGGACCATCAGACTTCCAGTCTCAGTATATTACATGTTCATCTCTATAGTGTGTATATGTACAATATTGGTATATGTATGCCATATTGCATAAAAGATATATGTATTCTCTTGTGAGATTCCTGACTTTTAAACCTTTTTTCCACTTGTGATAATTGCTTCATCACCTTATATTTCAAAAGACTTCTATGACCTTCTCAATCAGTCTATTAAACCACAACTCACCTTTGAGGTCTTTGCTTCTGAATAAGGCTTACCCTAATGACTTCACTTAAAATTGTATGTCCCTCACTATGTCACACTTATTCTCCTTTACCTTGCTTTATTTTTCTTCAAAGTAATTATTTTCTCTTACTCTATAACTTCTCATTTATTATTTAAATCCCGTGTAAAATGGGGATTTTATCTGTTTCCCAGAATGGTGCTTACCACATAGTATGTCTTCAAAAACTATGAGTGACTGCCTAACAAAGAAAAGTCTCCAAGTCATGACAAAGTGATTGTAAGGCTGGATGTCCTTCTAATTGTGATAGTACAATTAGTATTCAGTGAACTTGAGTGATCTGAATCTTAATTTTTCTCTTGAGGACCAGAAATATGGAACTACTTGATTTTCCATAGACACCAGGTTATTTCTCTCCATTCTATCTTTCCTCATGCTTGCCCTCATGTTTGCCTTCTATCATCCAAATTCTACCTAGATAATTTCTCCTAATTCTTTAAGGTAATTACCAGTATTCTTATCTAAACATCATGACATGACTCTTAAATATCACAGTCCTAAATCCTAAAATACCATGGTCCTTAGTACCCTGCATTTATTTTATTAATTATTTCTCTATCCCTTCAATCAAACTGTAATTTTTTAAAGGACAGAAACTATTTTATTCATCTTTGCATGAATTCAACACAGTAAGAACTGAATGAATAATTAAAAGAAACTGAGTTCAATGCCGTTAGGAAGCAATATCAAGTGAATCCAGCTGAGGCAGGTAGTACATGGGGAAATGCAGAAGGTCCAAAGACCTGGATTCTAGTACTAACTCTGACCACTGTTTATAAATCTCTAGGGTAAAAAGGTTAAACCAATACTGAGGCCTTTTCCAAAACTATAGGATGCTGTTACATGTAACCCAATGACAGAAGCTATTAAAATATCAGGTTTACATGCTCCATCTACTGGTTAAATTGTAGAAAAATATCATGTGGTCTTTATGAAATGGAAGAGTGAAGAAATTAGAAAGTTTTGTTTGTGATCAGTGAAGAAAAGAATTAAAACACTGTACTGTTTGTAAAATATTAATGACGTAGAAAATAGACAGTTGAGAATGAAAAATAAACACCTATAATTACATGGCTGTAGTGAAAAAGCCAAAGAATACCTTGCTACTTTTGGCTCATATAGATGCTATGGAACACAGCCCCTGATGAGCCCCACCTGCTGATGGTCAGACCCTGGTACAATGTCTTTCACATCGTACCAGGCTTGGTCTGTATGAGCAGTAGTATCCAGCAGGAGTGATGGCAAATCATTCCCTAGATTAGGGTATCAAAAACTTAAGCTTTCATTTTAAGCCCCCCCGCCTCTCTCTTTCACCATTTCTCTTTCTCTTTCTTTCTTT
The DNA here is from genome assembly GCA_027563665.1 of Antrozous pallidus. Taxonomy (NCBI): domain Eukaryota; kingdom Metazoa; phylum Chordata; class Mammalia; order Chiroptera; family Vespertilionidae; genus Antrozous; species Antrozous pallidus. Next base: position 46,478,749 of record CM050511.1, on the reverse strand, counting down.
GTCAGATCAGTTTCTTTGGGGAAACCAGCTGCCATGTCATGAGGACACTCAGGCAGCCCATGGAGAGGCCAATATCCATATCAGAAAGGAAGATGTAAAATTATCTCTGTTAGCAGATGATGTGATTTTATATGTAGAAAATCCCAAAGACACCAACAAAAACTGTTAGAAGTAATTGAATAAAATTTTAGGATAAGTTGCATATCTATAGGCTAACAATGAAATATCTGGATAAAAGTTAAAATAACCCCATTCACAACAACCTAAAAAAGAATTACATACTTAAGAATAAATTTAACCAAGGAGGTGAAAGATTTACATGGAAAACTACAATACATCAATGAAAGATATTGAAAAACAAACAAATAAATGGAGAAACACTCTGTTTATGGATCAAAATAAATAATATTGCTTAAATATTCATACTATCCAAACTCATCTATAGAGTCAATGTAATTAATCCCTATCAAAATTCCAATGGTATTTTCATAAAAATAGGGAAAAATGCTATACTTCCTTAGGAACCATAAAAGACCCTAAAGAGATAAAGCAAGAACAAAACTGGAGGAATCACACTTCCTGATTTCAAACTGTACTACAAACTACAGTAATCAAAATGATATAACTGGCATAAAAAGACCTATAGACCAATAGAACAGAATTTACAGCCCCAAAATAAATTAATGCATATATAATAAATTTATGACAGAAAGTATATTATTAACTATAAAATGGGGAAGGAATAGTCTCTTCAAGAAAGGGTAGTGGAAAATTGGATAATCACATGCACAAGAATGAAATTGGCTTGCTATCTTAAATCACTTACAAAAATTAACTCATGTGAATTAAAGGCTTAAACATAAGGCCTAGAACCATACAAATCAAATAAACAATCAACAAAGTGAAAAGACAGTCTATAGAATGGAAGAAAATATTTGCAAGTCATATCTGATAAGGGGTTAATATCTGAAATATAAGAAACTCAAATAACTTAATAGCAAAAAAAGAGAAAAAAAGAAAGAAACAGACAAAACTTTCTGGGCCTAATTCACATCTTTCTGGTTTTCCTTATTTCTAAAATCTATACTAATAAAAGGGTAATATGCTAATTAAACTTGATGGCCAGATATTTTCTGGATGTCTGACTTCCTTCTGGACAGCTAGGGGGTGACCAGGCCAGTAAGAGGGTAGTTGGGGGATGATCAGGCTGGTAGGGAGACAATTGGGGAGCAACTAGACCAGCAGAGGGGCAGTTTGAGGGCGACCAGGTTGGTAAAGGGGCAGTTGGGGGACAACCAGGATGGTAGGGGGGCAGTTAGGGGTCACCAGGAGGTCAGAGGGCTGTAAGGGGGTGATTAGGCAGGCAGGCAGGTGAGCAGTTAGGAGCCAGTGGTCCCAGATTGTGAGAGGGATGTCCAACTGCCAGTTTAGGCCTGATCCAGCAGGCCGGGCTGAGGGACCATCTATCCTCAACCCCTGTGCTCAAATTTTGTGCACCAGGCCTCTAGTAGAAATAATAAAAACAATGGTGGGAAAAATAGTAAAACCTTTGTATTACAGTAGCTTTGAGGATTAAATGTTATATGTCCTTGAAAATTTGTTGGAAACTGTAAAGGACGATACAATTATACATTTTCATTACCTTTATTTCTAAAGTGGTTTTCATAGTTAGAATTAGTGCTAGGGCATTTGGCTTCTTGTGTCTCAGTGAGGGGATTATTTTAAGACGTTACCAAGAAAAATCCATTCTACTCCAAGTGGAAGTTAACTCACCTTGCACAAAGCACTTTGAAGAGAAGTCTTTTTATTTAAAAGTTGGAGACATGGGGTACAGGGGGAGGGGGGAGGCAGGGAAACAAAACAAGCAAAACAATTTGATTTAAAATTGGGCACAGGATCTAAATAGACATTTATTCAAAGAATGTATCCAAATGGTATCCACAAATACATGAAAAGATGTTCTATGTCAATAATCATCAGGGAAATGCAAATGAAAACCATAATGAGCTATCACCTCACACCTGTTAGAATGGCTATGATCAGAAAAACAGAAGATAGCAAGTGGTAATCATTCTGCAATATGTAAGTGCATCAAATCAGCACATGGTATACCCTTTAAACGTATACAATGTTGCTGTATGCCAATTACACCTCAATAAAGATGGAAAAAATAAAAGTTAGTTTACATTATTTTAAAAGAATTATGGTTTCTGGCCACCAAGAGCCAGAGCTTAGAAACAGATCCTCCCCTTGTTGACTCCTCAGAGTGGACTAACAGCAGCTCAGGCTAACAGCTTGAAATCATGATCGAGCTCAGCTATGCTCAATTCCTGTTCCACTGAAGCTATAAAATAATCAATAATTTTGTTTTAAGCTGTTAGGTTTTGGAGTTATTTGCTATACTTAGTATGTGTTCAATGAATTTGGCTTAACTTTTTATTCTTTTTAAAAGAATTTATTGAATTAATTGGAGTGACATCAATTATCAAAATTATATAGGTTCCAGGTGTACAATCCTATACTGGCTTGACTCTTTAACATCAAAGTACACACATCCATCTTCCTCACGATGTTAGTCATTCTGCACTCATATTTGGTGTTTGCATATATTGCTTCTTCTCAGATGCACACATTTCAATATAATAAGAGCCTATAGAGATATAAAGAATATGAAGACTTTTTACTTAAAATATATTGATATTTTTCTAATATCAAAGTATGAGATATGACTATATGCCTTTTAAAAACATAGTTTGTCACCATTTTAAGGTATGTAAGTGATGGGTATAACCCTCAATAGAGATCAGTGACTTATGTGGAATTATTTTTAACTTTAATTCTATAGTAATTTTTCAAGCTACCATTTTCCAAAGAATAGATCAATATTCATAGACTGTTATTTTTTCATTCATTTTCTTTTTTGCCATAAAGGGATTTGCCTACTAATGCTATGTAGATTGATAAAGCACAAAATAAAGAGATGCATATAGGTAATTAGTTGAGATGTTGTCAAGGTAATGGTTTCTATGTTATCTATAATCTTTTGATTAAATTTTCTAGTGAAATTTGGATTTAATGTTTAAAATCTTAAAATAGAAATAAAAATCAACTCAATTTGGCTTAACTGAAAGTTTGAAGCATATAGTAGATACAGATTCCAAATCTAGCTGGTGACTTTTTATTAATTAAAGTAGAAATCATAAAAGCAAGCACAATATCTTAGTTATACTCAAAAATCTTACAGTTATGGAAACAAAGCTATGATACAGGAAAGATGAAGCAAATAATTTTTCAAGTGTTTAACTCTCCATTAAAATGTTTGTCAGCATCTTTCACATATTGCAAGATTGATTAGGTAGTAAGAGATATTTGTTCAATGGTGACCATCTGTTGGAAAAGGAAAAATAGGAAGAAAGGAAATATCCTATCTAATAAAAGAGTAATATGCAAATTGACCATTCCTTTGCTACAACCAGTAATCCATGCCCACAGGCCACACCCACAGGCCAATCAGGAGTGATATGCAAATTAACACCCAACCAAGATGGCTGCTCCCCTCGCCAAGATGCTTTTTCCAGCCTTGGGCAGGCAGGCCAGGGCTGGGGAGGAGCCAGCCAGCAATCAGCTGAATCACAGGGTGATCGCTGGCTGGTGTCCCCTGGCCAAGGTCCCTCACCCAAGGATGAAAGCCTCTGCTAGAGGCTTTCAGCCTTGGGCAGGCCGGGGGTGAGCCATCAGTAGGACAGCCCCTGAAGGCTCACAGTATGTGAGAGGGGGCAGGTTGAACTGAGGGACCACCCACCCCCCGTGTACAAATTATATATATATATATATATAAATATGACACATAGACACAGAGAGCAGTGTGGTGATGGCCAGAGGGAAAGGAGGTGGAGGGAGAGGCAGAAGTGTGCAAAGTGGGGATAAATGAAGATAGTAAGAAACTTTACTTTGGTCAATGAGTGCACATGCAGCATGCAGATAATAATTTGTTGAGTTGTACACTTGAAACCTGTGTGGTTTTATTAACCAATGTCACCCCAATAAATTAAATTTAAAAAAAGAACTAAAAAAAAGGGATAGATTGCTATAGATGGTAGGACAACTGGGTCCTTTGAGAACATCTTTTTGGCATGCTCACAGGACCTTGACCTTCTCCTGTTCTTGAAGTCAGGACTACATGCCCACTCCCCTACCAGGTACAAGTAGCCCACCCCAGTGTGTTTATCATACAACTAAATTGACGTCAATTTTCAGGCTTGCATACTCCAGTGAGCTCAGGCTTTAAAATTGACTGAATTTTATTTCTACAAGCTTAATAAACTTGGAGAGTTAAATATTAAAAGAAGAAAAACTCAACAAATACATCTTCGCACTTTTAGTTTTGGACTTTGTATCTAGGCTCTCTGTATGCAAAAGTGGAGGGCAAAAGAAAAGTAGACTCAAGTGTTTATGTGATCATAAATCTCTCTTATCTTAATTTTGGAGAATAAACTGCCTATAATTGTCTTGTTATTGTAAGCTATTTATAGTCTCTTGTTTCGTTAACTTGCAATTGTTCATTACTTTTTAAAAGATTTAATTTCAGTTAACTTTAGCAATGGAGAATGGGAGGTTAGTATAAATAGAGAGTTTAACAAGCTAAGGTCCAAGGACATGTTAGTGTAACACCTTATCTTACTTATTGTGACATAACCCTGGGATGGTTTCCTGTCTGTAAGTCCACTGTTAGAACATCATTAAAGTATGGTATATACAATCATACCACCCATATATGAATTAGCCACATTTTTGTTTCTTCTAATTTAGAAGCAGTATAAAAGAGGCATTTCTGCCAACTAAATGAAGATTTGATGAATAACAAGGGAGCAAATAATAGGTTATTCATGATCATCTGTAAATACCTAAAAGAGAAATGAAACTCAAAATACAATCTAATACTTAAATACTGTACATTTATACTAAGGTTAGCTATCACCATCCAGGAATACCTAAAGATCCTAGCTTCATCTCCTGGCAGTATTCAGCATGTTACCTTGTACATAATAGGTACTCTCCTATGGAAGAGAGAAGGAGGAAAGAAAGAGTGAGTTTGCAGCAAGAATAATGCAGCTAACAATTGCACAATATAACTGCAAGCAGCTGATTCCTTAAGATATTCAGTCAATTGCCTCAGTAAGGATTTCTAAACCATCCTCTCTGGGCTCCACAGAGTTAAATGTTAAGTACATTCACTCAGCTCTTAACACACAGTCTTAAACCTATATCACTCTTTACAGTGAGGAATTATTCAATCCTTTATATGGGGGAAATAAGGTTAAAAAAAGATAGAATAACAAAATAAGGCAGTTAACTTCTTGACAAAGAAATACAAAATCCCCTGTATCCTCTCACTTCAAAAGCCCTCCAACTCTAGGCTAACGCTAGAGGCAAAGGACAGGGAAAGCAGATGAGGGAGTTTGGTCATTTTGGGTGGTTGACAGAAAAACTAAATATTTTCCCCAAATGTTTTACGTTCAATAATACCCAACCACAATGTGCCAAGCCTGTTTTCTCTTAATTTTTCAAACCCCTGCGTATTCCAAGCTGAAATGTAATCCATGTGTCTCTGATTTGCTTACACTTAAATCATTATAAAATGTTCAACTTTAAAAAAGGATGTCCCAGACATCTTTTGTGTCGTCCTCGTGATCCTCGTTCAGGGTTCTTCTTAAGAATAGGACATTTGGAAGAGCCAGTGGAGACAAAGCCCTGTATAATTAATCAGAATTCAGAAGTTACAAACTCTGCACAGATTTTTTTCTGCAGAAAAGTGTGAATTTGTTCAATTAAGAAGAATTAGTAAATTTACTAAATTGACCTATTTCCTTAGAAAACCCCTTTAGATCTTTATGATAAGGCCTGTCTAGCTTGGACTCTTCTTCAAATACCTTCTTCAGACTACTCAAATAAGATGCCTAAACAGCGAACGAAAGATAAACCTTTCTTGAGGATACATTGGGGAATGAGATGGGTCAGCAACTCAGGCTCCAGAAGAATTAAATTCTATATGTTCTCAGATAATGTCCTCAACTATAGTTAAAGATGATCACTTTTCTCATATTACATTTTAACCATTATAATGAGATGAACTAAGGGTTCTAGGGCAGTGGTCGGCAAACTGCAGCTCGCAAGTCACATGCGGCTCTTTGACCCCTTGAGTATGGCTCTTCCACAAAATGCCCTGGCCTGGGCTAGTCTATTTTGAAGAAGTGGTGTTAGAAAAAGTTTAAGTTTAAAAAATTTGGCTCTCAAAAGAAATTTTAATCGTTGTACTGTTGATATTTGGCTTGCTGACTAATGAGTTTGCTGACCACTGTTGTAGGGCATAGACACTTAGAGAAGCAGACTATAGACACCAAATCAACTAGGTTTCAGGGTGTGGATTGGTGTCTCTAACCCAGGACAGTAGTAAGTTAATGAGATATGAATATAGCCCATCTTCTGCCACCCCTTCCCCCTTCTTTTATTGCAGGCTCTTTCTCAGGGGTGGGGGGTTGGACTACAAAAACAGGGAGGAACAGGTTCACAGCAAGTCTGCATCTTTAAAATAAATACTTAACAAGGACTTGAAGAAAATGTTTGTGTTCCTTGCTCCAAGTAAAGAATAACAAAGCAATAAAGCAAAACCCTGTTGACTATATCTGTAATTTAGAGATGGGAGGATAAAGAAATAAAAATAAAGAACTTAAACTCTATCGCCTTAAAGCCATCCAAAAAGGAAGCTATCGTCCTCAGAAGGAGAGTGGACAAGGTCAGCCTAATATTTGAAAACACAGAAAGGGAAAAAGAAGGATAGGCACAATGTGCTTGATCAGTGCTCATTTGCTCTAGTTTGTCATTTCACACTCCCAAAAGAACAAAAATGTATTTCACCAGTTTAATTTCAGTTTGTGGCAGTTTCACCTTTATAGGATAGCAGGTCCTCTCTCCTCTCCCTAGTCTAATAGGATGCAGTAAATGGTTTGCAAACATTTCTGGAGACTTTCTAACACCTCAGCACAACCCAACCAATGGCTGGCATGGCAAGAAGGAATGGGAAGAACAGCTGAACAGATTGGAGACCATCCTAACCAAGCCAAGTGGATTCTGCCATCTGACACAAAGAGGAAGCTGCAGAGACATCCAGGACCCTCTGTCATAAACCTAGTTTCTGACCCACACTGTGACATTGAACTTATTTCACTGGGAAAAGAAAAGTCTTGATTTGTTCTCAATTACATGTATCCCTATCAGGAAAAATCTGTTGTTTCTTTGGAAGAGCCCACAATTACAAATTACGAATTATGAAAGTTAGAAAAATTATTTGTAATAAAACAAGAGAGCACTGCATTTATTAGAATTATTTAACATTGCAAGATGTAGCCCAGCTAAGGGCCAGCCAAATGTTCCATCTAGTTGATGTAGGCCCTGCAAGAAAAGAATATTTCATTTGAACTTGACTGTCAGTTTTGCTCTAAAGGCTAAGGAAACCAAAATTCTATGGGCAGGAAATTGATTTTAACAAGGCAAAATTTGTTTCCTTTAAAAAATAAAAGGCAGAACCAACAAAAGCTCTATTTAGGTTTATTTGTACTAGCATTCTTTCTTATTTTCTTATTACTGGCACATGAATGACTCTTCCCCTTGTAAGCCTTGGCTCCAGGGACACAATGTTCTTCAACTTTCCTGTTTCTTTTCTCAAGCTCTGCAGTCTCACAACATCCCATTGTCCTCCCCTCCCCCTATTCTATAGACATGCATGCTAATTAGCAGAAACATCTCAACAGGCTCAGACTTGGGCACTAATTTCTTCTCTTCATTTTTATAGTTTTCTCTTCAGTTTTGTGGTTTTTCTCTTCAGTGTTATGGTTATCGCTAATCCTTGACTAACACTGCGTTCTTAAGTATGTCTAACAGTTTAATGGGACTCATCGGAGTGCAGTCAGAAAGCAGTTATCTTTTCTCCACTCCTTTCTTTGCTCTCTGCAAAGGCAGTTCATTTTGAGGAAATGCAGAGGAAGAGGAGAAAGCTCAGACCCAGGAGAACCAGACCACCAGAATCACAATCCCACCTCCAGCTCCCACAATTAATTAGAATAAAAATACATGCTAGTTAATATAATATAGTAAACTAGTATGTATATTTGAACTAACATAAATATTAGAACAGTATTTGGATAGCATGAAGGTTATTATATAATGCTAGCTTTTATTACTGCTATATTTCAAACAGGTCCTATAATTTTTTTTCAGCTACTTTAAAATGAAAAAGACCTCGTTCTCTGATTTTCTTTAATTCTCATTCAAGGATATGCTTTTATTGATTTTAAAGAGAGAGGAAGGTAGAGGGAGAGATAAAAGCATTGGTGTGAGAGAGAGAAACGTTGATCAGCTTCACCTACTTGCCCAGACTGGGGATCAAACCTGCAACCTGGGTATGTGCCCTAACTGGGACTCAAACCCTGACCTTTGGGTGTGTGGGATGATGCTCCAACCAACTGAGCCACACCAGCCAGGGCTCTTTTTCTGATTTTTAAAAATCTAATAAAAACTCCAGTCTCGCCGAACCGGTTTGGCTCAGTGGATAGAGAGTCGGCCTGCGGACTGAAAGGTCCCAGGTTCGATTCCGGTCAAGGACATGTACCTTGGCTGCGGGCACATCCCCAGGAGGGGTGTGCAAGAGGCAGCTGATCGATGTTTCTCTCCCATCGATATTTCTGACTTTCTATCACTCTCCCTTCCTCTCTGTGAAAAATCAATAAAATACATTAAAAAAAAAAAACAACTCCAGTCTCTCATCTAATTCAGAGTTGTTTTTTCCATTATATAGACCTAATCTGAACTTTGCAAATCAGCAACAGAGAAATGGTCTATATCTTTTAATGTTTTTCTAACTTTCTCTTCAGCATTCTTTTCCTACTCAAAATTTTCCTTGTAAATTCTCTAGGGTCAGGGTGGGCATGAGGAATTACAGATAAAGGGGCAAAGGCTAATTTCCTTATTTGGTCCTGTCGAAGTTTTCTCTCAGCAGTGAAATGCCCTCAGCCAGGCATTCAACCTCTGCCTCTTCAGTTTGTCAGGTTCTTTCCCAGGAAGTCTTTAAATATCAAAATTTCCCTGGACAGTCATGGTCTATGCCTATTGTCTTGGCACAATTACTAATAATACCCCCTCGGACTCTTTATGCTGCCAAGATTTGGGAAATAAATTATGCAATCACCCTAATACTGTACAACTGTTCAACTTGAACAGCAGCATACTCTCCAGCTGACCTCTTCTACTGTGTGGCTCCACGACCTGCCAGTCTCCTTGGAATCTACCACTCTGTCCATCCAATCAGCAAGTTTATGAGATAAGATCGTGTGGCAGTTATACAAGAGAGTTTTAGAAGCCAAGCATAGAACTGGCATAAACCACTTCTACTCACATACCACTGCCAGTATCATGTCTAGTCACATAACTTATGACTCCAACTTTTTTTTTTTACATCACACCACCCGCCCTTTTAAGTTCCTCTTGCTGGATCTCTCCAACCTCTAAACATAAAGCTAACTGAAAAATCTAATTTTCTTGTGCACCAAGAGGATGAAAGCAAATTGGTATCTTTCCCGCCTTTGCCAGGTTCCACACTCCAGTAAGCCAATATTCATTCGATCTTCTTCCCACACATAGATCACATTACCTCCTCCCAGAAGGACAACCCAAAGTCCTCTCCAGTCATAGAGCCTAAGATTGCAGGTGATGCTCAATCCCTTCAATCACGTTTATAAATGATTCAATTTTGTTTCATGACCAGTTGACTAAAATGCTGTGTTTTCTGATTCTCCCTTCCCTGCATGTAGTCAATATTCAATGGTAGAACCAAGGACAGGCAAACATCAATAAACATCCCATTCAGAAAGAGGAAGAATGGGAGACATATGGTTGTCTCCAGGAAGACATTGTGCTAGCCCCTGTTCTGGTATGGCGGGGAGTACTTGATTTAATCCTTATTCTGTTCTCTGTAAGGAACTCCCTCGCCCATATTCTTCAGGCCATTTGTTCTGCCCTCTGGAAGAACACCAATCTGAAATGGGTACTGAGGAGCCTTCCGCTTGTGAAGGCTCTTAAATCTTTTAAGCTGTATTCTACCCATGAATAATTTGGTTCCAATATCTGTATTGTCATAATCAGTTAAAAGCTTTCTAAACTAGGGCTGTGTTTTTTGAGGAAGTCAGTTGCCTCAAATACTCAGTAAATGCCTATTTTTGCTTTCAGTCAGTTCCATGTCCTGTATACCAGTAACCACACCCAAAATTATTTCTTAGATACAGTAAGATGTGGCATTTAAAATGACTTTGAAGGAAAAAAATCCCAGTAAAATTTATTTATTAAATGAAGTGACTCTGGGGAAAGATCCAATTAAGGGTGTGGTCCTCCCACTCAAGCCAGTTAATTTCAAGGTAGCCAACATTAAGTTGAGAGAAGAAAAGAGGCATGAAAACAAGAAAGTAAATAAATAAAGCCTACATGAGATTCAATTAAATCAAGCTGCTTTAACAATTTTTTTTTTTTTTACCTAAAATAGCCTTCTTTCCTTTCTTCAGACTTGTTTTGTGGGAACTCCCCATCTCTTCCACACCCTTACCAAACATACAAGTTAGGGATTTTTTTTCACATGGCAAAAGCTATTAAATACACAGCTGCTATTTTGGTTTGACATATTCAAGTATGTCAAGGGTAGCACTTGTGTGCATCTTTTGTTTTGTTCTGACATGGTTGAAAGTTGGCTGCCACAGATCTTACAAGAACATCTGCATTGATGGAAGGAATGGGGAAAATGTGTGGCATCAGCAATCTGTCCCTTTTATCAGGAAATCAACATTGGCAACCAGTATTTACCATTCTGCTTATGTTCTACAGTTTGTTGGGCAATACTGTCAAATTTCTAAGTTTAAATACAGTAAAATAAACTTATTAATTAAAATATCAGAATTAGAGCCAAAAATGCATATTATATTTAACCAAATTTTATAAGCCTTGGAAAATTGGCTATGTTAAACAAATTGCCTTATACTGCAATATAGAAGGAAAATAATTTGTAATTTAGAAATATAACTTGAACCAACTGATTTTCTTTTTTTAACCTCTATGAGCTCTTGAAATGGACTGGAAATTTGGTAAATACTAAAAATAAAGTCACTTATAATGACTTTGATAAACAATACTGATTGGTTCAGTCAGTCATGGGTAAGACAAATGTGAGTGATTGGATTGTTGCTATATAAGAAAAGCAAGAAAGAAAATAAAGATAGTTTTATCAATAACTCTATATGTTAACCAAATTAAAGCAAGATTCATGAAATTAGCATTTATGGAGGGAAATTATGTGGGGCTATATCAATTGTTCAGGAGCAGTTTGATTGTGATTCTTGTGGATTTGAATTTACAGTTGCTTGGTAGAGGAGAAAATGCTAATCACAGTGAGGGGAAGGCATAAGAAGTGCCAGACAATATTCTGGATACTATAATTAATACTTTCATTACACTTCATTTAAACTTAGACATTTAATGACACTGCCCAACTCAAATTTTCCCAACACTAGCAGAAGAGAAATTACAGGGAATTTAAACAGTAAGCCAAGAAATTATAATAAAAATACTATTATATCACAAATGCGGAAATATCTTTTTATTTGGGCGATAATGGTGAGAGCTCTCAAATAGTTTCGAAAAGCCATTTTAAAAGCTATTGAGATAAGTTTTACAGGATGAATTGGGTCCAACACACAGATATGGTAGAGAATGGGACTCCATGCAGTTGGAAGAACAGCATATATTGAGGCATGGACCCATGAAAGAGCAGGAAGTTTCTGGAACCATAAGCAAAAAGATTTGTGAGATGGTGGATAACAGCAGCTCGAGCTGGAGTTTGGAAAGTAAGACACTGGTAAGGTTACAAATTATTTTGGGTGGTTTAAAATGTTTATTCTCTATCCAGGGACAACAGAGATTGATGAGGAATCAGAAGGAGCAGGTGACTAGCTATATATTCTGACAAAGCTATAGAAGATATCTAAGAGAAAGTAAGATGAAAGGCCAGGACACCATTTTATTGTCATTTTATTGTGAACAAGAGTAGATGAATTCCTGAACTAAATAAGTTCAGGAATAGAGAAGAAGAAAAAGACCCAAGATACATTCAGCAGGTTGGAAAAGTCTACCTTAAATAAAAAACTGAAAATAAGTAGGAGAGTTGAGGAAGACTCAGTGCTTCTGACTTTGATGACTGGTGGATGATGATGACATTAATTGAGGTGTGGAATATTGAAAGAAAACAGGCTTGAAGGTGGGGCACATTAAAGTGAGTCTATGGCATGCTGGTGTCTCTTAGATATTTGGAAATGAACCCCCAGAGCTTAAGAAATAAAAGTGGTGAGAGAAAAATAAATTGGTGTCTATCAGTGTGGTGAAATCCAAGAAAGAAGATGAGACCCTTTTGGGAGGCTAGATAAAAGCAGGTATCAAAGAAGTAGATGAAATTTTTGTAGGATATTAGATAACAGCTAGTAATTTGATGCTTTTTGTTGCAAATAATTGCTTACTTGGGGTCCCTTGCCCCTCTTTATTCTTTTTCTCACCCTGTGCCTTTACACATAAAACACATAATAGGCTGGAAGGGAGAAAAACGGAATCATTTTTCTTGAGAACACTTAGCAACTCTGATAAAAGATTTAATGAGACAGAAAATGGAAGCTATTGATTAAAATCATACATAGCAGTTAACTGTAAGATTCAATTATACTACATGGACAATTGAGACTTGCTTATATGACATTTAAAAGATTCACTAAAATCTTATAAGAATACTAGAGACCCAATGCACAAATTCATGCACCTGGAAAGGAACTGTGGGCTGTGAGGCTGCAGTGGGCACAGGAGCAGGTCTTGGCCCATCCTCCACGCCTCTGCCCGCGCGGCCTTTTCCACCTTGGCTCCCTGTCCCCTGTTTGCCAGCAGCCCGACTCCTACCACTGCTGCTCCCACGTGCTGACAGTGCTGGCCCCACTCACACCCGCTGACAGTACTGAGTAATCAGGGCTGGTGCCAGGTGCCAGCAGCAGATACAAGTGGCAGCTCTGGCACCAGCAGTGGGTGCAAGCGGGGCCAGTGCCAGTAGCAGGTGAGAGAACCAGACAGGAACACAGTGCATGGGAGCAAAGAATTTTCAGTAACCACCAGAGGCTCAGCCCAATGACAGCAATCAGTGCCCCTCCTTGGTCTGGCACTCCATTCACCTGCATCACCATGGCCAATGCGTTCTCTGTTCCATGGGTGCCCCCTGGTGGTCAGCTCACATCATGGTGACCAGTTGTTTGATTGTTCCAGCATTCTGTTTATTGAAATTTGGGGTTTTATATATGTACTAGGGGCCCAATGCACAAAATTCATGCACTGGGGGGAGGGGGGTCCCTCAACCCAACCTGCCCCCTCTCACATACTGGGAGCCCTCAGGGGATGTCTAACTGATGGCTCACCCCCAGCCTGCCAAAGGCAAGGCTTTAGGCCTTGGGCACCCAGCCATCGCTCTGCTCAGCTCAGCCCTGGGAGCCTGCAACCACCCGGGCCTGGGGGTTGGGCGCTTGCTGCCACCACTGTTTCATCTCTATCCCCGGGGCTGGTGCTCGTGCCACTTGGTCCTGCCCCCGCTCCTGATTGGCTGGTAGCATAGCCAATCAGGAGCGAAGGTACAGTCAAATTTGCATGTTCCTCTTTTATTATATAGGATACTAGAGGCCCAGTGCATGAAATTCATGCATGGGGAGGGCAGGTGGTGTCTTTGCCCAGCCTGCACCTTCTCCAATCTGGAACCCCTTGAGGGATGACCGACTGTCCATTTAGGCCTGATTGGGCCTAAACGGGCAGTTGAACATCCTTCTCACAATCCAGGACTGCTGGCTCTAAACTGTTCACCTACCTGCTTCCCTGATTGCCCTTAACTGCTTCTGCCTGCCAGCCTGATCATCCCCTAACCACTTCCATGCCAGCCTGATTGATGCCTAATTGCTCCCCTGCCAGCCTGTTTTGCCCCCAGCTGCCCTCTCCTGCAGGCCTGGTTCCCCCCAAATACTCTTCCCTGCAGGCCCTGTTGCCCCCAACTTCCCTCTTCTGCTGGCGTGGTCACCCTTAACTGCCCTCCCATCCAGGCTTCATCACTCCAACTGCTTCCCTTGCAGGCCTGGTCCCTCCCAACTGCCCTCCCCTTCTGGCCATCTTATGGTGGCTATCTTGTGTCCACATGGGAACAGGATCTTTGACCACATGAGAACAGCTGTCTTGTGTGTTGCAGTGATGGTTAATCTGCATATTACTCTTTTATTAGAATAGAGACCTGGTACATGAGTGGGGGCCAGCTGGTTTTCCTTGAATGGTATCCTGGATCAGGGTGGGGATTCCCTTGGGATGTGGGGCGGCCTGGGCAAGTAGCCCCAGCAACCCAAGCAGAGGCCCTGGGATCTGGAATTTATTTATCTTCTACAATTGAGTTGAGGCCAGGGCAGGGCAGGGCTGCAGGAAGTTTGACTTCCTCCATTGCCAGGCAAACCCAAGCCTCCTGCATGCTCCATGGCCACAGCCATCTTTGTTGGGTTAATTTGCATACTCACTCTTGATTGGCTGGTGGGTGTGGCTTGTGGCCATAGCAGAGTTATGGTCAATTTACATGTTTCTCTTTTATTAGTGTAGATATCAATTTAGATTCTTAATTTTCCAGAATGGAAGAATGAAATATTTTCCATTTTCATAACATCTTACATGATTATTGTAGATTGGGGGCAACCCAAACACCAATTCCTTTTAGCCATGAAGTTCAAAGTAGGATATAAACTTCTCAATATATTTAAAGCCTCAAAAAAAGACCGTAGATAAAAGACCAAGCCCTTTTACTCCAAGCCCTGAGTTACACACCATATCTTCCACATACAGTGAATCTCTTCTATTCTTAGTGTCTAGCATACTGCAGTAAAAATACTATTTTAAAAAAATAGCTTGTTCTCCTGTCTCAGGAAAAGACCACTCTTGTGGTGAAGTAGAAATGGCCCTACCTTACTTGGCACTCCTGTTATCTATCTATTTCCTCTCCTTTGGAGCCTAAGTTGGCTCTACAACTTCTCTGACCACTAGAATGTGGCAGAAGTGATGTTTCACTTTAATAGATAACAGTTGTGATTTTGTCTGCTTGAATTACTCCCTCTTGGAAGTTGGCCATTATGAAAAATGTCCAACTTCCCAGACAGAGGTGGGAGGCCACATAAAAAGATGCATGAAGTTAGCTTGTTACTCCAAGCCCCATCCTTTCCAAGGTTCTGGAAGAAGAACCATCCAACTGAGCCTCACCCATCCCACAGAATGGTAAAGAATAATAATTTGTTGTTTTATGCCACTAAACTTGGGTGTGGTCTATAACAAAATAATAGATAACTAAATGCTGGGTTAAAAATAAAATGCTTTGAGAGAGAACCAAGATGGCGGCATAGGTAAACACCTATTTTGCTGCCCACGCAACAATTCAAAAACTACAACTTAACAACAAAACAAACATCATCCAGAATCACCGGAGAGCTGGCTGAGTGAAAACTCCACAGATGAAACTAAAGATAGGACGCTGTGACTCAAGAGGAGCAGCAGTGCGCAGCCTTGAAGATACACGAGGGGTGAGGTTTGGAGCCTTGCGCGAGTGGTGAGGGTCGGGCGGTAGCAAACCCGGCTGGTTTTCTCCAACGAGGAGGGCAGAGGCCTCCCACAACACTGACCCCCCAATTCCAGGCGAGATCCCAGGTCAGGGAAAGGAAAACCCTGGGCGTGGCTGAGGTCTGTGAGTTTGAGGAGAGTGCGTGTAACTTGGAACAGCAGTTCGTAAACTGCGCGACCGGGCAAAGGATGCATGACTTGCTCACTCACTCGGACCACCAGACTGCTTTGTTTTACAACCCTGAGTGAGACTTTGGGGGTGCAGACTCATTTGGGGAGAGGCAGAGTTGTCTGGCAATGGGGAGACCAGCGGTGGATTTCTCTTGGAGATGCCTGCAGCCATTACCACCCAACACAGAGACCCGTGCACCACATAGCTGACCCTGATGCTGCGCACCACATAGCTGACGCTGTGTGCCTCATAGCGCACCACATAGGGTGGAGCTGACCCCGCACACCGCATAGAGAAGCTGAGCCACTGTCCCTTAGGGGACACCTACCACACACAGCTAAGGGACCAACTCGGGAAAGTAGCCACAATGCAGAGAAAAGGAAAGAAATCAGCTATGAAAGAATGGAAGAAAAAAGACGACTAGACATAGAGTTCAAAACCACAGTAATTAGGTTTTTCAAGAGGCTACTAGAAAAGGCCAATGAATTTAATGAGAACTACAAGGAAATAAACAACACCTACGAGGAAATGAACAACACCTACGAGGATATGAAAAAGGACCAACTAGAAATTAAGCATACACCGACTGAAATAAAAAATATTATACAAAGACCTAAAAGCAGTCCAGACGACCGCAAGAACCAAGTCAAAGATTTGAAATACAAAGAAGCAAAATCCACTCAGCTGGAAAAGCAAGAAGCCAAAAGAGTCCAAAAAATTGAAGATAGTGTAAGGGGCCTCTGAGACAACCTCAAGCATCCCAACATCAGAATTATTGGGGTGCCAGAAAAAGAGAGAGAGCAAGATAATGAAAACCTACTAGAAGAAATAATGACCGAAAACTTCCCCCACCTCGTGAAAGAAATTGACTTAAAAGCCCCAGAAGTGCACAGAACCCCAAAATATAGGAATCTAAAGAGGACCACACCAAGACACATCATAATTAAAATGCCAAGAGCAAAAGACAAAGAGAGAATATTAAAAGCAGCAAGAGAAAAACAGTTACTTACCTATAAGGGAGCACTCATACGATTGTCAGCGGATTTCTCAACAGAAACAATGCAGGCCAGACGGGAGTGGCAAGAAATATTCAAAGTGGGGAATAGAACAGAATCATGGACCTAGAGAGGGAATGGACTGACAATTCTTTGGGAGAAAAGGGGTGTGGGAAATGCAGCAAGAGACTGGACAAAAATCATGCAACTATGGGGGAGGACAGTGGCGGAGAGTGGGATGGGTACTGGGTGGAGGGGAGCTATAGGGGGAAAATGTAATTAATAAACTGAACAATAAAGATTAAAAAATAAAATAAAAAAAATAAAATAAAATGCTTTCACAAAAGAGGAATAAACATAATTGCATTGTAAGTCATTTACTTGCATGCTGGTTTAAACTTTAATATTTTCCTTTATTAGCAGAAGTATTGATGTTTAAGCCACCCATGCTATGAGAAGTTATAAAGTGCTATAACATATTAGATACTCTTCCAGATTCCTGGGGACTCTGCTTTGAGTAAGATAAGAAAGGTCCCTGCCCTTATGATGTAATGGCAGAAAAAGCAAATAAATAAGTGAACACATAAATAAACAAAAGAATTTTAGTTGGTGAAAACATAAAGCTGGAAAGAAACATAAAGTGAAAGAAAAAGATCAGAGTTAGGAACCTACTTGAGATTAAAGAGTATTAAATGGTTATCTGATAATAGGTTATTTGAACTAGGACCAGAACAGCAAGAAGTAGCCAGATTTGAGAAGACTTGAAGGGGAGGAGGAAAATTGAAAAGTTGTCCAAACAGAGAAAACCACAAGTGCCAATGCACTCAATGCATTAGGATTATTGGAGGAATAGAAAAGCCAGTGTAGCCAGAGCAGAATGAGTAAGAGGGAGAGTATAAGATGACCAAGACAACAAGCAGAGGCCAGAGAAATATACAGGGGCTCTATGAGCCACAGAAGGTAGTTTAGGCTTCATTCTATATGAAATGGAAGACAGTGGAGAACATAACTATAGCTGTCCTTAAGTGGCTTAATGAGTGGGTCCTTGGACAAATTTTTCAACTCAGAAGCAAAAGACCTGTGTAAATGATTATCTCAATTCAAAACAAGGAAAGATTACACTGATACCAACTAAGAGAATGAATACCTTATGAAGGAGGCCTGGAACCCATGCAGAACTCAGCTCCTCCAACCACTGCTGACAATAACAACTGCAGAGCAGACAGAACGCTAAGATAAGTAAACGCCCCAAGACAGTAGGAGGAAGGCAACTCTGCAAACTCTCTATTACCCAAAATAACAGCAACTTATATTTTAGTATGTCAGACCCTGTAAAGAAGTTATGCCAGGCTGGCCTGGCTCAGTGGCTGAGAATCGACCTATGAACAAGGAGGTTATGGTTTAATTCCTGGTCAGGGCACGTGCTTGAGTTGTGGGCTTGATCCCCAGAGTGGGGCTTGCAGGAGGAAGCTGATCAATGATTCTCTCATCATCATCATCATTGATGTTTCTATCTCTCCCTCTCCCTTCCTCTCTGAAATATTTTTTTTTATTTTTTAAGAATCCATTTCATTTTATCCATAGAACCATCTTATGAGGAAGGCTAAGAAAATGTTATTCGCACCTTAAAAATAGGAATCAAGATTCAAGGTTAGTCTACTCTATCAAAGCCACAGAATCCAAGATAAAATGCAGCTCCTCTTTATAAACCCTTGCTCCTCTCATTAAATCACACTATCTAACTAGATTCTAAGTATTTCTAAAATATATGTGTAAAATTACAGAACAGGTGGTAAATGGTTTAGGAACTCCTCACAGACAGCACACTGAAAAGCAGCCCTCCATTCATCCTCTTAGGGCACCAGGTAGGATGAAGGTGATACAAGAATGAACATACCCTTCAAAATAGGATGTAATAAAATAAACCTTGTCTGCCTGTCTTGGATGAGGTCCCTGACCAAAACAAACATGAAAAGAGGAATTCACATTTCACTTTAGTAGCAATAATTTGAAAGTTAGAACTGCAACTTAAATTTATAAAACAATCTCTTGACTCATTCAGCTAAGTCTTTTATGGATTCTTACAATTCTTACAAAACTTGGGAAATAACTGTTGAGAAAGGCTGCTGATAATAACAACCTCTCTTGTTCTTGTGTGTCCTCCATTTTCTTTTAGATTTTCCTCAAATAGAATAGAACTATATGCATAACAAGCCTCAAATGACCAGAATAATGGACCTCTAGCAAATAAGTTCACCAATTTTATTAATCTAATCAAAGAGTAATATGCAAATTTAACTGTACCTTCACCACATCCACAAACCACACCCACAGCCACACCCACCAGCCAATCAGGAACAGATTATGCAAATAAACCCCAACCAAGATGGCTGCTGCTACTGAGAGCAGAAGGAAGGCTTGGGTTTCCCCGGCAACAGAGGAAGCCAAGCTTTCTGCCTCCATAGACCTCCACTCAATGTTACAAAGTTTCAATTATAAAAGATACAGAAATGGCAGCAGCCACTGAGCTGGAGAGAACAGAGGCTTGGGTTTCCCTGGCAACAGAGGCAGCCAAGTTTTCAGTCTGCCGTTGCTGACCTAGGCCTCCACTCCAGGCTACAATGTTTCAAACAGAAATGGCTGCCACACCGGAGGGAGCAGAAGATTTGGCTCCGTTTCAGGCTACAAAGTTTCAATTGTAGACATAGATTAATCCCAGATACCAGGCCCTCAGGTTGGGTCACTGGGGGGCGTGGCTGGCCTGCAAACCTCCACAGGCCCCCTGCCCAGGCCACCTCTCACCCCAAGGGAATCCCACCCTGATATGGGACACTCTTCAGAGGAAACCAGCTTGCCCCCACCCCTGCACCAGGCCTCTATCCTATCTAATAAAAGAGTAATTTGCAGATTGACCATCACTCCAACACACAAGAGGGCTGCCCCCATGTGGTCAAAGATCCTGCCTCCATGTGGACACAAGATGGCCACCACAAGATGGCTAGTAGGGGAGGGCCGTTGGAGGTTCCAGGCCCTTCAAGGGAGGGCAGTTGTGAGTGATCAGGCCAACAGAGGAGGGAAGTTGGGAGGGACCAGGCCTGCAGGGGAGGGCAGATAGGGGTGACTAGACCAGCAAAGGAGGGAAGTTGGGGGCAAATAGACTAGCAGGGGAGCAGTTAAAAATCAATTAGGCTGGCAGGGTAGTGGTTAGCGGGTGATCAGGCAGACAGGCAGAAACAGTTAGGGCAATCAGGGAGGCTGTCAGGTGAGCAGTTTGGTGCCAGCAGTCCTGAATTGTGAGAAGGATGTCCGATTGTCTGCTTAGGCCTGATCCTACCAGAATCGGGCCTAGATGGGCAGTCGGAAATACCTCGAGGGGTCCTAAATTGGAGAGGGTGCAGGCTGGTCTAAGGGACATCCTCTGCACCCCGTGCATGAATTTCGTGCACCGGGCCTCTAGTTTTTACATAAAACACACAGTAAGTAACTTCAAATGAATCAGAAGAGCCTTTAATATGGATTATAGTGACTTCTTTCCAAAGTGCTCTTGGATGATTTCTGGAGCAATTCCTAAACCAGTGTCTGTGCCTCAAAGAATGCTAAATTAGTAGCTTCATCTTGGCAATGAAGTGCTTTGACATGCTGACAATAGAAATATCCTATGAACCAAAATATGTTTAACTTAGTATTTAGCAATAATAAATGTTGTGAGGGCTTTCATATTACATATTTGTGTAAGTTTATTACACATTTTTAAAAACAATAAATTATAAAATATTTTTGCATTATGCAATAGATAATTTGATTCATAACCTGACAACCTAGTGCAAAAATTGTAGTCTATGGATCATTGGGTCAGTTTTATAATATACTAGGGGCTCAGTGCATGAAATTCATGCCCTGGGGGTGGGTAGTCCCTCAGCCCAACCTGCCCTCTCTCACATTCTGGGAGCCCTCAGGGGATGTCCAACTGACGGCTCACCCCCGGCCTACCCAAGGCTTTTTTCGGCCTTGGGCACCCAGCAATCACCCTTCCATGGGGCTGATGGCTGGCAATCACTGGCTTTCTCTGCTCTGGCCTTTGGCAGCAGCCATCTTGGTTGGGTGTTAATTTGCATATTGCTCCTGATTGACTGGTGGGTGTAGCGAAGATGTGGTCAATTTGCATATTACTCTTTTATTAGATAGGACTAGAGGCTTGGTGCATGAAATTCGTGCACAGGGGTGCTGTCCCTCAGCCCAGCCTATACTCTCTCCAATGTGGGACCCCTCAGGGGATGTCTGACTGCTGGTTTAGACCCAATCCCAGCAGTCAGACATCCCTCTCACAATCCAGAACTGCTGGCTCCTAACCATTCACATGCCTGCCTGCCTGATTGCCCCTAACCACTCTACCTGCTAGCCTAATAGCCCCCTAATCACTCCCCTGCTGGCCTGATTGACACCTAACTGCTCCTCTGTCAGCATGATCATCCCCAACTGTCCTCCCCTGCCAACCCAATCACCCCCAACTGCCTTCCCCTGTGGGGCTGAGGGGACTGTGGGACTCTGGCTGGATGAGGGGATTGTGGCTGTGGATGCTGCCATCTCGTGAGGGTGTGGCAGTCAATTAACATATTCCCCCTTTATCAGGTAGGATTCTTCAAACTTGAGGTACTCAATGCTACAAACATGTATTTGGGTTTCTATAGAGCAAACTTTGCTTTCCTAGTCATTTTAATCAGTCCTTATAAAATTCAAAAAATTATATAGCCTTTAAATTTTTTAAATTATATCCAGAATGAGCATTTTGCTTGTATTATCCCTGTGGATTATTTGCTTTTGACATGACTAAACTTGTTTTGTTTTCTAGTGTTGAAAGAAGTGGAAAAATTGATCCACTTAATGAACATTTCTGAAAAATATTAACACACAACAGTGAAAAGGGACATGCTTTTAAAGGTTTAGATTTAATAGAAACAAAGACAGCTGTTGGGGGAAAAGAATTAGTCTACTGAAAAAAAAATGAACACAGTTTTGTTTTCAAGCACAGCTCCAAAGACCATTAATGTTTTCAATCTAAGTGAGCAATAAAGGCCACTTTGGAAAATATCTGTTCAGTAACAGCACTGATTTGAAAATTAAGAAAATAAGTTTCTGCAAAAGAGAATATAAAGAGAGTAACCAAGCATAGTCATAATAATTATCAATAACACCCAGAAGCCTGTTGTGTAAACCATGTACACACTGCACACAACCAACCAGCAGTCACACCTAAGAGACCTGGTGGGATAGAGAAAATGTTTTTGAGCTCAACACATCTGTGTTCCTCCAGCTGTCGTTAATTAACAGAAAGATTGGGGGCCTCCATTTCTCAACTTCAAAATAGAAGAGGCAGCAAAGGCACTTTATAACTCATTCTATAATATCATGAGAAAAATCACACAGATGTAGTTTCAAGGATAAAGCAGTGATATACCAATTACCATAGGTAAAAACTTGGAGAACTTTTTAGTTGAAAGTTGGCAAATTCCCCAGCAATATCAGCAATACCACAGCTTCAAATTATCCCTCCATCTATATTAATTCTTAGGGAATTATTAGCATTTGAATCCCTATTTCTTCTGAGCTATTACTATTTTGTCACCAGAAAACTTGTTCCACATCACGAGAGTATCAAAAAATATGCTGTCCCACCAGCTCGCTGAGATATAGCAAAGAAGAATCAGTAGGTAGGTGCTGGCACCTTCCACACATACTCTCACTTGCTCAACAATCTGACATGGAAAGTGTCATTACCCTTCAATGCAGATTAAGCTAATGCTCAGAAACTCAATCTGCTTGTGAGCTGAGATATACCTAGCTCTAAAGATGGTACAATTTCCCCATAATATCATTTAATACCATCACAAAAACTAGAAAAATAATGATTAATGGAAAATACAATTTATGCCCCATTTATAAAAATCTAATTTCAATTTGTCTCAATTCATAGTACCAGTAATTTTCTTATGGCTCATCTGTTATTGCTCCCCAACAAATGAAATTATTTGTACGTCTGACTGCTCCATTGGACTGAAAGATCAAGGACAGGAGTTGTGAATGATTTGTTTACAAGTTTCCAACCTAGAGCTCTGTCAGGCAAATAATATTGTTTAATAAATGTAGACCTAATTTGAAACATTTAAGAAAATTTATGAGATAAAACAGTAATATTGAGACTATTTTGTCCATGGAATCAGCTGTTTCACCTATTTTTAATTACTTTTTAAATGAATTTGTGAATTATAGAAAGCACCTTTGTTATCTTTTAGTTATAAACCACTTTAAGTGGACCATCAGCATTATCTTTGAGAGTAGTTTGAGAAAGACTGATCAAAGAGAGAAATAGAATCTAGGTTGATGTTCTCCTTCAAGATCTCATAATCTTGCCTCTGGGAAAATCAGAGTTAAGGCATGTCAATCTCTACTTTTTGTTGTTGTCATTGTTTGTTTTGTTTTGTTTTGTTTATCATGGTGTAAGCAACTCAAACATATATTCAGAAATGGTTTTTCACATCTCTCTTCTTTTTCATTCTCTTCCTCACCTCCACACCAAGAGAGGAGGAAATTAGCTTCCTGGCTGACTGTCCAATCTCATGTCCACCAGGACACTTGAGTAATTCTCAATGGGGCAATGGTAGTGAATCTGGCTGTTGATAGCTTGGCTAAAGAGTTAGTTGACCTACCTGCTGATGAGCTCATTTCCAAAGTCATTCATGACTCTAGCAGATGTTCAGACTTCACATAATGGTAACCTTCTTCAATCTCCAAAGCCAACCAGGATCCAATGGAAATCTTCTAAGCTATGTGTCACATACAACTAGAACACAAAGAGCAGGAGAAAGACATCCAGAGGACCTGCTACTGTACTGCTTCCTCACACCCCTGATCAAACTACTGAAGCTACAAATGACTTTGCTGTAGAGCTATAGTGCACACCTGTGTAAGCTGCCTGCTAGAGGAGAATGAAGAGGAAGATTTGTACTAAAATAAATTTGCTGCTTACGTGAAGGGAAAATTTCATTATAGCAAATGAATTGTAGTGATTCTGAAATAGCTAAATTGATAGTTTCAAAAACAGTGACCTTTTTTTATACACAGGAAAAGCATTAACTAGGAAGCAAAACAATGTTCTCTGTATCTATTTTTATTTCCCCTGTTTTTTCTTTTAAATCTTGCCTCTGCAGACTAGAAATAAACATATGAGAAATGTTTGAGTCCCAATTGGTGGAGGGAGGGGGGGAAGAAGGTAGGTGAGGGCACGTGCTGGGGGATAGGGGAAACCGGGGTAGGTCAAGGGGGGAAAAAGGAAACATATGTACTATTATTTGTAATACTTTAAACAATAAAAATAAATAAATTGAAAAAACAACAACAATGTTCTCTGAACAATTCTTTCTTTCTTTAGAAATAAGTAGATAGTTCACTTGTGCACAGATCCTGAATGTTTCATAGGAATTAAAGTACAATATCAGATTTTGGTGCATTGGATTGGAGCCTGTAAACACCTCACCAAGATGAACTGATATATTAATCACCTAGTGATAATTAAATATTACTGTTTAATTTGAATGTGTGTACATATACAATTATATATGCGTATATATTCATTTTAATTTAAATCGGGAGATCAAAAAACAAAAAAGTTGGTGTTGTCTATGGCCATACCACTCTGAATAAGCCCGATCTTGTCTAAAAAGGTCAGTGTTAAAATACCAATTTCCTTTTCACTCTAGTTAATGATTTTCTACATACTTTGCTCTCACCCAACTACAAAGAAAGTCATATGCTACCTAAATGTTACTTTTACCTTCTAAGAATATTTTCCAAATGCATGTTGTCAGGGTTTTCAAACTAAAGAACAATTTTTACACTATAATAATGTATGACTTAGAGATTATACAACTGTGAAAATTCTATAATTCTGTTTGAACATTTCAGTTTTGATAGCCACTATAAATGATATAAGATTAATCGCAACATCTAGCCAGACATGTGTTTAATAGTGTAAGAATCTTCTCCAACACAAATGTTTAGGTAGTCTCTTACTTTGGGGTTAAAGCTTAAGTGACTTCCAGTCTCAGTTTTGTCGCATCCCAATGAGTTTCTAAAATTTTAAAGTGTTACAAACTTCTCAAATAAATAAAGACATTAAATTTGGGAAAGCACCATGCTTTGTAGTGTTAAAATGGAGCATGTACACTATAGATTCTAGAGGGGAAAGTTATGTAAGGTCAGGGAATTCTTAAAAGCTTTGAAATACTAGAGTAGAGCCTGAGGGCATGCACTCTTTAAGTCTTCACATCTCTAACAATTAAGAAAAAAAAATCTATCAATGGATTGCTGCCCAGGCCAAACAAAAGCTTATTATTTTAGGGATAAAATACTTTCAATTTTCAATATTATTTCTAATCCATTATCCATATTTCTTTAAGTAGAGCAATTTCCTTTTAAGTGGAAGTAGTTGCATCTTCACATCTATTTAAAAATGCAATTAGATGGAAATATAATGCGTTACAGCTGGAAAATGAATAATCCATTTTTTCTCTTCCTAGACAAGGTCACACTGCTGAGCACACTCAAGTTGAGCGTGATACAGAAGTTAAGCCATAAATCCAATGAAACAGAAGACTCTGGCATCCAAGCCACAGCAAAACCCATTGTCAAAGGGGCTCATATTTGATTCTGTCTGTCTCATTTAAAAACTTTCAGTTATTATTACCAAGTAACCTCTCTCTTAGAAAAAAAATTGTAGTATTTTACAGACCAGATAAACAAAAGACACTGTCATTTTTACTAGTAAAACAAAACATATTTAAGGGGGAAAATGTAAGCGAAACTAATTTGCTACATATGTTTTATACATACAGTACATAAGGGGGTTGCTCTGACACCATATGGAAAGCATCTGAACTTGTAAGACAATGACCTTCATAAATCACTCTAGGCTCCAACTCCAAATTATGTCTTGTTCCCTCACTCATGGGATAGTCACTATATCTCATATAAATTCATTATGTTATATGTGCACAATAATCTATCTCTACCTTTATAAGGAATGATGTCATAATGTACAGGCAAGGATATTTTAAAAAGGGAACAAGTTCTTCCACCAGATGGGCCAACCTATAGTACTGCTTCTCCAAATACAATGTTTTACAAGGCAGTGCATACAGGCTGTCCAAAGGAAGAGGAAATTAATCAAAGGAAGAGGAAATTAATGGCGAAAGAAATGAGCAATCTGAGAACACAATGTTTCTGAGGTTTCCTGATTTCTTCTTCCAAGGTAAATGTAAAATAAAAACGCCTATATCTTTTCACATACTTTTCTTTTATATATTTCTCATGGATGTCCATCAAAATGAAATCTCTGCTCTGTTAGCAATTTTTATCTGTAATGAATCGCCAACCATGGTGCTAGCAGGTTTTTCTCTAAACTAATGTCTTGCCATGACAGAAGTTTAAACTAAAGGAGCAATAAGCTTTTGCCTCTGGTTGGTAGGGAAGGAAAAGAAAATAGATATTTTCTATCCTGCTTCTTTTTCCATAGAAATTTTCCTTTAATAACTTCCTTATTGATCCCATCTTTCTTCCATTTTCTGTACTTAAGGGATATAGGTTTATTTTTGCTATTTATTTACTTTCAGTCACTTGGGGTACTGACCATTGAGTTAAGATGAATACCAGTGAGTGGTCCTGAAATGAAAACTGTGAAAATCTTGTATAACATATCTAAGATCAGTCCCTTGAAATTGTCTGCCTCTCCCTACTCTACCCCTGTCCTTCACTCCAGACCAGTCAACAAACATGTAACGTAAGGAATGGAGAGGCCAGGTCTCAGGCCACAATAAATACATGTTGAATGAATTAAGTGAACATTAATGGCTATAGAATGAAGACTTATTATGTGAATGACATCCTGGAGAAATTATGCCCCATCTGAAGTGAGCAGCTCTGAAAAATCATTGCAAGTCAGGATTGCTCTGGGGGTGGAAAACACTATAAATGGGCCATCTATGTAGAAGTTGAAAAATTATGTCTATAGCCTGGCTCAGGCCTGCAAAATAAAAGTATACAACCTCTGACTTAGAAGCTACATCTGCTGAAGGAAGGAAATATAGTTGAAAATATAGGCTCCCAATGAACTCTAACTGCTTTCTAAAGCAAGGAGTTGTTATAAATATTTGATGAAATCAATAAAACATGGCAAAGCAGTGAACTGCAATAACATTTAAAAAAGGAGTAATCTCTAACGTTAATAATAAAATTTTGCATGAGACTATCAGGAATAAGATATTTTATAATGCATTCATAGTTGATTATCTTCCACTATCTGTCTATACTAATAATAGCCTAGGTCCGTCACTACCTAAATGACCAGATGGACAACCAGTCACCAGAAAGTGCATGGAGCACCTCTCTGTCCTTCCCCTGCAGCCCACAGGCTTCTGTCACAGCAAGGCTGGCAGCAGGCAGAGGGGCAGGGCAGCAGGAAGGTGGGCGGGGCTAAGCAGGATCAGCAAGGTTGTTAGCCCCCCTCCTGGGGCCAGGCCAGAGGTCTAACGACCTCTCTGTGCCACTGCAGCTGCAGACTAGGCTGAGAGAGAGGCAGGGCCTGATTCTCAGCCTCCATGGCTTCTGGTGAGGCCCGGAGAAAGAGAGAGGTGGGGCCTGATCAGCAGCCTCAACGGCTGCTGGCAAGGCCAAGGGAGGGAGGGAAGGAGAGAGAGAGAGAGAGAGAGAGAGAGAGAGAGAGAGAGAGAGAGAGAGAGAGAGAGAGAGAGGCGCGGCCTGGTCCACAACTGCCATGAAGGCTGCGGATCAAGCCTGGAGATAGGCCCAAAGAGAAAGGCAGCTGTCAGGAGGACCATTCTAGATTTCCCAGAAGAGCCAATGACTTCCTAGGAGGTGGAGCTTTTGATGCTGATTGGCATAGAAACAGACCAATCAGAACCTATGGTGGGGGCTGTGTGAACTGTGAAGGCAGAATCTAAGATGGGGGCTGAGGAGGGGTTTTAAGGGCAACAGCTGTTTGGTGTAAGGTGTAAGAAAGCGGTTCAATTTTTTAAATAACTGGTTTGGCAGTACAGTGCATATGGCTGGCTATCAGTCCAGATATGGAGATTATGTATTTTTGTCTGCAAAGACCATGTCCTCCTGCTAAAAAAGACCTTTCCCCCTTTTAAGCAATCCTATCCTATATAATCTATCTACACTAATAAAAGGGTAACATGCTAATTAGACCCAGTCAACCAGCCATCTTTTGGACATCTGACTTCCTTCCAGATAAAGTCATGGTGGTGAGGGCTGAGGCAGAGGCAGTTAGGGGTGATCAGGCTGGCAGGGGAGAGCAGTTGGAGACAATCAGGCTGGCAGGGAGCAATTAGAAATGATCAGACAGGTAGGCAGAAGTGGTTAGGGGAAATCAGGCAAAGGCAGTTTGGGGCTATCAGGCAGGCAGGCAGAAAGGTTAGGGATGATCAGGCAGGCAGGCAGAGGGGTTAGGGACAATCCGGCAGGCAGCCAGAGTGATTAGAGGCAATCAGGCAAGTAGACAGGTGAGCGGTTAGAGCCAGCAGTCCCAGATTGCAAGAGGATGTCTCCAAGGGGTCTACGATTGGAGAGGGTGCTGGCTTGGCTGAGGGAACCTCTTCATGCATGAATTTTGTGCACCTGGGTGATTTAAAAAGCTAATATGAAAAGTGTCCCCTGGGGAGTTCCACAAAGAGAATGGATTACATCACTCACTATGATGTGCACTGACCACCAGGGGGCAGTGTGGAACATGGCAGGCAACTAGCAGCAGTGATGGGGCACTGAAGGAGTGAGGGGAGGAGGAGGCAGGGAAGCAGGGGGAACTGCAAGATGGCGGTACATGGCCGTGAGTGAAGGAGGAGGCAGGGAGGCAAGGAAACGGGAAACCTGATTGGCAGCCAGACTTAGGAACCCTACCCATGCAGAAATTTCATGCACCAAGCCTCTAGTAGTTTTGAAATATTGTGGTAAAGAGATTGACCTTTAGAACACTAACAAAATTATCCTAAAAAGCTCTGCAAATACATATAATTGAGCACACATACACATACAGTACTAAGTATAAAAAATCACAAAATCACTATTATAATCACTATTATAGTTTTGAGGTTTCCCATAAAAAATTAAATTTCCCCCAAAAAATAAACATCTTTAATGACCTCGTTTTATTCAATTACTTACTGGAAATTTAGCACTATTAGGAAATAACACATTTGTAAACAAATTCTATACTAATAAAATCTTTTAAAGATTTTGATCCTAATATGAGAAATTAAAAACAGTAGCATATTATAAAATATCACTAATGTCTTGTGAAAATTTTTATTTTAATTATTGAGTATTCATTTATAAAATCAGGCCATTCGAGGCATATAACTATATATATATATATATATATATATATATAGAGAGAGAGAGAGAGAGAGAGAGAGAGAGCGCTAATCTCATATTTAACTTTAATTTCAAAAATTACCACCACTTTTAATCATTTCATAAAATCACTTTATGTTTCTCCACTTTTAGCCATTAGTCAGTGTGAAGATTCAGAATTATACCCTCATTATAAATAACTAAAAGCTAGACAAAATAGTGAAACAACTGTTTTCAAACATAAACAATGCAGGACTGTAATCCCTTAGAAAAGGAAAACAAATAAGACAGAATACAAATAAAACCTGAAAGTCTTGCTGAATGAAGGAGACAGAAATGAGAGTTCAGATAACAAAATTCCTTCAATTTGTGGAGAAGAGTGATAACAGAAGTTCCAGTTACCTGCATAAAGGTTTCCTGAGACTTTTGCTCAATTTACATTCCTAGAAGAAAATATCATGAGTCTAGACAAAGAATAATTGCCAGGGAACTGTAAGCTAAACAATTCTCAAACACACAGGACTGATAACCATAATGCAGAGTTTCACAATTCAAAGTGAAGAGACCTCATGTAAATACATGGGAAACTGATAGAGAGCTTCAAGGTGTTGCCTCAGTAGAGGGACTGAACTAATCCCATCTAATAAAAGAGTAATATGCATATTGACCATACCTCAAATCAAACCACATCCACAGCCATGCCCACCAGCCAATCAGGAGCAAATTATGCAAATAAACCCCAACCAAGATAGCTGCCACCACTGAGAGCAGAAGGGAGGCTTGGGTTGCCCTGGCAATGAAGGAAGCCAAGCTTTCCACCTGCCCTTGCCGGCCTAGGCCTTCACTTAATGCTACAAAGTTTCAATTATAAAAGATACATAATCCCAACAAAAATGGCTGTAGTCATGGATCTGGAGAGAGAAGAGGTTAGGGTTGCCAGGGTGATGGAGGAAGCCAAACTTCTGCACCCCTAGCCTAGGCCTCCACTCTAGGCTACAAAGTTCCAAACAGAAATGACTGTCGCCACTGAACAAGTAGAAGGCTTGGCTCTACTCCAGGCTACAAAGTTTCAATTGTAGAACATAAATTAAACCCAGATCCCAGGGGCTCTGCTTGGGTTGCTGGGGGGCATGGCTGGCCTGCAAACCTCCATAGGCCCCTCGCCCAGGCTGCCCCATGCCCCAAGGGAACCCCCACCCTGATCCAGGACACCCTTCAGGGCAAACCAGCTGGTCCCCACCCATACACCAGGCCTATATCCTATCAAACAAAAGAGGAATACACAGATAGACCATCACTGCAACACACAAGAGGGCTGCCCCCATGTGGTCAAAGATCTTGCCCTCATGTGGACACAAGATGGCCACCACAAGATGGCCAGCAGGGGAGGACAGTGAGAGGTTCCAGGCCTGCAAGGGAGGGCAGTTGTGGGTGACCAGGCCAGCAGGGGAGTGCAGTTGGGAGGGACAAGGCCTGCAAGGGGGGGGGCAGTTGGAGGCAATCAAGCCTTCAGGGGAGGGCAGTTAGAGGTGAACAGACTGGCAGAGGAGGGAAGTTGTGGGCAAACAGGCTGGCAGAAAAGTAGTTAGACATCACTTAGGCTGGCAGGGGAATTGTTAGGGGGTGATCAGGCTGGCAGGCAGAAGCGATTAGGGGCAATCAGGGAGGCAGGCAGGCAAGCAGTTTGGAGCTAGCTGTCCTGGATTGTGAGAAGGATGTCCAACTGCCCATTTAGGCCTGATCCTACTGGGACCAGGCCTAAATGGGCAGTCAGACATCCCTTTAGGGGTCCCAGATTGGAGAGGGTGAAGGCTGGGCTTAGGGACACCCCCTCGTGCATGAATTTTGTGCACCAAGCCCCTAGTTCTAGAATAAAGTTACTCCATATATTACCTAAATAGTTTAAAAACTAGCCTCGAAAGGACTAACCTAATCCAAAGAAACCCACACTATAATGCCAGAACATAGTCCAACAATCTTTAAAGACCACACCAAAATCAAGCAGTGAACAATGAGAGCTTTTTGATATCTTACATCAAAAGAAAAAGAAAATTTATAGAAAGGTGAAAAAATATTTAGACAAAACCAATAAAAAAAATTAACAGAAGCAGACTTTACAGACATAACAATTAGCAAACAACACAGTTAATATGGCAATTTTCAATATGCTTAAAGATTTTCTTAAAATTATCAACACAATAAGCAGATAAATGCAACATATAAAATATCTTTATAAAACCTTTAGATATAAAAAAATCATAATCTAAAAACAAAAATTATGAAGATGGCAGCATAGGTAAACACCTATTGTGCTGCCTCACGCAAAAATTCCAAAACTACAATGTAACAACAAAACAAACATCATCCAAAATCACTGGAAAGCTGGCTGAGTGAAAATTCCACAAATAAAAGGAAAGGTGGGACATTGAGACTCAAAAGAGTGGCAGAGCACAGCCTTGAAGATACGCGCGGAGCCAGAGGTTCAGAGGCGTGGGGCGTGCGCTGGGTGTAGGGCTGGCAGCAGCAATCCCGGCTGGATTTCTCCAACGGGGAGGGCGGAGACGTCCCACTGCACGGATTCCCCAGTGCCAGGCGAGGTCCAAGGTCTGGGGTATGCATGCTAAAAGCCGGGCGCGGCAGAGGTCTACGAGTCTGAGGTGGGTGCGGGATGGAACAGCTGTTTGCTGTAAAGTGCACTACAGCACAGACGCACGACTTGCTCCCTCGTTACCAAGACCAACGGACTGCTTTGTTTTACAACCCTGGGCGAGACTTTGGGTGTACAGACTCATTTGGAGAGAGGCAGAGTTGTCTGGCAATGGGGGGGGGGGAGGATACCAGTGTCAGCTTTCTCTTGGAGGTGCCTGCAGCCATTACCACCCAAAACAGAGACCCATGCTCCGCATAGGGCGTAGCTGACACTGACGCTGAGTGCTCAGCCCAGAGACTCCGCCCATCCAACCTGAACAGTTTCCCTGCACAGCCAATTGGCCTGGAGGTCAAACCCTCCTAGGGCTAACAACAGCAAGCTGGGCTTAAATTCAAAAATACTGTACAACCCATAAAGGATTGCAGTAAGAGTACCCACCTCAAGTAACTGGGGAGGCTGTGCCACTGACCCTTAGAGGACATCTACCACATAAAGCAGCCACCATGCAGAGATATGGAAAGATATCAGGTGTGAAAGAAATGGAGGAAAAAAGACTAGACATAGAGTTCAAAACCATGGTTATAAGGCTTTTCAAGAGGCTCCTACAAAAGGCCGATGAACTTAATGATAACTACGAGGAAATGAACAACACCTACGAGGAAATGAACAAGACCAACGAGGAAATGAATAACACCTCCGAGGAAATGAATGAGACCCTCAAGGATATTAAAAAGAACCAACTAGAAATCAAGCATACACTGACTGAAATAAAAAATATTACACAAAGTCCTAAAAGCAGTTCAGAGGGCCGCAAGAACCAAGTCAAAGATTTGAAATACAAAGAGGTAAAATCCACTTGGCTGGAAAAGCAAGAAATGAAAAGAATCCAGATAATTGAAGATAGTGTAAGGGGCCTCTGGGACAACCTCAAGCATGCCAACATCCAAATTATGGGGGTGCCAGAAAAAGAGAGACAACAAGGCAATGAAAACCTACTTGAAGAAATAGTGACTGAAAACTTCCCCCACCTGGTGAAAGAAACTGACTTAAAAGCCCAAGAAGTACACAGGACCCCAAAATATAGGAATCTAAAGAGGACCCCAGCAAGACACATTATAATTAAAATGCCAAGAGCAAAAGATAAAGAGAGAATATTAAAAGCAGCAAGACAAAAATAGTTGGTTACCTATAAGGGAGCACCCATACAATTGTCAGTGGATTTTTCAACAGAAACGATGCAGGCCAGACGCGAGTGGCAAGAAATATTCAAAGTGATGAATAGCAATAATCTACAACCAAGATTACTCTATCCAGCAAAGCTATCATTCAGAATTGAAGATCAGATAAAGTTCTTCGCAGATAAGAAAAAGCTAAAGGAGTTCATTACCACCAAACCAATATTATACGAAATGCTGAAAGGTATTCTTTAAGAAGAGGAAGAAGAAAAAGGTAAAAATATAAATTATGAACAACAAATACACATCTATCAACAAAGGAATCTAAAAATCAAGTGAATTAATAATCTGATGAACAGGATAAACTGGTGAATATAATAGAATCATGGACATAGAGAGGGAATGGACTGACAATTCTTGGGGAGAAAAGGGGTGTGTGAAGTGTAGCAAGAGACTGGACAAAAATCTTGCAACAATGGGAGAGGATAGTGGAGAGGGGGAGGTGAGGGTGGAGGGTCGGATGGGTACTGGGTGGAGGGGAGCTATATGGGGATAAAAAAGGGGGAATAATGTAATTAATAAACTGAACAATAAAGATAAAAAACAAAAATAAATAAAAACAAAAATTACATAGGATAGACTAAAAACAAATTTTACACAGCTGAACAAAAGTTGAGTATAGTTGAAGAAACAGCAATAGAAAGTATCCAAATGAAATGTACAGAAAGAAAAGAATGAAAAACTCTATACTAATAAAAAGGCAATATGCTAATTAGATCAGAAGTCTTCTGGACATTGTTCCAGACATCCTTCTGGACAAAGCCACAGTAGCAGGGGCCAAGGCAGAGGCAATTAGGGACATTCAGGCCCAAAGGCAGGTGAGTGGTTAGAAGCCAGCGGTCCAGGATTGCGAGAGGGATGTCCAACTGCTGGTTTAGGCCCAATCCCACAGGACAACTGGACATCGCCCGAGAGGTCCCAAATTGGAGAGGGTGCAGACCAGGCTGAGGGACCCCTTAATCCCATGCATGAATTTTGTGCACCAGGCCTCTAGTAAACAAATAAAAAGGGATATAGTTAGTTAGGGACAATATCAAGTATTTTAACTTACATATAATTGGAAGCATAATTATACCGAAAAGCAGGAGAGGAAAAGAAAAAAATGAAGAAGTAATGGCTAAAAGTTTTTTCCAATTTAATGAAAACTACAAATGCACAATTTCCAGAACTGAGTGACTCCAAAACAGGAAAAACACAAAGAAAACTATACCAACGCACATAATCAGATTGTTAAAAACCAGTGATTAAGAGCCTTAGCTGGTTTGGCTCAGTGGATAGAGTGATGGCCTATCAACTGAAAGGTCCCAGGTTTGATTTCCATCCAGGGCACATGCCAGGGTTGCAAGCTCCATCTGTAGGGGGCATGCAGGAGACAGCTAATCAATAATTTTTCTCTAATTATTGATGTTTCTATCTCTCTTTCTCTCCCTTCCTCTCTGAAATCATATTTAAAAATAAATAAATAAAATAAAAAATAAACAAACAACTGAAAAATGATTAAGAGACATTCTGAAAAGCAGGAGAAAAAAAGCACATTACATATAGAGAAACAAAAATTACAATTATTACAGACTTCTTGTTGTAAACTATGAAAGCTAGAAGATAATAGAATAGCATCTTTAAAGTGGTGGGAGTTGGAAATCAATCTGGAATTTTACACTCAGCTAATAGAATTCAAGAAAATTTATTGCTAGGAAAGTTATACTGCAAGTAATTACTAATTGAAGTTATTCTTGCAAAAGAAAAATGATGCCTGATGAAAACTTGGATCTATACAAATGAATGAAGGACATCAGAAAAGATAAATATGAAGGTAGTATAAAAAATATTTCCTTATTTTTTAAATTATTTAAAAGTTAACTGGTTGTTTAAAAATAATAACAATGTGGCATGTTGTTTGTAAATATGTATAGAATTAAGTAACTAGAACAGTAGCACAAAGGATTAGGGGGGAAATAAAATACATACTTAGAAGCTTTCTATATCATATGTAAATTGAGTTAGTATTTTTAAGGTAAACTGTGGTAAGTTTAAAAAATGCATGGTAT
Source organism: Antrozous pallidus (assembly GCA_027563665.1). Lineage (NCBI taxonomy): Eukaryota > Metazoa > Chordata > Mammalia > Chiroptera > Vespertilionidae > Antrozous > Antrozous pallidus. The sequence goes on along the minus strand of CM050511.1, from coordinate 46,443,476 downwards.
AAACCCTAGAGCAATTTCTAAAAACTAAAGAGTTAGTCAATATAAAAATAATAGAAATAAGTAAAATAGTAAAAAATTAAATAATCAAAAAAGTCAGAAAAAAGACAGGGAAAGAAATAATGAACATATACAGACAGGACAAATAGAAAAAATGTAGCAAGATGGGTGATTTGAATCAAATTCTATCAATAATTACATTTAATGTAAATAATCTAAACTCTCCCAGTAAAGGGCAACAATTCTCAAACTGGTTTGAAAAAGAAGAAGACTTTGGCTATATGCTGTCTTCTAGAAATGCACTTTAAATATATAGATATAGCTAGTCTGAAAGTAAATGAATATACAATGCAAGGATATATAATGCAAATACTGCACATAAGAAAACTAGAGTGCCTATGTTAATATTGAATGAAATAGACTTTATAACAAAGAATATTTTCAGGGATAGAGAGGAGCATTTCATTATGAAAAGGAGGCCACTTCATTCAGAAGACAAGTAGATCAAAATCAGTAAATTCACAAATAACTGATATCTTCAATATCAGCTTTCTGAGCTGTCATTTATTCTGTCCTCCTCTGCCATCTCTTTTGCTTCATGAATTATCTCCTCCCTGTCCTATTTCTCCCGTTGCTATTTTACCTCTCCTTTCTCTTTAGTCAAAAACAAGTTCAAGACTTTTTCTCATTCTAAATTAAACTTTCTTTGCCCCTACTTCCTTATTTATCTGAGGCCATTAATCTTTCTTTCCCCTTCACAATCTAGTTTTCTAAAAGTGTAGAGTAGCCTAGGCCTTCTGGAGGCCCCTGGGACCCTGGGTCATCTGTCGCTATGCAGACAAAAGCAGGCCTTCCATCAGAGGATCCAGCAGCTGCCAGTGTTTTGGTAGCATCAAGCTACTGAGAGGGACAATGCACTTTTCTTTTGATAAGATGAACTGTGGTTCCTATTACAGTGGAACTTCATTTCTTGAACTTAATTTGTTCATGAAGGCTGTTTGAAAACTGAATCATGTTTTCCCATCCTATATAATAAAGAGGTAATATACAAATTGACCATCACTCTAACACACAAGATCGTTGCCCCCATGTGGACACAAGATGGCCACCACAAAATGGCCAGCAGGGGAGGGCAGTTGTAGGCAATCAGGCCAGCAGGGTAGGGCCAATGGGAATGACCAGGCCTGCAGTGGAGGGCAGTTGTGGGGGACCAGGCCTACAAGGGGAGGCAATTGAGTGTGACCAGGTCTGCAAGGGAGGACAGTTAGTGCCAACCATGCTGGCACAGGAAGCTAGTTAAGGGTGACCAGGCCTGCAGGGGAGGGCTGTTGGCAGAGACCAGGCCAGCAGGAGAGAGCAGTTACAGGTGACCAAGCCACCAGGGGAGGGCAGTTAGGGGTGACCAGGCCTGCAGGGGAGGACAGTTGTGGGAGACCATGCCTGTAGGGGAGGACAGTTGAGGGTGATTAGGCCTGCAAAGGAGGACAGTTAGGGGTGACAGTGTTGACAGGGGAGGGCAGTTAGGGGTGACCAAGCCAGCAAGGGAGGGCAGTTAGGGGCAATTGGGCTGGCAGGAGAGGCAAGTTAGGGTTGACTAAGCTGGCAAGGGAGTAAAGTTAGGGGTGACTGGGCCAGCAGGGAGGGCAGTTGAGGGCAACCAGGCCTGCAGTGGGGGGGGGGGGGGGACAGTTAAGGGCAATTGGGTTGGCAGGGGAGAAGTTAGGCATCAATCAGGCTGGCAGGGGAATGGTTAGAGGGTGATCAGGCTAGCAAGCAGAAGTGGTTAGGGGCAATCAGGTATGCAGGCAAGTGGTTGGGAGCCAGCAGGGAGGTCCAACTGCCCACCAGGATTGGGTCTAAATGGGCAGTGGGACATCCCTCAAGGGGTCTCATATGAGAGAGGGTGGAGGCTGGGATGAGCCCTGTGCATGAATTTTGTGCACCAGGCATCTAGTTAGAAATAATGTAAATTAAATTAATCTATTCCAGATCCCAAATGATTCCTTGTTTTAACCTTTCTTATATACTAGAGGCCCGTTGCATAAAATTTCATGCACTGGAGCCAGGGTCCCTCAGTCCAGTCTTCCCCCTCTCACTGTCCAAGAGCCTTCAGGGATGGGAGGCAACTGGCATTTAGGGGAAGGCAATGCCCCCATCACGCCTCTGCTGCTGTCACTACTTGCAGCACAAGCCTTGAACAGCCTTGGTTACCTGAGCCTCAGGTATCCCTGGGCAGCTGGCCAACTGCCATCCAAGGCTTGCCTGTGCCTTGGGTGTCGGCTGGGCTGGCCTTGGGCAGCTGGGTGCCTGAGGGGACTGGGCACCACCATCTTGTGGCCATGAGTGCCTCCATCTTTAAGGGTGTAGCAATCAATTAGCATACCCCCTCATTGGCTGTGAATGCTGCCATCTTTGTGAGGACATGATGGCAATTAGTATATTCCCTCTTTATTAGATTGGAGAGTATGCATCTATTATACTGTTTAATCTATTAAATAAACACTTTAAAAACAGAAAGAACATGAAATGTAAATGAAAATTTAACAAAATTTGTGTCCAGTTTTGTTCATCAGTTTATATTGTTCATTAGATTCCACATATAAGTGAGATCATGTGATATTTATCTTCCTGGCTTATTTCGCTTAACGTAATGCTCTCTAGTCCTATCTATGCTGTTACAAATAGTAAGGATTCTTTCTTTTTTACAGCAGCATAGTATTCCATTGTGTAGATATACCCTTTTTAAATCTATTCATCTGCTGATGGGCACTTAGGCTGCTTTCAAATCTGAGTTATTGTAAGTTGTGCTGCTATGAACATAGGTGTGCATATATTCTTTCTTATTGGTGTTTCTGAGTTGTTGGGATATATTCCTAGAAATTGGATCACTGGGTCAAATGGTAATTCCATTTTTAATTTTTGAGGAAACTCCAAACTGTTTTTCACAGTAGCTGTACCAGTCTGCAGTCCCACGAGCAATACATGAGAGTTCCCTTTTCTCCACATCCTCACCAACACTTGTTGTTTGTTGATTTGTTGATGATAGCTATCTAACAAGGGTGAGATGCTACCTTATTGCCATTTTGATTTGCATCTCTTTTGCATCTCTTCATGATCAGTTACTTTGAGCACTTTTTCATATGCCTTCTGGCCTTCTGTATGTCCATTTTGGAGAAGTGTCTATTGAGGTCCTTTGCCCATTTTTTAATAGAATTATTTATCTTCCTTTTGTTAAATTGTCTGAGTTCCCTGCAGATTTTGGAGATTAACCCCTTACTGGATGTATCATTGGTAAATATGTTTTCCCATGAAGTGGGTACTTTTGTTATTTTATTGATGATTTGTTTATTGTGCAGAACTCTTTATTTGTTTATTGTGTAGTCCTGTTTGTTTATTTTCTCCTTAGTTTCCATTGTCCTAGGACAGTGCTCAGCAAACTGTGGCTCACAAGCCACATCATGCAGCTCTTTGGCCTCTTGAGTGTGGCTCTTCTACAAAATACCTCGGCCTGGGCAAGTCTATTTTGAAGAAGTGGCATTAGAAGAAGTTTAAGTTTAAAAAATTTGGCTCTCAAAAGATATTTCAATCATTGTACTGTTGATATTTGGCTCTGTTGACTAATGAGTTTGCCGACCAATGTCCTAGGAGATATATTCCTAAACATATTGCTACAAGAGATGTCTGAGATTTTGCTGCCAATGGTTTCTTTTAGGACTTTTATGGTTTCACATCTTACATTAAGTCTTTTATCCATTTTGAGTTTATTTTTGTGTATGGTGTAAGTTGGTGGTCTAATTTCATTTTTTGCATGTATTTGTCCAATTTTCCCAACACCATTTATTGAAGAGACTGTCTTGACTCCATTGTCTGCTCTTGCCTCCTTTGTCAAATATTAATTGAGCGTAATGGTTTGGGTGGATTTCTGGATTCTCTGTTCTGTTCCATTGGTCAATATGCCTGTTCTTATGCCAGTACTAAGAATCTTGTGCCTCAGTCTTAGGAGTACAGTGGCTTTATAGTATAACTTGAACTCTTAGAAAAGGACACCAAACAAACAACCCCATTTTCCATTGAAACAAAAAAAAATGTAGATGCTTACAAATAAACTTATCCAAGGAGGTAAATGACCTGTATTTGTAAAATTACAAGACATTGAAAAAAGATATACTCAAGTGAAAGAATATTCTGTGTTAATGGATTGATAGAATCAACATCATTAAAATGTCCATACTACCCAAGACAATCTACAGATTCAATGCAATCCCTATTAAAATACCAACAGCATATTTCACAATGCTAGAACAAATTCTCCAAAAAGTTATATGAAATTTTTAAAAAACCGAATAGCTGTAGCAATCTTGAGAAAGAAAAAAACACAAAGTTGAAGGAACCACAATACCAGATTAATGTATGTTAATTCAGTCAATTTAAGACTAGTCTTTATTCATGTTATTGATTGCCTTATAATAAACCATTTTAAAGCTCACTAATGTAATACAGAGGAATTTGGACTCTCACTGCAAGAATGGCTTATCTCTGCAACACTACACCTGGGGTCTCAGTTGAAAAAATTCAAATGACCTGGGGCTAGAATTATCTGGAGGTTCCTTTACTCAGGTCTAGCACCTGGGGTGGCATGATTTGAATACTGGGCTCACCTGGGATTGTCAATCAGAGCCTACACCTGGCTTTCTCATGTGCCTTGAGCTTCTTCAGAGTATGGTAGCCTCTGTGTAATCAGACTCCTAACACTGAAGCACATAATTCTGTATGCAAATATTCCAGTAACCAAGGACAGAAATGCAAGACCTTTCTGACCAAGCTTCAGAAGTGACATAGCTTCATTTACATTGTACTCTCTTGACTAAAACAGACATAAGCCCATCCTAATTCATGAGGGAGGGGCATAATATAACTGTATACCTCTCAATGGGACATGAGTCAAAGAACTTGTGACCATGTTTTAAAATTGCCTAAGTAACTACATGGGAATACTTTAAATGCCAGAAACTCTTTGTGTGCACACTGAAAGATATTTTATAGAACTTTCCACAAATTTGGCAAAAATCCTTAAAAAGTTCATTTGCCATTACTAATAATGAATGATAAAGTTGAAAATCTTCATCATAAAAATTTCTAATAATAAAAATTGAACTTTTACCAGCTCTCTTAAAGGAAAAACTGAATAACTTTTCTGTCTTTCTTAAAAAAAGGAGTCAATCAAATAAAAATGCAGTCACAAAGCATTAGAAAAATACTACATAGAAGTGTTAAGCAATAACATGGAAATATATTCTTTTTTTTTGAGATTTTGTGATTTTTTTGGTATTTATTTTCTCTATAAATCAGTATCTACTTTGTACTTAATTTTTTAAATTTTACCTTTTATTGATTTCAGAGAAGAAGGGAGAGGGAGAGAGAGATAGAAATATCAATAATGAGAGAGAATCATTGATTGGCTACCTTCTGCATGACCCCTAACGGGGATCAAGCCCGAAACCTGGGCATGTGCTCTTGACTAGAATCAAACCCAGGACCCTTCAGTCTGCAGGCCACCTGCTCTATCCACTGAACCAAATCAGCTAGGCCTGTACCTAATTTTTCCCAATAATTGAATAAGCTTCAGACCTTATAGTCCCTGGATCTTCCAGGTTCCCTATTTCCATGATGTCACTCTTTGCCTTCCCATGCCTCTTTGGCAGCTCCTTCTTACCCTTTACATTTTTCTCTCTCTGCCCACTCTATTAATATCAGTGACACAAGGTTCTGAACGAAAGCCTTTTGTCACCTTATTCGACAATCCATTGTTGGCCATCTCACACTGTTATTTCAGTCCCACCTGTAACCTAACAACTCCTAAATGTGTATGTATTTGGGACATTTAACAAGCAGCATGCCTGGAGTATAATCATATGACGGCTTTACGTTACTAGCCCCCTGCAGTCAACTGCTCCAGCTATCACAGGTTTATGCCATTCATAAAGTCCCAATGTCCCCCAGTTTCAGAACACACATAGAAAGCTCCACATGTGGCCCCATTGAAGCCCTTCCCACTGTACAGTGAGTTTACCTCCTATCCACCACCACCACTTTGGGTATAGATAAGAGAGGACACTCACAACTCAACTTTTCCCCAAAACTTTCTCATAAAAGGCCTCTTTGTTTTCATCTCTAGGTGTTTTCAGATGCTTGGGGTTTCAGCAGAGGGTCTAGCGCCCCTTTGGGAATGCAGCATGCTTGCTTCAGCTGAAATGTCAGAATGTATTGCAGACTCCACAGCTAAACTCCAACTCTCAACCTTCTAACCCCTCCGTGTTTCTTCACTTAGTAGGCTGATCTAGAAACCTGAATTATTCTAACACCATTCATCACCAAAATTGAACACTTACACCTCAAAAATGTCAAAATTTTACGCACTTTTTCTCTACTTTGAATCAGGAACCAATATCTTCTCACCTGGACTGTTACAAATTCTTAATTATTTGCTCATTCAAGAAAAATTTATTGAGTATCTACTATATTCACTTTGAATATATATCCAATTATTAAGATTAAAAATCCAATCCCTTCAGAACTTCATAGGCTAAATGAAGAAAATAATAAGCCAACACTTACAATATAATTTTATAAGTCCTGGATGGCAAGACCTTTATCTATTTTATTCTCTACTGTGCACTCAAGACTGTAGCAGGATCTGCCACATATTAAAAATTAAATGAACTAAGGAATAATGTAGCATTTGGTCATAGATACTGTCAGAGCACACAATCAACTCCTGTGAAGGAGACCCCAGAATGAGAAAGAGACCAAGGAACACAATGCTTCAGCTAGATTTGAATACTGGTAACTATTCCTGGCCAAGTCAGTAGAATACACAAAGTCACGGAAGCAAACAAAGCATGCAACAAGTTGGAAGCTACAGACAGTTCAATATGGTGTGTGTGTGTCTATTGTGAAGGAAGGAGGGAGGAAATTAAGCTAAAAATTTTTATAAGAATCAGATCATAACAAATATCCTATGTCATGCTCAGGAATTTGACCTAGAACTTGCAGGTGGTAGGGAGTCATTGAACAGCAAGTCTCAGCTCCTTCACTGAGAAGCCTTCCTCTGGAAGTAATGGTGAAGTTGAATTAGAGAAAAACCAGTGTGTAGACAGAGATGCCAGATCAATAACAATAATATTTGGGGATTTTAAATATTGAAATAGGAGAAATTTTATTCCTTTCTTTCAAGAATTACTCCTTAACGACAAGTAGAATGGGCAACAGAAGCACCATTTAATCTAACTTGTATTTAAGGTTGTGATAAAGGTTCCCAGATGCATTGAATGTCACAGTGAGGAACACTGTGAGGGAGATAGATGTCTGTAGCTGCACCTCAAACAAGGTCACAGAATGACATTACCCAGTACAGGGATGCTCACCAGGGGGACACTAGCAAGACCTTATTTGCAATAATGGCAAGTGTGTGCATAAATTGTCAGAAAGGCTTTCCTTCAACCCAGAAGACACCTGGGGCGGGGGGGGGGGGAGACAGAAAAAGGCAAAAACACACATGCACCCTACTCACGCAGAATGACCTGTTGGTGAAACAGAGTCCATTAGATGGATTTTGCATGGTAAACAGTCTTGCAGAGGTTGATTCTTATTGACTGGAGAAAAGAAAAAGACAGAAAGAAATCAGACACAAGTTTTATCACAAAGAAATTTGAATAAGCATTGACGTTTATGAGCAAAATACAATCAATACAAGGTGAGTAGGCTAATTATTAATAGCCAACATTTTATATTACCTCTCGCTGTCCATGGAAGATCTAATGGACACACAAAATAAAGTATAGATAAGAATGACATAAATAAGAAAATTCTTAAGGTAACAAAATTATTAAGATAACATAATTATTATTTAATTGATAGATAACCAACTTTATATTCTAAGACCAAAGAATGCACCTTTTATAAAGCTAGTAGCACATTGTTAAAAATTAACTACATATTATGCCAGAAAGAAAACTTTAATAAATTTCAAAATGTGGGAGTAGTAACATTGATAATTTCTGATCCAAAGCAATAAAAAGTTTAATATAAGTCAGAAACCCTACCATATGATTGTATGATTTAGCATTAAAAGTAATACAAGCATAAAAGTTATGATGGTCTAAAATAAGACAATGAGGAACAGTAAAGAATCAATTGATAAAACTATGTGATCAGAAATGAGAGCTGAAGATGACATTGTCTATAGAAATTTCTAGACTTTTCAATTGGGAAATGGGTATATCACTTTGGCGTTCATTAGCATTAGAGGTACACTAGGTGAAATAGCTTTTGAGGGAAAAATAATGAGTTCATTTTCAGTTAGGTTGAGTTTGAAATGCCAACTAGACTTCAGTGAATAAGTTGGAACAGGCAGCTAACTGTATCAGTCTAAATCTTAGAGAGAGATAGAGCAAGAGATGATTATTTGGAAAACAATATTTTGCACTGGCTAAGTGACATGGGATTTATTTGAGATCCCTGAAAGAACCTTGAATAAAACCATAAAAAGACACAAGAGAAAGTTCTGAAGTTCACAGGTGCATAAAGAATGGTAGAGAGCAAGGATTTAGGGACGGTGACACAGAATCATGATTCTCCTTTCAAAGCTTTTACCACACGTGTATGGTTTTATGTCCATATTTCCTGCTATATTCTAAACTTCATGAAGATTGGGACCCATATCTATATTAATCACTGCTTTATTCTGGATGAGAGCCCAGTAAATAGTGGGTAATCAATAAATATTTATTGAATTCATAATTCAAATAATGCATTAATCCAAAATATCACCTCCATGTGAACCCCTTCATCCCTTTCTTCCTGCTCTATGAGTGAATCTGATCTTTTGCTCCTCTCTCTGCCTCAAACATCCAGCCTTCCTCTTTTCCTTAGCTCTTCTCTTTGTTCTGTGGAAAATCTCTAAGAAGGGATAAAGTGCACAAAATATCAATCTTTGCAAATATAGTGACCAAAGAGAAACTCAAAAACTAATATTGGACCCAGTGGACCCTGACGGCATACCAGCATCTGAGATCAATAGAGCAAAGCAATACAGTAAACCCTCACTTTACTAGCTTCTTGGAAACTTCAGCTTTAAGTGAAATGATGTGTAACAAAACCACTTTGCCATGGGCCAAACTGATCTTAACAACAGTTAAGTTCTTATAGGATATTTCTGGTCACAGAAACATCTCCAAAAAATGAAATAAGTGTGAGCATTTAAGAAAAATTAATAAAAATAAGTAATGATTTTCCAACCTACTGTCCCAGTTCACAATGGCAAATGACCAGAGCCATATCTGGACAGTTGAGGACACAGGGCAGAACCCCTCCCTGGACAAGATACTGTCCATCGCAGGGCACACTCGCACCCACACCCACACTCAGATTAGGGCAATTTAGACAGGCCAATTCACCTCACATGCCCATCTTTGGAATGTGGCAGAAAACTAGAGTCCCTGGAGAAAGCCACTCAGACAAAGGCTGGGGATCGATTTTATATTTTCCTCACCAACATTATATGGGAACAACATTGAATGACACGATGTTATCTGATAATCTGCTATACTTCCCAATCGTTTTCAGATCATGTTACATACAGAAAACATCTAAGCACACTGGGGTAAAGAAAGGAACCTGTCCATGACTGCTGGAATCCATGGGCAGTAGGCCTATCAGCCATCTGTAAGGCATAGATTGAGAAGTTCTATACAGCCCTCCTTTAAGGCTTGCTTCCATTTGGAATACTGTGGTTCCCAAGTATTACAAGATTTGTGAGCATAGGCTCAAATCATTTATTCTTACAGACAGTGCAGGGGTAGTGGTTAAGAAAAGATTGCCTGTGTTTTAATATAGCTCTGCCACTCACTAGGTGTGTGATCTTGAACAAGTTACTGAGCCTTTAGGTAGCTCAAGTTTCCTCTTTAAAAAAAACAGGCTAGTGCTCTCTATGTTGTTGTAAAGATTAAATGATTAAATGAGCTAATATACCTAAACTACTTAGAACAGAGCTTGACAATAAGAAAATATGGTAGCATTACACAGCTAATCACTTAATAGGAAAGATTTGCTTAGCTGGTTTGTCTCAGTGGATAGAGTGTCAGCCTCTGGACTGAAGGGTCCCGGGTTCAATTCCAGTAAAAGACAAAAGTCCAGATTGCGTGCTCAAACCCCAGTAGGGGGTGTGCAGAAGGCAACTAATCAGTGATTCTTTTTCATCATTGATGTTTCTCTCTCTCCCTTTCCCTACCTCTCTGAAATCAATAAAAATGTTTTTTTCTTTATTGTTCAGTTTATTAATTACATTGTTTCCCCTTTTTTATCCCCCTATATCTCCCCTCCACCCTGTACCTATCCCACCCTCCACCCTCACTTCCCCTCCCCAATGTCCTCTCCCATTGTTGCAAGATTTTTGTCCAGTCTCTTGCTGTACTTCCCACAACCCTTTTCTCCCCAAGAATTGTCAGTCCATTCCCTCTCTATGTCCATGTTTCTGTTATAGTCACCAGTTTATGTTGTTCATCAGCCTATCAGTTCACTTGATTTTTATGTTCATTTGTTGATAGATGTGTATTTGTTGTTCATAATTTATATTTTTTCCTTTTTCTTCTTCCTCTTCTTAAAGAATATCTTTCAGCATTTCATATAATACTGGTTTGGTGGTGATGAACTCCTTTAGCTTTTTCTTATCTGCGAAGCACTTTATCTGATCCTCAATTCTGAATGATAGCTTTGCTGGATAGAGTAATCTTGGTTGTAGATTCTTGCTCTTCATTATTTTGAATATTTCTTGCCACTCGCGACTGGCCTGCATTGTTTCTGTTGAGAAATCCGCTGACAATCGTATGGATGCTCCCCTGTAGGTAACCATCTGTTTTTCTCTTGCTGCTTTTAATATTCTCTCTTTATCTTTAGCTCTTGGCATTTTAATTATAATATGTCTTGGTGTGGTCCTCTTTAGATTCTTATATTTTGGGGTTCTGTGTACTTCTTGGGCTTTTAAGTCAGATTCTTTCACCAGGTGGGGGAAGTTTTCAGTCACTATTTCTTCAAGTAGGTTTTCATTAACTTGCTCTCTCTCTTTTTCTGGCACCCCAATAATTCGGATGTTGGCATGCTTGAGTTTGTCCCAGAGGCCCCTTACGCTATCTTCAATTATCTGAATTCTTTTCGTTTCTTGCTTTTCCAGCTGAGTGGATTTTGGTTCTTTGTATTTCAAATCTTTGACTTGGTTCTCGTGGCCCTCTGGACTGCTTTTAGGACTTTGTGTAATATTTTTTATTTCAGTCTGTGTAAGCTTGATTTCTAGTTGGTCCTTTTTTTTTATCTGTGAGGGTCTGGTTCAGATCCTCAGAGGCCTTGTTCATTTCCTTGAGGGTCTCATTCATTTCCTTGTAATTCTCATTCATTTCCTTGTAATTCTCATTCATTTCCTGGTTGGTCTTGTTTATTTCCTGGTAATTCTCATTAAGTTGATCGGCCTTTTGTAGGAGCCTCTTGAAAAGCCTTATAACCGTGGTTTTGAACTCTATGTCTTGTCGTCTTTTCTCCTCCATTTCTTTCACACCTGCTTTCTTTCCATGTCTCTGCATGGTGGCTGCTTTATGTGGTGGATATCCTCAAAGGGACAGTGGCTCAGCCTCCCCAGTTACCTGAGGTGGGTGCTCTTACTGCAATCCTTTATGGGTTGTATTCAGTATTTTTGAATTTAAACCCAGCTTGTTGTTGTTAGCCCTAGGAGGGTTTGACCTCCAGGCCAATTGGCTGTGAAGGGAGACTGTGTTCAGGTTGGATGGGCGGAGTCTCTGAGCTGCGCAGGCAGCATCAGCTTCAGCTGCGTCCTATGCGGTGCTCGCACACGCGGGTCTCTGTTGGATGGGGATGGCTGCAGACACCTCAAAGAGAAAGCCGCTAGTCTCTTCCCCTTGCCAGACCACTCTGCCTTTCCCCAAATGTGCCTGCATACCAAAAGTCTAGCCCAGGATTGTAAAATAAATGGTTTCCAGAACCAGGAGACAAGTTTCCAGGGGGCAAGTCATGGGTTTGCGCGACCCTTTGGCGGAAACTCGCAGTTCAGGAGCCTCTGGCGCGCCCCGCTTCCAGGGTGCGTCCCCCGGACCTCGGCGGACCTCGCCTGGTGCTGGGGGATCCGGACAGTGGGACGGACCTTGCCTGGCGCTGGGGAATCCGAGCAGTGGGACCGGGGGTGTTGCTCCAGCCCCAGCCCACGCGAGCGCGACCAGGATGGCTCCTAATCTGTTTCTGTCTGAAAGGCTGCGCTCCCGCCGCACCTGAGTCTCAGTGTCCCACCTCCACTCCAGTTAGTGGAGTTTTCATTCAGCCAACTTTCTGGCGATTCTGGGTGCTGTCTGTTCTGCTGTTATGTTGTAGTTCCTAAATCGTTGCTTGGGGCAGAACAATAGGTGTTCAACTATGCCACCATCTTGGTGTTCCCCAATAAAAATATTTTTTTTAAAAAAAGGAAAGACTTCATCTTATAATAACTCACAAGAGCCTAGATCATATTCTTTTGCTAAAAGGGGCAATAGTCTCTCATCATTTATGGTGTTCAGGCACCAAAATTTACTTGATATGATTCACAAATGAAAAAATGCTAGTGCAGCTGTGTATACAATGTTAATTGCAAGAAAACATATGATGGGTAAGTAAAAATTTATTAAAGTAATCATCCTAACTGGTGTTTATAAATCTAAAAAAAAGAAATGTTTTACAGTTATGGAAGAAAGAAGATAGTAATTTTCTCTTCAACAAAATTAAGTCAGCAAAGTTTAAAAAAAAATTGCATTTGGAGCATGAAAAAGCTACTTAAATTCTAATTAAAATCCTTAATATAGCTGTTTTCACAATCTCCTTATTTGTATTTCTATAATTTTCTTGCTAAAGGGACTAAAGGTATTTTTAATATTTTTAACATAAATATTAATGACTTAGAATTCAATTCAGGATCTAAAATTTAATAGTCTCAGGCTCTAAAAGAAAAGAAGAAAATGAAAATATTTTCCCCCTAAGGTTGATTGTATTGCTGTATTTAGTGTATTGAACAATTTAATATAATACTATAGAAAGCACTAAAAATAAACCTGTTTAGGCAACAAAAAGAGGATAAATCATGAGTTCAGAGACTAATCATATGAAATGACTAAATAAATGCCAATAGTGATTGAATTGTAATTCCATGCAAAGTCCCCTTCTAACCTATGATTGTAGAGACAACTAAGCTCATGAACCCAATTGAGCCTGAATAGCTTAAGCAAAGAAAACTCCACTTGAGGAGCTCACTAGGAACTATCCCATTGACCTTTGTGATAATATTTATAGAAAATATCATTGAATTAAAGCTCACAAAGTTTCTTGCACATAAAACTATCCTATTTAATGAAGAATGAATATGCTAATTGACCATCACACCCTCACAAAGATGGTGGCACCCACAGCCAATAAGGAAGGAATATGTTAATTGACTACCACACCCTCAAAGACAGTGACACTCAGTCCTCTCAGCCCTTCCCAGGCAGCAGGCATGCAGCACAGCTGGGCCTGCCCCAGGCAGGTATGGCCGCTCTGCGTGCCTGCCTCTGGAGTCCCCTAGTCCCCCCAGCTGCCCAGGGCAGGCCCAAGGTGCAGGCAAGCCTTGGATGGTGGCTGCCCAGCTGCCCAGGGCCACCTGAGGCTCAGGTAACCAGGGCCGGCCGAGGCTTGCATTGCAGGCAGTGGAAGCAGCAGAGGTGTGATAGGACGTCGCTTTCCCCTGATCGCCAGGTTGCCTCCTGCCCCTGAGTGCTGCCGTACTATGGGGGGGTGGGTGTGCAGGCCAGTCTGAGGGGATCCCCCCCCCCACCTCCAGTGCATGAATTTTCATGAACTGGGCCTCTAATATATATAAATTACCTTTCTGAAGTAAGGGTAAAAAAAATTATAATGTAGAATTCTAATGTTAAAAGGTAAATTTTATCCTTTCTGTCATTTAAATAAAGATATATATACATATATCTGCCAGTGTTCTTCATTGTACTGATAAAAGCAACTTTGATTGTCTTAAAGAAAGGGAATTTATTGAAAGGATATTGTAGGCTCATAGAACAATGGAAGACTGAAGAGGCAAGTTCTAACTTTCACTAAGATGATAACCAATAATGTGGGAATAATAGGGGAAAGGACTTCTTGAAAGAATTTTGGAATACTGTTCAGAAAAATGTCAAGGCAACTATTATTAATTAAAAAAAGAATCTATCATGTTGGAAGAGGAAAGGAATGAAGGCTATTTTAGAAGAAATTCTAAGTATGAAATTAGTAATTTCAGGAGACCATATGCAAGTCCTCAGGATCTCATAGAGAGTCAGACTAATGAGAAGTAAACTGCAGAAAGCTTGGACCTTTGCCATTTCCCTAATGGAGTGAGCAAGAACACCCCAGAGTCCAGTGGAGGCTGAACTATGCATGCATCACTCCTAATTTGCTTGCAATGAAGCCACTAGCTCAAGAAAATCTACTTGGAAAGGGATAACGCACACCAAAAAATCTTGCTCTCCCTACAGCATTTCCTATTTCATTGAAAGTGTCCCTATCCTTCTAGATGTTCAGGTCAAATTTATGAAATCAACCTTGATTCCTCTCACTCTTTCACACCCTGCTGACTATACCTTCAAATTATATATTCATGACCTCTCCTCTTCTCACAATGTAGCCACCTCCACTGGCTATGTAGGTCTGAGCCAGTATTATTTTTCCATTGCAACATTCCCTTAACAGGTCTCTCTGCTTTTATCCTTACTCTCACCTCTGTTCCCTCCATGGCCTATTCTTAGCACCATTACCAAAATAACTTTAAAAAATTAAGTCAGAATATGTCTTTCCTCTGTTCAAAACTTTCTAAGCACTCGAAAAGTGCTCTATCTTTACAGTGCCCTAGTAGGTCCCACATGCTGCCCACAATTACTGCTTCTCCTGTCACTTTGTCCCATGCTCACCCTACTTCCCAGCACACTGGCCTCTGGTTGACACACACCAGGGATGCTCCAACCTTGAAGTCTTTGCTCTAATAGCTCTCTCTGCCTGGAATGCTCTTCCCACAGATATCTTCCTGGCTAATTCCTCACTTCCTTCCATCTTCGCTCAGATGTCGTTTTCTCAATGAGGCCCACCCTGACCACCTTATTTAATATTGCAACTACACTGCACTTACCCAGTTCTACTTTTCCTATGTTCCATAATACTTATTAACCTATAAAATGCTATATTACTTATTGTTATTATTTATTATCTCTCTTATCCTATTAGAAATTAAAATCTAGGAGGATAGAAAACTTTGTCTTCTTTGTTCACAATGTAGCCAAAAAAAATATTGCAAATATTTTTATTCACATACTAGAGGCCCGTTGCATGAAGATTCATGCAGTAGGCTTTCCTTCCCCTGGCTGCCAAGACCAGTTTTCCTCTGGAACCTGGGACCCAGGCCTTCCCTCTGGCTGTTGCCTTCTGGTTTTGCTTTGGCTGGCTGGAAGCTTCACTCCAGCCAGAGCCTTCAGTCTTCTCTGCTCTGGCTGGAGTGCCACACTGCCGCTGAATCGTCTCTGCCCCCGGGGGAGGCTAGGCCCCACCCCCCACTCCTGATTGGCTGGTAGCATAGTGAAGGTATGGTCAAATTTGCATGTTTCTCTTTTATTATATAGGATATGATTTTTTAAATATTAGTTAAATGATTGAAATAAATAATAATAGTATTTGGCAACATATGAAAGAGTTATTTTGATCTTGGAGCAGGATTTACAAAGAGGTCGAATGGGGTTTGTCACAGACTTAAGCATGAAAACATAGGTAAAATAATGTGAGTAAAAGGATTAAATTGAACCTATGTATTGGGTAATATAGGACAAAGTTCAAAGGGACCATCTTTTTATAGAAAGAGATAATCATTATTTCTACATGAAAGACCTTAGATTAGAGTAATTATTTTGGTAAAGAGGAGGGATTTATCCAATCCTTAAATTTTAGTAGGGAAAAAGAATACATGCATTAGTTTTCTAGAACTACAATAACAAAATACCATAAACATGGTGGCTTAAAAAAAAACAAACAAAAAAAACAGAAACGTATTCCCTCATAGTTTGGAAGATCAGATCCAAAATCAAGGCGTCAGCTGACCCATAATCTCTCTGAATGCTCTAGAAAAAAATACTTCCTTGTCTTCTCTAACTTCTGATGGCTCCATGAGGTCCTTGACTTGTAGCTGCATGACTTCAGTCTTTGCCTCGTGCTTCTCATGACTTTATTATCTGTGTTTCTAGTTCTCCTCTTTTGTCCCTTTTAATGACACTTGACATTGGATTCAGAGCCCACTCAGATAATGCAGGACAGTCTCATCTCGAGATCCTTAACTTGACCAGGTACACAGACCCTTATTCCAAATGAGATCATGTTCACAAATTCCAGGCATTTAGATATGGACACGTCTTTCAGGGGCACCATTCAAGCCATTGCACTAGGTATCCCCAGATCATCATCTCTTCTCCAAGGATCTCTGCATTTAGGGAAAGTGGTTTCTGCCATGAGAAGCCCTGTGGCTGTCACCTTGTGCCAATGACAGACTAGCTCCAATAGGCACACTCTGAGCTGTGTGGATGTCTCCAGATGAAAGAATGTTTTGCTTGTATTATTTTTCAGCAAGGTTTATATGGATTACATGTTAAATAATAAGTAATATAAAATACTAATAGACTATTTTACCTTTCTGTGTTCTATGTCTATAAAATCCAGTCTGTGTTTTGCACTTAGAGCACATCTCAATGCCAATTAGCCATACTACAAGGGCTCAGTAGGCACACATGGTAACTGGTTTCCATGCTGGAAAGCACATGCCTAGAGAAATGTCTAGAGCATAGTCAATGCTGAATAAGTATGATTAAATAAATAAACGATTGAACAAAGTATCCTAGCTGGTGCAATTGCTACAGAGAATGAAACCCTCAAGAGAATTTTAAAAAAGTGACTCAATAAGGGGAGTTGTGCTGACTTGCAAAGAACAATGATAGAAGATCCCTTAAAAATCTATCTCAGAAGACAGAAAGAACTTAGTTTTGCAGAATTAGGGGCAGGGCAAATTTTTTGAATACTATTTTCTTGGGGGGGGGAGCCAAATGTAGTGTGATATCGGCTTGGAGTTAAATAGTGACCTCAATGGAGTTTATTTCTAAAGGATGACCCTTTTATATCCTATAACTTCTTCTCCATTTGAAGTCACAAAAATAGAGAGCTTGACTCCTGTAAATGTAGACTCACAAATATGGACTTAGGAAGAGACTTCACCCAGCAAAGACTGTAGTCCAGCTGTTGGGGAAGTCCTCATGCAACTTTTTTATGTTAAAAAAAAAAAAGAAAAAAGAAAACACAACAAAACAAATAGAATTCATGGGTTTGTCTTGCAGATGCTGGAAAATATCTTCTGTTCGTAGGCCTCAAATGCACTGGTGTAAATTAAAACATGAAAGGTAGTCTGTGTCTTTATGGCCTTGATTACCACCATGTTCACCCCCTGGGTTTTTGCATGGCCATTTCATAGTTTCCCAAGCCTGGCATGTTTACTTAACGTTGGGGACATGATTGCGTAAATTAAGTTCTCTGACACAAACACACCATTAGCTCACTCTAAATTGGATGATCACTAATCTCTCATAATTTACTGTGGATGAATGCTATAGCACTTCTTGAAGTGCCAAAACAAACTGTCAACAGTTTTAAGATATAGCAGCCCATTAATCTATTTAAACCAAGTCCTAGGATTTTCCTTTCGTTAGCATTATGAATGACGAAGCAGCTTCAGTTTTTAAATTATCCTACTGAATGGGGAATTTACCTTGAGCCACTTGCCCAACTTGCTCTCCTTTCAAAATGGCATTTAAAACAAGATTTGTTAGAGCTTAGGTTTGCCAGCCAAAAGCCTCCCCACTTTGTAAAATAAAGTAATACTGAGTCATGTCAATCAATTTCTGCTTTGGTATAACCCTCAGAGAAAGTATTTTGAAGAAACATCTGAAGTCTGAAAGAGAAAACATTCCTTATAGATAATTCCCTTTATGAAGTTAGTAAGTTAAGAGCCCAGTATAGACTATAAACTGTTCAAAAGATTAACTATCAATCTTTGTCATCACATTTGACTTGGGGGCCAGGAGGGAATCTTGTTTTGCATGGCTTCATTTCCCCTCTAAGATCAATGAACGCTTTTACCTCTCAGAGCAATTGTATTAAAATATTTCTTTAAAAACTTGTAAATCTCTCCTTTGATGCAAGATTTGGGAATATAAAGTATTAATTGAACTATCATCAAGAATCCTACATCTTACTGTAACACAACTGTGTCTTCCTCCAGGCTTTGAGGGTCCCTGACTAGCCAGCTGCAGGACAGATTTTTCCAAACAGAGCAGATGATGAGCTGACAAACACTCCAATGGTTGCATTGTGTTGAATGTGATCTTCATTGTCTACTACTCTTTCTTTTTGCTTAGAGGCCAAGTCAGTGTTCATCCACTAAATGTTAATGCTTTTCATTAGTTTGAAGGCAGAGTCAGGAAGGCAGCCTGACTTGAGGAAGCCTTAGTTTAAAATGAAGATAATGTCTCAAACAGTTCCAGCTTCTATGTATGTGAAAATTATTTACATATTATATGAGGGAGCCTAAAAAACTCAAATGTTATACCTTTCAAATACAACTATTTTATGGCTACATTTATACTTTATAAGTTTAAATGTCTGTCTCTTCAAAATGCATTTCTCATGCTCATTAACTCTGCTCCCCTTATGGAAAAATTTAGGATATGCAACTAATTTTCTGCACATATTTTTTATTTTTATAGTATCTGTAGCTAGAATGGTTGCATTTTGCCAGCAAATTGTCTATAAAAAAAGAATAAAAGTGTCTTGTCAAAGATTTGCCAATAATGCAGTTATTTAATGGGCTTTTACTCATAGCCAGAATACACTATAGAAGCAAAACAATCTGTAATGAAGAGGAAATTTTTCATATTTGTAAAATATATTTCAACCTAATTAGTATGTAGTTTAAAATGATTTTTATGGTATATAAAATTTGAACTATAATATAAATTTAACTTTTTGAAGTTTGATATTTTACTGATTTTTTTTTCTAGAAAGAAAACATTTTTAAACTTTGGTTATTTTTTTAATAAATAACAGTAACATATAAATTGTTCATATACATGTATATGTTCAGTGGCAAATACCAATAGACTCACTTTATAGCAAATGCTCTGTACTCTCCATCCTTTTGTCTTTTATACCCTATTCTCACAGCCTTCCCTCTTTCTCACCTTCTTACCCTGTAGATTGTTTTAACCTCCAGCAAGTTTCCCCACTTCCTGTCAAATTTTTCAGCACAAATATCTAAGAGCCAATCCTGAATTGAGGAGTCTACAAAATTAAGGATTCTTTTTGGTAGCTTAAGGGAAAAGTTTGTAAACATTAATGCAACCACACTAATAAATTACATTCCACATGGTTAACAAATCGTAATTAGCGTTATTTTGAGAGAAAATGTAGACAGAGGTGGAGAGTCTGAGAATCCTTGTCTGTAGAAGCAAAATGTAACTAAGCTGGAACCTGAAAGATAAGCCAATTTCTGTGTTCATGATCCTCAGAGTTGGAAAATCAGACCAGGGACACCGTGATTAAATGTTCTGTCAACTAACAAAATGACCTTCATAACTTTACTTTCAGCAGATCGCATTTTCATTCAGAGTGGCTCACGGGAGTAACACAAAATGTAACACACTGTTGGTTCACAAACTATTTGGCAGACCATATGACACTGCTGATATCTGAACATTTTTTACCTATCACAACCCAAAACAGGGAAATGAAACCCCTCCTACCGTCCATTTATATGCCTTTCATCCCCACATGACAGTGGTTATAATACCAAAAGAGCCTGTGAAAATTCTCTGCCTTGTACAATCTCGATTTAAAAAATATTAACTTGGTCCTGGCCAAGTGGCTCGATTAGTCTGGAGCATTGTCCCGTACACCAAAGGTTGCAGTTTGAGACCCTGTCAGTGCATATACCCAGATTGTGGGTTCAGTCCCCAGTCAGGTTGTGTACAGGAGGCAACCAATTGATATTTCTCTCTGATCTCTCTCTCTCTCTCTCTCTCTCTCTCTCTCTCTCTCTCTCTCTCTCTCTCTCTCTCTCTCCCTCTCTCTCTCCATTCCTCACTTTCTAAAATAAATAAACATACCCTCAGGTGCAGATTTAAAAAAACTGTTTAAAAACACCAACTTGTCTTTGCCAAAGGTATAATAGTAAGCATTGCACAGTGACCTGAATTCCAGAAAGAGTTCACAGTTTCCAAAGGAACTTAATTCTTCCATCTGGAAGAGAATTTATATTTTTTTGCCCACTTAAAGTTCAGAATAATAATTGACACTCAGTAAGTCTGAAGAAATAAAAACGTTCCTTCCAATAACTTTTGCTACTTGTCCTGCTCCACTCCCAACAATTTTTCTCTCTTTTGGTATTCAATAAATGTATACAGGAGACCAGCAATTTTCAATCTTTTTCATCTCACGGCACATTTAACTAATTACTAAAGTTCTTCAGCACACCAAAAAGACATTTTTTGCCAATCTGACAAAAAAAATAGGTGTAATTTTTATTATTCACTCACAACAGACAGCTATTGTGTTGGCTGCAATCATGTTTTCATTTTACAATCTAAGGGAAAAGAGGTCAGTGCCCCTGACTAAGTAGTCAGGTATTGCATGTTTTAAAATTCTTGCAGCACACCTATTGAAAATTGCTGCAATATACCATCTGGAGTAAAATTAACAGTATTATTTATTGATAGGTTATCTTGCTTTTCTGTTTGGTTATATTTGGAGAGCTTGAGCAATGAAAATAGAAGTATGTACAGATAAGAATTCTCCTTATAAGTATGAATTATCTTACTAACTAGATACAAATGAATATAAAAATGTGAAGACATTAATGGACTGCAATGTGTAGCTTGAGGACTCAGGTCACTCTGTGGGTAATTTTGAAAATACTTGTGTGTGTTCATGGAAGGCTTTGGAACCAGTTAGCTAACTTGTTAATGCTTTTAATGCTTCTTACATTCTCTACTAGGTCTTGTTTTATATGTTTGAAAACTGACCACTAAAAATTAGGATGTTAATTAGCTAACACTGATACTTCTGGGCCCATGATAGGCATAGCATGCACCTAATTCAGTGTATCAGTCAATTAAATGAATACTAAAGCTTCTTCTCGAAAATAATGAATATATAACAAAAAACAACAACATAGAAACAACTGAAACAGTGAGACCTTTAAAAAAAATACTGTGAAGCCTTCAGCCCTTACAGTCAGTTTGTCTCTTTGCTTCAAAGAACTTTAAAAACAAGAAACAATATAATATTTCTTTGAAGAGAATGATACTTATTATTCTCATTTATTATCCTCTCTTTTAAACACATGGGTCAGATTCCCTTTGGGCAGTGTTTCCAGTTTCCAAAGTCTTTGCTCCACTTTTACTACTAAGTGCTAATAGCTAGAGTTTTTGTTTTGTTTTGTTTTGTTTGTTCTGTGGTTTGTTTGTTTTTATTATTGCCACCAGACACAAAGAGCACTTTTGCTCTAGAGAAATTTAATTCTAAAGATAAAGAAACAAATTTGAGGCATATCAAGACTGAGTGATACTGCTATTTCACTTAAGTAATATGCTAGAATGTTAAAAACATTAGTTCATTTTATTCCTAAAACAGGTCTGCAATTTTGGTATTTTTCTTATTTTGCAGATGATAGAAAAGCCTTAAGAAACTAATAACCTTATTATAAAGCTAATAAGCAATAAAGCAAGGACATTGATCCACTTTATCATACTGATCATTTATTGATTATCTACTGTGTGTCAGTCACTCATCACATTGCATTTCTTCATACTCATTGCCAAAATAGTCTTTAATAACCCCATTTTATAGCTGTGGAAATTGAGATTAAGGAAGGTCAGTTATGCGATTTCTTCCATGCTACCACATGCATAGGAACAAAGATTTTCAATTCAGAGTTTGGTTTCTATTCCAAACATTATTCATCCACCAGTCATTAGCATACTTAGTCATTCTCACACTTCATCTTATTCCCAATCCTTGAGATGTAATTATTTGTCCCCTGTGATTATTACAAATAACTTGATATACAATTACCTATGCTTTGGACTGTTTGATTTTATTGAAACATCTCCAAATGCTCTGGGATATAAGCTCCCATTTTTAACTAGCACATGATTAGTGATTATTAATGTGAGAGCAGAAGTGGCCATTTCCATACAAACAGCTTCAGTGACCCTGAGATTACCAAAGCAAAAACTCATAGATTCCAACTACCAAACCAGCCACAGATATACTAAGAACAGCTCTGATCTCAGCCAGAGAAGTCCCCACAGAGGTGGTTTTTTTTTGTTTTGTTTTGTTTTTTGATATATGATATGGCAGTTCAAGACACTACATTTTTGAGTTAACTTATTTAGCTCTTCCATGTTCCAAATTTAACTTCTGGTTTTAATTTAAAATCATCATAAACTATTTATAACTTATCAGTAAAATATACACTTACAGAAAGTCAATTCTAGGTCATAGAAAAATTCTTTGGTTTTGTTTTAGGAGGAAAAATGAGTCCAGAGCATCAATATAAAACACCATTAAATATGTGCACACATCCTCCTCCTCATTCCCTGAATCCCAAAATGGAGAATTTTCCTTCTCCCCTCAGCTTATATATTTTATGGAAGGTCCAACTTTGGTTAACTTTTTAAAAGACTTATTGGATTCAACACAGCATCTCTGTCAAGTTACCTTCTTACTGGAACCTGATGTGAATCACTTTTCATCCATGGCCGACAATTATGTGAAATTTTAAAAAACTGAGGTAGATATGTGACTAGTTGGGAAATAAAGCTTTTTATTATTTTTTTAACTGACAGACAGGTGTGCATTATTCTTCCAAAGTTTCACAATGAGGTTAGAAGAAAAATACTATAGCATATATATTTCATTAACACTATAAACTGAATTTTGTAGCATAAAGCTGTTCTCAATTTCTAAAAACCAATTCCATACTCTGGATCACAGAACTTGGTTTTTAAATTCAAAAATTGATGAGAATGGAAAGCAGAATCATAAGGAGCAGATTATAACATGGCTCAGGATTTTTTTTTTTAATTTAGCCAGGGATAAAAGATACACAAATTTTGGTAAAATACCTGTTTGGGTGGCTTCAAAGGTGATGAAGTAAGGATCATGTTATCTGTTTATACAGAGAAAACTCCTAGAGCCATATGTGTTAAGGACTGGACAAAGAAATAGGACATTTGTGGCAAAAATTGTTTCTACTTCTTATAGAGTCCATAATATAGACCATATAGTCTATTGGGAAGACAGACGCAAATAAATGATCACAAAATAAATAACTGAATATAATTCAGAGAATGTAGAGAAAAGTTCAGGAACCTGTGAGGACATATAAAAAGAGAGCCTGACCTAGCTGATTTGGGGACCAATCCTTGGAGACAGAGGGTGGTCTTCTCTGAGAAATTTTTATGGGAATAAAGTAGCCAGCCAGATAACAGGGAGTGGGGAGAGAGGACACACATTCTCCAGTGACTTCGTGACACACTGACAAAGGCACGGTTTAAGTGGCATCCCCAGACCCACGGAGACCTATTTTGGATTCTTCCAAAATTATGTAGAGTCATGCATTGCATAACATCTCAGTCAACGACCATCCACATATGCGACCGTGGTCCCATGGAACTATAATGGACCTGAATTCCCTATAAGAAATGGAAGGCTACATGGTTCAGGAGGAATTTTTTTCTCTCTGATGTGAGCAGTATTTATGGGGCTTGGCAATAGATTCTTTCTCATTCACAGCACCTCAATTTTGAGTGCTCAGATTACATCCCAGTTCAGAGGGCACTAAAGCCTTCCCAGATCTAGCTTGCTGGTCTTCAGAATACATTGCCAGAAATTCTTTGTTGAGGACCTCAAATCCTACACAAGAGCACAGCTCCATGGAGATACCTTAACAAGTATCAAGTGCCATGGCCACTTTTGAGAGCATTCGGTGGTAGAGTGGAGCCAGCCTGTCTCTGGACTTTGGAAGTATTTTCAGACTGTAATAATGTAAAACATCAGTAAGTTTTATTTCTTCCATCAGTTTGAGGCCAGAAAGAGCTCTTTGTGCCAGATAGGCGCAATGTAACCAAAACAAACTTCGAGAGTCAAAATATTGAGTCCTCAGTTCTACACCCTTTCTGTGTTAAACACCCTCTTTTTATTTCTTTTAGAAAAAACACTCAAAGCTATTTTGACCCAAGTAGTGCTCTAACGTGCAATAGCTAAAATCACATTGCCATGACACGCCCCTATGTTCCTTTATCTCTCCAGGTTGATATCTCATTCCTACTGGTCCTCAGCACCTTTCACTTCCTCATTGACTGTCAGTATTACATGATCTATGCCTTACCCGGTCAGTTTCTCCTAAATATTCTCCAACAATCCAGCCCACTCCCTGTTCATGAAGCAGCATGGACAGCTTTAGTGTTCTACTTCTGACCTTGTCTGCAGGAAGCAGAGGGAAAGGCTTGTGGGACAGTGATTATAAAGCCCAGAGCCGTGAACAGTGATGTGCTGGGCCTTCACCATCGCTCACCGTCACCCAGAGCAACTTCCAGTCCTGCAAGCCCCATTCGTGATAACTGCCCTATATAAGTGAATCACATTTTGAGTCTTTTATACTGTATTTTTAGTTTACCATTTCTGTGCTTAGATATGTTTAGATACACTGATCCATATCATGTGTTACAGTTGTATACAGACCAGTAGCCTAGGAGCGGTGGGCAATAGCATACAGCCTATGTGTGTGGTGGGCTTTATCATCTAAGTGTGTGTTCAGTGCTCTGCGATATTTACACAGCAACAACATTGCAACTCAGGATTGTATTTTAAAAATCATGACCACAGAAAAAGAACAACTGGCCTAAATTTCATCAACACACTTTTACCATTGGTCGTATATTTTAACTAAATATATAATTTGTTCAATCTTTTTCATTCATGCCTTAAGGGTTGATTTATCTTGAAAGACTTCAATTAAATTGTTTGACTTGCTTATTCTCCCAGTGGAGGGCACAACTCATGCCCCTCTTTGCATTGTTCTTGCCATCTCTTCCTCACAGGGAATCTCCTGCCTCTGTGGGGATGTAATCTCAGTTCCCTAAGGACCTGCATACCCCTCCCCTTGCCAAGGCTCTTCTTTTCCTTAGTGGTGTACACTCACATGGGAGCGTTTCCTTGACTGCCCCCAATAAAAAGCATAAAACCCAAAGAAAGAAAAAAATGGCCTTTTGTGCAAATAGGCCACACCTAT
This sequence comes from Antrozous pallidus, assembly GCA_027563665.1. Taxonomy (NCBI): domain Eukaryota; kingdom Metazoa; phylum Chordata; class Mammalia; order Chiroptera; family Vespertilionidae; genus Antrozous; species Antrozous pallidus. Next base: position 46,417,987 of record CM050511.1, on the reverse strand, counting down.
CACAATTTACATCCCAAGGCTATTAATGCGACTGGAATTTGCCAGTGTGAATATAGATTTTATTAAACTGGAAATAGGAACCTTGATAATGATACTTGGTTCCCAGCATGAAAAAGGGATTATATGTTCCTGTCAATGAAAGACATTAAAATGATTACCAAAAAAAAACAATAATCAATTAACATTGCAAAACATTCATTTGGCTTGGAATAAGAACACAAATGTCATATTTGGGGTTTTTTCAATCTGACATGTTTAATACTTATTTGTGTACTCATCTTAATAGCATGTGAGGGGTATAAAATGTATGTGACTTATTGCAAAATGCCTCTAATTACTTCCCAAACTAAGTGTAATAACAAAATTCATTTTCTTTCTACTACTATGGGAATTTATAGTCCTTGATTCAATTATATTACATTGGCTTATTTAAAACTGGGATAAAATAGAGATGTAGGAAATCATCTCCATAATTTTTAAGTGATAGCAAAGATGGAGGAACATTTCTTTAATAGCTGTTTAATCCATTAAGCATTACCAAATAATTTTAAAAATCGTTTGCCATGATCTTCCAGGCTGACCTCCAATCAATGTTTCCTGGAAATCCAGCTCAAGTTTACAAACTTCAGTTTAAGGAGTGTAATCGCATTTAATGTTTTTACTTCCTTTCCCACAGTTTCTTGCCCTTCAAATCCCTAACAAGAATCAACTTTTCTTAACATTTTCTTTCAAAAAGGGGCTTTATGCAAAGTTTGTTAGATTTCACCAAAGTGCCTAGACCTCATAAACTAGAAAGAAGCCCTTTTGTAGGGTAATCTTTTGGCAAACCAGCGGCCACCACCTGAAGCCAGTTGTAATTTAAATTGAACAGATTTGGAAGACCTTGGATTTTACCTAACTCTTGAAACAAATCACACATCCCTGAAGGTTGATCATTTTCCAGATGGAGTCTTTTATAGTTATATGGTTCACATCGATTGTTTTTCCTGGAACTAGACTAAGATATATGAAAATACCACAAGAAACACTTTTATTTGTGATACTTTCAATCCAATTGGCAGCAGAAAGTAAAGATACATCATAGGAAAATCTATTCTTATGAGATTTTCAGCACAGCTTTGCATCTTCCAGAAAAACCCAGAGAAACATTCAAACTGGACCCTAGACCAGTGGTCAGCAAACTCATTAGTCAACAGAGCCAAATATCAACAGTATAATGATTGAAATTTCTTTTGAGAGCCAAATTTTTTAAACTTAAACTTCTTCTAATGCCACTTCTTCAAAATAGACTCGCCCAGGCCGTGGTACTTTGTGGAAGAGCCACACTCAAGGGGCCAAAGAGCTGCATGTGGCTGGTGAGTCGCAATTTGCTGACCACTGCCCTAGACCTTTTGTAATTCATCTCTCACTGTGACACTGTGTCCTCTGCCACTTTTGTCTACTCTTTATCCTTTGATATGTAGGTAGGTTATTACAGGTTATTTTGAGGTACCCTCAAAAATCATTGCAACCAAAAAAACAGATTTTAAAAATTCAATACAGATCCAAATCAATTTTATCAACTCAGGTTTAAGAAAGCATGTTTTATAATGCAAAATGAAGAGAGAGAAAAAGAAGTTGGCTTTCATCCATTACTGGAAATAATCGCTGCTTCCCTTGACAATAATTCAAGTGCCTGATATTAATGTTTTTGCTATAATTAAGTTTAGGATGAGATCTAGTCTCCCAAAGTTGAAGAAACACAAAATTGAGCTTTTCTAGTTTTAGGATGTCCATATAATGATAGAGTCTCTACTTAAGGATCATGCTCTATTGACAGAATCCACCAAAAGATCTTACGTACCAGCTCATTATTGAAAATGAATCCAAAGCCAACATTATATTGCCCACAGACCTTTATCCTGTATCGATCACTGAAGCAATTATTATGCATTTGTTCATTTATTCATTCAATATATCTTTACTGAGTACCTACTCTATGCCAGGTTTTGTGCTATTGCTTTATAATTTGCAATTTTTTTCAAAAGGTTTACTCATATTATCTTATTAAGAAGAAATACTAGCTGCCAGCCTGCATGGTTCAGTGATTGAGTGTCAATCTATGAACCAAGAAGTAACAGTTTGATTCCTGCCCGGGTTGCAGGTTCGATCACCAATGTAGGGCATGCAAGAAGCAGCCAATCAATGATCCTCTCTCATCATTTATGTTTCTATTTCTCCCTTCCTCCTCTCTGAAATCAATAAAAATATATTTTAAAAAGAAGAAATACTAGCTATTAATATAAACTCAACACCTTCCCCGATACCATGCAACTCCAAATACTATCATCTTCATCCTAGAGTCTCCCTATTTCCATTGGTTACTCTCAACACTTCATTCTCTACAATTTGACCAAAATTATATTTTTAAAATGTAAATAATATCATATTTTTCTCTGTTGAAAATACTCTAAATCAGTGATTCTCAACCATGAATAATTTTGTTTCTACAGGAACATTTGACAATATTTGGAGACATTTTTAATTGCCACAACTGGGGAGAATGCTATTGGCATCTCTTGGGAGGAGGCCAAAAATGTTGTTAAACATCCTAAAATTCACAGGATGATCCTCCTCAATGGAGCTGTCTGGTCTAAATGTTCATAGTGCCATGATTGAGAGATGCTGTTCTAAATCTAAGTGCTCTACCTTGGATTGCTCCACATGGCCTTCCTCCAGCCTATCTCTCTCATTGTCCCTGGTCCCTCTCCATCGCTTACTGGCTATACTTTGTGTCCCTTTACTATTTCATCAAAGCAGCTGAGCCCAAATCTTTGCATGGCTGCTTCCTTTTCAACATTTAGATCTCTACTCTAATGTCATCTCCCCAGAGCTCTCTCACCATTTCTTCTAAAGTTACTGCATCTATATCAATTCCATCTTCATGCACCTCCATTTCATCACTATTTATTTCTATCTATGCCCCTTGTTCATTTAGTTCATGTGCTCCATTCAGAACGAAGAATATAGGCTCCAGGAGGACAAGAGACTAGCCAATCCTATTCACTCTACTACTACCTGGACCTGGAACTCTGTCAACCTTGCTCTTCACCACCTGCTGTGCCTAGTTACAAGGTGAAAACACAGGAAAGGAGATGGGGCAAAAAGTGAAATTGCAAAACTGTCAAAAGATGAAAAGAATATGGGTGCAAATAAACAATTCAAAACTTAGAGGGAGTAGTAGCAGGTAATTTTAGTGCTTGCTTTGTTTGTTGTGATGTAATGTTTTCAACATTAACTCATTTACTTATTACATGATCACCACCCCCTTAAAAACTACTATGTTAGCATTGTTGTCCTGACTTTACTCATGGGGAAGGCAGCACAGAGAAGTCAAGTAACATGCTCAACTCACAGAGCAGTTGAGAGGTGGTGCTGGAATTTGGATACAGCTACTCTGCCTCCACAGCACTGCTTTCTTAACCATCAAGCCATGTGCTAGGCCAAAAAAAAAAAAGCGCTTGCTTAGGTACATGGAATGCAGGGAGCTGTCTTTTTCTTTTCCTCCTTTATTCTTTCATATTCTTTTGCATTCTCTTTGAAATCAATGGAACTATGGGAATAAGGAAAGTGAAAGAAGAAAAAGAAACTGTTAAAAATGAATATAAAGGAAAGAGTGGATTCAAAGATTTAGTATAGGGGGGTTATACTAGTTTATCTGTAAACTAGTACCAATGCATGCTTGAAATATATGTAAAAGGAACAATTTTGAAACAGTAGGAAAAATACTGCAGAATAGAATGCCCATGCTTTGGTATTATTTTCTCTTGAAAGTGCTATGCGATGAGATTTTAATGGGGCTTCACCAAATAATCCTTTTTTTAATGGTGAAAATGGACTTTATTCTGGTTTGTTTTGAAGTGAGGAGTCTAATAAAGACTCTACCCTGTGTTGAAATGAGAATGTAAATCCCCACCAGCACAGTGGCAAATGAATAAATTTAAGTATCCTCCTTTTTAAAGTTCTTGCTTTTCATTCTTACAACAATGAATAGTATTAGGATGTCCCCATTCCAAGGTACTATATATAAAACACATGGGTTTATTTGTCAGGATTCATCATATCCTCCCTTCATATTAACAGGAAGCAGGGCTCAAAATCTCTGATCCCTGTAATATTATTATGGCTAGAGAAGAAAACCTGGGGAAATAGTTCTCCCAGTGGTTGTCAAGCCACATATTTTATCTTGCAAATGTTGGCAGTGAACTCAGATCACCATTCACAGATAATGTGCATTGAAGCGATCATATTAATGATGAGTAGACACTGAATTTTCCTTACTCAAATAGTCCCACAGTTACTGAAGGGATTTATTCCTGAAGGTCTATGTGACTTGAACTTTACTATTTCAGCAAAGCAGCTCCATCAGCAAAGCTTAGGTCAATGTGTCAACTACCAACCCTACCAAAAAGTGGTATATTTTTAGTTTGCCAATGTGTGTGAGGGAGAGAGATTGAGAGAGAACTGATTTGTAAAGTTTTGAGTAAGCACGAAATAGCTCAAGGTAATCCCTCCAGTTCAAAAACAATTTATCTCTAGAATTCATTAAATAATAGATTATAGGATAAACCAGGCCAAAGAGATAGATGGAGAACACTATCTCACTGCTAAATAAAATATCTGCAATTTGCTACTCTTGCAACTGGAGTACTCCTAAAACTGGGAAACCCATAAAGGTTTTTAATGGTTAATAGATAAAATGGCTCTTATGCCAAAAGGCTACACTTTGTCATGAAGTTTGATATAACCTGGAAACATGCCGAAATATACTACATGTTTGTATATGTATCTATGTAAGCATACACAAAATCACACAGATATATGTCTATATGGGTTATAGACATATAGTCATGTGATTTACTTTTTAAACATGATCATGCAGATTAAATGGATTTAATATTTTTGAATATTTAACTAAAATCTTTTCATTTTGGGTAATCTTTTGTCCTTGGGGAAAACGGAACTCAGGTACAAAAAAAAAGAAATTGTTACAGGTTGAATGTTTGTGTCCACCACCAAAGTCATATGCTGAAACCCCCTTCTCCCAAGGCGATGGTGTTTGGGGGAGAGGGGCTTTGGAAGGTGATTAGTGTTTTACCAAAAGGACCCTACAGAGCTCCTTAGATCTTCCATCAGATGAGGTTCTAGAGAAAAGATGGCCTCTATAAGGAAGTGAAACCACATAAGATACCAAACCAGCCAGCACCTTATCTTGGACATCCAGACCCCAGAACTATGAGAACTAAGTATTTTTTGTTTATAAACTATCCAGCCTGTGGCATTTTGTTAGCAGCCAAACAGACTAAGGCAGAAGTCAATTTTTAAGTCTTAAATTTGTTGGTTTTGTTTGAAACAGCTTGTCTCATATAGAGCATGACTTCTAACAAGTATGAGAAATACTCTAGAATGTTAACCCTGATGACCATGCTTTAGTACTTGTTTCTCTTGAATATGCTCTTGATGAGATTCCAGTGAGGCTTCACTAACTAATCCTCTGATTAAATGTTGGACTGGAATCAGAGATGTTACTTTATACATGGGAAGACAGTATGACATGAGGAGGAGAGCTATCCTAGAGTGGGGAAAAGGAACCAAGAGGAAGAGACTGAAAGGGAGAATAAGTCAAACGCAGCGTCCTCATTTTCCCTTTCCCAGCTACGAATGACCCTCCGATGTCAAACTACCCACACACTGGAAACCTAAGGTTGGCAGCTCATCTCTGCTTCCTCAGAGGTGGCCTAAGGGACCTGCCACCACTCTGAAGGCCAGCCTCCACAGGGTACAAGAGACACCGGAGTCAGAGCAGCAGAAAGGAAGTGGCCCTAAGAGATGCCTAGGCAGTCAATGCCAAAGTCCACAAAGCTCTGAGAGCCAAAAGTGCTTTTCATAACTCATTTGATAGAAAAAGGTGATTATACTAAAGTGAAGCTATTGACAATTTCATCTATCCCTCTTACTATAATGTATTTGATTACATTGTGCTGGCTATAGATATATTATCTAGGCACCTATTACACTCTAAAATCTAAGTATTTGTACATACATCTCAAAATATACCTGGCCCCACTGGTTTCAGATAGGGAAGGCAGGGCTGTAGTGAACACTGAGAGTGATTTTACAGGCTTTTCTTCTGTAGCACCTGTATGTGTTTCTGACCAACCTTGCAGTCTGCCAAATTGCTCACTAAAATTAATGGGCTCATGGAGAAAATAGAGTTGCAACCCATCACTCACATTCTTTGCAAGTTTGTGAACAGAGAGTAATAAAATAATCATTGTCACCTTGTGAGCTAATTGACAAAAATAACAGCAAACAATAAACATGAATATCTTTTGTTCTCAGCAGGACTGCAGGCTGCCTCAGGGAGTGCTAAGAGGACCCCAGAACATGGAGTGGGGTGCAGATCGGGAGAGGGCTCTGACATCAAGAGCTCAGCTTCCAGCAACACTAGGGGTGCTCCTCTCTGCAGAGGGAACCACAGTGCAAGGGTACCCTTCTTCAAAAATAGAGCTGAAAGAGCTCTTGTCTGTGCAGAACCTGAGTTGAGGGACTTCCTTTCTTGCTGAAAGTTATAATCCTGTCTGGCTCTTCTGACTTAGGCAAATAGTAACACAACTCTCCCTGTAGGTGACATTATTCAGTTATTTGCCAATTGCAGATTTAAGACTGTGCTTAAGATCACAGACATGGGAGTTAGATTCACTGGGAATGAACACCAGGTGAGCACTCACTTTAAAAGACCAAAAAAAATTAGATGGGTTGAGAGGGGCAAAGGAGGGGGCATGGGGGACATCTGTAATACTCTCAACAATAAAATAAATTTTAAAAGAAAAATAAAAACCACAAAATAATTGCCTTGGCTGGGTGACTCAGTTGGTTGGAGTTCCCTCTATACACCAAAGAGGTTGAGGAGGTTTAGGGTTCTATCCCAGGTTGTGATGAGTAAGGGAGGCAATCTCTCTCTCTCTCTCTCCCTCTCTCTCAAAATCAATAAAAACACCCCCACTGCCCCCCACCCCTGTGCATGAATTTCGTGCACCAGGCCTCTAGCCCTATCTAATAAAAGAGTAATTTGCAGATTGACCATCACTCCAATACACAAGAGGGCTGCCCTCATGTGGCCAAAGATCCTTCCCCCATGTGGACACAAGATGTCTACCACAAGATGACCAGCAGGGAAGGGCCATTGGGAGGTTCCAGGCTCTGCAAGGGAGGGCAGTTGTAGATGACCAGGCCAGCAGGGGAGGGCAGTTGGGAGGGACCAGGCCTGCAAGGGAGGGCAGTTGGGGGTAACCAAGCTGGCAGAAGAGGGAAGTTGGGGGCAAACAGGCTGGCAGGGGACCCTGTTAGACACCAATTAGGCTGGCAGGGGAGTGGTTAGGAGGTGATCAGGCTGGCAGGCAGAAGCAGTTAGGGGCAATCAGGGAGGCAGGCAGGTGAGCAGTTTGGAGCCAGCAGTCCTGGATTGTGAGAAGGATGTCCGACTGCCCATTTAGGCCTCTTGAGGGGTGCAGGCTGGGCTAAGGGACACCCCCCTATGCACGAATTTCATGCACCGGGCCTCTAATAATTGTATAAAGGACAAAAGACTTAAATGTAAGTAATGAGACTATAAAAATCCCAGATGAAGCCAACTGGCATGGCTCAGTGGTTGAGTGTTGACCTATGTACCATGAGGTTACAGTTCAGGGCATATGCCTGGATTGTGGACTAGATCCCCAGTGTGTGGCATGCAGGAAGCAGCCAATCAATTATTCTCTCTCATCATTGATGTTTCTATCTTTCCCTCTCTCTTCCTCTCTGAAATCAATAAAAATATTTTTTAATCCTATGAAGAAATGTAAGCAGCAAAATATCAGATATCTCATGTAGCAGAATTTTCACAGATACATTGTATAAAGCACGAGAAACAAAGAAAACAAATAAATTGTACTACATCAAACTAAAAAGATTCTGCACAGCAAAAGAAACCAGTATCAAATAAAAAGGGAAGCCACAGAATAGGAGAACATATTTGCCAATGGTAAATCTAGTAAGAGTTTTTTTCCCAAATTATGTAAAATACCCATACAACTCAACAAAAGGAAGAAACAACCCAATTTAAAAAATGGAAAGAATACCTAAATAGACACCTCTCCAAGAGGACATACAAATGGCAAAGAGACATATAAAAAATACTCAATGTCACTAATTATCAAGGAGATACAAATTAAAACAATGAGGTACCACCTCATACATGCCAGAATGGCTACCATCAAGAAATCAACAAACAGCAAGCACTATTGCATATAGAAAAAAAGGAAACCTCGTGCACTGCTGGTGGGAATGCAGACTGGTACAGCCACTGTGGAGAAAAGTGTAGAGTTTCCTCAAAAAACTAAAAATGGAACTCCCACTTGACACAGTGATCCCACTTCTAGGAATAGAAGCTGAAACATCAATCATAAAGAATACATACACCCCAATGCTTTTAGCAGCATTATTTACAAAAGTTTAAGATCTAAAAACAGCCCAAGTGCCTATCAGTAGGTTAATGGATTAAAAAGAAAAAACAGTGCTACATTTATATTATATAATACTATGCAGCTATAAAAAAGATGGATCTCTTACTCTCTGAGACAGCATGGAGGGACCTACAGAATATTATGCTAAGTGAAATAAACCAGTTTGAGAAAGACAAGTATCACATGATCTTATTTATAGGTGTAATCCACTAAATAAAATAAACTGATTAACAAAATAGATCCACAGACATTGAAGCATGCAAAAGATGAATACATTTGAGAGTGAGTGTGTGTGTGTGGGGGGGGGGGGAATTAAGCAAAGAATTTATACATGCATAACCCATGGACAGAGATAACAGTGTAGTAAAGGCCTTTGGAGGAGATGAGAGTGGAGTGGAGAGGGTCAATGGGGGAAAAAGGGAACATCTGTAATACTTTCAACAATAAAGATAAATTATATATAAACTAAAGGCCCAAAGCACAAAATTCGTGCAAGGGCCTTGGCTATTGACACTGTAGTGGCCACCTCTGCCATGGCCCTGTCCACCACCGCCTGCCTCGGCTAGGGGCCTCTGCCGCCTCTGCCTCAGCACCCGCCCACTGCTGCTTTGTCCACAAGGAAGGACATCCGGAAGGACAACGCCCAGTCTAATTAGCATATTACACTTTCATTATTATAGAATATATATGCCAAATGACAGATAGCAAGTGCAGGCCATCTATGATCTGTGACTTTCATACATCAATGTTTGGTCTAAGGTGAACTTTCACACATAAAAATTAAAATGTTAACTCACCTTTCACAACCAGAGGGGATCTTTCCTAACTACAGGATAAAGGATGGCACCAAGGTATTGTGTGATCAAGTGCAACCGAATCCCTGGGTAAAGACAAGGCTTGAACTATGGCAGGAGAAGGATGTGCATGTGGAACCAGCTGAGTCAAGAAGCATCCCCCAGACCCTTGTCTTCCTCATGACCCCCCTTTGCTGGACCAAAAGCACCTTTAGAAGGTTGTTGCCATCCCTGCCTTGGTGAGCAGCTTGAATGTAGACATCATTTCCATCATTGGTCTCACCATGCAGAACATAATTCTCTGCTTATTATACATTACCACTAGAACATACACTGCTTAGGGTCTTGGGCTATGACTTAATCACCTTTGCATTCTCAGCAGAAGTGTAGTGCCTAAGATAAGGTATCTAATCAAGTGTTGAATACATTAATCCTTACATTGTCTTTAATGAAAAATGTATTTTAATATTTACAGTGTTTAATATTTTCATATGTTATACAATCATGAATCACTTAGAATAATAGTAATAACCAGTAGCATGACTACATTGAGAGTTTCCATAGATTCATAACACTTGAAAGGACATTAGAGATCATCAACTTTTTGATTTTTTATAGATGAGGCCCAGAGAGGTCAGGTGATTTACCCAATAGCAAGTCTAGCTAAATCTCAGTATTTCTTATGCAGCATCTTATTTTCCTAATACCTCCTAAACAGAGATGTAAGTCATTTTGGCTAAAGAAGTGCTATTGAAATAAAGTCAAACTTTATTTATCTAATTGTCATTAGAAATGTTCAGAATTGAGAACTAGACATATATTTTTATGTCTGGGAAGATGCAAGGGGAATTCTTGTTGGAAGGAAGCAGATAGTGGGAAATAGTCAATAAAAGGAAGCATAACATATATGACCCTTGACCTCTCATTGCATGTTTCAAGGCATCAAAGTGATCTAGAAGGATACACAAAGAAAATAGCAGGACTTCCCAGATTCTCTCTGGCATGGTAGGCTTATGAATGATGGTTATATGGCAGGCACTGAGATAAATGGACAAGTCATCTTCACCCCAAGGTGACAGTCCCTGGGCTCCAGCTGCCTTAAGCCACTAGACCAAAAGCAGTTCATACACCTGGGACCCAGGCTGGTCCACTGTGGAGTAGAGCAAAATAGATCTCTAAGGAACTGAGGCTTGAGTTCAAACTCTAAGAAAATAGAGATAAATTTTTGCACAATAATAATAAATGGGCTGCATAAACCCTTGTGAAAGGGAAGTAATCCCAACTCTCATCTATCACTTACATACACTGCTGACCAAAACTCCTATTCAAACTCAGGAGCTGGTTTCCTATCACTGTAGCACTAAATCTTTCACTTCATAAAAAAGGCTATAGCCTCAATGAAGTTTTTTGGGGGGGGGTTGTGGAGTTTTTTTGGTCACTTGGAAGAGTTTCTAAACAAGGACATTCCTGCATCAGTCTGAACCCACAGGTAACGAGGAGTGATGAATATTCTTGGCATGAACACCACATATCCCATTGCAAACTTTTTATTTTGTAAGCTGTCCCTACTGCAGTATAAAAACGCCTATTAAATTCCCCAGAGCCATGAAGCAGGTAAAGGATTTTAGCAGCCCTGAACACAAGGCAGCCCATAGAAATATGGATTCAACTACAGGAAATAACAGACAGTCACCATTGTAAACTATTTTGTGCCTGGAGCCAACCCACAAAAACTAATGCAATAATAGAGATTCTAAGTTAAAGCTGGAAATTGCTACCCAGGTCAGGCTAGTCCCTGGAGCCCAGATAGGATTACTCTGGGTGCATTCTGGAACACCACAGCTGGTCTAGGTTTTCATTGTCTCATATAATGAACTTTTTCTATTTCTTTTAATAATCCTCAACTCCCTGCCTTGGATTGGAGAGTCAGTCTGAATTTATCTTTTTCCAATTTCAGTTTTTTATTCTTTTCCTATTTCAGACAAAGCTAAAAAAAATCCCTGTGAATTATAACCTAGATTTTCTCATTTAGCTCTTACTTTCCCATAGAGCCTTTGCTCTTTTGATACATCGGTCACTTTGCTCTGAAACCTGGCCAACTTAAAATTCCCTCAGGTAATTCTGAGACCTAGAATAGATGCATTATAGTAGAAAGAACAGTTGATTGGTCAGGGTGCTGGAGCATAAACCTGGTATCTATTCTACTATTCACATGTTTATTAGAAGAGAATAAATGACTTTGGTGCTATACATCTTTGTGTTCCTCTTTGTAAAATCTACGATATTTTTGTGGTTTCTATATGCCTCCTATAACACTGGGTTTTCTCCCAAATAAAAACAACTCTATTAGTTTGGTATTGGGGGATTCAAACTAATTCTTGCTAGTTTAATATCATTGTACTCTGTCATGACAAATGAAGTACCTCGTATACTTTTACATATTTTTACAGTCTTTTAACCCCACCAACCCATATTCCCATGCACCAATCTTGAAGAATTTTCTGTCAACGGCAGGGATTGTTCTAGTACATTTGTCTGAGCAAATGATGTGAAACAAATCATCCTATTTGCAGAAAGAAAAAGTATATGCCTATAAAACTACCCTAACCAAAGAAATAGTACTCTTTCCTACCTACAGTGGTTTCAGTTTGAGTTCCACTCCATTTGTAGTCACTTACAAAACAAAAATATATTAATTTATAATGCATAAATCCCTTTTATTCAGACATATTAAAATAGCAATAACAACAAAACAATTTCATTTTTATGAGAAATTAGATTTGTTAGATTCTAATAAGTAAATCTGTTTTTTAGAATTTTTTAGAGATGTGTTAGTTTGGATCCTCTGAGGAACATGAGTCCTCTGAGAAGCATGCATCAAGGTAATATTAAAATCCTTGGCCATGTAGCTCAGTTGGTTGGAGTGTGATCCGGATATGTCAGGGTTGCAGGTTCGAACCCTGGTCAGGACACAAGTGATAATTAACCAGGGCTAAATGCATGGATGAGTGGACCATCAAATCTCTCTCTCTCTCCCCCCTCTTCCTCGTCCTCCTCCTTCTTCTCCTCCTTCCCTCCCCCTTCTCTCTCTAAAAGAATCAATAATTTTTATTAAAAAAATGTTTTAAGATAGTATTAGATGTATATGGTAAGCAGCTTCCCAAGTGACTTGCTTTTAACCAATAAAATATTGAAAGGTAATAGCATGTCATTTCTGTGATTAAACTACAAAATGTTGTGACGTCCATCTCCTTATGAGTCTCTCTCTCTCTCTCTCTCTCTCTCTCTCTCTCTCTCTCTCTCTCTCTCTCTCTCTCTCTCTCTCTCCCCCCCCCCCATAAAGTGACCCGTCATAGTGGAGATACTAAGGACTAAGAGAGGCCTCTAGCCAACAGTCAGCAAAGAACTGAGGTCCTCAGTAGAACGGTTCGCAGAAACTAACTCCTGCAGATCCTTCTGCAGTTGCGCTTCAGATGAGACCCTGAAGCTGGCATTTGGTTGCAATCAGGTGGGAGTCTCTGAAGTAAAAGATTTAGCTCAGTCATGCCCATATTCCTGACCTACATAGCTGTGAGTTATTAAATATATGTTGTTGCTGTTTTGGGACACTAATTTGGAGGATATGTTACACACTAATAGATAACTAATACAATGTACAGAAAATGTATTGGGGAAAGAAGAAAAAAACAAAGGAAGCCTTCTAACTATGATGTGGATCTGACATCTAATAAAGAATAGAGAGAAGAAAGAATTGTGCTGAAAGAGTCTTGGACTGTGGCATAGTCCTAGGCAAAGTTACCCATTGAAAGCGTCCCACATTTTGCCAGAATTATCTTCACTTTGTACTCCTGCCATGTTCAGTCATTGGCTGGAAACATTCTTCAAGAATCATAGTCCTGGCACAATGTGCTGGTGAATCCAAAACAGCAACAACTGCAGTCCCACAGCAGGAGGTATGAGCTGGGCACTTTCATGCTACAGAAAAGAAGCAGGTAAATATCACAATATTGGAAAGAAAAGAGGAAGTATAGTTGCTTTTTAAAATCATTATCACTGAAAATGTTCTTGTTGCCTGTTCCACCTTCTCAGTCATGTTGCCCAGAATGGTGGATAAGCAGTGGTCAAGGATAAGGTGGACTTGAGCAATAGCAGCATAAATGCTATCACCACTTCTTCAGATCATCCTCACTGCCATCTCATATGTTGGGTCAACAGCCTCTATTATTTTTATTAATAACTCTCCTGCTTTAATATAAGATGACCGCATTCTCATTCAAAGTATTACTTTTTCAAGAAAATCTTTACTTAAGGACAGTAAAGAGAGGAAATGAATGGATTAAAAAAGACTTGATTGAGGAATCTTATCTAATAAAAGAGTAATATGCAAATTGACCATACCTCCAATCAAGCCATGCCCACAGCCACACCCATCAGTCAATCGGGAGAAAATTATGCAAATAAACCTCAACCAAGATGGCTGCAGCCACTGAGAGCAGGAGGGAGGCTTGGGTTTCCCCAGCAATGGAGGAAGCCAAGCTTTTCGCCTGCCCTTGCCAGCCTAGGCCTCCACTCAATGCTATAAAGTTTTAATTATAAACAATACATAATCCCAACAGAAATGGCAGCAGCCACGGAGCTGGAGAGAGCAGAGGCTAGGGTTGCCCGAGCGATGGAGGAAGTCAAGCTTCTGCAGCTGTGGCCGGCCTAGGCCTCCACTCCAGGCCACAATGTTTCAATTGTAGAAGATAAATTAATCCCAGATCCCAGGGCCTCCACTTGGGTTGCTGGGGGGGCATGGCCTGCCTGCAAACCACCACAGGCCTCTTGCCCAGGCTGTCTCCCACCCCAAGGGAAACCCAACCCTGATCCAGAACACCCTTCAGGGCAAAGCAGCTGACCCCTACCCATGCACCAGGCCTCTATCCTATCTAATAAAGGAGTAATATGCAGATTAACCATCACTCCAACACACAAGATGGCTGCCCCCATGTGGTCAAAGATCCTGCCCCCATGTGGATACAAGATGGCCACCACAATATGGCCAGCAGGAAAGGGCAGTTGCGGGGGGGGACCAGGCCTGCAAGGGAGGGCAGTAAGGACCAATCAAGTCTGCATGGGAGGGCAGTTAGGGGTTACCAGGCCAGCAGAGGAGGGAAGCTGGGGGCAAACAGGCTGGCAGGGGAGCAGGTAGACATCAGTTAGGCTGGCAGGGGAGTGGTTAGGGGGTGATCAGGCTGGCAGGCAGAGTCAGTTAGGGGCAATCAGGAAATCAGGCAGGTGAGCAGTTGGGAGCCAGCAGTACTGGATTGTGAGAAGGATGTTCAACTGCTTATTTAGGCCCAATCCCACTGGGCCTAAATGGGCAGTCAGACATACCTCAAGGGGTCCCAGATTGGAGAGGGTACAGGCTGGGCTGGGGGACAACCCCCTCAACCCCATTCATGAATTTCGTGCACCAGGCCTCTAGCGATTATATAAAAGAAAGACAAGGGAAATGCCAACATGTTTTTAGGTCTTTGAGTAATTATTGAGCATATTTCAATAAGCATGTGAGTATTTTATTTTATAAGACAGAAATATATAGATATAGAAAGTGAACATTACTATCAATAATTTTTAAATTAATTTGGAAGTGTTTACATGTGTTAACCAGAATTTTTTTAAAAAAAACTAATCTAGTCCATAGTAAAGTTTAGATCCACTGTGCCAGACTTTCTTAGGAGAATATTGAGGAAAGAGCAGGAGTTTCAAAGAAGTACAAAAATTAAAGTAGATGAATTATATGATACCAGAGAATGTACCAGGAAGGACTGAAGGACCCTCTCTCTTCATTGAGGCATCATACTGAGAGGGGCTGTTTTCTGTGAGCCAGAAGTCAGATGCTTCATGGGAATCTCCAATGTCAATATGGATATGATTTCAGAATAGCAAACACCATGTTTCAGTACTCAATAATTAGAGGCACCCTAGATATAATCACTGCAATAGGCAGAAGGCCAGATTGACAATCAGGGGCCCTTGGCAGTAGCAATGGCTAATAGGCCATCCTATTTTTGGAGGCAAGATAGATGGACAACCAATGAGAGTGTTGCTCCACCTATATAAACATAAGAGATGGTAAACAAAGCCCAGTGGCAACCATCTAACTGGAAAATAATGATTCCTTTTCTGGCTCTGGTTCTGAATCAATTCTCAGCCAATTGAAATAAGGTTAGATTCCTTTGAGAAAGAATCCCACAGTGCCAAGATTACATAATGTGAGTTATATTATGCCCCAAAGGGACATTTTCCAGGGTAACTATATATAGAAAGAGGAATACCCAGATCATTTGAAAATTATTGGATATAGAATCAGAGCTGACACTGGTACCAGGGAATAGAAAATGCTATCAGACTGAGTATAATTAGTTCAAAGAGTCTATGGGTATATTCCTGCTGATTCCCCCATGTTCTGAATGCATAATCAGAATAAATACATTTAGTAATTGCCAGAACCCTCATAATACCTCTCTTATCTGTGGAGTAACAGCCAGCAGGGTGGGAAGGACCAAGGGAAGCCCATGATACTTTACCCAGTAATCAATATAGTAAATCAAATGCATACCACATTCTGTTTGGAATTTTAGATATTGCTGTTAACCTCAGACTCAAATGATGTAGAAATATTGCTCCCTGTCATGTCTCCATTCAAAGAACCAGTAAAGTCATTACAAAAGAGAAAGGAAAATAAAATATAGATCATTGTAGACTTTTAGAGGATGAAAGACAAGGATGTCTCTGGAAGAAACAAGTGGGAAGACCTATGACAGCAGGAACAAATTGTGCAGATTTTTGCCTCACATTCATGATCACCAGAGAGCATCTATAGCAGAGGAGTCATTGAATATCCTGAATAGCAAGCTAAATCATCCAGTAGAGGTAAACCAGCCACAAATAGAATGACCATGGTATCAGAGATGGATATAACACATGGGTTCACCTCCCTAGATCAATAGTGGGAACTGTGACTTGTTCCACTAACACTCCCTTGAAAGAGTGTTGAAAGCAAATTTTGTTTTCTGTTTTTGTTTTTTAATTGTGGCCAGCCACCATCCTGAAGCACGAAAAACACAGTAGAAAATAACATATGGAGAGTGAATGTATCTGGTAACATAATGGATGCTTTGAATGAGACACTGTTGATCCTTCAGTCTATTTCCCCAAAGAAACAGCAATGGAAGACAATTTCCAGCATGGTGAAAAATTCCCTTTGCAAGTCCCTTGTTCTCTTTTTTTTCTCTACCTGAAGGCTTTCTCTAGCACCTGGGAAGTTTGCTCAGCTACAAGCAGATAACAACCTGGAAGTATGGGAGAATCAACACACCAGAGACAACTCTCAAACAATAAAGGATGGTTGCTGGTCGCTAAGTGGCCTAGAGTCCCGATCATTCATGGGATGATTCTGAGATATGTTTCCCATGGTTTCTTTGAAGAACAATATTGATCTATAATTGCCCACTATAGTAACATACTCATTGATGCATACTTTATTAAATTCTCTTCCTTCCTTTTCATATTTCCTATCATTCTTCCTGAGAACTCCTCCCCTACACACAATCTGTTCCCAAATTCTTGTCTAAAGCTTACTTTTTTTTTATTTTTTATCTTTATTGTTCAGTTTATTAATTACATTGTTTCCCCTTTTTATCCCCCTATAGTTCCCCTCCATCCTGTACCTATCCCACCCTCCACCCTCACCTCCCCCTCCCCACTGTCCTCTCCCATTGTTGCAAGATTTTTGTCCAGACTCTTGCTGCACTTCCCACAACCCTTTTCTCCCCAAGAATTGTCAGTCCATTCCCTCTCTATGTCCATGTCTCTGATATATTCACCAGTCTATACTGTTCAACAGCCTATCAATTCACTTGATTTTTATGTTCATTTGTTGATAGATGTGTATTTGTTGTTCATAATGTTGGTTTGGTGGTGATGAACTCCTTTAGCTTTTTCTTATCTGCGAAGCACTTCATCTGACCTTCAATTCTGAATGATAGCTTTGCTGGATAGAGTAATCTTGGTTGTAGATTCTTGCTGTTCATCACTTTGAATATTTCTTGCCACTCCCGTCTGGCCTGCATCCTTTCTGTTGAGAAATCCGCTGACAGTCGTATGGGTGCTCCCTTATAGGTAACCAACTGTTTCTCTCTTGCTGCTTTTAATATTCTCTCTTTGTCTTTTGCTCTTGGCATTTTAATTATGATGTGCCTCAGTGTGGTCCTCTTAGGGTTCCTATATATTGGGGTTCGGTGCGCTTCTTGGACTCCTAAGTCAATTTCTTTCACCAGGTGTGGGAAGTTTTCAGTCACTATTTCTTCAAATAGGTTTTCATTGTCTTGGCCTCTCGCTTTTTCTGGCACCCCTATAATTCGGATGTTGGTATGCTTGAGGTTGTCCCAGAGGCCCCTTACACTATCTTCAATTTTTTGGATTCTTTTGGTTTCTTGCTTTTTCAGCTGAGTGGATTTTACCTCTTTGTATTTCAAATCTTGAACTTGGTTCTTGGGGTGCTCCAGAGCACTTTTAGGTCTTTGTATAATATTTTTTGTTTCAGTCAGTGTATGCTTAATTTCTGGTTGGTCCTTTTTCATATCCTTGAGAGTCTCCTTTATATCCTTGAGGGTCTCTTTC
Source organism: Antrozous pallidus (assembly GCA_027563665.1). Taxonomy (NCBI): domain Eukaryota; kingdom Metazoa; phylum Chordata; class Mammalia; order Chiroptera; family Vespertilionidae; genus Antrozous; species Antrozous pallidus. Next base: position 46,399,983 of record CM050511.1, on the reverse strand, counting down.
ATTTCCTTGTAGGACTCATTCACTTCCTTTGTGGTCTTGCTTATTTCCTTATAGGCCTCGATCTTTTGTTGGAGCCTCTTGAAAACCCCTATAACCGTGGTTTTGAATTCCATGTCCAGTCGTTTTTTTCCCTCCATTTCTTTCACATCTGATTTCTTTCCATGTTGCTGCATGGTGGCTGCTTCCCTGAGTTGGTCAATTAGCTTTGTGTGGTAGACTTCCTACTAGTGACAGTGGCTCAGCCTCCCCGGTTACCTGAGGTGGATATGGGCTGCACAGTCTTGCTGAAGTTAAGCTCAGTTAATCGTTGTTAGCACTTGGAGGGTTGACCTCCAGGCCAATTGTCTGTGAAGCTCAGCTGTGCTCAGGTTGGATGGGCGGAGTTTCCGGGCAAAGCAGACAGTGTTAGCTCTGCCCTATGTGGCCCCGGGGACTCTGTGCAGGGGGCAACGGCTGCCAGCACCTCTGAGAGAGAGCCACTGCGGAGCTCCACCGGCTGCCGGGGAATTCAGACTTTCCCAAAATGAGTCTGCATGCGCAATGTCTCACCCAGGGTCATAAAACAAAGCAGTCTGATGGTTTTCTGAATGAGAGACAAGTCACGGTGCGCTCTCTGTGCCATCAGGCAGCCGAGCTGTTCGCGCGCAAGCTGCCTTCTCCACAAGCTGGGAGACCTGGCAGCATCCGAGCTTCGGCGTGTCCTCCCACTGTCCAGTTTTCACCCCGTGTGATAGTGGGTCCTCTGGACTTCGCCCAGAGCTGGAGAATCAGTCCAGTGGGACGCCTTTGTCTCCCCATTAGAGAAAACTGGCCAGTTTTCAGCCGCCCGCCCTCTCCGCGGCCCACGCTCCAAACCTCTCTCCGTGCGAATCTTTCAACTCTTTTCTCCGCCGCTCCTCCGAGTCACAGTGTCTTATCTTCACTTTTATTTGTGGAATTTTCACTCGGCGGGCTTTCTGGTGATTCTGGAAGGTATTTGTTCTTTCGTTAAGTTGTAGTATTAAAATTGCTGATTATGATGGCAAGATAGGTGTTTTACCTTTGCCGCCATCTTAGTTCTCTCTAAAGCTTACTTTTTAAAAAATATATATTTTATTGACTTTTTATAGAGAGGAAAGAAGAGGGATGGAGAGTTAGAAACATTGATGAAAGAGAAACATCAATCAGCTGCCTCCTGCACACCCACTACTGGGGATGTCCTTGCAACCAAGGTACATGCATGCCCTTGACTGGAATTGAACCTGGGATCCTTCAGTCTATCCACTGACCCAAACTAGTTAGGGCTAACGTCTACTTTTGAAATAATACAAGCTAAGATGATTTGATTGTTAAACAATAATAATTATGTCTTGTATAAGTTAAAATAAAATACATAGCAATAATAGCATAAAGTTCAGTGGTTTGGCAAATGAAATGTTCTATGATTTTAACTTTGTCTAAGAAAATGGTTGGTAAACTACCAATCAACATTGGACTTTAGTAAGTCAAGGGTGCATGTTATAATTTTTAAAAGGATCACTAAAAATTTAATAAAAGAATGTTTATCTCTCAAACTAAATTGTTATAATATAATCCAATAATGATAATAAGAATATAAAAAAGACACAAAACAGGGCGGGGGGGAACCACCTAAATATATCAGTAATTACAAATTGACCATACCTCCAATCAAGCCATGCCTACAGCCATGCTCATCAGCCAATCAGGAGCAACTTATACAAATAAACCCCAACCAAGATTGCTGCAGCCACTGAGAGCAAGACAGAGGCTTGGGTTTCCCTGGCAATGGAGGAAGCCAAGCTTTCTCCCTGCCCTTGCCATTCTAGGTTGCCACTCAATGCTACAGAGTTTCAATTATAGAAGATATATCCCAAGAGACATGGCAGCAGCCACGGAGCTGGAGAGAACAGAGGGAATGGAGGAAGCCAAGCTTCTGCAGCCCACTCTAGGTTACAAAGTTTAAATAAACTTTGTAGAATTTAAATAAACCCAAATAGAAATGGCTATCGCCCTGGAGCAAGCAGAAGTCTTGGCACTGCTCCAGGCTACAAAGTTTCAATTGTAGAACATAAATTAATCCCAGATCCCAGGGCCTCCACTTGAGTCGCTGGGGGGGCATGGCCAGCCTGCAAACCACCATAGGCCCCTCACCCAGGCCGCACCATGCCCCAAGGGAACCCCCACCCTGATCCAGGACATCTTTCAGGGCAAACAAGCTGGTCTCCACCCACGCACTAGGCCTCTATCCTATCTAATAAAAGAGTAATACGCAGATTGACCATCACTGCAACACACAAGAGGGCTGCCCCCATGTGGTCAAAGATCCTGCCCCCATGTGGACACAAGATGGCCACCACAAAATGGCCAGCAGGGGAGGACAGTTGGGAGGTTCCAGGCCTGCATGAGAGGGTAGTTTTGGGTGATCAGGCCATCAGGGGAGGGCAGTTGGGGGCTAGGATTGACCAGGCCAGCAGAGGAGGGAAATTGGGGGCAAACAGGCTGGCAGGGGAGCAGTTAGACATCAATTAGGCTTCAGGGTAGTGGATAGGGGGTGATCAGGCTGGCAGGCAGAAGCGGTTAGGGGCAATTAAGGAGGCAGGCAGGTGAGCAGTTTGGAGCCAGCAGTCCTGAATTATCAGAAGGATATCTGACTGTCCTAAACCACCAATTAAAATCAGAAATAAGCAAACTAGAATAAAAAAATGTATCTGTATGCTCAGTGCAAAACACATTGTCTTTTCCTGATTTCCCCAGAAAACAGAGTTGAGGCAAAAACTATTGTGTGGTTTCAGTGCACAGAAGTAAAAGACCGGGAGCAAAATTTAGAGGAGTTAAAATTATAAAACACTTAAACTAGGAGTATAACTTTGTGACCTGAAGTAAGGTAAATATTAATAACAGAAAAAGCACTAATTTAACAAATTCTGGGGTTTAATGTGTAGCATAGTGATTATAAGCTAGTGACACTATATTATATAGTTGAATGTTACTAAGAGAGTAGATCTAAAATGTTCTCACCACAAAGAAAGGGTTTTTATGTGATGGGACAGATGTGTTAACAAATGCTCTGGTCACAATTATTTTATAATATACTAGAGGCCTGGTGCACTGATTTGTGCACCAGTGGGGTTCCTTGGCCTGGCCTGCATCCTTTCACAATTCAGGACCCCTCAGAGGATGTTGGAGAGCCTGTTTCAGCCCAATCCCTGCAGGTCAGGCCTCTAGTATACATATATGATCTTCGGTTAATTTCTCCCTGCCTTTCTCCCTATCCACTTCCCTCTGAGATTCATCAGTCTATCCATGTTCCCATGTTTTGTACATTGAGCATCTGCCCCCTAGTGGTAAGTGCACATCATAGCTAGTGGTTGCACAGTTGCTTAGGCTTTTATATAGAGAGATAAAGGTATCAGTTCAATACATTGCACACCTTACCTTACACAATGTTACATGCCAACTATATCTACATAAACCTGGAAAAATAAAAATGATAAATAAATAAGTAAATAAAATAAAAAGAACAAAAAAGGAAACAGCACTAATCATAAAGGTAAAGTGATATGATAAGTGGGCCCATATTAACATTAAAATTAAGAATAACTGTTTATTAAAATACAACTCAAAGGAGTTAAAAGGAAAATGACAAGATAAGAAAAAATATTTTAACATATACAATAGTCAAAAGACTCATAAGATAATATATAAAAAACTCCTTGAAATCAATGAGAAAAAGATAAAAACAGACAACCTAATAGAAAAATAAGCAGGAGAAAAATATTTTTGGGAAGAGGATATTCAAATGGTCAATAAACATGTAAACAGATGCACAATGTCATTATAATCAGGAGTATGGAAACTAAAGTGACATGAACAGTCGTAGAGTAGCCTCCACATGCCTAAAATTTAGATGTTTGACAATTCCAAGTTTTGGCATGTCTACAGATCAACAGAAACTCTTTAATGGTGCTCTTGGAAGTATGGTCCAGCCTCTTTGAAAAATCATTTATTATCTGCTACAATTAAAAATATGCATTTTCCATGACCCAAATGCACTCCTACCTAACAGAAATGCATATATATGTAATCCAAGAGACATATAAAAGATTGACAGCAGCACTGTGTCTATTAAATATAGAATAAACAAATATCCTATATAATAAAAGTCTAATATGCTAAGTGTCTGATTGTCCAGTTAGCCATTCAATCAATCAAAGCATAATATGCTAATGAAATGCTAAGGCTGCTTAATCACTAGCTATAACATGCACTGGCTACCATGGTGCAGACACACTGACCAGTAGGTTAGCTTGTTGCTGAGCAAGATGAGCAGGACATGCCCTGGAGCCCTTCCATGGTCCCTCCCTAGCTGACCAACCTCCTGTATTCCTCCCAGCTGCTGGTCCTGCACTGATGGGATCCCTCAGCCTGGCCTGTGTCCTCTGGCAATCTGGGCTGAAGAACATCCCCTGTCCCCATTCCCCCCACCCCAGAGCATGGATTTTGTGTACCAGGCCTCTAGTTATGGTATATTTATCAAATGAATACTTACTACTACATTCAACAATGTGGAGCAATCATAAAAATATAATGTTTAGTTAAAGAAACCAGATATCAAATAGTATCTCTATAATAAAGAGCCAGGGTGTAACAACTGATCACAACCAAAGGCTGATCAAGAGAAGTCAGTGCTGGATTGTCATGGCAACCCAGTGCTGACTGCTGAGGCTGCAGGCCCAGTGACCCAGCAGTGACTGCTGAGGGGGACTTTGAATCAGGCCCAGAAAGAGACCTGAAGAGAGAAGCCTGGGCTGATCTATAGCATTTGAGGCAGCTTAAGACCAGCACTTGATTCTCTCTTTCCCTCAGAGTCTGGCCAGCAACTCCAAGTTCATTTCTTTCCAGGCCCCCACCAGGGCTGCTGATCAGCCCTGGCTTTCTGATCAGGTCCTGTTTATAGTTCCAGAGACACTGACCAGCATAGAAACGGGCCAATCAGAACCAAATCTGGGTCAACTGTGAGGAGCCAATGGCTGCCGAGGAGGCAGAATTTTTGACACTGACTGGCATAGAAACTGACCCATTAGAACCAAATTGGCCAACAGAGGAGGGCAGTTGGGGTAAGATCATGCCAGCAGGGGAGGGCAGTTGGGACCAACCACGCCAACAGGAGAGGGCAGTTGGAGGCCGAGATCAGGCTAGCAAGGTAGGGCAGTTAGGGATGATCAGGCAGGCAGAGGCAGTTAGGGGCAATCAGACAGGCAGGCAAGTGAGCAGTTAGGAGCCAGCTATCCCAGATTGCAAGAGGGATGTCTGATTAGAGAAGATACAGGCCAGATAACAGAAACCCCAGAATTTGTTAAATTAGTGCTTTTTCTGTTATTAAAACAGAGGGAACTGCTCCCTCTGTGCACAAATTTTGTGCACCAGGCCACTAGTCTATATAATAAAAGCCCAACAACCATTACAGCAGAATGACCAGAATGACCAGCCAAGCATCACTGTTGAGCCCCAGGGCCCTGGGGCCAGTTATGCAGTTGCCGCCAAGACACTGATAAAGAAGAATGAAAAGGTGGCCAGCATGAGCGTGCAACTTGAGATGAAGGCTCTGGGGCATGAATTCAATCAGTTGGGAACCAAAATGATCATCACAAATCCTGGCAGGTCATTGTGCCCCTCCCCACTATGACCCTCCCCACATGGCCCCAGTCTCAGGCAGTGGGCTTTGACTCCATTCACGCGAGTGAGACTAAGAAGCGGTGTGGTGGGTGCAGCCTGGCCACCTATGGGCCAGCTCCCTCACTTTCTGAGTCCTAGCTCTAGCGACAGCTGCCTGGTGCACCAGGATAGAGGGTACTGCTTGGGAGGCCAGGAAGGCAACGAGGAGAAACCCTGTTGATCTTCCACCTGACCAGCAGCCCAGTTTCCAGCACTGCCAGAAATGGAGCAGCTCAGAGCACACTGAGCTTGGGGGTAAGGCAGCTGCCTGTGAGGGGCCTTGCCACAAGCCAACTCCCTGTGGATCCCACCTCAAAGGAAATTCAGTCTTCGGTTCCTTAGTTCAGTCTATCCCGGCTAAAGAGGAGAAGCTGGGCACATTTTAGGGGATAATTAAGATCCTAAAACAATGTGTTCTGTTCTGTGAAGATTGCCACTGAGTTGTTTTAGGCCTAAATTCTAGGTAATTGTGGGGCCTGGCTCTGCCACTGGGGCCTGCATCTTCCAATTGGCCTGTATTTGTTGTCAGGATCCAAAGAGAAGAAGGGGAACATGTTTTTCAATGCAATGGATTTGACCAACAGACAAAGGCGAGTGCTGGGCTGTGTCTAATGTGCACACAGAGACACCAGCTTTGAGTCTGCCTGGCCAAAGGGAGCTCAGGGCCTGTTGAGCCTTCTGGTGGCTTCTGTTTTCTGCTGAGGCCTTCTTCCCTGGGAAGCCTGGGCCCCATGCTCAGCTCTAGCTCAGTGGATCTTCTCCAGGCTCCCTACTCCCCAGGCCAGCCCCACCTCTGATCACCCTCCCCCCCAACCTTCCATGGCCCCACCCCTGACCAACCTGGTCCCATCGACCCAGATTGGGGTGGGCTGGTCAAACCCAACCCTAGCATGATTTCATACACCAGGCCTCTAGTGTAAGATATAATTCTATTTATATAAAGGTAAAACAAGAGAAAATTAACTATATCATTTAGAGAAGCGTTATTACATGACACTCAAAAAGAAACTCAAAGAGACAATTACTATCAAAGGATAGTGAATGGTCCCCTTTTTGGCAGAAACATGTTAGTAATCGGATAGAGATACTGACAATGTTCTATTTCTTGTCCAAAATAATGGTTACACAGTTTACATTTTGTGATACTTAATTGAACCATGCATTTATTTCATATGCTTGTCTATATATATGTGTCATATTTAATGGGGGGAAAGGGACTTTTAAAGAATATAGTTATGCAGAACAATCCAAAAAACCACCCTAGAGAGAACGAAGGATCTACTTCTCTTTAGTCCATGACTGTGGGGTTATATTCTTAGGCTCATATTCTAGTGATAAGTCACAAGTGCATAAAATATACTTATAGAGTAAGTAATCTACTTTTTTTCTGTGTGATAAATTATATTTAAGTTACCTTTTACTGCACAGCCTCTTACAGCATGGCATCACTTTATCATTACATACAGTTCTGCCTAACTCTCCTCAATTCTCTTCATCACTAAATTTGCATCAGTATCTGAAGTGGCTATTATTTTTACAATGTTCTGAGACATGTTTTATGAAACTTATTTTCCAAAACTCCTTAATGATCTAATAGTTGTTTTATTCATTCTCATGCCCATGAAACTCTGCTATAATGCTTTCTTAAAGATCATTATATCCATTGCCTCTAAATACAATTGCTCTTTTTTGTATTTTTCATATTTAATCTCTCTGCTTGAGGCAATATTTTTTTCTTCTACAGTTTTCAAAGCATAAATCAAATTATGCCTCTATTACACTTAAACTCTAACAGCTTCCTACAGAACAAAGAACAAACTTTAAATATTCAAGCCCCTCCAGAATACAAGTTCCAAACTTTCTCCCAACCTCATTTTCAAGAAAACTATACTGTCTCTCACAAACCTATTACCCCTGGAAAGAGAAAGATGTACACTTACACACACACACACACACACACACACACACACACACACACACTACATTATTCTCTAATGCATACTTTTCTAATGCATACCTACATAGACATGTGCTCAAATTTATTGTGTTTGTAATATATAAAATAAAACCAGCACCAAAAATGAAAATTAAGTCAAATTTCATTTATATGCCTAGATACAAAATAACAAATATATTAAGCAATTTAAAGAAATAATATATTCTGAAGAAGTTAGTCTTAGTCCAAGAAAATAAAGAACATTCATGGGAAAGTATATTTATACTAGAGGCCCTGTGCATGAAATTCATGCAATTGGAGGAGGGCAGGGGAAGAGAGACCTTCAGCCCAGCTTACACCCTCTCACAGTCCAGGAGCCCTAAGGGGATGCCCAACTGAGGGCTTAGTGCTTCCTGAGAAAGCTGGAGAGGCTCCCACCACAGCTGCGCTAGCCAGCCGTGAGCTTGGCTTCTGGCTGAGTGGTGTTCACCCTGTGGGAGAGCACTGACTACCAGGGGGCAGTTCCTGCATTGAGCGTCTGCCCCCTAGTGTCAATGCATGTTGTAGCAACCAGTCATTCTTCTATTCGGTTGATTTGCATATTAGCCTTTTATTATATAAGACTAGTGGCCTGATGCACGAAATTCGTGCACGAAGGGTGATTCCCTCAGCCCATCCTGCACCCTCTCCAATCAGAGACCCCTTCAGGGATGTCTGACTGTTGGCAGTCAGAGATGTCTGACTGTTGGCAGTTGGACATCCCTCTTGCAATCTAGGAACACTGGCATCTAACTGCTCATGGCCTGCCTGACTGATCTCCCCTAAACCCTCTTCTTGCCTTTGTGATCACCCCTAACAACCTCTGCCTACCTGCCTGCTCACCCCTAAATTCTCCCCTGCTGGCCTGATTGCTCCTAACTGCCTCTGCCTTGCCCCACACCTGGGACCCAGGCTTCCCTCCCTCTGGCGAGCTGACCTGGGCCAGCTTCACTCAGGCCAGCAGCAGCCAAGGCACCCATAGGCACCTAGGACCACAGGGCATGCTGCCTAACCCCAGGGCCCGAAAGGGCCCCTGCCCCTCTATGTGCCTGCCTGGCCAAGTCCCACTACTCTGACTGCCATAGCTTAAAGAACTTTGCCACGTATGTTCTCCCCAGCCTCCTGGGGAGAGGGCGTGAGCTGAGAAACTGGAGATGCTGCAGCCCCACTGAGGGCGCACCTTTCTCAGCATCTCCAGAAGCCAGAGTGCCTGGCTGGTGGGTGCGGTGGTTGGAGGGCTCCCAGCTCCAATCCTGGCCCGATCCCCAGCACTGGTCCAGGCGCATGTGGGAGGCAACCAATCTATGGGTCTCTCTGACGTGGATGCTCCTCTCTCTGTTTCTCCCCTTTTTTTTCCACTCTCTCTAAACATCAAAGGAGAAAATGTCCTCCAGTGAGGACTCACAGCCACAGAAGGAAAGCAGCCCTGATGCTGGTGAGGAGGCAGAAAGCCTCGGAGTGTGCATGGTGCTTGGGGAAAGGGTGACCTTATTGGACTCACACACACTGCCACTGACAATGGTGTGAGGTCATGGAGACTGAAGGAGCAGAGAAATGTATCCAGAACTGGGGGATCCTGCGCCAACTCGGCAGGCGGGCGCCTCTCCGACAGCACACCCTGCAGACAGCATGCCCTGCAGCCCCAGGCAGGCCTCCTGCAGCCATCCTGCCCCTCCACAGGGCCCCAGCCTGGGGAGCGCATGCACGCTGCGCCACTGCCGCCACCGTTGCCTCCTGACCCACGGCACCTGCCCCGCCCTGCCCCTCCATGGGGCCCTAGCCTGGGGAGTGCACGCTGCACTGGCGCCGCTGCAAAGCCCGTGGCACCTGCCCCATCCTGCCCCTCCGTGGGGCCCCTGCCTGGGGAGCACACACATGCTGCGCTGCTGCCGCCACCGCCTCCCAGCCCACAGTGCCTACCCCATCCCACCCTACCATGGGGCCATTGCCTGGGGAGCACATGCTGCACCATGGCCACGACCCCGCTGGCCTCGCTGGCTTCGCCTCCCGTCCTGATGGCCACGCCCCCTGCTCCTGATTGGTTAGTAGCGTAGCAAAGGTACAGTCACATTAGCATATTACTCTTTTATTATATAGGACTAGGGGTCTGGTGCATGAAATTCATGCAATGAGGCTGGGTAGTTCCTCAGCCCAACCTGCCCCCTCTCACATACTGGGAGCCCTCAGGGGATGTCCTACTGATGGCTCACCCCCAGCCCCAGCCTTGGGAACCCAGCAATCATCCTGCCATGGGGCTGATGAGGGCCCATTGCTGATCGCTAGCTGTATCTGTCCCAAGGCCCCAGCCCATCCCAAGGATGGAAAAAGCCTCTTGACAGAGGCTTTTTCCGGCCTTGGGAACCCAGCAATGGGGCTGATTGGAGCCCATCGTTGATCACTGGCTGGCTCCAGCCCGACCCTGGCCTTTGGCAGCAGCCATCTTGGTTGGGTGTTGATTTGCCTATCGCTCCTGATTGGCTGGTATGCATGGCTTATAGGTGTGGCTTATTGGTGTAGTGCAGGCATGGTCAATTTGCATATTCGTCTTTTATTAGATAAGATAATTCACAACTACAGCAAAAGAGAACAGCTCTCAATTTTGTAAATGATATTTACCTATAACCTATAACAAACACTTCAATAAAAACAGAACAAATGCAAGGATATTCATACTACGCTAACATTTAAGTCCATGACAACTATATTACCAATGGAATAAAAACACACAAAAATGTTATCAATATTTGAAATGAAAAGACAAACTATAAGTATAGATAATATAAGATGGCTAGATATAAGATCAAAATACAAATATCAGTCACTTTCTTCTATTCTTTTTTTCTTTTTTTAACATTTTTAATAGGGTTTTTATTTTTTAGATAACTAATGTTTTTATTATTTAAAGTATTACAAATAGTAGTACATATGTCTCCTCTTTTTTTCCCCCATTAACCTCCCCCTGGCCTCCCCTACCCCCCAGTACATGCCCTCACCTGCACCCCCCCAGTGTCTTGTATACATTAGTTATGCTTATATTCATGCATACAAGTCCTTTAATTGATCTTTTTTCAGCCCTGCCTTCCCCCAATCTCCTTTGCCTTCCTGCTGTAGTTAGACAGTCTGTTCAATGCTTCTTTGCCTCTATATCTATTTTCCCCATTTCTTTTCTTTAAAAATATCTTGCCTCTGCAGACTAGAAATAAACATACAATAATAACAACAACAAAATGTTTGAGTCCCAATTTCAATGTCCAATAGTTCTTAGTCCCAGTTTCAATGTCAAACAGTTCCTTATGTGTACATGTCACCAATGATATCTGGCCGGTGGACACATGGTGGGAATGCAGCTCCAAGCCCCCTCTGATTTGGTCCTAGGCAACCTGCAGCGACACACAGCTTCTGTCTGCTAGCATGGCAAGGCGCCTTCAGCATCTTCTATCTCTGGACTGTTTCTCCTCTTGTCTTCATGGTTGGAGCAAACCTGTCAGTTCCTCTCTGTTTCAGAAATCCACATGGTCTTGGAGTTGTTTTCTGAAAATATACAAACATATTCTCTACCAAAAGTTAATAAAGGAATCTATTCTATAAAATTGATTTGGGATCCTTTTCATTTTTGCCCAAATGATTTTCCTTTGCCTTATGTTGACAGCATGTGTGTTTTTCATGAGTGTCTTGTTATTAGCATTACAAACGAAAATTAAATTTTGTAAAATAAAAATTTTTTCTAGATATAATTTACTTACAGGATATTTTTCCTTACATGATGTTACCCAACTATCCCCCCTTTGTTTTAATTAATAGAGGCTTTTGTAAATTTTATAATGCAGCCTTGATAACTTTAAATTTTAATTTTTTGCACAAAAATATGACTGCTTTAGGTTCATTGCATGTTAAGCAATTTTACCATGAGATGAACTACCAATAGAAATTTTAGTTAATACTTTAGGGACAGCTTTTTTTCCAGTACAATTAAATTTTCTTTAATATTCACTTATTTTAATTAGCCAATTTAAATTAATCTCAAAACTTGATTACTATTTTACTGTCAAATGTAATACTCTACCAACAATCTTAGTTTATCTTGTAAATATTCGTGGAAAGGATTATTTGCATTCTTGAGTAGACCTGGAGCATTCTTGGTCCTAGGCTGCATTTACATATAGAGCAGCTGCTGTAAGCCAAGTCTCTGTTACCTGGGTCCTGATCTGAGCTGGGCCAAGTCTCTGTCTGTTACCTGGGTCCTGTTCTGAGCTGGGCATGGGAAGCAAAGCAGCCATGGGGGCAGAAGACCTCCCTCAAAAGGGGTGAGGGTTCAGGCCCCTGCAAGGTTGGGGGGAGTGAGGGTCTGTGCCCCACCTCTTTTAACTCCCAAGTTCTCTCCTGATGGGCCCTCTGCGACTGTGCCTGTCTTAGGTTGTTCCTTCCCTGAGGAATCTTTCTCATCTCTGGCTAACCAGTCATCCTCCAGGGCCAAGCAGGGTGATGTGAGGTTCAGTTCTGTCTCCTTGGTAACCTATGCCCCCATGGCCTTCAGGCCCAGCATCTGCAATGGGCTCCCCTTGCTTGCTGGCAGGGCCCTGCACTGGTCACACATCTTGGGGGACTCAGGTTTCTTCTCCAGGTAGGGCCCAAATGTCTTCTTTTTGTTTCTTTTATTTTCTAAACTTTTTACATATGTCTCCTTTTTCTCCAATTGATCCCCCCAGCCCCTTTCATCCCCAATCAATCACTTTTTTATGAACAATAACCAATCTTAAAATTTAATGAAGAAAAGTTTGTTCACAACAGCAACCAAAAACTCCAGAATATATAAGGTAAACTTTTTTCAAAGTTTGCAATACTTAAGTAAAAAAACAAACAAACAAAAAACAGTGAAAAGTAACATATTACAGAAGTCTGTAAAGTCTTTTAGAGAAGAGTTGAATATCTGCTACATCGTGCTCCTAGAGAAACTCAATAATTTTTAAAATGACAATTCTTTCTAACATAATAATATTAAAGATCTCAATCAAAACAGTAATGCAGTGTAACAGAATATAAATCATAAAAAATAATCCATGTCTATACAGGAATTAGATGGATAAACAAAATAAAACATAAAAAAATAAGTCATAAGGAAAGATAGAGTTGACTGTTTTAAGTTTTCCAGGGAAAGAGAAAGCATAAGCAAAATTGAATGGCAAGAAACTTAATGAGAAAAAAATAATTGCAACACAAATGCAGAGACTTAACTATCCATAATTTTTAAAAGCTTCCCCAAATCAATTTAAAAAATCAGTTAATTTTAAAATGGACAAACTACATGCAGAGGCAATTACAATTTCTAAAATGAAAGATGTGAAATTAAAGCAATTAAAATTTCTACTCTTGTATCTTTCAACAGCTGTTATGTAATGGAAAATGAACGCACTATACTTATATAAAGCTATCCATATTAATCTTAGTAAATGTTAAACCCAACTTATTACTTTAACCTAATTTTTCTTTCAAAACTAGAGCTTGCATATTAAAAGGGTGTTTTGTTTTGTTTTCCTATACTTTGCAATTCAGGAGTTTGAACCTAAGGAGCAGCCTGATCTTCTAGGCCCTGGCTACCACCAACTGCCAGACACAGGAATTCAACCAGATGGCCAGCTCAATGACACTGACCATGGGAACCGGAAAGGACACTGGCTGCACATCCACAGCCTTGCCCCCCAATCTCTTTGTTTTGCTTTCCTTCTCTATCCTTATAAAAATCTCCACCTGCACTGAAACCTTAAGAGGGATTTTTGAGGACTTCTTCTCAAGATGCCAGCACTGAAATAAACCTCTTTGCTTTATCACTAACACTTGTCTCACAAGTTTGGCTTTCACTGCACAGGCAGCTGAACCTGGGTTTGTTTGATTACAGTTGTATTATAACCCAGAATGTCATTTCAAATTTTTCAAAATATTATCAATAAAACCAAAAATTTGGGAGATCTGTTTTTTGGGAAAATTAAAAGCAGTAAGTTTGGATATACTTAAATTTTAGGTGTGCATTTAAATTTTAAACTTGAAAAACATGTATGTTAAAATGAGAAATGAACAATCAATATCAATAGTTAATTCTGCAGGTATAGTGGCTTACCTATTGAAAGCCAGAAGAATTAATATTTGTCAAGTTCTATAATACTTTAAATAACCAAAAACAAAAAAAATGCCTGATTCAGTTTTAAATTAAAAGTGTTTTTTTATTAATAAACTAATAATGTAATAATCAAAGTTTAACAAAAGATACTTAAAGATGAGAAGATTCTTTGCACATTAATGGGTTAAACTTTTTTTTTGAGAGTTTGGAGTCACACTTTATTCACTGAGGTGGGCTCAGAGAAAATGAATTCAAATTCTAAGCAAAGCTACAAGCAGAACTTCCCTCTTTATTAAAGAGCCAGCCCTATGTGTACTTAGTGTATCTCCCTGGAAGCTTATGGCCTTGAAAACATTTTTAGCAAAATGGCAGGCACAGTTAGCAGACAGACTCTCACTAAAACCATCCTTCAGAATTTACAATCTTACATATGCCACTATAATGACTGAAAATGATGCAGACTATACCAATTCTTATACAAGATGTTTCTGGAAAATAAGATAGTTTTACATTGTTCCTTACCTGATTTCCATATAAAATCGGTTTCCCTAATATACAAATATTAGGAGAGTCCGGCCAGTGTGACTCAATGGTTGAGCATTGACCTACAATTTCATTCCCAGTTAGGGCACATCCCCAGCTTTGGGGTTCAATCCCCAGTAGAGGGCATGCAGGAAGCCTCAATTTGATGATTCTTCCTCATCATTGATGTTTCTCTCTCTGTCTTCCCCTCTCTGAAATCAATAAAAAAATATATTTGAAATTTCATATATATATATATATATATATATATATATATATATATTAGGAGAGTTTCAGAAAAATTCTGATCAAAAGACTTAAAGGCTTCAGAGTATAAGCAAAAATCATGTTATTTTATCATCTCAAACCCAATTGAAATAATTTAAATAATTAAATTATTGATGGAGGGGTTGGGGAGAATCCGACCATTTTAACATTTTGAGTTTCTTGGGGATTGTCATTCCAGGCACTAACATACTATAAATTTTTTAAAGGATATTTATGGAAAAGACAAAGCATGAAATATCTGTGTGCTTTGAGCCACTGTACCCAGCTTTGTCTTGCCTTTTACCCTATCAAAATTTAAGCACAAATATATTCTTTCCCAACAGCAAATGTTTTTAGGTAACTTGTAAATAATCGTATTAAGTTTGTGCAGGCTGTATCTAAAAATTAAGTTTAACAAAGGAAGTATATAGGGGAGGTCTAGAAAAGAAGTAATTGACAAAGTGAAACAGAAAATAAGTCATCAGTTACTCTTCCTTCAACCAATATTTATTGAGTGTGGTTCCTATGCTCAGAACTGTTTGAGAGATAAACTATATGAGTGAGGCTCAGCCTTTTTCTTTTTCTTTTTTCAGAGTAATGAATAAATAGCACCAATTTTAATAAATTATTTAATAAATATTTACTGAATACTTACTAGGTCTCTGACATCATTGCTTAGTTACAGGAGAAACAATGGCAATAAAATTCCCCATTAATATGAAACTTAAGTTTCATAAGGGAGCCAGACCTACCTAGTGTATACAGATACCAGAAGATGATAAACACTAGAAAAACATTAGCTTCCTTTCTTCTTTTTAATTTTTTTCTTAAAAATATGTGGTGTGCAAAACCCTTCAAGACTATTAAAATGAAATGGCCTTATTGGAAAGTCTCCAGAACTTCCTGCAGCAAGTGAGGAAGGGAATGTGCATTTGCACTTGCAGTCAGAGCTCTCCTGCATGGCTCCCATCTGCTTGGTTCTAGTATCCTCGGATAACCCCAGCATCCTCACACAATGCCTTTCAACCAGTAGATATGTAATAAATATTTCTTGAATTGAACCAAACAACAGTTATTTGAAGATAAGGTCCTCATCTGCGTTAGTTGCAGTGGCATAAAAAGGACAATGACAAGACTAGTTAGTTACAGAGAATAGAAGGGGTTAGAACAGGCTGCTTTGCTGATGGGAAGGATCCAGTAGACAGAGAACGATGGATGATATGAGGTAAGTAAAAGATAACCAAAAAATAAACAAACAATGCCAGGGAATAGATAATTGCCCAGTATTTCAACTTACTAGCATCACCCAGCTACTTCTAGTTTAACGTTACTCATGGTCCCAGAATGCAATAGCCTTTTCCAAGTGACCATATCTTCCAAGAGTCACAGAGGAATCTGAACAAAACTGGGTCAATCCAATTCCCCTGCAACTTGTGACCTGAGATGTGGATGAATCAGCTGTGGGAAGCTGAGCTAAAGTGTCACAGAGAATCAGAGCCAAAGGTTGCACCAACACCGACAAAAGCCCCACGCAAACTGGAATAATGAAGAAAGACAATCAATGAACAAGTTTGTGCATACAGTGAAGCAGACATACAGAGAGAAGCAGAGATGAAAACCCAGAGAGAGAGGGAAGAGTGGAAAGAGAGAACACAGCTTGATGTTTTCCTGTTTTGCTTCTGTTCTCAGCTGCTGACTGTGATTCATTCTTATAACTCCATGTTTCCACAACAATCCCTTATTTTGGCATGATAAAATGTGAGCGGTTTTTATTTCTGACAACACAAGAATCCTGACCAAAAAAAATAACTTAATGGTAAATTATTTCAGACTCAGAGTACTCTAAGGACAGTGTAAGCCCCATTTGTAATTTTAACTTTTTTAGTGGCAACATTTTAAAAAGTAAGAAGAAACAGGTGAAATTAATTTAAGAATATAACTTAGGCCAATAGATTCAAAATATCATTTCAACGTACAACCTTTTCTTTTCAATTAGACATTTTATATTCTTGTACTAATGCTTCAAATTCCAATGTACATTTACACTTACAGCATATCTCCATGTGGTGATCCAAGTTCTAAATACTCAGTAACCACATGTGGCCAGTGGCTACCACATTGGGCAGCACAGTTCCAGAAGCTCAGAGGGGAGAAAAGACCAATCTGCATCCAGTAAAGGGGCCTTGGAGAACTGTCCTGTGGAAGCAGTGAGGGAAGATGCAGAAAGAGGACAGGTGATGGGTAAGTGAAGAGATGGACTAGACTTACGACATACTAATGACAATAGTGAGGTTTTGTACCAACATCATGCAACTCTTTAGGCAGATAACCTACTGTGTTGGTTACACATGGTTTTCTGAAACAAATTTCATTTCTAAAGGTGGAATGAACATGGTTTATCACCATCAGTGAATTTGAAGCCCCTCAAAATCTGTCATTTTGCTATTTGGGGGAGGATTTTGTGACCTTTCTAATTCCAAGGCCAATGATCTCTCTTTTATGGACTTAAAAACCCCTCAGGAAATGAGACTAGATTTGTTCCCAAAGTCACCATCTTTTGGCGGGGCGTGGGGGGGAGACATGTAGCTGCATCTAGGCTTCAAATTCAGAGGCCTCTCTCATAAATCCCTTCCCCTCATCTGAGTGTTTCTCGTGAATCCTCAGCATTTCTTGGGATATGAATTTGTTTTTTGGAACCTGGTGGTATGACTAAACTAGCACCTAGAAGGCCTTATTTTCTCATTTTTCAGGAAGTGGAGGTCATAGAAAAACTCCAGCATCTTCCAGGAGCTAGTTAGAAAGAACTGGGAGTGTATGGTAACCTCCAGTTGATCAGGTGGCCTAAGGCAGACACTACCTAGGAGAGCAGGGACTCTGTCTAACAGGCAGAGTCAGGAATGTGTCTTAGCTGTCTTTTGTCCTCCCAACACTGGACTGGGTGTCTTCATGATTAAATGATGAATAAAAGTAGAAGAAATTACCAATTGAATGATTGGGTGCAGTGGCAACTTGGTGTGAGTGTGTTCTGGTCCTTTCTGCCATGATGGACATTTGTGGGATGAAACCACATATCTGCAGTAAGCCACTATTCCTAACAGAGCTATTCTCTCCAAGGGCCCCTGAGAAACTGCACGAAGCCCTAGAGATCCCTGGCTTCCCCCCAGATCAAGATGAGTGGGCAGAGAGCTGTGGCCCTCACCATCTCTTCTGCCTGCCAGATTGACTCCAACATCCGCGTAGGCATTCAAATCCGGGCACACTGCTGCCCTCTCTCCTTTCCGCCAATAACTCTCCAATCACACTTTGGGCTGCTTGTTTTTCACATCGGTCCTCCCAGATCGGGCAACTAGGGATTCTGAATCGGAGTAATTTAATGCAGCTTTGCATTCTGCACAAATCTTACTCTGTTCTATTTAACCTTTCCACTAATTTCCAGTTCCCTGCCGCATCTGTTATTACGTCGTTGTGGGGCTCTTTTGCAATCATTCTCTCCCAGCTGTACTCTGGAAAAATGCAGCAAGAGAGACCAAGACAATCATGGGTGTGGAGAGTCTATTCTTTGGCATCAGTCTTCGCCCCCCGGGTAGCCAGTTTATGAGGGAATGACAGAGCAGCACAGAGCAGCTGTTCACCTCTTTACAGGTGGCAGACCCAGGCAGATGTTAAGAAGGAGAGATCCAGGGAATAAAATAGTGTGTTTAATTGTCAACACTGTTTCTGCTCCTATGAAACAAGTTGGACCAAAGTCCTGTGATGCTCTAGGTCTTAAAGCTTCAGTGATTTTCCCCATTTACATGAGTTCAAAATAACCAAGTTGTGGAAGCTCTTTAACCTTAGTACAAAAGCTGCAGAATGAGGTGTCGCTACCTGGTATGCCTGAGAAGATGGATTATTTTTAGGGTGGGCTTTTTGTTGGGTTGGTTTTTGCTTTGGGTGCTTTGAAACAGACCTATTGCATGTTTTATAGACTCAGCTCCCAGTTATTGGTGTGGTAGTGATTTGGGGCTGTTCTAACACGGTAGCTGAAATGAAAGCGGCTGCCCTGTTTTCTTTCTTCTTTTGTACTGACTACAGGCATGCTGACCACGGCTTATTAGCTCTTTGATCTTTTTTTTTTTTTTTTTTTGGAACATATGGTCAAGATCTCACCAGTGTCCAGCCTGGCAGGCTGAAATTCTGGTGGAGGCAGGCCCATGTGATACACTGCTTTGCTCTGGGAAAAGCAAGCGCTGTGCAGAGCAAAGACCGATGCATAGGAAACACGCCCACCAGCAGGAGAGAACGTGCTTTCCTCAGTGTCTGCTAACGTAGGACGGCTGCCTCTCTGTAAATTTAAAGAGCCATTTACTTAGAGTCATTTTCTATAAAAGACTTGAAAGTTCCAAATGTTCCCCAATACAGTAGAATTTGAAAGCTGTATTCATTTAAGGGAATCTATTTCACAAGTTAAAATGTGTTTCATTGAACCTGCTCTTGTTTCTTTTCTTTTTTGTTTTCTTCTTACTTACCTCTTGTTTTCTCTAAAACAATATCCATGTGGTACTTTATTCCATAAGAAATTAAGTCCATTACACACACCCCTTACATTTCAGCAACTCAGTTTCTCTTAATTGCATTTAAAAGGTACAATATGTATTACTAAAAAAATCACCAAGCAAGAATATTGTTTGCTGAGTTTTCAATATGACTTTATTCAAAACTCTGTCATGTTAATTAAACAAGTCTTAGTCATTTGTCATCTAAGCTTAGAATAATGCTTATGGTACCAATGTCCAAGGCAGCTATGAAAACAGTTCTTACCTTGGGGCAGCAATAGAGAATGATGCAGCAGTGGATAAAAGGTAGTAGGATAGTCAACAGGACTCTGATATACAGCAAGGTGTCAGAGGGACTGAATTTCAATCTGATTCTGGTACCTGCTGATCTTAAGTAGTTCACTTCCATTTTTCTGAACCTCATTTTCTTCATGTATAAAATAGAAATAATAATAAATGTATGTCACAGGATTTTTAATGAGAATTCAATAAAAATATGTGACAAGGTATGGTTAATTATGCAATGAAATTCAAATAACACATTGAATCTAATATGGGGGAAATCAAGTGGGAGGGAATATTTTTCAATTCTTATTCCTTACTTGGTTTGGAATAGTCTTTATCAGTTACCCCTCTTTGGCTCTACCAAGAGATTTTCCCAAAAGCGAGGGATATATCTTCTTCCACTTACAAACATGAAAGTAGAGACCATTGAGCCTGTAATTTGTTTATACAACATAAGCCTCAGACTTACTTTTGCTTGTCCTCATGGTACAAACAATCTGGCAAACTACTGTACCCAGCACTGTAAAAGCAGTTAACATACATTGCCTCACCTTCATGGTCCTTCTCCTCCTTCATTGCAACCATCACTGCTACCACCAGCCCACACCACTGCTGCACTAAAATTCTCCCTAATTCTAATATCTTCACTACTCCACTCTCATGCAGGAGCCCTCTCCCTGGGCCCTGTCCTCCACCTCCTCTTGTCTAGAAGCATCCTGAAGAGAAGAAAGAACCTCCTACCCACCACTCTTTCCTGTCAGACTGTCTTTGTTCCCAGTCACCAGGTCACTGCTCCCAACCCAGGCGATATTTTTATATTCAGTCCAGCAGTTTATGTTTGCATCTTCAACCTTCTCAAAGACTGAGGCACAGTTAGAGTTTTGTCTTGATCCTTTGTTCCATCTCTGATAGCGATGTCTGTATTCATGTCTATTACCCAAACATCTGAAGTTATAGCTGTAAGAAGATTGGTAGGTAGACTTGGGGGGGGGGGTTTAGTTGGGAGGAGTAAGATAGGATGATGTGGAGATTAAAAGAATGCTTATTTTTTAATTTTCATTTTGGGCCCATATTTCACACTTAAACATTTTTTGAAATAGAGTGCAAACACATAAGGTCTATATTTTGGTGACTATTCTGCTTATGTATGGAAGAAGATAATTCTGTTTATCTATTTAAGGTGGTGTGAAGATTCATGTGTTAGCATTTTTAGTTTACATTGGAATAGCCTAATTAAAAGTGATGAATCTCAAAGGGAAGGAGGGTCAAGAAGAGGTTAACCAAAGAACTTACATAGACATAGATAATAATGCTGCCAAGGCCTGGGGAGGAGGCAGAAATGGGGAAGAATGAACCAATGAGGGGAAAAGGAACATCTGTGATACTTTCAACAATAAAGATAAATTTAAAAAAATAAAAAATGGCATTGCTTTACCAACTTCTGCAAGTTGGCAAATCCTGGCTAGATGAGTCTGCTTCTCCATTCTATCCAATGTTCAGGTCTCTACTGAATGTATCTAAACGTGTAAGGAAGATATTTTTACCCTGGTAGGTGAGATTCTAATCCACCCTATTAAAATCCCAATTTGGCCTCTAGAAAAATTCCCTAAGACTGATTTCCTGTGAGATTACCAAAATAAAAACAAATGAAGGAGGGTAGCTAAGTGAAATAAACCAAATGAAGGAAAATCAAGAATCATATGATTTCATTCACATGTGGGATAGAAAACAGAAAGCAAAAAATGAACAAATAAGGCAAACACACAAACAAAGACTCCTAGAGACAGACAACAGTATAGTGGTTACCAGACAGAAGGAGACATGGGGGAGGGAAAGAGGGTAAAGGGGATCAAATATGTGGTGACAGAAAGAGGCTTGATTTGGGTGGTGAACAAACAATGCAATATACAGATTGTGTATTGTAGAATTACATACTTGAAACCTATGTGATCTTATTAACCAATGTCAGCCCCAATACATTTAATTAAAAAAAATTTTTTTAAGAAGGGAAAGGAATCTACCTAAAGAAGTTAAGAATGTTTGGAAAAGTACTCAAGGAGATTACTATCATAGCCTCTTCAGTTCACTAAACCACGTATGTATTGTGTTGCCACATTTTATAGCAAGAATGAAAGCCAATTGCAGTTGGCTCTTTCTCCTGCCAAAAACAGCTTTCTATGTGCAGGTTTCCACCAACTTTAAGTCCAGTTACCTCTACTTCTCATTGAACAACTCTTAATGAAAAGAATAGGGAGAGGTAGACTAGGATCACCTTTCACCTTCCACAGAAAGCCTGGTGAGGTCTTCCTCATGCTCTCTGTCTCTCCTAGCCTCACATTATAGTGTTCTATAGGACTGAGCTGCTATTACAGGCTCTTGCCTGGGTACATGAATGTTTTTATTGTAATCCCATTACACTGTAAGATAACAATAAATGTCAGTTGCTAGGAAGATTTCAAAGCAAAAGATTTCCAAAGCTGATATTAAGGACATTCTTGGTTTCTTAACTCACCATGATGGAATAGCATATGTAGCAGATAGTTAGAATCTCTCCACTGGCACCAACCTTTCACTGGCCTTCAGTTTTGTTGCTTCAGAGCAGCAGCTTCATCTACATCCAAAGATTCTCTTTCTCAGGGTAATTTGTCCAGGTAATCAAATCTAGTTAGTGTATTTACTTGACTGTGTTTATGTCAAGTAACTCCTTTCCACTTTTATAATATACTAGAGGCCTGGTGCATGAAATTTGTGCATGGGGGGCAGAGGTGTCCCTCAGCCCAGTCTGCACCCTCTCTAATCTGGGACCCCTCGAGGGATATCCAACTGCCCATTTAGGCCTGATCTGGGTAGGATTGGCCCTAAAGGGGCAGTAGGACATCCCTCTCACAATCCAGGACTGCTGGTTCCCAACTGCTTGCCTGCCTGACTTCCTGATTTCCCCTAACTGCTTCTGCCTGCCAGCCTGACTACCCCCTAACCACTCCCTGATTGATGCCTAACTGCTCCCCTGCCAGCCTGTTTGCCCCTTAACTGCCCTTCCCTGCAGACCTGGTCACTCCTAACTGCCCTCACCTGCAGGCCTGCCCCCCCCCCAACTGCTCTCCCCTACAGACCTGGGTCCCCCCACGTGCCCCTCCCTGCAGACCTGGTCCCTCCCAACTGCCCTCACCTGCTGGCCATTTTGTGGTAGCCATCTTGTGTCCACATGGGGGCATTCATCTTTGACCACATGGGGACAGCCATGTTGTGTGTTGGAGTGGTGGTCAATTTGCATATTACTCTATTATTAGATAGGACATGTTAGAGTGAAGCTGTTAGCTCTAAATGGGGTTCCCTTGTTCATGCTCATCTTATTTGGATGCTTCTGATTTCAATGCAGACCTTAAGAAGATTACAGACTAAAGTCATGTTTCCCAAGATGCATAAAATGGTGACTTATAAAAGTAACATCAGATGGCCTCACCAAAATTTGACTGTTAGAAGAATTCCCTAAAGTGTGGGAATTAATTGCTTGACATAGGTTGCTTTTGTTTGTAGGTTTGTATTTAAGTGCACAAGTCAGGACACTGATGGAAAAAGGTCTCCCAACGTCTTTCAGCCACTATTGAAATGTCCTCATGGAATGCAACAAGCTAATGTTTATAAGGAAAACAGCATCACCTCGAGAGCAGCACCTGTTGGTTTCCAAAGTGCTGTTCTCAGTGTCCATTTGCAATTTGATCTTGCAGAAAAGAAGGTCACTGTGATCAGTACAAACACAGTGGGCTAGGTTCACAGGTGTGGTCAGAGCCTCGGTCTCTGCTTTCATGCACTGTTTTAGATCTCCAGTGTGAAGGCAGGTCTTTGCTATGTGAGATAGTCATAGTGATTCCTCCCAGACTCCGGCCCCTTCTGAGTCTCAATCAAATGCCCATTATTGTCCTCCTGAGAAAATCATGTGCAATATCAAATTAGAAGCCAAATGATATTTTATACTTCTATGTTTGAGTTGATGTTGAATATTTTTAAACCACAAGTTTCCTTTAATATTTTGATGATTAATAAATTTAAAAAATCTAAAAACATAATATTTATCTCTTACTCTTTGGAACAGCATGGATGGACCTAGAAAATACTATGCTAAGTGAAATATGCCAAACCAAGAAAGACAAAGATCACATGATCTCACTTATTTGTGAAATCTAATGAACAAAATGAATTGAACCAACAAAATAAGACCTGAATCAGGGAGACATGAAACAGACTGACATGCCTCAATGTGAGGTTGAAGGGGGAGAGGGGGCAGGAAGAGATAAACCAAAGAACTTACATGCTTATATGCATGGCCCATGGACACAGGCAATAGAGTAGTGAAGACCAGGGGACAGGGGGGAAGGAGGTGGGAAAAGGGAGAGAAAATGGGACATATCTGTAATGCTATCAACAATTAAAAAATGTTTAAAAAATAAATTAATCCCTACAATCGAATCACATATTTAATATCAGTATAAGTAGGTCTCTCTCTTATACACACACTCATTTGCCTTTGGAAAATAATATAATGTTTTGGATTCTATTCTAAGTTTTCTAAGCAGGGCTTCTACAAGGTGAGTGATTATAAAATCTCTCCCACATATGTTGTTAAATTCCCAAAGAAAGAAGAGATATGAACCTTGAAACTACTTTCTTAGTCATTCCTGATTATCTCAGAAAGGAAAAGCAGATGCAAGCTGGTGCTGAGCTGAGCCTCAATCATTGCGAAAATATAGAGAGCCATTACCATAACCATTTAAGAAGTGGGATTTAATAAAGTTGAGTCTAAGGTCTAGGACTAATTTTCAATGATCAGAGGAAAGTGCTCACCAAAGATTGCTTCAATGTGAAGGGACAGCTCCATGTCAGTACATGCCGCCTTCATGCTTCTCATTGACACTCTGTCATCATTGCTCCTCCATCACCACCTTACCACTTAATCATTGATACTCCATGACTTGATAATAAAGGTAAGTGGAATATATCTCAGGGTCTAAGTATTAAGTTTTCTATGAGGTTTTCCATGTTTCCCCTCACTTTTTCTATTTTTTCCATATCTTCATTTGTCTCCTTTCAGGTTACCTCAAAAAATAACTCATCAGGCAAAAAAGAGTACCCCTTTTTCTTTAAAAAAAAAATATGGTCCCATATAAGTTGTTGGAATATTTTTTCTAGATCTGTGAAATATACCACTGGCATTTTAATAGGAATGTATTGAATCTATACATTGGTTTGGGTAGTATGTACATTTTAATTATATTAATTCTTCCATTCCCTGAATGTGATATATGCTTCCACTTATTTGGATCTTCCTCAGTTTCTTTCTTCAATGTTCTATAGTTTTCTGAGTGCAGGTCTTTTACCTCATTGGTTAAATTTATTCCTATGTACTTTAGTTTTTGTTGCAATAGTAACTGGGATTGATTTTAGTTTCCCTTTCTCATAGTTCATCATTGGTGTATAAAAGTGCCACTGATTTCTGAATATTAATTTTGTGCTACTTTGCCAAATTCATTCATTAGATCTAGTAACTTTTTGGTGGAGTCTTTAGGGCTTTCTGTGTATAATATCCTTTCCAATTGAAAAGAACCCATAGGACATAGCTATGAAAATGATATCTTTATTCAATCTAATTAAGAGAGTTTGCTGGAACAGACCCATCAGTTCCTCACTGTCGCAGGAACCCACATGGTCTTGGAGTTGTTCTCTGCAAACACACAAACACATTCTCGACCAAAGGTTAACAAAGGGATCCTCTCTGCAAAATAGACTTGGGATTCTTTTTATTTTTGCCTAAATGATTTTCCTTTGGCTTATTTTGACACCATGTGTGTGTGTTTTTATGGGTGTCCTGCAGCTGGTTTTACAAATGGAATTTTCTTTTCTGGAGTAAGAATTTTCTACATGTATTTTACTTATAGGATATTTTTCCTTACATGATATTACCCCACTGTCCCCCCCCCTTTTTTTGGTTAATAGGGGCTTTTGGAAATTTTATCTTGCAGTCTGTTCCAGCCACGAGGATGGTCCAGAGATGGCGGACGCTGACGACACCTTGCCATGCTAGCAGTCGGCAGCTGTGCGTGGCTGCAGGCAGCCCAGGACCATACCAGAGAGGATGGATCTTGCAGTGTCACGATGTGTCCACCATCGGGATACCATTGCTGACATGTACACATGAAGAACTA
This sequence comes from Antrozous pallidus, assembly GCA_027563665.1. NCBI lineage: Eukaryota > Metazoa > Chordata > Mammalia > Chiroptera > Vespertilionidae > Antrozous > Antrozous pallidus. The sequence continues at coordinate 46,374,372 of CM050511.1, read as the reverse complement.
TTTGACATTGAAACTGGGACTCAGAACAGTTGGACATTGAAACTGATACTCAAACTTTTTTTGCTCTTATACGTTTGTTTTCAGTATGCAGAGGCAAGATATTTTTGAAGAAAAGAAACAGGGGAGAGTGATTGATATAGAGGCAGGGTGGCCTCGAACAGGCTGTCAAGCTACAGGGGGAAGGCTGGAGTGGAGGGGAGGCAGATGCTGGGGGAGATCAACGGAAGAACTTGTATGCATACATATGAGCATAACCAATGAATGAAAGACTCTGGGGTGGGGAGGGGGGCAGGTGGGGACATGTGCTGGGGGGTAAGGGAGGCTGGGGGTAGGATATTGGGGGGGAGGAAAACATATGTACTACTATTAAATATAAGTTATATTGTAAATAAAATTTTTAAAAAAGAGAGAGTTTGCAAAGTTGTCTCACTAGAAATTTCTTGAGGGATTATTTCCTTAATATTTTGTAACCAAATTTCTATAGTATTGCCCAGCATTTTTGTGGTTAAGAAAAGCAACCTGGCCCTAAAAATTAAGCACAAACTAAATAAAAAGCTCTAAAGTCTATTCCTGATTCTGATACTACTCTTTCATTGTTTCTGACTCTGTTTTTCCATATTTTTTTCAGTTATCTATAACCCGTTGAATTATTTTGTTCTATAGTTGTTAAACATATTGAAAATATGAGTGCTCCAGAAGAAAGATAAATTACAACAGACAAGTTCATGATTAGGGTTACCTAATCCATTTTTTTCACTTGCAAAAATATCAAAAAAAGAACTATTTTTAGTAAGAAAACTTATGCATCCAGAAATCAAGCATTTTCTGATGTTTTTCCTGTCTCTCAGATGTGATAGAGTATAGTTCCAAGATCCCACATAGATAAATTTAGTCATACAAAGACACACGTGCATGCACATCCACATGTGTGTGCATATAAAATTAGTTTAAATGAAAAAATTATGTTCTGAGAGTTGTCAAAGCATCCAAATTGATTACATAAGCTAATTACAGGAAGATTATTACACATCTTAATATCTGCAAAACATTTATTTCACATTAGGTTTAATTGTAAACTTTATGTAGTTCCAGATACAAACAAATGTTAACTATTTTATCGGTTTGTTAAATATCAAGATCATATCTAGGAATTTCACCTCCAAATCACTTTCCATTCATTGCTGTACTTGGCTTATGACAATGGATAAAAAGAAACTGGGTAAATTAAACTTTTGAATCACAACTGTAAAGAAAAGTAGCCAAAAGATTCCACACTCCAACAGAAAACACCTAACTATACCCACACAAAAAAATGCTTTAGAATAATCTAAACATGATCCCACTTTTAATTTGGATATAAATCATATTTAAAATAACCACAGGAAGCAGTAGTTTTGTACCTTCTTTATCTTGGTCTGGCTTGTATGAACTTTGAAAACAGGAGTATATGGACTGACACAGGATAGGAGACATGGGGCACAGAAAACTTCTTGGATGTATTCCACTGGAAATATAACTATAAAATGCTTTTATTCAAAATGACACCCTCATCAATATACAGAAATATTGGTTTTTCTATACACTAATAATGAACTATTAGAGAAAAAAATTAAGGAAACAATACAATTTACTGTTGCATCAAAAAGAATAACAAACCTAGGAATAAATTTAACCAAAAAAAGGTGAAAGATCTGTACACTGAAAACTATCAGACATTGATAAAGAAATTGGAGAAGATATAAATAAATGAAAATATATTCCATGATCCTGGATAGAAAGAATTATAAGTCAGCAAACAACAAGTGTTGGCCAGGTTGTAGAGAAAAGGGAACCCTTATATACCATTGGTGGGAATGCAGACTGGTGCAGCCACTGTGGAAAGCAGCATGGAGTTAGCTCAGAAAATTAGAAGTTGACTCCCATTAGACCTAGTAATCCTACTTCTAGGAATATATCTCAATATTTGGAAATAGCCTCAGAGCCCATCAGCAGATGAGTGGATTAAAAAACTGTGGTACATCTACACAATAAAATACTACACTGCAGTAAAAAAGAAAGAGCTCTCACCATTTGCAAAAGCATGGGTGGACCTGGAAAGCATTATGCTAAATGCAATAAACCAGGGAAAGAAAGATAAATATTACACGATCGTATTCATTTGTGGAATATAATGAACAGCATAAACTGATGAACAAATATAGAACCAGAGGAAAAAAGATTTTAGAATATAATAGAAGTAATCCTATTATTTGCAGATTTTAAATATTTCTCACAACTTTTGTGATATTATACTATGTTAGTACAGATTTGGTAATGTTATTATATTTAAAATATTTTTCTTAAAATATTAATGTTTGTTGCATATAATATCATTATATACTAGAGCGCAGGGCACAAAATTCGTGCATGGGGTAGTGGGTCCCCTCAGCCCAGCCTGCACCCTCTCCATTCCAGGACCCCTTGGGGATGTCCAACTGCTGGTTGGACAAAACCATCAGTTGGACATCCCTCTCACAATCTGGGACTGCTGGCTCCTAACTGCTCACCTGACTGCCTGCCTGATCACCCCTAACTTTCCCCCCATCAGCGTGATCACCCTTAACCACCTCTGCCTGCCAGCCTGATTGCCCCCCTCCTATTGGCATTGATCACCCTCAACTGCTCCCCCTGCCAGCCTGGTCCCCCTTAACTGCTCCCCCCATGAGCCTGGTCACCCCTTAGTGCCCCCCTGCTGGCCTAGTTGCCCCAAACTGCCTTCCTCTGGCAGCCTGGTTGCCCCCAACAGCCCCCCTACTGGCCTGGTTGCCTCTCACTTCCCCCCTCTGCTGGCCTGGTTGCCTCACTGCCCCCCTGCCAGCCTGTTCACTCCCCATAGCACCCCTCGCCAGCCTGGCCACCCCCAAATGCCCCCCTACTGGCCTGGTTGCCCCTCACTGTCCCCCTCTGCTGGCCTGGTCAACCCTCACTGCCCCCCTCTGCCATCCTGGTCACCCTTCTCTATTCCCCTGCCGGCCTGGTCACCCCACACAGCGTGCGCTGGTCAGTTGTTTGGTCATCCCTCACTAACCCCCCTGCCAGCCTTGTTACCTTATGCAGCCTGCTGTTCAGTTGTTACTGTGAGGACATCATGACCAATTTGCATATCACCCTTTTATTAGTATAAATAAAATATTATTTTTGAGATATTAATGTTGATTGCATGTAACATTACCATATTTAAAATCATTTTTCTTGAAATATGAATGTTTATTCCTCTAACAATATATTTAAAATCGTTTTTCTTGAAATATTAATGTTTACTGCATGTAACATTGTTATTGAAAATTGTTTTTCTTTGAAATATTAGTTTATTGCATGTAACATTATTATATTTAAAATCATTTTTTAAATATATATGTGATACCTGAAAAAATAAAAATTAAATTAAATTAATTAGAAATGGAACTGCTTTATGACCCAGTAATTTTACTTCTGTGATTTATCCAAAGAAACCTGAAACACTAATTTGAAAAAATATATGCACTTCTATGTTCATTGCAACATTATTTAAAATAGGTAAAAAAAAAAAAAAAGCAGCACTATCCTTTAGCATTAGACATCACTCCAATTATCTGAAGATTTGGAAGCAGCCATGTACCCATCAATAGATGAGTGTATAAAACAGCTATGGTACATTCACACAATGAAAAACTACTTAGCCATTAATAGGAAGACAATTTTATCCTTTGTGACATTAGGGATGGAAATGGAGAACATTATGCTAAGTGAAATAAGCCAGTCAGAGCAAGATAAGTACCATATGATTTCACTCATATATAGAATTTAATGAACAAACTGAACTAGCGATAAAAATAGAAACAGACTCATAGAGAGCAGGCAGACAGCTATGGTGGAGAGCTGCGAGTGTAAGGGGTAATGGAGGGATTGAGCAAAAAAGAAAATAAAAGAGAAAGAACACATGGACATGGACAACAGCCTGGTGGTTGGAGGGTGGGAATGGGGGCAGAAGAGGAATAGGGGGAGTAAATGGTCATGGGGAAAAAATTAAGAAAACAATTCTAACACTAGGGCAACATCACCATTTTACTGATGACTAATAAACATCTTATTTTATGTGGGCTAAGGTCTAAATTTTATGTTATCAGCAGAGACTGACAAGCTGTTGCAGAAAGACAAACCACAATAACAGAAATACCAGTGAGATTACCAGAAGGAAACATTCCTGTCTATTTGAAGCTAATCAAGTGATAGATTTTGCCTTTGGTGCTAAAAACCCCTCAAAAATTCCACCCAATTGCAATCTCCTGCTAAAATTAAAATTTAGCAAGTTACTGGCTGGACCATAGTACTCAAAAAGAAAATTTTAGGTGATTGTGTGTTAAAACATTTAGGTGATTGCGTGCATTAATATGCAGGGGGGAAAACCTATATAATAAAAGTCGAATATGCTAAGTGTCTGGTTGTTCAGTTGGCTGTTCAACCAATCAAAGTGTAATATGCTGATGATATACTAACGCTATGATGTGTACTGATCACAATGGGGCAGACATTCACCTGGTCGACCAGTTGCTATGATGTGCACTGACCACCAGGGGGAAGACACTCCAACTGGTAGGTTACCTTGCTGCACAGGCCAGAGATGCCCTGGAGCCCTCCTGCAGTCCCTCCTGAGGTGGCCAACTTCCCACATCCCTCCCCAGCCCCAACTGTGCATTGGTGGAGTCCCTTGGCCTGGCCTGTGCCCTCTCACAATCTGGGACACCTCCGGGGATGTCAGAGAGCTGGTTTTGGCCCAACAGCAAAATGACAGTCATTATGACATGCACTGACAACCAGGCGGCTAACACTCAATGCAGGAGCTGCCCTTTGGTGGTCAGTGTGCTCCTACAGGGGGAGCACTGCTCAGCCATTAGTCATATATCCCCTGAGGGCCCTGGACTGCAAGAGGGCACAGGCCAGGCTGAGGAATCCTCCCTCGAGTGCATTAATTTCTTATACCAAGCCTCTAGTCTATATTAAGAAAAGGGTCATATGCAAATTGCTCAGGACGCCCTCACAGTAATGACAAAACAGCAGGCTGCATGGGGAGACCAGGCCAGCAGAGGTGCAGTGAGGGGCAACAAAACAACTGAACAGCAGGCTGCATGAGGCAACCAGGCTGGCAAGAGGGCAGTGAGGGGTGACCAGGGAGGCAGAAGGGGGCAATGAGGGCCTATCAGGCCAACAAGGAAGGTAGTTGGGGGTGACCAGGCTAGCAGGGGGGCAATAAGGGGTGATCAGGCTGGCAGAAGGGGGCAGTGAGGGGTGACCAGGCCAGTGGGAGGGGGCAGTTGGGGGCACCCAGGCAAGCAGAGGTTGCAATTAGAGGGTGATTAGGGAAGCAGAGGTGGGGAAGTTGGGGGCCACCAGGCTGGCAGGCAGAGGCAGTTAGGGGTGATCAGGCTGGCAGGTAGAGGCAGTTAGGGGTGATTAGGCTGGAAGGGTGGGCAGTTAGGGGTGATCAGGCTGGAAAGTGGGGCAGTTAGGGGTGATCAGACAGGCAGGCAGGCAGGTGAGCAGTTAGGAGCCAGCGGTCCCAGATTTTCAAAGGGATGTCTGACTGCCAGTTGGACATCCCTGAGGAGTCCTGGATTGGAGACTGTGCAGGCTGGGCTGTAGCCCCCCGCCCCCATTCACAAATTTCATGCATCTGGCCTCTAGTAAAACATAAAGGAGGAGAAAGGAATATAATAGATCAAATCTTCAAAATAGATGTAGTCTTAATAACCAGGCATTGTTAGTTCTTGATAGTGCCCAGCAATATTTCAGCAGTCTCTTTAGAAGACTTCCAGGTGCTCCTGTTTCCTACCCCAGGACCTCAGTAAGTAGGAATTCTGACAAAGGACTGTGCAAAGCCAGAAATGTGGGTCTATGTATATGTCAGAAAGAGAAAACTGTAGATGGGAAAAACCTAAGTTCAAAAGTCTGATCTTACTGAATGTTACTTACTTTTTTAAAAGTTATTTTCAAGCCTAAAGTTTACAGATATGAAAATATATATAGAAAACACACTTTAAAACACTAATGGAATTTTTTAAGTGCATACATATTATATGTATACTAGAGGCCCGGTGCACCAGATTTTTCCCTCAGTTCACCCTGCACCCACTCCAAATGGGACCCCTCAGGGGATGTCTGACTTCTGGTTTAGGCCTGCCCTATGGGATCAGGCCTAAACTGACAGTTGGACACCCCTCTCACAATTTGGGATTGCTGGTTCCTAACCTCTCACCTGCTTGCTTGCCTGATTGCCCCTAACCTCTATGCCTGCCTGCCTGATTACCCCTAACTGATGGAATAATCAGCCTGATGGAGCCCCCAACTGCCCTCCTCTGTTGGCCAATTTGGTTTTTATTAGTTAGTTTCTATGCCAGTCACTAGCAAAAGCTCCACCTCCTAGGCAGCCATTGGTTCCTCACACTTCACCCAGATTTTATTCTGATTGGTCTGTTTCTATGCCAATCAGTATCTCTGGGCCTATCAATGGGACCTGATCAGAAAGGCAGGGCTGATCAGCAACCCTGGTGGAGACCTGGAGAGAAATGGAGGCCTGGCTGCTGGCCAGACTTGGAGAGAAAGAGAGAGGTAAGTGCTGATCAAAAGCTGCCACAGAGGCAACGGATCAGTCCCTGTTTCTCTCTTCAAGCCCCTCTCTGGCCCTGATTCGCATCCCCCTCAGCAGTCAATGCTGGGACACCTGCCTGCAGCAGAAGTAGTTAGCACTGGCTTGCCATGGCAACCCAGCAAGACTGACTTTTGGTTGATTGAGCCTCATTATGGGTTGTTACAACCCAGGGTTTTTATATATTAGGATACTTACAAATATACATTATATTCCTTTTGTTGTTCCTCAATTAATTACCTTACCCTCTCCTAAAGTTCTGTGATGTCCTAATAGTGGACCATTGCTCTGGGGGTTTGAAGATTCATAAATAAATTTTTAAAAATCATAAAATACATCAGAGAATAAGTGACAGGATATTTGAAAAAATAAATAAAATTCAAGGAATGGGTTGATATTCCCCCAATGAGGACATCATTAGAAACTTATTTTCACACTATAAAATAAGACTGAAAAAAGTTATGTAATTAATGAGATTATATTTTTAGCAATCAAAGATGGATTTTTGAATTTTATATAACATATATTAAGATGTATTTCTTTTTAATATTACATTCCAAACAAACCTAGGAAAAAAAATACATGTTAGGACAATTTGACTGATAATTTAGATACTGTCAGAATGAAAAGAAAGGCTGGAAACCTCTGAATATCCAGAAAATTGGGAGAGAGAATGATGGTTATACAAGACAAAAAGGAAAATAAGGAAATATGAATGGCATAAGTAGAAACTGAAGCTCTAGGGACAACATCATCTCAGCCATTTGGAAAAGGACATAAATTAAATAGCAGGAATTTGTTTTATTTGTATACCATATAAGCAAGGACATTCACATGGCAAATATGTACCTGCATTTTTGCACAAATCCCCATATTTTCAATATTATTCTTACTATTCATTTTCAACTGTCTGAGTTTGATAATGAATTCGCCAAAAGAAATTTCCAGTGACCGGAACAGATAGATTTATAATTTCCCTTGAGATCCCAAATATAAATTCATTTTTTCTTAACTTCTAAAGGTGCATGTGCTTTCCACTTTTAAAAATACATTTTTGTATGATTTGTCTACTACTGGATGTTATAAATAGATTTTAGTTATTGCATTTTTAAAGACATTGAAATGTCTTTAAGCCTTAGATCAAAAGGAACTCTATTCCAGTTATGACTGAGTTCTTCACTAGCACATCAAGGTTTTCCTGGGGTGTTCAAGTCCCATTTCTAACCTATTCAGTGTGTTCTTTCTCTTTCAGGATATATTTTTATTTCATGACTTCTCCCTTCTCTCCAAGAATCCTCTAATTTATGTAATATTGGCTCACTTTTTCAGCAAAATTTTTATCTTCACTTGGAAAAAAACAAAAACCTACTGCCATTGCCACCTGTTGAACATTTCAATTTTCACAATTTCCTCTCAATAAAAACGCTGACCAGAATTACAATAATTCTGAAAGTGTCCTCACTGGCTCCTTATTTAATGCTGGAATAAGTTACTGCTGATGTACTATCCCTTTTGATATTTATACATTCTAAGACTGCACTTTACTACTGCCAAATCAAATGCAGATGGTTTCAATGTAGAGCCACAGTCTTCCCCAGGTCTCTTTCTTAATCAGTATTCTTTCTGGACTGTTCATTTCAATCCCTGGAGTTTCTGGTCAGGTCTTTGTAGCTTATCAGTTCTCTACACAAACCACTTTTCCCTCTCAAAGAGTGAAACACTGAGATTATTACAAAATGGCCCTCTTTATACCATCAAAACCACGATCCTTTTGCATTTGTCATCATTCCAATCACTGTTTCAAATGCCCATCCCTAATATATCATGCAGACATCATTGGGTTGGGTGTAACAAGTAGTTACTTAACTTCCTTTCTCCACCCACCAGTTTTCAACATTTGCCGTATTTTTCCCATCTGCAGATAAAATGTTAATTCTCTCCTCCCCATCTTCTAACTTAACTAAGATGAAACACAAACCTGGTCCTCAACCTTCTCAGCTAAAAAAACTTCAAAAAATATGCGTGATATAGTGAGAAAATATGGTGAAGGGAAAGATAATCTCACTGCAGATGTTGAAAATTTCCATGAACTCATTGAATGGTAGCCCTCTAAAAAATATGTCCATATCCCATAAACTATGAATTTTATTTCCTGTCTGAAAATGACTTTGCTGATGTAACCAAGTTAAGGATTTCAAGATGAAATCATCAAAATGATTCAGGTGGGCCCTAAAGTCAATGGCAAGTGTTTTTATAAGATGCCTAGCTGGTGTGGCTCAGCAGTTGATTGTTGACTCTTGAATAATGCACCAAGAGGTCCCTGGTTCAATTCCCATTTAGGGTACATGCCTGAGTGTGGACTTGATCCTGAGTAGGAGGCACGCAGAAGGTAGCCAATAGATGTTTCTTTCTCATCAATGTCTCTATCTCTTCATTTCTCTCAGACTAAAAATCAATACAAAATTTTTTTTAAAGAGAGAGAGATAGTAGAGGAAAAGGTCATGTGAATAAAGAGGCAGAAATCAGAGCGAGGCAACCAACCACAAGCCATAGAACACCTGGAATTACTAAAAACTGGAAAAGGCAAGAAAAAATTCTCTCTTAGAACCTTCAAAAGGAGGATAGGCTTGCCAACACCTTAAATCTCTCCAGACTGTGAGAGAATAGATTACTTTAAGCCACCTGTTTTGCAGTAAGCAGCCTTGGGGAACTAACAAACCCATTATAATTACACAGAGCTTTTTCAGGAAGGAAACACTCAAGTCAGGAGACTATGAATGTAAATACTTACTAGGGTCACAAAATTTGAGTCACTTATGGTTCATTCATCCAGTAAGTATTATTTACCAGGCCTTGTGCTAGTGAGTGGGAATATATAGGTAAACAAACTTTTTTTAAATTTGGTGTTGTTCCTGCCTAAATAGAGCTGATGTGGCCAGTGTTTCTAGTCCATAATGAAACCAAAGACAACTTCAATTTCTAAAGGAAAAATAAATCTTGGAAATGCTTTTTAACTGGCTATAAATCCTTATTCTGTATAAACTAGAGGCCCAGTGCACAGATTCTTGCATTGGTGGGGTCCCTCGGCCTGGCCTGTGGGGATTGGGATGAAACCAACTCTATGACATTCCCCCAGGGAACTTGGATTACGAGAGAATGCAGGCCAGGCTGAGATACCCCACCAGTGCACAAATCTGTGCACCAGGCCTCTAGTATGCATATAAGATCTTTGGTTAATTTCTTTATTCCCTCCACCAACCCCTTTCCCTCTGAGATTCATCAATCTGGTCCATAGGTTTCCATGAAGTGCATTGAGCATCTATCCCTGGTGGTCAGAACACATCATAGCTACTGGTCGAATGGTCAAATGGTCAAACAGTCAGCCAATTATTTAGACTTTTACATATAGAGACTAGAGGCCGGGTGCACGAAATTTGTGCACAGGGGGCGAGGAGTATCCCTCAGCCCAACCTGCATCTCTCCAATCTGGGACCCTTCAAGGGATGTCTGATTGCCCATTTAGGCCCGATCCCAGTAGGATTGGGCCCGCTAAGATCGGGCCTAAACAGGCAGTCAGACATCCTTCTCACAATCCAAGACTGCTGGCTCCAAACTGCTTGCCTGCCTCCTTGCCTAATTGCCCCTAACTGCTTCTGCCTGCCAGCCTGATCACCCTCTAACCACTACCCTGCCAGCATAATTGATGTCTGTGCCCCGGCCAGCCTGTTTGTCCCTAACTTCCCTCCTCTGCTGACTTGGTCACCCCTAATTGCCCTCTCCTGCAGGCTTGATTGCCTCCAATTGCCCTCCTTGCAGGCCTGGTCCCTCCCAACTGCCCTCCCCTGCTGGCCTGATTACCCACAACTGCCCTCCCTTGCAGGCCTGGAACCTCCCAACTGCCCTCCCTTGCTGGCCATCTTGTGATGCCCATCTTGTGTCCACATGCAGGCAGGATCTTTGACCACATGGGAGTAGCCCTCTTGTGTGTTGGAGTGATGGTCAATCTGCGTATTACTCTTTTATTAGCTAGGATAGAGGCCTGGTGTATGGGTGGGGGCTGGCTAGTTTGCCCTGAAGAGTGTCCCAAATCAGGGTAGGGGTTCCCTTGGGGCATGGGGAGGCCTGGGTGAGGGACCTGTTGTGGTTTGCAGGCCAGCCATGCCCCCCAGCGACCCAATCGGTGGTCCTGAGATCTGGGATTTATTTACCTTCTATGATTGAAACTTTATAGCCTGGAGCAGAGCCAAGCCTCTTGCTTGCTCCGTAGCCACAGCCATTTCTTTTGGGATACTTACCTTCTATGATTGAAACTTTGTAGCCTAGAATGGAGGCCTAGGCGCTAGGGTTGCAGAAGCTTGGCTTCCTCCATCACCAGGCAACCCTAGCCTCTGCTCTCTCCAGCTCCAGCTCCATGGCTGCTGCCATTTCTGTTGGGATATATCTTCTATAATTGAAACTTTGTAGCACTGAGTGGAAGCATAGGCCAGCAAGGGCAGGTGGAAAGCTTGGCTTCCTCTATTGCTGGGGAAACCCGAGCTTCTCTCCTCTCCCAGTGGCCACAGCCATCTGGGTTGGGGTTTATATGCATAATTTGCTCCTGATTGGCTAATGGGCATGGCTGTGGGTGTGGCTTGGTCAGAGGTATGCCAATTTGCATATTACTCTTTTATTAGATAGGATAATAAGATGTAGATAAGTCTCTGAGCACACAGCTTTAAAAAGGAAATAATAAAGCACCTGCCCAAATATATTTTGGACTTCATTGAGTTTAAGACTTTAGGAAAATGGAAATTCACAATGAACTCTTAATTGACATTGGCTATAAAAATGAGTATGCCATTATATGTAAGAGCTTTTTTTTTCCTCCTTTTATTTATGTAATACTGGCTCATTTTATTCCTGAAGAGTTCAACATGCTTCTTGTGGCTTGAACAAAACTTTTCTTCCACACCTGGGTTGGACAAATTCGGGAAATTTATGAGGTAGAATGAATGTTGGAGATGACCTGCTAATCATACTCACATGTATTAATAATAACAGTGTTTATTGTGATGTTGATACTTTGCTAAGTGCCTTACACACAGAATCTCACTTGATCTACCAAAAAACAACCTTAAGAGGTTGGTACCAAAGCCTCAATTTCTTTGAAGCCTGCTATTTACCTGCATTCCTGAAAACCTCATGCTCTTCCCAGGTAAATGGCCATGGGTTTGGAAGTTTTTGTAATCACCGCCTCTCTTATTGCCCTTCTCTCTATGCAGTCTTCTAGTCTTCTCTTGCAGTTAAATGGCCATCACAAGTTTATAAATATGCCCCCAAAGTAACTATGAATCCCCCCCCAAAATAATCTCCATTCTTTATTCGGTGAGCTGAACTTAAAAGCATCTCCAGGCTTAAGAGAGACTTTTTTCTAACAACCCACCCCTGCTTTGAACTCTGATGTTGTGTTGAGATATATATGCCAACATATTATCATTCATATTCTCTACTTCCTTCACCCCGTCACTTCTCTTCTGTGGATTATGGATTCAAGACCCGGGTTCTATGTTCAACTCCACTATTCTTTCATTCAAAATGTATTTATTAACTATAATAAGTAAATAAATAAATACATATTGTTCGGTAATATGTAAATGCTCTGAAGAAAAACAGAGTTGGGGATAAAGAGTGATGGGAATGATGCTATTTTACTAGTAGATAGTGTGGTCAGATGTGAGGAGTGAAGGAAGGAGGGAAAAAACCATGTAGGTATCTAAAAAGAGAGCCTTCAGGCTAATGGCACAGTGAGTGGAAAGTTTTGAGGAAAAAAGTGTGTGTGTTTTACACAGGAAGAAAATAAAGCCAGTGTGTCTGAATCAAGATGAGTGAGCATACAACTATGAGTATTGCTCTGCTCAATCCATAAGCTTTAGTTCCTCTGCATGCATTTATAGGTTAAATTTAATTTCCTGGTTTTTGACATAAAGTGGGCTTGGTCTGTGAAATTCTGAGTTAATTTTATGAATACCAGGGTCACGTGAGAAAGATCCAAGTTTTTGCTGAGACAAATTTATCAACTATCCATCTACTGTCATAGTTTTACAACCTTTTCCTAACATCTCTACCTATAAAGCCATTTTATTGAGTGAGAGAGACAGAAAACTTCAGTGTATCTCAATAGCTACTGTCTCTAGTAACTTGTTCTCTTGGTATGCATAGAGAACCCCAGAGTTCTAGTTCTTAACCACTTACATATTAGCATAGAATCATTTATCATATTATTTATGAGTCAACCTGGATAGCTACTGAGGTGCAGAATGGCTTGGGAGTAGAACTGAGAGTAAGGAGGATGAGCAACAATACAACTGTGTTCTGAGGGGAAAGAACAAGAGGAAAGCCAGATAGTTGTCTTCATATGAGCGGGACTCACCATGGGACTTCCACGTAGTCTAATCCTGGCAGCTCAGAAAGCAGCATGAGAACCCAAGTATGTACACAGCAGGCTGCAAATGATGGAACCTCTGCAGTGGACATCAAAATAAAAATAAAGAGGGAGAGGATTCCAACATAAATTTCCCTTCCACTTACATTTTTCAAAACTAATAGAATATATATATATATTTCAGCTACATCCTAATTTAAATGCCATTTCATATTTAACTTACACCAATGAACCTTTCTTACTCACCATCTAGCTGCCACTTGTAGGCCTCTTCTTTCTCCATCTCTTCTTCTATGGGTCCCCAGTCTACCTAAATCATGGCTACACAGAATACCATTGCCCACAATCATCATACCTTTAAGCAAAAGAGCAGGCATCTTTAATTCCTTCCAGTGTATTTAGACCACAATTTTTACTTGGGAAAAAGAAAAGGAAGACTCTTAAAGATAAAGCTAGCAGGACATAACTTTCTTGGTTTGAAATGGAAGACAACCAGAATAGGGGGGGAAGTTCTTAAGAGTGAATAGTTCAAATAGATAACTAACTTGAACAAATAATCCAAAAAAGATAATAATGCCCTGGCCCATGTGGCTCAGTTGGTTGAACATCATCCAATGCACCAAAAGGTCACTGATTCAATTCCCCATCAGGGCACATGCTGGTTTCATGCTAGATCCCCAATATAAGGTGTGCCAGAGAAAACCTATCAATGTTTCTAACCTCTCTCTCTCTCTCTCTCTCTCTCTCTCTCTCCCATTCCTCTCCCTTACTCTCTCTCTCTAAAATCAATAAAGAAATAAAAACACCAGTAAATTAACAATTATAAAAACATGATGTAGTTTTTTTAGATACAGCGGAGAAATCCATCTAAATATTCAAAGTAGATCAAGTAAATATATTCTCTGTTACAGAGCTCATAACCAACTCCGTAAGTTGCATTAGTTCAGAATTTGGGTTAAACATGATGTACACTTTTAGAACAAATAATCATGAGTAAGTTGCTCTCTTTCTTGTATTGCTACAAAAAAAATTATCTCAAAATTATGTTACTACTGGACTGCATTGAATAGAACAGTTGTTTTCACAAATTGGTGGCAGGCTTTTCAAGCCAAATTCTAAACATTCAATCTTCTATCCACCTGAAATATGTGGTTAGAAATGGAACAATATAAAACATTTTTAAATAATTCTATAGCCCTCTGTCCTTTTGATATTGATTTGCTCCAGAGTTCAATCCTTTGCCACTTCTTTCTTTCCCTATGCATACATGTCTCTGGGCAATTTTATCCATTTCCATAGCTAAAACTACCATCTAAATATTGATTAGTTGCAGACTTATTTCCAGCCCAGACTCATATGTCTAATGCCTGGTAGGCATCTATAAATATTCTACAGGAAAAAGAAGCAGAAGAAAAGAATGAATTAACATTTGTGGAGCATCTACAAAGCTCCAACACCTCCAACTTAGCTCATTATCTTTCATCACCCCCAAAACTCCACTTCCTCTTACATATGCTTCATGCTTTTCATGGCCCCACCTTCCCCCAACCACTGAAACCAGAAACTGAAAAGGCAACCTAGACTCCTCACTCTCATGACACACATTCAATTAGTTAGAAGACATTTTAGATTCTGCCTCAAAACTTTTTTTTAATATGGTCCTTTTTCTACATCTTTACTTCTACTGCAATAGTTCAGGCCCTTATAATTTTTTTCCAATGGATTTATGTAGCAACCTCAGATCTTCAACCTTCCTCTCATCTTAGCTTCAGCAAGCACAGTTATCAAAAATTCTAAGATATTCTTAATATCTTCTAACTAGAGGCCTGGTGCATAAAATTCGTGCACAGAGGGGGGTGTCCTTCAGTTTTACATAGAAGAAAAGGTTGCTTTTGTGAAATGGCAAAAGGAGACTAAAAAGATTAATGAAAATTTTGGAAGTGATTCTATAGAAGTTAGTGGCAAAGCTCAAAGAAAGGGAAAATGGGTGTTTTATTCTCTAGACCACACTGCCTCCCTGTGGGAGCTTTTCTGTGAAGGATATGCCTAAAGAAAAGCAAGTCCAATTTTACACAATTGTAAAGTGGTTGTAGCTAGATTCATTTATACCAGAAGTCCACTCCCAAATACTAGGCCAGGAATAGTGCCAGCAAGGGATTTGTTTTCTGAAAGGCTGATATCCATTTTTATGGATTTTTGTTCACTTAAAAATAAGTAGTCCTGGGAATGATTTTTGCAAATGTCAACAAGACCAAGAAATGAAATAACCATAGTCTAATTATTTTGTTTTACTACTTTGAATAAGTATACTTAGAAGTCTTAATTGTTTAACTTACTTAAGAGGAATATATGATCCAAGATCAATGTCCCTAAAAATCAAAATCACAGAAGGAAGTTCTTCATTTGCTATGTACTAAACAACATTTTTAACTTAGCTTTTTAAACATTTAATTACAATGATCAAAAAGTCAACATAGTCACTGAAATTAGTAATAGCACCCTGCCCATATATTCTCCTAAAAAAAAACATCAGATGCACTTTTATAAGTTAAAATGGCACAATCATTTTGAGAAACACCTCAAAGATCAATTTTCAATTACCTGGTAGAAGTAATTCATCCAGTGCTGCTTTACAAAAGAAAAAAAATCTTATGTTTGAGGCACAAAATACATTTTTCATTATTTCAGGTCTTATTTATTTAAACATGCCCCAAGTTTCTAACAGTTCACAGGCATCATTCAAGGACAGAAAATGGTCTTAGTCTTCTGTTTTTACAAAAGGCTTTGAGCAATTTCCAGAAATGAAGTAATTGCTAATGATCTACCTTAATGCAAATATTTGAAGGCTCTGCTTTTGAATTTCCGGAATCTCAGAAGTATTCACATTCATGACTTGTCTATTTCCTGACCAGTTCCCTTTGAAGGGGTTCTGGGATCCATGCTATTATTTGAAATGTCTGGCTGTCTGTAAATAGTGCTGATTTCCTTGATGTCTGTGAGGCTGCTTTCTTTCTATGACCTTTACCTGCAGCACCTCTCACTGAGGCCACATATTCCCTGTACATATCTGTGTGCTCTGGTCCATGCATACGGTCCTTGTTAGATGAGTTTACTGCTTCATCTTAATGGAAAAGGACGCATAGCCATAATATCAACTTTTAGCCGAATCTACGTTTTTATTTTCTCCAAGGGTCAAGTTGTTTTCTTTACTGCACGCACACAAATAAAAGCTTAAAGTAATATTTTCTTTTTAATGATGGGCAATGAAAGTACACATGCCATCCATATGACAAGCATGTGATTTCTGCATGTCTGCATTAGTACTATTAGAGCAAATAACTCAGGAATTAATAAAGACAATGATGTACATAATGTTTTCTCATGAGCAATCAGAGCCATGAATTTGAGACAGGGCAAGAGAAAGGTTAGCCTGAGAGGAAGCTAAGGAGTGGGGCTGGGAGGAAGCTGAGTGAGGGTCGAGGGGGTCGGGGCGGGGGGGGGGGGGGAGAGAGCTAAGGAAATCTGCCTGGCACCCTCTCAAAGAAGAGAGGCAGACAATTATATATTTTCAACTTAAGCCAAAGGAAAACAATGGGTTGCTGACATGAGGGGAAATATGGAACAGGAAGTAAAGCAAAAATATTTTTCCATTTTCTCTCCCTTATCTTATCAAACTAGGCTTAAAAGATACAGAGGAGAGATTGTCCTTCTGAGACACAACCTGGACTTAATCTGGAATTTGTCACTAAATAACTGTTTGACCTTGGCCAAGTCAATTTCCTGGGATTGAGTTGCCTTATATTTGAAATAATAATTAGACAATTCCAAGGATGGTTTGAGTTCTAAAAATGAGAAACACATTCAAACCCTGATTGATGTGGCTCAGTTGGTTGGAGTATTGCTTCCCCCCAATTGGTATATGAGTTCCTAGTCAGGGCACATAACTAGGTTTCAGGTTCGATCCCCAGTTGGAGTGTATATGGAAGGCAACAAATCCATGTTCTCTCTAACATTGATGTTTCTATCATCTATCTATCTATCTCAAGTCAATAAGTGACTTTAAAAAAAAGCATATTCAAGGACAGTTGGAGAAGACTGTTCAAGATAATTCAAGTTATAAGTCATTTCTCACTTTTTAATATTGAACACAATCTTCACTTTGAAAGTTTACACACCCCTGAGATAATATTTTACTTATTTTCATTAGAAATGGATGAAGGGGCTGGGAAGAAAATAGACATAGAAGCAAAAGAAGTAATCCAGGATAGAAATAATTTGTGGGGGATGGGAGAGGGAGGTGGATAGATAACCCACTGGATAACAGAGAGAAGAGGAGGGAGACCCTAGAAGAGGGAATGCATGGAGACCCTATAGGTAGGTATGTATTATCATGGTACATGCAGGTAGCAATAAGCTGTTTGGCACTGATAAATCTGACATGTAAGGAGCTAGAGAAGAATGTGTTCTGTACTAGGGAACATTGACTTTATCCTGCCTCTAATGGGACTTCTGTGGGGTTTAAGCAGATTAGCGGAGTGGGTAAGAACATGGTCTCCAAGCCAGGCTGCCCAAGCCAAATCCTGGCTCTCTCACTTGGCATTTGGTTCAATTAGGGAAAATATTTTATCATTCAGTGTCTCAATTTCTTCATCAGTGGAGTGTGGATAATAATAGCACCCATCTCATAGGGTTGTTGTTAATATCTGTGTGAGCTGATTTCTAAAATATCTGTGTGAGTTGATGTTTAGACCAGTGCCTGGCACAAAGAAATTACTTAACAAAGATTGATTGTGAGCATTAACAATCGGATTTTCAATTTAGCCATGTAATGCAATGGGTATTTCTTAGTCTCAGGCATAAAAATGTGGGGGACTGAGATAAAAGTATGAGGCAGATGTTGGACTGAGTATTTTCTATAAAGGATATTATATTGTTTTCTCCTCCAGCCCAAATGATAAAGCAAAGACAAAATGACCTATTGAGACTCAGACAGGACATATGTTTGGGGTTAATAATAGATAGATGATTGGAAATTATTTATACTGGTCAACATGACCTCGCTGAAGAAATGTTTTTATATCATCCATTACTAAAGTTATTTTCCTAAGTCAGATTAATCATGAGGTGAAAATAGCTATCCCCTAATAAGACAATGAAAATGAGAGCACTCTCTTCTATTATACAGCTTCCAAATAGACAATCCAGTAAGAAGAGAGTCTTGCAATACTAGAATAGAGCAAAAGCTGGGGATCCATCTTTAGATCTCTGAGAACTAAGCCCTGGTAAGACAGTAAGACTCATGTGAAGGACACACTGCCAACCTGCTGGGTGATGGTTCCATTCCCAAATCCACTCCTCTTGCTTTCCCTGGTCAGTAAACATAGGAACCCTCACAATGAACACATGAACTGGAATGAGTCTTTAAACTCATCCCTGCTATAAGCAATTCTATGGGGAAGAACGTATATACCCAAAAGTACTTAACCTGGCATCACAAGTAAAAACGTGGGAGTGCTAGAGGAAGAGGATAACTAATATAGATTCAATGTTTCCCCATTTATGTTTTTCTGAATCCAACAAATAGGTCTCTTTTCCATCTTTAAATAAATACCTAGAGTAATGAGTGCTAAACTTGGTCAAAGCATGCATGTGACACTTTCCAAAGTGACACTTTGGAAGAATTGAAATCTGATATCTTTCAATTACTCAAGGTACCCAAAAATAATTCCAATACAGGATAGAAGCTCTATGGAAGGCAGGGAAGCCAGTTAACAAATTATTATAAAAATTAAGGCCATAGATAATAAGGGGTGAACATGGAAATGGAAAGGCAGGTTTAAGAAGAGGTATCTCTCAATTACTCAAATTATCCAAAAATTTCATACTCAGCCAGTGTGCAAAGGCAGCAATTATATTCTCAAGGACACAGGAGCTTAGAAAACACACTATTCAAAGACCACTTTGGAAAGTGTCACTTAGAGATTTCTTCAGCAAATATAAGTGAATCAAAATAAGAGATAATTACCTTTAAGGTGAATTTTTATGTTCTTCTGACTCAGAAGTATAGTTGGATGATGTGCTGTCAATGGACTCTGCAGTCTGGGGAGGAAAGCTTGACCCTGCTTCTTCCTACTTCTACCTGCTTCTTCCTCTCCATCCCCAGATCAGAAAGTTTACCTTGAGCCACCCTATGGTCCCACAGTCCAGATGATAGCTCATCAAACAAAACTGATCTGTTACTGCCTTGCAACTAACAAATAAAGCATTTAAATAATTAGACATTGTGCTGAGAGAATAAATAAAATCTATTTACCCTCCAACAAAGAACTTTATAGGCCAATATAATGACTATTTCCATTGCAAAGGAACTTGAATGGTGATTTTCTGTAACATTAAAACCCACATTATCCACACAAAATTGTAGGAATTTTTTCCAACGGAAAAGATTAACAGAACTGCTGCAGATGTTAACTTCCTAATCACCTCTTTGTGCCATCTCTTAACCGTGAGGAAATACAGACATGCTAACTGTGGCTATCTCTGGGACATAAATTTTATTTCTGTATTGCACAATTTTTCTACCATGACCCTGGTATAGATAAACTTTTTCAAATAGCATAAAGAATTTTGTACAGAATTATTTAATCACATATTCTGAATATATATTAAATAGACTGTTATGATAATGATGTTTATGTCTGGGTTATAAGACAATAGATGCACATTTTCTTCCTTTTCTTTCTGAACTTTCCAAAGTATCCATAAAATATTATAAAGCATTATATAATTGTATTACATAATATATAACTGTATTCTATAATAATTTCATTTTATGGGAGGAAAAAAATTTATATTTAAAAACTGAAAGGAGTGGGAAATAATATAAAATAATATTGTGACCTCAAGTCCATTTTAAGCATTCAGATAATCATGGCTGTCTCACTCGGAGTCATTAGTATGGATGATGACTAGCAATGATGTCAAAAAAGTCAAGGGAAGAGAAAGTTAAGGGTAAATAAAACATAATCAAGTAATCAGGTACTACAGAGGTCAAGAATATCAAGACTTAGAGGTCTCCATTGAAAATGGCAAGGCAAACTGTTCTCAAACTGCCTGGTACTAGCACAAGAACAGATATATAGACCAGTGAAACAGAACAGAGAACCCAGATATCGACCCAAACCACATGCCCAATTAATATTTGACCAAGGAGACAAGAACATACAATGGAGTTAAGACAGTCTCTTCAATAAATGGTGTTGGGAAAATTGGACAGATACGTTAAAAAAAAAAAAAATGAAACCAGACCACGAACTTACACCATACACAAAAATTAACTCAAAATGGATAAAGGACTGAAATGTAAGACAGGAAACCATAAAAATCTTAGAAGACTCCATAGGCAGCAAAATAGCAGATATTTGTTGTAGCATATCTTTACCGATACAGCTCCTAGGGTAATGAAAACTAAGGAGAAAATAAACAAATGGAACTACATCAAAATAACAAGCTTCTGCACAGCAAAAGAAACCATCAACAAAACAACAAGAAAGCCCACTGCATGGGAGAACATATTTGCAAATGTTATTTCCAATAAGAGTTTAATCTCCAAAATTTATAAGGAATTCACACAACTTCACAAAAGGAAGATAAACAATCCAATGAAAAAAATGGGCAAAGCACATAAATAGACACTTTTTGAAAGGGGACACACAGAAGGTCAGGAGACATATGAAAACCTGCTCAAAGTCACTAATCATCCGAGAGATGCAAATCAAAACATCAATGAGGTACCATCTCACACCTGTCAGAATGGCTATCATCAACAAATCAAATGACAAATGGTAGAGAGGATGTGGAGAAAAAGGAACCCTCTTGCACTGCTGGTGGGAATGCAGACTGGATCGGCCACTGTGGGAAATAGTATTGCATTTCCTCAAAAAATTAAAAATGGAACTCCCATTTGACCCAGTAATCCCACTTCTAAAAATATATTGAAGAAAACAGAAACACCAATCAGAAAGGATATATGTAACCCTATGTTCACAGCAGCACAATTTATAATAGCTAATATTTGGAGATAGCCTTAAGGCCCATCAGCAGATGAGGGGATTAAAAAACTGTGGTACATCTACACAATGGAATACTACCCTGTGGTAAAAAAAAGAAAGACTTTTTATATTTGCAACAGCATGGATGGAACTAGAGAACATTATGTTAAGTGAAATAAGCCAAATAGAGAAAGATAAATATCACATGATCTCATTCATTTTTGGAATATAAAGAACATTATAAACTGATGAACAAAATAGAAACAGAGGCAAAGAAGCATCAAACAAACTGTCAAATTACAGTGGGAAGGCAGGGGAGGGTTGGGGGAGGGTAAGAGATCAACCAAAGAATTTGTATGCATGCATCCTATATAATAAAGAGATAATATACAAATTGACCATCATTCCAATACACAAGATGGCCATCCTCATGTGATCAAAGATGGCCACCACAAGATGGCCAGTAGGAGAGGGCAGTTGGGGGGAACTAGGCCTGCAGGGGAGGGCAATTGAGGGAAGGACCCAGGCCTGCAGGGGAAGGCAGTTGGGGGGAACCAAGCCTGCAAAGGAGGGCAGTTGGGGGGAACCAGGACTTCAGGAGAGGGAAGTTGGGGGGAACCAGACCTGCAAGAGAGGACAGTTAGGGGTGACTAGGCTGACAAGGGAGGGAAGTTAGTGGTGTCTAGGCCAGCAGAGGAGGTCAGTTGGGGGTGACCAGGCCTGCAGTGAAGGACAGTTAGGGGTGATCAGACTGGCAGGGCAGTTAGGGGCAATCGGGCCAGCAGGAAAGCAATTGGGCATCAATCAGGCTAGCAGGGGAGTGGTTAAGGGTGATCAGGCAGGCAGGCAGGTGAGCAGTTGGGAGCCAGCAGTGCTGAATTGTGAGAGGGCTGTCCGACTGCCCATTTAGGCCCAATCCCAGCGGAGAGTCAGACATCCCTCAAGGAGTCCCAGATTGGAGAGGGTACAGGCAGGGCTGAGGGACACACACACACACACACACACACACACACACACACACACACACACACACTGTGCACAAATTTCATGCACCGGGCCTCTAATATGAGTATACCCAATGCACACAGACACTGGGGGGGAAAGGGGAGGGCATGTGCCAGGAGGTAGAAGAGGTGGGGGCAGGGAGTCAATGGGGGAAAAGGAAGACATATGTACTACTATTTGTAATAATTTAAACTATAAGAATAAATACATACATACATACATACATACATAAATAAATAAATAGATTTATGAAAAGAAATGGCAAGGTAAGAGCTATTTCAGTAGAATGGTGGTGTTATCAATGTTGAAGTTCTTGTGTTCCCCAAGATAAGAATCAAGAGGAAACCCCAGATAAATTTTCAGACAGATTTTCTTAACAGATTAAGATTATTCTGGATCCCAAGGTTAGACAGCACAGAGGAAAAGAAGGTTCTCAGCAGGCTTGGGGGCTGGCTCTGCCTAGCTGCTTTAACAAGTTGAAAAAGGCAGCTTGTGGAATTTTCCATTTCAGGGTGGGGTGCCTTCCTTTCCCAGCTGGGTTGCCTGTAACTGTGTTCACGCCTTTGCTGTGAGGACAAACCTTGATCAACTATGCATGCAGGTTGGTAGTTTACGCAGTTAGAAGGGAGATAAAATGAGCTACCTCTGCATTTGTGAGTAGGGAATAGAGGAGTGGTGGCATTTTTGCATTCGGCGTTCCTTCTGGCCATCTCATGACCTTGGGGTCACAAACCCAGATCTCTATTCTTTCTCAGTGGAGGCAGAAATCAAGAGAAATAGTTTGGAGTGTAAAATGAAAGAGGAAAGGCAGGGACTTTAAAAAGTATCAGAGAGGTGGAGTGCTCAAAGTAGCTCTCATGGGGCAAAAGGGACAGTTCTCACCCAAAACATCTAAAGCAATATACTTTTGATTTCCTCTTCAACTACCTTCTGCACTTATCCTTTAAAAATCATCATCCCAAATCTATTTTATAAATCCATGGAGTTCTAATGAATCTTGCTCTATTTTTCTGCAGGATTGGCTAAACTCAGTAAGGTGTTCTATCCCCCTCACACAATGTTTGGTTCATGGGTGGATAGGGGGTCTACACTGGATCGAACACAGGATTAATTAAAAGTTTTGCCAGGCATTCTGCGACACTTGCCATCGCTCTGAAAGCCCTATAATATGCAATGTGAACTGTATCCCTCTGGAGTGATCCTAACAGATATTCTCTCCTGCTATGGAAAAAAAATGTGCTGTGAAGATATAATGTCTACAATCTTGTGTCCACGAAGAAAAAGAATAAGGACAGAGACACTATGTGAACAAAGCTGAGTGACATGAGGACAAATGGAGTAAATCACAGCAAAACAAAACAAGAGCCTAGACAAAATTTCCCATTCAGACTGTCCTATCTCTGGACTTTTTCAATAACATGAGCTAATAAATATCTTTATGTATTAATCTAGTTAAAGCTAAAGTTTCTAGTATGTGCAACAAACATCATTCTGATGGATCCAATGCCCTGCTTCCTTATTTGTCTTTATTGCAAACACTCTATACAAAGGTTTGGGTTTCATTTTTTTTTTTTAAGCAAGCAGACAAAGAAAACCACCTACATTGTCCAGAAAAAGGAAAGTGAAATTTAATACACTATTTCAAGAATTTATCCATTCCTGCAGCAAAAAGAAACACCAGCAGGACTTTGAAGCCCACCTTGCTGCAGATTCGGGCACTGCAATTCTGCTTCTTTTCTCCCTTCATATGCTCAGTCCCCAGGATGTGACCAACTATCAGGACCCTTAACATCTTGTTCTCTGCCTTTCTACCAGTATAAGCTCACGATTGTGTTTCACTTATTGAATTTCTTAGCTCAATGTTAATATTTCCATTTTCTCCTTTATATGTATTATTTCTGTATTCTCTTTTACCCGGTCTAAAGAAAGTGGAAAATTTTCTAGGTTAATTCTGAAAGTAGGCTTCCAGTTCAAGTTTCTTTCCTTGACACCACCATACACAGATGAGTGTTCTTTCCCCTCGACAAAATTTGTTGCATGCATCTCAATTTGAAGAAGTAAAAAGAAAGGAAAATACATGCTAAACCAAAAAGAATTTAGGGGAAAAAAGCAGCCCTCAAATCCTTTCTGCCACATTCTGGAGGGCATTAGCTTAATCCACTCTACTCAACTTTTGCCTTTAATCATCCTTTGTCTAATGTGAGGTTCTCTCCTCATGTGAAAATTGTTAGGACACACAAGGTAAAATCAGCCCAGATTTTCTTGGTCCTGATGGTTCCCAATAGTCCAACTTGCAGCCACACAAGGTCATGTTCAACATGAAGTGCAGTATAGTGATCCTCCTCCCCCCCCCCCCCCCCCCCCACTGAGAGACAAAAGTACTTCAAAGAAATGCTACTTGGAGAAGGGGAAACTTCAGCTAGATTTCTAGCTACATCTTTTTCCTTTTTATATATCCACTCCTCCCCTCCCCCCCCCCCCACACACACACACCAACTAAATACTGAACATCTAAGACATTTTAATCTGGACTCGGGAAAGTGACACCTTAAAGATATATGGAATAAAAGAAAAAGTTGAGAAGAAAATGTGTAATACATGTATTAACATCAAGAGGAAAT
The DNA here is from genome assembly GCA_027563665.1 of Antrozous pallidus. Taxonomy (NCBI): domain Eukaryota; kingdom Metazoa; phylum Chordata; class Mammalia; order Chiroptera; family Vespertilionidae; genus Antrozous; species Antrozous pallidus. The sequence continues at coordinate 46,349,613 of CM050511.1, read as the reverse complement.
TCTACTACTAAAGCTGTCTGTCATTATGAGCAGAAGAAATTATGTTCTATGGCCTTCAGAAATGCAGTTTTACCAGCTAGACTGCTAAGTAGTCTACTGACTATTAAGGTAGGTTTCTGGAACATGGCCTAGAAATATAAAAGCTCACAGTGAAGAATTCTTAAATCTCTATTGTTGAAAAAACATGAAAATGATTAACTTGCCCATCCTTACTTCAACATTGATTTCAAGAATACAAATAACCCTTAGAGTATTAGAACTTTTTAAAATCATACTACACACACTGTTTTAGTCATACAATAAATTTGGCTATTTGACTACTGATGTCCATTTTACAAAAGTTGCTCTCCTGTAAAAACCTTAAGTACTATATACATCAGGTCAATTTTATTTAGAGTGTGATGCTAGATCTCTGAATCAATTACTCTGGATTCTACAAAATAAATTGATTCAATATTGGCAATAAAATATAGGAAAATATACTTGATTTGTTTGATTTACAAATATAACCCTGGATAAAGACAAAAATATTTAAAGTGTTTTAAAATATTATCTAGTCCATATTTGTGTAACCCAGGGACTCAATAACTTTTATAATACCAAGAGCCAAGAAGAAATTATGAACAAATACTTTTTAAAAAATAGCTATAGAGCAAATTGAGTTATCTAAAGAAATCAAGTCCTCATACATAAAAATGTTAAATTAGATGCTGGTTAATTACACTTTTTTTTCCCTTAAACATTAATTACATGTGACCTATGTGCTTAAGAAATTGTTTTATGTGTCTCAAAAATGAAATTCTACTGGTTTGTACCAAAGATGTGTTCTATTCCTTGACACCCAGAAAAACACATTTGAAAGCCTTTTCTAACAGCTAGCAGTCCCTAACATCCTATCTAATAAAAGAGTAATATGCAAATTTGGCCATACCTTCGACACAGCCACAAGCCATGTTCGCAGCCACACCCACCAGCCAATCAGGAGCAGATTATGCAAATAAACCCCAACCAAGATGGCTGCCACCACTGAGAGCAGGAGTAAGGCTTGGGTTTCCCTGGCAACAGAGGAAGCCAAGCTTTCTGCCTCCCTAGGCCTCCACTCAATGTTACAAAGTTTCTATTATAAAAGATACAGAAATGGCGACAGCCACTGAGCTGGAGAGAACAGAGGCTTGGGTTTCCCTGGCAATGGGGGAAGGTTTCAGCCTGCCATTACCGGCCTAGGCCTCCACTCTAGGCTAGAAAGTTTCATACAGAAATGGCTGCTGCCACCGAGTGAGCAGAAGGCTTGGCTCGCTCCAGGCTACAAAGTTTCAATTGTAGACATAGATTAATCCCAGATACCAAGGCCTCCGCTTGGGTTGCTGGGGAGTGTGGCCGGCCGGCAAACCTCCACAGGCCCCTCGCCCAGGCTGCCCCTCACCCCAAGGGAACCCCCACCCTGATCTGGGACATTCTTCAGGGCAAACCAGCTGGCTCCCACCCATGCACCAGGCCTCTATTCTATTTAATAAAAGAGAAATACACAGATTGACCATCACTCCAACACACAAGAGGGCTGCCCCCATGTGGTCAAAGATCCTGCCCCCATGTGGACACAAAATGGCCACCACAAGATGGCCAGCAGGGGAGGGCTGTTAGGAGGTCCCAGGCCCTGCAAGGGAAGGCAGTTGTGGGTGATCAGGCCAGCAGGGGAGGGCAATTAGGGGTGACCAGGCTGGTAGAGGAGGGAAGTTGGGGGCAAACAGGCTGGCAGGGGAGCAGTTAGACATCAATTAGGCTGGCAGGGTAGCGGTTAGCAGGTGATCAGGCTGGCAGGCAGAAGCGGTTAGGGGCAATCAGGGAAGCAGGCAGATGAGCAGTTTGGAGCCAGCAGTCCTGGATTGTGAGAAGAATGTCCGACTGCCCATTTAGGCCCAATCCCAGTAGGATCGAGCCTAAATGGGCAGTCGGACATCCCTTGAGGGGTCCCAGATTAGAGAGGGTTCAGGCTGGGCTAAGGGACATCCCCCGCCCTCCATTTACGAATTTCGTGCACGGGCCTCTAGTATTAAATAATTTGCTATTCACAGTGAGAAACCATGTATATGGCATATATATGGTGCTGGCAATCAATACTTATACACATTTCATTCTATTAGAAATCTTAAGAAGTCAGAATTTTCTGTTACATGTTTTAATGTATGATTTGTGCTTCTTAATTAATGATCCAAAAATCAATAGCTGCTTATTTCAATTGATTCTCTACAGAAAAAAACCTGGGTGCATCTTAAAAAGATAAAAGGTTAAGATTGGTACTTTATGAGAAAAGTATCCACCAACAAGTTATGCTGGCATTTGTTGACTTAGTTGGCCTTAGTTCCCACAGAATAGCCTAGAAATTTCCAATTGCATAGAAAGAGAATTAATATCAAAGCATACCTTGTCTCTGTGGTTTGGATATAGTTTTATAGGCAAACTAAACTATGCAAATTGTCCTATCAAGTTATAGAGATAATAAGAGAAGCAACATAATTGATAAACATGTGCCTAAAATAATGTGTTTGTTTCAAGTCTAAGTTGTTTAAACCTACATACTTGAATATATTTACATAAAATAAAATTCTAATTCTAAAATAATAAGTCAAAAAATATATCTGATAAAGAAATGGCATTTGTGCAAATTTTCAAGGAAGTACATCAGGAAAAAATTTTTTAAAATATATGTTCCCGATCATTCATTGCACATTGTTTTTTGTTTTTTGATTTTTGTTTTTTAAATATATTTTATTGATTTTTCACAGAGCAGAAGGGAGAGGGATAGAAAGTCAGAAACATCGATGAGAGAGAGACATCGATCAGCTGCCTCTTGCACGCCCCCTACTACTGGGGATGTGCCCGCAGCCAAGGTACATGCCCTTGCCGGTATCGAACCGGGGACCCTTCAGTCCGCAGTCCGACGCTCTATCCACTGAGCCAAACCGGTCTCGGCGCACATTGTTTTTAATAAAATGATATGCATGTATTGAGCAGTTCTGGGCATTTATTTTTGCCATATGCCTTCTTATTATTACTAGGGATAATTCATGATATCACATCTTTAATTTATATAGTTAATTATATCAGTACATTTTAAAATCTTAGCATTATCACATTATTGAAATAAACTATACTGTTGAAAAAATTGTTATTTATGGTAAAGACTTATTTGCTAATATAATGGTGACTATGAGAAGATTAATAAGAACCTCAGTGTTACCATTATTTACTTTCTTTAAATCTACATAATTTTTACTTCCTGTTTCAGCCATAACCACAGAACCCACCAATAAGAAAAGCAGAGGGTTAGGACTCATACTAGGACCATGGCTTTGAAGAGGGCTGGTTAAGAATTAACTATCACTCTTTACTGTTTCACTAAGGCACCATGGTATGCTTCACATATCCCCTGCTGCTCTGCTACCACATTTAATATGCAGAACAATGGCAAGATCAGATACCACCCAGGCTCTTATCGGGGTCAGGAGAGGGACAGACCTGTGGCTGCTCATGGAACCCACATACTCTCATTTCCCTTTTCCAGAACCCAGCTTTGCCTTAATGCTCATCTGAGGGAAAGGCCTCCCATCACTGAGTTCCTCTCAGAGATTATTCCCTCCTCTTCTCCCTCTAAGACCCTTAACATATTTCCTCAATGGGTCCCACTTTCAGAAGCTCTATCTGGCTTTCTATATTGCCACAAACTTTTCCTGAAGCAAGGAAGCTGGCTACCTAGTCTCTTTGCAAAAGAGATAATAAAAGGGGGGGTGCAGGAATTAAACTATTTTAAATTAAATAAGTTCAAATATTTTTAAAAGTCTCCTATCACACTAACGTATTACTTAATAAACTATTATAGTATTACTAGAAACCCAGCGCATGAAATTCATGCACTGGCGGAGGTTGGGGGTTGTCCCTCAGCCCAGCCTGCACCTTTCCAATCTGGGACTCCTCGATGGATGTCTGATTGCTCATTTAGGCCCAATCCTACCGGACATCCTTCTCACAATCCAAGACTGCTAGCTCCAAACTGCTAGCCTGCCTGCCTCCCTGATTGCCCCTAACTGCTTCCGCCTGCCTGCCTGATCACCTCTTAACCACTACCCTGCCAGCCTAATTGATGTCTAACTGCTTCCCAGCCAGCCTGTTTGTCCTCAACTTCCCTCCTCTGCCAACCTGGTCAACCCTAACTGCCCTCCCCTGCAGGCTTGATTGTCCCCAACTGCCCTCCTTTGCAGGCCTCGTCCCTCCCAACTGCCCTCCCCTACTGGCCTGATGGCGACAACTGCCCTCCCTTGCAGGCCTGGAACCTCTCACTGTCCTCCTCTGCTGGCCATCATGTGGTGGCCATCTTGTGTCCACATGGGGGCAGGATCTTTGACCACATGGGGGAAGCCCTCTTGTGTGTTGGAGTGATGGTCAATCTGCATATTACTCTTTTATTAGATAGGATAGAGGCCTGGTGCATGGGTGGGGACCAGCTGGTTTGCCCAGAAGGGTGTCCTAGATCAGGGTGGGGGTTCTTTTGGGGTGTGGTGCAGTCTGGGTGAGGGGCCTATGGTGGTTTGCAGGCCGGCCACACCCCCCATTGACTCAAGCAAAGGCCCTGGGATCTGGTATTAATTTATGTTCTACAATTGAAACTTTGTAGTCTGGAGTGGAGCCAAGCCTTCTGCTTGCTCCATGGTGACAGCCATTTCTGTTTGGAACTTTGTAGCCTAGAGTGGAGGCCTAGGCTAGGGCTGCAGAATTTTGGCTTCCTCCATTGCCTGGGCAACCCTAGCCTCTTCTCTCTCCAGCTCCGTGGCTGCCGCCATTTCTGTTGGGATTACGTATCTTCTATAATTGAAACTTTGTAGCATTCATTGAATGGAGGCCTCGGCCAGCAACAGCAGGAGGAAAGCTTGGCTTCCTCCATTGCCAGGGAAACCCAATCTTCCCTCCTGTTCTCAGTGGTGGCAGCCATCTTGGTTGGGGTTTATTTGCATAATTTGCTCCTGATTGCCTGGTGGGAATGGCTGTGGGCGTGGCTTGATCAGAGGTATGGTCAATTTGCATATTACTCTTTTATTAGATAGGATAAAGCAGATTAATCCATAATTTTCTTTGATGCACTCTTTGTATAGTTTTGGTAGCACTTATAAAAAAACTTGGGGCTAAAAGAAAAGGGCCTTAAAGAGAGGCTTTTTGCTAAGTCTTCACTGAATTACATGCAAAAAATATTTTATCAGGTTATATAAATTATAGGCTTAGCCTGAGCATTTTAATTTTTCATCTAGACCAGTGGTTCTCAACGTTGCTTAAATATTAGAATCACCTGAGAAAATTTAAAACTCTTGCTCCATAAGCCATGACTTGGACTAATTAAATTAGAATCTCTGAAGTTGAGACCCAAGCATCAGTGGTTTTCTTTTAAAGCTCCCCAATGGGCAAAGCTGAAAACACTGATCTAGGCTCATCTGATATACAAGCCATCAAGAATTAGGAAGTTTATTCAACTCAAGTGTAGTCATAAATTTCATTTACCAAACAAAATAATCATAAATCTTCCAGTGAGATGCTTCACTAAGTTATGTAGAAAGAAAAATTCTAGAGTATTTAGTGTAAAATATTCTATATAATAAAAGCAAATTGACCCTAACAGCAGAACAATGGGAAACAACTGGGCGCTGAGACATACACTGACCACCAGGGGACAGATGCTCAGTGTAGGAGCTGCCCCCTGGTGGTCAGTGCGCTTCCACAGGGGGAGTTCCGCTCAGCCACAAGCCTGGCTGATGGCTGTGAGCACAGCAGCTGTGGCGGGGGCCTCTCCTGCCTCTGCAGCAGCATTAAGGATGTCCCACTGTGGCTTAAACTGTCAATCAGACATTCCTCGAGGGATCCCAAACTGCAAGAGGGTACAGGCCAGACTGAGGGACCCCCAGCCCCAGTGCACAAATTTTCATGCATTGGGCCTCTAGTATGTGCTATAAAGATATCCAAGTATAGAGGGTAAGCAAGGCAATTTCCATTTGAAATAGCTCCCTTTTACAGGCTGTATTCTAGTCGATGATAAGTAGGGCTGATCAAGGTAAAGTGATAGAAGTTATAAAGGACTTCCAACCTCTTCTGTTTCTTGACTTTTTCCAAATCAATTCAGATGCCACTTTCCCATCCCAATCAACTCCAGCCCCACTCCCTCTGGAAGGGCACAGGCTGAATTTTGAATTTTTGTTTGTTTTCACTCTATATCTCATTCATATCAATATGTTTGCTACCTAACTTCATTTTAGGCTTTGTTTTTTGTGGGTTGTTTTTTTCTTTCATTTATTTCAGAGTGGGGGAGAGAGAGAGAGAGAGAGAGAGAGAGAGAGAGAGAGAGAGAGAGAGACATCAATGAGGTATGAGAGAATCATTGTTTGGCTCCCTCCTGCATGCCCCACACTGGGGATTGAGCCTGCAACCCAGGCATGTGGCCTGATCAGGAAAGGAACTAATACCTCCTGGTTCCTAGGTCCACACTCAACCACTGAGCCATGCTGGCCGGGCATAGACTTTGATTTTTAATTGTGTTGCTATCGGCTCTCTTCCAACATAAACATATTTACAAATGGAATTTGGGTTGGTGCCTTGATGTACAGGGGGCTGTGATGTTGGGATGCAGTTTGTGCCTCCAGCAAGGTTTCAAGTCAGGCCTGTTCTAATGGGCTTGGGGAAATGCCTACAGGAGTAAGGGCTGAAGTAACAGCCTGAGCTTTCCCAGAGTTAAGTGGGGCTGATTGCAGTTGGCTTCTTCCCAACTCTGCTTATCAGCTGGGGCTAGGAGAATGGGAGGCCATGGGCCTCTTTTTTAATCTGCCCTTATGGCAATCAGATCACTCCAATACAAACCAGGGATAAAGACTGCAAGCTACTGAGCATGGGGGAAAGTACATGGAAAATCTCAATTCCACGCCATGACTGAGAGAGGTGGGGCCTCAGGGAGCTTCAGGGTTGGTGAATTAGATAGCATTGAGGGTTGAGTATTTACCCTGGATTGGATGTTTCCATGTATTCCAAATTTAATCCTCCCCACTAGGGGGTGGCAAGTACATTTTGAAGAGGAGGAAGATTGACCCTCAGAAAGGTTAAGTGACTCTGATCCAAGGTGACACAATTATTAAGTGCTCATGGAGCTTCGTGTACATTCAAAATTTAGAAGTAACATTAAACATGAACTTTCAAATTCCATAAGTATCTAAATCCATGTCCAAGACCAATTTTCAAAAAAAAATTGATACATAGCAGTATGTTTCACCTGACTCCTTTCACTCAAACTTTAAAACATGACAAAGATTAAAATGCAGTATACCCATTTTCATTTTATAATGTAAAACATTAAAGAAAAATCAATAAAAGTTTTAAAATTTTAGCATATTGCAAAAGGTTGGGGGGACATTAGTTATTGGTTATTGAATTTATGGTTACATTTTAAATGAAGCTTAAGTTTATTTTCATTTTTCTATTATGTATGCATTTGCTCTCTCATCTCTAAGCTCATCAAAGGGATTTTCTTTTAAGGCAAAGCTAATTCTTTTTAGATTTGCATATTACATTAAATATTACCTCCATAAAGCCCAGAAACACAGACTGTAGGCTGGAATATCCCAAGCGGACAGAGTCTCAAAAAGTTGATAATACAATTTAATTTGTATAGTAATGTATCAAGTGTGCATCAGATTTTTATCCTTACACTTTATAAACATGTTTACCAGGCATATGCTATAAAATACACATAGCTGTATACCTGTGGAGAAAAGACATACATAGAAAAGTATAATCTGTCCAAATAGCTTGGGGAAAAACATAAGTGTGTATATGACATTTTTGACAAGGCTGTTTTGACACAGCTGTGCGCTGATGCAGCTGTTTTCATGCAGATTTTTAAGCACAGCCCAAAAAACACACCATTAAACTTTCAGCTGTTTCTATTAACAAGTAATGTGTGAAACAGACATTTTCTTTCCATTCTAAAATCTCTCCACAGTCTTGAACTTCATCCTGTTGTAGATCCCCACCCCCTGGGATGGAAGGCAGGGATTAAGTGGGTGTCTGGAATGAGGTGGGGTCAGAGATGGGTTGAGGATGAGGGATGGGGTGAGGTTAGGCATCATCTGGCAGACAAACTATATGTGACCAGAAGTTATATGTTTACCACACTTACTCATCTTAGAGAGGGCCATCCATCATTTTTAGCAAAGGGCTTGCGCATTCCCTGAGAATTCGCTCATATCTTAAACAGTCTGCTAAACTTAACAATGGGCATACTCCCTTACATTCATGAATAAACAGAATTGCCTGTGTAAAAATGCTACTTCACCTGTTTTACATTTGAACATTTAGAGAACTCAATTGTGGATACTCCTGTTTGCCGGTTTCCTAATTATGAAAATTTGATCTGTCTGGTTGTATATTGCACTGATATGGGGGAGGATACTTAAACTATAATATGATTTCTACACTGAAAATGTTTTGTATATTTTCAAGCAGTTCTCTCACTCCTCAATGACATTTTTTTCTATATACAAAAGTAATAGATACTTAGCCTGGCTGGTGTGCTCAGTGGTTGAGCATAGACCCACAAACTAGAAGGTTCACAGTTCAATCCCCTGTCAGAGCACATGACCCAATGTGGGCTCGGTCCCCAGTAGGGGTGTCCAGAGGCACCAATCAATGATTCTCTCTCATCATTGATGTTTCTATTTTCTCTCCCTCTCCCTTCCTCTCTCTGAAATCAATAAAAAATATTAAACAATAATAATAATAATAATAATAATAATAATAATGCATACTAAAAGAATTTCCAGGATTAGATAAAATAAAAAGAGAATAGGAAAGGAATCAAGGGTGGCTGGGGATATCGGTTGCACCCATACACTGTAACAAGTGATCTAAGATTTAAAAGAGAAATGTTAACACCACCATGTCAAAGGTCATGAGAGCAAAGGACTGTTTGAAAGCAGCTGTTTTAGAAAGACTGCATCAGCATGTCTGATTTGAAGAAATGCCAACATATGGTCACACTTATGTCCTCTTCTCCAAAGAAGCAAAGATTAATCGTTCTCTCTTATACCCCCTTTGGCATTTTTTTATCCAATTGCTTTTATTCAATTAATGTCTCCAATGAAGTGAAATCAATAAATTATGACCTTGCTCCAGAAAAGCTCTGGTGGTTGACTTGAGCTATCTTACTAGAAAGAAGGGTCTATAAGTTGCTCACTATGTTACAAAGGAATTACCTATCAAATTCATTATGACTACCTTGTGGAGTATTTATTAGTAATTAAAGAGATAATGCTAATTTGGCTCATTAACTAATTGAAAACACTGTTAGTGAGTGAATGGATTCTAGCTGTCATTTAGAACAGCAAAATTTATCTTTGAACTACTGTGGGAGCCAATATGTAGTGATTGTTCAGTACAGAAACTATTTCTCCTGAATGAAGGATTTGGTGCTTTACCTTTGAGTTCTTTATATATCATCTGGTTTCCATTTTTTCATGGGCTTCATGCCCCAGTGAACATGTGTGTATATTCTTGTGCTTGGCAATACATAATTGCCCAAACATATCATTGTGGATTCGTATATGGATGAATATACATCCACATTACTTCAAAGTAAAACTGTGGCATTAAAGTACATACACGCAGGAATAGGAAGAAACTGAAACCTGCAGAGACCATATACAGGTAAGAAAATCAAGATTGAAATACAAATTCCATATATTAGCTCTAAAGTAGCCATTGCAGAGTTGACAAAATGAAATTTAGAAAATCAAGAGTGTAAATAATATGTATGGTATAATTACTTCAAAGCATTGTCATTTCACATGGAGTTACCTTGCCCATAAATGTATAACCTCATTAAATATATTTGAGCCCTTTCTAAATGCCAGGCAATGCTATATAATAAAGAGGTAATATGCATATTGACCATACTCCAACACACAAAATGGCCACCCCCATGTGGACACAAGATGGCCACTACATGATGGGTAACAGGCAAGGGAAATTGGGGGGGACCAGGACTGCAAGGGAGGGCAGTTGGAGGAAACCAGACCTTCAGGGAGGGCAGTTAGGGGCAAAGAGACTGGTAGGGGCGGTGGTTAGGGGGTGATCAGACTGGCAGGCAGAAGCGGTTAGGGGCAATCAGGAAGGCAGGCAGGTGAGCAGTTGGGAGCCAGCAGTCCTGGATTGTGAGAGGGATGTCTGACTGCCCACCAGGATTGGGCCTAAAAGGGCAGTCAGACATCCCTCAAGAGGTCCCAGAATGGAAAGGGGGCAGGCTGGGCTGAGGAATACCCTCCTCCCTTGTGCATAAATTTTGTGCACTGGGCATCTAGTGTTCTAATATTAGTGATACAGGAATGCGCAAAATAGACCAAGTCCCTGCCTTCAGGAAGCTTCTGAATAGACAAAATAGATAAAGAAATAATTATATAATTTCAGATCATGATTATTTCTTTAAAGAAAATAAAGCAGATTAAGGAAATTCAGAATTACTCTAAGAGTGATTGTTACTCTATGAGTAACAATATTTGATGAAAGACCTAAATGAAGTTAATCAACCATGCAGTTGTATGAGGGGTAAGTGTCAAATGGAGGGGAAAACAAATACAGAAGATGTAAGGCAGAAAAAGCATGGTGTAATCAAGAATCCATAAGGCTGGGGTGGTTGGAGGAGAGCAGGAGAAAGAAAGTTAATTTATGAGATAGAAGAATCTGGCAAGTACTGGATGCGGTTTTCTCCGGAAGAGAAAGCAGCAACAAGGGAAGAGCAGGAGAGCAGGGAAGCCAAAAGAAGAAAGGGTTTCCAGAAGGAAGTGATGCACACTCTGTCAAATGATGCCAAGAAACTGGTAAAATGAAGATGAGAACTAGCCATAGAATTTTGCAATTTGGAGTTCTTTCTATAGAGGAGTGGAAATACTTTCCAAGAGTTTTTCTTTACTAGAAAGCAGAGAAATTGAGTATTGACTGCAGGAGACCTGGGATCAAGAAAGGTGTTTTTTCTAAGATGAGGGACATGGTGATGTAATAAATGGCCAATGCAAGCTAAACAATGACAAAGGTAAAACTTGCACTGCGTGGATTAGTATGCAAATATCACACACACACAATTCCCAAACACTGGCTTGTTCAGTAATTCTAAGTCAGATCTTCAACTTCCTATCAAGATTTGTCTTTATACCTTAACCTAGTGAGCTATTTTGCTTCCCAGAGATACCAAATGCACTAACAATATAAATTATTATAGACTTATTCAAAAATGCTGTATTGAGCAGCACATCAAAATAACTTTAAGCTTATAATTTCAGTCACAAATTGCATACGATTGTTCACTGTTGTAAGCTGAGATTCTATCAGAATATAATCAATGTTAATCTAACTTTTTTACTCTGAACAGTATTCTGGAGGATATTGGCAGAATATATAAATCAGCACATATATAAAATCAGGTGGCTGTGTGGAAAGGGATTTAGGCTGGTATCCCAGCTCTTCCAGTTACTTGGATGACCCCCTGAGCCTCAGTTCCTTCATTTGTACAGTGGAGATAATCATGTCCAACTCATAGGGTTGCTATAATAAATGAATAAAAAATAGTAAGTAGAGTGTGTGGCATATACACAATGTGCTCAATAAATGGAAGCATTTATTTTTATTATCAATTCAATAGGAATGTTGTGACATATTATCATAATTTTCTATCCTTTCTCAATATCATTTCATTGCACAGAAGCATAATGATGTACAGTGAGGCATTCAATCCTTAGGAGCTAGTTCCCTTCAATCAGTTGAAGCAGGTAAAGAGTGGGAAAGCTATTATCTCAGGTGATAAGTAATCATCCCTTCAAAAAGAAGGCAGAAAAGATTTGCACATTAAACTTTCCACCAGAGTGCAAGTCTGTTTGGAAAATAATTGTATGGAAAATTTTCCTTGTAAAATGCTTGAAAGGCTAGTGCTCTTCAATGGTGTCTCAAAGGCCACAAGGGAGGTGGGACTGTAGAGATGATGTTTGGGAGTGGGAGGGGTTCATTCTGCTTCAATCAGAGTAGGTCCACTCTCACCTTTGTATACACTGGGCTCTGCGTTAGAATCCATTTGAAGAAATGGTCTTGAGCTGAAAGAGAATTTGAAATTCTGCCCTAAACGAAGAGTTAAGGCTGCAGTGACTCTTTCACTAGAAGTATTTTTCACTATAATTCTACAAGTCACCACATTTGATTTAATCATTAAAACCAGACAGAAAATTAAATTCCAAGCACAACACATAATCCAAGTTGAATGATGCTTAAAATTTCATGAGCATCATTGAGAAGTAAATTGATAGTTATGTCAAATTGTTTATGACACACCAACTACATCATTGAAGACAAGTAAAAACTTGCTTTGTTTTACTTCTTGTTCACTGTCACCTACAGTAATGGGATTTTTTTTTCCTCTTCAGTAGTCCCAAGATTAATAGTGAGTTGGAAAATTAACTCTAAATGTTCTTCTTTCAAATACTCATTACTCATCTGTACCTTGAGGGAGAAATTGTCATACACTTTCTTAGGGTGAGGACCACATAATTCCCATCACTTAATGGAAATCATATTCCTCAAACCTAACAAAAGGCTTTAAGCCACTGGTTCCCAACATTTCTAATGCTGCGACCCTTAAATACAGTTCTTCATGTTGTGGTGACCCCCAATCATAAAATTATTTTTGTTGTTACTTTATAACTGTAATTTTGCTACTGTTAATGAATCGTAATGTAAATATCTGTGTTTTCCAATGGTCTTAGGCTCTACAGCAGCAGTGCTCAACCTGTGGGTCGCCTAAGACCATTGGAAAACACAGATATTTACATTACAAAATAATTTTATGGTTGGTTGTCACCACAACATGAGGAACTATATTAAAGGGCCGCAGCATTAGAAAGGTTGAGAACCACTGCTTTATAGCAATAATATTTGGCCAGTTCTTAATATAATGACAGCAAGTGTATTTAAGTATTAGATATTATTATCAGTTTATAGGTGAGGCAATTAGGTTTGGTAAATTAAGTTGCCTTTGTCAAACTTCCTCCAAGATGGAGCTAACCCAGTCAGGTTTTTACCTATTTTCTAACTATTAATTTTTGTAAGAATTGTCTTTTCATAACATGACTAACATAAGGAAAGTGGCCTCTTCCTAAGACAGCTCAGAGTAGTGCAGGCACAGTGCAGAAATCTGGAGTTGACTTGGCTGAACACTACATAACTCACTCTATTACTATGGTACAAGCATCCAGAAACAAGGCAGAGCCCTTCCTCTCTATCTGATTGGCCAGATTTATCTTATTACTAGAGATACAAAATCTTCAGCCCAAAATACTTTATAGTTATTAATGTGACATGACACTAAAATTAAGAACTCAGCTCTCAGTGTCTCTTATAAGACCTTTTACCACATCCCAGTGTGATTGTAATCCTTATCCTGCTATTTTAGTACATCCTAATCCTAATTGACACAATAGCTCCTCTCCTCCAATACAATGGCATCTACTTCTCATCAATATTATATGGGACTTCCTATTTGAATTTGACTTAAAAAGTATCTGAAAATTCTAAGGCACAAATTACAGCAGACTCAATGAAGTTCTTAATGTCAGTGAACTTTTTTTGTACATCTGTATGATGCAAAGGCTCAATTTTGATTATAATACCCTCAAAGACCTTCACAATCTGCTTCTTTCCAAGTAGCCCTAAGGATTATTTAATTTTTTGTTTTAGACATTCCTTCTCAAAATCAAAGTTTTTAATTTGGGAGTTGGCCTCAAGTTTACCCATACTCCCTCATTTTTTTTTTAGACCATCTTAGTAGAACAGGCATTTTTTTATCAGTACCACAAACCTCTTCACTATGGACCTTCATTAGAAAAAATTGTCAATTAAGTACAAGCAAAGTGGATTGAAATGTTCTCAGTAAGTACCAGATAAGCACTAAACTGAAGGCTAGATTCCTATTACCATTGAGATTGTCAATATAGTCTTTTTAAAAATTATAATTAAAATTTCCATCAGAAACACACAAGGACTTTTTGCTAAATTGAAAATCACAAAACTGGTACAAAGAGAATCCCCAAGTTTTCTGAAAGATCATTATGAACCATAGGATTTTTAAAATTATTTTCTTAAATATTTTGGCACTACCCTTTGAAACAAGTTGAAAGACAAAATAAGCTACACTGTAACAAGGATACTCAAGTCAGCCAGTTCCTTGCCAAAATAGTCCCAGAATCATAATTCTGTTGCATTGCTCTTGCCTTTCATGTCTGAAGAATTTTCCTTTAATTAACTCTTTTACAGTGTGGGGTTGTGCAGTATTCTGAATGCCAGCTTGGCATTTAAAACAACTAATGACAGTGCGGTTTCCCACAGGCAGGCAGGCCCTCGGAGAGGTGAACAGATTAGCAGACTTAGGGCCTTCTTCTCAGAGAGCCCCAGATCTAATGATAAAAAAAAAAAAAAATGGCTGGGAGACAACAAATGCTCAATCTGGAAGACACCCAGCCAAAGCTATTTTCTTCTCCAACAAAAACTCAAAACAGGTGTATCATTTTTATTTTTTATTTTAACTCCCTGATAAACTCTCTGAACTTTCTGCCTATATACAATGACTAAATTTAACCACTAATTCAACCAAATGGTTGGCAATTAAGTCAATCATTGTTATTATTAATTATGTAATAATAATCACAGAGGGGGTTAAAAGTTACTTCCATCCAGCTGGAGACCAAAGGGCCAAGAAACCTTACAAAAGCATCTGTAAGGAAGCTGAGGGAAGGAATTTCTTTGTTTATAATCCTGTAAAGTCTCAGGTTTTCAGGCAGCTTGTTTTGTAAATACACACTAAGTCAATCCGCTGGCCTGCCAGTTTCATTGATATCCTTCCTTGAAGGTAGGGAGATAGAGTATGAGGAATGAAAATTTATGTCAGGAGCTACACTAAGAATTGCTTTGTTAAAAGGAAACAGAAACATACTATCAGTTGAAGGAAACTGGTGATTTTGAGCAAAATGGCTTCCCAGCAAGGGGCTTTCTAAACAAAATCCTATTTCTCTTTTTTTTTTAAGTACTAAATTATCAGCCCCAGGACCTGAATTATTCTTCCCAACTTTTATCTCATATACATCTTACAATACACCCAGAATACATCCTTTGTTTTGTAGATGAGGAACATAGAAACTGAGTTTTAGAGGGATTAAGCAACTTGCCCAAATTTGCTGTTAGTAAATTGCAAAGGTGAACTTTGAACCCAGACGTTTCTGATTCCAAAACAACCTCTGTCTACAATTAGGTAGGTCTACTTTAAGAAAAAACTACCTAGTCAAACCTTATAACACCGTACTTCACTTTTCATAATTTCTTTTTTTTTTAATATATTTTATTGATTTTTTTCACAGAGAGGAAGGGAGAGGGATAGAAAGTCAGAAACATCATCGATGAGAGAGAAACATCAATCAGCTGCCTCTTGCACACCCCCTACTGGGGATATGCCCGCAGCCAAGGTACATGCCCTTGACCGGAATCAAACTCGGGACCCTTCAGTCCACAGTCCGACGCTCTATCCACTGAGCCAAACTGGTCTCGGCACTTTTCATAATTTCTCATCATCTTGTCTATCACGAAAAAAGTGCTAGCCAGAAAATAGCACTTTTTAAATGTTCAAAATACAACATGAATTTACAGCTAACTATAAACTGTATGTAGGTCATAATTTAACACAAAAACTTGTAGCTCCTGACTTCCTTTTTTGTAATATATTTTTATTAATTTCAGAGAAGAAGGGAGAGGGAGAAACATCAATGATGAGAGAGAATCATTGATTGGTTGCCTCCTGCACATCCCACACTGGGGATCAAGCCTGAAACTTGGGCATGTGCCCTGACACAGAATTAAACCGTGACCTCCTGGTTCATATAGGTTGATGCTCAACCACTGAGCCACACCAGCTGGGCTGTTCCTGATTTCTTGACCAAAAAAAATCTTTAAAGATGTTTCTGATTTTAAAGGAAGAGATATCATTCCAAGTGCCTGAATCTCAGAAGCAGTGGAAAGATGATTAACTTTAAAATATATATATTTTCTCCTCATGATACCTAAAATTTTTTTAATCTTTAATTTAGCTGCAAAGACCCAGCAACCTTAGCTTTCCTAGGCCCAACTTAGTCCAGGAGGTCGGATAGAAGGTCGGATAGAAGATCGTCAGGAAGGTGTTTAAACTAATTAGCATATTAGCTCTTTATAAATATTCAAACTAAGATGTGAATGACACAGCTCATAACCTTTCCTGAAAGCATGATTTTGAAAAGAGTGAACCAAGGCCCTAGAACAGTGATTCCCAAACTTGAGTACCTATGAGAAGCACCTATATCCCACTACTGAATCTGCTCATCTGCCCTGGAGCTAGGGAATTTGCATTTCCAGAAAGTACCTAAATGTTGATGGTGTTGCTGGTCTCTGGACCACACTTTGAAAACCTCTTCTGTAGCCTGGCCAGTATTTCTCAGTGATTGAGCATCAACCTATGAACCAGGAGGTCAAAGTTCGATTCTGGGTCAGGGCACATGCCAGGTTTGAGGGCTCCATCCCCAGTAGAGGACATGCAGGAGGCAGCCAATCAAATATTCTCTCTCATCATAGATATTTCTATCTCTCACTCTCCCTTCCTCTTTCTGAAATCAATAAATACATATTTTTAAAAGAGAGAGAGAGGATGGTAAAGGCTTGGGGTGGGGGACAGAGGCAGGCTAGAAAGGGTCAATGGGGGAAAAGGGGACATATGTAATACAACAATAAAGAGTTAAAAAATAAAACAAAATTAATCTTAAAAAAAAAAAAAACCTCTGCTGTAGAATGCCAATGGCAAATTAAATTGAAGCAGGTATTAACAGTTGCTTCTCGAATGGTAGTTAAATAGATTTTTAAATTGTAATTTGACAAATACTACTTCCTCATCTCAAAATACTTCATGCTTCATCAGGAGTTAAACGAAGATAGGGGATGGCTCATTTAGTCAAGAATGGAAAAGAATTAAAATTCAGAAGCTTGGATTTCTCTGGGCATGAGTGTGTTTTGGGTTGTGCTGTGTTTACTCTTGGAAAAATGTGGCATCCCGTTTTTATTCTCAAAGGATTTTAAATGCTTATTTAAAAAATGTTCTTTGAAATCAAATAGCTCTTTAAAGGCTGTATTTTGATGATTTGATTGTAAATGAATGAAAAGCATATGGATTAAGTCACACATGTTTTTAAAGAATTACAGGCAAAAGTGCTTAAAGAGATACACTGAGAGTTTACCAAATTCAAATGCTTGAAAGAAAAAGTCACAGAATAAAGAAAAACACGCTGACTTTATTCAAACTGGAGGAATAAAAAGCCTATATGTTAATATCAATATGTTAAGAATTTGAACATCACCATTAAGTACCTGAAATTATTATTTCTGCTAAAGATCTAATCTATTTCTTCATAGTATTCCAGTTTAAGGTAACCTCCAAAGTATACTTATAAAAACAACTAGTGGACCAGTGCACAAAATTTGTGCACATGGGGTGGGGGGTGAGGTGGGAAGTGTTCCTCAGCCTAGCCTGCACCCTCTCCAATCTCCTCGAAGGATGTCCTACTGCCGGTTTACAGGGACATCGCTCTCACAATCCGGGACTGCTGGCTCTTAACTGCTCACCAGCCTGCCTGCTTGATTGCCCCTAACCACTCTGCTTGCTGGTATGCTCACCCCCAACTACCCCCCCAACGGCCTGCTTGCCCCCAACTGCCCCCCACGAGCCTACTCACTCCCAACTGCACCCCCTGCCAGTCTGCTCACCCCCAACTGTCCCTCCTGCTGGCCTGCTTACCCCTACCTGCCCTCCCTGATGGCCTGCTTATCCCCAACTGCCCTTCCCTGCCAGCCTGATCACCCACAACTGTCCTCCCCTCTTGGCCCTTAACTGACTCTACCTCGGCCCCACCACCACGGCTTTATCCAGAAGAATGTCCGGAAGGTCTCCCAGTCTAATTAGCATATTACCCTTTTGTTAGTATAGATTCAATACTATTTTTCCTTCTGACAATCACTGAGACTCAACACCTAAGATGAATATTGTATTGTCATTAGTGAATCATTTGTATATACAAAATACATGTGGCAAAGAATATTTTTAGGTCTTAATTAATATTTTCTCTCTTAGAGGTTTACTTTTTCCCCTCCCAAAGCACAGTCTAGAACAGTGCTATCCAGTGCTAATTGCAGAATGAAAGGATAAGGTACTGCTGAAGAAATTCAAAGGGAGAATCTACTTGGCTTTGTGTTTCAAAAACAATGAATTCAAGAGAACCAAGAATAAAAAATTTTTTAAGTTTGAGATTAGGGATTTGAGAAGGTGGGTTTCTATGATTGTGGGGAAGGAAATGAAAGATATGTAAATAGTGAAGTGGCAAGGATAAGAGGCTGGACCTAAAAGATAGAGAGAGAGAAATGCAAGACCCATTATGAAAGTTGAGTCAGCATCTGGGCTGCACTTGAAAGAAAGCTGAACATGACCTCCGCTCTATATAACCACATCATCATTCCCTCTAGCATAGCAGTTAAAGCCCTTTTTCTGGTTGTGTTCTCAATAGTACTGATTGATTCCTTCTGCTTATTTCCCATGGTCAGTCTTTCCAGAAACTTTTCTATGTTATGAAAGTAATGTGTTACTAAATTTTTCAAAGAACCAGATTTCAGTTTTTTAAATTTCTTTGTTGATTAAGGTATTATATATTTGTCCTTATTCCTCTATTGACCCCTCCAACCCTCCTCCCACTCATGCCCTCAACCCCCTGGTGTTCATGTCCATTGGTTAGGCTTATATTCATGCATACAAGTCCTTTGGTTGATATCTCCTCCTTCCTCCCTCCCTTCCCTACCTTCCCTCTGAGATCCAGCAGTCTGGTCGATGTTTCTCTGCATCTGGATCTATCCCTGTTCATCAGTTTATGCTGTTCAGTATATTCCACAAATAAGTGAGATTATGTGGTATTTGTCTTTCTCTGACTGGCTTATTTCACTTAGCATAATGCTTTCCAGTTCCATTCATGCTATTGCAAATGGTAAGAACTCCTTTTTTACTGCAGTGTAGTATTCCATTGTATAGATGAACCACAGGTTTTTAATCCACTCATCTGCTGATGGGCACTTAGGCTGTTTCCAAATCTTAGCGATGGTGAATTGTGCTGCTATGAACATAGAGGTGCATAAATCCTTTCTGATTCATGTTTCTAGTTTCTTGGGATATATTCCTAGAAAGTGGGATTACTGGGTCAAATGGGAGTTTCATTTTTAGTTTTTTGAGGAAACTCCATACTGTTCAGATTTCAGTTTTAATGATCATCTCTGGTGGTTTTGTATGTTTGCTTGTTTTTTGTGTCATTTTTATTCTTTCCTTTCTCCTATCATTATCATGTTTCTTCTGTATTCTTTTCCTAACCTTATGAGTTTAAGGCTTAATATTTTTACATTAATTTTTTAAAGAAATACATCTTAGGCTATAAATCTCCCTCTGAGTGCTACTATAGCTGCATCTCACTAATTTTCACATGCATGAGTTGTATTGTTATTCATTAGAATTATCTCAAAATTCCAATTTCTATTTCTTAGTTACCTAAAATTATGTTTCCTATATTTAAAATATATAAGGATTATTTTTAAAATTTTTATTGTTGATTTATAATTAAGGGTATTTTGTACAGAGAATGTGGTACCTATGAAATCAATTAGTTGGGCAACTTTTAATTATGTTCCATAGTTGTTATTGGGGGGGGGATGTCCTCTAGTTTTGGAGCTCAGTTGTATCTAAATTAAGTTTGTTAACCATATCATTAATTTTTTCTATGTAGTTATTAAGGCAGTATCCACTTATTTATTTCAATTTTTCCAAGTGTTTTCATTAGGATTGAATTTTGTCAAAGGCTATTTTTGGCAGATAATAGAAATATTCATGTGATTTTTTTTCTCCTGACAACTATTATATAGTGAATCATACTAACAGGTTTTCTTTATATTCTTGATAAGTCATACTTTTTATCATGGTCATGGCTTATTGTTTCCTTAATGTGATGGTGGAGTCTATTCATTAGTATTTTTTAATGTATTTTTATTGATTTTAGAGAGGAAGAGAGATAGAGAGAGAGAAACATCAATGATGAGAGAGAACCATTGATCATCTGCTTTCTACACACTCGATATTGGCAACTAATCCTGCAACTCGGTCACATGCCCTCACTCGGAATGAAATCATGACCTCTTAGTTCATAGGTTGATGCTAAACCACTGAGCCATGCCAGCTAGGCTATTCATTAGTATTTTATTAAGGACTTTTTGTGAATATCATGATACATCTCTTGATATTGACAAGAGATGTATCATCATCTTTATTGTGATTAAGTGCCACTTAATTTAAAGAAAACATGTGAAAGGGTTTAGGGGAGGATGAAGAAGTTATACGGAGGAAAAGGAGATATATGTACTACTATATGTAATACTTAACAATAAAATAAAAATTAAAAAAATAAACAAAGAAAGAAAATGATTGTTTTTTCTCATTTTTTAAAATTTCCTATACTCTAAGACAATTATGTAGCATAAGATTTATCTGACCCTAAAGGTTTTGGTATGTTGTCCCTGTGAAAACTTCTGGGCCTGGTATTTTCTTGTTTGTTAGTTATATGATAACATGATTTCCCCCAAAAAATATTGGTCTTTTTATACTTTCTTTTTCTACTAGGATCAATTTTGGTAAATTTAATTACACTCTATTATCAGTGTATAATGCTAACACATATATCCAAAAGATTAGCCTCATTGATTATCTTCTTTAGCTCTTCTATAGAGAGGTGGGCAAAAGTAGATTTATAGCTGTTTATGTGGAAAATATATAATGCAAGAATAAATAATAATACTAGAATAAACTCTGTTTTACATACTCACAACTTTAAATGTCCTTTTGCTCACCCTTGTATACTTACAGATTTTAGTCCACTTGATCTATTTTGTGTTGTGAGTGATTTATTGATGTGTTTAATTTTTTAAATAAATATTAAAATTTTTACATTCATATTTTTGAGACAGGAGAGATAAGCATAAAGTATGCTGCATTAACATATGATTTTGTATGCAATTGAAATAAAAGTATGGATCCAAGAGGTAAAAGAAATAATACAAAGTTTCTGATTTAGAGGAAAGCTTGCTCATATAACTCTTAAATGGGTTTGTTTGCTATCAGATGCTATGATATTTAGTTATGTTTGGATATTTTGTACAAATATACAACATAACATAAGTTGTATTCTATGCAGCCAACTAAACATAATTGAAAGCTCTTAATTGGTATGCAAGTAAAAAATTTAAGAGCTATCCACACTGTGCTCTTTCTTCTCTGAACCCATGTTTATACTTATTCTGTTTATGTATATTTGAGCACATTAATGTGTCTCATCTTGAATTGACTGATTATTTCCCCCTCTTCCTCAATCTTATCTCCATCTGGATCAGCTATAGTGTCCAGCACTATGCTTGCCTCATAGCCTAACGTGGTCTCAATATACCTTTTTAAAAATTTTTTCTTTATTGATTAAGGTATTACATATGTGTCCTTAATCACCTAACCCCCTCATTCATGTCCTTACCTCCCTGTTGTCTGTATCCATTGGTTAGGCTTATATTCATGCATATAAGTCCTTTGGTTGATCTCTCCCAATTACCGCCATCGTCCCCTACCTTCTCTGAGGTTTGACGACCTGATCAATGTTTCTCTTTCTCTAGATCTGTTTTTGTTCATCAGTTTATATTGTTCATTATATTCCATTAATGAATGAGATCATGTGATATTTAACTTTCTCTGCCTGGCTTATTTCACTTAGCATAATGCTCTCCAGCTCCATCCATGTTGTTGCAAATGGTAAGAACTCCTTCTTTTTTTTTTTTTACCACAGCATAATATTGCCTTAGCACTTGTAGTGAGGTGAATAGTGTCTTCTGGTAAAGATATATTCAAGTTCTAACCCTCTTTACATATGAAATAGGGTCTTTACAGATATATTTAATCAATAATTTTCAGATGAAATCATCCTGGATTTAAGATCTGATCTAAATCCAGTAACTTTTGTTTTTATAAGAGAAATGGGAGATATACAGATAGACACAGAGAAAAGAAGATCATGTGAAGATAGGAACAGAGATTGAAATGATGCAGCTGTCAACCAATGAATCCCAAAGATTGTCAAGATCCATGGAAGCTAGAAAAAGACAGGAAGAACACTTCTCTACAGATTTCAGAGGGAGCATGGTCCACAACAACTTGATTTCAGACTCTGGCCTCCAAGACTGTGGGAGAATATATTTCTGTTACTTTAAGTCACCGAGTTTGCAATAACTTAATAAGGCATCTATAAAAACTAATACAGCACTTAACATATAAGTAGATGAATAGAAAATAGTTACCCACAGTGAGCAGAAGGAAGGAAATAATAAAGATCAGAGCAGAAATGAATGGCATAGAGACCAAAAACAAAAACAAAAACAAAAACAAAACAAAATATCAATGAAATTAAGAGCTGGTTCTTTGAAAGGATAAACAAGATTAATTACTCTCTAGCCTAGCTCACCAAGAAGCAAAGAGAGAGAACCCAAATAAACAAAATCAGAAATGAAAGAGGAGAAATAACAACAGACCCCACAGAAATACAAAGAATTGCTAAAAAAAAAAAATGCTATGAACAACTCTATTCCAACAAACTGGACAATCTGGAGGAAATGAACACCTTCCTAGAAAAATACAACCTTCCAAAACTTACTCAGGAAGTTCTAAAAATCTCAATAGGCTAACTATTGAAGAAATTTAAGCAGTCATCAAAAAGCTTCCAGCAAACAAAAGCCCAGGGCAAGATGATTTCACAGGGGAGTTTTATCAAACATTCAAGGAAGAACTAAAACCTATCCTCCTCAGACTATTCCAGAAAATTCAAGAGAAAGGAACACTTCCAAGCTCCTTCTATGAAGCCAGCATCACCCTAATACCAAAACCAGATAAAGATAACACAATGAAAGAGAATTACAGGCCAATATCCCTCATGAACATAGATGCCAAAATCCTCAATAAAATTCTAGCAAATTGGATCCAGCAGTACATCAGAAAGGTCATACACCATGACCAAGTAGGATTTATCTCAGGGATGCAAGGATGTTACAATATACACAAATCAATAAATGTGATATATCACATAAACAAAATGAGAGATAAAAATTACATAGTCATATCAATTGATACAGAAAAAGAATTTGACAAAATTCAACACCCATTCTTGATAAAAACTCTCAACAAGGTGGGAATAGAAGGATCATAGCTCAACATAATGAAAGTCATATATGACAAACCCACAGCCAACATCATACTCAATGGGCAAAAATGAAAACCATTTTCCCTAAGAACAAGAACAAGACAGGAATGCTCACTTTCACCACTCCTGTTCAACATAGTGCTGGAAATACTAGCTATTGCAATCAGACAAGAAGAAGAAATAAAAGGCATCCAAATTGGAAAAGGAGAAGTAAAACTGTTCTTATTTACAGATGAAATGATACTGTACATAGAAAACCTTAAAGACACGATCAAAAATTATTAGACTTAATAAATGAATTCATCAATGTAGCAGGATACAAAATTAATGCCAATAAATGTATGGCATTTATATACACCAATAATGAAATTACAGAAAAAGAGACTCAAAAAATAATCCCTTTTACCATCACACCAAAAAAATTAAGATATCTAAGAATAAACTTAACTAAAGAGATAAAAGACTTATACATGGAAAACTACATGACGCTGAAAAAAGAAATAGGGGAAGACATAAACAGATGCAAGAACATACCATGTTCATGGATTGGTAGAATCGATATCATCAAAATGTCCATACTACCCAAAGCAATCTATAAATTCAGTGCACTTCCCATTAAAATAACAATGGCATATTTCACAGACCTAGAACAAACTTTCCAAAATTCATCTGGAATAAAAAAAAAAGACCCCAAATAACTACAGCAATCCTGAGAAAGAAGAACAAAGTAGGTGGGATCTCAATACCAGATATCAAGCTGTATTACAAAGACACTGTTCTCAAAACTGCCTGGTATTGGCATAAGGACAGACATATAGATCAATGGAATAGAATAGAGAAGCCAGAAATTGACCCAAATCACTATGCTCAATTAATAATTGACAAAGGAAGCATGAACATACAACGGAAGCAAGAGAGTTTCTTTAACAAATGGTGTTGGGAAAATTGGACAGATACATGCAAAAAATGAAATTATACCACCAATTTACATCATACACAAAAATAAACTCAAAATGGATCAAGGACTTAAACATATGATGGAAAACCATAAAAATACTAGAGGAATCCATAGGCAGAAAAATTTCTGATACTGCTCCTAGAGCAATGAAAACTAAAGAGAAAATAAACAAATGGGACTACATCAAAATAAAAGGCTTTTGCACAGCAAAGGAAACCATCAATAAAACAACAAGAACCCCACTTCATGGGAGAACATATTTGCCAAGGATATCAATGATAAGGGTTTAATCTCCAATATTTATAGGGAATTCATGCAGCTTAACAAAAAGAAGATAAACAACCCAATCAAAAAATGGGCAACTGATCTAAATACACAGTTTTCAAAAAAAGACAGAAGGAACACCAACAGAAATATAAAAACCTGCTCAAAGTCACTAATCATCAGAGAGATGCAAGTCAAAACAACAATGGGGTACCATCTCACACCTGTCAGAATGGCTATTAGCAACAAGTCAACAAATGACAATGCTGGCGAGGATGCGGAGAAAAAGGAACCCTCATGCACTGCTGGTGGGAATGCAGACTTATGCAGACACTGTGGAGAACAGTTTGGAGTTTCCTAAAAAAACTAGAAATGTAAGTCCCATTTGACCCAGTGATCCCACTTTTAGGAATATATCCCAAGAAACTAGAATCACAAATCAAAAAGAATATATGCACCCCCATGTTCACAGCAGCACAATTCACCATCGCTAAGATTTGGAAATAGCCTAAGTGCCCATCAGCAGATGAGTGGATTAAAAAACTGTGGTACACACCCACACGATTGTCAGCAGATTTCTCAACAGAAACGATGCAGGCCAGATGGGAGTGGCAACAAATATTCAAACTGATGAATAGCAAGAATCTACAACCAAGATTACTCTATCCAGCAAAGCTATCATTCAGAATTGAAGGTCAGATAAAGTGCTTCACTGATAAGAAAAAGCCAAACCAATATTATATGAAATGCTGAAAGATATTCTTTAAAAAGAGGAAAAAGAAAAAGATAAAAGTGTAAATTATGAACAACAAATTCACATCTATCAACAAATTAATCTAAAAATCAAGTGAATTAATAATCTGATGAACAGGATAAACTGGTGAATGTAACAGAATCACCGACATAGGGAATGGACTGACAATTCTTGGGGAGAAAAGGGGTGTGGGAAGTGCAGCAAGAGACTGGATAAAAATCATGCAACTATGGGAGAGGACAGTGGAGGGGGGTGAGTGCGGAGGGGGGATGGGTACCAGGTGGAGGGGAGCTATAGGGGAAAAAATGGGACAATGTAATTAATAAACTGAACAATAAAGATTTAAAAAAAAACCTGTGGTACATTTACACAATGGAATACTATGCTACAGTAAAAAAGGAGTTCTTACCATTTGCAACAGCATGGATGGAACTGGAGAGCATTATGATAAGTGAAATAAGCCAGGAAGAGAAAGATAAATATCACATGATCTCACTCATTTGTGGAATATAATGAACAACATACACTGATGAACAAAAACATATCCAGAGACAGAGAAACATCAATCAGAACATTAAACCTCAGGGAAGGTAGGGAGCAGAAGGGGTAAGGGGGAGAGATCAACCAAAGGACTTATATGCATGCATATAAGCCTAATCAACAGACACAGACAACAGGGGGGTGGGGGCATGAATAGGAGGTGGGGGGGGAATGGGGGAATAAGGACACATATGTAAAACCTTAATCAATAAAGAAATTTTTAAAAAAGAAAATAGTTGTATCTTATCTTCTTCTCTTGAGTTTTTTTAAAATGTTACTGAACTATAGTTTGATTTATTTTAATAATTCTGAAGTCAATTTAATTTTCTGATGCTTATAAATAATTTATACCTAAAGATTTTTAATATATCTTTAGAGTCTTGTAACTTTATTGTTTCAAATCAATTTTCTCAGATTCACCATGGGCCCTTTCAATATTTAGATTTAGATTTTTATTTTATTTCTGTCAGTTTTCTTTGATTATAGTTTTAAATACTGGTTTTGTTTCATTACTATGTTTTATATTTCACTGACTTCAATTATTATTTACTACTGGCCTGGTGCACAAAATTCATGCACAGATGGGGGGTTCCCTCAGCCCAGCCTGCACCCTCTCCAATTGGGGACTCCGACTGCCAGTTTAGGGCCAATCTCAAACTCTAACAGAACATAAAACCTCAGGGAAGGTAGGGGGCAGAAAGGGTAAGGGGGAAAGATCAACCAAAGGACTTATATGCATACATATAAGCCTAATCAATAGACACAGACAACAGAGGGGTGGGGACATAAATGGGAGGTGGGGGGGATTTTCAGCCTAGACTTCTCTTCCTCTGCAAATATCAAAATCCCAACTTTCAGCCATTTAGATCTAGATCTATTTTCCATAACCCCATCATCCTATTTGATTTCAGCATCCACACACCCTTCTAACTTTCTGGAAACTCTTTTGGATTCCAGCTTGGTTGTGTGTCCAAAGATTCCTTTATTGGATTTTATATTGACAGAAATAACAAAAAGTAAAACATGCATAGCACTCTTAGTAGCCTCCATTTAAAAGTCAAAATAACTAGCTGGTGTTGCTCAGTGGTTGAGTGTTGACCAATGAACAGGAGGTCACAGTTCAATTCCAGGTCAAAGCACTTGCCTGGATTCAGGCTCGACCTCCAGGTAGGGGGTGTGCAGGAGGCAGCCAATTGGTGATTCTCTCTCATCATTGATGTTTCTACCTCTCTATCCCTCACTTGCTCTGAAATCAATAAAGAAGGAAAGCCAAGATAGCTACCCTTTTTCATCCACTTCTGATAACAAGTTCCCTGCAGTGACACTCAGGACTTAGCTTAAAAGCTGCCCTGCAGAATTTACGTATGTCTGTCCACACTCTGAGAATGAGTTTGGTTCCTATCTTTTCTGTCTATGTAGATAATTTTTTTTACAATATGCTAGAACAATTTAAGTTCTGAAGAATAAGGTGAAACTTTCACCAACTATGTGCCTGGGGGAAAGGTGGAACACTCCCACACACATGTGCATAGGACCAGCTTAAGCACTCTGAGTATAATTGTTTTATACTATAATTTTGCCCACTATACAAAAAGAACTATACTAAGAAGGAAAAGCTTCACACTCAAACTCTTCTCAGGGAATTTATTTTATTTCTGAAAACTGAAAAGAAATCATTCAAGCCAAATAATAAATAAAAACAAATTGGCAACAAATAGGTGGTCGAGGAAACAAAATGGAGACAAAGAAGGAAGAGGAGGCACCAGTTCCAGCATATTACAGTGCAAAGATTGGAGACATTTTACTAGTATCATATCTATTATTGGTCAGCAATACGTGCTGTAAAAACTTTTTGTAAAGCCTATGGGTCAAAATCAGCAAGGTTTCCTGCTGTGAGTAATGTAGGGAAGAACAAGAAAGGTCCTAGGAACTGAGCACAGCATTGGGCAAATGATGAGGCAGAAGATGAAGCTAAAGAGGCCAGGGCACTGAAGAAAGCATTGGAGCTATGTTAACCATGTTGTTGCAAAGTCAAATTCAAAACAACTCAAAAACTATTTTAAAAAGTTTGAATTTTTTGTTTGTTTTTATTTTTTGTGGAACTTTGTGAAAGGGTTGAGTTTTGCACCAAAGTTTGTATGAAGCTGAAATGGATCTCATGAAGACCAGAGGAAATCCCTACATCTGGGCTATGGTAGGAATTGAGTCTATTAAAAGGTTAGAGAAGAATTTGGGTCTCAATGTAATAAAAATTTTAATGTATATAGTGGGAGGAAACAAATACTTTTTTTCCTTAAGAAAATATGGAAAAACTGGAGAAACAACATTAAAAAATGTCGTTGTTTAGCAGGGAATCTTTTCATAGCTCCCTCAGTGGCTTCAGCTAAGGACAATGGCCCTGAATAATGTTGTAGGTATTGAAGGTATGGGTCTCATCTTCCAGGACCATCATCAGTAGGAATAGAATTAACACTTGCTAATCAGCCCAGCATTGCATTGCCTTCAGCAGTACAGGTGGCCAAATCTAGATGAAATGCAGAAATCACACATCCCTTCTATGTCTGTGTGTTCTTGCCTAGTAATCTATAATTCTCCTGGCTATAAACTGTTCCTTCCTAGCAACAACATACCATGATTTCAATGGCCATTCTTATTCATTAATACCAGCTGCTTAGCAGCGCCTGAAGGTATCAGGAGAAATATGTGTATGTGTAGATGTTTTTACCATATGGTTTGTTAAAAGCCGATGAAGCCCTTTCATGTAAAGCTGGGGCTTGGCCAGGCACGATGTGCACACAGCGGGGTCCAGCAAAGTGAAAGGAGGATCAAGGCTTCCTACAAAAAAAAAAAGAGTTCTTTTCTTTCTGCCTCTTTTGACTTATGATCTTGTTTATACCTAGTTACCAAAATTATCTAAACATATCTCAGGCAGTGTTATCACTGTGAATTTTTAAAGTGTGTTGCAAAGATTATTCCTTATTGCAAGCATTGAACCCAAAGGCAGGGGGTATGATAACTCTTTCAACACAAATAAAATCTCTTGTTCCAGAGTTGTTTTCAGGTTGACAGTTATTCACACTACAATTTCTTATTTGAAAGTCATACTCAACAACAAGGTTTTATCTGTTTCTATTATGTGGAATTTATTCCAATTTTCAGTAATTATTAACTGCCTATTCTGGTCCAAACACTACATTATGTTCTGAGGACACTGCAGTGAATAAGTGTTCCTACGTCACCAACCTTAGGGGAAAGCAAATGTGGAGTCAGAGATGTGCATGCAGTGAGTTTGATGAAGAAAACAAAAGGGTGTATACAACAGTGGGCCCAACCTAGTCTGTGGAGACACAAAGAAAGTATCCTGGAGCAAGCAATCTCTAAACTAAGACTTCCCAAGACAAGCGCTGGGATTAGCTAAAAGAGTGGGAGAAGAGATTTCCCAGAAAAGGGAACATATATATGAGCAAAAGCCCTGAGTAGCAAAGAAAATGTCTGTTCGAGCTACTTGCAAATCTTCAATGTGGCTGGAGCTGAATGATGCTGTGAGGGATGGTGAGCAATGAGTCAGGACACACAGACACTTTTCTGATCAGGGTAAGGACATTTAACTTTATACCAAAGGCAATGGGAAGTAATGGGAGCAGGAGAGTAGTGTGATCAGATGCACCGTTTAAATGATCACTGAGGCAGTAGCTGGGGAGGGGAGATGAGTGGATAAATTGTTGATAGTCTGGACTAGAGGGTGGTTTTCAGGATGGAGAGACGTTGCAATTCTGTGGTATGGGAGTGATAAATTGCATTTTAGTTCCCATGTACTGATTTCCCCATTCTGCCAAACATGTCCTATCTCAAACTACATGCATTATTCATCCCATTCTCTCTGTGCTAAGATCCTGCCAGGTACCAAAAGCCACAGCTTTTAATAATGATGATGGTCCAACAGAGGTGGGGCACAGACCCTCTCCCCTCTAACTTTGCAGGGCCCTGAACTCTCACCCCTTCTGAGGGAGGTCTCCTGACCCCATGGCTGCTTCACCTCCCATGCCCAGATCAGATTGGGACTCAGGTTACAGACAGAAACTTGGCCAACAACAGCTACCCTATATCTAAATCCAATCTAGCACCCAGGAATGCTTAGGGCCTACTCAAGAATGCAAATAATCCTTTCCACTAATATTTACAGGGTAAACTAAGATTATTGTTTGAGTATTAAATTTGACAGTAAAATAGTAATCAAGTTTTCAGGTTAATTTAAATTGGCCAATTGAAATAAGTGAATACTCAACAAAATTTAAGTGTATTGGACAAAGCTGTTCCTAAAATATTAACTAAAATTTCTGTTAATAGTTCATCTTATCGTAAAATTGCCTAACATGCAAAGAATCTAAAGCAGTCATATTTTTGCCCAAAAATTTAAAGTTACCAAGACTGCAGTATAAAATTTCCAAAATCCCTCATTAATCAAAAAACAGGGGGAGATAGTGGGGCAATATCATGTAAGGAAAAATATCCTGCAAGTAAATTACATCTAGAAAATTCTTACTTCAGAAAATTAATTTCCATTTGTTATCTCACAGCAGGACACCCATGCAAAACATACGTGGTGTCAAAATAAGCCAAAGGAAAATCAATTGGGCAAAAATAAAAAGAATCCCAAGTCTAATTTACAGAAAAGATTTCTTTATTAACTTTTGGTTGAGATTATGTTTGTATATTTTCAGAAAACAACTCCAAGACCATATGGATTCCTGCAACAAAGAGGAATTGATAGGCCAGAGATGGAAGACGCTGATGACACCTTGCCATGCTAGCAGTCAGAAGCTGTGCATCACTGCAGGAGGCCCAGGACCAAACCAGAGAGGGTGGAACCTGTATTGCCACCATGTGTCCACCATCCAGATACCATTGCTGACATGTACACATAAGGAACTATTAGACATTGAAACTGGGACTCAGAACTGTTGGACATTGAAACTGAGACTCAAACTTTTTTTTGTTCTTATTTGTTTGTTTCTAGTATGCAGATGCAAGATTTTTTAAAGAAAAGAAATTGAGGGAAAAATAGATACAGAGGTAAAAGGAGCATTGAACAGATTGTCAAACTACAGTGGGAAAACAGGGGAGGGTGGGAGGCAAAAGCTGTAAGAGATCAACTGAAGGACTTGTATGCCTGCATATAAGCATAACCAATGGATACAAGACACTGGGGGTGGGAGGGCAGGTGAGGGCATGTACTGGGGGGTAGGAGAAGCCGGGGAGAGGTAAATGGGGGGAAAAAAAGGAAACATATGGAATACTATTTGTAATACTTTAAACTATAAAATAATTTTAAAAATTAAAAAAAATAATAATGATGAGGGCCAGAGCCTCAGATACAGCTGCCAGAGCAAATGGAACTGAAGCAGACTGATGCAAACCTGATGGAATAGGGTTATGGAACCTCCTGTGGGATCAGAATGGGGATGACAGCAGGAGGGAAGAAAGAAGTGGATGGAACAAAGAATCACAATCACCCCTTAACCTGGCCCCAAACAGTGCTGAGAAGCACACTCCCTTGATCAGTGTGCTGTGTGCACCAAGGAAGTCCTACACAGCCAGACTTCCTTCTGCAATAAAGATCTTAAAGTCTTGCTGAATTCAATTACCCAAGACACACTCTCTACGATGAAGATCTAAACAACAAAGAGCAGGAAAGCAAGCAAAAGCAGTACCAAAAGAGCTGTTGGGAGGCGTCTGACTATGTGGCAGCTAGGTATGAGAGCGACCCCAAGACTAAACCAAAGGCCTTACATGTGATGGAATTGCTGACCCTCCGCATGACTCAGAGACCTAGACCCAGGTCATCGCCCAGTGTCCTGTGAACATTATTGACTAATGCTCAATGGCAAGTTTAAATTATTAACAGCAGTCCTGGAATGCAGTCAACCTTTAAGAAAAAAAGTAGTGTTTACCTTAATTTTCTTGGACAAAACAGGTGGAAGCTGGCTGACAGCAGGATATTCATGCAGATGTTTTAAAGTTGAAGAAAGTTTACATTAAACTGAAGAAATGTTTTGAATGTATCATGAAACACAAATCAAATGAGCCAATTTGTCTGTAGAGCAAGATGAGAAATCCAAAGACACACCAAGCTTATGCACTTACAGAAGCCAATGAATTTTTGTTAAGATAGAATTACTAATTTATTTAAGAAAAGATCAATTTGATGCTGAATGTGGCAGGGGGAAAAAAAAGTTTAATAAAAAGAAAACTCCAATCACTAAAGCTGCATTAACAAAACAAAAATATTAAAACAAACCTATATAATAAAAGGCTAATATGCAAATCGACCCAACTGCAGAACAACTGGTCGCTATGATGCACACTGGGGAAGCACAGTTAAGCCAGAAGCCAGGCTCATAGCTGGCGAACATGGCAGTAGCGGCTGGAGCCTCTCCCACCTCTGTGGCAGTGCTAAGGATGTCATACTGATGGCTTAGGCCAGCTCCTTAGTCAGACATCCCCCAAGGGCTCCTGGACTGCAAGAGGACACAGACCAGGCTGAGGGGCCTCCGAGTGCATGATTCTCATGCACCAGGACTCTAGTCATTATATATTCACAGATAAAGACAGCACTTATATGGATACAGTGGGAAGAGGACTTTTAGCCAGAATTTGATGTTCTCAATCATCTCAGAACTATGAAAATGACTGTAGTCAATGATGTTTGTTCTTCACATGCAGCTGAGTCCTGACTTAAAGTAAAATCAGTAAGTTTCTCCTCACATCTTAGGTCCCCACTTCAGTTTAAACATCATCAAAGTCCTCATCATAAGCACAAAATTCTTTGCTCTGGTCATTTTTTGCCCCAAGTTAGATGATTGAAATTACTTTATTGATCAGGTAGAGAAGAAAAGAAGAGGCATTAGCCTTCATATTTTTATTGGATAAATGTAGGAGACAACATGCCACTCTACAGAATAGCTGTGGATAACTTAAAGTGCTCACATTATTTTTTACCTCCTTCCCACCTAGAGGAAGGTCTAGGCCACCTCCTCTTAAATCTGGCCAGGCTCTGTGATTGCTCTGAGCAATTGGTCTTAGAAGAAGTGAAGGGGGGGGGGGCAATTTCTAAGCTGGAAGAGCATGGCAGCACCTACTTTCTGTTTCTTCATCTACCCACTCTGGGGGAAGCCAGACACCATGTAAGAAGTTCAATTTCCTGAGACTATCATGCTGTGAAAAGACTCAAGCTTGCTATGTAAAGAGGCTCCATGGAAAGAGCGATGCCTGGCCAGTCCCTTGCTCTTCCAAACAAACTAGTCCTGGCCACCAGGTATGGAGTGAGAAGCGATCTTAAACAGTCCAGTTGAGCCTTCTTCAGATGACTCTAGCTCCCTCTGACTGAAACCATATGAGAAAACTCCATTGAGAGTTGTCTAGTTGAGCAGTCAACTCACTGAATCATGAGAGATAATACACTATTGTTTCAAAGCACTATATTTTGGGTAGTTTGTTATAAGAATAGGTTTTTGCCAAACCTCAGTGCAGTTTTCTAGAATTAAATTCTATTGACCTGTGTTGTATGAGTAGCACATAGCCATAGATAGCTACTTAAATTTGAGTTGAATTTAAATAATATTTAAAATTCAATTTCTCAGTAACACTAGCCACATTTTCAATGCTCAACAGTCACAAGTGGCTGGTGGTTACCATATGTCACAGAGCAGATTGTAAAACATTTCCATTATCACAGAAAGTTCTATCAGAGAGCACTATTACAGAGCAACCCTGAGCCCCTTCCATGCTTCTCAATAGATGGGGGAGGCTGAGAGGGAACATTTTAACAATGAATTTTGTTGTCTTACACATTAAATTTATACAAAGCATAGTTCTAAGACCTATATCTAACTGAACTGTAGAAAGAAATGAAATACTAAATAAAAAACAATCTTGGTAAAAGGTGTCCAGAATTAATTTTTTAAGCACGAATTTGAAAGAAAGAAAGAAAAAAAGAAAAAGAACGAACGAAAGAAAAAAGAAAGAAGAAAGAAAGAAAGAAAGAAAGAAAGAAAGAAAGAAAGAAAGAGAAAAGAAAAGAAAAGAAAGAGGGACGGAGGGAGGGAGGGAGGGAGGGAGGGAGGGAGGGAAGGAGGGAGGAGGAGGGAGGAGGAGGAAGGAAGAAAACTTATTAATTGCTTTCTTCCAGCAAAAACTGGTCTTATTTTATCACTGACTATGGGAGAGATTCTTAGAGGGGAAAGTCATCTCAAGCTTGGCCTTGCAAAGCTGAGGCAAGCATGCTGCTGTAATTGAATAGGACATTATGCAGAATTCATAAAGGCTTTGCCTGACAGAGCATCATTAAGATAAATCAACTGGAAAAGAACAAGGATCCGGTGCCTTGGCATGAATCCAGAAAAAATGTTGCTTTTCATTATGAGATTCCTTTTGTTCCTTGTGGAAAATTTTGAATCTACATGAATGTATATGTATATGTCTATATGAGAGAGAGAATAGACAGGCACATGAACCAGTTATTGTGTATACATTCACGGGCATGGCTTTAGAAAGAGGATACTTAAGATGTCATCTTTTTTTAAATGCTTTTGGGGCAATTTGATGTATTTTGGGGTTTTTTATATAAAAATCAAGCTACCCAATTTTAAAAGTGATAACTTTCTAATGACATTTAAGATAAGAATAAAGTTTAAATCAAGTGTGAGGTGAAGATTCAAGACACATGAAACTGTAAGAAATAGGGCATTTCATTTTATTTTGTATTAGCCCAAGAGGAATTCCTGCCTGTGCTCCCCCTCATTTTTTGTCCTCAAGAATGCTGTTTAGCCTCATATACCAATAAGCCTCCACCACCAACCACCTCAGTGAGGGCTGCATGCGTATTCTTTCTTTCTGAATGGGGAGAAGGTGTACTTATAGCTTCATTTCTAGATATCCTAGGACAAAAATAATGTCGGCAGAACAGTTCCACATTTGGCAAGGTGACAAACCAGAGACAGCTTTTCAATGTAGCTCCCAAAGACTTAATCATCCATATTTTGTGGTGAGAAGCCGTTTAGTTTCCTAAATAACATATTTGCTACATGGAGCATGGAACAGGGGGAGAGGACATGATGAAGACCTGAACTCCTATCCCAAGAGCTTAG
Source organism: Antrozous pallidus (assembly GCA_027563665.1). Lineage (NCBI taxonomy): Eukaryota > Metazoa > Chordata > Mammalia > Chiroptera > Vespertilionidae > Antrozous > Antrozous pallidus. The sequence continues at coordinate 46,314,510 of CM050511.1, read as the reverse complement.
ATAAAAGGCATTGTATGCAATCATCACAAGAATCAGCTAAACATAGCTATTCAAATATCATGGGAACCTAATTTCTAAGGATTGGGTAAAGAAACAGTTCCTGCAAACACAAAGGCGTACCAGATATCAGTGAGCCTGCTTCAATTACCTAAGGAAACAAGCTTAATAAAATGATCTTACATCTAGGCTATCAGGCCTTTTATGACTCTAGTTGAACACACAAATACCATACTGATATCCTCAAATCTTCTTTTTTTTTTTCTTTCTCTTGCCTGCATTAAAATTAGAAGAAACATATATGATAGCCAAAGGAATTGCCTTGCAACTTTAAAAAAATAATTTTAAATGTCTTTGAGCTTAAACCAGGCATGGAAAATTTCAACCCAAAAGATTAAATTTGGAGAAAGTTACTAGCAGATGAGGACTAGAGTTTTAATGGAAACCACATTGCAGATACTATTATATATGAGTCATTACTACAAATGTTGCTTTCTATATAGTAAGATATACATACCAGCAATTTATTGATCAAATCTACGCATTATCTTGAAAATGTCCACTAATGTTTAACGTTTGCAATGCCTTTTAACCTTAATAAGAGAAAGATACTATCTTTTTCCATAGAAGGTATTCAATACAAATTTTTGACATTGAATTAAATTTGGATTTTATTATTTTAGATTTTATGATAAACCTACTAGTGCAAGAAGTAAAATTACCTTTCTCTCTAAAAGAAAAGTTCTGATTTCCTTAAGTAGTGCCAGCAAGATGTTAAAAGTAAATATAGCCATATTTAATCTGAAACCAATTTTTTAAATTTAATAAATAAGCTGTGTACAGATACATAATGCTGATAACAAATATATCTAAACTACTTAAAAGAGACCAACATTCAGGGAATTTAGTCTTTGACTTTGTGTGTTTTAAAACTTAAACCCTCCTCCCCATCCTCAGAAAGCGGATGGGCACAGAGGGGTGGAATGGAGTAAGACTGGTCATCAAAAAGCTCTTCATTCAGTTGGTGTTAGCCATCCAAAATGACTAAGAGCCATTTGCATCTAAGATAAAGACTCCATTAATATAAACCAAGCACAGCAAGGAGTCATAATGCTCCAAGGCATGTAAGTGTCATGAACCCGGGATTTTTGCCCATTTATTCACTGCTTATGTTCTCAGCAACTATAATAGTGACTAGCACATAATCGGTTCTTAGTAAATATTTATTGAATTCCTCCATGAACAATTAAACCACCAGGTTTATCATTTCACAAGAAACAGGGCTGAAGTTTTATAACAAATCTATAGTTTATTGCAGGAAAAGAATACAATATAGCAAAAATATTTAAGTAAGAACATCCATTTCAGGCAAAGACTGTCTCACAGCAAAGGCTAGAGAAGCCAGATGTGGCTCTGGTTGTCCTTCCTCTCTACCCGCACATGCCCACGTTCTATCTCAAATCAGAAACCACCACCATGTAGATGGAACAGCTTACAACCAAGGAACTCAAGATGAACTTTACAACCTTCTGGTCACATAGGTACATGACTCCCTATAATTAGCCTCAGGGTTGAAGTTATTTTAATGGAAGGAATTTCCTTTCCTCTGGTGCTATCTGGGGGGAATCAGTCATGACTTTGGAGATGGGTTTGGACCATGGTAACTAGTGAGGAAGCAGCAACTCCAGCTAGAGAGTAAGCTGAACTAGAATCAGAATCCACATTCCAGACAGGAAGGATCTCCCTTAATATTTGCTGGCCCTAAAACAAAAGTGCTGGCAAAACCCTCCAGCCAAAAGTCAGCGCAAAGGTGTTTGTAGTGTATTGGCATTATCAACTCATTTCAATAAGGGAGCATATTCACTTTGGGAAACATGAGCTTTCTTATTAAGAGGGTATGAGATGGAACTTACAGGACTTGAGCCTGTGTTAAATACCTTTGAGGAGAGTTTAAGAAAGTGGGACTAGGCTGGCTAGCATGGCTCAGTGGTTGAGCGCCAGCCTATGAACCGGAAGGTCGCAGTTCTATTCCTGGTCAGGGCACATGCCTGGGATGTGGACTCAATCACCAGTATGAGGCTTATTCTCTCTCAATTATTCTCTCTCATCATTGATGTTTCTATCTCTCTCCCTCTCCCTCTCTCTGAAATCAATTAAAAAATTTTTTCATATATTGTATTGACCTTTTTAACAGAGAGGAAGGAAGAGGGATAGAAAGTTAGAAACATCGATGAGAGAGAAACATCAATCAGCTGCCTCCTGCACATCCCCACTGGGGATGTACCCAACCGAGGTACATGCCCTTGACCAGAATTGAACCTGAGATCCTTCAGTCCACAGGCTGATGCTCGATCCACTGAGCCAAACCAGTTAGGACTAAAATTTGAAATAAATAAATAAAAAGAAAGTGGGACTTTGCTCAGGATTGGATGCTCTCAGGAAACAGGTGTGTTATCTTTGGGATTTTTAATAGTTCTTATAGTACAGAAAATGCGAAGAGTGAAAAGTAAGGTGTATCAGTAAGTAATTAGCAGTTTCTGAGAGTAACTAAGAGAGGGAGGTGTTTGGTTATTTTTCAGTTTGGAAAATGTTCTATTGGCAGAACGATTCCCTGGTGATCTGTTTCTGTCTCATTCCATCATGGTCTCTGAGGTGCCTTGTCTGATGGTGGTGTTGGGTGGCATTGTTTATGTCCCATTGAGAACACCACTGCCTTGCTGTAAGGACGAAGCCAGCTCCTAGCCACCTGCAGCGAGCAGCCTGGGCTGCTTTTCTCTTTCCCAGAACAGAAGAGGCCCGTGTGTCACATGGCCCTAGAAGCCACATGGTCCAAGGCCATGTGGACCCCAAACGCCAATTCCCAGTGCTGCAACTGGGAATACAAGCTAACCTAGCCAGATGCTGGACTGGACTGTGATTTAATAGAGAACGAAGACTCTGAATCTCTGGGTTGTGGCTTTGAGCTTAGCCCTGCTGAAGACAAAATGGGACTTTTCCCATGGTGGGATGGAGGGTGATGGGACCTTGGAGAGAAACTCCCTTAATGTTACATCATCAATAAAGCTTTTCATGATACCTCATCTTCCCATAGGAGCCTCGGGGAATTCTAGTTCCTGCAGCACCCCAACAGCTCCATTTCTACCAGCAACAGGTGAGGACACAGGGAACACTCACTTATAATATATTTGTTATTTTGAACTAAATTACTTAAGAAATAGCTGTTGCAAAGGACACGGTGAGCCTCCGTTGTCCCCCCTGAAAACAGAGATAAACATCCCATGTGAAAGGTACTCCTCTTGCACCAGGAGAGAAGTCATCCTCATTACCAAAGACAGGGAATTCAAGGCCAAGCAAACATTGTTAATCCTTCTGTCTTGTCAATTCTTCACATATTTATTGTTTCTTTGTTTAAAAAATATATAAAAGCTGCATGCTTTGGTCACTTCTTTGAGTCTCATATTTTTATGAGTTCCTATACATTCAAAATTAAATTTATTTTTCTCCTGTTAATATTTTAAGTGAATTTAATTATTAGAAAAGTTAAAAAAAAAACTACAGGAGGAAAAAATGTTTTCTTCCCCTACAATATCCTACTTATATTTATTATGTAAAGTAATGGGGAACGAGCTCAAAATTAGCATGTGTTGCATAGAAATCTGAGCTTCAGCAATGAATTTTGGGTGTTTGGAAGGTTATGTGCAATTTTGTTTCAATAATTCAGGTGGCAGTGAGGATTTACTGACTACCCTGTCTTATGGAATACAAACAAAATATCCATTTCCTCTCTTACACCCTGGAAATTAGCACATTTTAATTGCTTCCTCGTTTGAGGAACTTGATTTCATTGGAATAATGAGCATCAATGGATCAAGTTAGAAGACTGCCCATTTTTCCTTTTGGTGTCAGTGAGCACCATGGTGCAAGTAGACCTTTATAACCTTGCCAAAACTCCTTTGGAAGATTACAAATGCCGTAAAAAAAAAAAAAGATGTTTGCTCAGATGCTGGCTTCCAGGACTCAGTAGTTTAGAGCAGTGGTCGGCAAACTGCGCCTCGCGACATATGGTTTGTGAGCTCTGTTAACTAATGAGTTTGCCGACCACTGGGATAGGGGTTTAATCACAAGGAACAACAATAGCCTGTAATTATTGGAACTGAGAGTCTAGGTCACTGGTTGGCAAACTCGTTAGTCAACAGAGCAGCAAACTGCGGCTCGCGAACCACAGTTTGCCGACCACTGCCCTAAAGTAACAACTTCCAAATATTTAGTGCAAGTCAGGCAAGTACTGAGATTGTATTAATTGTGTAAATACCATTAATAAACAGAAAGTCCTGATTCCTCTTTCCTTGGAGTCAGAAATGGGCACACAAACATGGACACCTCCTAGGGCAGCTTTCAGAAGGGAGGAAGCACCTGACAGTCTGTGAGACCTTCTGTTTCACCGCGAAAGGCACAATCACCACTTTGTGAATGAATAAGTTCACTTTTGTGAACTTTGAGCCCAAATATGAGCTTAAAATTGCTGGGATGTTGTTTGGTGACACTTCCAATCTAGACCTAATGCTGTCAACGATACAAAAAAAAAATCATCCTTCATAGATAGAGAGGATGACAGTAGAGGAGTTACTATTCCTTTAAAATCTATCATTTGGAAACATGTGAGTGAAGGAAAGTCTATTTTTATTTTATTTTTAATATATTTTATTGATTTTTTACAGACAGGGAGAGGGATAGAAAGTCAGAAACATCGATGAGAGAGAAACATCAATCAGCTGCCTCCTGCACACCTCCCACTGGGGATGTGCCCACAACCAAGGTACATGGAATCCAACCTGGGACCTTTCAGTCCACAGGCCAATGCTCTATCCACTGAGTCAAACCGGTTTTAGTGGAAAGTCTATTTTAAATGGATCAGAACATAAACTTGGGTTTGCTTAAGACATGTAGAGAGTGAGGAAGACATATGTTTCAAAATCTCTGTACTTTATAAATGAAAACATTTGTGATTCTGTTTAAAAATCTGTTTTATAATCATAAAATCCATGATTATTGATGTCATGGATTTTATCAATAATCTTACCTCCCATTATCTCTGTGGAAAGAAAAGATTATAATTGTTGGTCTCAGTTTGCAACAAAACAAAGTGAATTTCTACAGGTGTCCAATCAGCACATCAAGACATCTACTAGTAAATATAGAAACATTCATCACACTTTAAAATGTTTCCTAGATACACAAGCAAACACACACACATACACACCTATATGATTCTGTATTTTCAAACTAAGATGCAAGTTTTTAGAATATAGATTCTCTTCCATATGTTATATATTAGTTACTTCCCTCATATAACATGCCACATATAAAAACTGAAACATATGTACATAACACACTCATTTTCTTCCACAGCATTCATGTTTGTGGTGTCTAAACTAGATTTTCAAAGTTGTGTTTCCTTCTTTTTTTTATAAAGAAACTAGAGGCCTGGTGCACAAAATTTGTGCACGGGGGCAGGTGTCCCTCATCCAGAGGTTCCTCTCCTTCTCCTGCACAGCCTCTGGGGAGATGCTTGTCCTGGGGCCTCCTCAGGAGCCCGGCACAGGAAACCCTGTCAGGTACTTGGGGGCTTAAGCTTTCAGATCTGGCTTCCCTGCCTGGCATAGTGAAAATTTGCTGCCCTGGGCCTGTTCTCTCCCTCCAGGCAGCGGAAGACTGTGGGCACCAGGTTGGCTGGGGGCGCGGACAGCCCGCCCTCTCCCACCATGCCAGCCAGGGGCGCTGAAGGCCACCCTCTCCTGCCACAGGCCCGCCCTCTCCTGCCGCAGCCCTGCCCCCCCGCCTCACACCTGCCCCCCACTCCTGATTGGCCGGCCCCTGGGCGCTCCCTGCCGCCACCACCACCACCACCGCTGCTGCTGCTGCTGCTTCCCCTCACAGCACCCGGGCACTGGGTGCTCGCTGCCGCTGCCATTTCATCTCTATCCCTGGGGCCCTGCCCCTTGGGCCCGCCCCCTGCTCCTGATTAGCTGGTAGCATAGCCAATCAAAAGCCAAGGTATGGTCACATTTGCATGTTACTCTTTTATTAGATAGGATATAAAGTCCTAACCAGTTTTGCTCAGTGGATAGAGCATCGGCCTGTGGACTGAAAGGGCCCAGGTTTGATTCCTGGTCAAGGGCATGTACTTTAGTTGGGGCACATCCCCAGTAGGAGGTTTGCAGGAGGCAGCTGATTGATGTTTCTTTCTTATCAATATTTCTAACTCTTTATCCCTATCTCTTCCTCTCTGTAAAAAATCAATAAAATACATATATTTTTAAAATATATAAAAATATACAATCCCTTCAGGTATTATAATGTGATGATAGATCACAGCTCATAATTGTTACAGAAGGAGAGACTTTATGGCAATGAAAATTAACTTACCAGTGGCATGCTATAATAAGAATGAGTCTCACAAACCTAAAACTGAGCATCAGACCCAGACAAAAGACTACAGCATATATATGAAGTTTGAAAAACAGGCAAAACCAAATTCTAGAATTTAGAGACATTTGCTTTGGTGATAAAACTATAAATAAAAGCAAGGAAGTGACTTTCCAAAAAAAGATTCTGATTTCCTTTGTGGAAAAAGGAATAAATGACTAAGAGGGACATGAAGGGCATTTCTAGAACATTAGCAATATAAGCAAACTGGTGTTTGCTTTGTAATAAATATATGAGAAATGAACTGTGCTTATTGGTGTGTGCACTTGTATAATGAAAAGTTGGTAAAATAATTTGTGGACCCAATTACATATCAAGAGCATTGGAAAAAAACTGATGATCTCTAGCACTCAAATTCCACCTTTGGAAATCTACATTAGAGCCATAATCACTTTTTTAATATATATATATTTTTTTATTGTTCAGTTTATTAATTACATTGTTTCTCCTTTTTTATCCCCCTATATCTTCCCTCCACCCTGTACCTATCCCACCCTCCGCCCTCACCACCCCCTCCCCAATGTCCTCTCCCATTGTTGCAAGATTTTTGTCCAGTCTCTTGCTGTACTTCCAACAACACTTTTCTCCCCAAGAATTGTCAGTCCATTCCCTCTCTATGTCCATGTTTCTGTTATAGTCACCAGTTTATCTTGTTCATCAGCCTATCAGTTCACTTGATTTTTATGTTCATTTGTTGATAGATGTGTATTTGTTGTTCATAATTTATAATTTTACCTTTTTCTTCTTCCTCTTCTTAAAGAATATCTTTCAGCATTTCATATAATACTGGTTTGGTGGTGATGAACTCCTTTAGCTTTTTCTTATCTGCGAAGCACTTCATCTGATCCTCAATTCTGAATGATAGCTTTGCTGGATAGAGTAATCTTGGTTGTAGATTCTTGCTCTTCATTATTTTGAATATTTCTTGCCACTCGCGTCTGGCCTGCATCGTTTCTGTTGAGAAATCCGCTGACAATCATATGGGTGCTCCCCTGTAGGTAACCAAATGTTTTTCTCTTGCTGCTTTTAATATTCTCTCTTTATCTTTTGCTCTTGGCATTTTAATTATGATATGTCTTGGTGTGGTCCTCTTTAGATTCTATATTTTGGGGTTCTGTGTACTTCTTGGGCTTTTAAGTCAGTTTCTTTCACCAGGTGGGGAAAGTTTTCAGTCACTATTTCTTCAAGTAGGTTTTCATTAACTTGCTCTCTCTCTTTTTCTGGCACCCCAATAATTCGGATGTTGGCTTGCTTGAGGTTATCCCAGAGGCCGCTTACGCTATCTTCAATTATCTGAATTCCTTTTGTTTCTTGCTTTTCCAGCTGAGTGGATTTTGCTTCTTTGTATTTCAAATCTTTGACTTGGTTCTTGTGGCCCTCTGGACTGCTTTTAGGACTTTGTGTAATATTTTTTATTTCAGTATGTGTATGCTTGATTTCCAGTTGGTCCTTTTTTTTATCTGTGAGGGTCTGGTTCGTATCCTCAGAGGTCTTGTTCATTTCCCTGAGGGTTGCATTCATTTCCTTGTAAGTATCATTCATTTCCTTGTAATTCTCATTCATTTCCTGGTTGGTCTTGTTTATTTCCTGGTAATTCTCATTAAGTTGATCGGCCCTTTGTAGGAGCCTCTTGAATAGCCTTATAACCGTGGTTTTGAACTCTATGTCTTGTCGTCTTTTCTCCTCCATTTCTTTCACACCTGCTTTCTTTCCATGTCTCTGCATGGTGGCTGCTTTATGTGGTGGATATCCTCAAAGGGACAGTGGCTCAGCCTCCCCAGTTACCTGAGGTGGGTACTCTTACTGCAGTCCTTTATGGGTTGTATTCAGTGTTTTTGAATTTAAACCCAGTTTGTTGTTGTTAGCCCTAGGAGGGTTTGACCTCCAGGCCAATTGGCTGTGAAGGGAGACTGTGTTCAGGTTGGATGGGCGGAGTCTCTGAGCTGTGCGGCAGCGGCAGCGGCAGCTGGGTCCTTTGCAGTGCCCGCGCGCGCGGGTCTCTGTTGGATGGGGATGGCTGCAGACACCTCCAAGAGAAAGCCGCTAGTCTCTTCCCTTTGCCAGACAACTCTGCCTTTCCCCAAATGTGCCTGCACACCAAAAGTCTAGCCCAGGGCTGTAAAATAGATGGTTTCCGGAACCAGGAGACAAGTTTCCAGGGGGCAAGTCGAGGGTTTGTGCGACCCTTTTGCGGAAACTCGCAGTTCAGGAGCCTCTGCCATGCCCCGCTTCCAGGGTGCATCCCCCGGACCTCGGACCTTGCCCGGTTCTGGGAAATCTGTGCAGAGGGACTTCTCCTCATACCCCGGATCTCGGACCTCGCCTGGCTTGGGAAATCTGGGCAGTGGGACGCCTCCGCCCTTCCCTGTTGAAGAAATCTGGCCTGTCGCTGCTCTAGCCCCAGCCCGCGCGCGACCAGGGTGGCTCCTAACCTGTTTCCGTCTGAAAGGCTGCGCTCCCGCCGCTCCTGAGTCTCAGTGTCCCACCTCTGCTCCTATTAGTGGAGTTTTCATTCAGCCAGCTTTCTGGTGATTCTGGGTGCTTGTCTGTTCTGCTGTTATGTTGTAGTTCTTAAATCGTTGTGTGGAGCAGAACAATAGGTGTTTGCTTATGCCGCCATCTTGGTGTTCCCTCCATAATCACTTTAAATTGTCTTATTCCTGATGATGTTCACTATAAATTTATTAATACTTTGGAAATTAATATAACCTAAAGTCTAACAATAAGGGAAATGGCTGAAAGAAATTGTGGTTTCTAATTACAAAAATAGCATACTTACAACTATGCTTTTTAAAAGTTCAATCCATAGAAACAAGACTTGAAAGACATATAGTAAAATATTAAAAGTGACTTTGGGGAGTGTGATTAGAGTTGATGAGTTGATTTCTTTTCTTCTTCATGTTTTACCTGATTCTTCTCTAAAATATATAGCTGCAATGTACCATTGTGAGATCCAGACTTACTGAGTGGATATCATGGGAACCAGTGATTCTCAACATTTTATGGAGAGGATACAGATGCCTATAAGTATCTTCGAAAACCAGGAAAAGGCACAAATGTGCATTTTTTTTCCATATAATTTCAGGGGCTTCATGAAATGAAGCCTACACATCTGTATCCCCCTGGTTTTAAACCTTGCCTACATGAGTATGATTTTCAGAGAGCAATAGGCTAGGATTCAATTATCTGAATGGCTGGGGAAAGGCGATTTAACTAAGTAGAAAGGTGTTAGAACAAACTTTCTTTTCTCCTCAAACATCAATAAAATTCTACAACAAAGACAGTAGAAGCAGTCTCCATGGTTGACAACTATTCCCTTCTACTCTGCTTTATTGTGTACAAGAGAAACTGAAGGCTTTCTTTGTAATTACTTCTTCCCTGTGCACAGTTCTGGACCCAGATCGAGGAAAATAGAAATATGGTAAAACAAAGCTGATGAGACAGCTCCAGGCATGAGACCAACCTCTCTTACTCAGATCTTCCCTGGCAAGTGAAGGAGAGAACAAAGGAGACCCTCAGGGCCCTCACATGCTCCACACCACACTTTCCAGAAAGCTCAAAGCCCACTACACAGGACCAGATCAGCATTCATACATGTTGGGCCATATTCTCTCATCCTAGGTCCTTATCCCAAAACATACTCTTTAGATTATGACTCTAAGCCTATTTATATTAGCCCCTACCCATCACCCCAGACCCCTAAGACTTGGCAATATTTAAGGTTGTAAATATAAATATCTGGAATCCCACATCACAGAATGAGCTGACTACCATGTGCTCTCAGAGTTGGGAGACCAGGTTGTAATGCTGAAACTGGCCTTTGTTCCCTCTGTGGCCATGATCTATATCACATTGCCCACTCCAGGGCTACATCAGAGAGGATGGAAGCTCTGATGAGACTATTCAGGAGGATCATGATAAAATTCAGGATTATCATTTATGTATTTCTTCCTATGTACCAAATGCTTTCACATACCCTACCAAACCTGAAACCCTATGAGATCTTCATTTTATAGGTGACAAAACTGAAGTTCATAGAAATGAGGTGACTTTCCCAAGGACACACTGGCCTTGACTCTTGGCTCAGTCTTATTGAAATAAGCTGTCTAACCATAACGAGACACAATCAAGGACACTATCAATTTATAAGCTTAAAAATCAAGATCATACTTTGATAAAATCAAGGTAATACTCAACAGTACTTTGTTAGTGGGTCCCTCCCAGACTCACCTTCCATCTGTCTTAGAAACTTAAGCAATAGGACAATTGATTGCATGTCAGTCTTACATAAGGTCTCTATGCTCCTGTTTTATATAAAACTAGAGGCCCAGTGCATGAAATTTGTGCACAGCATTGGGGTTGGGGGTGTCCCTCAGCCCCTGTACCCTCTCCAATCTGGGACCCCTTGAGGGATGTTCAACTGCCTGTTTAGGCCAGATCCCACCAGACCTAAATGGGCAGCCAGACATCCTTCTCCCACAATCCAGGACTGTTGGTTCCCAATTGCTTGCCTGCCTACCTTCTTGATTGCCCCTAACTGCTTCTGCCTGCCAGCCTGATTGATGTCTAACTGTTCCCCTGCCAGCCTGTTAGCCCCCAACTTCCCTCCTCTGCCGGCCTGGTCACCCCTAACTGCCCTCCCCTGCAGGCTTGATTGCCCCCAACTGTCCTCGTTTGCAGACCTGGTCCCTCCCAACAGCCCTCCCCTCCTGGCCATCTTGTGTCCACATGGAGGGAGGATCTTTGACCACATAGGGGCAGCCATCCTGTGTGTTGGAGTGATGGTCAATCTGCAAATTACTATTTTATTAGATAGGATAGACGCCTGGTGCATGGGTGGGGGCCAGCTGGTTTGCCCTGAACGGTGTCCCAAATCAGAGTTGGAGTTCCCTTGGGGCATGGGACAGCCTGGGCGAGAGGCCTGTGGTGGTTTGCAGGCCAGCCATGCCCCCTACCAACCCAAGCGGAGGCCCCGGTATCTGGGATTCATTTTATGTTCTACAATTGAAACTTTGTAGCCTGGAGTGGAGCCAAGCCTTGTGCTCGCTCCGTGGCGGCAGCCATTTCTGTTGGGACATTTACCTTTTATAATTGAAGGCCTAGAGTGGAGGCCTAGGCTGGCCAGAGCTGCAGAAGCTTGGCCTCTTCCATTGCCCAAGCAACCCTAGCCTCTGCTCTCTCCAGCTCCATGGCTGCCACCATTTCTGTTGGGATATGTCTTCTATAATTGAAACAGCTGGCAATGGCAGGTGGAAAGCTTGGTTTCCTCTGTTGCCAGGGAAACCCAAGCCTCCCTCCTGCTCTTAGTGGCCGCAGCCATCTTGGTTGGGATTTATTTGCATAATTTGCTCCTAATTGGCTGATGGGCATGGCTGTGAGTGTGGCATGATCAGAGGTAGGGTCAATTTGCATATTATTCTTTTATTATATAGGATAGGAAAGATAATATCAGACTTTCTTATTTCTTAGGCTTATATAAAGAGCAAACATAAATTATGTGGGTGAGACTAATTAAAAAGAATTTCCATTACAATGCCTTGTTTGGCTCAGGCACACAGAAATTGATTTGGATTATGAATTCTGAGCTGGCACAATGAGGGAATGAATAATGAATTTGCTTCTATAATAAATAAGAAAAGGATTTCAAGTTTATAAAATACAAATGCTTAGTACAAGTTATCTCTGACTCTATTTTCTCATTGTCCTCATTTTCGTATTCAGTTATTATTTTATGTTTTCTCATATCTATCCTCATAATACATCTAAAATTTTGAAAAAATAATCAAGAATTTTTTTAGACACTAGCTAAATGCTCATTAATCTCTTTAAAATGTTCTAAGAATTGAGGGAAATTATGTTTCCCAGACTTCCTTGCAATTAATTTGGAGTCATGTGACCATTCTGGCCAATGGCATATGGCTAGTAATCAATAAAGGCCACTTTCAGGCACCTTTGCATGATCAGCCCTGCTCTCTCTTCCAAAGTGATTGAGGATGCCACAGATGGAATGTAGCTTTGTCAAAAATAAATAAATAAATAAATAAAAATGGAATACCATCTACAACTATCTGCAGACTGATAAGTGCAAGAAATAAATTATTTTTGTATTATCATTAAGAGTTTGAGGTTATTGTTATAGCAGTTAGCATTGCTTGTCCTCATTATGTGTAAGAAAAGTGGTATTATTCCACTCTTTGAGCCTGGCAAATAAGAAGTAGGAAAAAATAATGTTTGAAACTCTAGTAAAGACTTGTACAAACTTATGGATCATTAAGCCCCAGGCATGTTTCAATTTCTGGCAGAACCCCTAATATGATCCTCTGTTACTCATTTCTGGTTCCATATATTTGGCTTTTTCTTTTGAGAAGCTCTGTGTCATGGAAAAGGCAACACTTCACGATAGTATAGTAAATGAATGAGGAGGAACCATCTAAGCCCATCACCTGTAACAAAGTACAAAAATGACCACAAGATATCTCCCTCCTACTTTTTGCAATGTGACTTCGCAGCTCCTTCCATCAAGAGACAGAAAATATGCCCCTTGCTCTTGAATTTGGGCCATCTTATGACTTCTTTTGGCCAATGAAGAGTGGTAGAATCATCATGGTTCGAGTTTCAAGTTTGGGTCTCTAGACACCGCTGGCATTTGCTCTTGCTCTTGGAACTCAGCCATTTGATCTGAATGATCAAATGGAGATTTCTTAAACATACAAATCCCTGGGCTTCTCCTCCCAGAGATTCTGAGTCACTGGGTCCAGGGATCTACATTTTTATCCAGAGTCAGAAGCAATTCTGATTCAGGAGATCACAAACAACATTTTAGAAAACCCTGTGAGTTGCCGCGACCGGTTTGGCTCAGTGGATAGAGCGTCAGACTGTAGACTGAAGGGTCCCGGGTTCGATTCTGATCAAGGGCATGTACCTTGGCTGCGGGCACATCCCCAGTAGGGGGCGTGCAAGAGGCAGCTGATCGATGTTTCTCTCTCATCGATGTTTCTGACTTTCTATCCCTCTCCCTTCCTCTGTAAAAAATCAATAAAATATATTTAAAAAAGAAAAAGAAAAAGAAAACCCTGTGAGTCTAGATTATAGAGCAGCCTCAACTCCAAGCATATTGTAAGAATCATAAAACATATATGACCTAGTGTTCACTTATTGCCTAAAATGTGAGCGACCTTTGCAGAATCCCTGAATTTGAATCTAGACCTGACTTTGCATTTTCCTAGTTTTGTGATCTTGGATAATTCCCCTAAGTTCTCTGAGCTCCAATTTTCCTATTTATAATAAGGAAATTTTACCTGGCTCTTAAGTCTATGGCAAGAATGAAATGAGGTAAGTTGTGAAAAGCACTTAACACAGAACCTGGTATACAGTAGATCTTCAACTATCCTATATAATAAAAGAGAAACATGCAAATTTGACCTTACCTTTGCTCCTGATTGGCTATGCTACCAGCCAATCAGGGGCAGGGGCAGGGGCAGGGTCAAGTGGCACAAGCACGGGGCCCCAGGGGTGGAGATGAAACGGTGGTGGCAGCGAGCGCCCAGGCCCCAGGCGCTGTGAGGGGAAGCTGTGGCAGCAGCAGCAGCAGCAGTGGTGGCAGCAGCAGGGAGCGCCCAGCCCCTGGGGCCGGGTGGTCGCAGGCAGCCTGGGCTGAGCTGAGCAGGGCGATGAGCCATCAGTTGGACATCTCCTGAGGGCTCTCATTATGTGAGAGGGAGCAGGTTGGGTTGAGGGACCACCTACCCCCAGTGCATGAATTTTGTGCACCGGACCCCTAGTTTATTATACTTCTCTTATTATTATATGGTTATATTTAAGTACTTACTCTTATCAAAGGGCTAATTAACATTTCTGAACACCTCTAAGTTCCTTAATGGAAACTCACACATAGCCAGACTCTGGAATCAGTCACACCTTGGACCCTGTCCATCACTTACTAGTGTATGACCTTGAGACTTTATCTCAGTTTTTGCATCTATGAAACAGATATAAGCAGACAGGAGAGGAACAAATTTGGTTTTGCTGGACTTACACTGTCAAAAACTCACCTGAAGTAAACAGTGAAGCTAAAGCTTATGTGGCCACCAAAAACAGGTCAGGGGGACGAGGCCCAGCAAGTTCATTTAGGAAGATGGTAAAGGCAATTTCCCTTATCCACTACCTCTTTCAGAGCGTTCTAGCCCCCTGCCTTAAAAAGAAAAGCCCTTTTAACAGGTCCCTCTCAGTCTCACTTTTCAGTTTCTCTCTCCGCATAGCTCACCATGGCCAAAGTTACTTACCTAAAATCCTGCTTGCCTCATTCCTAGATAAATACCTCCAGTGGCTATTCCTATTAAACTGAATGTAAAGGATTCATTCTTACTGCACATAGTAGGCTTCACCCCTCCATACAAATGAAATTCCTCTCATTAAGAACATGAATAATCCCACAGTCATCAGACGTGGTGACAGGGTGATGTCCTCCTGAACATTCTGATAGCCCAAGTTAGACAGCTTGGAGTCACCAAAATTTGCCCACACCATCATGCCTTACATCTAATTCCATTGCATTCAAGCCAAAATAAAACAAGACCCTTCAAGTTATTAAATTTTTAATAAAAATAAATTGGTAGAGCTAGACATTTTCCAATTTTTGCTATTTTCACTGGTTATAGCTTATTTTTGTGACAAGGTTTCCCCTAACACTTTGAAATTTCTTTCATTTTTAAATCAGTTCCCAGAACCAGAAACTCTGGTTATCATAAACTAGAGGCCCAGTGCACAAATGCCTGCACTGGTGGGTCCCTCGGGGTTGCCTGCCGAGACTGGGCCACAAATCATGCCCCCAACCTCATAGTCCCAGCTTGTGCCCCCAGCCTCGCAACCCCACAGCCCCACCTGGCACCCCACCTTGGCCTGGTGCCATCCCCTTATCTGCTCTATCAAGCTTCCTGCAGAACAATCAATCAGGACCTATCAGGCCTGGGTCCCCCACCCGGCTCCCTCAACACCTGGTCACCATCTGCAGGGCAATCGGCAGGGTGATCAGGCCCCGGCTAGCACCCATCTTGACCTATGCTGCCCGATCATCTGCTCCACCATCCCACCATGGTCAGTGTCCATCAGGGCTGGCAGCTCTCCACTGCTGTCACTGCCAGCACCACATCACCGATGGCTGCCACGTTCCACACCACCCCCCTGGTGCTCAGCAAAAGTCATAGTGAGCGGTTGACCTCCCAATCAAATGACCACCTGAGGGGATAATTTGCATATTAGGCTTTTATTATATAGAACTAGCAACGAGTACATGAAATATGTGTATGGGAGGGGAGTATCCCTCAGTCCAGCCTGCACTTTCTCTAATCCAGGACCCCCTGGAGGGATTGGCCCTAAACCAGCAGTTGGACATCCCTCTCACAATCTGAGACTGCTGGCTCCTAACTGCTGACCTGCCTGCTGGCCTGATCCCCCTAACTGCTCTCCCTTGCCTGGATCAGGCCTAAACCAGCAGTTGGACATCCTTCTCTCAATCTGGGACTGCTGGCTCCTAACCACTCACCTGCCTGCCAGCCTGATCACTCCTAACTGCCTCTGCCTTGCCTCTACCACCATGGCTTTGTCCAGAAGGACATCTGATCTAATTAGCATATTACCCTTTTTTAGTATAGAGGCCTGGTGCATGGTTGGGGTCCTGCTGGTCTGCCCTGAAGGTGGAGGTTACCTTGATGGGTGGGGCCCGCCTGAGCAAGGGGCCTGGAGTGGTTTGCAGGCTGGCCATACCTTCATCGGGGTGGGGGTCCCTGCAGCGGTGTGAGGCCAGCCTGAGTGAGGGGCTGATGGCTGTTTGCAGGCTGGCCATGCCCCCATCAGGGAGAGGGTCCCCGCTGGAGGGCATGGCCGGCCTGGGTGAGGACCGTTTGCATACTGGCCACACCCCCATTGGGGTGGGGGTCGCTGCTGGGCCCAAACTGGCCTGGGCGAGGGCCTGGGGGCAGTTTGCAGGCTGTCCAAGCCTCCAGCTTTGTCCGGAAGGACATCCAGAAGGTCTCCGAAACGTCTCCCATTCTAATTAGTATATTACTCTTTTATTAGTATAGATAGTCACTTGCTTGGATAGATTCTGAATTCTGAGCTCCCATAATCATGTCTGTGGCTTACGTCAAGATTGGAGGGTGGCATTTCCACAAGTGATTCTTGGCAGCCAAAGAGGCAATGAGCTGTCTCTAGTGGTGAATAATGCCTAGACTCCAGAAAATGTGACAAAGTTGACTTTCATTCTGAGCATAAAGAAAACTGAAGAAGAACTAAGACAAACCCCTGTAAACATCAAGAAATTTGCTTAGAGCTTCTGGTACTGAGCATTTTTCTGAGACTAACGTGTTCCTTCTCATATTTTATAATCTTTCCATTGTGGTAGGGTTGTCATGGAGAAAGAGAGATGGAAACACTGAGGGTTGGCCCTAAAAAGCAACTGTCTGTGCTGTGTCGCCAACACCTTAACTGAGAGCAGTAGGAAGCATTGCACCACGTGGGGCTGCATCACCTTATCTCCTTGGTGTTGGAGGGTCATTTAAGGTCTAATTACACTACTGGGGAAATCTGGAGATGTCTATAGATACCCCAAAATGCCTGTTAACGCTTCCTTTTGAAAGTTAAAATCCCATTTAATTGATTATAAGCCTTTCAGCTAAGTAGCCTGGAGCCTGGGCTACCCAGAGAACATTTGTCACTTCCTGGAGATGAACTGAAAACACCTGAAAAGGTAACCTAGCATAAAAAAAAAACTACTATTATTGTTAGTGGTGGTCTTGTTTTGTTCCTTAAAATGATTATATGGGGGGGGGGGAGATATGATTATATGGGCCCTCAGTATTTCAGGGATCTCTGAGAATTATTTACGGGAAAGAAAATATGTTTTAACACTTTAGCAAAGGAGCAAAGACTTATAAATGCCAGTTCAGGAGAGGTCCATCTGTATTTCTTCTCTGGATTTAGCTGGAAATATGGCAGTTATTCTCAACTAAAATATGTCTCAAAATGTCCAAAGGAGCAGATAGTAAGGTCAAAGTTTATTACAGTCTTTAATTGGAATGCATAGCCAAATCAAAACATATCATAACTTTTTAAACAAACCTATTCAAAAGAACTCAGCTTTTTTTTTTTTTGCCATCAGATATCATATTTTAGGATGCATAAGAATGGCATAAAGCATATTTAAAATACATATTCCTGGCTTCAACCCAGAGATAGCAACCAGGTATCTTTAATACAGACGGGTCAAGACCACAATTTGAAAAAACATTTCTTTACACTTTTTAAAAAACAAACAAAAAATATTTCTAAATACCATTCATTATATCTTGTTACAGAGTTTATCAAGGAAGCATTCTTTCGACTACCAAAGACCAGAAGGAACTATCATGTGGCTAGCTGTGTCCCTTCTCTATTAGGAGGAAAGCAAAACCTCGCTCTTGGCCCAAATGGGTCCAATTGTCAGTGATAGCTTCTAGGGAGGCTGGGAAAGCTGGGGACAGACCTCCATGATCAGTCTAGGAGCTTCACGACCCAGCCCCTAAAGGTTGCCACATTGACAACCTCAATGCAGTGAGGACCCTGTCAATAAGGAAGGTGGAATGGAGACAAGACAACACACAGTGCTACTTTGAAAGGGAAGGAAACAAACATATGCTGAATATCTACTATATGGAAAGTTCTGAAACAAATGCTTTCACATTTTTTAAAATTCCCATTTAACGTAATACCCACCACTTCCGAGTAAGTAGAGCTCTTTGCTTTTACCACATGACCTATGATCTCTTTCAGAGTTATTGCGGTATTTTATAATCCAGATCCTTTCCTAAAAAGCCTGCCTTTTAATGTTTCCCTTCACCATAATTTTAACCACTCAAAACTGAGTTCGCAAGTTTGTCACTTAGCTACACTATATTTTCGTTTCTTTTTTTGAGGTTCTTTGTTTCTTTCGTTTATTTCTGGCAGTAAGAGAAAAATTTTTATGCAAACTTGGGGCATAATACTTTTAATCCATTAGAGATATGAATAAAAGGAATAAAATCCCCTCCCTATTATTCCAAAGATTAAAAATCATAAAAAAATTTAAGGCCCCCAATGTATTTATTATGTGGTATACGGTGCTTGCTCTGATTGGGGGATTAAAATTTTCCTTTTGTTCTCATTCTTTAAAAGAAAAGTAAATGCAAAGAAAAATGGTTAATACAATGTACCTGCCCCTTCCAGGCCTTCACCGCACTAGTCTATGCCCATGGGCTGTGCATATGTCCACATAAATTCCCCCATTAATCTCTCCCTACATACTCACCGACCCCCAGTCTGTCCCATGCTTCCATGTCTGTATGTTTGCTTTTAACAGACGCCTAAGTGTTCTTTGTTAATAGGAATAATCAAGCTGTAGGAGAGTACAAACACTTCTCAGGGAGGTTAACCCAGGGCTATTGGGGGAAAGCTGAGAAGGGTCAGCCTTCTAGTTCATTTCAGTGGAGGTGTTTTCCTTTTCTTAACAAAGGCAGATCACTAGGGATGCTTGGTGCTGGCATAGGTCCAGAGATCCATGACAAAATTGTCCATGTTTCTTATTTCAGTTTCTCAAATCGAGGCCCTAAATTCTGGTGCCATTTCCCTTGGGAATCTGGGGAAGCAGGACATCAGGAAAAGGAGGCTTCATTCTTCACACACCCAGCTCAATTATAGTCAAGTGAGGCCAGCTTTTATCTTGGTCCAGAAAAGACTGGGACTTAGGTGGGCAGGATGTTTTTGGCACAACTTATATATAATTACATTCAGAACAAGACTGTATGGAGTAGGGAATGGAATCCAGCAGGAATATAACCAAAGGGGATTGTAGACCCTCAAAGAAATATACCCCACATGTAAGAGTCCCAGTGGGCAAATAGTTTACTTTGTAAGCCAACCCACCGATGGATACATACGTGCTAATAAAAATATACCATATGTAAGAAACATGACTTCCGAATTTTTCTTGATAAAGTAATTGAATGCTGACTTCCAAGACATAGACCCAATTGTTCCCCTCTTAGATGGCAAATGAAATGCAAATATGTGGTCTTGATTATCATAGTGGAATAGAGATTTGACAGATTTAAAACATTATGTTTCTGCCAAGATGATTACACTTTCTTTTCTTCCTTCCTTCAAAAACAATATTATTATTTTCCATCCACTTTTCCAGCTGATGGATAGATTACAATGGCACTGAGATTTCCAACCCCACTTGGCAGGGTTGGTGTAAGGGTTGAACGTTTTAAAGATTAGCTTGGGCTCATTTTTATGAATTGGGAAGAGGAAAAACTATTTCTGCATATCAGATTTGCAGATTAAAGACACGCACGCTGACCTGGAAGTCACTGGTGCTTGCATTTGCTTCCCGATCTCTGGAACACACAAGTGGGTGGCCAACCCCAAGGGCACAGGGGCCTAAAATCATGTTTCCATCACATCTCTCTCTGGTAGACTGGAGACTAGGGTACACAGGGGACACTAGACTCAAAAAGGACAATTACACAATGGAACACAGAGTTACTTTTTAGACCACATCTCATCCGAATGCTGTTAATCTTGATTTCATGCATACATTTCCTGAGGGCCAGGCTTTTAAGGATGTTTATTTTCTTTTTTTAAATATATTTTATTGATTTTTTTACAGAAAGGAAGGAAGAGAGAGTTAGAAACATCGATGAGAGAGAAACATCGATCAGCTGCCTTCTGCACACCTCCTACTGGGGATGTGCTGGAAAGCAAGGTACATGCCCTTGACTGGAATGGAGCCCGTGACCCTTCAGTCCGCAGGCCGACGCTCTATCCACTGAGCCAAACCAGTTAGGGCTAAAAATGTTTATTTTCTACATTTTAAACATTTAATGTTGCTAACTGGAAAAATCATCTTGAAATTTAGCAGAGCCATGATATTTTTGTGAAATACATTTTTTTCATATCCCACCTGTTAGGATCAGCATACTTGATAGCAAACAATAAACTCCAGATAATTTAGATTACAAAGAAATTATTGGGAAGGTTGGTGGGTGCCTTACAGATCTTATGGAAAATACAAGAGAATGAGGTTTAGAAAATACTCAGGAATGAAAGGAGGTTGATGGCAGAGGAATCACCCAAGATCATGACGCTGGAATGTTCTAGATAGGATACTACTGCATAGGAGACCCAATTGCCATGGGTGCCACCTACACTGGACACTCACTGCCCCCAGGATCTTGACTCTACCACTGCCACCATAAAACCATGATTTATTCTGTCTCTACATCTCTGCCTCACTTCCTATATGTTTAACATGTCAGGTGGGAGTTTCTGAAATTAGCTGAGTGAAGGTGCTGTCACACCTTAGCTGTCTATGGCTGCCAAGCAGGCGTCTATGGTGCCCTTTCAACCTTTGTAGACTTATATAAAGGAGTTATCCCTAAATAAAGACATCCAGATAGTGTGGTGCCAAGAAAGTAATAAACGATCATGTCTAATTTTCCCCATCAAATATCCATCCATGTATCCTCTAAATCACCTGCTAATACTTTCCACAGTGAATGCATCTATCCACCAGAAAATACCTACTCACAATTTCTACTTCTTTTCTATTTATCAACTTTCACACTAATTGGTTCCATCATCCAACCATTTTTACCTTTTTTAAAATTAAAAAAAAAAAACACTTTTCCTTCTATTTCTTTTCTGAATAATATCTTATACCATTCCACCTTAATGATAATACACTATATCCATATGTAATCTCCATCTCTTTAAAAGGCTGAATTTTTAAAGCCAAAACATGCAAGATTCTTTTGCAATACAAAGCATGGTGCAAATCAAAAAAGCTGGAATCTCAACCGAAAGTGCATATCTAGCTCCTAAAAAAGCATCTTCTTGTAAATATTCAACTTGAGGATATTTTACAAAAGCAAACTTGGTGTGTTTCCTCCCTCCCCCAAAAAAGGGACTAATTGGCATCCTGCTACTCCCTGTATCATTCATTCTCTACTACTGGAACCACGCTCTGAGGTGCTTTAAGAATATTGGGAAAACATGCTCAGTTTTTGGAAAGGCTAAAAATTCATTATTATTTTCCCACCTACAAATTCACTATGAAATATATTAGAAAGTAATTAGATTCCAGTAATAGAAGATTTCGGTATCTTCTCTCCTCCATCAGAAACTGCACAAAACGGAAAGCATATGTGTAAACAAAACTGAAAGTATTACACAAGTTCAGCCCGTGTGGCTTAGTGGTTGAGCACTGACCTATGAACCAGGAGGTCACAGAATGTGATTCCTGGTCTGGGCACATGCCCAGACTGTGGGCTTGATCCCCAGTGGAGAGAGTACAAGAGGCAGCTGATTGGTGATTCTCTCTCGTCACCGATGCTTCTGTCTCCCTCTCTGAAATAAATAAAAAGTATCACACAAATAAAGTCAAAATGTTTAATTTTATTGAATAAAGAAAGTTCATTCAGGGCTTACACATATCATAGGAATACTTTAGATTATAACAGATTATAAATCAATAGCTGATTGGAAGGAAGGAATAAAGAAAGTAGTTTATATTTTCAATGTAGAAAAAAAATCTAATTGCTACAGATGTCTTGTAAAATTCCAAAAAGAAGGTCTAGCCACATTTATGGTTTAGTGGATTTTTTTCTTTTTCAAGGAATGAAAATGAGATTCAATGTGTGTATTATAGGTTACAATTAGTATAACAGCTTGAAAAAGATCAGGATACAGAAGCATAAATATAATATAAAAAGACAAGATTTTAAAATTG
This sequence comes from Antrozous pallidus, assembly GCA_027563665.1. Lineage (NCBI taxonomy): Eukaryota > Metazoa > Chordata > Mammalia > Chiroptera > Vespertilionidae > Antrozous > Antrozous pallidus. Next base: position 46,292,225 of record CM050511.1, on the reverse strand, counting down.
TATTATAGGAATATTAACTGTAAGTGGAAAAGATACATTAAAACCAGCACTGTATTACACTAGTTCAAAACAGAGCTCATAAGGCAGACCAAAACTGATGCGAGTTAAGGACAATGGTCTGTTTTTAGGAAGGGTGTCCAAACAGACACCACCACAAAGAAATACCAACACTAACTATGTGGTCCCCTCTGGTTACTCAGTGAAGTGTCAAAGGTGAAGGGACTGGTTAGCAGCTCAAGCTTTCTCCAGGGATTTGTAGTATTCCACCAGCACCGTCCAGGCCTTGGGAGCCATGAAACCCTCAGGAGGCTTCTGGCCATCTCGAGCAAGTTTGCGCATTCGTGTTCCCGAAATAAATTCAAAGTCTTCATGGCTGAAAGAAAATTACATCACAGCTTAAAAGGCTTACTTTTAGGAAAATATTAAGAAGCAATTGTTCCTTCTGTACACAGTAGACAAACTTACTAAAAAAAAAAAGGATAACATATACTTGTGAATATCAAGCTGATTTCAAAGTTATCACTGAGTAAAAATACCACATTATTGAAAATCATCCAGTTTCAGAACTGGCAAACCTATTTTAATTGACATTTTTACTGAGATCATTGTAGATTCACATGCAATTATAAGAACTAATACAGTACGATCTGATGTATCCATTTAGCCAGTTTCCCCCAATGGTAACATCTTACAAAACTATAGCATAATTTCAGAGTCAGGGCATCAGCACAGAAACCATCTACCATCTACTCAAATCTCCCTAGTGTTACCCGTGCTCATTTCCCAGGGTGTTTATTTGGCTCTGTGCAATGTTGTCACACGTGCAGGCTCATTTAGGCACCACAGCTAAGGTCCAGGACAGTCCCAAAACCAGAACGATCCACCCCTCAGGTTGCCCTTTTATAGCCATACCCACCTTACCCTCTGCTTGCCAGCCCCTGGCAACTACTAGTTTAGAAGTAGGAACTTAAAAAAGAGAATTGAATATAATTTAGCTAGCACAGACTAAAAACTTTTAGGAAGGTTGAATCTGAAAGGCTAAATGGATATTGGAACATTAAGAGAAAAACTGGAATTTCATAATAGCAACAGAGAGTAGGTAGCAATAATTGCTATTATTCCATTGATAAGCTACCACAAAGATAGTGCTAGTCCTCCTCGTCTTCATAGATACAACATGCACCAAAGCCCTTACACCGTTAAGCATGTGGCACCTACAGTTATTACACATATCGTCTACTGGTAATTTCATCCTCTTCCCTCGAACAATGGGACCAACTAGAAAGCAGATCAGGACCCAGCATGAGTTCTGGGTCACTCAAGTCACCAAATCACAGACTACATTTACTCACTATTAGAAGTTCTATGCCCCCCCCCCCCCCAACACTTCATTATCCGTGGAGTTAACCTGAGGATCCAGTGAAATCACAAACTGCCAAGTGGTCCTTCCTTCTAGAGGTATGCTAAGTATGTTTTAATAATCACATTTCCAGGAATTTACATGAAGGAAATAATCAGAGATGCAGATAAATATTATGCAGAAAGATAACAACTATTATGAAAGTCAAATATTATAAATAAGCTAAAAGTTGACGGTTCTAAATAAATGCTGGTATAGCCCTGAGGAGAATTATATAGTTATTAAAGTATAGCTAAGGGTGGGGAAAGATATTCATGATGTAATTAATACATGAAATAAATCAAGACAGAAAACTTTATACACAATACCACTGCAATTTTGTTAAAATACAAGGGATCAGAGGGGAAGGCTATGAAGAAATATACTGAAGTGTTAATAGGATTATTTCTACAAAATGGTGTCATGAACGCTTTTACTTTTGTTCAACATGTGTTCTGAAATTTCTACAATGATGATCTGTATCAATTATCAAAATCAAATAAAATACCAAAAGCAATTATGAGTAAAAGCTTATTTTAAAAATCTCTACCCAAAGTGATGTATAATAATTTAAATTCCTTTCATTAAGCTGAAACCTCCATCATTTGGAATACCATCCCATGAAAGTGGGTAAACAGGATGCTGCTGTAGCACATGCTCCCTGTTCTGGTCCCACAGCAGTGACATTGCTACCACGCAGAAGGCACTATTTCTTTCATTCAGACATGTGACATCTTCTCCTAGTCACCCTGTCCTGCTCTTCTTACTCCCTGCACTACCAGAGAAACAAAAAGATAAACAGACACTCAGTATTTCAACAGCCTTCACCTTCTCAGGTAAAATATCTTTTTTAAAAATATATTTTATTGATTTTTTTACAAAGAAGAAGGGAGAGGGATAGAGAGTTAGAAACAACACTGAGAGAGAAACATCGATCAGCTGCATCCTGCACATCTCCTACTGGGGATGTGCCTGCAATCAAGGTACATGCCCTTGATCGGAATCGAACCTGGGACCCTTCAGACCACAGGCTGATACTCCATCCACTGAGCCAAACCAGTTAGGCTAAAATATCTTTTAAATGTCTATACAAATTTTCAAAGATGGCGATGAGAAGGAAAGGGTAATGGAGAATGCCGCAAAGCAGGCTGGCTTCAATTAGTTTAAATCTAGAAGGTATCTTCCACTTCTGCCATCTATGCAATATGCAGAAAAGTCAGAGCTGTAATATTAGACTGGCCTGTGCAGATGAAATGGTGACCACAGTTGAAACATGAAGTAAGCAACCATTTTCCTTTTTATTTTTAAATTGATTTTTAGAGCGAGTGGAATGTAGAGGGAGAGAAAAAGAAACATAGAAGTAAGAGAAACATCAATCGGCTGCCTCCCACACTGGAATCAAACTTGCAACCTGAGTATATGCCCTAACTTAAAATTGAACCCAAGACCCTTTGGTGCACGGGACAGTGCTCACCCAACTGAACCACAGCAGCTAGAGAGTGATCATCTTCCTCTTCCATGAATGAGTACAACTTACTGCACGTGAGCTAGGCCTAGAAGCAATACTATGAGAGATTTTATTTTTTTTAATCAGAACTAAGATTGGGGTTAGAAACATAATTTGTAAATTGTCAACACTGAAATGAAAACTGAATTTGAGAAAATATAAGCACAGCAAAAGAAAAAGTATTTGTCAAAGGAATAGGAAGAAACCCAAGATGATTATAAGAAAGTCATGGAAGAAGGGAAATTTTAAAAGTTTAAGGCTGCAGAAGGACTAAGGAAGATGGCCACGAAGGAAGGAAAAAAAACCAAAACACTGGATTTACAAACCAGAATTTAAATTTTCTTTAATGTAAGAGTTCTAGTGGATGAAGAAAACAGATGAAATGGCAGAGACACAAAGGAAAAAAGATGCGATTTTTTTTTTTCAAGAAAAGAGTAAGTACACAGGCAGAATAAAATAAATGGCAAAAATGAAGTTCAGAGCTAATTTTAGAAGCAAGATGAAAACTAGAAAGGAGGAAACAGGAAGACGGAGAAGGTCTGAAATAAAGAACACAGGGAAAGGAGCTTAGACAAGGAGGAGGGTCAAGAATGAAAAAAAGAATAATGATGATTTGAAGTTAGAAGAAGGTGAGGCAGTTAATGTTTCCACAAAGACGTAAGACTGACTTCTGAGGGTAACCAGAAGCTGTAATGGGAATAAACTGGTAATAGAATCCATCAACTCAAGTCAACCGATCTCCACCTCATCTTCAGGTTACCCCTGAGAGGATCAAAGCCAAGCCTAGGCACAGAGTCAGTGGGGGCTGATGGGTCCAGATTTCTTCCCAACTATATCTCAAAATCCTTGCTCCAGTCTAATGGAAACTTGGTTAGTTCAGCTAGGACCATTTGTCAAAATCTCGGACTGAATGTTTCAGTTCCTTAGAAGATTCCCTTACCAGCTCCCTAACTAAGCTTCATTGAGGAAAATGATGATGTGAGCACTTTCTGGCCAGGTAAATTTAAAACTCTAATTTCGAAAAAGAAAACTTGTGCCACATGCATGAAGCAATCTTTGGTTGTTGATGACAATGAGAAAGATACAAGAGTGCAGCAGCTGCTGGATGATTCTGTCTTGCCTTTTTGATTAAAGGAATAAAGGCAGACCAATTAAAGTCTTTCCTTTCCCCAGAATGCCACGCTGTCTAAAATCCAGAAGTTTGCTTGCATTCCTTTTGAAATTGCATTTTAAAACCAAGGTCCCTGGGTACCTCTTTTCCTGACGCTATTTCACACTCCATCTGCCCCGCATGCCACAGGCATTTCTTCATCACATGGGACTGGAGCTCCTGCTTCCACATGGTGGTGGTTGCACTCCACCCTGGCTACAAAAAAACACATTTATTTCCCTCTGCCTCATAACTGTACTTCTATCTGTCACATACGGATTCTGTTTTTCATCAGAAGGCCGAGGCAAGGCCTGGACACAAGAGTCACTATCTGTAATTGAACCACAGTGTTTACAATTATATATTTAAATGAGCATTATTTTACAGAAATAATTAAATCAAGCAGAAATTGAAGCATTCCAGGAATGATCTAAAATTAGCTGGGACCCTCACCTGTGAGTAATCAGGAATCTGCTGAAGCAGAAAAGGCTACTGAATAAAAGACGTAAGGCTTTGACTACAAAGCAACTCTAATTAGGCTATCTAATTGTACCAGTTACCAATCTCCCATGGAACCCAGAAAAAGAAACACTAGTATGTTTTGTTTTTTTCTTCTCAAAACCACTTGATATTGATTCTTATAATCCACAGCTGACAGAACTCCTGCTCTTAAAAAAGGGGGAGTGCATTTAAACAGCAGGAAGGGGGAAGCCAGGCGATCAAGTAGACTACGTGGGGCCCTGTGGGACCAGCATCTTCTCCCACATGGGACACACTAACCACATGTGGCCAGCATCTTGACTAACTCCAACGTACAATTACTGTTGGAGACGTTACATCTTTACAACCATCTGCGGTCTTTCAGTCCACATATGTGGCCATCAGAGCCACTAGCACAAGCTATTTACATGGACAAGGGCTGGGGACAATAGATAGCTCTTCAAGTGCATCTTCTGACTGTTCATATTCCATTAGGCCAGCTTTTATAAAATGCAAACTAGATGGCAAGTGATCAGAGAAGCAAAGAAAAATTTATTTTCTAATATAACTAAAATTAATGATGGTCACTTGTAAGTGAATCTAATAAACTACTTGGAGTCTATTTAACTTTTCATCCAGCATGACTGATGCTTATATATAATGCTAGAGACCTGTTGCAGGAAGATTCCTGTAAGAATAGAGCTTCCTGAGGCCTGAGCAAAGCTCCATCCCTTCTCTGCTGCCTCACTCCCTTTTCCACTACCTTGTTCTCTCCCATCTCTGCTGCCTTGCTCCCTTCTCCACTATCTCCCTCTCTCCCATCTCTGCTGGCTTGCTCGTTCCCATCTCTGCTTCCTCGCTCCTGTCTCCTCTGCCTTGCTCCCTCCCATCTCCCCTGCCCCGCTTGCTTACTTCTCCACAGCTTTGCTCCCTTCTGCAGTGCTTGGCTTCCTTCTACTCCATCTTCTGTGCATGGATATGCAAATTAACCACCATCTTGGTTGGGTTAATTTGCATACTTGCTCTGATTGGCTTGTGGGCATGGTTTGTGGGTATAGCAAATGTACGGTCAATTTGCATATTGCTCTTTTATTAGATAGGACAGTACATACACACCAAAAACTAAGAATTCTTAAGAATGGGATAAAAAATCATATTTTCACAACCAGATAAATAGCTTTTTGTCTTCCTAGGAACTAAAAAGCAGTGGTTGACATCATACATGACAAATTTGAAAACATTTATTTCCAAACCAAGACCAATTGAAATATGCAAAACATTTAGAACTTAATGAACCCAATCCTTAATTCATCATGTTTTCCTCCCACCATCTCAGTCTTATGAGTAAAAGTTCTGAAAACTGCTTCTATCAGACAATCAGTCAAATATCAAATTGCCAGGGTTTCCTGAAGTCACCGCAGTCAACTCAATTTTCTTTACCATAACAGACCTCAAAATCTGTAATCTATTAAGAGTGTAGAGGGGGGGGGGGCAGTGTTGGTGGCTTTTCATTTTCTTTACTGATCGTATAATTAGAATATCACATTGTATTAATGTCGGGTGAACAACATAATGGCTGGATATCTGTATGGGGAAATTATCACCACAATAAGCCTAGTTAACATCCATTGTCATACACATTTACCAAAAACAATTTTAAAATATGCAATACAATATTATTAGATCTGCTCACCATGCCAGACATTACATCCCCATGACTAGAAGTTTGTAGCTTTTGACTAATTTCACCCATTCCCTTCCGCCTCTGGAAACCACCCCTTTGTTCTCTGTATCTCTGTGCTTGAGAACAGGGTGTGTTTTTTTAACTGAGTGCCAATGAACAGGTTTCAAAAGGATCCACAAATACCCCGCTGAAAAAAATTCTGGGTTTCTGTGCTCCCTCAATTAGAAAAAGGTAGATCATTTTTCAATCTGCTTCCGAAAAAAAAAGCCTCTGATTACTCAAGAATGGCTCAATTTTCAGGAAACTAATCCTGGAAGCTCTCAGATGCCCATCACCAGATAAAACTGCCTGGGCTGAGGCATCTGACTGAGCTCCCTTCTACAGGCCGCCCACAGCTGTTCTAAGCAGACCTCTGACATGCTTGGACGCTGAGCCCTGTACAAAGCCTCCAAGGCAGGAGGTTATACAGACAGAAATGATACATTTTCAAAGCATATTTCACAGACCTAGAAAGAACTCTCCAAAAATTCATCTGGAATAAAAAAAGGCCCCGAATAGCCACAGCAATCCTGCGAAAGAAGCACAAAGTCGGTGGGATTTCAATACCAGATTTCAAGCTGTATTACAAAGCTACTGTTCTCAAAACAGCCTGGTACTGGCACAAGAACAGACATACAGATCAATGGAATACAATAGAGAATCCAGATATCAACCCAAACCACTATGCTCAATTAATATTTGACAAAGGAGGCAAGAACATAAAATGGAGTCAAGACAGTCTCTTCAATAAATGGTGTTGGGAAAATTGGACAGATACATGCAAAAAAATGAAACTAGACCACCAACTTACACCATACACAAAAATAAACTCGAAATGGATATAGGACTTAAACATAAGACGGGAAACCATAAAAACATTAGAGGAATCTACAGGAAAAAAAATCTCAGATGTATGCCAAAAGAACTTCTTCAATGATACTGCTCCTAGGGCAATGGAAGCTAACGACAAAATAAACAAATGGGACTACATCAAAATCAAAAGCTTTTGCACAGCTAAAGAAACCATCAACAAAACAACAAGAAAACCCACTGTATGGGAGAACATATTTGCAAATGTTATCAGTGATAAAGGTTTAATCTCAGGCATCTACAGGCAACTCACACAACTCAATAAAAGGAGGACAAATGATCCAATAAAAAAATGGGCAACAGACCTAAATAGAATCTTTTCTGAAGAAGACAAAAGGAAGGCCCAGAGACATATGAAAACTTGCTCAAAGTCACTAGTTATCTGAGAGATGCAAATCAAAACGATTATGCGGTACCATCTCACATCTGTCAGAATGGCTTACATCAACAAATCAACAAATGACAAGTGCTGGAGAGGATGCGGAGAAAAAGGAACTCTCCTGCACTGCTGGTGGGATTGTAGACTAGTGCAGCCACTGTGGAGAACAGTATGGAGTTTCCTCAAAAAAACTAAAAATGGAGCTCCCATTTGAACCAGTGATCCCACTTCTAGGAATATACACCAAGAAACTAGAAACGTGAATTAGAAAGAATACATGTACCCCTATGTTCATAGCAGCACAATTTACCATAGCTAAGACTTGGAAACAGCCTAAGTGCCCATCAGCAGATGAGTGAATTAAAAAACTATGGTACATTTACACAATGGAATACTACGCTGCGGTAAAAAAAAGGAGTTCCTACCATTTGTAACAACATGGGTGGATTTGGAGAGCATTATGCTAAGTGAAATTAGCGGGCAGAGAAAGACAAATATCACATGATCTCACTCATTTGAGGAATATAATGAATGACATAGACTGATGAACAAGAATGGATCCAGAGACTAAGAAAAGTCCATCAGAATGTCAAACCTCAGGGTAAGTAGCAGGTGGTGGGAGTAAGGGGGAAAGACAATATATTTGAACTCTTGAACTAAGGTAAGTAATTTGTGTTTTTACATCCCTGACAAAGTTTATATAAAGTTAAAAAAAAATGGCAGCTAGTTTGAGATTGAATTAACATGGCCTAGAGCTTGTCATCTCCTATGGACACCAGTCGTAAGGCTAGGCCCTCCTTAACCTCCCGTGACACCATAATACCCTTAACATGATACTATTCTACAATGTCATTATAATATTTGATATTTGACAACAGCATATTATACAATTATCCCAAATAAACTTACAAACTAATTCTTTGAATGTTGGGCAGCAATTTAAAAAAGGATAGGAAAGGAATTAATCCCTTTCAGGAGGAATTAAGGCACTGGGAAGGCATCCGAGCATTCTATATTGGCCCTTCTTGCCCTTTCTGCCAAGAGGGACCTTCTTGTTACTATCCAAATACACACAGCTGATGCCTGAGTTTTCAGTTCCAGCTGTGGCTGAAGCCTCTGGGCAGCTGGCACCATGGATCTGTCTCTCGACCAATGGTGTGAGCTGGGCCCTCTCTGGAGAAGAAACCTGGGTCCCCAGAGATACGTGATCAGTACCAGGATCACGCCAGCAGGCGAGGGGACCCCAAGGCAGGTGCTGGACGTGGAGGCCACGGGGGCATAGACTATAAAGGAGACAGAACTGAACCTCACATCACCCTGTTTGGCCCTGGAGGATGGCTGGTTAGCCAGAGACGGGTAAGATTCCTCAGGGAAGGAACAACCTAAGAGAGGTACAGTCCCAGAGGGGCCAACAGGAGAGAGGTAAAAGGTCAACAGAGGTGGGGCACAGACCCTCATCCACAAACCTTGCAGGGGCTTGAATTCTCACCCCTCCTGAGGGAGGTCTCCTTCCCCCACAGCTGCTTCGCCTCCCATGCACAACTCACACCGGGACCCAAGTGGCAGACAGAGACTCGGCCAGCAATAGCTGCTCTATATCTAAATTCAGTTTATTACCAGGAATGCTGAGGACCTACTAAAAAATGCAAATACTCCTTTCCACAAGTATTTATAGAGTAAACTAAGATTTCTGCTTGAGTATTAAAATTAACAGTAAAATAGTAATCAAGTTTTCAGATTAATTTAAATTGACCAAGTGAAATAAGTGAACACTCAAGAAAATTTAAGTGTACTGGACAAAAAGCTGTGCCTAAAACATTAACTAAAATATCTATTAGTAGTTCATCTCACTGTAAAATTGCCTAACATCCAAAGAACCTAAAGCAGTCATATTTGTGTGCAAAAATTAAAATTTAAAATTACCAAGACTGCAAGATAAAATTTCCAAAAGCCCCCATTAATCAAAAAAGGGGGGGGGACAGTGGAGTAATATCATGTAAGGAAAAATATCCTGTAAGTAAAGTACATCTAGAAAATTCTTACTGTAGAAAAGTAAATTCCATTTGTAAAACCAACTGCAGGACACCCATGAAAAAACACACATGGTGTCAAAATAAGCCAAAGGAAATCATTTAGGCAAAAATAAAAAGAATCCCAAGTCTATTTTGTAGAGAGGATCCCTTTGTTAACCTTTGGTCGAGAATGTGTTTGTGTGTTTGCAGAGAACAACTCCAAGACCATATGGGTTCCTGCAACAGTGAGGAACTGACGGGTCTGTTCCAGCCACGAGGACGGTCCAGAGATGGGGACGCTGACAACACCTTGCCATGCTAGCAGTCGGCAGCTGTGCGTGGCTGCAGGCAGCCCAGGACCATACCAGAGAGGACGGATCTTGCATTGCCACGATGTGTCCACCATCTGGATACTATTGCTGACATGTACACATAAAGAACTATTTGACATTGAAACTGGGACTCAGAACAGTTGGACATTGAAAATGACACTCAAACTTTTTTTTGTTGTTGTTCTTATAGGTTTGTTTCTAGTATGCAGAGGCAAGATATTTTTGAAGAAATGAAACAGGGGGGAATGACTGATATAGAGGCAGGATGACTTTGAACAGGCTGTCAAGCTACAGGGGGAAGGCTGGAGTGGATGGGAGGCGGATGCTGGGGGAGATCAACCGAAGGACTTGTATGCATGCATATGAGCATAACCAATGAATGAAAGACACTGGGGCGGGGAGGGGAGCATGTGGGGACCTGTGCTAGGGAATAAGAGAGGCTTGGCGGGAGGATATTGGGGAGGGGAGGAAAACATATGTACTACTATTAAATATAAGTTATATTGTAAATAAAATAAAAAAAAAGAAAAATCAGCCTTCAGTTTCATATAGCAATTATACTTTAAAAATCCTAATGATTGTGTCTCCTAAAGATGTTTCAAGTCAATCCACATCTCCCAATTCCTGTCACAATCTAGGCAAACCTAAGCTCCCATTAACTTTGCTAGCTCAAAAACACACCTTGACACAGAATTTCAATATCACAGTTTTGTGACCAAATATCTGGTTCTTTTTTGCAATTTGGTCTCTGGCTCTGCTTGAGTGACTAAGCAGCTTTGCAGTTTGAACTCTGACAAACTGCACTCCCACAGGTTTAAATGTTGCTTGTTTTACAGCTTTGTTTTGCAAGCTCCAAGGAAAACCCAGGCAGTGGCCAGTGTCTTGTGACAAATCTGCTGACGTTATGATACTGACCCTCGGTGATATCTCGTGATTCCACCTGCTGATTCTAAATTAGCAAACATTGGAAAGCCCAGTTGCCTAACCACCCAAAAAATGTAGAGTGCATACTCACAGCTCTGCTTCCCTTAGCAATCAATCCCCTTAAAGGTCAGCCTCCTGTGGTTTTTGTCCTTAAATGCACTGCTCTCCCTCTTCAGAATGTGCTCTGTTAGTACTGGAAGCTGTGCCTCCGGCGGTTGCAACCCATGCTTTTGGAATAAACCTCTTGATTTAAATTCCAGGGTCTTCAAAATGTGTTGATAAAAATGACCTCCCAATTTCCTTTTGCCTGTATAGGTAGGTTATTTCTTTATGATTATGTGCCATGTAGATAGTTTCAAAATCATCTTCGTTCTTACAAACATTGCAAGCATAGCTATTTCTGCAATCTATTATTTGGCAAGTCTATTCCGTGAAGTCTGTGCAGGTCTGTTCTGCTGACTGCAGTTTCCAGTTTTTCTGGCTTTGGTGCTCTGTTTCCTTGTGTACTTTGTCATTTTTGGCTGAAATTATTCAGTCAGCTTGTGTAATTATTTGTTGGAATAAGTTGAGTCCTAAAACAAAGGTGTTAACGCTCCAGGAGGATTTTGTTACCTTTTACTGAATACTTTGAGGCACATCTGGTCAAAAACCATCTAACCATCTGTGAGATGAAGACTCTCTGGCTGTTTACTGTTTTGTTTTGATGCACCCAGATAATATATGCTTGGCCCCCTGGAGCAGAGTTTGGGCTCCTGAATATAAAGCTCAGTGCTCTGCTCACCTTCTCCCAGGGGAGTGGACTGGGCTCGCTTCAGGTTCCTCCTTACACTCCGGTGGGAAGGCGTCCCTGCTGCACTGCAACCTAAGACAGGGCCATGATAATCAATACTCAAGTGTGCTAGGTCCACCAGGATGAGAGCAGCTTCAGTGCTCAGCTTACCTGGACTCGAGCCTTCACTTAAGAGTGTGGCCTTAGAGTTCTTATAATCATCTTGTCATTATTATCTTATCATCTCAGCAATTCTTTGATGAAGTTTTTTCTTTTATCCAGAATTTTTAGTTAATTTCATAGGAGAATCAATCTGTGTAATGTAACCTAATTACAAAAAACCTGAACATCCTAATATCTAATGCATACTATTACCAACTCTATCTTTTAAAAATCAATATTGTAATAATGTATGCTATCAGTCCGGTACTGAAAATACAGAGGGAACACTTTGTAAAGTAGATGATTATCTAACCCCTGCTTAGTACACCTGAAACTAATACAAAATAATACTGAATGTAAACTATAATTGAAAAAAAAATGTTAATAAAAATAAATAGCCCTAGCTGGTTTGGCTCAGTGGCCTGTAGACTGAAGGGTCCCCGGTTTGATTCCAGTCAAGGGCACATACCCAGGTTGGGGGCTCAATCCCGGTAGGGGGAATGCAGGAGGCAGCCAATCAATGATTCTCTCTCATCACTGATGTTTCTATCTCTCTCTCCCTCTTCCTTCCTCTCTGAGATAAATTTTTTAAATATAAATAAATAAATAAATAAATAAATAATAAAAATAAAAATAAAAATAGATAGATTGATAGATAGATAAATAAATAATCTATTCCAGTTCCTACCTTTCATAGAACTGACTTATCTGGTCTTTCTCTATCTCATCCTCCTCCTTTCACTCTCTGTTCTACCCTCACCTAGCCTTCTTCCCAAATATTCCATAAATCTTTTTACCTCTGACCTTTGTCCAGAATGCTATTACCTCCTTCTTTATCAAGGAAATGCCTACTATCTTTTGGAGCTCATCCCAAATGTCACTTGCTCCAGGAACCCATCCCTGATAACCAGAAGTGGTCAAACAAGTGCTAGCAGAGCTTCCTGTAAAATCTTCTGCAAAGCACTTATGACCCTTAACTAACTGTCGTTACTGGTTTACAGTAACAACATGTTACTATCATGTTCGCTAGAATATAAGTCCCATGAGGACAACAACAATATCAGCCTATTTCCAATTACTGTGCCTATACCTAGCAACTGTATGTATGTAGTACAGATTCAATAAATAGTTTATGAATGAATAAAGCATAGCAAAGCTAGAAAGTTTTGTCCTAATTTCAATATCCACTGTTGACTTTAAAGTAAGATTATTATATACAAATATAATATATAATTTTCTTTTCAAAGATACACTTACTAATACATTCCTCATTATGATTCGAATGTATAGTCAAAGAAGAGAATACAATAGATTGGAAATTAGATCCTATCTATTAACAGTCAAGATATAACACCCCTTGAATATGCAAAATCTACAAACACAGGATGATGCTCAGTAAATTCATGCGATTACAGTAAAAACTTCTAAAAGTTTTCAGAAGAAACATCAAAATTAATAAAAGCAAAGTATTTTATGAGTTAATGGAAAAGAAATTTCCACGGTACTCTGACAAAAATTCTTGTGTATTAAAAAGACTACAGGGCCAGAAAGGGGATGAAAAGAACTCACACAAGCAGGACTTCAGTGGCCAACATGACAAAACTGAGATGTGAAGAGTGAGGTGAAAAAGAACGTAAAGACTCTATATAACAGGAAGAACAAGTAACTAAGGAAATGTAGGATTTGAAAATAGGTGGAGGGAAAAGGAGTATTGTTTATGGTTATTTTAAGTAATATCAAGAAAACTAAGCAGAAATGCCCATTAGTGGGGTAGACAGAATTTTAAGATGGCTCTCAAGACCTTCACCCTATGGCATTGCTACCATGATATGCCATCATATGTCAAAAGGATCTTTCAGTCACTATTAGTTACTACAGTCCTGACCTAAAATAGTGAAATTATCCTAATTACTCAAGCCCTTTAAAAGCAAAGATTTTCTTGGCTGATGGAAGAAGGGGAGTCAGGGAGAGCTGAAGCATGAGATGTATGCGCCATGACGGAGGCTCTAGGCTGAGATGGAAGGGCCCTGAGGGAAGGACCTCAAAGTGGCTTCGAGGAGCAGAGAGCAATCCTCAGCCAACAGTCAGTAAGAGGACAGGGACCCAAGTCCTAAAACTGTAAGAAACTGAATTCTGCAAACAAGGGTCATCTTGAAAGTGGATTCTTTTTAGAACCTTCAGATAAGAGCCCCGCCTGGCCAGAATCGAGTCTAGCCCACTCAGACTTCTGACCTAAAGAATTGTGAGGTAATAAATGAATACTAATTTTAAAGCCACTACATTTGGGATAATGTGTGGCCAGCAACAGAAGGCTGACACAACAACTGGAAACAGGGACATATATATAGCTTTAAGAGTTACGGTAGCCCAGCCAGGTGTAGCTCAGCAGCTGAGTGCTCACCCAGGAACCAAAAGGTCACCGATTGGATTCCTGGTCAGAGCATATACAGGGGTTGCGGGCTCAAATCCCCAGTGGGGGGTATGCAGGAGGAGGCCAATCAATAATTCTCTCTCAACATTTATGTTTCAATCTCCCTCTCCCTTCCTCTCTGAAATTAACAAAAATATTTTTTAAAAGAGTTACCGTAAAGAAACTGCTAAAATAAATGAGCTTTCCTGTGGAAATACACAAAAGAAGGGAAGAATATATGAAAAGGCCTTGAAGGACACCTACAATTAGAATGTGTTTTTTTTTTTAATTAAATCTTTATTGTTGGAAGTATGTCCCCTTTTTTCCTCATTGGCCTCCTTCTATCCCATCCCCACCCAGAATGTGTTGTTTTTTTTTAATGACACTAATACTATATGATTTTGAGTATATTCCAATATTTAAAAAATATGAAAAAATACTCTATTGATAATGTGGAACAGCAAACATTTACATCTACCTGTCCCTTCATTTACCCATTTCCAAAAGGCACACTCACTCATGTGTGCTTTCTTTTTGTAAGTTGTTATTTCAATCATGTGAATCATAATCTTACCCAAATACAAAATTTACTGCATAAAGAAGAAATAAGTTACCCAAAAACAAAGTATCACTAAAAGTTTGTAATATCAGACAGAAAGGACTTTAATCTTACAGTCCTAAAACTAAATTTCCTTGAGTCTCTATTACAGCTAATATGGACCTACTTAACTTCCTAAGTATAAACAGATGATTTTTATCATAATTCCTATCAATAATATCTTGCCTGAAATTTTATGAAGCTGGTTTTTTTCTCCCTTGACCTTGTCTTACACTGGTATTTAGTCAAATCTAAAGCTATAAAATCATTAATTACATAAAAGTTGGCATTGAACAATGTCCATTAATCAAATCTAAGCCAACATCATAGGCACATAATTAATAGCTGTTTTCTCACTACATCAAAGACTATTGCCTTCTCACAAAATTTTAATCACTTTCCAACATATTCCCATCAACTTAATTATATTTGGACAAATGTAAAAATTTAGAAAACTAAGGCAGTTTTAAAGCCTCCCAAGTTACAATTTGTTAAGATTTGCTAACTCAAAAAAAATTCCAAGAAAATGAGCTGCTCATGCAACTAATATAAAATTCATCATTGGAAAATCTTATGAGAACTGATGTAATTATTTAGCTTTTGAATGATTAAAAGAGAGACTTAAAGCAATATTACCCAGTAAACATGAAAGTTATCAAGGGCTTCCCAGCCCATCAGTCAACTAACTACATACAGATGAGTTCTACGGTCCTGCATGTGATTAAATCAGCTGATCATGCAAAGAAGCCACAGTAATGAAACAGCAGCATAAGGATCATGTAAAAGAAAAGCTCTATCTTTCTCTTTAGTTTTGTCTCCTGAACTCGTAATGATGTAAATACACCTGAGTTTTATGCATTTGGCCAATAGTTGAATGATTCTATTTTTCTCTCCTCTCTCTGTAAGTGACCGATCATTACTTTCAAAACATCTCGTTCACAATTAAACCAATATATTGCATGCTGGGTGAGAAGCAAAGTTTCCTGGCCCAGCACTCCATCTCTGACACTCTATGTTTTATAAACTTGTAGAAAGGCAAGGCTAGGGAGCTTCCAAAAGAATTTCCAAAGTAGGCTTCTCTAGAATAAGTACAGTAATTCTACCTTATCTGAGGGATGTACATTCCAAGACCCTCCCCAGAGAATGCCTGAAACCCCAGATAGTACTGAACCCTATACACACCATGTTTTTTCATATATATATATATATATATATATATATATATACACACATACATACACATACACACACTTATGATAAAGTTTAACTTATAAATTAGGCTCAGCAAGAGATTAACAACTAATAATAAAATAGAACAACACTAGTATACTGTAATAAAAGTTATGCAAACGTGGCCCCTCTCAAATTATATAACTGTACTCACGTTTTCACTCAAAGGATACATATTACAGCTTGTCTTTAGCATATCCAAATTGTGGACATCACTACTCTTGCACTTTGGGGCTATTATTAAGTAAAATAAGAACTCCTTGAACACAAGCACTGAGATACTACAACATTCAATCTGATAACTGAGGTGGCCACTGAGTGCTACCAGGTGGGGAACACACAGCACAGACATGCTGGACAAAGGATGATTCCTGCTCCTGGGCAGGACAGATGAGATGGTCTAAGATTTCATCACACTCTCAGAATGGTGTGCAATTTAAAACCTGCAAATTGTGTATTTCTGAAGTTTACCTTTAATATTTTCAAACCAGAGTTGACAGCAGGGTAAATGAAACCATGGAAAACAAAACTGCAGTGAAGGGGGGGCTATTGTAAGTTAGAAACCCTGTTGGTGACCCTACATTAATTTTAACCACAAACGGACAGAATTATATTCTAAACGTTTTTACTTTTCTTAATTTGTATTTTCACTTTCAATCACTTTTTGTGGTAACATAGTTCAAGGTTTACTATAATTGCTTTTATTTTTTTTCAGATTCTTTTTTCTTAAGCTTGTAAGGGATCGCTTTGGTAGAAACAGTCTATTTAGAACTCTTAGCACATGAATTTTCTAGCTTTTTTTTACTGTGAAATCGTAGTGTGTGCACATATATAGGTAAGAACATATGGGGTTGGGCAAAAGCAGGTTACAGTTGTGAGTACATGAAACACAGTGTATTCTTGCATTAATGTTTATACTTTCCATACAAATAACTGTCACCCTACTTTTGCACCACCCTATATATACATACACATATGTAAGCACACATATACACACATCCTTAGGCCAAAATAAAACTAAACCTGCCACAATTCGGAACTATTTCTAGGTATTGGCAAACCCTGATTTTGTACAAGGGTAAAAATGTTCTGGCTATTGTAAATTCATCTCATGGTGTGGTTCAGAAGTATACTATAATCTGGGCCACACTTCAGGTATTCAGAAAATAATACTCTAGAATTGCTCTGATCTTTAACTCCACAACTCGGACACAGGAACACTTCGTGCTTTTATGCTTGCCCATACCAGTTATGTAAGCCTTTTCTCTTCATTGATTCAAGATTTTCCTGTACTTTAGCTACAAATTGTCACTCAAAAAGCCTGTTATTACCTAAAATTGTGCATTCTCTCCAGAATTCTTCATTAAATGAGAAGCCAACAAACTCCTCTGATAATAGTCTTTCTTTATTCAGATAACTTATCACTTATCTCAAAGAAAGTAAATGACACATTTATGGCCCTCTTAGAAACAAGAGAATGTTTTTATTTTTTAAAAGGTTTCTTTTCCTATCTTATTCCCGATGTTACAAAATGGGTCACACCAATTGAAGATACAGGGTCAGGGTCAGGTCAAGATCATTTCTGAACATAGAGTCAACTATAAACGACCATGGGAAAAAGAATGAGAGCTCTCAGATCAAAGGTTACAGCAGTCAATTTTCAATTAGTACCCATCAGTAGAGGTGACACTGATAAAAAATAAATAAACAATAATTGGTTCTATTTACTGAACATGAACTGTAACTTGTACTAAAAAAGCAGTATTCTAAATAAGCACATGTAATTATCCTATCTAATAAAAGGGTAAAATACAAATTGACCATATCTCCAATCAAGCCACACCCACAGCCACGCCCATTAGTCAATCAGGAGCAAATTATGCAAATAAGCCCCAACCAAGATTGCTGTGGCCACTGAGAACAGGAGGTAGGAAGCCAAGCTTTCCTCCTACTGTTGCTGGAGTAGGCCTCCACTCAATGTTACAAAGTGTCAATTATAGAAGATACATAATCCCAACAGAAATGAGGGCAACCACAGAGCTGGAGAGAGCAGAGGCTAGGGTTTCCCCGGTCAATGAAGGAAACCAAGCTTCTGCAGCCCTAGCACCTAGGCCTCCACTCTAGGCTACAAAGTTTCAATTATAGAATTAATATAAACACAAACAGAAATGGTTGTCGCCATAGAGCAAGCAGAAGGCTTGGCTCCACTCCAGGCTACAAAGTTTCAGTTTTAGAACATAAATTAATCCCAGATCCCAGGGCCTCCACTTGGGTCGCTGGGGGGTGTGGCTGGCCTGCAAACCACAATAGGCCCCTCACCTAGGCCACCCCATGCCCCATGGGAACCCTATCCTGATCCAGGACACTCTTCAGGGCCCCAGCTGGCCCCCACCCATGCCCCAGGCCTCTATCCTATCTAATAAAAGAGTAATACACAGATTGACCATCACTCCAACACACAAGAGAGCTGCCCTCATTTGGTCAAAGATCCTGCCTTCATGTGGACACAAGATGGCCACCACAAGATGGCCAGCAGGGGAGGGCCGTTGGGAGGTTCCAGGCCTGCAAGAGAGGGCAGTTGTGGGTGATCAGGCCAGCAGAGGAGGGAAATTGGGGGCAAACAGGCTGGCAGGGGAGCAATTAGACCTCAATTAGGCTGGCAGGGTAGTGGTTAGGGGGTGATCAGGCTGGCAGGCAGAAGCAGTTAGGGGCAATCAGGGAGGCAGGCAGGTGAGCAGTTTGGAGCCAGTAGTCCTGAACTGTGAGAAGGATGTCAAACTGCCTGTTTAGGCCCGATCCTGGTGGGATCGGGCCTAAATGGGCAGTCGGACATCCTTCGAGGGGGTCCCAGATTGGAGAGGGTACAGGCTGGGTTGAGGGACAGCCCCTGCCCCCCATGCACGAATTTCGTGCACCGGGCCTCTAGTACTAAATAAACAATCAAGAAAATAATCCATATGTACAATCATTACTAAGACAGTGGTCTGCAAACTCATTAGTCAACAGAGGCAAATATCAACAATGCAATGACTGAAATTTCTTTTGAGAGCCAAATTTTTTAAACTTAAACTATTTCTAATGCCACTTCAAAATAGACTCACCCAGGCTATGGTATTTTGTGGAAGAACCACACTCAAGGGGCCAAAGAGCCACATGTGGTTCACAAGTCACAGTATACCAACCACTGTACTAAGACATAAAAATAGCCCTAACCAGTTTGGTTCAGTGGATAAAGTGTCAGCCTGAGGACTCAAGGGTCCCAGGTTCAATTCCAGTCAAGAGCATGGCAGACACAACCCAATGGGGAGTGTGCAGGAGGCAGCTGATCGATGTTTCTCTCTCATCGATGTTTCTAACTCTCTATTCCTCTCTGTAAAAATTCAATAAAATATGTATTTTTTTAAAAAGACATAAAAATAAGTAGGTGTGATGGAACATGGAAAGAACTACAGATTTTGAGCAAGGCAGGAATCACCTTGTCCACAGCCATCATTCTTAAGATGAAGAACAAGGCCAGAGAGCACAGAGGACTCTCAAGTCACACAGCAAGGATAGGTTAGAACCCATGATTTCTGATTCTAAAGCCTCACCTTGCCACTCTAAATCATGGAGAGTAGTACCTACTGATAGCATCTACAGATAGAAATCAATGCAATTTCATCAATCAATAAATCCATTCTTAAGACTACCAATAATTTGTCCTAAAAGCCTGATAGCTTGTTGCTCCTTCTAAGATCTCTGAAAAAAGAAGCTATACTCTTACTGGTCAGGACCACCAACTGTGGAGCCACCATACTTAGGTTCAATTGTTGGACTGACATTTACTGATTACATGACCTTTTATAGTTATCTGACCTTTGTATGCCTCAGCTTACTACTAATCTATATACTGGGAATAATATCAGCACCTACGTCATAAGATTGCTATAGGGAATAATTATCATCTGTACAATAATTAGGATAGTGGCTATCACATAGTGATTGCAAGAATATTAAATTTTCTCACTACATGAGTGAAGCAGGTTTAGCAGAACAACGTTCATCACTAAGTCCTTGGACCACTTCTGTATGCTAAAGTACAGTAGATATGGTGAACATAGAAATGTCAAATCTGCTTTTTTTTTAGGAGAACCAAGATGGCGGCATAGGTAAAACACCTATCTTGCCGTCATGCTCAGCAATTTTAATACTACAACTTAACGAAAGAACAAACACCTTCCAGAATCACCAGAAAGCTGGCCGAGTGAAAATTCCACAAATGAAAGTGAAGATAAGACACTGTGACTCGGAGGAGCGGCAGTGGACAGCATTGAAGATTCGCGTGGAGAGAGGTTTGGAGCGCGCGCCAGTGGAGAGGGCGGGAGGCTGAGAACCGGCCAGTTTTCTTGAACGGGGAGACAAAGACGTCCCACTGGACTGATTCTCCAGCTTTGGGCAAAGTCCAGGGAACTCACTATCATACGGGGTGAAAACTGGACAGTGGGAGGGCACGCCAAAGCTCGGGTGCTGCAGGGGTCTGCCGGTTTGTGAAGAAGGCAGCTTGCTCGAACAGCTCAGCTGCGTGACTGCGCAGAGAGCGCTCTGCGACTTGCTAGCTCATTCGGGAAACCACCAGACTGCTTCGTTTTACGACCCTGGGTGAGACGCTGGGTGTGCAGACTCATTTGGGGAGAGTCTGAATTCCCCAGCAGCCGGTGGACCTTGGCAGCGGCTCTCTCTCAGAGGTGCTGGCAGCCATTGCCACCGACACAGAGTCCCTGGGGCCGCATAGGCCGGAGCTAACACTGTCTGCTTGGCCCGGAAACTCCGCCCATCCAACCTGAGCACAGCTGAGCTTCACAGACAATTGGCCTGGAGGTCAGCCCCTCCAAGTGCTAACAATGATTAACCTGAGCTTAACTTCAGCAAGACTGTGCAACCCATATCCACCTCAGGTAACTGGGGAGGCTGAGCCACTGTCGCTAGTAGGAAGTCTAACACACAAAGCTAATTGACCAACTCAGGGAAGCAGCCACCATGCAGAGACATGGAAAGAAATCAGATGTGAAAGAAATGGAGGGAAAAAAATGACTGGACATGGAATTCAAAACCACGGTTATAGGGCTTCTCAAGAGGCTCTAACAAAAGGTCAAGGCCTATAAGGAAATAAGCAAGATCGCAAAGGAAATGAATGAGTCCTACAAGGAAATGAACAAGACCCTCAAGGAAATGATCAAGACCAATGTGGAAATGAATGAGTCCTACAAGGAAATGAAGGAGACCTTCAAAGGATATAAAGGAGACTCTCAAGGATATGAAATAGGACCAACCAGAAATTAAGCATACACTGACTGAAATAAAAAATATTATACAAAGACCTAAAAGTGCTCTGGAGCACCCCAAAAACCAAGTTAAAGATTTGAAATACAAAGAGGTAAAATCCACTCAGCTGAAAAAGCAAGAAACCAAAAGAATCCAAAAAATTAAAGATAGTGTAAGGGGCCTCTGGGACAACCTCAAGCATACCAACGTCCGAATTATAGGGGTGCCAGAAAAAGAAAGAGCGCAAGACAATGAAAACCTATTTGAAGAAATAGTGATGGAAAACTTCCCACACCTGGTGAAAGAAATTGACTTAAATGTCCAAGAAGCGCACCGAACCCCAATATATAGGAACCCTAAGAGGACCACACCAAAGCACATCATAATTAAAATGCCAAGAGCAAAAGACAAAGAGAGAATATTAAAAGCAGCAAGAGAAAAACAGATGGTTACCTATAAGGGAGCACCCACACGATTGTCAGGGGATTTCTCAACAGAAACAATGCAGGCTAGACGGGAGTGGCAAGAAATATTCAAAGTGATGAACAGCAAGAATCTACAACCAAGATTACTCTATCCAGCAAAGCTATCATGCAGAATTGAAGGACAGATAAAGTGCTTCGCAGATAAGAAAAAGCTAAAGGAGTTCATCACCACCAAACCAATATTATATGAAATGCTGAAAGATATTCTTTAAGAAGAGGAAGAAGAAAAAGATAAAAGTGTAAATTAGGAACAACAAATACACATCTATCAACAAATGCATCTAAAAATCAAGTGAATTAATAAGCTGATGAACAGGATAAACTGGTGAATGTAACAGAATCACGGACATAGAGAGGGAATGGACTGACAATTCTTGGGGAGAAAGGGGGTGTGGGAAGTACAGCAAGAGACTGGACAAAAATCATGCAACTATGGGAGAGGACAGTGGAGGGGGGTGAGGGTGGAGGGTGGGATGGGTACCAGGTGGAGGGGAACTATAGGGTAAAAAAAAAGGGGGGAACAATGTAATTAATAAACTGAACAATAAAGATTAAAAAAAAAGAAATGTCAATTCTGCCTTTAAATACCTCAAGACAAAATTCCTGTAATCATAAAACCAGATTCATTTTTTTATTTCTAACTTCTGGGATGTCGAGAAATTGGTTTCCTTGGTCTGCCTTTCTCTGAATTAGGCATGACTAGGTTTGTCATCAGTGAAGCTGTAATGATGGGACAGCACGTGAAAGCCCTGGGGGCAACTGAGAACACAGGTATTTCACAGATATGTGCAGAGGATGTAAAACTTACTGTTCAGAGTCATAGTAATCCATATGCTTCTTTTTTTTGTTGTAAGCTGCAACACGGAAGGGAACTATTTCCAGAGTGATCAGGCCAGGGGCCATTGTCAGCACTTTGGCGCCGTGAGTTGGCTCGTAAAGGTCCTTCCCCGTTTCTGGATGAGGCATGCCAGCGGGATCCCGTCCAACAATGTAGAAATTCGCTCCTGCCACCATCCTCGCTCTGCAGTGCCACTGGACCTGGAATAGCAGTTTTCCTATTAGATCATCATGCCTTTATGATGAGTCCTTAGAAATAGTAAAAGAATAATAAATAAACTTCTCATATGATCCAAATTTAAATGTATAACCTCAGGAAGCCATAAACAGAACTGGCAACCCCTCTTTCTCAAAAAAAATCTAATAGTATAAATGTGTACAAGTGTTTATGAATACATGTTTATATTTTTTACTTCAAGGAAATATGTGAGTACATGTGTCTACATGTATGATTTTACACAACTGCTAGATATCATTTAGGTATAGTTCAAAATCTAATCCAGGAGGTTAGAAGTCGGGTAGAGATTGATTCTTTCATGGAAGCAAGCAACTGGAAGGGGCTTCTGGGATAATGGTAATGTTCTGCTGTTTTCTTGTCATTTTCCTGACAGGTAAACCAACAAATTAAATTGTATGTATTTGAAGTATATAACATGTTGACTTGACATATGTATATGCTATGAAATATTTATCACTATCAAATTAACACAGTCATTACCTCACATAGTTTCCTGTGTGTGTAAGAACACTTAAGATCTGAGAAAATGTCAAGTATACAGTCTCATTAACAATAGTCACCCTGCTGTATATCAGATTCTCATAATTTATTCATTTTATAACTGAAAGTTCATAACCTTTGACCAATTTTGGAAATAATATAAATTAACACAATTTCATCAGTCAAGGACAGATAAATTCATTCTTAATACTACAAAGAATTTTATCATCAATTAATCACTTTGCAACTTTAGTCTACGTGGATGTCAGTTCTAGGCGTGCCTGGTAATGCTCTGTTCCTGGACCCGAGCCGAGGGCTGGCAACCAGGCTGTGCTCACTGTAAAAGTTCATTAAGCTGAAATACACTGTGACTTCTGTATTTTTCTGTATACTTTCATTGGTTAAAAAAACTACTGTATGCAAATGATTAAACTAATTTAACTACTTAGAAAACATGTAGCTAAGTGACTATGACCCAAGATATCAGGCAAGAATTAAACAATGCATTTGGCTGCATGCAAAACTAGCTTTGAAGCCCATACTTTCACATTAAGACATAGTTTAAAAACAAAAATCAGTCTAACACGTAGAATTTAGAAGTTAAAATAACTGTAAGAGATCATCATTCTTATTAAATTTTGAAGTATACCCAGTTTGACTCAGCCAGGTCTAGGAATCTGTTTTTAGCTCCTTTCTTTCCATGTAAGCCTCCAATATTTAGAGATTTTTATAAAACCATCTCTGTTCTGCATGAAAATAAGGTATACATAATGAACACTACAAATAGTTTTCATTTTCCCTCTCTTGACAGTTTCTCTTATAACAGATATTTGTATATTGTGCCTAGCGAGCACAGTAGCAGGAGGGCAATCACTCCACACCTGAACTGCTCACCCTGCAGAGTTTGCTCTTTCAATTGTTACTACTGATATCCACCTCTTTATTTCCAAATGACATTCATAACCTGTCACGTCTTGACTGTTTAGTTTCAGATACTATAAAATGTAGACATTATTTCCACATTATTTTTCCTATTATAAAAGTTGATGTTTGGTTTTTATTGCACTCTCAATCCCTATCCCATATCCAATAAATACAGTGATACATTTTGGTGAAATCAACATTCACCTGTAAAAACAGATGTTTTAAGTAACAAATATATGAAACATGTGAGCAGTTAGAACAAACAGTACCTAAGTACAGAGTAAATACACAACAAATGTTCACTGTTATTATGGTCTTTATTTTGTTCCCCTCCTTGTATATCTGTTTGTTTTTCCTAGAGTTAATAACTGTCTTGATTTTTTCCACTCATTTAATTTTCCATATACCTCTATGTCTGTGTACCCGTACTACCCTTCTGTGAGAACACAGTGAAATACAATTCCCAGCCTCCCTTGCAGTATGACCACGTGGCCAAGTTCCGGCCAAAGGAATGAGAGCCAAAGTGATGTGTGCCACCTCCAGCTGAGGAACGCTAACAAGCCCCGAGTGCTATCTTAGTTCTTCTCTCCCCACTTGCCAGCTGAATAGAGAGGACCCTAAGGTCCTATAACTACACCTTTTTCTGCTAGAGCATTAATTCTATGTGCATTAAGCCACAATAAAATAAAAAAGAAAGAAAATTCTGCCCACTCCTCTCTGCCTCTTCACTGTAATCACACAAAAGACTTTTGCTAGTTCCAACTCAGAATTTTTATCAAGGTCAGAATTTTATCATCAATTAACTATTTTGCAACTCTACTTAAACGAAAAAATTTTTTTCTGCTGCATGCAAATGAATGGCTGCTTGCACAGCAATAAACTAAAAGGGCAGTCTAAGTTCTCTGAATTTAGGTAAACTTACTTTGCTCATTAAGTATGTATGTCTAGACATTTAAATCATTCAAGTACCAAAAGGTCCACAACATCGAATATATGGCTTAATTTTAATATTTAAGGAGGTTCAGATCATTTAATCCAACCAGCTCAATCCTCTTTAAACAGGAGGAAACTGAAGCCCAGAAAACTTAGCACCTTATTGGGTCAGAGAGCATGTGGTTGGGGGCAGTGGCCAGTTCTAATTTTGTCTTGTAAAATTACCAGTCAATTAAATTGCTCTTGGACTTTTAGAGGTTATATGAGTAAATTAAAGGTAAACACACCAAACAAGGAGTCAAAGTTTTCCTGCAGGTGACCTGAATTATTTTATTTATTTTTTTAAAATATATTTTATTGATTTTTTACAGAGAGGAAAGGAGAGGGATAGAAAGTCAGAAACAACAACGAGAAACATCGATCAGCTGCCTCCTGCACACCCCCTACTGGGGACACGCCCACAGCCAAGGTACATGCCCCTGACCGGAATCGAACCCGGGACCTTTCAGTCCGCAGGCCGACGCTCTATCAACTGAGCCAAACCGGTTTCGGCGACCTGAATTATTTTAATTTACAACTTAGTGAGTGGTTTCCCCATGAGAATACTTGTAAAACTATAACAGACATGAATAAGCAAAACATGTAACTCTTCCAAGAATATTATAACCTACTGAAAAGGTGATATGCTTTAATCAAGAGACTGCAAGTCAGTCCAGAGCCCTTGCTGTGCTGGTTAAGCACACAGGCTGTGGAGTCAGGCTGTCCTAGATTTGCATCCTGACGTTGCCCTTGACTAACTGAATGCCCTCAGGCCAGTGATTCTCAACCTTTCTAATGCCATGACCCTTTAATACAGTTCCTCACATTGCGGTGACCCCCAACCATAAAAGTATTTTCATTGCTACTTTATAACTGTAATTTTGCTACCGTTACAAATCGTAATGTAAATATCTGTGTTTTCTGATGGTCTTAGGTGACCCTGCTAGCGGTTCTCAACCTGTGGGTTATAACTCACAGGTTGAGAACCACTCGCTGATGTAGAGCCTAAGACCATCGGAATTTTTTTTTTACATTACAACTCATAACAGTAGCAAAATTACAGTTATAAAGTAGCAACAAAATTAATTTTATGGTTGGGGGTCACCACAACATGAGGAACTGTATTAAAGGGTCGAGGCATTAGAAAAGTTGAGAACCACTGCTTAGGCAATTTCCTTATATAAGCCTCAGTTTCCAAATTTATTAAAACAAGAATAACTCTCAACAC
This sequence comes from Antrozous pallidus, assembly GCA_027563665.1. Taxonomy (NCBI): domain Eukaryota; kingdom Metazoa; phylum Chordata; class Mammalia; order Chiroptera; family Vespertilionidae; genus Antrozous; species Antrozous pallidus. The sequence continues at coordinate 46,265,815 of CM050511.1, read as the reverse complement.
ATAAGATTGATGAAAGATTTGAAAGCTCTCAGCACAGCACCTGGCCCTCAATAAAGGACAAACATTTCTGCTGTTACCTTATTCTGTAAAACATTCCCTGACGATCCCAGTTGAATTAACTGCTTCCTAACCGGTGTTTCTAAAGGAAATCCATTTGCTCTATGAAAAAGACAGCACACTGCCTAGAAGGTAGTCACTGATAACCAGTAAGAGCTGTCTGTTTATCTTTCCAGCAGACTGAGGTCAAGATGTATTATTTATCTCGTTATGCCCAATGGCCAGCACAATGTCCGAATACTGAATGCATATGGAAGAACTACAAAGCCATGTCCAAAAGCTTTCTATAAAGCCTTCTAAAAATCGGCTGATGGTCAAGCTAACAACAAATGATTTATTTTCTGCTCTTCTTGCACCTATGTGTCAAATAACAAAGAGCTCTGTCACTTTTTCCTGATTTTACAAGTAATTTATTTCACACGTAACACTGCTGGATGCCTTGACACAACGGATTTCTCTTTGTCTTGATGACAGAAACTTTATTCCAGAGGATGAGGTGCCAGGTCCCAGTCTTCCTTATCATGCAGCCCATAGCCGAGCAAAACTGGGGCCTCTGGGGAAGTCTGCTGCAAGACAAAATTCTCAACTCTCATTTATTGGAAATGTCTTTACCTTTATTTTTGTGAGAAAACAGAATTCTAGATTAATAGGCTTATTTTTTTTGCTGATTTTTCTAATGATGCTAACCCATTGCTTCCAGTTTGCATTGCTCCTGAGAAGTCAGGCATCATTCCAACTTCTAAAAATATATTTGTATTGCTTTCAGAGAGGAAGGGAGAGGGAGAGAGAGAAACATCAATGATGAGAGAGAATCATTGATTGGCTGCCTCCTGCACATCCCCCACTGGGGATGGAGCTCGAAACCTAGGCGTGTGCCCTGACTGGGAACCTAACCATCACCTCCCGGTTCACAGGTCAATGCTCCACCGCTGAGCCACAATGGCAGGGCAGCATCAGGCCTATTATTTTCCTAATGCTCCCCCTTCGTCTCTCCTTCCCCGTCCCTCTACTTTCAAGGCTCCTCTTTACAACATTCATTTTCATCAGTGTGAGTACTATGTGCTTACGTGTTGTTTTCTTGGAATTTATTTTTTTCCAAGATTAGAGGTTTCTTGAATTTTTAGGTTGATGTTTTGCACCAATTTCACCATCATTTTTTCAAAAACTTTTTCTGACACATTTTTCTATCTCCTTCTCTCAGAACTCCTATTAAATATATGTTAGATAGCATGACATTGTCCACAGTTACTGAGGCTGTCTACTTATTCTCCCCATGTATTTTCTCTCTTTTTTCCAAATTATTTCAATCAATCTGACTTCTAGCTCACCAACCAGTTCTTCTGCCAAATGTTGTCTGATTTTAAGTCCATCCAATAAATGATTTCAATTCAGATACTATGCTTTTTTAGTCCTTGACTTTTCATCTGATTTTTCTTAGTTTCCTTTTTTTTTTTTTCTGAGATTCCCCATCCATTGACCATATTTTCCTTTAAAAAGCTTTAATACTTTTATTTGGTAATTCTAACATCAGCATCATCTCAAGATCTGTTTCTAGTAATAACAAAGAGCTTTCATTCTGCATTGTAAATACAGTTTCCTGTTGTTTCTTATTGCCAGTAACTTGTTATTGTATGTTGGACCTGTGGAGGGTTTGTTTTAAGGAGGTAATTGGATCTCTTTCTATCTTTCTGCGGCTTGGTTGTAAGCCTTGTTGAGCAGATCTAGCTTTTCTTTTTCTTGCCTGTTTTTAAAATCCTCACCCAAGAATATGTTTTTTTATTTATTTAAAGAAAGGCAGAGAGAAAGAGAGGGAAGAAGAGAAAGCGGGGAGAGAGAGAGAGAAAGAGAGAAAGAGAGAGAGAGAGAGGGGCGGCGGGGGGATGGATGGATGGATCGAGAGATACGAGAAACATCAATCGGTTGCCTCCCGAATGAGCTCCAACCAGGGACCAAACATATACTCTGGGCGTGTGACCTGATCAGGAACAGAAGCTGCCACTTTTCAGTGTGTGGGACAATGCTCCAGCCAACTGAGCCACACTGGCCAGGGCAGGTCTAACTTGTTGTCAACCTACTGCCTCTCAACTCCAAATTCACCCAAATTACTTAAGATAATGGACTGAACTCTAAGCATTTCTCTATCAGCAAGCACAATGTTGAGTTTTCCAGCAGAGGGCATCATAGGAACGCTGTAGGAGGAAGGGGGTAGCAGTGGTGCCTGTGTATGTGGATAACCGGTGGCATTCTGGTCCATGAGCAAACCCAAAGTGCATAATCCTTCATAACCTCAAAGCCCTCGCCTGAACCCAGTGACCACCTCGCCACCACCCTCCTAATGCAAACACATCAAGGGGCCAAAGAGCCAGTTTGCCGACCACAGCTTTACGGTAACAGTTCCCAAATGAAATCTACTTTCCTTGCCCTAGCTGGTTTGGCTCAGTGGATAGAGTTTGGCCTGTGAACTGAAGAGTCCTTGGTTTGATTCTAGTCAAGGGCACATGCCCGGGTTATGAGCCCCATCCCCAGTAGGGGGCGTGCAGGAGGCAGCCGATCAATGATTCTCTCTCAGCATTAATGTTTCCCTCCCTCTCCCTTTCTGAAATCAATAAATATATATATATATTTTCTTAAATCTACTTCACCCATTATAACCACTAACCTGCTTGGAGCTTCACTAACCTCATCATTCAGTGGGAATAAAACCCATCTCATGGAGCTGCTGTGGGGAGGAGTTTATACAATGGATGCAAAGAATCTGTTCAGTGTGTGACACGTTAACAGGCACTCAAAAAGCAGTTAATTTCATTTTCCTTTTATTTATTATTTATTTTCATATTTTTATGTACTATCATACACCAAAGAGCATTCCAAATCAGAGAATATATGCTCTGATATGAAGTTTGTTAGGGAGGAGGTCATTCCATGCTCTCTTCCAAATCAAAATTTTAGGACATCACACTGACTTGACAGGCAGCTTTGAGGTGTAGGCAGCCTCCTTGGTGTGGGGACAGAATCCTAGGGATATTGAGAACTTGCAGCAAAAGCACTTTTTGAGTGATTTTAAGGCAGCTGATGCTAATTACCATTATCACAAGCTACGCAATGTGCTAACTAATGTACATTATCCCATTCACTCATCCAACACAAAAACAGATATTAGTAATAACTGAGGTAGATATCATAAGAGTACAAAAAGCAAGAATACAGGCACACCTCGTTTTATTGCACTTTACTATGCTTCACAGATATTATGGGTTGTTGTTGCTGTTGTTTGTGTGTGTGTGTGTGTGTTTTCACGAATTGAAGATCTATGGCAGTGGTTGGCAAACTGCAGCTTGCGAGCCACATGCAGCTCTTTGGCCCCTTGAGTGTGGTTCTTCCAGAAAATAGCACATGTGGGAGCGCATATACAGTGTGATTGAAACTTCATGGCCCATGTACAGAAGTTGGTTTTCAGCTCTCAAAAGAAATTTCAATCGTTGTTCTTTTGATATTTGGCTCTGTTGACTAATGAGTTTGCTGACCACTGGTCTATGGCAACCCTATCCCCAGTAGGGGGCAAGCTGAGCAAGTCTATCAGCGCCATTTTCCAACAAGATCAGATAATGGTTAGCATTTTTAGCAATAAAGTACTTTTTAATTTAGTCATGTACACTGGGGGTTTTTTTTAGACATAATGCTATTGTACATTTAAATAAACTACAGTATAGTGCAAAACATAACTTTCCTGTATAGTGGAAAACAAAAATATTCATGTGACTCTTTATTGTGATATTAAATTGTGGTGGTCTCGCAATTATCTCTGAGGTATGCCTGTAATATAAAGAATATCATAACCCACAGCTCTAGGCTATAATAATCAAAAAATAAGTGAGAACGACTATAGCAGAGATTCCCCCTCTAATGAATGTCAGTAGGGCCATCCTAAGTTACTATTTTGGAACATCTACAGGAGATTTTAAGAATTTGTTTCCAGACTGTTTTCAAAGAATATAGACCACATATTTTTTAAATGCAGTACTATTATATACTATGTAATAAAAGGATAATATGCAAATTGACCAAATGGCTGAACCACCAGTAGCTATGATATGCACTGACCACTAGGGGGCAGGAGCTGCCCCCTGGTGATCAATGCACTCCCACAGGAGGAGTATCGCTCAGCTCATAACTGGCGAGTGCAGCAGCAATGGCAGGAGCCTCTCCCGCCTCTGCAGCAGCACTAAGGATGTCCAACTGCAAGGAGTGGGCCTAAGCCATCAGTCAGACATCCCCCAAGGGCTCCTGTACTGTAAGAGAGCATAGGCCAGGCTAAGGGACTCTCTCCATCCCCACCTCCCGGTGAGTGCACAAATTTCATGCACTGGGCCTCTAGTAGTAAAAACATGCTGTGGAAGTTAAATACATGGCCCTATGGCCAGACGGTCTATAGACTACTATGTGAACTTGAACTACTTTTTGAGTCTCTGTTTCCTCACCTTTAAATTGAGAACAGTAATAGGACCTCCCCTCGGTGTTGTTTTAAGGATTAAATTAGCTAATACATGTAAAAAACCTGAAATATGCCTGACAAATACAGTAAGAGTACAATAAAAGTGGGCTTATTATCCTCTATTTCTCAATCACTGTATTGGACAACTCATTTACTATGCTCCATTTCCTCTTCACGTTCAATGAAAACATTTTTGCAATTGCTTTAGAAATAGACAAAAGTATTACAAAGTACTTGTAATAGTACTAGGCTAAAGTACAGAAATGGCTAAAATGAAAAAGTACTTGTAATAGTCTAGGCTAAAGTACAGAAATGGCTAAAATGAAAAAGTACAGGTAAAGAAATGCCCTGCAGATGGAAGTGTAAAATAGTACCACCCACTGGAAAAATGTAATAACTGAGGTAGATATCATAAGAGTACAAAAAGCAAGAATACAGGCACACCTCATTTTATTGCACTTTACTATGCTTCACTGACAGCATGCAGTGAAGCTAAACAAATATAAACCCACGATCCAGCAATGCTACTCCCAGCTACACCAACAGAAATATGCAATAAAACTTTCATACCTGCACTACACTTAACAGCAAAAAAACTGGACACTGACCAAAAGCCTATCACAGGGAACACTCCACAGTTCTGAGAATGACTAACCTCCAACTAACTATACACAATAATAAGGGCAAGTTTCACAAACAAAATGTAAAGTGAAAGAAGCCAGACACAAGAGAGTATAGAATTCTAGCTATAAAAGGTGTTAAAAGAGGCGAGACTGGACACTGGGATGCACCGCCCATGTCCTCCTTGGGAAGGAAAGATCATCCCAGCTGCTAGGAGCTCTGCCAGCACACACAAGACAGCTGTGCACCCTCTTTAGAAGCTGCTTCTCAAAGAGCAGCAGCCCAAAGGCCCGCCCCTTCCCGAGCAGCCAATCACTGGTGGACAAGGGGGTGTAACCAACTATTTCTTATGCAACTTGGAACATTTCTGAAGGCCTTTCCAGAACTCCACAGGGGTTCAACTAGGCTTCCACTAAGACTGACTCACAAATCAGCTTTCCCACTGCCCAACCCTGTTCTTTCTTTCCCTTCCATTCCATAATCACTGACCCTAAGTCCTCTCCCCAATAAATGTCCTGAACCCTAATCTCACTCTCAGAGTCTATTTCCCAGAGTATCCAAAATACAACCAAGCAAACTGGATCCACAATGTGAGAGGTGAGGATAATGATGATTACTGGGGAAAGGCAGAGAATGTAGAGGAGGGGGAAGGAAGAAGAACTTCTGGGGTGTCGTAGTAGTTTTTTTAAAAAATATGGGTACTGGTTGTATGAATGTGACCAAATGGGGAAAATTCATTGTATTGTAAATGTGACTTTTCTGATGTACTATAATTATACTTTAACATGAAATAAAAAGAAAATAAAACAAAAACTAGAAAATGGTCAGAATGGGGCAGAACCTTAAAGAACATTCAGTCCCCGCTCTGTGCATCCTTTAAATAACCATTTACTGGGAACTTAGCACAGCCCAGAGATGGCTAACCCAAGATGGAAAACCAGCTGGTGGCAAACCAAGTCCATATCCGTGCCTGGCCTCCTGGACAACAGGCTTCTGCTTTTTCCAGACCATGTTCTCACTGCAACAATGGGAGTCGAATCTGAGGCCTCCTGCAACCAGCCTGCCAACCAGGCAGTTTGGCCTTGCAAGGAGGAAGATTATCAGGTGAGCCAAAATGCAAGCATTATGGTTTGGGTTAGGGCTAGGATTAGCATTAGGTTTAGGGTTAGAGTTAGGGTTCCTAAGGTAACCAAAGGTAACTTAGGTATCTCCACCTTTGAGTCTTCCTATAGAAACAGACCCTGCTCTGAAATCAGAAGACATGAAAATCTTCCTCATGTAGATAAAACAGCATGCTTGACTCTCAACAAAGGATTCATTACAGCTGGCTGCATTTATTATTTACTTATCCCCTCATTCTTACCTTCTAAAAAGCAGTTTTTAGTTCATTTAATTAATAAAATGTCCTATCTCTTCTCTGAGATGTAAAAACTAAAGGTTGTGAGTGATCTCTAGGAAACTCAAAGGTCTATCACTACCCAATATTCATGAGCATTGTGTAACAACAAAGAGGGAAGAATGTGAGTTTTACCTGCATTACTTTGGCTGGATCCAAGAGAAGAGTTAATCTTTCAGCGTGTGGTGACTGTTGATTTTTGTTTGCCTGTTTTTCTTGGAAAGAGGTAACAGAGCATACAATCCCACAACTAAGCTCCAATCAAATTTTTGGGGCTTATCCCAAAAAATAGTTAAACATGCTTGGATTTCCTTTTAAGCTTTCCTTCCTTCCTTCCTTCCTTCCTCCCTTCCTTCCTTCCTTCCTTCCTGCCTTCCTGCCTTCTTTCTCTCTTTCTTTTTTTGGAAGAAGAAATCACAGAGGAGTATAAAAACTAAATTATTTAACCCTTTCTAAAAGGGTTTGTCTGCCAGATAAATTTGACCAAAAGTTGAAAAAGAATACATAAGAACGTGCCTTCCACTCTTTAGCCTGAACACTCAGCAAGAAGCTGGCTAGGAATTTCCCAGTTTTTTAGGTCATTCATTCATTCAACAATTATTTTTTGAAAGCCTACTCTACCTTCCAGCAAAATCTACTTAAGTCCTTATACAGAGATATACAAATATCTCAAACTATCTCTTCTCACCCCTTAGTAGAATGCTAGAACCCTCTCCCACTCAAATCAAGAAGAAATTTTACACCCTCACTCTATTACGCTCCAGTCCTTCTCAAAAGAACAGATGAAGAATGTTCCCTGAATGTTTTGCAGACATTCTTCCTACTTTTGGCCCTTCCAAAATTCACAAGAAGAAAAACTCAGAGCAAATCTGTTTCCTGGGAAGAATGACTCAGGACTTAGCCAAAGGGATGAGGTGGGTCCTATCGGAGCTGTGTCTGTAACGTGGCCAGCAGTTATAGGAGGTGCCTGTGTCACACCTTTCCGGGATCACCAAGCCCTTCGTCTACAGAGAACTTGTTCCACAACGGGGACCAAGGACTGCAACAAGAACAAGAAGAACATGCTCCTCCCTGCTTGCCCTTCTCCACCCCTAGAGCACATCCCTGACAGAGCAGGAGAGCACTCCGGGCACACTGAGCATTTGCAATAAACACACAGATCAGACGGGTCTGTGACTGACACTAGCCGTGTTCATGAGAGTGGTTTCCACAGTGCTGCATGAAAATCTGAAAAGCAGTCTACCTCAGTTGGTCCAGCATACATCATGGGAGATGGGAAGATGGCCACCACCGTTGTTTCGGGATTCAGAACACCTTCCTCCAGCACAGCAGCATGCTGCTTCATTCGCCACATCAAAGGAACGTCGTCATCCTTGGTCCAGCCACCCAGAGGGTGCAGGAGGAGAACAGGGCGCCGGTAGCCCCTCTCTAGAAGTTGTTTGTGGGTGTCCTGCATTAAGAGAGCATGTCCGTTGTGCACTGGGTTGCGTAGTTGAAATGCAAAGACAGCATCTGAAAAGAGAATTTTCAGAGTTAAGACGAGCATGTTTGTAACAGATGACCTTGCAAAAGATAAACAATTCTTGAAGCTCGATGCTTAGGAATAAGCAAACATGCATTCTCGGAACCAAACACCGGTGAAAAACATGTATTGCTCTGACACGCCAACATAACCTGTACTTGTACTGTATTTTTGCTTTACAAGTCTCACAAGTTTGAGGATGTGTGGTAACATTAATGGGTTTATAACAGTTACTCTCCGCATTCCTGGGAAACCTGAGAGCAATCATACTCTCGGGTCCAGGCATGCTGGCTCAGCTGCTTACATGGATATAAGTTCTTGGTCTTTGCCTTAATGACCCACGGGGCCAATCCCTCCATAGCAGCGGTCACCAACCGTTCGGACCTCACGGATCACCAGCGGTCCGAGGACCACCGGTTGGTGACTATGGCTCCATAAGACCTAAGACACGTCTTTATTAAAAGAAAACAGTAAGGTAGAGACATTTATAATTCAAAAAATTTACTTGCTTTCCAAATATGTATATTTATACTGATTACTATGCTTGACTGGAACCCTACCTGGCTTTGTGATGCCAGGTTGGGATTTTGGATTATAGCTGAGCAACACCAATATCCCTTACAAGGGCCATTGTTATTACCCAAACAAGAGGAACTGCTACATTCATTAGAGTGATTAACTCTGTATCTCAGTCTTACAACCCTGGCTTTATCCCTACATGGGGCTTCCTATGAGGAGACCTTTTGAGAAGATACGGTTCTTTGGGGTCACAGAGCAATCTCACAAGAGAGAGTGACACCCCGTCAGAGGAGCTCTGCATGATACTGGCACAGCGCCAAGTTCGTCCAAACCTGACTCAGACAGAGCCACATCCTCCCCTCCCCTGATACCGTTAAGCCAAGCAGAACAACGTCAACGTCTTCTCCAATCTGTTCTCAATTCTAACCCATTTCTACCTCATGACAAATCCCAGGAGGGAAACTGTAGCACTATTAAACTAGGGTTTTGGGGACACAACCTCTGATATTCTAAGAGGTTGTAGCATTATGCTTTGAAGTTCCTGAAGTTACCTTTTATACAAGAACAAGGCTGGTTTTCACCCAAGAAATAACTGATCTAACATAAAGTACAAAGAACAAGAAAGTCGTGATACAAGTATATGAGCATTTAAAACCATTCTGTGTTTAGGAGATAGGAGGAGGGTTACAGACCTGAAAGTTTTCCTGTCCTTCTGAATTCACTTCCATTTTCGTTTTCTTTATTATATAAAAAGATTCCAAAACATTCCTTCTGACCACCAAGTAGAACTCTAGAACTCCCTCTCCCAAGACCAAGAAGCAATTTTACTTTGGGACCCTGCAGCACTTCAGTTCTTCATAAAAGGGGAGACCAAGGATGACATTCTCCTGACATTAACATGAATATGAATATTCCTCCACTTGGGGGACTACTGCCATACTGATTCTGGCCTAAATCTCATCACTTACTCAGCTCAGATCTCTTCCTCTCCTCCCTTCACTTCATGCTGCCCATTCTTTATAAACTGCCTTGAATCATAACAGAGACACTTACTAAGCACTAACGAATCCTACTCCAGGTTGCTGTGCGTCACTGCACAAATGGGAAGGTTTGGGGTGAGGGGGAAGTGGGGCGGTCCCATGGGGAGGGGAGGAGACTCTGGCCCAGCACGAGTCTGCAGCACCAGGACCAAGGAGACACCTGCATGGCTCAGGCCAACAGACTGAGGCCTCGGAGACAGACCATGTGATTGGGGCACTGCTTACAGACAGGCAGATACAGCAAATAAGTAAGTACATTGAGGATAATGGGAGCCAAGATTCATACCATAGAAGGTATAAACACAGAAAGGATTTGAAAGGCTAGAACAGACCATATGGAATTGGGTTATAAAGGAAAGTAGGGTGACTTTATGGTTTTCAGCTATTTAGGTAGGCAGATATAGGGACAGATATAAATGTGTGTGAGTTTATATATAATATGTGCAAATGTGTATTTCTCAGTTCTGTCAACTAAAAAGTCCTATAAGCAACAACTCTGCAGTGAGCTGACAATGAGCAAAACTAAAGCCCAAATTTTACACTCTCTTTAGAATGGTTTATACCATTACCCATTTACACAAATCATGGCTCTTGGGCAAAATGACTGATTCTGAGGCAAAGGCAAGGAAAGTACAGTAAGTCCTCAACGTCATCCAATGATGTATCATGAAACCAATTTTACCAGAGGCTGATTTTAAGAAGAGTTAAGTTCCTAGGGCATGTCATCATTATAATGAAACTAAAGGCCTGGTGTACAAAATTCATGCACAGGTAGGATCCCTAGGCCTGGCCAGCAATCAGGACCTATTGGAGCCTTCTGGCTGCCGGCCCCACACTGCCCCCTGGTGGTCAGTGCACATCATAGCAAGTGATCGAACTTCTGGTCAAACTCCTGAGGGGATACTTTGCATATTAGCCTTTTATGTAGATAGATAAATGACAATGAAGTTATTCCAAGACCTGCTGCTCAACATGAGCTGAAACATCCTTTGTGTCATGAAGAAAGTGCTCAAAGAATGACAGGGGCATTTCAAAAGGACAAAGCAACCAGTCTGGTGAACCCAGAACAAGCTAAACATCAAAGTACGTAATAGTAATGGATCGTACCCAACTGAGTAAAACAAGAATATGTGAGTCCCTAAGAATAAAATAAATGAATAATCAATGGGGGAGAAGTGGAAATTCTACCTTATGGTAGAAAGTCAACTAATAAATGTAAAAGGAATGAAGTGATTAGAAATTCACCATTTGACAGTATTTGTATAGTGCTAAAACTAGCAGGTAAAAGTTTGATGACAACAGAATATTAATGGTCTAAAGATCTCTCCCTCAAAATACTTGTAAGTATAAAATAACTTGCTAACTTTACAGCAAAAAAACAAAAAAAAAAAACTGGCAAACACAATCTTAAGTAATAAAAACTAACTTTAAAAAAGGTGAACCTCATCTGTAACGGAACAAATAAAAACTGTGAGCCACCCAATATGAAGCAGGAACTCTACTCCCAGAGAGTGTTTCTGAGGTGAGGGAGTGTTGGCTCAGTGCTGGATAGGCAGACTGTGTCCGCTTTAATCATGAACAGGAATCTATCTTTGAACATGACCCTTGGTTAATGAATCTCAGGTGTATGATGACTACATTCCTAGACTTCAATCAGGACAAATCTGATTTTGTAAAGTCGCCCTTTAGCAGGGTTATTTATATGACAGGATGTGCAAAAGGAAACATAAAAAATAAATTCTGTCTCACATACACATATTTCACAGATTCTAATAATTTATCTACCAGGCTTTCTTTCCAAAAAGAATTAATCTAGCTCCACATTGGACATTTAACAGATAAAGTTAAGATGGATAACTTATTACAAGTTCACATTAGAAACATATAAAGGATTTTGCTGCCAAAATTTCTCCCAGGTAGAAATCTTCCCTTACTATCAGCTGCACTCAGACCCCATGGCCACATTTGATCTGTCTGCCCATTTACTTCTTGCCAACAGAGCCAAGTCTTTCTTAAGTTTCAATTCCTCATCACTATATATCAATGAATTATACAAATGGCTTTAATCGTCTGTAGTTCCAGGCTTTATTTTCACCCCTACCTTTTGGTCTCTCCACTAAAGAACTTCCATGAATGAACACTGTAATCAGAGCATCTGATCCATTGGGAGCTATACTCCAGGGTACTGTCCCAATGAACATAGCCCAGTATGGATCACTATTAAATTTTCTTTTATTAATTTTCCATCAAAAATAAAAAAAAATAATGGGCCACTATGAACCTGGGGCCACCAATACTTACAACAACTTTCATTATGTCTCACATTCTAATTGCCATTTTCTAAAAAATAGTGATTTCCTTGATTGTCACACCAAATCAGTACAAAATATTTGCCTTCTCACTTATAATTCCTTATGGCTTAATTTCAGACTGCTTTACCTAAGATCATGTTTGAAAATAGGTGGTGATCTACAAGATGACTGAAATTTAATATTAACACTTGTGATTTCCATTTCTTTCTAGCTCTCTGTATCTGTTCCTGAGAAAGGACCAAGTATTCCATAATCTTGACTTATAGAAAGTACACTGCAAAGCTAATGATACCATGAATAAAAGCACACTTTTTCCTTAAAGAGCCAGAGTGAATATTTTAGGCTTTGCAGGCTATGGGCTTTCTGCAGCAACTATTCAGCCTGCTAAAGTGGTATATTAAAAAAAAAAAAAGCCACAGACAATGCATAAACAAATAAATGTGGCAGTTTTCCAATAAAACTTTATTTACAAAGAACAGCAGTGGGCCAGACTTGGTCTGCATGCTATACTTTGCTAAATGAAATGTGGCTGATAGAAGTAAAAATCAGTATTGTAACCAAATCAGCTGATGTGAGCCAAACTGTGGATACAGGAAAGCTAAGATAGATGTGTGTGAGGAACACAGGATCATCCATTCTGCCACAGATGGATACAAAAGTTGACACAAGATGATCGTGTAGAATATCAAATGCCAAGTTAGGCAGAACACAATGGGACCAAAAGGGGTTATGAGTTAACCAGTAGTGTCTTACAGAAAACTAGTCTAATGGCACTGTGTAAGACTAATGTGCTGGGCAGAGAGTAAATGGGTAGAGTGAAGAGACAGCAAAATGAGATGATTATTGCTGAGGAACATGTTCCCACATTTCCATATAAAGTAAGACTTGCACCAACTCTCCCATTCTCTCCACCCACTCAATCTATTCCTCCCCTAGGACCCAGACATGTTCCTCTGGCAGACCACAACCTATACACTGGTGAACGGAGTCACGCTGTGACAATAGCAAAGACAGGCAATGCCCTCTCCCCCAGCACTCTCCCCGTCCTGCTCCCAGCAGCCTGAGGCCCCTGAGCAGGGCTCTGTGTTAGCAACTAGTAGAACCCGCCCTTAACCCCAGATCACTTCACCGCCTCTTAGTGCCCCAATCCAACCTTGGGTTGGATTCCTCACAGCCTTCTGTGCACTGCTGGTCCTCCTCCATACCCTCTGGGAGCACAGTCCCATCACTCATCTCAGAGACTCAGATCCCTTATCCCTTCCTCGCCCTCACCCTTCACGGGCGATGAAGCACATGTGCCCTGGATCTCATCAGTAGCTCTACTTCCCTTACTGCCGATGCAATAGCAGCCCCGCACCACCCCTTCACAAGACGTGTCCACGACCTGGCCTTCCTCCCCAAGTCCAGCCTCCACACCCTGAGACAGCAGTCAGGGCAGAGAGGAGACAATCTGGGGCAAGATGATAATGCCACCTTAGAGATGCTGTCCTGAGGCAGCAGTGAAACTGGCCCTGCCCCCAGGAACGGACAATTTGGTCAGAGGAAGAGAAGCCGACATTCACCAACCAGAAAATAAGACCATGTGCAAAGGAATAATGCACTTCCTTCAACGGCAACAGGCATAATTAGGTCTTTGTTTTCAGAGGATCAGTCTGGTGACTGTGTGAAGGATAAATGGAAGAACAGGACTGGATTCATTCATTCAACCAGTTCCTTCCTGCTCCATCACTTGCTAGGAAGCTCCTGCCAAATCCAAAGGACACATTCCCGTTTTAAATGATCCTGGCCTCTCCACTACTTCCGACATAAAAAAACAACAACAACAAAAACCACTTTCCTAGTTGCTCTCCTTACCCATGCATTTTTACACAGTCCTCATCAGGTATGCATGGCATTTTATATTCTGCTTGGCCATTCTGGTATAATCACCCGTTTCTGACATCTTATAGGACCTCTCAGAGTTGCGACTGATGAAATTCTTTCTCTACACTCTTCAAGAAACTTACCCTTCACCTGGATCCAACTACTCTGCACACAGATGGCTTCTGTTAGTTGCATCTCTGAGTCCTGACCTTCCAATTCAGCAGTTTAGAGATATCACTGAAACCATTTCAAGATATATTGCTCATTACTGCCCTGCATCCCCTCGTTTCTTCCAATTTCACTATTACTGTCACATCACAAGCCAGATGCAGGTCTAGCCCACAAAACCCATTCCTTTCGCTATATTTCATGTCTATATAGAGGAACTATCAGTAGTACAGGTGTCCTCTCTTCCTCAGCTTAAACACCATCCGCCGAGGAGCCAGCACATCATGGAAACAAGTACAATCTGACCGTTTCCTTCTAGCAGTGGAAAGAGAAGAAGGAAGTAAAGAAGGTACTTCTGAGCAAGTGTTGATGTGTGACAGGCAAGCCAACAGCAGCCACAAGCATTTACTGATAGTGGGAAGAGGGCCAGCCAGCACTGACTCCATGGAGAGTGCAGAACATGGGTCGCCTAGTCGAACGCCAAGGCATCAAACCTTGGAGCACCGTGCAAAGAACCTGGGTTGGACCCCAGCTCTGCAATTTCTCAGCTAAGTGCCTGCCCATGGACAACTTCAGTGCTCCAGGAGGGACTGTTCTGATCAACAAATAAGGTGAAGAGCAAGAAAGTGCTTCTAGCTCCTCATCACCCTCCCCCGGCAATTCCTCATAATTGTGCTTCCCCAGCAGAACCCTGGTATGCATCCCAACCACTAAGCCCATGATTACAACATCTTCCTGCTTCCCCGCTTTCAACTTGTGTGAAACTGTCCTACAAACAGCGTAATTAATGTTTCCTCTCCCAGTCCTACTCAATCTTTAATATCTACCACATTATTTATCCCAAAGCTCTCAAAACTGGCACGTCTGCTTTCCCTGAATCAATAAAGAGCTAAACAAGAGTATCGATGATAATTGTCAAGTTGTTAGAGAGGGGAGTGTGTGTGTGTGTGTGTGTGTGTGTGTGCGCGCGTGCGCACACACATATGACATTTAAAGTGTGGTTTTTCTGGAAGTTTTTTGAAGAGAATTTGAAAGAAGGCTTTGATCTCCCTTGCCTCTCTCCAGACTGTCATAAATTACTAGTATTTATTTCACTTAAACTGCTTCTGAAGGGAGAAAAATCAGTAAGACATAGGCCACTTGAGTAAATATAAACACTAATTAGAATTCTTCACAAACAGGTAATCTTACATCTAAAGTATGCAGCCATAAAATGTTTTTCATTCTTAAGAACAGAAATATTTTCAAATAAAAATAAAAATCAATGTGGTGTATAAACCTTTTGGCAACTGGGCTCTGTGTTGCTTCCCATCAATTTTCTGTCCTGTGCTTGCATATGTGTGCATGTGTGTACATATATATTCATGTGTGTACTGTGTGTGCACGTGTGTGCACATGCCTCCCAGATGGGAAACATTGGCAGGCAACCAGAAGATGGAGGGAGACAAACGTTGCAGGTGCTCCTGCACCATTAGCATGCTGTCTCAGTGCCGTGATTCCGGCTGTGCCTACATCCCCTACAACTACCTTCTGCCCACAGCCCCTCCTCACAGCTACAGCTCCTCTTACCAGGCTTGGAAACAGTTTCCTTTCGGTGCCCTCTCCAGAGTGATAACATTACCCTAAACTGTGTTCCCTGGATGCTAAAACATTCCTGTGAGTTCCCTTAACCCTGACCATCCTTCTTTAAACTACTGCTTTGTTAAATTATGTTCAGAGCCTCCTCTGAGTATGCTCTGAACTGACTGAGACTCTTCTTACCCAACCTCAGGCCACACTCTTTCCAGCTCACTGCCATTCAAGGTCAAGAAAGCCTAGTGCCCTCATAGACCACCTGCGCAGCCTCAGCTCTCATTCATCATTCCCAACGTGGCCTAAGATATCCATCTAATGTAGCTACTCGTTCATTTAAAATAGACTTTTTAGTTCAACAGCTCTAAGCTTTCTTAGATTTATTCAATCCTGTGCTAGCACACACTAGCCTGAAGGAAATGATGTCAACTTTTTCCTTTGTAACCTGGCAGGACACCAGTGTTCTATGTGTAATAAATACTAGCTGGCTCTTACTTGGCTTAAGTGAAATTCATTCTTTCTTTCCAAGACAGAGATCAAACTCCAGTGGTTCAAAGAACCTGCCATCTGGAATCATGTCACCTTGCAACCACTGTGTGGGTGTTCAAGACCTCTCAACCCTTCCAGCTACAGGATGGTCAGAACAGCAAAGCCAATCATGTCAATGTGCACAAGATGACAGCCCAAAAGGAGCGATCAAAGTTCTTCTAACACCAGGGAAGAAGAAAGAGAGAGGTAAGAAAAAATCCTCAGGTGGGTAAACTAAGAGTTTTGCTTGAGTATTAAAATTGACAGTAAAATAGTAATCAAGTTTTCAGATTAATTTAAATTGGCCAAGTGAAATAAGTGAACACTCAAGAAAATTTAAGTGTACTGGACAAAAAGCTTTTCCTAAAACAATAACTAAAATATCTATTGGTAGTTCATCTCACTGTAAAATTGCCTAACATCCAAAGAACCTAAAGCAGTCATATTTGTGTGCAAAAATTAAAATTTAAAATTACCAAGACTCCAATCTAAAATTTCAAAAAGCCCCCATTAATCAAAAAAGGGGTGGGGGGATAGTGGGGTAATATCATGTAAGGAAAAATATCCTGTAAGTAAAATACGTCTAGAAAATTCTTACTCCAGAAAAGTAACTTCCATTTGTAAAGCCAACAGCAGGATACCCATGAAAAACACACATGGTGTCAAAATAAGCCGAAGGAAAATCATTTAGGCAAAAATAAAAAGAATCCCAAGTCTAATTTGCAGAGAGGATCCCTTTGTTAATTTTTGGTCGAGAATGTGTTTGTGTGTTTTCAGAGAACAACTCCAAGACCATGTGGGTTCCTCCGACAGTGAGGAACTGACGGGTCTGTTCCAGTCACAAGGACGGTCCAAAGATGGGGGACACTGATGACATCTTGCCATGCTAGCAGTTAGCAGGAGGCCCAGGACCAAACCAGAGAGGATGGATCTTGCATTGCCACGATGTGTCCACCAGCTGGATGCCATTGCTGACATGCACACATAAAGAACTATTTGACATTGAAACTGGGACTCAGAACAGTTGGACATTGAAACTAAGACTCAAACATTTTTTTGTTCTTGTACGTGTATTTCTAGTATGCAGATGCAAAATATTTTTAAAGAAACGGGAGAGTGATTGATATAGAGACAGGGAGGCATTGAACAGGCTGTCAAGCTATAGGGGGAAGGCTGGGGAGGGTGAGGGGTGGGTGCTGGGTGAGATCAACCGAAGGACTTGTATGCATGCATATGAGCATAACCAATGAATGAAAGATACTGGGGGGGTGGGGCAGGTGGGGACATGTGCTGGGGGGTAGGGGAGGCTGGGGAGAGTATAATGGTGGGGGGGAGGAAAACATATGTACTACTATTAAATCTAAGTTATACTGCAAAAAAAGAAAAAATATTTTTAAAAAAGAAAAAATCCTCAGGTAAGAGAAAAAATAAATATTCCTTGTTTTCTCTCCCTTGAACTACATTTCATACCCATCAGCAGATGAGTTATCCTTGGTTTCCTAACAGTGAACAAGAACTACAAAGGAATCTCCTCAGCCTATTGCTTATTTGCCTTAATCCTAAAATGGAAAAGTAAACAAACTAAAACTCCACCATCTTTGTTGTCTAATACAAGGCTAATAACTGGCTCTTAGCTACTCTAAACAAAGTTGCAATCACTCATTATGCAGTAAGTTCTCTAACTAATTTAAAATGTTTGGCTCACTAAAGAGTGTAAAACAGATATCATATTAAAGTCTCTAATTATGAATTATAATTCCTTGATAAGACTCCTTAACCATGCCAACAATTAATTTACTAAGGTGAATTTTAAATATGAATTCAAATTTTGGCAAAAGCTAAAGTAAATGAGGTTGTCTCAGCAAGTCCTCCATTAACATGTCCCCATTCCTGCACCAGAAAAAAAAAGAAAAAAATATGCACATTAGAAAAAAAACAAAAAAAACTATCAGATGCTTCTGGTTGCAAATAAAATAAGACCCAATTAAAAGTGCCCGAAATAATTCAAACATACATTAGTTCTTAGAGATAGAGGAATCCAGGGTTGGATCACAAACTCAAACAGTTAAGATTCTCACACATCCTCAGCGGTGCAAAATGACTGCCAGAGCTCCAGACAGTGCTCCTTCACACGGCAGCAACCTAAGCACTTCCTGCTTGGAAGGGAAGGAGAGGAGAAGATGACTTTTGTTGTAAGCCAGTTTCTTGTCAGGAATAAAAACCTTACCTCTCAGTGGGCAGAACAGACTCAAACACTGACCCTTAATCACATACTGGCAAGAGAGTGAGGTGCTATCACTGGCTTACATAAAGATATTCCCTGTGACTGGGCCCCCAAAAATGTTATCAACAAACAAGATAAATAAGCTATTGTACAGGCAAGCAGCAAGTGTAGCTTTCAGAGACTATTTAGCACAAGTTGTTTAAGCCAAATATTCGTTTCAAATTCAGAGGGGGAAAATCAAGTTTGGAAAGGCTTGGGGTGAGCAATCCTACACTCAGTACCCAACAGGAACTAAGCAGGAGCTGTGATGAAGGAGGCAGGCTGGGCAGGAACTGTGGGGTTCTGAAGAGGGTGTGTGTGGCCTCCAGTTCTTGATCTTATTTTCAAATACTAGCAAACTACAGTAAAGCTTAAAAATAAACAGACGCTCTTTTTCTAACCTTCACACAAATATAGATAAGGCTAGCTTCCCTCACATAACAGAAATTATGACCTGAACTGCTTACCATGTGCCAGGTATTGTTTACAGTGCCTTAGACATCTTATCTCATTTCACTCTTAAAATAAAATCCTATGCGTTAGTGCCATCATTGACCTTCCTCTTACAATGAGGGGAACAGAGCCTTAGAAATGAATGCAATTTCCCACAACCACATAACTACTAGGTGGTGAAGCAGGGACACTGTACACAAGACTGCAAATGCTTGCTGGCATCTAGGGATCAGAAAGGCTGAACACAGCTGGTGAAATGGGTGCTCTTGCCCTGATTCCTATAGTCACTTGGGAGAGAACAAACACAGCTTGGCGGCCAGCTATTTCCTTAAAAAGCAACCATGTCCACCTGATTTTTTTCAGCCATCTCTGCCTGATTTCTACACAGAAAATATATATATTTTTTAAATGCACAAAACAGCCCTAACGCTCAGGGCTTAAACATTTCTGTGGCGTGAGAATTAACCAGTAACATGGTTATAAGATGCTTCAAAATTCATCAGATCTTTAAAAAGCCTCCCAACTCCAATGAATGCTTTTGCCTCACATGGACTTGTGAGTGTAGGGAGAGAAAGAATATGGGCACACCAGTGTAAATACACCATTTACCTACCTCTATGTAAAAGACCTATGAGCAGCAGGTATCTGATATTTTTTTTAAAGCCTCTCCTGGAGTTTTTATAATATGTAATCTATAGGCTCTCTGCTCTTAATGCACCACTCCATCCTAATCCAGAAATTTAAAATCATTATTAACCTACTTTCAACAACCTTTTCTGCTATTTGTTTAATGTCTCTCTCTTTTCCACTGTTAGTTCCTATCATTTATTTATGGATCTCCGTACTTGGTGATAAATAACAAACATTTGTTAACTGAATAACAAACATGATAAAAGTTCTATTTTCCTATTACTTTCTGCAGTGACACAGTCCACTCATGTAAGACATTCTGAGATATAAATCACATTGATATGAATGAGCTCTTCAAAAAATTTATCTTTCATAATTCTGTTCAGCTTTAACCGGAGTTTCGTAATAAACATTTAAAAGATCAATTTGTTATTAGCATTCATCTTCCACGTAGCATACAAAATAATGGTGGGTCCAATAATACTTTTCCTTACATATTCCAATTGCTACATTTACCTTTACTCATCATTCTGTGTTAAATCTATATATATCTAAATATAAAAAAGCTTAAGCGACCGATCGACTGAACGACCAGTAGCAATGACGCCCACTGACCACCAGGAGGCCTATGCTCAATGCAGAAGCTGCCCCCTTGTGGTCAGTGCAGTCTCACAGCCAACCTCCCGTGGCCTCTCCCCCCCTGGCCAGCCAACCTTCCACGCCCCTCCCCACAGCTTGCCCAATGGTCTCCATCAGGGCAGCCAACCTCCCGCAGCCCTGCCCCCCCAGCCAGCCAACCTCTTGTGGCCCCTCCCCCTGCTGACCAGCCTCCCGTGGCCCCAATCAGCCCTGATCGCCAGCCAGGCTGAGGAACCCCACTCATGAACAAATTCATGCATCAGGCCTCTACTTATTAAATATTGGGGGGAGGGGGGAGAATCTTTTAAACTTTTCGCATCAAGCAAACTCCCCCAAGTAGCCCCATATTAGGTATTTAGGTTCATGTCATACCAGCATTCATATCTTTAAACTTCTGCTTTAGTTCAGTAGGAGTAAGACGATATTGATCAAGACCATCATTCCAATAAATCCGGTCCAAGACTTGAAGATCTCCTCCAATCAGCCAATCTCCTTGTTCCATAACCATCTAATGGGAAGAAAGAGAAAATAATTGTTTTAAATAGAAACCAAGAGAAAAATAAGAACATTTCTCTCATACAAGCTAACTATAGTTATAAACTTCTACTTTCATCTCAAAGTCAATGGTAAGTCCATTTAGCTTAACAACTGAATTGGGATTGAAAATGCTACAGAATTATAATATCCTATATAATAAAATCCTAATATGCATATTGTTTGCCCAGGAGTTCGACTACTCCCTATGACATGTACTGACCACCAGGGGGCAGCACAGAACTTGGCAGGCATTGGGGACACTGCACTGGCAGCGGGTGGCAGTGGAGGCACTGCAGCCCCAATGGGCCCCAACAAGAGCAGTACTGCGGCAGGGTGGTGGAGCAAGTGAGCAGGCGGCGATAGGCCAAGGCGGGTGCAAGCAGGGGCCCAATCACCCCACCGATTGCCCTGCAGACTGCGATGAGCAGCAGCAGCAGGGGGCCCAACCCCAATCGCCCACAGACAGGATGATGGAACAGGTTAGGGAGCAGTGCCAGCCCACAGATGGGTGCCAGGCAGGGCTGCGAAGCTGGGGGTGCGAGCTGGGGCCCAATCCCTGCAGGCCACCCCACGGAACCCCACCAATGCACGAATTTGTGTACTGGGCCTCTAGCATTCTATAATTTCTCAAAGGACTTTTGAAACAACTATCCCATTTAAAAAGAAAGGGCAAACAAAACCAACATGAATAATTATGACTTTTAAATAATAAAAACATTCTTTTCATTGTTGTTGTGTGTTGAACAAAAATTTATAATCCTGGATTAGCCCCTATCTTGTGCTCTCCAATCCTAAACTTTTGAGCAACTAAAGTAATGATAATAGAGCTGGGCACAGAGTCATGCCTTCCAATCTCCACACCACCTCAAATTTCTTACCTTCTCTTGTCCTCTTTACCTGCATCTGGAAGAGGAGATGCTGTTTCCTAGGACGTGTTCCTCTCACAGAGCAGCTCAAGCTGGCCCTTCTCCCTAACCATGTTCCTGACCTGCTGCAGCCCCCTTCCTACCTGGTCTCCCCGACTAGAAGGTCCATCCCCTCCCATCAGAGCACTCATTCAATAAACATTTACTGAGTAACTGGTGTGTGCCAGGGCTTCCACCAGGCACTGGGAAATACAGCAGAAAACCAGAGAGAAAGTGGGAGGAGAGGGGAGGGGAGGGAGGCGGAGGGGAGGGGAGGGGAGGGGAGGGGAGGGGAGGGGAGGGGGCCTTGCTGGCGTCAACCAATCAATGTGTCTCTCTGTCTGTCTGTCTCTCCCCTCCCTACCATTTTCTAAAAATTGAAATATCCTCAGGTGAGGATTAACAAAAAATAAATAAATAAATTCCATCAAATTCATATGAAAAGTACCCTCTAGTGCCTTAGCTGGTTTGGCTCAGTGGAGAGAATGAGGGCCTGCAGACTGAAGGGTCCCTGGTTTCATTCTGGTCAAAGGCACATGCCTGGGTTGTGGGCTCGATCACCAGTAGGGGGCATGCAGGAGGCAATGGTTCAATGATTCTCTCTCATCACTGATGTTTCTATCTCTCTCTCTCCCTCTCTGAAATCAATAAAAATATATTTTTGAAAAATAAAAAATGAAATATTTTTTAAAAGTACCCTCTAGTGATACAGGCTATATAGCATGTGAAGCTCACATACCAATAACCACTATCTGCTATGATAATGGAAAATGGCTTTGACATCCAAAGTGATCTAGATTAAAATCAGACCCTCATCCCATCTATTACCTGCATAATTTTGGTTGACACATGTATCTCCTGTAAGTCTCATTTTGTCTATATGTTCAAAGGACATGCCACCATCCTACAGGTTTGCTATGTGACTCAAAAAATTTACATGAGCATGTTTTGTAAGCCATGTCACCTGCTATCATTAACTGTAAAATTTAATTTTGAAGGAATGCCTAACACCATCATCTCCTTATTTTCTAAGAAAATATATCCCATTTTTTTAAAAGTTATCAATTTTTATCCTTCATGAGACAATAAAATGAGATTTAACACATTTCCAATATCTAAATAGCTGTTACAGAAATTTCCTAGATAAAGTTACTACAATTTCACTTAATTTCTTTTAATGCTCAAAGTGTACTTTAAAACACCTAATAAGTAAGAGAGGTTTTAGTTTTACTTCGATGGTAAAGTATACAAAGCATTTTTGGGGAGACTAATTATATTTCACTGCTTCCATACCAGGAATACAAATGTTCAATTAAAAACTTTGACAAGAAAAAAACCATCCTGACCTCCCGTCCTACCTGTAAGGACATGATTAATGTCTGTCCCACCACCAAAAGTTGGGAGCCCTGAGCATACAGACTGTACTTGCATGTCCCGCACCAGCATCTAGCTCAGTGCCTCGTGTACAGTAGATGCTTAAATAGTTACTGAACAAATATTTATCTGGACCAAGTGTCAAACCATATGCTCATCACACTCGTCTAAGATCCAGTCTCACTTCTGCAAAATATTAACAATTTCAATGGAACCAGCAATATACAGGTAATGCCCACATTTTCAGCACAAACATTATTTGTAATAAATCAAGATAAAATGCAGCAAAGTTTGTACAAGACCTTGATGTAGGGGTGGTTCTTGCATGTCGTTCCCCACTGGCGGGCACAACGTTCCTCCTTCCTGTGCTCAAAAAACTCTGGGTTGCGAAGAATAGCCACGCGGCGGCCCTCGTACATCAGAGCGAATGCCGTGCAACCATCCAGCCTCTCTTTCTCTTCATGAGTAGCTGACAGAACTATAGGCACTGACAAGTTAATGACACCCCCTGCAGGGCACAAAGGATCACACAGCTTGGATTACTCAACAGGCCTCACGTATCCACATCTCACTTCAGTGGACATTAATAATGTTGAATAGTGCCTGGCACAGAAAATCAGAAAACAGAATAAGCAACAGAGGCTAAAAAACAGCAAAAATTAAGAAAATCAACAGTGTGTGTAGCAATACTCACACCAATTCATGAAACTGTGTTTTGGGGTGAAACTATGGGATACAATCACAGAACTAAAAGAAACTGTTTAAGTATAACTCAGCAAGTTAAGTTTAACATCACCAACAATATACTGAACACCTCCAATATATGAATAAAATAAAACAGTATGGTTCAGGTTCTTTTTTAAAAAAATTAAATTCATGCTGATAACTGCCTTTTGAGTGGCAAATTGGTTAAGAATACTTAAATGTACATGGATATCCTTGAGACAGAAAAACAAAAATACCCAAGAAGGTTTTTGTTACTTGGTTTTTAATCAGAACTGAACCCATGTCAGCTATCACTGGCCAGGACACAAAGGCAGTAGGTAATCAGTGCTCCTTTTAACTCAAAATGTGTCCCACTGAGACCAAAGGCACAATCTCAGTTCCCCACCTTTCAAGCTCCAAATGGTCTTTTTCCTACTCATCATGCACAGATTAGAAAAATAAAATGCACTCCCAAATTGCTATGTGGATGTTATTTACACACCAAATAGAAACCATACTTTTCCAGGAAATTATGGCATAACTTCTTTGATAACTGTTTTAAAATTACCTCCACTACGTACAGTGCAAAATGTTGTATCAAACCCAAGACTAAATCAGTCAATACTCAAGACACAGTCCACAAAGACTTTACTGTTAGTTCTAAGGAAGAAAATCGAAGAGCAATATTTAATCCTTATGTTCTTGTGATAAAATTTATCTGGAAGAACATTTAGAAATTACATTTTCTAGTATCTATTCCACACCTCAGTTAAAAGAAGTCAGAATACAGAAGAGCATGGTAGCAATGGAGGAGGGTTCTGTAAAATGAAACAACAGTATTTTCTGTGAGATGGCAAATTAATCTTACCAACAGTACACAATGTCTAAGGTAGCTGAATTATTATTACAATATACAGAACATCAATTATTTTTAGTGTTTTAAAAGAACAAGAAGAACCATCCTTTCAAACACTTATTTCAGGACTCTTAAACTTGAACTCCCTGGCTCCCTACTAGAAAGCCTGGTTTAAGTAAGCACAGGCTTCCATATAGCAAAACGGAGTGTGTGCACAAAAATGATCAGGTGGCTACGGCACAGGGAAACTATTTGCTTTTGAAATTCTTTTCATCCCTAATCCTCAGGTTTTCCTTCTCCCCATGCAATAAATCACAACCAGAGAAAGAAAAATGGAAAACAGATCTCACTGTCCACTTAAAATGTCTAGTGCTGATATAACTTAGTCTTAAAACACTACCTTTGTTAAAGTGGTACCACTACTTCCTGTAAATAATGATGAATCCCTATAACTGTGCAATATCTCTTCCACACTCTATGTACTACAGAATGCAACATGTCTTACCATCCAGAAGACAATCAAAATGAAGACATTGCAAGTACTCCCTCTCTCGCATAAAGCCATTCAGTGGGGTGGCCCAACCTTCTGCCAAAACCTGCACCCACTGCATGTCCACCTAGTAAATGAGAAATGAAAATTTTCTATATCGTGCACTTGTAAACAAAAGCAGTAATGACCTTTAGGCATTTAATTTTGAAAGTGATGGAAACAAATATCTCAAGAACGATTACAGATTACACAAATCTAATAATTAAAGGCACTAGAAAAATATGCATTTTCCTGAGTAAGTTTAAATAATATTAGACTTGCAAATATTTCCACTAAGGAAAGCATCTCCTAAAGTGGTTCTCAAATGTTAACATACATAAGAAACTACTGGAAGGCTTGTTAAAATGAAGATGGTCCACCCCCCCATTTCTGATTCAGTCAGTTTGCTGTAGGGCCCAAGAATTTGTAATTTTAACAGTTTCCCAGAAAATGTTGACAATGATGTCTAAAAACTACACTCTAACAACCAATGTCCTAAACTAAAACTTCAGATAAAAATAGTCCTTCCCCAATAACAGAGCACCCTTCATTTTACAAAGATTTCTAGTATATCCCATTAGAACGTTAAAGAAACGATCATCTTTGTATCATTAAAGTAAGCTGGGTATGCTCATTTTTAACTGGTGCTGTACATATGTAACCGTGGTTCTCAAATGAGAAAAGATGAAGAATCTGGCCAAGTAAAATGTTGCTTACTATTTATTTCCAAAGTAGGTTGGCCAATGTGTCCCACTGAAAAAATCAAATTCCTCTTCTTCAATTCAAAGGAAAAAGCATATGCATGCACCAAATTAATTTGAAGTTTTCATCTTATTAGTTTGCCCTGCACCTTTGATCAAGGTCACTCTTTGTCAATAGCAGAAGGTTTGGCTCTGCTCCAGGCTACAAACTTTCAATTGCAGACACAGATTAATCCCAGATACCAGGTCTCCGCTTGGGTCGCTGGGGGGTGTGGCCAGCCAGCCAACCTCCACAGGCCCCTCGCCCAGGCTGCCCCTCACCCTAAGGGAACCCTCACCCTGATCTGGGACACTCTTCAGGACAAACCAGCTGACTCCCACCCATGCACCAGGCCTCTATCCTATCTAATAAGAGTAATTTGCAGATTGACCATCACTCCAACACACAAGAGGGCTGCCCCCATGTGGTCAAAGATCCTGCCTTCATGTGGACACAAGATGGCCACCACAAGATGGCCAGCAGGGGAGGGCCATTGGAGGTTCCAGGCCCTGCAAGGGAGGGCAGTTGGGGGTGATCAAGCCTGCAGGGGAGGGCAGTAGGAGTGACCAGGCCAGCAGAGGAGGTGCAAGTAGGCTGGCAGGGGAGCAGTTAGATATCAATTAGGCTGTCAGGGTAGTGGTTAGCAGGTGATCAGGCTGGCAGGCAGAAGCGGTTAGGGACAATCAGGGAGGGAGGCAGGTGAGCAGTTTGGAGCCAGCAGTCCTGGATTGTAAGAAGGATGTCTGGTGGGATTGGGCCTAAACAGGCAGTCGGACATCCTTCGAGGGGACCCAGATTGGAGAGGGTGCAGGCTGGGCCAAAGGACATCCCTCTCCCTTTGTGCATGAATTTAGTGCACCGGGCCTCTAGTATATATATAAAACCCTAAGCAACCCTTATGACTGAATGACCAAAATGACCAATCACTGTAACATATACTGACCACCAGGGTACAGACATTCAATGCAGGTGCTGGCCCCTGGTGGTCAGTGCACTCCCACAACCAACATCCTGCAGCCCCTCCTTCCAGCTGGCCAACCTCCCACAGCCCCTTCCCCAGGCCAGCTAACCTGCCGCAACCCTCCCCCTGGCTGGCCAACCTCCGCAGTCCCTCTCCGCAGCTGGCTGGCCCCCCAATAGGTCTCAATTTCTGGCCAGGCTGAGGGACCCCATCCGTGCATGAATTCATGCTGGGCCTCCAGTAAATTATAACTTCCACTGTCACCATATGAAGTTTAACTAAGCAGTTATTTTATTGGGAAAATACCTAATGATATCATTAGAGTTAAGATATACAATAGAAATATTTTTAATACTATAAGAAGGGAGGCTCAGAGTTTTGGCAGGGGATTGGGAAACATGTTTAAAGAAAAAAATGTTCATTTTTAAAATTAATTATTAACTTTAAATTAGTTATTACAGATTAGTATTTCTTAACCTTTTAGAACCCAGTTCTGATAAGCCTAAATATCCTAGCTAATAAAAGAGTAATACGCAGATTACTCCAACACACAAGATGGCTGGCCCCATGTGGACACAAAATGGCCACCACAAGATGGCCAGCAAGGGAGGGCAGTTGGGGGTGATCAAGCCTACAGGAGAGAGTAGTTAGGGGTAACCAGGCTGGCAGAGGAAGGAAGTTGGGGGGCAAACAGGCTGGCAGGGGAGTGGTTAGGGAGTGATCAGGATGGCAGGCAGAAGCAGTTAGGGGCAATCAGGAAGGCAAGCAGGTGAGCAGTTGGGAGCCAGCAGTCCTGGATTGTGAGAGGGATGTCTCATGTCTGACTGTCCATTTAGGCCCAATCTCACCGGGATCAGGCCTAAACAGGCAGTCGGACATCCCTAGAGGGGTCCCAGATTGGAGAGGGTGCAGGCTGGGCTGAGGGACACCCCCCTCCAATGTACAAATTCCATGCCTCTAGTTTTACATAATCTTTGTGTTTTGACATTTAAAAATAAATAAATATTATGATTAAAAGAAAATCAAAGCCATGATAACTTAGGAAATTAAAATTAATCACATTTCCCACCCTGGAAATTGTGAATCACACCACAACTAACCAAGCCCTCAAACACAACCATAAAACCACAAATTTTACAGACTACCAACTGTATACAAGGCCATAGTACTTGGTATGAAAAGTAACGAAATACTTACTTTACTAATTTTCAATGCTGGTAGTGTTTCTGCATCTGTTTTTGCCAAATGAAGTTTATTTTCTGGCACATACAGTTCTTTTACTTCATAAGAAGCATCTACAGGTACAATATCCTATATAAAAACAAAAGTACAATAAACTGTTGAATTTTAGTCTCCTTCAAGGTTACCTTAATGAAGAAAAATTAAAATTTCAAAATAAGGCTTTTAAAAAGAGGTATAAAAGAGGGCTTTGAATGCTATCCCTCCCCAATCAATTTTCCAAATGTTAGTTGGTCTACCCTCATGCAGATAAAATTCCCCATACAAGAAGTCACTATGCGTAATGTCCATTATCTAGTGAGAAAAAAATTCCTAGAATATACCATATACCTTCAAAATCAGGCAACTGAATAGAAGACATGACCTCAAAGAGGTAATGATAAAAAGAATTTGGAAACAAAGCAAAAAAAATCCACTTAAACATACCCATTATTATCCTTAACATGTCATGAGAACTTGCCACTTAAGCCACCTTTTCAGTAAGTAATATGACATCTTTTCAGTGGTGCTCCACCACTTTAGGGTTGAGAAACAGCACTTCTGATCCCATATGAAATGTAGTCTAGAAACTTTATGTAAACTCCAGGTACTCATTTATATAACATTAGAGGCCCAGTGCATCAAATTTGTGCACTGGTAGGGTCCCTAGCAGTTGCCTGCTGCTGGATGGGTACTCCCTCCCTTCCCTGGCCAGGCCTGCCTCCTAGTCAAACTCCTGGACAACTTCCAGTCAAGGAGACAATTTGCATCCTACTCTTTTATTATATAGGATAAGATTGGGATAGTCTTTAGTCTCATTTATCCTGTAGGAATACATGCGTAATTACCACAATGTACACACTCATAAGCTGCTCACAGGTGATCATTACAAGACTTGGTCACATTTGTCATACTCCTGGAAATAATTACTAAATGTATGTAATTACTTTACATTTTTAAGCTAAATCTATCAAGTAATATTGATAAGCATCTAAAACCGGCATTGATTAAAAGCTTTTCATACATTTATCTCATCTAAGCGATACTTTGTTATTGAAAAAAAAAGTGGGTAATTCTTAAGAGAATGACAAGACAAGCTATAGGCAAGGAGAAAGTATTTGCAAAATGTTATCCAAAATATACAAAGAACTCTTAACACTCAACAATAAGGAAACCCATTTAAAAACCGAGCCAAGGGGGAACACCAAGATGGCGGCATAAGCAAACACCTATTGTTCTGCCCCGCGCAACGATTTGGGAACTACAACATAACAGCGGAACAGACAAGCACCCAAAATCGCCAGAAAGCTGGCTGCATGAAAAATCCACTAATAGGAGCGGAGGTGGGACACTGAGACTCGGGACCGGCGGGAGCACAGCCTTTCACACGGAAACAGGTTAGGAGCCGCCCTGTTCGCGCGCGCGGGCTGGGGCTGGAGCAGAGACCGGCCGGATTTCTCCTATGGGGAAGGGCGGAGGCATCCCACTGCCCGGATTTCCTGAGCCGGGCAAGGTCCCAGATCCCGGGTACGGGAAGAGGTCCCCCTGCACAGATTCCCCGGAACCGGGCGAGGTCCGAGGTCCAGGGGACGCACCCTGGAAGCAGGGCACGGCAGAGGCTCCTAGTCCCAAGGGTCGCGCAAACCCGCGACTTGCCCCCTGGAAACTTGTCTCCTGGTTCCGGAAACCATCTATTTTACAGCCCTGGGCTGGACTTTTGGTGTGCAGGCACATTTGGGGAAAGGCAGAGTTGTCTGGCAAGGGGAAGAGACTAGCGGCTTTCTCTTGGAGGTGTCTGCAGCCATCCCCACCCAACACAGACCCGCGCGCGCGAGCTCCGCATAGGACCCAGCTGCCGCTGCTGCTGTCGTGCAGCTCAGAGACTCCACCCATCCAACCTGAACACAGTCTCCCTTCACAGCCAATTGGCCTGGAGGTCAAACCCTCATAGGGCTAATAACAACAAACTGGGTTTAAATTCAAAAACCCTGAATACAACCCATAAAGGATTGCAGTAAGAGTACCCACCTCAGGTAACCGGGGAGACTGAGCCACTGTCCCTTTGAGGATATCCACCACATAAAGCAGCCACCATGCAGAGACATGGAAAGAAAGCAGGTGTGAAAGAAATGGAGGAGAAAAGACGACAAGACATAGAGTTCAAAACCACGGTTATAAGGCTTTTCAAGAGGCTCCTACAAAAGGCCGATCAACTTAATGAGAATTACCAGGAAATAAACAAGACCAACCAGCAAATGAATGAGACTTACAAGGAAATGAATGATACTTACAAGAAAATGAATGAGACCCTCAGGGAAATGTACAAGACCTCTGAGGATACGAACCAGACCCTCACAGATAAAAAAAAAGGACCAACTAGAAATCAAGCATACACAGACTGAAATAAAAAATATTACACAAAGTCCTAAAAGCAGTCCAGAGGGCCACAAGAACCAAGTCAAAGATTTGAAATACAAAGAACCAAAATCCACTCAGCTGGAAAAGCAAGAAACAAAAAGAATTCAGATAATTGAAGATAGCATAAGGGGCCTCTGGGACAACCTCAAGCAAGCCAACATCCGAATTATTGGGTGCCAGAAAAAGAGAGAGAGCAAGTTAATGAAAACCTACTTGAAGAAATAGTGACTGAAAACTTTCCCCACCTGGTGAAAGAAACTGACTTAAAAGCTCAAGAAGTACACAGAACCCCAAAATATAGGAATCTAAAGAGGACCACACCAAGACATATCATAATTAAAATGCCAAGAGCAAAAGATAAAGAGAGAATATTAAAAGCAGCAAGAGAAAAGCAGTTGGTTACCTACAGGGGAGCACCCATACGATTGTCAGCGGATTTCTCAACAGAAACGATGCAGGCCAGACGCAAGTGGCAAGAAATATTCAAAATAATGAAGAGCAAGAATCTACAACCAAGATTACTCTATCCAGCAAAGCTATCATTCAGAATTGAGGATCAGATAAAGTGCTTCGCAGATAAGAAAAAGCTAAAGGAGTTCATCACCACGAAACCAGTATTATATGGAATGCTGAAAGATATTCTTTAAGAAGAGGAAAAAGAAAAAGGTAAAAATATAAATTATGAACAACAAATACACATCTATCAACAAATGAACATAAAAATCAAGTGAACTGATAGGCTGATGAACAGGATAAACTGGTGACTATAACAGAAACATGGACATGGAGAGGGAATGGACTGACAATTCTTGGGGAGAAGGGTGTTGTTGGAAGTACAGCAAGAGATTGGACAAGAATCATGCAACAATGGGAGAGGACATTGGGGAGGGGAAGGTGAGGGCGGAGGGTGGGATAGGTACAGGGTGGAGGGAAGATACAGGGGGATAAAAAAGGGGAAACAATGTAATTAATAAACTGAATTAAAAAAATAAAAAATAAAATAAAATAAAATAAAATAAAAACCGAGCCAAATATCAGAACAGACACCTCATCGAACAAGATATACACTAACAAATAAGCATTTCAAACAATACTATATATCATATGTCATCAGGCAAATTAAATTTAAAACAACAAGATACCACTATAGACATATTAGAATGGCCAAAATTCAAAACACTGACAATACTAAAAACTGTCATTGCTGATAGGAATGTCAAATGATAGACCCGGTGAAAGACAATTTGGTGATCCCTTACAAAACTACATTACTCTTATCATACAATCTATCAATTGTGCTCCTTGGTATTTACCAAAATAAGTTGAAAACTTATGTCCACACCAAAACCAGCAAACAAATGTTTATAACAGCCTTACTCATAATTGTCAACACGTGAAACAACCGACAAGTCCTTCAGCAGATGAATGAATAAACTGTGATACATCCAGACAATGGAACATTACTCAGCATTAAGAAGCAATGAGCTAGGTAGCCGTGAAAAAACTTGCTGGAAACTTAAAATCATATCCTATATAATAGAGGTAATATGCATGCCGAAACCGGTTTGGCTCAGTGGATAGAGTGTCGGACTGTGGACTGAAAGGTCCCAGGTTCGATTCCGGTCAAGGGCATGTACCTTGGCTGCAGGCACATCCCCAGTAGGGGGCGTGCAAGAGGCAGCTGATTGATGTTTCTCTCTCATTGATGTTTCTGACTTTCTATCCCTCTCCCTTCCGCTCTGTAAAAAATCACTAAAAATATATTTTTTTAAAAATAAAAAAGAGGTAATATGCAAATGGTCATTACACCGTGACATGTAACGACCAATTACCAGGAGAATGGAGCAGGGAGCTACAAGTAGGGGAGAGCTACAGGAGGGAGAAACAGCCAGCTACAAGCAGGGGAGAGCTACAGCAGGTGGGGCAGCCAGCTGAGGCAAGCAGTAGCAAGCTACTCATGTGCGCAGAGCCACTAATTACTAAGTAAAAGAAGACAATCTAAAAAAGCTACATACTGTATACTTCTAACTATGTGACATTCTGGAAAAGGCAAAACTCTGAAGGTAGTAAAAAAGATCAGTGGTTGCCAGAGTTGGGGACAAGGGGAGGGTGGAGGGCAAGATGAATAGGCAGAGCACTGAGGATTTTCTAGGGCACTGAAACGATTCTGGATCATACTACAATGGCGGATACATGTTATCATACATTTGTCAAAACCCACGGGATGTACAACCCTAATGTAAACTGTAAGTTATGGGTGACAATGATGTGTCAATGAGGTTCATCAACTGTAACAAATGTACCATTCTGGTGAGGGATGTTGACAGCAGAAAGCGTGCATGGTGGGAGGGGAGCAGAGGGCATATGGGAACTCATTCTCTGTGCTTTCCATTCCATTTTACTGTGTACCTAAAACTGCCCTCTAAAGTCTATTAAAAAAACATTAACAAAAAGTCATTCAAGATAAATATTAATGGAAAACCAGGTTTTTAAAGGACACTCCTTACTATTTTTCCTAAGGAATACGTTCGAGAAGAAATTTCAACTTATATTTGGACTTACATTAGTATCTAAGTAGAGAAAAAGCAGGGTCAGATCTGCATATCAAAGCTAGATGACCTCATGAAAGGTATGGGTGCCATTACTCAAGCAATCCCTGAGGGTTCTGAGAATCTAGAAACAATTATTCTATGAGATAGTCCAACTCTGGCTAGATCATGTGCCAAAATCAGGCACTCCTATGGGTAAAGTCTGGTGTTTCTCATCATAAACCCAAGATTAAATAAGAAGAATAAACATGAGGGGGGGGGGGAGAAAGAATAAAATTAAAAGAGAAGAAATAAGGAAACACTGTTTGCTGCCATACCAAGTTCAGCCAATAGATTACTCCTGGAGTGCAGAGATGAAGGGCACTTTCTGGAGGCTGCTTAATCACTTGAATGTCCATCCAACTGCTAACAGGAGGAAAGTGAAAACGTGGGTGTGTGTGTGTATGTGTGTGTGTGTGTGTGTGTGAGAGAGAGAGAGAGAGAGAGAGAGCGAGAGAGAGAGAGAGAGAGGAAGACAGAGAGAGAGAAACCCTGCACAGCACAGGACACTACATTAATCTTCTACACGAGGGGTGGGGAACCTTTTTTCCTGCCAAGGGACATTTAGATATTTATATCATTCGTGGGCCATACAAAATTATCAACTTAAAAATTAGCCTGCTATATTTGGTCAAATATTCATTTAATTCATCCCTAATGCCTTGGCAGGGTCAGACCAAATGATTTCCTGGGCCTTATATGGCCCAAGGATGGGACATTACCTATAAGGATCCAGCAGGTGCCCACAGCTACAGGTGTTTGTTATCGCTACTGATGGCGAGACTATGTCAGCGCATTAAAGAACACTAGAGAGGAAAGAAAGCTTCCATCAGCTGCCTCTATCTTCTCTTTGAGATATAAATACCATACAACTTTGGATGAATGAGATATATCATTTCCAATGAACCAAGGTAAAGAAAACATGCCTTAAGTTTTGCTAAAGGGGTCACTTTACATATAGAAAGGACTCTTCCTTCTAACAAGAGAAACAGATTAACTTAATCTAGTCCATTCTGTGCTTCTAAATCCAGGAATCATTTTAATACACTTATTAAATATAATACATTAATACATGCACTTTAATGTACTTAATACATTTTTAAGTAAAAATATAGCAGTAAAAAATGGAAATGAGAAAAACAGATTACCTTGTACATGGTTATCATTATCATTTCTACATATTCCCTTCCAACTCTTTTTGCCCATAAGCACATTACAGGACAATTAATAGTTTCAGCAGTCTGTACAAAGCCTATTACTTCATCAGCTACAAAATAAAAATCCAGAATCAACTTTTCCTGGAAGAATAATGTAACGTGCATAAAGTGAACTGCACACACACCCTATATGTTCAATTAGCTTTTTGGATCTGTAAAGCTCTCATAGATGTCATGAGACATACACATTTTCCCAGCTGGGAAACAAAAAACTAATATCCTCCAGACTAGAAACAAATGCTAAAATCTACTTAAGTTACATATAAAAGTCTGACATTCATTAGGATTTTATGAGGAAGAGGATGGCAAAACGGAATTAAACTTAAAATATTTACATTAATCACAAAACATTAGGGACACACCATCTTCCAAACTAAAAGGGGATTTAAGAAAGCCACAGGGGTCTGCAGGCCAGTTATTCCTGATGTTTGTATCTATGATCCGAGTTCAGATTCTAACAGTGTAACTTTGAGCAGGTTACCTAACATCTCCAACCTACCTCCTTCTCAGTGGTTTAAAAATATTTATTGATTTATTTCGTTCAGGGCCATTGTGACAATTAAATGACTAAAGTATCTGCACTGCAGGGTTAATATTTACTGAATGCATCCTATAATAGCAGTGTTGTCCTAGGAGCTTCATATGAATTAATGCATTTAATCTCCACACACTACTTCTATGACAGTAGAAGAAACTATCACTATTCTACATTTTTACAGATGGAGACACTGAGGCTCAGGAGAAAGGTTAGTGACTTGTCCCAAATTCCTGCTATATTGTCTTCCACCGCAGATAACACACAATAAATAATCAATAAATAGTTATTGTAGTTTGTTTGCTATATGCCAGACACAGTCCTAAGCACAGGACACATATTAGCTCATAGAATCATCAGTACAATTCTGTGACAGGTGCTATTATTGTTTCCCATTTACAGAACAGAGAATTAAAGCTACCATTAATTGGTAAGTGTTGGAACTGGAGGTCCCAGTACTTTTCTCCTCCAAAAAAAAAAGTTCAAAACGAACAAAAACTCATTACTGTTTCTCCCATAAAAACTAAATTATAAAACATATTTTTTCACAAGGTGTTCTTGATTTATTTTCATGAGTTCATTTATAATTCCCAGGATTTCTGGTCAGCATGTGATATTTGTGTCAATAAAGTTC
Organism: Antrozous pallidus; assembly: GCA_027563665.1. NCBI lineage: Eukaryota > Metazoa > Chordata > Mammalia > Chiroptera > Vespertilionidae > Antrozous > Antrozous pallidus. Next base: position 46,230,522 of record CM050511.1, on the reverse strand, counting down.
TTGACAAAAAGTAAAGATATCTCAAGATTTCAGTTAGGCCTAAACATTTCTATGTGAATGATTTTCAACCAGCTTTTTCAAATCCCATCATTGGAAATAAAATGAAAACCTCCATTCCAACCACTCTAGTCCCCTTAGAAATTTGAAACCATAACCCAGCCTGGGAACAAATGACACACAGCCTCTAGGTAAGAGAAGCATTTCATTCTCAACGTCGGAGATAGGACAGCTCTCCATAAAGCTTCCGCTGCCATCTCTGAATCCTGTATTACTGTTATGCTGGGGATTGCCTACTCTCCCTCTCCCCCACATCTACCACTGATAACTGTCAACAATCTTTGGGGGTCAGAGAACAGAACAGCATCCAGCAGACTAATCTTTTGATGTCACAAAAATGCCACTGGGCGTTTTTGGCTGGTTTCCTAACCCGGCATCACTAGATTCAGGTCACAAATACTGATGAAGAGCAGCATACATGGTGCTTTGTGTGAGGCCCCTCGTGCCTGGCTCTGTACGTCCCGGCCTCCACCCCGGAATCACTCCTCTGCAGATCGCCACAACTTGGGAAGGCCCACCAGGCATGTGAGTCAATTCCCTCTGAAGAGATGTCCAAAGTGGGAACGGAGAACTAAAAAATTTACACACAATCCTGTCTTGTTTCCGTCCACCATACCCAGAGTTAGAAAGCAAAGGCATAAATAATTTGTGAGCAAATCCAAGTGTCACCAAGAGAATTGCTTTGAACATGAAAGGGTAGCACTTATACTATTAATTCAACCAAATTAATTTGTTAGTGTTTTGCACTAATAAAGCATAGTTTTAGCATGAAAACAGGTTTAGTAATGTCCTGCTTTATGTGCATAAACACAGATGCTGTAATCACTTTGTTTTCAATAAAGAGAAAACGTTTTTCTACTTTTGAGTCAAACTAATCTTTTCATTACAAGTATTTCTCAAAATTCTTTTCAAAATTCACACCCAGCAATATTTTTAAATGAATTTTAGCCTCACAACTTAGATACAAAATTCTTCTGATGCCTAACTAATGCCAAAGTAAAAGTTCAAAAGGTTGGTACTATTTCCCCTCCTCGAAAAAGATCCATAAAGTGAACATATTTTGCAATTAACACCAACATAAGAGCATGAATGAAGACGAACACAGAACATTTGCTACAGGAAGCAAGTTCTATGTAGACTAAGTGTACAGAGAACTATCAGGAATACAAAAAGAATTTCCGAATGCAGACAGCCAGTTCCTAGCACATTCTAGTGACAACAAGCCTTCTTAGTCTCCAAAACCACAGCTAAACTTCTAATAGGAGCAAAACCACCTCCAAGTAGACAAGGGGAAGGATGTCTCTGCCACACAAGCTTCCCATTTTATTTGGGATTCATCAGTCAGCCATTAGAAAACAATGTGTCCTTCAAATGGTACATCTAAGACCCTTGCTTTCAGGGAACTTACTTTTTAACACAAAAACATCATAAGCCAGGCCAAGAAGCAAGTGTTTGTACACCTAAATCCTTCATCTAATCTTCAGGGCTCCGCAGCATTTCAGAGTAAAGGAAGCTCAGAAGTGTCCCTAGGAGTCCTTCTAACTAAGGGGTTCAGGACACCATTCACATGCTACCAATGAGGTAGGTCTAGAGAGTATGAATTTTAAATATTTATTTTAAAATGTAACATTTAAGTACTCAAGAGATTTTTTGCTTGACTGATTACATGCACTCTCAGATCTAACATGCACTGTATCCATATCTTTGTTCAAAGTCACAACTGTTTCTTTTTAACCAGAAACTGGAAGACAGAAAAACAACATCCACTGTCTTCACTACCTGAAAATGCATAGTAGCTCTTACCTTCTCCTTTAAGTAAATTTTATGTACTTTTTTCTTGAGCCAAGTCTGCTCAATAGATTTGAACATTAGAGCACATTCGTATTTTTATGTAAATATTAAATGTCTATTATCTAAACTACATGCCTCCAAAGCATGAACACCAAACAACATTCTGGCAATACTTTAAAACTGAGCTGCAAAATCTGGTTTTTATGTACAGAATAAAATCTACTTAAGAGCACTAAGCCACCATTCCACAAAAAGACATACCTTTAAATAATTTATAGCAGTAGTAAATCTAGAGTTCCTGGTAGATTTAAAAACATTATTTAAAATATCTCTTTAGATTAAAACCAGCAGCAAGAAGCCTACTTCCTTATGTCAGAACACACCAAGTTAAAATGCAATACCAGCAGGCCATCTAGTGACCATTCCAGGGTTAGGGGAAAACTTTAATCCAAAATCAATCCAAAATCCAAAATCAATCTTTTTCAGTGTCTTCTACATTTTTTATTAAATATATGCCACCTGAAGTATAATAAGAAATAAACATGCTCTGACAAAATACTGAGAAATTCAGTTTTTATATAATAAATGACTGCATTAACCTATCCCATTACATTACACAGGCCAGAATGAAAGACAAGTAAGAGAACACAGATGACAGAGGGTATTATGCTAACTAAAGTCCTCCTAACATACCCATTGTGCCACACGCTCAAAACACATTTTTCTTGATCAGTGAAACCAATTCTACTTACAGTAAAAATTAACAAAACAATTCTTGATAGAATTCATGATAGAGTCTCTCCACATACCGAACACCAGGCAGAAAAATGTCCATTTGTTACCATGGAGACAGCACTTCTCAAGCACCTGCATTCTCTAGATGTTCCAAAACACACTACTCTCTTTGCTCTTATAAAAAGTTGTGGCACGATGGAAAATGTCTATTTGGTCTTTGTCCCCACTTCCTTACATAGAGCTCTTAAAAGCCCATGAATCTCCTGAGTGGTAAGAGTGCGTTTGATATAATAAGGAGGTAACTCTAGGCCAGAAATTTTCTTTCTTTTTTTAATTGCATTTATTGGGGTGACATTGGTTAGTAACATTATATAGGTTTCATGTATACAATTCCATGATACATCATAGGTATATTGTACAGTGTGTTTATCACCCCAAGTCAAGTCTCCTTACATCACCATGTAGGCCAGCAATTTTCAACCAGTATGTTGCACAAAGTTTTAAAACATGCAATAACTGACTATTTAGTCAGAGGCACTGACCTCTTTTCCCTCAGAATGTTGAATTATAAAAATGACAGTAACCGAAACAATAGCCATCCAGTGTGAATGAATCAAAATTATATCTATTTTTTCTCAGATCAGCAAAAATATTTTTTTTTTTTTTGGCGTGCCACAGAATTTCAGTAGTTTGTGTGAGCAGTGAGATGAAAAAGGTTGGAAACCACTGCTCCAGGCTGCCGGGCTCAGTTCCAACAGAACAAATCATTAGAGGGCTGGAATTTTCAGCTCCACCCCTGGGTGGTTGAGGGTGGGGACTGGAAATAGAGTTTAAACAGCAGTGGCCAAAGATTTAATCAATCGCCCCTACATGATAAAAACCCCTAAAAGGGGTGCAGAGAGCTGGCTTGGTGAGCACATTGAGGGTAGCATGGAAGCTCCAGGTCTCTCCCCGGCCCGTACCTTGTTCCATGCATGTCTTCCATTTGGCAGTTCCTGCACTGTATCCTTTATAACCGCCTGGTAATGGTAATTAAAGTGCTTTCCCAAATTCTATGAGCGGAATTATTGGAGCCGGGCTAGGCATCAAAGGAACCCTTGAATGTGCAGTCAGCTGGGCAGACATCCAGGCAGCTTGGGCACCCTATTTGCAGCTGGCATCTGAAGTAGAGGCAGTCTTGAGAGAAAGCCCTTAACCTGGGCGTCTGAGCTAACTCTGGATAGTTAGTGTCAGGACTGAATTTAAATGATTGGACAGCCAGTTGGTGTCAAAGAAACAGAACAGGTTGGTGTAAGAAAAAGTCTAACAAACTGAATCTGAAGAGGAGATAAAATGTAATTAGGTGGCTGTTTTAGAAATGGAGTTTTTATAGATGGCATAAAAGCCAAGTTAATTCATTTACCACTTAGATGTGGGTTTAGGACCTAAGTAAATCATGACTTATCCAGCGGCTTCCCAAGGTAAATCAAATGACCTACACACACTTTTCTGATTTCACACTACACAGAACAAACATTCCACACTAATCAAGGACAGGCATGGCCGTTTAGTTCTTTACATAGTAAACATTTTTTCCAGTCCAGTGTTCTTTGATCTGCTCAGAAGTATTTTAAAAGTACTCTAAAAATATTAAGTCAAGAAATGTCCATTCTTCTCAATTTATTAATCCCAACAACACTTAGACACAACAATTGGCCAGGGAATGTGAAAGACAGTTAAAGAAAAGATGCATATTTCAGAAATAAACTGGAAACTGAAAGCATCTAGATATTAGGGAAGGCAGTGTAGTAGCAATACCAGGATGTGGGCTACAGAATCCATCCGACTGTTCAAATCCTGCTCTACCTGATTGAACTACCCTGGGACAAACAACTTCACTTCCCTCAGTCTGCTTCCTTATCAGTAAAATGAAGATCATTATGACTACTTTCCAGTTTTAATACAAATTAAACACAACAGTGCTATTGAAGTGCCTAGTACAGTGCCTTGTGTATGGAAAGAATTCAACTACTGGGAGTTACTGCTGATGGTTTCCATCACCGTCGATGACATCTGCTTTGAGCCCCAACAATTACACTCTTACACACAACAACAGGTAGTAATGCAAAAACATTATTTAAAAACATATCCTCCTTATCTCCACATCCCCATTCAAATCACACACTCTAAGGCTATGATTTGTTCTTCTTCCTTGCTTTAAAACACCACTTCACTTTACACATCCAACCTCTTCACCTCCCAGTCTGTATCTGAACTCTACTATGTGAGCTCCCTAAACCCACCTTTGGAAAACCTAACAAATGCTTCTGTGATGATAATGATGCTGAGCTGCATTTGCCACCCTGGTCACCATGGAGAAAGAAGTCTGGATGGAAAGTCACCTTGCAATAAGGGTGCAGCAGGTAAAAGTACTCCTTGATCACCAACGAACCATAAATTATGAGCTGAATGTCAGGTGTTCACAGGTTTCATTTAAAATCCAACTTGTTGCCGAAACCGGTTTGGCTCAGTGGATAGAGCGTCAGCCTGCGGACTGAGGTCCTGGGTTCGATTACAGTCAAGGGCATGTACCTTGGTTGCGGGCACATCTCCAGTGGGGTGTGTGCAGGAGGCAGCTGATCAATGTTTCTCTCTCATCGATGTTTCTGACTTTCTGTCCCTCTCCCTTCCTCTCTGTAAAAAGTCAATAAAATATTTTTTAAAAAAGATTCTACTTGTTTAGAAAAATCAATGGAGGATGCATTCCAGAACAGAAGTTAGTCGTGTGTGTGTGTGTGTGTGTATGTGTGTGTGTGTGTGTGTGTGTGTGTGTGTGTGTGTGTGTGTAGTCTTCCTTCAATAGTAATTATTTTCTTTATTTTATTTTTTTCCCTTTAGCATTTACTCCCACTATACCCTCTTCCACCTCCTCTCTCCCTCCTAGCAATTACCATTCAATAGTATTTTTAAATTCCACATCATGTTATAAAAAAACTTAATGAATTTATCTATTGTCATCCTTATCTGTAACTGTAAATAATGGTGGTTAAAAACTAAAAACTAAGGTCCATGAGAATGGAAATTTTACTGTTTTTAATTCACTGCCACAAACCCCAGTATTTACAGTAATGCCCAGTGTGTATAGCACTAGATATCTGTTAAATTAACAGTATGAGCCATGTATAGTACAGAAATGCATGCTTTCAATGGGAAGTGAGGTCGTTTACCTAGGAAAGTACATAATTGAAATCTTTCTCCCCCAAGGCAGGTGGTACCAAAAGAAAACAATTGCATTAAGGAAGCGTTTGAATTTCTTTTGTCATCATCCAGCTTTAATATAAAAATAAATAATTTTTCAAAAGAAAATGTTTCTCATCAATGAATATAATCAGAATCCCTTTCTGGTTGCAGATTTAATTACATTGCACTTAAGGCAGAATAAAAACATTCTTGAAAGCAAAAGCCATTGGTATATGAAAATTAATCCTAGGAATTCATATACCTGGAATCCTAGGTATAGAATGCCACATGCTGATAAGCAAGTTACTTAATATATTTGAAATACTTCATACGCTTACTGTGTGAATAAATAAACAAGTGATTTGTTCTTCTTACAGTAAGTCCTCACTTAACACATTGCAGACCAGTAGCTTTACCCAATGGCCAGGTAAGTTTCTATTGAAAGAGTACACAAAAATGTTTTACATAAAAGTTAAAGGCACACTTTAAAATTAAACACCAATTGCATTTTGAAGTTATTTATAACATGTTTTTATAAGCTAATATCTTCTTAAAGAATACTTTGCAAAACCCTGTGTAATATGAAGCAAGAACTCTCGTGATTCATCGCTTAACATCCTCCTTAGGCTCTGTGACTTTAAGCAAAAGACTGTATAAGGAAACCAATTTTGTCACAGGCTAATTGATACAAATAAGATAGGTTCTTACAGCATCACATCAGCATTATAACAAAGCAATATTGAACAAAATATCTTTATTCAGGACCTGATATACAAGCTAAACTAGGAAAAAGGCCATTTTCCTTCAGTCTAACAATCAAAACAAATATGTTAAAAGACACAAAGCCTTGCCTTGGCCAGGTAGCTCATATGGTTAGAACACTGTTCACATATCCCAAGGTAATAGGTTTGGTCATTAGGGCACATACAAGAATAAACCAGTGCCGAAACCGGTTTGGTTCAGTGGATAGAGCGTGGGACTGCGGACTGAAAGGTCCCGGGTTCTATTCCTATCAAGGACATGTGCCTTGGCTGCGGGCACATCCTCAGTGGGGAGTGTGCAAGAGGCAGCTGATCAATGTTTCTCTCTCATCGATGTTTCTGACTTTCTATCCCTCTCGCTTCCTCTCTGTAAAAAGTCAATAAAATATATATATTTAAAAAAAAAGAATCAACCAGTGAATGCATAAATAAGTGAAACAACAAATCAATGTCTCTCTGTCTCTCTCTGTCTCTCTCTCTCTCTCTGTCCTTCTCTCCCTCCCTCCTTTTCTCTCTCTCTCTCTCTAAAAATCAATTTTAAAAGAAAATTTTAATATACAAAGCCTTGCATATATGTCCATTATAGTAAGTAATCAGTAACTTCTAGTTTCATATCTGTCCCTATTTTCCAACTTTAAATGACAATCATCAGATCATCTAGCAGACATAATATAGACTAAGATCTGTATAAAAGTAAAGGCAATTTGTATAATCATTCATTAGGAGTGAGGCATTAATTAAGACTACAGAACACAAACTTAGGTAAGCAATGGCATAGAAGGGAGGGAAGGAGAGAGGGATTTCCGGATGGAGGGGGGAGGGATGCAATACCATGGTGAAATATATAAGGACAATAATAAAATATGTAGCTTAGTACTAGACTAAACACAAATCACCTTAATTCTATAAACAATGGGAAAAATCAATATATGTTTTAGAGTAAAAACAAAAAAATATTAGGCTACACTTTAGAAAGATAATTCTGTGAACAATACAGGATGAAATAAAAGGCATACAAAACTGGAAGTTGGGTGACTAGTTAGAGAGAATACAAGTAGTAGGAGCCTAAAATTGTACAGTGGCAGTTTACTCTCAGTTTTTAATCATAAGGGAAAAAATCTTGCAGTCTTATGCATTATAGATACCACAAGTCTGTATTTTCATTTTATAGAATTATGGTCAAAAAACAATTGAACTCTACATACAGTATGAGAGTCTGTATCCTGGAACAGGAAAGCCTTTTAGTGGAAAAACTTATAAAGTCCATAGTTGTAGTTTCTAGTATCGTATCCAAGGTTAATTTCTTAATCTTCAGAAATGATTTTGGTCTTATCATATGGTAACAAGAGGAAGCTGGGTGAAGGAAATATAGGAATTATCTGTGCTATTTTTAGACTTACAAAGAATTGCAAAATTTTCTCAAAATAACATTTTTTAAGGAAAAAAAAAATTTGCCGCCATCCCCCGTCCCCTGAAAAAAAAAAAAAACTTTATTGTAAATAGGGCCCAAAGAAGAGGCTAGGAATTGCAGGAAGAAGATAAAGAGAGAGAGACCTGTAGTACCATCACACAGTAAGAATAATCACTTATAAATGTCTGAACTATCTGCAATTATCTGTAGTCTATAAAATGGCTTTAGGGACTCATGACCCCCCAATAATTATACATTAGTATCTATGAGTGCGTTTCTGAGGTTTTATTAAAGAAAAACACTTCAGAATCACTAATTAAATATGAAAAAAAGATTATCTAAAATAACAGAAAATAAAATCATGTACAACTTTCTAACACTGATAATGACAAATCCAAGTAAAAAAGATAGGTTGGATGTACAAAAATGCACACAAAAAAAACATCAAAAGAAAAAGAAAAATACTGAAAACAGCTGCAACAAACATGACATGGAATTAATATTTACGGTTTTTCAAACAAATTTATTTTTAAAAACTATAAACAACCCCAACAACAATAGATAGAATAATAGACAATGTGCTGAAATTTTAACAGAGGTTCTGCAACAGAACATGTAACAAGCAGAAAGGCCAGGAAAGAAGACGGCTGCCAACGGGAAGGCAGACTGCAAGACAGCGTGTGAGAAAACAAAGGGAGAGTGTGTGGTCGGCCACACGGGGAGTGTTTGTTGCTGAGTTGAGGGACAGCTATACTCCAGGAGACTGTGGGGAATGGCCGGATGGGGTTTCCCTGACCGAGCAGCCCCCACTGCTGCTGGGTTCCTTCCCAGAGTGACTGGCTGAGACATGGAGACCTGCCCATCTTAAAGGGGAAAGTGAATGTTATCAGAAACCTGAAAAGCCCAGGGAATCTACAACTACGGCACCCACCGAACAGCTGCGAACCCAAGAACACAGGTCCCCAATGGCATAAGCACGCAGATTCAGAGGAGCTCTACACTCCCTCACAGAAAGGTCAGAATTTGCCTGGGATAAGGAGAGAGAACTACATAACCAGACACCTGGAGAAGAAAAACATAGCCTGCATCTGCAAGAAAAGCAGCCATCACCAGAAAAAGAAGTAAATGAAATGAAGGCAAGCTACCTGTCAGAGAAAGAATTCAGAGAAATAGTCATAAGGTAGATGAAAAGAATGGCAGACAAATTTGACAATATGTGTAAGAACCAAGAGGAAATGAAAAAGAACCAAGAAGAAATGAAAAATGACATCGCTGCTCAAGAACTCAATAGAAAGCATCAACAGTAGACTAAAAGAAGCAGAGGACTGCATCAATGAGCTAGAAGACAAGGTAGGAAAAAATACCCAAGTAGAGCAACTTCTAGAAGAGGAAAGGCCAGTTAATCTATGAAATCCTAACCTTCCCTGAGGTTGTCACAGAGCAGAGGTCCTATTGCAGTGGCGTGAACTACTCCCGAAGAGTGACAAGTCCCACCAAGAGAAGACTAGACACAGGACCTGCTCCCTTTAGTAGAGCATGGGAGCAAGAAAAAACTGCAATAAAGGAAGAAAGAGCTAAAATGCTTTTAAAACACAAAAGGCTGAGCAAGGACCAGTGTGACTGGGAGCCCAGACACAAGGGGTTCAGCACTCACTCACAGTCAGGCCTACAACAACTGCTCAGAAGAAAGATAAGGAACAGGTCTGGAGACTTGAAAGTGAGCTCTCCTCAATGGTGCACAGGCATCAAACTCTCCTAGCTCCCTGCACCCTTGGCTCACAAAACACAGGCCATAAGCTGATAGGGAAGGGCAGGAAAGCCTCTCAGGGTCCACTGTGTGTGGGGAAGGGGTAGAAGCAAATATGGTGCCAGAGGGAGGGAGGTGGAGGAATTCCTGGCCCAGGAACTGTTAATGCATGTGTGGACACAGAAACTTCCCCTCCAAGACCTCCCAGGTTCACAGTATAGGCTGGCTACCATGGTATGACCTTATGTATCTTAACTGAAAAAAATATGTAATAATGCCAAGTTGTAAAGCTGAATAAGTCAAGGCTGAGTTTTCTCTGTTAGGTACTTCTGTGGTAAAATTACTGGTAAAATAAAAAATTACTGGCTCTCAAGCCTCCCGTAGGTTACACTGATGGGTATTTCCTATGTTGTGCATACATAGTGTATCCCCTCCCCCCTAATACCTAACACGTATAGAAAACCGTTGGCACTATAAAGAAGTTAAAAATACATTACCTCCACCTTACAATAAATAGAAACAGTCCCTGGAGATTCCCACTCTGATCTCCTCTTACCCGCTCCTGCAGAAGCTCCACAACTTGCTGGACACAGTCATTCACATCACAGGAGTCTGTCTTCAGCACCAACTCAGGGGCCTCTGGCTTTTCATATTCAGAATCAATCCCAGTGAAACCTATAAAAGGTATCAGATAATAAAGGAAGGCAGAAATTAAAAATAAATTATCTTTGTTTCATCAGTGCAAGTCTCTGCTATGTTGAAGTTAAAATTTATGCTGCCCTTCTAAGGTACAAGATTAGAGTAATAAAACTTCTTCCTTCTAGTTAAATGTTTGTTTCTTCTTTATCCACATATAGCTGATGGTCATCATCATAGTAGTTGTGTGCTGTAAACACTAAATCAGTGAATACTGAAGCACTGCTCGTAGGGGAGCCTTGGGGTTAAACTCCTGTGAGCAGGCTCTCCCTTGCCACCAGCTTAAGTGCTCAGGCAAGACAAATTAACCACTCTCAGGTTAAACAAAACACAAATCAGGAAGGTAATCCTGTTCTATCACAAAATGTATCCCACAATCAAATTTAGTTATTAACCACAATTTAAGATTTTCCCATGTAACTGCCAAGAAAATAAAGAACACATGATGTTTTCCCAGAATGGCCTAGCTGAGCTGAAGATACGCTCTTCCTGTCTTCCACTTCTGCACCACCCACGCTTAAGTCATTCAAGGCCTACTCGCCTTGGAATGCTTAGGTCATCCTTGGATTAGAAGGATGAATATGAATTTAACATCATTATTACTAAGAGGCAAAGTTCTCAAAAGTGTTCTAACTATACACGACAAGTCTATAGTGTCCTCTTATTTCATTTTTTTTCCTAATTAATATTTCTAAATATCACATGAAGTCCTAAACCCAGGAATAAATTTCTGCTTTACTAACATTTCCAGCAGTATTTAGTGGTGAGTCACAATAAAACAGCCGAGGGGGGCGGGGAGGGAAGAGAGGAAATAATTCTGGTTAAAACACTAGTTCTTAAGCTCTGATTCTCCAATGTGGCTACACAATAGAATCACTGGGTTCTATTCCCACAAGATTCTGATTTCATGAGACTAGGGACAACATTGGCACTGGAGTTTTAAAAATTCCTACAGGTAATGCTAATTGTCAAGCAGCAAAGCTTGACAATCAGTATGTTAGAAAACTTGGCTTAACATTTTACAAGTCGAGGAATTCTCTTCCAAGCTAATTTATCCTATAAATGAGATAATACACTAACACTCTAAGAAAAACATTTATACTTCAGTAGTTAATAACTACATGAAAAGTAATCATGAAAATAATCTAGGCATTAGAATGGCTGATAGAGCAATATATTTAGTTTAATAAAAGCCTAATGACCAATAAAATCCTGAGATCTGCTGAATGTATGCAATCTCATCTGTCCTTGACATATATATCAAGGCCCCAAAACAACAGTGATAGGGAACTTTTTAAGTATCATCTAACAAGAAATTTCTAAAAACAAACAACTGAAAAATCAGTACTCTAGCATCACAGCAAACCTAAAATAAATGTGGGTACACATGTACACACACATATATATTTTTTAATCTGAGGGACAGCTTGTCAATGTGTACACAAAAAAAATTGAGAACAGGAAATTAAACAAGGAACACATAGAAAACTAAGCTAATACAAACACACTCCCAGATGTCGCATGCAAACTGAAAGTGACTCAAGATACTTTGGATGAAGTCTTATTCATTATTGCATCCCAAACACCAAAAATATGCCTTGCCAAAATCAAATAGTGAGGGTTGTGAAATAGGTGTTGTCATCTTATTTCCACTCCCCCTTCTAATCCATCCGAAAAGCATTTACTGTGTGTTTGCCAGGCATCATGCTTTGGGCCACTGTGCTAAACTGACATTATGAAAATGCACATGGCATTGTCCCTGCTCACAAGTCGCTTACTCCAGCCCAGCAGGCACATCTACCTCCCTCAACGATACATCTTTGCAAAACAAAACCAACTACAATTAAAATAAGTAAAAAATGTAGACTTCAGGATCCTGGACACATCATTTTGCTTCTCTTTGCCAAAACTCTACTACAACAAAGTGAAGTGGAAACTGGCCATCAACAGGGATAGGATGATATAGAAGTTAAGGGGTGAAACTGGTTTCCCTCCTGTTATCACACATCATCCTATGCTTTCTGAGTCAAGCACGTGACAGCTTTCCAAGTGAAACTGAGTCTCCATGGGGCAGGACTGGACACCAACCTGGCCCAAGAACCCAGATTTCTCATAGCAGGTGGACTTTGACCCAACCGCTAAAGCTTCCCCATGTCCAAAATACAGAAGAGCCCAAAATGACAAGCTTTTCCTTCCCATTCCAGCTTTTCCAGGGCCAGAAGCTGAATGCCAACACCTATAATTCACAGAGCTCCTAGAACTGCTACAAAGTCCCTGGCGATCTCACTCCCTGTCAGGAAGACAAACAAAAGCTACCTGCATGAATCATTGATTCCTAAATAAGGCTGACTATGTAATCTACCTTTGATTTTTTTTAACACTGCATGTGCTCTATTCCTGTTAACTATAGAAGACACTGCTCATCACAGTTGAAACTCTTGGAGCAGACCATAAAAACCTAAAAAGCAAGATGTATGTATTTTGATGAAAAGAGTAATATGTTAACTCAATCCAATTCAACAACTGTACACAGAATGAATAAGCAATCATTCCAAGCACTAGGCCAGTGGTCGGCAAACTGTGGCTCACAAGCCACATGCAGCTCTTTGGCCCCTTGAGTGTGGCTCTTCCACAAAATACCACGGCCTGGGCGAGTCTATTTTGAAGAAGTAGCGTTAGAATAAGTTTAAAAAATTTGGCTCTCAAAAAAGAAATTTCAATCATTGTACTGTTGATATTTGGCTCTATTGACTAATGAGTTTGCCGACCACTGCACTAGGCTATAAACAAGAACAAGACATTGTTCTTGCTCTCAACATGCTTAAAATTCAGGCATTTTTCCCACTGACTCTGAAATGTCTTACATTATCAATGGAACAAAGAGCTGTAATAGCAGCAGCTAGCCTTTGATATCCTGTCTAATGCTAGGCAGCTAGTTACATCAAGGAGTTCGCACCAGCCCCCAAAGTCCCAACACTCTAAAATTCTGTCTTCTGATTAGGATTCCAACCTGATCAGTGATAGTCACTGTGAACACAGTGCCAGGTCCCTCTGCTAGGGCCTAAGAGCACCATGTATAAGACCTACTTTCTCTTCTCAAGAAGCTCCAAGTCATCTGAATATCCCCAATCTCTTAGAAAAGATATGGAAACTGATATGGTAAGATAAAATATCTAAGGGAAGAGAAACTGGGAAAAAAAACACTACTTACCTTTAATTTCTCCAGCTCGTGCTTTTTTATAGAGTCCTTTGACGTCCCTCTGTTCACAAACATGCAGAGGAGCATCAACAAATACTTCAAAGAAAGGTAAACTTGCACCCTCATGAATCTGCCTCGCATTGTTGCGATCCTTAGAAAAAAGATGGGTACAGAACAATAAAAAGTGTGTATACAAATCAAAAGTACTATGTGAATATCAAGGATGAGTTAAAAAAAAAAACATTAGATAAAATTTAATATCTATTTTTTAAATTTTAAACAAAAAATGCAAAAAATAATCAGATTAACACACCCATCCTTCGTAACAATTTTTAAAAGCATACAATTCTTAAAATCAGAGATATTGGGGGAATTCCAGGAGGGAAAAGTAACCGATGCCCCATAAAAACTTTCATTTGATTTTATGAGGAACCTGAGCCAGAGCCCAGCTTGAATACAGGTATCATCAGGCCTCTCCCTAATGTCCAACCTCAGCCTACACGAGAGCCACTCAGAAGTCTGATGCTAGTTTATTCACTTGCCAGATGCAAACCCTTCATCTCTACCTGGATGTTTGGGTGTATGCTCTTGCAACCTCCCTGGCAGGAACACCTCCCCACACCCCCACTCTTCTGGCTAAAGCAAGGTGCTCACTCCAAGGTGGCATCCTCCAGGAGGCCTCCCATGCGTGCTCAGACTGAGGGTCCTTGCTCTCTCTGGCTTCCCAGATGTACCCACCATGTAACTCTGTCATAGACCTTATTCTGATATATTAAAATCATTTTACTAGCTTTATAGCCATAGTGTCTGGCAGAGTGATTACTAAGTTGTGATCTTGCTGCTTCAGCTGTCCTTTCAAAGGTGCTCCGGGTTTCCATCAGCAGCCCTCCTCTCATTCTATACACTCTTCTGTATACTCAACTTTATCTAGGTTTCAACTAAGGAAGTAAATGATTCCTAAATCTGCATCTCAATTCTACTTTCCTGAGCTCCAAAACCAATGTTCCCATGATCATCTCCATTAGCACTTCAAATCTAACCCACCTGAAGTGAATACTCAACCTCTCCCTTTCTATCCTGTTTTCTAACTTAATAATACCATCTTTATTCAGAAAGCACTATCCTTCACTCCCTAGGTCCTCTCCCTGCAAAAAAAAAAAAAAAAGAAGAAGCAATAATTAAACAGGCACCAGCCCTTCAATATGTCCATTCCCAAAAGCCTCCTAACCAGTCTTCCACCTCCAGGCCATTCTCATCCAGGCTTCAAAGGTGTCCTCACTAAGGTGCAAACTCAATGACAAGGTTCCCCAGCATTCTTGAACTGTTAACTACCCCCAAGAGTCTGCAAATTGCTCTAGCTTCACCTCCCCTTACATTCACCCTGCACAGCAGTTTTACCAAGCTACCTAGAGTCCCCCAAAGACCAAATGCCCTCACATTGCCAGGCCGTTGTAACCCCTGTCTGAACAGCCTTCGCCCTCCAGTCTAACTGGTATGCTCGGATTCATCCTTTGTGACTCACTTGCAGCGCCTCCCCTGTGAATCTTCCCCAGCACCTTTTATACACATTTACCTCTTCTCTTGCCTCAAGATATTATGACTGTTCACATCTGTATGTTCCTCCCAGATTACCTAGCATACCAACTCCTTAACAGGAATGATCAGGTTTATTTTAGAATGAAGATGCTAAAATGGAAAAATAAATAAAAAGTGTGTATACAAATCAAATAAATAAAAATCTTTATTCAGAAAGCACAATCCTATATTACATTATTATTTCCAATGGTATCACAGATTCTCATATGCCCTAAGCACAGTCCAAACCTTCATGCTCTGAGAGATGAAAGCAACAAAATTTTTGCTGAGAGCTTTGAATGCAATCTTCTGAGCAACCCCATGAAGAAAGCATTATCAGAGCTTAGGAAGGGTAAGTAAACTGGCCAGGGTCATAACCGTGTTAGAAAGAGCTGACATTTCAGCCCACTGTGTCTTTTCCAAAGCCCCTGCCTATAATCACTAAACTAACTTGCCTGTTCTTTGATATCTGGGCTTCCTAAGGGGCCATGTTATCATTTAACAAACATTAAATATCTACTGTGTTCCAGGCGCAGGGCGTGGCATCAAGATTATAAAGTTAAATAAGATCCAGTCCCAGCCCCCAAGAGGCAACAAAGAACATTAGTCCGCAGCATAGGCTCCAGGGACACTGTGTGGATGCAAATCTCTGTTCCACCACAGGCAGTGTGTAGCCTTGGTAATTTACAGCTCTTTCCTCCCTCTACCTTCCTTACTGGGTGACAAGAACTAAATGAGTTAATTCACATAAAAGCACTTTAAAACAGTTACTAGTACAAAGCAACAGTTCAATGAATGTTAGCTGCTATTATCACTAATATTTTTGCTTCTACTACCACTACCGCAGCTGCTGCTGCTGCTGCTGCTGCTGCTGCTGCTGACAATCATCACCAACAAAGGAACTGGTATTTATAACTAACAATTTGTTAAAGTACAATAATGACACCACAGAGAGACACCAAACAAAACCTGGGGTTCTGAGCAAAGGAAGGTATTCAGGAGGAGGAGATATCTGTGTCTCAAAGCATGAACAGGACTGGGTGATGCTGAGAAGAGGGGGATAGCAGGAAGCAGAAGAGTGCCTTTCAGATGGGGGAAACAAAAATCTTACGATGAGGGGGGAAAAAAGATTTTTAGAGAAACAAACAAACAAAAAAAAGTGAACCAATGTTGCTATGGTCTCTGAAGTAAGAGAAATATGATGAGATGGGACTTGAGAATTTTGAGCAAAGAAGCTAACACAGGAGGGCACAAGTTAAGAAACAAGACATCTCCTGGTGTCTGATACCCGCCGAGTATTTTCTATAGGCTTATTGAACTAAAAAGTCAGCTTGGCTTAAGGCCAATGATTTTGGTTACAATTTGGGGGAAGAGAGTTTATAGCAGGTTTTATAAAAAATAAGTTTACTCAGAAAAGTCATGGCACAAAAATGTTGTAGGTTAATTCTTTTTAATTTAGATTTAGCCTCAAAGCAAATGTTAATGCTGAAACTATTTGTCATGTTCCCAATACATGTAATTAGCCCAAAGACACATACCTGAGTATAAGGCGATATGAAACTCGTGATGCATACTAAGCCAGCATCTGCAAACAACTTAGCGACTTCTGCAATGCGTCGCACATTCTCTTCTCTGTCTTCAGGACTAAAGCCAAGATTTTTATTGAGGCCTTGACGAATATTGTCACCATCCAAAGTATAGCATGGAATACCATGGCAAACTAAGTACTCCTCCAAAGCCATGCTTACGGTGGTCTTCCCTGCTCCAGATAAACCTAAAATCACACAGTACATACAGATGCCATACATCAAATCAGAAGGACGAGTTAGTAATAAAGAATTTCAATACAGACTTAATTACATTTATTATTCACAGCAGTCTCTCAGTAACAATCTTACAAATATTTCTCTAAATAAGATTTACCTATAAGCTAGAAAAACATCTGTAGTTTAAATATAATAAGCATTTATGTTTTTAATAATTCCTATCTATGTCCAAAGGTATCCTAGAAATTACTGATGAACTTCAAAAAGCTTAACCAATTTTAATATTAGACAAGGTTAGGTAGGTATTCTCTTTGTCTTCTTGTTACCACTATTCTAAAGCTGCCCAAATTACTTCTGTATGCCCAAATTACTTCTGACGAGAAGAAAAAGATAAAAATAAGTGAAATATTATTGTTATCTCTATATCCCAGGATCATCCCCTCTGATGGATAAAAGTATCTGGGAATCCAATTTATAACATAATTAACCTTGAAAGAATATCCCCATTTCAACCCACTTGCCTCTCTACCAATTATGTTGCTTCAAACCAACAAGAAGGAACAGATGCAAGAGCACATTTATGCACTCACACTTGCCATCTTGGGAATGTGTAATTATAGAATTCATAACTAAGGTAGCTATGAGGTAAGAGACAGAATACTGAAGACCAATGTACTGAGATTCTGGAAAGAAGTTGTGGTAGTATGGAAGACTAACTGAAAAAGAAAAAAAGATATGTTGAGAGGATTAATACAATGCTAATTGCTTTATACACTAAAAACATATAAAAAGTCACATCAAAATTATAACTAAAATATAGAACAACCATCATCCAGAACTGCCAGAAAGCTGGCTGAATGGAAGTCTCACAGCTAGAGAAGCAAGAAAAAAGCACACTGAGATGGCTGGATGTGTGAAGGCCCATAATGGGCCAGTCCAGCACCCACATGGGCCGCTTTTTTAATTGGGAGATCACCTCTGCGGAAGCCGCCCAGAAGAGCAAAGGGTCCCAGCCCCACACCAGACCCCCAGCCCAGGGCTCCAGAGCTGGGAGAGAAGTCCCTATGGGCAATAAGAATTACGAGCTGTAAAAACCAGTGTGGATTTGGGCTCAGTGACATAGAGGCTGCTGGAGACCCAGCTGTTCCTCTTAAAAGGTCACCACCATAAACTGAACTTACAAAGTCCCACTTGCTCTGAGCTCCAGCACTAGGGTGAGGTTCTGGACAACATAGATACATGCGAGGAGGAACTGGATTGTCTGGCATCTGGGCAGGAACTTGGGGTGGCTTTCGCCCAGATGGAGGTACTTGCAGAGATGATTGTTACTATGCTGGGACCTCCCTGGTGCAGGGCTGACTGGCAGTCATTTCTGTTTGCTCCACCCTGGTGATTCCCTAAGACTCCTGCCCCATCTAATTTACAACCCTAGCCAAGCTATTTGCAATGGCTTTTGCATATGAATGGCCCGTCCTTGCTCAGGCTAAAATCTCTCAAACAAGCTGCAGCTGGGTCTGGGAGCCTGAAACCTATCAATAAAAGACCCAAGACCTGGCACCAGCACATTCTGCCTTGCTTCATACCAGGGCCTCATCTGGGCACTTCCCAAACCTGATACAAAGAGGAGGAATCTGCAGATTTCTCTGTAGCTCCAGCCTGGTAGCATCAGGCAGTGGCTGACTTTGCATCTCCCCAGAGATCCAACAGCCAGTGTACCCAATGGTCAGTGTCAGGCCACACCAGGTTACAACTCTTCACATCCATAAGTGACACACTCAAGGCACAGACTCAGTGAGCACCAGAGCTCCACTGAAGTCCTGCTCATAGGGGTGTCTCCTGCACAGCAGCTCTCCCACTGTAGGCACAGCTGGTCCTCACAAGAGCCAACTGGCCTGGAGGTCAATTCCTCCCAGTGAAACCAATAGCAATCAAGTCTCAACTACAACAAGACTGTGCACACAGGCCACAAAGGGATGCACCTAGAGCTTCCAGCTGAGCCACTGGGCCCTACTGAACACCTACCACACAAGGCCACTCTACTAACTCAGGGAGACATAGCAGTTCTACCCAATACATAGAGACAAACACAGGGAAACAGCCAAAATGTGGAGACAAAGAATAATGTCACAAATGAAAGAAATATAAAAAAGCAAACTACTGGATATAGAATTCAAAACCATGGTTATAAGGTTACTCAATAATCTTCTAGAAACCTCCAAAAAAATAGAAATGGACCAGTCATAAATTAACAATACAATGACTGAAATAAAGAATAATATATAGGGATTCAAAAGTAAAATAGAGGATTCTGAGAATCAAATCAATGATTTGAAATATGAGGAAGCAAAAATCACCCAACCTGAGGAGCAAAAAGAAAAAAGAATCCAAAAATATGAAGACAGTGTAAGGAGTCGCTGGGACAACTTTGAGCATACCAACATTCACATAATGGGGTGCCAGGAGAAAATGAGAAAGAGCAAGATATTGAAAATCTACTTGAAGAAATAATGACAGAAAACTTCCCCTACCTGGTGAAAGAAATAGACATACAAGTCCAGGAAGCACAGAGAGTCCCAAACAAGCTAGATCCAAAGAGGACCACACCAAGACACATCATAATTAAAATGCCAAAGGTTAAAGACAAAGAGAGAATCTTAAAGCAACAAGAGAAAAGCAGTTAGTTATCTACAAGGGAATGCCCATTCGACTGTCAGCTGATTTCTCAACAGAAACTATGCATATCAGAAGGGAATAACAAGAAATATTCAGTGATGAATAGCAAGGACCTAAAACCAAGATTACTCTACCCAGCAAAGCTATCATTTAGAATTAAAGGTCAGATAAAGAGCTTCACAAACAAAAAAAAGCTAAAGGAGTTCATCACTATCAAACCAGTATTATACGAAAGAAATATTGAAGGTATTCTTTAAAAAGAGGAAGAAGAAAAAGGTAAAAAATATGAATAAAATGGCAGCAAATCCATACCTATCAACAATTGAATCTAAAAATCAAAATAAATGAATAAGAAATCTAATGAACAAAATAGACTGATGAATAAAATAGAATCAGAGGCATTAAAATGGAACAGACTGGCGATTCCCAGAGAGAAAGGGCGTGGGGGAGGTGGGAAGAGATTAAACAAAGATCTTATATGCATATATGCATAACCTATGGACACAGACAATAGGGTGGTGAAGGCATGGGGTGGGGCGGGAACCAGGTGGAAAGGAGTAATTGTGGGGGGGAGAGGGACATCTGTAATAATCTCAACAATAAAGATTAAAAAATAATAATTAAATAATTAAAATAAAAACTCATATGAGTATAGCAATTATATTTTCCAAAGATGGCCATTTTCCATCCTGAAAGGCTGTCTACAATATGACATTGCTACTATCACATTACTGCCCTTGAATCTAGGCTGGCTGTAGGACTCACTTGTGGCCAAAGAATGTAGTGAAACAATGAGATATCATCTCACACCTGTCAGAATGTTTATTTAAACTAAATGAACTTTAAACTAAACAAACAAAACAGACTCATAGGTATGAAGAACTAACTGATAGTTGCCAGAGGGTTGGGTAGATGTGTGGGGGAAAAGGTGAAGGGGATTAGAAGGTACAAACTTGTAACACAAGAAAGTCAAAGAGATACAAAGCACAACACAGAAAACACAATCAATTATATTATAGTAACTTTATACAGTCACCACAGTTACTAGACTTCTCGTGGTGATCACTTCATACGGTATATAAATGTCAAATCTATGTTGTGTACCTGAAACTAATATAATACTGCATGTCAACTAAAATTAAGAAATTACATCCCAGAATTAAAAAAAAAAAAAAAAAGAATGTACTGAAAATGACAGTGTGTGACTCCAAGGCTGGACTAGAAAAGGCTATGCAGCTTCTCTTGGGACACTTAATTTGAGAAAGCCAGCTAACCAGTACCCTGAGGTCACCAGCAGGTGTTCCAGGCGATTGCCTCTGCCAGGTAAAATGCCAGCTGACCAGCATCGTCAGTGAATCATCACACACACCAGCCCGGCTGAGCCCTAAGAAGACTGCAGCCCGCACCAGCGTGACCTTAACCAAGACCTCCCTGCTCGGCTGAGCCCTTCTGAATTCCTTACCCACAAAATGGTGAGCAAATTGAAATTGTTTTCTACACCACTGGGTTTTGAATATATTGTTAGACAGCAATAATACTGAAACAAAGAGATGAATGGGTTATTCACAGTTTTTGTTGTTTTCCACTACCAGCTGAGGGACAAGTTTCAAACACAAAAAAACTGAAACCTGAAAATCTAAACCTGTTATACCATAAACACAAGCTAAATTACAATGAAAGCCTATCCACACATGTATTTATATATTTATGTATATATTTAATTTGAAACAAAATAAGAACTGACACAGAAGGTTTCACTGAGATGACTACAGTGAACATGGAAAAAAATGATGTGAAGATATTAAAGCAGTTACAGAAGAACAATAAAACAAGATAGACAACCCAACTCTAAGGTACGGTATACCTGAAGAAGACAAACCAACTGTACTGGGTTGAACAATGTCCTCCCAAAATTCATGTCTACATGGAACCTCAGAATGTGACCCTAATTGGAAAGAGGGTATTTTTGGATGTAATTAGTTAAATTAAAATGAAGTTGTACAGGATTAGGGTGGACCCTAAATCTAGTATTTGGTGCCCTTATATGACAGGTACACGAAGACATAGAGGAAAGAAGGTGTTGTGAAGACAGGCAATCTCTCTCTCTCTCTCTCTCTCTTTCTCTCCTACCCCCTCATTCCCACCCCCATACCCCCAGGCAAGTTTTCTTGGCTTTCTTTCTCTAAGCTCCAAGGGTCCTTCTTTTGCCTTTGTAACTTGTTTCCCAAGCCCACGCAGCCCAGCTGGCTCACCTCTTCCACGGCTCACTCCTTCTACCTCTGTAACTTTCTAAATAAAATTTTGCTTGTAAAAGTATATAAATAAAATAATACATCTACTAGCCAAAGAACTCCAAGGGTTGCCAGCAACCTCCATAAGCAAGGAGAGAAACAGGGAACAGAGCATACAGAAGGAACCAACCCTGTTGACACCTTGACCTCAGACTCTCAGCCTGCAGAACTTTACAAGAGGATAAATTTCTGTTGTTAGAAGCCACCCACTTTGTAGTGATTTGCTCCAGAAGTCTTGGGATACTATTAAACCAACCAATGTAAAAATACCAAGAAAAAGAAAATTTAACTGAAATAAAATCTGAGGAAAAGCAAACCATGCTCCAGGAGAACGGCAAACAAACCACCTAATACCTTGACAGATCCTAGTTAAGCTACTGAATTGCAAGGAAAGAAAGAAATCTGGGCCTCCACTTTCAACATAAAAAAAGAAAGAAAAAGAAAATCAATGAAGGCCACAGAAGATTTAACAGCATAACTACCAAGCCTGATCTGATGAACATATTCGCACATCAGAAAACTATATGTTCTTTTCAAATACACATTTATGAAAACATGGTATTATATGGTAAATCAGCGAGCGGAACATAGGACGCCTTAATGAGCCAATTAGTTAGGAGTCTTTAGTACATGCAGGTTCAGAGCAGAATATCTCTGTCAAATTCTGAGCAAAAACATGGAGGAAGCTTTCCCTATTTATATGCTTCCAGTTTTTTGTCTCCCAAATATGGGGGCTCTGGACCTTCTGCAGACTTTACAAAGAGCTTTGTGTAAGTTATTTTTTGCAGACAGCTTCTAAACTTGAGTATAGTACATAACTAATGGGGAGTAGTATCAGCCCCTTAACGTCAGATGGCTAGCCGTCAAGGTCAGACAGCTAGCTTTATTTTCCCAATTATTAATTTAAGCTAAAAAATAATGTTAATTTTCAGAATAAGGGACTGTCTGAAAATAACAGAGCTGACTACATAGAACAAGGGATCATTTAAAAACAGCAGAGGATTTTAAACAGTAATTTTACAAAATAGAGATTATTATTCTTTAACAGGACCATAAAGCAAGTACCAAAAAATCTGATAACCCAGCTGATGTGGCTCAGTGGGAGAGTGTCAACCCAAGAATCAAGAGGTTAAGGTTCCGTTCCCTGTTAGGGCACTTGCCCAGGTTGTGGCTCGATCCCCAGAAGAGCGCATGCTGGAGGCAGACAATCATTGCTGTTTCCCTCTCACTGATGTTTCTAATTCTCTATCCCTTCCCATTTCTCTCTCTAAAAAATCAATAGAAACATGTTTTTAAAAATCTTATCAACAGTATTTATAAGCACCATTAATGGTAAAATAAGTACAATATACCATGCTCAAGAAAAGGAGTAAGTACCCACCCAGCAGGCACGGCTCAGTGGTTGGGCATGGACCTATGAACCAGGAGGTCACAGTTCGATTCTGTGCTGGGCACCCTTTCATCTTCGATGTTCCTATCACTCTCTCCCTCTCCCTTCCTCTCTAACACCAATAAAAATATATTTAAAAAGAAAAAAAGGAGTACCCAAAATCCAATATTCTAAGAATCAATTTTCTACCAAATTGAGCTTTACACATAATGTAATCCCAAACTAAATCCCAACAGGGTTTAGGGAAATTGGGTAAACTGATTTAAAATTTTATACAATAATGCAGAGACAAAAAAAAAAAAAGTCTTCTTATTCCTAACGAATAAGGTAAGCCCTGGTTAGATAGCTAGGTTGATCAGAGCATCATCCTGATACCCCAGGGTTCGATCCCCAGTCAGGGTACATACAATAAGCAACCAAAGAGTGCATAAATAAGTGGGACAACAAATTGATCTTTCTCTTTCTTTCTCTCTCTCTCTCTCCCCCTTACTCTCCACTTCTTGTTCTCACTCTTTCTCCCCTTCCTACCTCTCTCTAAAAAATCAATCAATAATTCTTTTTGAAAAGAATAAGATAAGAGGACGTATCCCACTAGATTTCAAGATTTATAAAAATATAATTAAGCCAAGATCGGTTTGGCTCAGTGGCTAGAGTGTCAGACTGCGGACTGAAGTGTCCCGGGTTCGATTCCGGTCAGGGGCATGTACCTTGGCTGCGGGCGCATCCCCAGTGGGGGGCGTTCAAGAGGCAGCTGATCGATGTTTCTCTCTCATCGATGTTTCTGACTTTCTATCCCTCTCCCTTCTGCCCTGTAAAAGATCAATAAAATATATTTTAAATATATATATATATAATTAAGACAGTGTGGTAATAATAGGAGAATCAACAAGTATACCAATGAAACAGATCAGAGAGCCCAGAAACAAGCACATGTAAGTGGAAACTGATGATGGCTGGCACTGCAGATCAGATACCCTCATCAATATATGCATATGCTCTTGGGACAACTGATTATCCATATGGAAATGGATCCCTCCCTCACACTACACACAAAAATTAACTGCAGAAGAATACAGGGCCTAAGTGAGAAAGGGAAAGCTTCTAAAAGAAAATACAGGAAAAGACATAATTCTTCAAGCATCCACATGAAAAAGGAAAGCTCCTAAAAATAAGGGGAGGGGAGGGGAAGGTCATATTTGTCTCACACAACTTTTAATACCAGAAGATAATGGAGTAATACTTTCAGAATTCTGGACAAAGAGAGCATGAAAAAAAATAATAAATTTATTTATATATATATATATATATATATATACACACACACACACACACACACACACACACACACACATATATGTATTGCAACCCAGCTAGTTTGGCTCAGTGGATAGACCAAAGGGCCCCAGGTTTGATTCCAGTCAAGGACCTGTACCTTGGTTGCAGGCTCCCGCCCTGGGCTCTGGTCAGGGCATGTGCAGGAGGC
Organism: Antrozous pallidus; assembly: GCA_027563665.1. Classification (NCBI taxonomy): domain Eukaryota; kingdom Metazoa; phylum Chordata; class Mammalia; order Chiroptera; family Vespertilionidae; genus Antrozous; species Antrozous pallidus. The sequence continues at coordinate 46,205,728 of CM050511.1, read as the reverse complement.
AAGCCAATCAATCTGTTTCTCTCACATCAATGTTTCTCTCTGTCTTTCCCTCTCTCTTCCACTCTCTCTAAAAGATCACGGAAAAATATCCTCAGGTAAGAATTAAAAAAACAAACATACATATATATTTCGCAAGACAGGCTGTCATAATAGATAGACATCCTCGAAAATTAAAATTCAGTGAACCCAGAACCTAGCAGAAAATCATCTTACCAAAATTATTTAACAATGAAATACAGAAAATTGAAACCTGACTCAAAGAAAGAATTCATGAGTGAACATGCCATGATAAAAGAACTGATTGTGAGCTAAGTACTGAATTAATTTACTTACTGAATTCAAATGCAAACAATTACAGAAATTTAAGGTTTGAGAACAGTATGTTAAGTGTTCAAACATGAGCTATGAAAAAGCAGAAATTTAACAATCCCGTCTTAAGAATGAGGAGATGGGAAGATGTGAGACTGTTGAATTCTTTCAGACAAAAACAAACAGAATTGTCTAACATTGAAACCAAAATGGAAACGTTGTTTTTAAAAATTAGCACAAATGTTCAAGGTTGGTAGTATCTAATGTTGACAAGGACACTGGAAAATGGACCTTCTTCCCACACTGTTAGTGGGAGAGTAAATAGGTATAAAATCTAAGTAGGTAATTTGGTGAGATGTATATAAATTTTGAATACACATTTATTAAATACACAATTCCTAATCAATCTCCAAAATATGTATGAATCTGCCTTCTCCCCAGCCTGCTATGGCTAAGCCTAAAGACTGGGAAAACCAACACAAAAACCAATCAGAGACAAAAGGTGAATGACAGGAATAAATTATCTCTATCACTCAATCTTTCTCTTCATATGGTTTACATTAGCTCTTTTTTTTATGAACTGTCTTACATGTAATTGATCAATATTACAAAGTGTTCATGCTACAGACCACCTCATAACATCCAGGAGTGTAGGTGCCTATTAAAGAGGGGATTATTAGTTTCTTGAAGGCAGAATCCAGATCTTATTTTCATGCAAGAGTCTATAGAATGTAATGTAGTTATTAATTACAAGGTAGTTTTAAGATGCATCTATTTAACAATTCTATAGGGAAAAATAAATTACCTAAATGAAATAGATCATTAAGCAATTTTGTCGGTTACATGTTACGACACTCCAGATAGAAGAACGGAGCTAAAAACTTAAATATGCTTACTCCTAGCTCAGGGTTGTTTATAACCCTGCTTTTGAAATAACCTGGTTTAGCCCTAACCAGTTTGGCTCAGTGGATAGAGCGTCGGCCTGGGGACTCAAGGGTCCCAGGTTTGATTCCGATCAAGGGCATGTACCTTGGTTGTGGGCACATCCCCAGTAGGGGGTGTGTAGGATGCAGCTGATCAATGTTTCTCTCTCATTGATGTTTCTAACGCTCTATCGCTCTCCCTTCCCCTCTGAAATAACCTGGTTTATTTGACTATACCTGTTAGCCAAACTGTGCAACCACGAAAGCCACCTCTGGTCCCCACCACCTGGCCTCTCTTGTTCCTGCTGACATGATGAGCTTGATAGGTGACATTAGTTGCTCTCTGCATCCCCTGGAAAAAGGAAAAAAAAACGAAAAAATTCTTGTTTACTTGAATCTGTTAAAAGATAAACATATGGACTCTATAAAGGAACGTCTTTCCATCCAGCTTTTCAACTTCCAGAGATAGTCTTTTCTAAAATCTGCCTGAGAGGTGCCTAAGGTTCAAGATCTCTTTCCACAGCTCTCCCGTCCCACTACCCTGCAGTATACAGGAGGGGAAGGCATCTCTGCCCATCTGAGTCTTACTATCCACACACACAGTTGGACAATTCCTTTAATAGGCACACCATAAAAACCACTCCGACCCATCCCCACTGATCACCTCATTAATAGATGTATTTACAATGTCCTATATAATAAAAGGGTAATATGCAAACAGACTGAACGGCAGAACAATCAAAGAACCAAAGTGTAATATGCTAATGATATGCAAAGGTTGCTCAACTGCTTGCTATGATGTGCACTGACCACGAGGGGGCAGATGCTTCGACTGAGGAAGATGAGCCGGACACACCCTGGAGGAGTCCTCCTGCTATCCCTCCCCAGTCCAACTGTGCACTGGTAGGGTCCGTTAGCCTGGCCTGCACCCTCTCGAAATCTGGGACCCCCTCAGGGATGTCTGAGAGCTGGTTTCAGCCTGACCCTACAGGCCACTCCCCTTGAGAGGGCCACAGATGCAGGACTCATGGCTGGAGGCCACAGCCTCTCCTATTGGGACTGATTGGGCACAAGCCCAAGGCAGGCACACTAGCGCCAGGATGAGCTGCAGACTGCGTTGACTGCTGGTTTCAGCCCAATCCCTGCAGGCCAACGAGAGGGACCCCACCTTTGCACAAATTCATGCACTGGGCCTCTAGAATATTTATATGTTCAATAATCACTTATAAAAATTATAATATGGATCTCCCAACCCATTTCTTTCCAATAAATTGATGAAACAAACATAACTTTCCAGCTCTGCACTTCCAATATCTTTGAAAAAATACAGGGTTTCAAACACAGACATCTGCATCTCTTGGAAGCAGAGGCACCTCCTTCTGTTTTAGCTCCCAGACAAGCTGCCTGAGGAGAAGACAGGAAATGGGGGAAATGACAAGGAGGGTGCCTACAAGTTAGCTTCCTACACTTGCACAACAGGTTTGACCGGGTCATTTTGTTTGGGGATATTTTTCCAAGTTACTTAGCTTTGGGGTAAAAAGAAACATGTATCTGGATGAATTTTAATTCATTTTAGTTCTATACCATGTCTTCTGCTTTCCTTAATAAATTGAGTAGAATGTATAAAAAATATCTGACAAGCAATAATCTACTGAAGATATGGCTGAGAGAAAAATATAGATAAACAGAGATCTTTTGCTTTAATCACTAGAAAATAATGCTGCTACATTTTTTAAAAAATTTCATGCAGCAAATATGGCAGTATGATGAGGCTTATTGTTTATGTATGTTTGATATTTTTCAATAAAAACATAAACTTTAAAAAAAGGATGTACCACATTCTCCTCCCTACTGGTTTTTTAGAATAAATCAAAAAGCACTTTTTAAAACTACTGAAATTGCAAGGTGCTGGGAATATACCTGAACTTCATAAAGCACCTAAAGGCCACTTCCATATGCAGTCTTCTTCTCGCTCCCCTCCCCCTTTCTTTTCCTTCTCCGCCCATTCTAAATAAATCCTTCCTATAATTCTAACAGGAAAATATAACAGGAGTGACTCACTAAGGACCAAGAGTTAAGTTAGTATTTCCTTCTGACTCTACATTCCTAGCCTTTGTCTTCAATGGCTTAGTTACCTGTTACAGACCCTATAAAATTTAATACCCATATAATTACTTGTTATTTATAGACCCTTTAATACTTTCAGATGTCTTTTTGTGTATATATATTTTGACTTGCTTGGGGAGACAGATCAGGCACTCTGAGTGACATACAGTCCTTTGTTTTTTTCCACAATGCCCATCCTCTCTTCTTGTGCCTAACCAGTGTTCAGTAAAAGTTAGATACAAGGCATTTACTTTACAGCGTGACTTGTTTTCTCTGCATAACATGCAAATGAAATGATGACTAACATTCACAAATCTTAAACTAACAAACTGGGCAATTCATTTCAAAAGAATTCATGACTAAATGACTAGCAGTCCTGTGGCTAGGCTAGACAGAGTCACAGCACCTCTGATATTCCGCTGTACCTTTGCTACACATTCTAGAAACTGCTGTCCTCATCACACACACAAGTGGCCCTGTGCTCTTTTCCGACCCACCTTAATTTCCACGTGAGCTGTTTTGTTATTTTAGCCACTCCCTATGGGGTAAATGAAGTTTTCCTACCATGGCATTTAGAGAATTTCATGCTTTGTGACTTTATTATGATTTTATTTAAAAAAAACCTCACATTTTTTAAGTAAAATTTGTAAAGGTACAGAGCATATACCAAGAATAATTCAGGACCACAATCCACCTTAAACTGACTGCCAAACAATATCTCTCTCCAAAGAGAATTCCTGTAATGGTAGCAGGTACATTCCTTTCAAGTGCTAAGACATAATTTGGATAACACAGAAGAGACAGTAATATACTGAACTAAGAAACCCTTAGTTCACATAGTTATTAGTGACTGAAACCTTTAGTTCAGTTACTGATAACTGAAATTAGTTTTTGAACGATACCAAGCCAAACAGCACAAGTGAAGATCATACATTCCTGAAGGTTGAGAAAACTTAGGAAGGCTACATTTAAGCCTTGCAAATACACGCATGAGTAACAACACCGATTGCATGGCAGGAAGCGGATCGAGGGCCCTGTCTCAAACCTCCAAATGACCAGCATGCTTATCTGATCACCATCAACTGTCATGCATGCTCTGTATATATATTTTGTCTCTACAACTACTTATTTTAAAGATTTAAAATATTTAAGCATTTACTTAATAGATTTTTTTTATATCAATATCTTCAACAAGAGGGCCCCTGGACAAGCTCCAGATGGGGAGCCCAGCCCTAAATGATTCCTAGAAATCAGAAATGAGTCTGAAGCTACCTGTTCATTTATTCAGTATTGTTGCCTGATCCCATAGAGATACTGGGGTTAAAAGAGAACATACATTTCAGGAAAGGACACCGACTACAAACAGATAAAGAAATCATGACACGATGACAGTCCCCACACATAGGAAGGGAGTTCAGAGGCTGGCAGCCAAAAGCTCACTATCTTCTACCGGAAAAGTTGAAATAACTATTACAACCATGGATGCACAGAAAAACGTCTACACAATTCCTCACAGCAGCATTATTTATAATAGCCAAAGACAGAAACAACTCAAATGAACAAAAGGTGGTATAGCCACACAATGGAATATTCAACTACATGAAGGGGTGAACTATTGATACATACTACAATGTGAATTAACCTTGAAAACTGTATGTCAACTGAAAGAAAACATGCACAAAAGGCTACATAGTGTATTATTCCATTTATAGGAGTCTAGAACAAGGAAATCCAAAGACACAAAGTGTATTATTGGATGTCAGGGGCTGGAGGTGCAGGGAGAAGGAAGGTAGGGAATGATTACTAATGGGTATAAGGCCGTGATGGCGAACCTATGACACACCTGTCAGCACTGACACGCATTGCCATTTTCAATGACATGCAGCCGTATACGGTTGCATACACAAGAAGGACATTTCATCCCCGGCTACTGCACGGCCAGGAAAAGCACTCAGTGAGGGAGAACTTATTAAAGAAACTCTTCTACAATGTGCACCAGTTCTATTTCACGATATGCAGAATAAAGATGCAATTATTAAGAGAATATCTGAGTTACCACTCAGTAGAAATATCATAAAAGACCGAATAACGAGACTGAACACAAACGTACAACATCAATTAAAGAGAGACATTAGTAGTGGTAAGTATTTTTCAATCTCTCTTGATGAAACTACTGTTGTCAGATCATATGCTCAGTTGGCCATTATTGGTCAATATTCTGATGGTCTCACAATGAGAAAAGAGTTGATAAAGTTAGTATCACTGCCAACAAGTACATCAGGATGTGAAATATGTAAGGTTGTTATACAAACATTCCGTGATCTAAGCATTGATATCTCTAAAGTTGTGTCAGTGATGACAGATGGGGTACCAAACATGGTGGAGAAAAAAGTCAGATTTGTCAAATTGTTTATGGAAGCTATTGGACATCCAATTGTGCCTTTTCATTGTATTATCCATCAGGAGGTTTTATGTGCCAAGGCAGGAATCACCGACTTGCACAACTTAATGTCAGTTGTTACAAAAATAGTTAATTTAATAGCTGCTTGCCCCCTTCACAAGCAAGAACTTTCTGCACTTTTACTGGAGATTGATTCCACCTACAGTGGACTGCTGATGTACAATAATGTAAGATGGCTGAGCCGAGGCAAAGTTCTTGAGTGCTTTGAAGAAATTAAGATATTTCTTGAGGATAAGCATTTGGGAAACTTTTCTCAGCTCAATGATAAGTGGGTCAACACCCTGATGTTTTTTACAGATCTCTCTGTTCATATTAATGAACTGAACTTAAAGTTACAAGGTTTTGGCAAAAGTATTAATGTTATGTTTGCATACATGAAAGCTTTTGAAAGTAACTTAAAATGTTCAAGGGAGATGTAGAAACTAAAACTTGTAAGTATTTTTCTTGAGTAACAAAGTATTTTGAGAAGGCCAGTGCAGCTATACAAAATGAAATGGAACCCTTGCATATAAAGTACCAACATGTTTTAGACTCATTACTTGATCAGTTCAGTGATACATTTAATCAATTTAGAAGCCTAGAACAGACCATAAAATAATTAAGTATCCTGATGTAGTAGTCTACAGTAGTTTGGAATTAAATGGTTACCAATGGATGCAAATTGATGATTTGGAGATGCAACTTGCAGAATTTCAAGACAGCATCTGGGCTCAGGTGTTTGTCAACTTGAGGTCAAAGCTTAAGAATCAGGAAAGGTGCCGCTTGGAGAATCAAGAGTGCCACTACGAACAGGAAATTTGGAGTGCCTGGAACCGATTACCAGACACTTTTAGCACCCTGAAAAATAGAGCACTAGCTTTACTCACAATTTTTCCCTCCATGTACTTTTGTGAGACCTTATTCTCAATGTTAAATAATATCAAAACCAACAAAAGAAACAGATTGACAGACGAAGTTAGTAGCCCTTGCTTGGGCTTGAAGTGTACAAAATACCAACCTTCAATTGAAGGTTTAACCAATGAAATTCAGCAACAAAAAAGTCACTAATATAATAGGCATGTTAGTTAAAGAATTCCCCCTCCCCCTCACTTATCTTAGTTCACGGCACCCCACACAAGTCCAATAATATCAAGAACAATAAAAGAAACCGACTGACAGATGAACAAAAAGTCACTAAGCAGGTAAGTTAAATAATTAGTTTTTGGTTTATATATTATATATTACAATCATACATTTTTGTTATTTAAACTATAAATATCACATAATTATGTGGGGGTTTTTTCTCTAAGTGACACACCACCTGAGTTATGCTTGGTTTTTTGGCGAATTTTGACACACCAAGCTCAAAAGGTTGCCCATCACTGGTATAGGGTTTCTGCTAGGGGTGATGAAAATATTGTCAAATTATATATTGGTGATGGTTGCACAACTCTGTGAATATACTAAGACACATTGAATTATAAACTTAACACAAAAGAGTGATAAAGACAAAAGGAAGGGATGTACACATTAAAGAAAATAGAGAGAATAAGAGAAAGCAACCTAATTACTGCATTCTTCTAGAAAATTCTATAGAAGATGAACTTCTATAAAATAATGTCTAATATTTTACTAGTTTTACTCACTTGAAACTTATTTGATAAAGAACTGTGTCCTTATGAAAGGACATTTCACTAAAATTTTTACCTCTTAGGTAAGTAACAAAAAAGTATTATACTCTTCATTTGAACTAATTACTTAGTAATGTGTTTTTAAAACAAATCAGGATTGGAGTTTTATTGTTAGTATGCAATGGGTAATTGATCCATCTCAGAGCAAGAGATGATAACTTCCAAGTAGGTGAAAAAGAGAATTCTAGTATCAATTGGATTTTATTTAAAATTACTACTTTTGCATTTAAGTTTTACATATCATTTTCCATTTTGCTAAGTCAAAGCCAAGAGTAATGCAGACTTTCTCAACTTCATAAATAATAACTTTCTGGCCCAGATAATCTATTGTTGGAGCTATCATGTACATGTGGAATGTTTAGCAGCATCCCTAGCCTCTACTTGCCAGATGCGTGGGGGTACACACACACACACACACCAATTGTAACAACCAAATATGTCTCCATATACTGGGCGGGGGGGGGGGGGGGGGGGGGGAGAAGGTGGAAAAATTTTATCTGGTTGAGAACCACTGGTAAAGAGACCTAATCCTCAAAATTCTATGTGACAAAACCAGGCTGGGAAAGTTTATTTCACATTTCAAATTTGGAGAAGCAACTGTGCTAAGGGGTAGCTAAGAGTGCTAGGTACCCTGCGAGGAACCAGAGCTCAGAATTGCCTATAATCCTGACAGTAGCCACTATCTCTTGAAATGTCCTTGCCCTGGTAAGAGAGTAAAGATAAGACCACGAATACAAATATACATAGGTAAGTAGAAAAAATGTTGGCATCCATCCCAAAGTGACTATCTAGACCTGCCTTGTTCTGAGATGATGAAAATGGTCTATACTGCATATCCAATACAGTGGTCAGTAGCTATATGAGGCAACTACTTGAAATGTGGCTAGAGAAACTAAGAAACAGAATTTTTTATTTTATTTAACTTTAGCTAAATTTAACTTGCCACTGGTGGCTAGTGGCTACCAGATTGTCCGATACAGAGCTAGACCTTGCTATCATTCTTCTTACTGTTGTTGTTAGTCAACATTAAAGAGTAAATTCTAGGCAGTTTGGCTCAATGGACAGAGCGTCAGCCTATGGACTGAGGCTGGGTTCCATTCTGGTCAAGGGCACATATCTTGGTTAGAGGCTCGCGGCCCTGGTCGGGGGCACGCAAGAGGCAACCAATCGATGTGTCTCTTCACATCGGTGTTTCTTTCTGTCTCTCTCTTTCCCTGCCACTCTCTCTAAAAATCAATGGAAAAAATATTGTCAGAAAAAAGAGGAGGAAACAAAGAGTAATTTCTTGGTAAAAAGTCCAGCTTTTCCTATTTGGGCAATTATTCCTACAATATCTCCCTGATACGAGCCCAGCCCATGCTCCAAGGAATGACTATACGGGCCTCTCGGTAGGCCTTCAATACGCTGTGTGTTCCATTTCTGCACTCTTGCCTCATTTTTGTACTACTTCAGTCTCCCCCAAAATCCAGAATGGGCAGCTGGCCTTCTGTGAAAAGCACCTACCAGTATAAGGGGCAGAATGTTCAGAAAAGGTAGAACTAGTAACAGGAAAAATTATCTCACTCATTTATTTGTTGCTTTTTAATTAAATGTCTCTCAAATAGAATGTAATACCCATGACAGCAGAACCCCTTCCTGTTGTTTTACCACTGCACCCCAAAGTGTGGAAGAAGGCGTGTCCCAGGCATGTCCCAAGGCATGTCCCATGCATACCTCAGAGATATCTCGGGTTTGGTTCCAAGATACCACAATAAAACCGGTAACAGAAATGTTTGGTTTCGCAATGTACATAAAAATTATTTTTACACTACAATGCAGTCTATTTAGCAATAGCATTGTGTCTAAAAAAGAACCTGCAAAACTAATTTAGAAATACATTAAAGCAAAAAATAGTAACCATCAACTGAGTCTTCAGTGAGTGACAATCTTTTTACTGAAGGAAGGTCTGACCTCAATGTTGATGAAAACACAGTATCTGTTAAGTGCAATAAAATGAGGTATGCCTAAAATTCACTTAAACCTCAGGGCTTCCATATCTGGAACAGTGTCTAATTTCTTCCCCACCCGGTCTTCCTGGAACACCAGTTTTAACCTGTGATAGGAACATTAAAGGTGTATGAGTTCTTCAAATTTGTGTCAATCTCAATCTTGGAAACATGGTGGGTGTTCCCTACTAGGGCAAAAAAAAGACGTACAAGGCCCAGAAAATTAAAAATTCTAGCCTCATCAAAAATCTCCCACAGAATGCCAGGCCCGTGTGGCTCAGCAGTGGAGCATCAACCTATGAACCAGGAGGTTACGGCTCCATTTCCAGTCAGGCCACAGGCCTGGGATCCAAAGTATGGGGCATGCAGGAGGCAGACGACTGATAATTCTTTCTCATGAAGATGTTCCTATCTCTTTCTCTCTCCCTCCCTTCCTCTCCGAAAACAATGAAAATATATATTTTTTAATGTAATAATAAAAATAAAAAATATTTTTTAAAAAAATCTCCCACAGAATCAAGTCTTAACATTGGGAACAAACATTAACAACTGCATAACCTAGTCCTAGCCAGTCTGGATAAGTGGATAGAGCATCGGCCTGCAGACCAAAGGCTCCCGGGTTCGATTCTGGTCAAGGGCACATATCTTAGTTGCAGGCTCCTCCCTGGCCTGGGCCCTGGTTGGGATGTATGCAGGAGGCAATCAATAGATGCGTTTCTCTCACATCGATGTTTCTCCTTCTCTTTCCCTGTCTTCCACTTTCCCTAAAAATCAATGGGAAAATATCTTCAGGTGAGGATTAACATAATGTAGTCCCAGCTTATCGAATTTTATCTCCGCTCCTCAACAAAAACTCTCCAGAGTAAACTCTTAGTTGTTCTTGGAATAAAAAATAATTCTTATTCCCAGCCCTTATTCACACAGCTCCCCTCTGCCTCAGAAATTTGAGCACATTTCTCTTTTGTAAACCCTGCCTAAAACACCCAGACTAAATGATCTCTCCTCCAAATTGCAAAACAAACAAAAAACGTTCGTCTTACACCACGACTGTGGTCAAAATGACAAACTCATCACCTGGCAAAGCCATTTACAACCCCAATCAGACCATGAGCAACCAGAATGCAAACAGTGAGTCCCTCATTTTTCATCTTTTCCGTGTCTAGCACAGGTCTCTACAAAAAATATTCACTTATTTGGCAAATGGAAGAGTAAATAAACGAGCTACAGATGGTGTAACTGAAATTACCTTTAAATACTTTAGATACCGAGTCCCCCTATTTCCCTAACCAGGAAATACTCAAGATAACAGGAGCAGAGTTTCATGACACTTTGTTGTACTTTCAAATGCATTATCTTCTTTACTCTTCAAAATAACCCTGTGAAATACACACTATCATACCCTTCTTTGCTCAGCTCAAGTTTAAAGAAGTAAAGTTATTTTCCTCAAGATCACACACTAGTAAATAGCAAAGCTGGTATCAGAGACCAAGCCAGTAGTCCAGTAAGTGCTCTTTCCAATGTTCTAACCTGCCTTCCCTTAAAACCTAAGGAAAAGATAATAACTGAAAGGAGAAAGGAAACAGGTGAGCATCCTTGGCAACAACAGATATGGAAAATGACTGACCGCAAATGAACATCTGTCTGAAATGATTTGCAAAGGTTGCATTTAAACCTCATGATTTTGTTGTACTGTGAAATAAAAATGTCCACTTAAACCTAAAACCAGCGCCTTTTCAAACAGCCAAATTGGACACCACCTCCCCACCCCACCCTGAAGGGCACTAACTAGAGTTTGAACTAAGGCTGTTTCTTACCAAAGAATAAGGAAGGAAGCAAGATAAATGAGGACACACCATCCGACCATCAAAGCAACTGTCGCTGCTAACCCTTGTAAACCATTCGTCTTCCCACACCTTACTGTCTCCAGACACCGAGTCCTAAAACTCCCTGTAATGTTAGCCATTCCCACTGAACCCCGAGCCACAAAGAACCTCCGTTCAGTGAACTCCCAGCTCATGAATGGATACATTGTTGGGCACTCTCTCTTCACACTGAGGCAAGCGCAGAAATGGAAAGACTTGGAAATGGGCACCACCCTGGAGCACCGCGCAGGCAGAGCCAAGAAAAACCAGCAGCACGCCCCAAGACGCCCGCCTCCGCCCGCTCTGCAGACCTTCACGCCACTCCCGGGGATGCAACCAGCTCCCCTTCAAACGTGCAGGTTTCAGCAGCCGCCGGCTCTCTCCGCAAAGACTTTAATTCGAGGTCTCATCTGAGCCGAGGAACCGGGGAAGATCGGACGTTCTTCCCACTGAGGATGGGTCGGACGCAACACAGCCCCCGACCCCGCGCCGCGGCACTTGGCCCCGCACCACCCACCACCCACCCCGGCAGGAAGGCGCCGCGGCCTCTGGTACCCATCCCCGGCACTCCAGGGAAGGATGCAAAGGAGGCGGAAGGCAGGCAAGGGGCTCCGGAACCAGCGGCAGCCGGAGGCTCCCAGCCCCCTCGATCCCCACTCACCCAGTTCTGCACGCTGTTGCCCAGCTTGACTTTCTTGTACAGGCTCCCGGGCACCTCCATGGCCGCAGAGCGCGCGCGGGTGCCGGGATTCTCAGAGCCCGGAGGCCGACAGGAGCTGGGAGGGCAGGCGGGGCGGGGGCGGGCGGGGCGGGGCGGAAGGCGGGGCCACCTGGCGCCCGCTCCCGCGCGCGCGCCGACGTCCGCTCGTGCTCGCGACTCCTACCGCCCGCACGCGTGTCAGCGGCCGCTCCTACAGGTTCAGGGCAGAGGTATGTGGGGCGGGGCGAAGCGGAAGGCGGGACCAAGGGAAGGTTGGGGGCGGGGCTTCGAGCGCCCACGAGACTCCTCCCTCTTCATTCTCAGGAAGGGACAGGGCCTGGGAAAATAACCAGGGGACGCCCAGGCCTCGCTGGTCTGCCTTGCGCTGCGCTGCGCCTGCGCGGGGGCCGGCCGGGGGCCAGGGAGCAGGCCTCCTGGGGAATGGCTACTGGCTCTCGCGCCAATGCTCTTGGGAGAAGACATTGATGTGAAATTCTGCCCTGCTGGCTTTTCCTCCATACACCAGGCTACCAGCCTCGTGTCCACCACGTCCGTGCCCTTGTTAGCCAAGGCACATTGAAAAATGGATTTTTCTATTCTTGCAAAGGGAAGGATTGATCCACTGAACTCACTTTCCACAGGTGCTCAAGGCATGATTAAGTTTACAAAATTGATGCGCCATCTCTGGACATCCATGATTAATATCTCAACTGGGCTTACAGGTTATTTTCAAAGTGTCCTGCTTCCCCACTATAACGGAGAAAATAAAATGGAATAAGCTGCTAAGAGAGTCAAACAGGCAGGAGGCTATGATGGCAGTGGGGCCTATGAACATTGTGCCTCAGTTCTCAGAGCTGCCATAAGTCACTAACCTCTGCTCAAAGCTGAGCCATAAACATTCTAGAGCAACTGCTGCATGGGAATGTATGGACTCTCCTTCCTTGTAGTTTTCCCCTCCTTTGCATACTGGGACTAACAATCCCTGTTAACCTATCTTTCATTTTCATAAAAGAATGACACTGTGGTTTTTGCCTTTATAAACCTTGCCTTTCTTTGTTCTCTCCAGAGCAGTTTGGGGTGCTCCCTGAATCTGAGTCTCTCAGATTCCGAAAAATAAATGCTTTTGTTTGTTGTTGTTGTTATAGCCTGAACCTCTTCTTTGGTTAACACCCACTTGGAAACCTCTCTTCACATCACATTTCTATGCAGTACTTCTCGCTGACTAGACTGAAAACATACCTCTGTACTATTAGCTTCTCAGGAAACCCTTAGAGGCCTGAAATTCAGGCTTAAGGGGGGCTGCATGTTAACAGCTGGTAGAATGTCCGCCTGTGGAGAACATTTTCAAATTCACCCAGTTATTGCAGGGCTAGTTCATAGAATGAGCTAGAGGGTATGGGGGGACTTCCTCCATGAGTTCTCTCTCCTCTCCCATCACAGTTACTCTTAGTGCTTCCCCACAGCTTGTCCTGGCACCAAGATCGTTATGTGAAGCTGTGGTTCCCCATACCTATCATTTCCCTCTCCCCTCAATACACACTCCAGTCTCTAAAACCTGAAGCTGCTACCTCTTGATAGCTAGCAAATGAGTCCCCTGTTTATTTACTGGATTGCTACTATCTCAAATTAGGCCTTTCCCATATCCAACCTGAATCACAACTCAGCCCCTTAACTGCACATCCTCCCACCTGTGCAGCTGCTCTGCCACTCACACGTTCTTAAAACTTCTGTCAGAATGATATTTCTAAAAGTGAAATTTGGTCTTGTTACTAGATCAAAAATGTCTATAGTTCCCTATAGCTTTTTCTACAGGATTCTTAATCAAGGATCTCTATGCAGAATTGAATCTGCCAGTGATAGCAATGAGCTTGGAAGAGCATTCCAAGCTTCAGATAATTCAGTCAAAGACAAACATTATCTTTAAGTACCTTGCTATATGTAAAACATTGTGTTAAAAATTTTGATATGTTAAAATAAATGAGTAGTGACTAATGGGAAGCAGTGCCAAACACCATGTGTGTTCTTTTCCCTAGATTCTTCCAGCATAATTATGATGAGACTTATCTATGTTGCTGTGCATATCAACAGTTCATTCCGTTTTATTGATGATTAGTATTCCATGGTACCATGTCATGCTTTTGTTAAATTAACATTTGTTAAGTAGAGCACAGGATGCTGGATCGTGAGTTGCTATTCAACAACGGACCACAAGAGACTTTGAAATACAGAAGTTTATTACTCACAACACAGCACACCTTCAGGAGCCACCTGGGAGGGTCAAGGTTGGGCGCAGACAGAGAGTGATAGACCTAAAGCATATGCCCTTATTAGGCTCCATGAATGGAGTGCTCTGGGTTTCCCAAGCTAGGGACAACTTGTTCAGGTCAAGCTAACAAGAGCAGAGTTTTGAGAAGCTCCATGAGGATCTCACCTAAAATGCATGCAAAGGGAAAGTCTTGGAGGCAGGGGAGACTGTTGATCACCAGAGCTGATGAGGAAGTCATATCCAGAATTTGTATTTGCTTGTGACTCAGCAAGCTATTATCTAGAACAGCAATTTTCAACCTTTTTCATCTCACAGCACAGAAGCTAATTACTAAAAACTCTGTGGTATACCAAAAAAACATTTTTTGCCGATCTGACAAAAAATATATAATTTGATTCATTTATACTGGATGACCATTGTCTTTTTTTCTTTTCTTTTTTTGAAATCTAAGGGGAAAGAGATCAGTGCCCCTGTCTAAAAGTCAGATATGGCGTGTTTTAAAAATTCTTGAGGCACACTGGTTGAAAATCTCTGATCTAGAGTGTACAATTGCACAAGGACGCTAATGTCAGCTTAAGGTTCCCATAGGCACTTGGCCAAACAAAACGGATGCTGAAGCAGTGATATCCTTGAGTAGCTTAGCTAAACTCAACACATGGATATACCAGAATTTGTTTATTCATCTGTTGAAGGATATTTGGGTGATTTCAGCTTGGAGCTATTGCAAATAAAGTTGCCATGAACATTTTCTAGCATATACAAGTCTTTGTGTGGACATATGCTTTCTTTTCCCTGGGGTAACTACCTAGGAGGCAAAACACTGGGCCTTATGGCAGGCTTATGTTTAACTTTTTGAAAACTGCCAAAACCATTTTCCAAAATGGTTTTACAGTTTTATATTCCTGCTAGTAGTGCACAAGAATTATAGTTGTTCCATATCCTTGCCAACACTTTTATTAGATAGGACTAGAGGCCCAGTGCATGAAATTTGTGCACGGGGTGGGTGGGCCCTCAGCCCAGCCTGCACCATCACCAATCTGGGACCCCTCGAGGGATGCAGTCGGACATCCTTCTCAAAATTCAGGACTGCTGGCTCCCAACTACTCGCCTGCCTGCCTGCCTGATTGCCCTCTAACCACTCCCCTGCTAGCCTGATGATGCCTAACTGCTCCCCTGCTGGCTCAATTGCCCCTAACTGCTCTCCCCTGCCAGCCTGGTCATCCCTAACTACCCTCCCCTGCTGGACTGGTCACCCACACTGCCCTCCCCTGCAGGCCTGGTTTCCCCCAACTGCCCTCTCCTGCAGGCCTGGTCCCTCCTAACTGCCCTCCCCTTCCATCCCAATCACCCCTAACTGCCCTCCCTTGTAGGCCTGGTCCCTTTCAACTTCCCTCCTCTGCTGGCCTGATCGCCCACAACTGCCCTCCCCTGCTGGCCATCTGTGGCAGCCATCTTATGTCCACATGGGGGTGACCATCTTGTGTGTTGGAGTGATGGTCAATTTGCATATCACCCTTTTATTAGCTAGGATATTTTAAATATATTTTTTTTAATTTCAGAGAGAGGAAGGGAGAGGAGATGGAAACATCAGTGATGAGAGAGAATCATCAATCAGCTGCCTCCTACATGCCCTCTAGTGGGGATCAAGCCTATAACCAGGGCCTGTGCCCTGAGTGGGAATTGAACTATGACCTCCTGGTTCATGCATCCACACTCAACCACTGAGCCACGCCACGTAGGCTGAAAAGCATTTCTTAAGCCTCAGATTACAGAAAAGATATATCTTGAAAAATACTACATTTTACAATTTAGGATCCAGGAAGCGAAGTTGTCAAGAGATACATACTATAATAGGTCCATCCCTCTTGGTATTCCCACCCTTGTGTAGTCCTCTTCACGCTGAATCTAGGCTGACACTGTGACTTATTTTAACCATCAGAATGCGGCAGAAGGAAGACTGACAACTTAAGAAGCCTGGCTACCTTGTCAAAGAACTACCTGGCCAGGGCAAGTAGTTGTTTTTTTAAGCCACTAAGTTTTCAAGTAACTTGTTAGGCATCAATAGTTAGACAAAAAGATAGATGAACTATTTTAGAAAAATTATTGCATAAATTTAATATATTGTGCCTAAGTTGTATTTATAAATACATATCTCTGTTTCAGAAATAAATCTTTTTAGAACAGAGGTTGGGAACCTTTTTTCAGAAAAGGACCATTTGGATATTTATAACATAACTCATTTAATAAAATTCACTTAATATAAATTTATGTTGCTAGGAAAAAAGCTCCTAGATTTATTGAATTTTGAGTTCTGCCTGCAGTTGCCTTGGCAAGGCCAGACTAAATGATGTCGCAAGCCTTATATGGCCCATATGCTCTGGATGTTCCCCACCCCTGATGTAAAGAATATTTATAAGATTTTATTTGAGGTAAACTGATGATATGCCTGGAAGCAAGATGGCAACTGACTGAGAAAAATGCTTCTCCAAATGGCTGTTTGCAGCTTCTTAATTCTGAATTAAGGGGGAAGCATAAGGAAGATTACATGGAGGTGGGAGAAAGCAAGCAGGAAATGGAAGATGGATCAGTTGACAAGACTGTGTGCCCTCTGGAGGGTTGTTAGGCTTCTGTGTTAAACTAGATGCCCAGAAACAATGGACAGGGCTCGCTTAACCCTTTATACACCATAAGTGTCTATAGATGCCAGCGGCATAATTAAATTCAAAGTATCGTGGCATGTGGGGATGGTTTCCATTTTGGACGTGTGGCAGTCACCTGGTTAAGGCAAAAATAAGCCTTATGCTAAAAAAAAAAAAAAAAAAGTTATATACCTGGGACATGAGGACACACTCTGACCTGTCCAGTTAGGAATTTATGCTCAGATCACCCTGTGAGGCTACTTCCCATAGAATCCCTTTTCACCCACAAGTATTTATTTACAAATATTTAAATAATATCACTATTTACTATAATCATTTACCTTCATTTATTTTTTAAAATAATCACATTATCAATGAAAATTAAAAATCAAATAAAGTTTTAAAATATTTAATCACAGAAAAGCCCACTTAATTGTGTATATTTCTTGCAGTAAACAAAATTAAAATATTTCCTTACAATAAGGAATTAAGAAAAAAATTGGAGTGAATTTGAGTCATCTATTTGTTTGTAATAGAAAAATCTAATTTAAAAGCACATCTGCTCATTTGGGTGCAATAAATATCAATACAATTAGGAAATTATAAATGACTAACATAAAAACAAGTTCCTAATTTTAGAGAACATTATCCAGTTATTTACAAGCGTGGATATTCTTATTACTTACCCCACCGAAGGTAAAATGCACTGGTTAAACATTTTTCTTTCTCTGGTTCTCCAGCTTTCTCCTTCCCTCCTTTCCCTCACCCCTAATCCTTTCTCCCTGGATGTCCAGAGAACTAAGTAGGTTACACTGGTGTGAGTTTTTGTGAGATAGGGTTCTGCAAATCCCAAGCCAGTCAGAAGCCCAAATGTTGTATCACTGTGTTGTAACAGGGAGAAATCTTCCCGATTTTAATATTTCCCCATTTCTAGGTTGAGTAATCTAGCAACAGAAGAGGCACAGGATCCTAAATCATAGCTCTTCACTCCTTACTCAAAAGCTGTATTCTTGATTAACTTTATTGACACAACTTCCAGATATTTACTGGGAAATTATTCTATATAGAAACTTCAGTAAATGAAATTCACTAAAGCAGAGTTGTAGAATAAGAATTTAAATATTTGAGTAAGTTTTTATTTTGAAATTATGGAAATACATTTCAAGATAATATGAGAAGACACACGAGATTACATTCTGTCCAAGAAAACACAATGTTGTTAAAGGAAAAGCTAAAAGAAAGGAAGGCATTATGGAACATCAGAGACAAAATTTCCACTCTTCAAGCCAATGAGTCATAGTACTTGCCGTGTTCTGAATGTTTATGTCCTCTCCAAAATTCATAGGCAGAATCCTTGCTCACAAAGTTGATGATATTTAGATGTGAAGTCTTTGAGAGGTGAACGGCTTGAGGGTGGAGCCCTCATTAATGGGATTAGTGCCCTTATTAAGAGAGAACCCACAAAGATTCCCAGTCCCTTCCATTTACATGAGGGCAGAAAGAGAAGACATCATCTATGAACCAGGAAGATGGCCCTTAGCCGAAGACAACCATGCTGGCATCTTGATCTTAAGCTTCCCAACCTCCCAAATTGAGAGAAATAAACCTATCGTTCAGAAGCTACCCAGTCTGTGGTATCTTGTTATAGCAGCTGAACAAACTAAGACAGTGATTATGTCTATAGTTGTCCCCAGGGCACTCATTTATATCTCAGTCAGTTCCTAATTTATACAGAAAACAACTTGAGAATTAGATTCTTGATATATTCAGGTTCAGTACCTTTAATTAAATATTTTCACCAAAGTAGGTTTGAGTTTAAATTTATGACAGTGATCTGTTTCCTTCAATACAGCAGTTGCTGTAAGACTGGTAGAGGAGCCCTCACAGGTTTGGTGCAGTGGATGGAGCGTGCGCCTGCGGACTAAAAGGTCCTGGTTTCAATTCTAGTCAAGGGCAAATGCCTGGGTTGCGGGCTCCATCCCTAGTAGGGGGCATGCAGAAAGAAGGCAGCCAATCAATGATTTTTTTCTCATCATTGGTGTTTCTATCTCTCCCTCTCCGCTTCTCTCTGAAATTAATAAAAATATATTTTAAAAAAAGATTGGTGTAGGAGGATCTGATTTATGATGAGAAGACAGAAGTAAGTTAAAACTGCGGCTGATCCTAGTTGGGGCGTGTATGGGAGGCAACTGATCAATGTTTCTCTTATTCTCTCTCTCCCCCTTCCTCTCTCTCTGAAAATCAATAAACATATCCTCCAGTGAGGATTAAAAAAACAAAACAAAACAAAAAAAATAAACAACTGGGTACTGCAAGCTAGAAGATGAAACACAATGAAGTAGGATACCATGTTACTTGATAGAGCTCATAAATTCTTACAGGAGACAGAGAGGTGCAAGACAGTCTGAAATTATAATACTCCTTTGTTAAATGTGTGTTTACACCTCCGCATTTAACCGGAATAGTCAGATGTAAGAATGAAATCCAAAGGTCAAACCTGAAGAGAGAGAAGCCACACAAATTAAAAAGAACAAAATAAAGCAGTTAACCTAAGCTGACCTCCAAACACTTGGACATAAGAAACAGCAAAATAAATCTTTGTTATATTCAAGAGTAAACCTGGGTAAAGCAAAAAGTGTGGAGAAATATATCCAAGTATGTATTATTGCTCATCAGGTCCTAATAAGGTCATTTAATCTAAAGAGAAATAAATCAAGATGAGTAAAATCTTTGAAGTATTCACTACATTTTTACTTTGAATCTGTGTGTATGTGGTATATACACATATAAAAACAAGGCCAATTTTTTTCGTTTTTAATTTATTGATTTGAGAGAGGAAGAGAGAGAGAATCATCAATTTGTTGTTTCACTTATTTATGCATTCATTGGCCGATTCTTATATATGCCCTGACTGAAGATTGAACCTGCAAACTTGGCGTATCTAACCAACTCAGCTACCTGGCCAGGGCCAAGTATTTTTTTCCTTTCTTTTTCTTAACTCCAAGTATAAACTGTATTCTATTGAAGGATGTTAGTAATAACAATACTAATAAAGTAAAAGAGGGAGATGGGGGCTCTGATACTTGGTTTTTAGAGCAAGTCACAGAGTTTAGGCCTCAGCTCCGACCAGGACAGAGACCGGAAGTTTTTTTCAGTTGGACATCAAGTTAAAGGTACTATTAATGTTTGTTAAAGCAAAATTATTAGGGGACATCCTTACTTATTTTATTTAAACAATAAAATTACATGAGGGGGGATAAATGATGATGGAAAAATTAAATTAGTCAAGAGTCTTTGGTGACAAGTTGTGAGAGCCATGTGCTGTGTGGTTTGGGGTGCAGCATCTGGATCAGAGCCATGTGCAAGTGACAGAGATGAGACAAGAAGTAATAATTTGGAACTACTGAGGCCAGGCGGGAAGCCCAGCTCAAGGGGGAGGACTTCCACTGCCCAGGCCTTGCCAACCTTTTGTTCAATTCTGGATGCACATATAGCCCTTAGGCAGGCAATTCCAGTAACAGACAGATTATCTTAAAGGTCAGTAAATATTAGTAAATATTTACTCTGAGACTATTTGGTCAATCAATTGCTTGAGCCAGCAGTGTCTGGACTAAACAATTGGAGCATAGCTCTGGCCCTTGCCAGGGCTCAAAGGTTCACAGGCATTCTGGGCTCCTTATTTTCGCTTCTCTGATAGTACAGACAGTGGGTAGCTTCCTACAGCAAGTGACTAAAATCAATTCAATGGATTTAAGCTGAAAGTGCCTTTATGGCACAGGAAACAGAAATCCAGATGCAACACAAGCTTCAGGCAAAGCTGCTCAAGAGATAAGAGGTAGGATGCTGTGTGTGTCTCTCTCTCTTGTTTCTACTTTCCTCTGTTTCCGCTTTGCTCTCGGGAAAGTTCTCATAAGGGAGTATTAATTCAGGCAGCAGCAGCTCCAGGATTACATCCTTAGCTTAGCAACCCACAACAGAAATAGAGGAGCCAGAGAGATGCAAGTCTGTTGTGCTAGGATGTGTCCCTGGACCCAGTCTCATTGGTGTGTCCTGGACAATATGACTACCTAACCTAGAGCTGATCACAGGGCTGGGGAGGTGGGATAGTGTGTGTATGTTCTAATTGGCCAAGCGGAACCATGCATCTGGAACTTGGACAGGAGTAACAGAGTTACCCACACAAACAGGATGTTACCCACACAAACCTCAGGGAAAGACAGGCGGGGGAGTGGGAGTGGGGGCTATGAGGAAACGTTCCTAGCGTAAGGGGGCAAGAATACTTGGCAAGCAACATCTCCCTAGTAAGCTGCTTAATTTCTTTCTTTAAAAGATACACAATAAGCACACTCTCCCTCACAGCATGCCTGCCTTTCTTCCCTTAGGCATGCATCTCTTAAACTCTAAGGGTCCCCAAGAGACTTGTAACCTGGAGCAATGGGCAGCAGCAGCTCATCCTGGGCTTACCTCCTCAACATGTCTCCAAAGCCACCCTTTCTGACTTGAGAGCTGACAGCAGCCCTGCCCGGACTTTCTCCTGTTGCTTCTTCTATCCTAAGTCCTTCCTAGTTTCACCCCAACTTTAGTGAAAGTACTCGCAAAATAAAATTTAAAAAATGGTACACAATACGGTGGGGTGAGGGGTTCAACTATTTTTTCTTGATAGTTATTTGAACTCTAGACCAGGGAGAGTTTTATCCAATGAAAAGAAAAAATAGATTTAAGAAAAGCTTACGGACTGTGGAAATGACAACCAGGTCTCAGAGAAATGTACCATCAGAGCAACCAGTGAAAGAATCAGACTACTGTGGTAATACCACCCTTCGAGCACCCTTTCCCTGTCTAGGCAATTTCCTGCCTTTTGATCCACCTCCCCAAAGCAGCAGCCAGAACACTCACACTCCCATGCTCACGCAGTTCTGTAGGCAAGGAACCTAGGCTCCCTCTATCACACCATGTGAGATGTCAAACCAGAAATATGCTATATGACAAGACAGGAACTACAGAAAATCCTCTTTCTTCCTTCCTCCCTCCCTCCCTCTCTCTTTTCCTCCCTCTCTTCCTCTGCCTCTCTCTGTCTCTGTCTCTCTCTCTCTCTCTGTCTCTCTCTCTCTCTCTCCCTTTCTTCCTTCCTTTCCTTATTGAAAATGTAGCAGCTCAAATGCTCTCTTTCATAATGGGAAGTTATAAAGGCTGGCATCTTATGTCCACTAGCACCATCTCACACATGGTTTGGGCATTATTGCTGGCTGCATGGCCTCCCAACCTGGCTGTTTGGTCCTCCAAAGATTCTCTGAGCTGTCTAATATTCCTTAAGAAATGTCTCCTTTCTGCTTAAACTACCTGGTAGGACTTGATGGGGGACCTCAGGCCACACCCCCCATCCTGGTGCTGGGCCAGAGGACCTGAGGATACACCCTGCTCTGAGTGGCTTGACAAGAGTGGAACTGGCAGGGTCTGGATCTACCCCGATGTGGGGGATGGGGTGGCGGCTGGGTCTGGGTCTCACGTGATTTTGAGGCACATGTGGTGAGTGGGGACTTGACTCTGGGCCCCGTGATACACCCCAGACTCTGACAGGAGGAAGGTTTTCATATACATTTTACTAATTTTCTTTAGTTTCTGATACTTCTATTATAGAGAAAGAGCAAATAGCAATATTAAATTATTTCCTCTAATTAATACCCTTTTATTGTGCACGAATTTCGTGCACCAAGCCACTAGTGTATATATAAAACCCTAATATGCAAATAGACCAAACGGCAGAACAACCAAATAACTGAACAGCCTGTCGCTATGACATACACTAACCACCAGGGGATATGTGCAGAACATGACAGGCATTAGCAGCAGTCAGCAGAGTGCAGAACATGGCGGGCATTGGCAGTAGCGGGATGGTGGAGCAGGTGAGTGGGGCTGCTAGACCAAGGCAGGGTACCTGTTGCTGTCATCAGAGTGAGCCTCTGGTGATTACTGAAAATTCTTTGCACCTGTGTGCTGTGTCCTGCCAGATGCTTGCACCTGCTGCTGCCGCCAGCCCTGCTCACACCTGCTGCCAGGGCCGAAGCCACCACTCTCTCCCACTGCCGGTACAGAACATGTCTCTCTCCCAGCACTGGCCCCGATCGCTTGGCACCATCAGCAGGTATGAGCGGCAGCTGCTGGCCCTGATTGCCCCTGAGGACTTCTCCACATCCCCCTGCTCCTGAGGGGTGGTCAGGGTGGCAGTCGCTGCTTGCACTTGCTGCTGGCATCAGCCCCAATTGCTCTATGCAAGTCAGTGGGTATGAGCAAGGCTGGCACTGTTAGCGCATGAGAGGACCTGCTGGCAGACAGGGCACAGGGGGCTGCAGTGGGAGCAGCCAGATGGGGACACAGAAGATGGGCTGAGACCCACCCCTGTGCCCACCACAGCCTCACGGCTCACAATTCCTTTTAAGGTGCATGAATTCATGCACTGGGCCCCTAGTATTTTTATAATTGGTAAGGGAATGTAAGAATTAACTTCCTGCAAGGGCCAAAACCAGAGACTGCCTTCAAGTAACTCCAGTAAAAGTAACTGTTCCTGCCCAGCCAGGTGTAGCTCGGTGGTTGAGCGTCAACACATAAACCAAGAGATCACCAATTTGATTCCAGGTCAGGGCATATGCCCAGGTTGCAGGCTCCATTCCCAGTGGGGGGCGTGCAAGAGGCAGCCAATCAATGATTCTCTCTCATCGTTGATCTTTCTATTTCTTTCTCCCTCTCCCTTCCTCTCTGAAATCAATTAAAAAAAATATATATTAAAATCAAAGTAACTATTCCTGTTCAGTTGTGTTCCTTTCTCATAATTGGAGACCTAAATATTGCAAAATAAGCATGGAGGTCTAAGTTGTGTACTTGTTATTTTATTCTATAGGTTCACATTAACTATGAAAGATTATTTTACAATCAGTTGTCCTTAGAAAGCTTACCCAAAAAAAAATGTTTGCAAAAAATCTTGTCTTTATTGGATCTTTCATTCGTTAAGTAAAAAGTTTAAATTAACCCTTTCTCTTCCTCCATGGGTAAGGATAGACCTGAAATGGGAGTTTGTTTACTAAGGCAAACAATTTAAAATTAATTCTGCACTTTATGAAAATGAATACTAACATCTTTTTCTCCCTAATTTTTATATTACTGTATTAGCTAACAATCAAAGTTGTTAAAATTGTAAATGTATGATGCAGAAATAAATTGGAAATATTTTGATACTCCACCATAAAAAAATAATTCCGATCCAATACATTTCAATGAACAATGGCACTATTTTCCTGCTACTTTAAAGAGTCAACCTTTTCATCATGTTCTTTAATCACTGTAAAGGATACTGAGTACTGTATTTACCATTTTCTCTTTCTACTATCTATCCTCATTCATTGCTATTCCCACATGTACATACACATATATTGTTAGTAGCCTCCTCCTTTCTTTCCATAATTTTAAAAACTGCTCGATTACCTCAGGAAACTCTCTTTTGATCTCTGGTTCCAATTTCAAGAAGTCAAGATCTTTAAATTTTCAAGTAATCTTTAGATTATACTAATTTATGGGGCCAGTACTAAAGGGGACCACTAGATGGCGACATTCCTAAATTGTGCTGTTTTCCCAAGACTTGGTTTGATCATGGCAATTGCTGAGAACTTCAAAATGGAAGTCTAAGACTCTTTAGTTTATTGAATATGTGTTTTTTATTTTAGTATTAAAAATCAGATAAGCATTTGCATCTCTCTATAAAGAAACTATATAGTTAATCATTTTTGAAAATAAAGGATAACTTTATACTTTGCATAATTGCTAATCTTTATCTTTTCAATTTTTTTTGAATTTTGTTTGTTTCATAAAAAACATGAAATATAAATTGTGTCTATTTTGGAATTATGTAAAATTATGTTCGTAGCATTTTAAATAGAAGTAGTTATTCAGTGCAACTAATAAATTTGTATTTAATTTCACACAGACCCCAGAAATAATATTTAACATGATATACATAACAGAAAGATGCATACATTTTTTCTTTCTTTATATGTTTTCCTTATAGACATTTGAGCTCAGGAACTAGAAACTAATAGCTGAGAAATTCCTGGTAGAAAGGATGAGGAAGAACAGAGTTATATTTTCTTTGAAACAAGAAATGTATAAATCTTCTAATTTGCCTTAGAAAATTAAAATGTTAACTGAGATTTCATATCTGGTAAAATGCAAAATTTTATTAAATAAAAATACACTTTATTGTACTTCAAGGCAAAGAGCTTTTAATACAAAAGATTATTTAGTTCTCCAAGGCAAAAGCAGACAATAAAAATAAATAATAAAACTAAAGAAAAAGAGTGAAAGCCATGTGAATAAGATTGAAAATCACTAACATTTAGAAAGCAAAAATAAAATTATCTTTTGCCAAAAACAGTGCTTGTTTCCTCATTCCCCATTCCCTATTCCCATACTGAGTATTAGAGAAAGTATAATAACAGCTTGAATTCAAATCCCATTCAGAAATCTACCTAAATACGTGCCCTTGGTCAAATATTTTACCTTTCACTGCTGCAGTTCCCTAACTTGTAAAATGGGGTTAATTAGTAAAATGAGGGTTAAATTAGTTAACACAAGTAAATTTCCTAAAAGAGTTCCCATTAAATGATAGTTTAAATAAAAAATATATTTTAAAGAGTGCCTTGCACATATGTGTTTATCTCATGTACTTAACAGTTATGTTAGCACTATATAAATGTTACCTAGTATAACTGTTATCACTGTTAATGGAGGATTAGGAATAGAATACTTATGGAAATAAACAATGGAATTATTCAAATTACAAAATCAGCAGGCAACACAAGACTAAGAGGAATTAGAAGTAAAAGGGTTTTCTAGGCATGTAAAAATGCCTTAAAATTTTTAAAATAATAACCGGATTAAACAAATTTTGAAGCTGTATAGAAATAAACTTGATACATAAATATAAATGAATTAAGCTCATCAATTAAATTACTAATTATACAATTGTTATTTTAAAAATACAACTAAATACTATTTAAAAGAGAGGGGAATCGAAAATAGCACCCAGGAGGAGAACCAAGATGGCGGCATAGGTAAGCACCTATTTTGCTGCCCATGCAACAATTCTGAAACTACAACTTAACAACAAAACAAGCCTCATCCAGAATCACCGGAAAGCCGGCTGAGTGAAAATTCCACAGATAAAAGTAAAGGTGGGACGCGGGGACTCAGGAGGAGCAGCGGTGCGCAGCTTTGAGGTTCTGAGCACGAGCTAGCAGTGAGGGATGGGTGGCAGGCAGCAAGCCCGGCTGGTTTTCTCCAGGGGGGAGGGCGGAGGCCTCCCACAGCACTGACCCCCCAGTACCAGGCGAGCTCCCAGGTCAGGGAAAGGAAGACCCCGGGCACAGCTGAGGTCTGTGAGTTTGGGGAGAGTGCGTGCGTAAATTGGAACAGCAGTTCCTGGAGTGCACAACCGGGCAGAGAACTTGCTCACTTGCTCAGAGACCACTGTACTGCTTTGTTTTACAACCTTGAGTGAGACCTTGGCTGTGCAGACTCATTTGGGGAGAGGCAGAGTTGTCTGGCAATGGGGAGACCAGCGGTGGATTTCCATTGCCACACAACACTGAGACCTGTGAGCCGCATAACTAAGCTGACTCTGCGAGCCCCATAGACGCTGATGCTGCATGCCACATAGGGCGGAGCTAAGGCTGACGCCATGCGCTGCATGAGGAAGCTGAGCCACTATCCCTTAGAGGATATCTATCACACACCGCTAAGGGACCAACTCAGGAAAGCAACCACAATGCAGAGAAAAGGAAAGAACTCAGCTGTGAAAGAAATGGAGGAAAAAAGACGACTAGACATAGAGTTCAAAACCACAGTAATTAGGTTTATGAAGAGGCTACTAGAAAAGGCCGAGGAACTTAATGAGAACTGTAAGGAAATAAACAACACCTACAAGGAAATGAACAACACCTACAAGGATATGAAAAAAGACCAGATAGAAATTAAGCATACACTGACTGAAACAAAAAATATTATACAAGGACCTAAAAGCAGTCCAGACAACCACAAAAACCAAGTCAAAGATTTGAAATACAAAGAAGCAAATTCCACTCAGCTGGAAAAGCAAGAAACAAAAAGAATCCAAAAACTTGAAGATAGTATAAGGGGCCTCTGGGACAATCTCAAGCAAACCAACATCAGAATTATTGGGGTGCCAGAAAAAGAGAGAGAGCAAGACAATGAAAACCTATTTGAAGAAATAGTGACCAAAAACTTCCCACACCTGGTGAAAGAAATTGACTTAGGAGTCCAAGAAGTGCACCAAACCCCAATATATAGGAACCCTAAGAGGACCACACCAACGCACATCATAATTAAAATGCCAAGAGCAAAAGACAAAGAGAGAATATTAAAAGCAGCAAGAGAGAAATAGTTGGTTACCTATAAGGGAGCACCCATATGATTGTCAGCGGATCTCTCAACAGAAACGATGCAGGCCAGACAGGAGTGGCAAGAAATATTCAAAGTGATGAATAGCAAGAATCTACAACCAAGATTGCTCTACCTAGAAAAGCTGTCATTCAGAATTGAAGGTCAGATAAAGTGCTTCGCAGATAAGAAAAAGCTAAAGGAGTTCATCACTGCCAAACCAATACTATATGAAATGCTGAAAGGTATTGTTTAAGAAGAGGAAGAAGAAAAAGGTAAAAATATAAATTATGAACAACAAATACACAGCTATCAACAAATGAATCTAAAAATCAAGTGAATTAACAACCTGATGAACAGGATAAACTGGTGAATATAACAGAATCATGGACATAGAGAGGGAATGGACTGATAATTCTTGGTGAGAAAAAGGGTGTGGGAAGTACAGCAAGAGACTGGACAAAAATCATACAACTATGGGAGAGGACAGTGGTGGGGGAGGTAAGGGCGGAGAGTGGGATGGGTACTGGGTGGAGGGGAGCTATTGGGGGAAAATGTAATTAATAAACTGAACAATAAAGAGAAAAAAAGAGAGGGGAATAAAACAAAAGTACATATAAAGGTTGAAAGTGAAGAGAAAAAATATATTTGGCAGATAGTAAATGAAAGAACACTTGGTGGCATGTTAATATTGAAATAGGTTTCATGACAAAAAACAAAACAAAACTAAAACCCCAAAATATTGTTAAGGGAGATAGAGTTCATCAAGAGACTATAACAATTTTAATTTTGTACACATCTGATAAAAGAGCCTCAAAAATATATAGCGAATAATAATATATAAAGCAATAGTTGATAGAATTATAGGAAGACATTAACATATAAAGGAAGATTTTGATATTGATTTACTCATTTTATTAAATAAATATGTTTGTGTGCTCTCATACTAGAAATTGCTATTCACTGACTGAACGGAACATAAAAATTTCAAGCTTTCTAAGTTTAGGTTATAATGAAAGAAGAGAAAAATATACAAAAATACAGTAAAATCTTGCAAAATGTCAGAATTCTGAGATTATAAAATTGATAAATTACTCCCATATACCATCCAGCCCCAGAAATGGAGCAGAGGGAGGGAGGATAAAGTTCTTACCTCCTGAGGTTGAGGAAAGAAATAGGACACAGCAGAGAGGAAAATAGCACAAAACCCAGAAGGGAAGCAAAGTTTGAATACTGGTTGCTCAATAATTTCCCAATTCAACATTCCCAAACTGGTATTGTCCAGAAAGAAATTTCCTGGAATTACTAATGTCCAATAAACTACAGAGCCTAGATTTTTCCCATCAATATGTAAGCTGGAGTGGATAATTACCACCAGATGGTGCCAAACTCTAGTGGGGACCCAGATGGGTTTGGATAATGAAGCAACAGCCCCATGACTGTGCAGGCTCTCCTACTCAATTTATTCATCTCATACTGAAAGATAAGAAAAATAAAATCAAAGACAAAAGTTTGGAAAGGAAGAAAAAGGACTTCATTATTTCACAAATGATGATAGTCTATAAGAAAACCAAGTTATTAGAAATAATGAGTTTGCCGTAAGATCAGTATGCAGAATTTAGTTCCATTTCTGTAAAATCTACTCAGGAAACAACTTCTAAAACAACAAGCACATAGAAAACATAATTTAAAAAGAGATTTCATTTCAATAGCTAAAACATAAGATATCTAAAGTCAAATGTAATAAAATATGTCGAAAGCTGCTATAGAAAAAACTACAATAGTAGTGACTGAGCATCGACTAGGAACCAGGAGGTCACAGTTTGGTATGCCCAGACTGCAGGCTCAGTCCCCGGTTTCAGGCATGCAGAAGGCAGTCTCCATAATTCTCTCTCATCATTGACGTTTCTGTCTCTCTCTCCCCCTCCATTCCTTTCTGAAATTAATAAAGATTATACAGATAGATAGATAGATAGATAGATAGATAGATAGATAGATACTCAGAAGACCCAAGTAAATAGAGAATATGTTCATTTTTCTAAGTGAATCCTCCCCAAATTAACCTACAGAGGTTTTGTGACTGTTGATACTGTTACTTTTATGGAAAAGCAAGAATATCCAAGGAACTCTGCAATATAAAGAGGGACTTGACCAACTAGACATTGAAACTAATATGAAGCCATAATAATTGAAATAGTGTTGTTTCGACACAGAGAAAGCCAAGTAACCAATTGAATGAGAGAGCCCAGAAAGACCTAAGAACATATGGAAACTTGATATATGGCAGAAGTGACTATGTTGATCAGTAAGGAAAGTACATCCTTAGATTAAATAAAGAGATGAGTTTCTACTGATAATTAATAAATAAATAGGGAAGAAGGAAAAATTCTTTCTTACAGTCGAATCTCATGTAGAAGGAATGATGGAGTAGAAAATCACCATAATAGTAATAGTTGAACCAGACAAAATTGTCAATGGATGTCAAAACTATAGGGTTAAAATTTGATGAAGAACAAGATAGTTGCATTGTCTCAAAGCATTTCTCCACAAATTACTTACTAATTATAAAGGGGAAAATAGTACTTTTAGAGTGGATAAAACTGAAAGGCATAATCTGAACCAAGTAATCAAAGTTGACATCACCATAATATATTTCTTGAGTATTGCATTAAAAAGGGCACAACCTCACTTAACTATAATAATAAAAGCGTAATATGCTAATTAGACCAGATGTCCTTCAGGACAAAGCTGGGCTGAGAGGCCCAAGCCCCTTGCACAAATTTCATGCATCAGGCCTCTAGTATAATATAATTTGTCAAAAATTTACCACTTTAATCCAATTATGAAGAAGCATCCCATGAAGAAAATCATAAAGTCCCATTGAGGGAAATTTGACAAAAGAATTGGCGAGATATGTTAAAAAAAAAAATGTCAAGGTCAAGAAACACAACGATAAACTGAGGAACTGTTCCAGATTAAGGGAGAGTGAAGAGACAATTAAATGTAATACAGGTTTCTGGATTAGATCCTCTAAGGGGGTTAGAGGGTGGGGTGTTGAGGTGTGTAGTAGGATGGCAATAAAGGATATTTTATTAGGACAACTGTTGAAATTTGAAATGGACTATAGATTAGATAAAATATCAGTGTTAACATTTCTGATTTTGATAATTGAATGTCCTTGTTTTTAGAAAATATGCACTCGTGTATTTAGAGGCAAAGAGGGGGATGATATCTGCAACTTAGTGTCAAACGGCTCAGAAATAATAATAACAACATGCATAGAGAAAAAGAATAAGAAAACAAATGTGGCAAAATGATAACAGTTGTTGAATCTGATGAAGGACATACAGAAAATTTTTGTAATATTCTTTAAGAATTTTTGTGCTTTAAAATATTTTGAAATAAAAAATAAAATAGCAAGGGAATGATAAACTTAAAACAGTGGTAACCTCTGGGAGTGAGGAGAGGTCAGAAGACGGGAGAGGGAAGAAAACAGTACTGATTATGTTCTACTTTCTAAAGTAGATGATGAAATAGTGGACATACATTTTATTACTTAGCTGTAACAAGTATATAATCATTATATGAATATTTTTGTACATATCAAATGTTATATTTTAGATGATAATAAATGGAAAAACAAAGGAAAAAGATAAGGCATGAGTCAGGTGTCTCTGGTAAGCCATGTGTATGTATGAGCTGTGTGCCCTTGAGTATGTTTATTTTCCTCTCTGAGGTTTACTTTCCTCACCTATAAAAATGAAATAAAATATCTACTGTGCAGTTTTGTTGTAAAGTGCTTGGCAATAAGTGCTTATTAAGTGGCAACTGCCATTGTTGTTTTTCTCTAATAGGGTAGAGATAAGGAGAGTATATCTACAGTGGTAGAGTTGATAAAAGTGACAAAAGTTCAGAATAATCTCTGTGGTCAGTTGGTAAGGAAATTAGGGAGTAAAACTGAGCTAATGTTGGAAATCATCAAATAGTTATAGATAACAATGAACTTTGTGTATTGTTTCCAATCTGCATTCCACAGTCAGGAAGTAAGATTGGGGGGCGGGGAGGGGAATCGATAATAAGTGAAAGATATAAAGTGAGCTGATAATTTACTAGATTGACTAGAGACTGAATATGAAAGCACAAACAGCAGAGTAATGATTTTCCAGTACCAAATAAGACAATTCTTTCCAACCTTCCTTTGCATCAAATAAAAAATAATTATTATATGATATATGTACACTTAATTTGGACAAATTTCCTTATAGTTTACCTACTTTTTAATATATATCAAAAGCCTTAAGCAAATTGTAAAAGCAAACAAAACCACACACAGTAAAGTAACAACAACAAAAACCACAAGCAAATATGTTTTGAAAGACACTTTACTCAAGAATAGCTCTACTGTGCCCTATGCCAGGGCAAGTGCTGCTCAATGGTAGAGCATAGGCCCGCACACACTGACATCTCTCTCTCTCTCTCTCTCTCTCTCTCTCTCTCTCTCTCTCTCTCTCTCTCTCTCTCTCTCTCCTATCTCTTTCTTCCTCCCTCTCTTCCTCCCTCCCTCTCTCTACTTTCTCTAAAAATCAATGGAAAGAATATCCTTGGATGAGGAATAAAAAAAATAGCTTTACTGTTAAGAGATTGATATAAGTCAATCCATGACTGATTAAGGCTTTAATTTTTCAATAATAACAGCTTTATTAGTGTACACACAGGAAGCTCATTTAAGCCCATCACAAATAATGATATTCTATAAAATTCTTATATTTATATGTATAAGAACTGATCATCTTACCCTTGCATTGTTTTTACTTGTTACTTTAACAGCTTTACCTCAGCACCGTGGTCTCCAGAAATATAGTTCTATAGAGGAATTATAATAGCTAATCTAAATTTTCTAACAAATGCAATTTTAAAGGAATTGGAGAATTTGGAGAAGATACTTACAGAGGAGACATAGGAATGTTGTATTGAATCAATATAACAAATTGATTATGAGGAGGCACTAGTAAAAGAAAAAGATTTTCGAGAGAAAGATAAAAAATCACTTGTGACAAACTAAAAATCATATTTTCAAAGGCAGTTCAAAGAATGATCATGCTACTCTTTTTATAATTCCCATGTTAAAACAAAGGAGAAGGATGACTCACTTCATTACTCATAGTTCTACCAAAGTATCTTTGAAGAACAAATTCCATAATGAAATATTTTTTAAAATACACTACTACCACAAGATTTTAAATAGAAATAGGGATTTCTGATTCAATATGGTGAATTTGAATGGAAGTATAACTTCTATTCTCTCCTGAATGCCTATTAAAATACAATAATAATATTTAAAATATATAGGCCTATTGACTCATGAACACAGACAATAGTATAGTGACTGCCAGAAGGAAGTGGGGTTGAGGAGTGGGAGAAAGGTAAAAAAAAAAAAAAAGGTAAAGGGGGATAAATGTTTATGGAAGGAAAAATTTTTTTTAAAATATATTTTATTGATTTTTTACAGAGAGGGATAGAAAGTCAGAAACATCGATGAGAGAGAGACATCGATCAGCTGCCTCTTGCACGCCCCCCACCAGGAATGTGCCCGCAGCCAAGGTACATGCCCTTGCCAGAATCGAACCCGGGACCCTTCAGTCCGCAGTCCGACGCTCTATCCACTGAGCCAAACCGGTCTCGGCTATGGAAGGAAAATTTACTTGGGGTGGTTAATATATAATACAGTATACAAATAATGTATTATAGAATTGTATACCTGAAACTTGTATATTTTTATTAACCAGTGTCACCCCAATAAATTCAATTATATATATACTAGAGGCCCGGTGCATGACATTCATCCACTGGGGGAGCAGGGGGGTCTCCTCAGCCTGGCCTGCACCCTCTGGGACCCCTTGGGGAGTGTCCGCCTGCCAGCTTAGGCCCTGGCAGGAGAACATCATCTGAGGGGTCCTTAGTGCCACTATGGAGGTGAGAAAGGCTCCCACCACCACCGCTGCACTCTCAACTGCGGGCCCGGCTTCTGGCTGAGTAGTGCTCCCTCTGTGGGAGCACACTGACCACCAGGGGGCAACTCCTGTGTTGAGCATCTGTCCCTGGTGGTCAGTGTGCATCCTAGTGACCAGTCATTCTGCCATTCAGTCAATTTGCATACTACCCTTTTATTATATAGGACTAGAGGGCTGAGGCACAAAAATTCGTGCAAAAGTAGGCCTTCCTCCCCATGGATGCCAGCACCAGCTTCTCTCTGACAATCAGGACCTACGCTGCTTCCTTCCGACCACCGACAGGCACCCAGGACCTGGGCTTCACTCTGGCCCTGGCTTCATCTGGAAGGACATCCGGGATGATGCCCAGAAGGACATCAAGCCTAATTAGCATATTACCCTTTTATTTTATACTAGTGGCCCAGTGCACAAAATTCATGCACTGGGGGTGGGTGGTCCCTCAGCCCAATCTGCCCTCTCTCACATACTGGGAGCCCTTACGGGATGTCCAACTGATGGCTCACCCCCAGCCTGCCCAAGGTCTAAAGCCTCGAGGCAGCAGCCCCCTCACTCCCTCGAGGTGTTAGGCCTTGGGCAGACTGGGGGTGAGCCATCAGTTGGACAATTTTAAAAGACCATCTGTAAAACACAGTGTAGTTCAGGAGTTTTTCATTACAGCTTGGGTTCACCAAGAAGACCATGTTGCAATGTAAAGTGGAGAAGCTTGGTGGAAGTGCAAGTGCCCCTGTAGGTAGCCAGTGTGAGCTCAGGCTGTCAGGGCTCCCAAACCTGTTGCCTACTAGAGCTGCTTTGTCTACTAAAGAAAACACTCTTCTCTTATGGTCCTTTCTACATTTTTTTTTTCATAAGCATCCCTTTAGAGAAGACTTCTTTAATGTGTCCCTTCCTTTCCCCCAAAAGAGGGATGATCGATTATTTCAAGAAGCAGCAGAGGGTGGGGAGGAGGCAATGAGGACCTAGGTTCTTGCAATCACCAGAGAACTCTGAACTCGTTGTGTCCCCCTTCAGCATCCCTTGGGTGGCCTCCGTGTTTCTGTTACCTTGGTAGAAAGAATATGTGACTCCCCTGCCTGCCTTGAGGTCTTGTTGCCATGGAAACTTCCACACACCATTCCACAGATATCGTGCTTGACTAAGTCCAGTCAGAGGCCACAGACTGGCATTTGCCCTTTGTTTCTCCTTCTTGTGTTTGCCAGGTGTTTTAAAATGGATGGGGATAGATGGGTAGTGTGGTGTGTGAGAAAGCTGTGTCAGTGGTAGACGCTTGGGGATTTCAGAAGATAATCCTGTGGAGGGAAGAACAGAGCAAATGGAAAAGTCTGTGTCATTTTAAGCTTCTCCTGGACACAAAGGCTTTGATCCTGTGATATGTCTGACGGTAATTTTCTGCATTTCTGGGTGATATAGGATATGAGTGAACAGATTCAGGGAGCTGTTGTTCCTTAGTGAGTTTTTTTGTCCAGTTTTCACTGAATTGACCAATAATCTGAGCTCTGTGGTGAACATGTTGGGGCTGTGACCTGGGTTTAGGCAAAACATCAATTGAAGCTGTGAACTCCCCCAGCTGCTTCCAAGCTCAAGTGGAAGAACTACATTTCCCA
The DNA here is from genome assembly GCA_027563665.1 of Antrozous pallidus. Taxonomy (NCBI): domain Eukaryota; kingdom Metazoa; phylum Chordata; class Mammalia; order Chiroptera; family Vespertilionidae; genus Antrozous; species Antrozous pallidus. The sequence goes on along the minus strand of CM050511.1, from coordinate 46,170,749 downwards.
GAATTCCTGGTGCTCCCAGTACCCTGCACGAACCAAGAGCACTGTGAATTTTCTCCACCAGGTGGTGGCCACCAGGGTCTCCGCACACCCCAGAGACTAGCAGAGCCCCCCACTCCCATCGTGAGTGCTGGGCTGGGGGACATGCAGGGACCCCAGGCGCTCATTTGCATGTGATTCAGTCACCATAAGTGTAAGGAGGGCTGGTCCTTAAGTACCTTGTGGGCAGTGCTTATAGCATGGTGGTTGCTTTCACTGCGCTGCGGCCACGCCCCTGCCAGCCTAGCCTCCTGTGTGCTGGCCCCGCCCCTGCCCCACCTCTGCCCCGCCCCCTGCCCCAATTGGCTGGTAGTGTAGCAGAGGTACAGTCAATTTGCATGTTACTTTTTTATTAAGTAGTGTGTATTTATATATACACACACACACACACACACATATATACATATATATATATCCTATCTAATAGAGTAATATACAAATTAACCATCACTCTGCTACACCCACTAGCCACTCCCACCAGCCAATCAGGAGTGAGTATGCAGATTAACACCAACCAAGATGGCGTGGCTATGGAGAGAGCAAGAGGGAGGCTTTGGTTTCCCTGGCGATGGAGGAAGCCAAGCTTTTCTGCACACCCTGGCCAGTCCAGACCTCTGCTTAAGGCTACAAAGTTTCAATTATAGAAGGTAAATAAACCCCAAAAGAAATGGCTGCTGCCATGGAATGAGCAGAAGGCTTGACTCTGCTCCAGGCTGCAAAGTTTCAACTGTGGAAGATAAATAAATCCCAGATACCAGGGTGTCTGCTTGAGTCACTGGGGAGCATAGCTGGCCTTCAAACCATCACAGGCCTCTCACTCAGGCCACCCCATGCCCCAAGGGAACTCCCACCCTGATCTGAGACACCCTTTAGGGCAAACCAGCTGGCCCCCACCCATAAACCAGGCGTCTATCCTATCTAATAAAAGAGTAATATGCAGATTGACCATCAGTCCAATACACAAGATGGCTGCCCCCATGTGGTCAAAGATCCTGCCCCCATGTGGATGCAAGATGGCCACCACAAGATGGCCAGCAGGGTAGGGCAGTTGGGAGGGACTAGGCCTGCAAGGGAGGGTAGTTGGGGGCAATCAAGCCTGCAGAGGAAGGCAGTTAGGGGTGACCAGGTTGAAAGAGAAGGGAAGTTGGGGTAAACAGGCTGACAGGAGAGCAGTTAAACATCAATCAGGCTGGCAGAGAAGTGGTTAGGGGGTTATTAGGCTGGCAGACAGAAGCAGTTAGGGGCAATCAGGAAGGCAGGCAGACAAGTAGTTGGGAGCCAGCAGTTGGGATCGGGCCTAAACAGATAGTCGGACATCCCTCGAGGGGTCCAGGATTGGAGAGAGTGCAGGCTGGGCTGAGGGACAACCCCCTGCCATGCACAAATTTTGTGCACTGGGCCTCTAGTATAATATAAAAGACACATACACACAACAGCAACCAGAAAAGAGACACGGGATAGAAATAACATATTTTGGAGGATAGAAAGCTGATTACTCAGGAAAGTAGAAGAAACTGAATCTCAGTTTCTTCAGAATGAGGGAGGTTCTGCAAAGACTCAAGATTTGGGTTTTGCAGAAAAGGATTGTGAGGCAGAGCTCTGGAATTAAGAGAATCATTTTAGAGTCTGCATAAGAATCAGGCTTCAAAGAGCTGGTGACGTTCCCTACCTAATTCTCAGACTTTGGATTGATTTCTTGCAAATATGAATCAAAAAGATCCTGGGCTTAAGGACAGCAAATACAGAAAAGCTCAAGGGCACCTGATGGGATCAAAACAGGGGAATTAAGTGGAATTCTATATGTTTTTCTGAGGAATACCCCCCGACACACTTTTCATTGGCCCTCTTTTTCTATCCCAGTCCTCAAACACCTACCTATAGCCAGGCACAAGACCTGCATGTCTTTCTGTGTCGAAACTGAATGACTCCTGAGACTACTCTTCAGATTCAAAGCCATTTTCAGCCATGCAAAGTCTTACACCGGGAGAAAACTATGATTTGGGAAACAAAAGATCCAACAGAGAGAGTGAGGGGATTTCCCAGGATAATAGCAAAGGAATTGACAGAATGACGAATCATGACACAGGGCTAGAAAGCAACCAGCCAGATAGGAGCAGGAGATAGGAGCAGGAGAGCAAAGGTTTTTGCGATGAAATTTAAAAGGAACTCATTATCTGGCAAGTAGTGGGTCATGTGAGAACTTATTTAGACTATTAAGGAAACAATTTGACGCAATTATTAACTCCAAGAAAAGAGAAAGGAAGCAAAGTCACAGTTACTGTTAGCTTCAGCAAGGAACTATATGCAGGCAGTCAAAATCCTGTATATACCAAATAAAGCTTAGACAAATCTATGACTTAATTATATTAGGAAGTTGGAGGGAGGGTAAGCAGACAACTGAATGCTCACTTACAAATGTGAAAAGTCAATAGATCATGTATAAAATGGATATATCAAGATATAGTAGCATAAACACATAATTCTTATATATAAATATAAATACTAGAAGACACAGGGTTAGAATTGAGGGGTGAGACTGGGCACAAAGAAAAGTAGCTAATTTTTTAAAAAAATTATAACTTCTGTTATGTCCCATTATTGTAATTAAATTAGCTTATAGTCTGCATTTCTCAACAATTTTTAACCCATGACTGCATTGATAAACAAAACAAAACAAAATCCCAGTTATTCTTTTAATATTATTTGAAGACTAGAGGCCCGGTGCACAAAATTGGTGCATGGAGGGGGTGTCCCTCAGCCCAGCCTGCACCCTCTCCAATATGGGACTTCCCTCTCACAATTCAGGTTTGCTGCCTCCCAACTGCTTGCCTGCCTGCCTTCCTAATTGCCCCTAACTGCTTCTGTCTGCCAGCCTGATTACCCCTAACCACTCCCCTGCCAGACTGATTGATGCCTAACTGCTCTCCTGACAGCCTGATTCTCCTAACTGCCCTCCCCTGCAGGGCTGGTCACCCCTAACTGCCCTCTTCTGCAGGCCTGGGTCCCCCCTAACTGATCTTCCCTGCAGGCCCAGTTGCCCCCAACTTCCCTCCTCTGCCAGCCTGGTCACCCCTAATTGCTCTCCCCTTCAGGCTTGGTCGCCCACAACTGCCCTCCCTTGTAGGCTTGGTCCCTCCCAACTGTCCTCCCTTACTAGCCATGTTGTGGCAGCCATCTTATGCCCACAGGGGGGCAGTCATCTTTGACCACATGGAGGCAGCCATCTTGTGTGTTGGAGTGATAGTAAATTTGCATATTACTCTTTTATTAGATAGAATAGAGACCTGGTGCATGGATGGGGGCCGTCTGGTTTGCCCTGAAGGGTGTCCCAGGTCAGGGTGGGGGTTCTCTTGAGGCGTGTGGTGGCCTTGGAGAGGGACCTGTGGTGGTTTGCAGGCTGGCCACCCCTCTTCCCCTGGGGACCCAAGTGGAGGGCCTGGTATCTGGGATTTATTTATCTTCTACAATTGAAGTTTTGTAGCCTTGAGCAGAGGTCAGGGCCAGCCAGTAAGCTTGGCTTCCTCCATCACCAGGGGCAACCCAAGCCTCCTGCTCTCTCCAGCTCTGTAGCTGCCACCATTTTTGTTGGGATTTATTTATCTTCTGCAATTGAAACTTTGTAGTCTTGAGCAGAGGTCAGGGCCAGCCAGAGCAGGTGGAAAGCTTGGCTTCCTCCATCGCCAGGAAAAACCAAGCCTCCTGCTCACTCCATGGCCACAGACATCTTGACTAGGTTAATTTGCATACTCACTCATGATTGGCTGGTCGGTGTGCTTGTGGGTGTAGTGAAGGTGTGGTCAATTTGCATATTTCTCTTTTAGTAGTGCAGATTGGAATAAAGCAGACCTTGTGACTGAAAAAAAATTTAAAGCAATAAGACAAAATGCTGCTTTGTTTTCAAGCTGAACGTGGCCCCCTCTTCCCTCACCTCAGAATTAGAAAAGAACACACCTCCCAATCCTGCTGAGCATAACAACATTCACTTTTTCACAATTCGTGGCTGGTAATTTTAGAGTGCCTTCTTATTTCAATTAATCCAATTGAATGTGTTCAATCCCAATTCTTTTCTGCCTGGCTTTCATTGCCTGCCCTTCTCTCCCTGGCCTTTGCCTGCCTTATTTCCCATCACAACAGGCACCCTCTGCTCAAGTAAGATGGATTTCCTAGAATCACACATATGCTGGGCCATGGCTGCTTTTATCTTAATACCTGGGCTCATCTCCTCTACATGGTTAGCGCCTTCTTGTCCTTCAAAATCTGCTTTAGGAATGGCAAATACATTTCTTATCACAATTCTATTTTATCATCTTTAGAACTTTGTTTTTATTATTAGAACTTAAAATACTACTTAAGGAAGGAAAAATAAAAGACACCCTTTATGATCTTCTTAGGCAAAAGAAAAATTTAAACACGAACATCTGTTCAAATTCAAGAGACTATGTTGGCATCAATAGTGATTTTTACAATGTGATCTGCCAGTGGTTTTCGTAAGCATCATGGCACTCTCTATTAAAGAAGTTTCATCTTTGTAAAGCATTTAGTCCCCAAAACATGAACACATATAATTTGTTTTGTTTTTACTGAGTTTATTGAGTTCATTGGGATGACATTAGCTCACAAAACCATACAGGTTTCAAGTGTAGAACTCAACAGAACATCATCTGCATACTGCATCATGTGCTCATTGCCCAGAGTAAAGTCTCTTTTCATCCCCACTTATCCCCACTTTCACCCTCCCCACCTCCTCTGGCTATCACCATACTGTTGTCTGTGTCTATTTGTTTTATATATATTCTTAACCTCTTCACCTTTTTTACCCAGACCTCTAACCCCCGCTACCCTCTGACAGCTATCAGGCTGTTCTGTGTATCTATGCTTCTGTTTCTGTTTTGTTTGTTATTTTGTTCAGTCTCTAGTTCAATCCTAGGTTTCAGAACAACAACAACAACAACAACAACAACAACAACAAAATATATATATATATATATATATATATATATATATATATATATATATTGTTCATTAGATTCCACATATAAGTGAGATCATATGGTACCTGTATTTCCCTGACTGGCTTATTTGACTTGGCATAATGTTCTACAGTCACCTCCAATTTTTTTCTCCTTATATCCTTCAGTATTTGAATTATCGTAAAAAGGTAAGATTTTCTTCTTATTTACAACCAGATACTATTCCATCACATATAATTTGTCAGTCTATTTGATGGACAAATAGCAAATCAAGACTAGATTGGATCAAGCCAATAAATCTCATAAGTATTTATTTTTGTATTGATCTTTCTTTTTTATTATTTAAAGGTTACCAGTTTTTAATTGCACAAACAACATAAATAATAATACCAAAGAACAAAAAAGGGGAAAAAAGTTGTTTCTACTTCCACCATCCAAACTCTTTTCTCCTCTTCCACGTACTCTTTTGTTTCTCATCCCTAATCACACATAATTTTATATGCAAAGCATTCTACTTTTTATCCTTGCTATAAATATTTCATGTTGTAAAAACTTCCTTTAGAGTTATGATTTTCATATTATACCATAAGCTATCTATTAATATCTGTATAATAATTAATCTATCACTATACCATAATTATTTGCTTCTGTCGTTAATCATTTATTTTTCCAACGTTTTTTGTAGGCCATGGGCAAATAGGCACTCTTATGCACTGACAATACTTATCAAATTTAAAATGCATATACCCTCTGACCTAGTAAATCCATCTCTTGGTATCTATCCTTGAGAGGTAATTATGGAAATGTTTAAATGTATATGTACTATTTGCTGTATTATCAAACAGTAAAAATAGGAGTTCCCTCAAATTATCAGTAACGGGGTAATAGTGGCTGAATAAATTTTGGTATATCTGTATATAACATACTAGAGGCCCAGTGCATGAAATTCGTGCATGGGAGTGTGGGATGTCCCTTAGCCCAGCCTGCACCCTCTCCAATCTGGGTCCCCTCGAGGAATGTCTGAATACCCGTTTAGGCCTGATCCTGGTAGGACATCCTTCTCACAATCCAAGACTGCTGGCTCCAAACTGCCTACCTGCCTGCCTCCCTGATTGCCCCTAACCACTTCTGCCTGCCAGCCTGATCACCTGCTAACCACTAACCTGCCAGCCTAATTGATGTCTAACTGCTCCCTTGCCAGCCTGTTTGCCCCCAACTTACCTCCTCTACCAGCCTGGTCACCCCTAACTGCTCTCCCCTGCAGGCTTGATCACCCCCAACTGCCCTCCCTTGCAGGCCTGATCCCTCCCAACTGCCCTCCCATACTGGCCTGATCACCCACAACTGCCCTCCCTTGCAGGGCCTGGGACCTCCCAACAGCCCTCGCCTGCTGGCCATCTTGTGATGGCCATCTTGTGTCCACATGGGGGCAGGATCTTTGACCACATGGGGGCAGCCCTCTTGTGTGTTGAAGTGATGGTCAATCTGCAAATTACTCTTTCCTGGTGCATGGGTGGGGGCCAGCTGGTTTGCCCTAAAGTGTGTCCCAGATCAGGGTGGGGTTCCCTTAGGACAAGGGGCGGCCTGGGCAAGGGGCCTGTGGAGGTTTGCAGGCCAGCCACGCCCCCCAGTAACCCAGGTGGAGGCCCTAGGATCTGGGATTAATTTATGTCTACAATCGAAACTTTGTAGCCTGGAGTGGAGCCAAGCCTTCTGCTAGCTTCGTGGCGGCAGCCATTTCTGTTTGAAACTTTGTAACCTAGAGTGGAGGCCTAGGCAGGCAACAGCAGGTGAAAAGCTTGGCTTCCTCCATTGCCAGGGAAACTCAAGCCTCTGTGCTCTCCAGCTCAGTGGCTGCCATCATTTCTGTATCTTTTATAATTGAAACTTTGTAGCTTTGAGTGGAGGCCTAGGCCAGCAAGGGCAGGCAGAAAATTTGACTTCCTCTGTTGCCAGAGAAACCCAAGCCTTCCTCCTGCTCTCAGTGGCAGCAGCCATCTTGGTTGGGGTTTATTTGCATAATCTGCTTCTGATTGTCTGGTGGGCATGGCTGTGGGTGTGGCTTGTGGGTGTATTGAAGGTATGGCCAAATTTGCATATTACTCTTTTATTAGATAGGATTACATGGTCATTAAAATAATGAGTTAGAAAAAAAAACAAATAGAAAAAAAATGAGTTAGACCTGGTTGGGTTGACTTGAGGGATATTCATGATAAACCAGTGAATCACTGGTAGGAGTGGGAATTAAGTTTTAGATAAGTAGATAGAGCTCATTGTTATGGGGAAAATACTACATGTAAGTATAAAAAATACTAGAGGCCTGATGCATGAAATTCATACATGGATAGGGTCCCTAGGCCTGGCCAGTGATCAGGGACAATCTATGGGGTGACTGGTGGGTGATCAGGGGCCCTGCTGGCACCCCACCTTGGCTGGCCTGGAGCCTGTGGGTTGGGGGCAGGTCCCCTGCATTGAGCGTCAGCTTCCTGGTGGTCAGTGTGTGTCATAGCAACTGGTTGTTCCACCAGTTGTTACCCCTTTTAGTTGATTTGCGTATTAAGTTTTTATTATATAGGACAGTGGTCAGCAAACTGCGGCTTGTGAACCACGTGGGGCTCTTTGATCCCTTGAGTGTGGCTCTTCCACAAAATAGATGGCTTGGGTGAGTCTATTTTGAAAAAATGGCATTAGAAGTTTAAGTTTTAAAAAGTTGGCTCTCAAAAGAAAGTACAATGGTTGTATTGTTGATATTTGGCTCTGTTGACTAATGAGTTTGCCGACCACTGATATAGGCTATGCATAGACGTTTATACCTACATAAGAAACAGATCTAGCAGACTCCATAACCAACTCTTAGTAGTGATGATCCTTAGGAAGCAGGATTATGTCAGGCAGTAAGAGAAACTTTTTCTCCTTATATCCTTCAGTATTTGAATTATCATTAAACATGTATTACTTTTGTTACTTTTGAATAAACAAAAATATAAATTATCCAAATAAAACTCACTAGGGAATTATTACTTTACTAGAAGCCCGATGCACAAAAATCATGCTAGAATGGGCTTTCCTTTTCCTGGCTGCTGGCACTGCCTTTCCACTTCAGCCCAGCCCCTTTCCACTCGTCATCACCATGGTGACGACGCAAGCATCCTGCCCACCCCATCACTCAGTGCTTGTGTATGCAAATTAACTGCCATCTTTGTTGGGTTAATCTGCATATCACTCTGCAGATTAACCCACTGGCTGGTGATGTAGCAGAGATACGGTCCATTTACATGTTTGTCTATCTTTAGGTAAGATATGCACAGATGATCCACTTTGCAACTTTAAAACTGCTCCAGAAGGATCAGGAGACTCAGCCACTTGCTTAGTCTCTACCTGAGGGGGAGCGAGGAGAGCCAAATTTTCTCTCGAGTCAAATGCATTCTGGATCACCAGCATGTTCATTAAGTAAATTAAAGTCAGCTTCGGGTTTCGATGTGTTATCATTCCAAGTATCAGAAGAGCTTAACCAAATCAATCAAAAGATGGGACCTTGGAAAAGTTACTCAACCTCTCTGTTCCTCCATTTCTTTATTTCTAAAAGGTGCTATCATAGGGCTAGTATACATCATATAGCTAGTGTGAGGACTAAATAGATTTATGTAAAATGCTTAGAACAGTATTTTGCATAAATGTTGTCATTTGTGATAATCATAATTAGCCTCCTTTATGAAAATATAATATTCAGAGATAATATTTGGAAAAATATGTAAGAAAACTGGTGAAAGTGAATTCCACTGGGGAAAAAGTGTGGCTGGAGGTTGGGGAAAACATAGTTTACGTTGGATGCTCTTTGAAGATTTTTCCATTTTTCTACTATTATCTATGCAAGTATTTAAAAAGATAAGTTAGTTTTAAAAGGTTTTATGAACATGATTGAACTTCTGAGTAGCATGTTTCCTTTGCTGCTAAATAATCAAAATCTGTGGTTACTAGATAACCAAGTAATATAAAAATGCTGCCTTTGTTTACCCCTGGGGGGTAAGAGAAAAAAACACAGAGAAGCTTCATTCATTTTCAGTCACTTAAGCATAATTACAACTTTATCTGACCTTATTGGTTAAACATTTTATTTTATAGTAAATTCAAAGTTCACAGAAATTGGAAGGCAAAGTGGCAGATTCTTCAAAGTAATGTGTGGCCTTACAATGTGATTTTTTTACTTACATTTGAATATAAGTATGTCTCACCAGCATATATGTCTGTACTAAAACACCACTCTAACAATAGAGAGGCAAGAATTTAATAAGTAATGGCAGCAGTTTATTAAAATGTCATTTTACTAGTGACAGGAATGCACTGATTTGAAAAATTTTATAACTGAAAGCCTACTACAGTGAAATATGGAAAAGAATCAACTATCCAAAAAAAAAAAGAATCAACTATCCTATCTAATAAGGAGGGAATATGCTAATTGACTGCCACACCCTCAAAGATGGTGGTGCCCACAGCCACAAGATGGTGGCACCCAGTCCTCTCAGCCCGCCAAGGCAGCAGGCATGTGGCATGGTCCAGCCCACCCCTAGGTGGGTCTGGCCACTCCATGCGCCTGCCGCCAAAGTCCCCCATTCCCCTCAGCCCCCCAGCCACCCAGGGCCAGCCCCAGGTGCAGGCAAGCCTTGGAGGGCGGCTGCCCAGCTGCCCAGGGCCACCTGAGGCTCAGGTAACCTGGGCCAGCCGAGGCTTGCATTGCCAGCAGTGGCAGCATCAGAGGTGTGATGGGGGTGTTGCCTCCCACCCTTGAGGGCTCCCGCATTGTGAGAGGGGGGCAGGCGGGGCTGAGGGACTTCCCCTCCAGTATATGAATTTTCATGCACCAGGGCTCTACTTAAAAGATACTAGGCATTGAGGGTGGGAATGCAGATTGGTGCAGCCACTGTGGAAAGCAGTGTGGAATTACCTCAAAGAATTAAAAATGGAACTGCCTAATGACCCAGCAATTCCACTTCTGTGCATTTATCCAAAGAATCCCAAAACACCAATCAGAAAGAATATCAGCACCTCTATGTTTACAGCAATACTAGTTACATTAGCCAAGATTTGGAAGCAGCCCATGTGTCCATCAGTGTATGGGTGGATAAAAAAAAGCTGTGTTACATTTATACAATAAAATACTACTTAACTATAAAAAAAGAAGGAAACCTTACCCTCTGTGACAGCATGGATAGACCTGGAGAGTATATTGTTAAGTGAAATAAGCTAGTCAGAGAAAGGCCAAGTATCATGTGATTTCACTTATATGTGGAATCTAATGAACAGAATAAACTAAAAAACAAAACAGAAACAGATTCAGATATAGAGAACAGAATGACAGCTGTCATAGGGGAGGAGGGTTGGGAAGCTGGGTGAAATAGATAAAGGGATTAAGCAAAAAACCCAAAACTCATAGCCACAGACAACAGTATGATTTCCAGAGGGAAAGGGAGGTGAGGGGAGGGAAGAGAGGGTATATGGAGAGATAAATGGTGATGATAAGAGACTTGACTTGGATTAGTGAACACAATACAATATACAGATGATATAGTCTAGAACTGTACACTTGAAAACCCATGTAATTTTATTAACTAACTAGGAGCCCGGTGCACGAAATTCGTGCACTGGGGGTGGGTGGTCCCTCAACCCAACCTGCCCCCTCTCACATACTGGGAGCCCTCAGGGGATGTCCAACTGATGGCTCACCCCCAGCCTGCCTAAGGCCTAAAGCCTCTGGTGAGGCTTTAGGCCTTGGGCACCCAGCCATCACTCTGCTCAGCTCAGCCCTGGCTGCCTGCAACCACCTGGCCCCAGGGGCTGGGTGCTTGCTGCCACCACCACCACTATTTCATCTCCACCCCCGGGGCCACCCCTGCTCCTGATTGGCTGGTAGCATAGCCATTCAGGAGCAAAGGTATGGTCAAATTTGCATGTTTCTCTTTTATTATATAGGATGCCACCCCAATAAATTCACTACATTTTAAAAAAGAAAATAAGGACAAAACTTAGATTTCTGCACTAGTATGTAAGGAGCCTAGAAGTCCTAACAGCTGTGAAGCTGAACAAACTGGTAAGTCAATAGTTCTTAGGTTCTTCAGAGAAATGAAGTCACAGAGCAAACCACTGCACCAAAAGTTGAAAGGCAGACAGGCAGATAGAGAGAATCACAATTACCAGAGCAGACACCTCTAAGGGAAGTTTCCCAAGGGAACCAGTGCTGGGATTACATGATTATCTATGTAAAGGGTCTGAAAGAATCAGGGAAAAATCCTTGTACTAGTAAGCAGTTACTAGTATAACAAGGTTGTAGGATACAAAGTTAATATGTTAAAGTCAATTGCTCTCCTATATACAGCAATGAACAAGTGGAATCTTATCTAATAAAAGAGTAATATGCAAATTTGATTATATCTTTGCCACACCCACAAGCCACGTCCACAACCACGCTCACCAGCCAATCAGGAGAAAATTATGCAAATAAACCCCAACCAAGATGGCTGCCACCACTGAGAGTAGGTGGAAGGCTTGGGTTTCCCTGGCAACAGAGGAAGCCAAGCTTTCTGCCTCCCTAGGCCTCCACTCAATGTTACAAAGTTTCAATTATAAAAGGTACAGAAATGGCAGCAGCCACTGAGCTGGAGAGAACAGAGGCTTGGGTTTTCTTGGCAACGGAGGAAGCCAAGCTTTCAGTCTGCCATTGCTGGCCTAGGCCTCCACTCTAGGCTATAATGTTTCAAACAGAAATGGCTGCCACCCCAGAGCGAGCAGAAGGCTTGGCTCTGCTCCAGGCTACAAACTTTCAATTGTAGACATAAATTAATCCCAGATACCAGGGCCTCTGCTTGGGTCACTGAGAGGCATGGCTGGCCTGCAACTTCCACAGGCCCCTCATCCAGGTTTCCCCTCACCCCCACCCTGATCTGGGTCACTCTTCAGGGCAAACCAGCTGGCCCCCACCCATGCACCAGGCCTCTATCCTACCTAATAAAAGAGTAATTTGCAGATTGACCATCACTCCAACACACAAGAGGGCTGCCTCCATGTCGTCAAAGATCCTGCCCCCATGTGGACACAAAATGGCCACCACAAGATGGCCAGCAGGAGAGGGCCATTGATGGTTCCAGGCCCTGCAAGGGAGGGCAGTTGTGGGGGATCAGGCCAGCATGGGAGGGCAGTTGGGAGGGACCAGGCCTGCAAGGGAGAGCAGTTGGGGCGATCAAGCCTGCAGGGGAGGGCAGTTAGGGGTGACCAGGCTGGCAGAAGAGGGAAGTTGGGGGCAAATAGGCTGGCAGTGGAGCAGTTAAAAATCAATTAGGCTGTCAGGGTAGTGGTTAGTGGGTGATCAGGCTGGCAGGCAGAAGCAGTTAGGGGCAATGAGAGAGGCAGGCGTATGAGCAGTTTGGAGCCAGCAGTCCTGGATTGTGAGAAGGATGTCCCATTGCCTATTTAGGCCTGATCCTACCAGGGCAGTCGGACATACTTCGAGGGGTCCCAAATTGGAGAGGGTGCAGCTGGGCTAAGGGACATCCCCCTACCCCCATTCACAAATTTCGTGCACTGGGCCTCTAATTTTAAATAAAAATGTATTCATATTTATTACCTAAAATATTCACTACATATACATCAATAAAATATGTCCAAAATCTATATAAGGAAAACCACAAAACTCTGATAGAAGATATCAAAGAATCCTCATATATAAAAACCCTGGGTCCTAATGACCAGTAACCACTGGAAGCTGACCAACTGGAAGTCAGTGCTGGCCCCACCCGCAAGCAAGCGATAAGGGGCAATCAGGAAGACATGCAGCAAACTCATTAGTCAATAGAGCCAAATATCAACAGTACAGTGACTGAAATTTCTTTTGAGAGCCAAGTTTTTTCAACTTAAACTTCTTCTAATGCCACTTCTTCAAAATAGACTTACCCATGCTGTGGCATTTTATGGAAGAGCCACACTCAAGGGGCCAAAGAGCCGCATGTGGCTCATGAGCTGAGGTTTGCCAACCACTGAGATAGGCAGACCAGCAGTTAGGGGGGATTAAGTAGGCAGACCAGAGGTTAGGGGTGATCAAGTAGGCAGACCAGCAGTTAGGGGTGATCAGGTAGGTAGGCGAGCAGTTAGAGGCAATCGGGTAGGCAGATGGTCCCTCACAGGGCTGGCCCTGCCCCCCAGCAAAGAAATAAGGAGGCCCAGGCCAGCCAAGCTATTGCACCCTATTCTGTCACCTGCAGAGGGAGGCCACCCGTGGCAGGGGAGAGGGGACAGCACTGCACAGATGGCAAGCAGTGAAAGCAGCGGGGGTGGGGCCAGCTGCCTGCAGCCTGGGGAAAGAAAGCCCCAATAGTCCCTGTTCTCAGGCCAGGCTGAGGAACCCTATCCAAGGGGTCCCAAATTGTGAGAGGGTGCAGGCCAGGCTGAGGGACCCACTCCCCACCGGAGTGCACAAATTTTTGTGTACCAGGCCTCTAGTCTATAATAATAAAAGCAAAATATGCTAATTAGACCAGAACGTTCTTCTGGACGTCCTTCCGGACAACCTTCTGGATGAAGCTGCAGCAGCAGGGGCCTAAGCACAGGCAGCCGCCATGGCAGCAGGGGCCGAGCCCCTTTCACAAACTTCGTGCATCGGGCCTCTAGTAACTAAATAAATGAAGAGATATCCCACATTCATGCATAAGAACATTCCATGTTTCAATAAAGGTAACTGATCTTTGACAATGGAGCAAAGGTAGTATTTTCAACAAACAGTGCTGGACAACTGGTCACCCACACGCCAAAATGAACCAGACACAGACCTTACACTTGTTACCAAAATTAACTAAAAATAGATCATAGACTTAAAGGTAAAATCCAAAACTGAAATTCCTAGAAGATAAGATAGGAGAAAACCTAATTGACCCTGGGTCTGGAGATGACTTTTTAGACACAACACCAAAGATGCTATCTATGAAAGAAGTAAATAATAAGCTGGATGTCACAAAAATTAAAAATGTGTGCTCTGTGAAAGGCAATGAGAAGACAGTCAACATATTTGGAGAAAATATTTGCAAAAGGCACATCTGATAAAGGATAGTATACAAAATATACAAATAATTCTTTTTTCCTCTAGGGTTTTGGCACATTTACTAGTAAAAAACTTAGAAAACCATTTGATATATCTGTCACACACACACACACACAGTAAAGCATCTATCTTTACCATCTGAAATGTGAGCTATTGGATATGGCTATAGCTATAGATAGCAAACTGAAAGATTCCCTTATTTATCTCAAAACTGGAGTGGAATATGCTAGTGGGGCAGTATTAACTATCTTTCCTAAGGGAACACACAGCCAATGCTTAGACATGACATTCATCTTCACTATACACATAATCCTTTGCCAAACCCATTTGAAAAGCTATTTGTTCGGAAGGTGTAGTTGATCAATCTAGTTTTCAGGCAAGCCACCTTCCGCTTCTGCAGTCAAAATTTGGAGCCTATTTTCAACCCAAACTGGATCCCATATATAAAAAGATAACTGTGAACTAAACCTTAGTAAAACAACCCATAGTAACCACACAATCAAGATGAAAGATTCACTGCTCAGCTAGGTTAAAATTATATTTATATAAAAAGCACAGAAAATTTTTTTTTTAGGGTCAGAATAAACCAATCAAACTGTTTAATTTCCTCCCTTCTTTTCAATTAAAGAATTTCTCTAGTATGTGGGGCAGTCTGGTGGTTGAGACTACAGGTTCTGGAGTCAGACTTCCTGGATTTAAACTGCACTTCCCACAACTTACTGCTCTGCACTAGGCCAAGCTACTTAACTTTCTCAGGGCCTCAGTCACACCTTCAATAAAACAGGAGAAACAATACTACTAGTTTCATAGGGCTATTGTTAAGCAAGATTAATTTGAAAATACAAGTAAAATGTTTAGCACTGCATAGTAAACATTTGCTAGTTATTGTTATTACTATTTCGTGCTAATGTAATTTCTCATCTAAGTCTTCCAATTTAGAATATAAACTTGCCTTTAAGCAGGGATTAGGTCTGTCTTGCTCATGTCCCCAGACCTAAACCACTCTTCAGTGCATAACATGGACTCACTACAAGTTTTATGGAAGAAGAGAGGGAGGGAAGGAAGAAAAGGAAAGTGGAGAATGGAGGAAGGGAAAGAAGGGAAGAAGGCGGGAAAGGGGATAAGCTAAGGAAATAAAAGAAAAAAAGGAATAAAACTGAAAATTTACAGTCAGAAATAGAAAACCAATAATAACATGCCGTGACAATAGAACTCGCCTATTAATTTCACAGGTAATGTGATAGTTCTTTTTCTAAATCTACTTATTTAGTACTTTTGATATATGGTATATGTACAGTCACAACAGTTTGAATACATTACAGACATGCTTCTGGTTAACTTCCCCAAAATTTTAAAGCATTTAGTTCATTTAATTCACACAAACATTGAAAGTATGAGGAAAAATATAGAATGAAGCATAAATTCATGTACACAGGCTAATTCAAAGTTTAGCTTCTCGATTCATTTACCTCAAAGCATTTCCATGGATAAGTATTGACCAAACAATTTGATAGTTTAATTTGTTAATTTAAAGTTTTATAATTTTAACAAGAAACAAGACTATTTCATTTAAGATATACTTTTAAATTTTGGAATAGATTATTTACTGGATAGTAAATTTATAATTAGTAATAAAAAGAATGATAATAATGTAATAAAATATGAAAATAAATTTAAAGCTGGTAATTATTTTGCTAACTTAACTAAATCCAATTAATATAAGTTTGGGTAGTCTAAATAATATAGTTTGGCTGAGTTGATTTTCCCTTAGTTAAATAGTCAAATTTTCTCTTAATTTTGTATCTGAGAAACTTGTTACAAACATATTTGTTTATATTTTGAAATGAGATATTTTTCATGATATTCCAGTAATGTGAATTCCTATGGAATAAATATTTTCTAAAAATATTTTTCAAATATTGTCTCAAAATTCTGTGTTTTACTGATAGAATATTGTATTCACTAAATTAACATTTTCTTGTTTATATTCTTATGTGGGATGGCTCATTTTGAAACCACTCTAATTATCCATGTATTTATCTAACAAGAGGGATCATAATTTTTGTGGCTGTTTATTTACCATGGAATGAATATAGTGTTTTACTACAAAAGAATACCAAAAATGTCTTTAATTCTGGTAGCTCTTACCCATGAGTTAAAAAACAAAACAAAACAAAAACACAGGCTAGGATTGTGGAAGAAAAAAGATTAGAAGGTAGTGGATATAATCTTAGGCAAAACTATATCCTAAACTAGTTACAAAAGTATGTCTTTTTGAAAATATCACACTCAGAACTATGATTCTAAACCCCTAATTTGACTTTGCTTTGCCTTTGAAGGCAGAGACTCCTTGAAATTTAAGTAGCTTTTAAAACTTCACTCTACTCTTTCATTGAATTTTTCAAGTCCCAAAGCCACTATTTGTTGGATTCCAAATAGCATTTGAAAAAAGAGAGCCCTCACTAACTATGCATTGTACATGTACTTGCCAACTACCATTGCTAGAGCCGATTTCATTACTAGTGACCAAAGCATAAGGGTATAATAAACCCAGTGGGTAGAACAAAGGCTAAGAGAGCAAAACTCCATTACCTTCAAGATCTCTATCTTTCTCATGTTGAATTTCAAAATGTACTAAATAAAAGTGGAAAGGAAGAAAAGAGAGAGAAAATTACTTTGAGGGGGGGTGCTTATAAAAGATTGGCAAATGCCTACATTAAGTCTTATAGGAAACCTAGGATATTAGACTGCAAAGTGAGAAAGAAAAAAAAAAACCCAACGTAATCAGGTAAAGCTAAAAGAAATTTCAAAAAAAAAAATTGATCTGCGTAAGTGGATCTCAGCCCCAGTAGACAGAATGTGTACTTGTAAGTGTATTCATTGATTAAAATCAGTGGTCTCTACTAGATTGTAAATTCCATGAGGCTAAGATAAAATTGTGTCTATGCTGCTTACCATTTTATGTCCACTGCCTCGTCTGTGTCTTTCACATCGAAGTGTTTGTTGAGTGAGTGAAGGAATAAATATACAAGTGAACAAAGAATCAATGCAAATGGGACAGGTTTATTGTCTCACAAGGATCATCCCACAGCAGCTCCATAATGGTCACTGGCAAACAGCTATTCCAGACAATTCTACTGGAATGTTGTCTCCATGTAAAAAAAAAAAATGCTTCTTTATTGTTAAAAGTATTACAGATGTCCCCCTTTTTCCCCGGTGACCCTCTTCCACCCTGTACCCCCCTTCCTAGGCTGTTCTCTCCTTGATGACACTCAACTACTGCCCTTGGTCTCTTCTCCTAACTTTCTGGCTACACAAGCTGAGTGCTGAGAAATGCTTCTTGCTTCTCAATCTTAGAAACCTGAATAGATACACTTTTCTGAATACTAAATGGGCCATTGCCATGGCCTTCAGTTTTGCTTACTCCCTTAATTTTGATGTTTCCCTGAAGCCTAAGTGGCAGAGCTGGTGTGTGTTTAAGCTGATACTAGAACCTAGGTCTTCTGATTCATGATATATGATGTCATTCAAACTCTAGAGAGTTGCAGTTCTTAGACAGAAGGCTAAAGAAATTTGGCAATCTACTACTCAGAGTATTTTTACTCTCCTCTTTATTTCTCTGTGTGAGGATATTTCCCTTTGGGCTAGATCTAAGTGTGTGGCCTCATTCCAAGGTTTGCCTACTATACACTTGATGAAGTCAGCTTTGCATTTGCAACTTTACTCTATTTGGTTCTTTCTATTGTTGAGTTCTCTGTCATTTTTTAAAGGAAGCATTTTATAGCATTTGTATACTGGGGAAAAAAGCACTTGAACCATGTTAGAAATTATTTGACAAAAGAGAAGCTTATGGGGGTATAGAATCAGCACTGCTCTAAAATAATCTATAGGTTAAAAGATGATAACAGGATGTGGGTGGGAAGGCATAACAGCAAATATAAATCTTAGAAAGGTTTGCTCATGTAATATTTAATCATTGATTTGTGAATATATGCCCATTGTAAACTACCTACTCACAGAAACAAAATTTGAAAGTTACTACATAACAAATTCATGAGCATCAAAATGAGTTTTTCACTGAAACCTGTTTGGCTCAGTGGGTGGAGCATCGGCCTGTGGACTGAAAGCTCCCAGGTTCGATTCCGATCAAGGGCATGTACCATGGCCGCAGGCACATCCCCAGCAGAGGGTGTGCAAGAAGCAGCTGATCGATGTTTCTCTCTCATCGATGTTTCTGACTTTCTATCCCTCTCCCTTCCTCTCTGTGAAAAACCAATAAAATATATTTTTTTAAAAAATGAGTTTATCTTTCCATGTTCATTTCCTTCAAGCAGAACTATTAGTAGAACTTGGCTGAGGAGGTAGACCTCTTGGCCTTTAAAAGTCAAGAGAATTAATATAACCAAACCATAGGAAAACTAAGGTCAAAGATCACAAAAAAAGACTCGTCACATAAGTTACTTCTCATTATCTCAATTTCCTCTTTGGATAATTCTCAAGAAAATAAAACTAGAAGTGTTTATTAGGTATATATAAATAGACTCTATTTACCCAGAAATAAGTCCTCTAAGGCTATGACCAAAAAAGTAGTAAGAGCCAACTCCAAATTATGTGTGTGTGTGTTTTTAAATTATTAAAATATTCAAACTCACCCAGCTGGTGTGGCTCAGTGCTTGAGCATCAATCCATGAGCCATCAGTTCGATTCCTTGGCAGGGTTCTGGGCTTGATCCTCAGTAGAGGGCATGCAGGAGGCAGCTGATAGATGATGTTTCTCTCTCATTGTTTCTAACTCTCTATCCTTCCTCTCGCTCAAGTCAATAAAAGCATACTTATTTAAAAATATTCAAACTCTTCTTAACACATACACATGAGCATGCACATACACTTGCGTGTGTGCACAAACACACACACACACATTTCTAAGTTAATATTTGAAAATTTTTTATAAATGTTAATTTTGTTGTTATTATTGTTGAAGAGTTATATGCTGATACTATTTGATATTTACCTGATATCAGGATAAAATTTTAAACTTTGTTTCAAAGAAACAACACTTCAGTGAATTAAAAATAATGAAATCTATTTTTCTGTCATTTAACAATCCCATAGGGTGAATAAATGGACTGCTCTGTTCCACATAGTCATTCAGAGATCCGCATACTCTCCATTTTTCTAACTTACTTCATTTGTCTTTCAGAACATCACACCTGGTATGCCTCCTGTCGTTTTTGCCACTCCTCAGTTTGGAGGGCTAGTTCTCCCTCATCTATATCACCTCTCACAGGTAGGGGGCAGGGTTCAGTCCTTGGATATTTTCTTTTCTCTGCATCACTCACTCTCTAGGTGATCTCAACCATTCCTATGGTGTTAAATAACGTCCATTTTGCTGACTTATAAATGAATACGCTTAATCTGGATTCCTTTTCTGACCTTCAGACACATATATGTACTGGTCATTTAACACTTGAGTTGAAATGTAATGGTTGTTACAACTGTATCCAAAACTGAGTTACAGATATTTCCCTTCAAACTCCCCTACAGTCTTCCCAGTATAAATTAACAGCAACTCCATTTTCAAGTTCCTCGAACCAAAATCTTGTTTATCTTGACTCTTTTTTATTGTCTGTTACCCTCCCCTCCCCCGCCATATTCTGTCTCTCAGCAAATCTTCTTGGCTCTCCACTTTCAACATGCACCCAGAATGCAACAGCTCCTTGTTCTATTATTTTGTCTAGACCAGTATTTGGTCTCATTTAGTTTCCATAATGGCGTAAAACCCAATCAACATTTCCAATCTCCCTTCGGCCTTATTTTGGTCCTTAGCATTTATTATTTCTTTTTTAAAAATATATTTTATTGTTGTTGTTTTTTTACAGAGAGGAAGGGAGAGGGATAGAAAGTCAGAAACATCGATGAGAGAGAAACATCCACCAGCTGCCTCCTGCACACCTCCTACTGGGGATGTGCCCGCAAGCAAGGTACATGCCCTTGACCAGAATCAAACTCAGGACCCTTCAGTCTGTAGGCCGACGCTCTATCCACTTAGCCAAACCGGTTTCGGCTAGCATTTATTATTTCTAACAAACTATACATTATATGTATTTGCCATTGTTATCGCCCATATGCTCTCAAGAGGGGCAGAGATTTTGATGTGTCTATTCACTGGTGTATCCCAGCATTTAGAATGATGCTGGCATGGAGTGAATTCTCCGTAAATATTAGTTGCAAGAATGAATGCCTCTTGTCTCTCCTCTACTGTCTAGGGTGTTTTTATTATCTGCATGGTTGAGACTTGGTCTCAGGATGGTCCATGTTAGCAGCCAAAGTCGGAAAGAGCACAAAGGAGTACACATGTAGTGTTTCAGGGTCTGAACCTGCAAATGGCTTCACATCACTTCCATTTATACTCTCTTATGGAGAACTGAGAAAGCCAGCCATATCTAACTGTAAGGAGCCTGAAAACGGCACTCCCAGCTTGTAAGCCATGGGCCCACCTACAACGTTATAATTTAGGAGAAGGATGAAACCGAGTCTGGTAAACAGCTAGCAGTCTCTACCTTACCTACTATTAACACAGCTTATTTTATCCAGAATGCAACTCAACCCACTTTGGAGTCCCAGAAGTAAATTACAGGCTGAAGATAGACCTGTTCAATAGTGTGAAAACCCAAGAGTATTACATAAACCACTGAGACCAGTTTGCTCATTAAAGTATGGCTGAGGCAAATCCCATTTGGAGGCTCTGCCAAGTCCCAGTTATTCGTACTAATTGCTTTATACAGACACTCCCTGGAACACGTGGACCAAATCTTTACACTTTTATTGCTTTATTGCTTAATGCAAACTGCAAAAGTTGTGCAAAATAATATTGAAAATGAAGGGGGAAAAGAAGTGTGGGCTAAACTGCAGAGATAGTAAAATAAAATAAACTTATTTCTCAGTTTTCTATTCTATCTCCTCAATTATTAGAACTTCTGAAATGACAGAATGAATTAACTTTTATCCTTCTAATAGAGTCTAGCAATCTATGAAATGACCTCCAGAGAACTGGATAATGTAGAAGTATGGGGCGTGGAAAATCTATAATCCAAAGTCCAAGCATAGAGCTTGGCAGGAAGCATAATCTCAAGTATTGAAATTAATCGGTAGACTAGAAATCACATTACTGTGCTTTATCTAACGTTTAAAAAAATCTTAAATCCTTTTAAGTCCTGTAAAATTAATAAATCGAAGTTAATTCCCACAGTTAGCAGATAGAGTTTATGTTCCTATGCTTCAAGATATAAACTTAACACACAGAAAGCATTTGTTAATGAGGCCTATCCTTTCAGCAAATAAAAAGTATTTAGTACCTGAAAATAATCGTGGCTTATAGTAAAAAGGCTTATTATTGTTTCACTGAAAGAACTTACGACGTTTTTTGGCAGTCAGTTTGCTCCTCTGCCAAAGTATTCAAAGAAACAATTGCAAGTCAACATCCTTTCCTCCAGTTTTCACTGTGCCCCATGAAGGCTGTTCAAATAAAGGCAGCTGGTAGGAGCATGACATTTCTCAGCTGTGACGTGCCCCTTTTCCTTGTACTCTAGGATGGAATCACCTGGATTTTTTAAATGGACCCAAGCCCTGGCAGGGTAGCTCAGTTGGTTAGAGTGTCATCCCAATTCACCAAAGTTGCAGGTTCAATCCCCAATCAGGGCACATGTAAGAAGCAACCAATGAATGCACAAGTGGAACAACAAATCAACTTCTCTTCTCTCTGTCTCTGTCTCTGTCTCTGTCTCTGTCTCTCTCTCTCGTAAATAAAAAACTAAAAATAAAATAAAATTGGCCTCAATAGGCAATCAAGAATCAATACAATAATAGAGATAGTAATGAAGTACTGCCCTGGCTGGTATGTTCAGTGGTTAGAGCACCTGCCCAAAAATCAAAGTGTCACAGATTAGATTCCCTGTCATGGGGTGTGCAGGAAGCAACTGATCCATGTGTCTCTCTCACATTGGTGTTTTTCTCTCTGTCTCTCTCTGTCTCTATTCCCCTCCCCTCCACTCTCTCTAAAAAATCAATGAAAAAAATATCTTCAGGTGAGGATTAACAACAACCAACAGCAACAACAATAGTAATGAAGTATTTATATAACACTGAGTCTATAGTGGTTTTGTTTATATAATGTCTTATGTTTAAACTGTCTAGTCTAGCTGGCTATATCCATTCTCTATGGTACAAGGCTATAGAGATAAAGGTCTGGCTATGCTCTCTAGAGGCCAACTTCATAATCCTGTGGCAAATAGAAATTGAGAAGTGTTTGTTCAACCCTCCGATTGTGCAGTTCTATGGATCTAGCACCCATCTGCCAATGACTTTAGAATCATTTTTCTTCGTAATCATACTTCCGTCAAGTAGGTTATTGCTGTATTATTTTCCCACTTTTTTAAGATTATGCAAATAAGACAGAGGAAAGTTATTGTTGCATGAAGTAAAGCACATAACAGCAAAGTATTATTTCAGATTTACTGCCTTAGGACAGGAGGCTGCGGGTCATACTGAGCAGTGTGAGGAGTTCATACATGCTGTGCTTTTCTCGCACGTTTTTGTTCGCATTCTCAGTGTCCTGAAACAATTAGTTCTTCCCTCTTTGCCCATTCAGATTCATCCCATTGCCGTCATGATTGTGATCTGCAGCATTTATTTCAAGCCAAGAATGCATTTCTCTTCTGACTTAATACATCTGTAAACAGCAGGTCATTTAATCCATCTGGTAGTCTATAAATAATGCTTTTACCCAACAACTTTTTTTTTAATATTTGATAGTTAAACTCATAAAAACACAACTTGAAATGGTAGCTCTTTCCTCTACTAATCTCTAAGCTTCCTCCTGGTTCTTTGGAGTTAAGGTTTTGACACATAATTGCACATGTGCTTCCCACACACCAAATATAAAAGAAAAATGAGTCACTTCTCAGATGAAATACAAAACAAGTTGAATTACATACTTCCAAAAAGCACCTCATGAGGCACATTCTTCTTGGGATGATTATTAGGATTTTAATGTTTAAAGATCCTGGCCCAGGCTTTGCACATGTGGGCAGTGCAGCAGGCATTCTTTGGAATGTTAAATACTTTGCAGCTTCATATTTTTTGGTGACTGTTTTCTAAAAATCATTCAGAAAAAAAATTAATTTTAGGATAAGGGTCCACTGAACGAGGTATTTGAAGTCCCCTCCTATTTCTTGAGCTGAGTATAGTAGGGAGCTTCTTAAAAGATGTTCTATTAGGGCAGGAGATTGGGTGAACAGTTGCCCCCAGATTTTCTTTTCAGCAGGGACCCTCTCTGTCCACTGGCTCTGCCTTCCTGGATGTTTGCACATGTGATCATGGCATTAAAGGCTTCAGAGTTACATGAAGTGTTGTCCTGCATGACTATATGCTTCTCTCACAACCTTGATAAAGCATTATCGCCAACATTGATAACCTACAAAATGTGTAATGAAATGTGACCCAGTTTCTCTGGCATTGCACCCAAAGGTCACACTCCAACCCCTGTTCACTTTAAAGAACCACTGCTGAGTAACGCTGTCCTTCAGTCAGCAGCTGGGGTATGCACATCAATCTGTCTGCTCATGGCAGGTCAGCAACAAACACACTCTGTCCTTAGAATCTAATCACAAATTCCCATCATAACCTACAAAGCCCTGAGGTGGAGGGCCCCTGCCCACCTCCAACTTCAACTCAGACTCATCTCTGCCTCAGGCACACGTGACAATCACATGGGTTTTTTTCAGTTCCTCAAAAGGGTCAAGCTCCCCCCCCCCACTCCTGCCTCCCACACACACACAAGACCTTTGCTGTTCCTTCAGCTCAGGATATTTCCCTTCTCCCCAGCCCTCATACCTCTCTCTCTCTCTCTCTCTCTCTCTCTCTCTCTCTCTCTCACACACACACACATTGTCTCTTCTCTCTCCCTCTCTTTCTTTCTCCCTCCGTCCCTCCCTTCCTCCTTTTCCCCCCTTCCTCCCTAACTCCAGCCCTCAGCTCTCAGCTTAATATCATTTACAATGTCTCAAATTATCCTGTATTTCTCTTTTATATCACTATTTGAAAATGCCTATTTATTTTTGTGACTTGGTTTTAAAGTTTCTTCCCCTCACTAGGCTGACAACAAACTCCACCAAGGTAGTCGGGGTCTCTCACCATGGTAGTCCTGACAACTAGCACGTAGCTCACACTGAGTAAATAAATATTCGTTGCAAAAACAAACTTCACTTCCACACTGCATGCCAGGAAGAAAGGTCTCAGAACACTGGCCAGCCATTTTCCATGTTCTAGGTCCCTGCCCAAGGGCGAAGCTTTTGAACAGAACCAGGATGTGCCTTTTCATTGTCACAAGATGGCTCATGTCCAGAGATTGCTAACCAGCCCTGGTCGCTCAACCATCCTTCAGAAGAACAACTAGCTCCTTCTCTGCCTGGTTCTCGAAGGAGAAGGAGAGGTACAGGTGGCCACAAAGTCCCTGTGCATAATAGCCAGAAGCTATTTGTATGCTTTTCTATGTTCTCCAGGTAGATTGTCTACTTTCCCTAGTTTTTTCTAGACATCAACTTCCACTTGTAGTTAGAAGGTATGAAAGCACTGCTATTGATAACTGTCTGTCGGATTGTCACGTGTTGGTTAGCCTAAACTCCAAGGAGACCACATCCTTTATCTAAGCGCTAAGTCCAATCGTTTATCTACGAGTTCTCTAACTAGAAGAGTTGAATGTGCTTGCCACTACCTGTGGCAGCACGGATGTTGCCTCAAGCCCTCCCGAGGCAGCTATGGGACGGGCCATTGCTGAAGCAGCTTCAGACTAGTAGTGCCACTGGCCCTGGTACAGAACACATGCAACCCCTCACACTCTGCTGTAATTTCTGCCCACAGCACGACACGAGGGGAATGCTGCTCAGTTATAAAGGATGCAGCCTCATGGGAGGAACTCGGTGGCCCTCTGTAGGCATCAACGGTGGAGATGAGCATAGTCCTGGGGCCACTTGTAATAATAACCCCTGGTGCAAGGCAAGCAACGGGTCATGTGTGCCCTCTCCACAGCTGGCATCTGACCTGTGCACAGCTGGCATCTGACCCGTGCACAGCTGGCATCTGACCTGTGCACAGCTGGCATCTGACCTGTGCACAGCTGGCATCTGACCTGTAGCCACACCAGAGACACCCGTTAGGCAGTTACAAATAAATGATTGTTAGAAACTTTTGCTCTAAGCCAGCTGACTTGACAGTTCTTGGGCCATTTGCTTTAAGTGTGGTTCCCTTGCAGTTTCTAATAGGTTTTGGTCATACATAATTTATGGCTCCTATTTTTAAACGGTCCATGAGAAATCAATAAGGATATAAACACACCCACCTGTATAAATATCACCACAGCAACTGTGCGATGCCATGCGATTCATTTCACAGAGGTAACTAGAAAGTAGATGTCCTTCTCCTGTCAGTTGTTTCGCTCAGGTTGAGACACAGCTGAATTAAATGTTCACTAGTGTTGCGGAACAATACTCTACCCTGAGACTTATAACTTAGGATGAATCATTTAAAGTGGAATTAGAACTCAGCAGCACTATAGCACAGTGGACATTTCAACATATTTCAGAGTGTATGGTGTGTAAATTATGTGGGGAAATTTTTCCAACAAGCAAATCTAAGTATTTTACTACCATGCAAGTCACTTATGGGTATTTATTAAAGTCATTGACTAGATTGTATGTATTTGGTAGTTTAACACTACCATGTGATAAGTGCTTAGTTAATGTAGGCCCATGGTCTACTGTGTGAAGAGAACTCTGGGTAAAAGAAAGTAAATTTTTCTTTCATCTCTCCTGATCTTTCCAGGGCCTTTACAATTCCAAGGTGCCCTCTGTCTCTAGGAGATGGAGTGCAGCATTTGACCAAAGAGCGCTTCTCGGAGAGCATCTCTTGGGACTGGTGTTCTAAGGAACACCAGTTTGGGAAACATGAAGGGAATACTTTGGGTAGGAGATACTCTTTTGTTTGAATGTAGTTCTAGGATTTTTTTTATAATTTCTATATGCCAATCAAAATACGCAGAAATTTCTAGTTTAGGTATTATGGGGTTATATAGCTATATAACCCCTGGGATCCAGGGGCTGAAGCTGACCCATACCCATGTAATGTGGGATTGCTGTAACAGAGCAGGGGGTTGGAGCAGGCTTGAAGGAAAGGTGGAACTTCAGGCAATCATTTTGAATTAACTACTTTTGGCCTAAATTCATTCTGCTCCAGGATGGGGTCAGAAACCCTAGAGAGTCTAGAGGTCGGTTATGATCCTAGAGTTTGGATAGAGACATTATCCCAGCAGCTAAGCAGAGATCACAAACTGGTCGCTCCCAGGGAGGATGTGCTCAGCAGACTCTTATTTGGCCAGAAGAGTGTGGCAGTGTGTACATGTACATGGACATGCATAAGTGTAAATTTAATTCAACCCATGTACTCTGGGGTCTCACATTACTTATCCATTTTACTTAACTGTGTGGTCCCTGAAGGCACCTTGAGTTTCCCCTTCTAGGCTGCTCTAACCACGTGACACCGCTACTAGTAAAAGATGTGGTGGCTTGACTCCCCTATCAACATTTCAGTACCACGGTGGACAGTCACACGGAAATGACAGAGAGTCAGGTCCCTGATGGCAAACACTTAGGAAATATCCCTCTGGAAATGATTGGGTGATTCGCCCCAAGTTAGTTACCATGACCTCCCTCCAAAATGAATTCCAGTTCCTGGGCAGTGGCATATGTTTGTGCATTAGCTCTTCCTATAGCATTCGAGTTCAGTAATATTTATAATGGGTTATATTATATCAAACTTGGCAGATCTGTCATTTTCTTAAATATGCTGGGAAAAGGAGAAGGTAGGTTACCACATAATTTAAACTGTAATCTTTAAAAATTATTAAATAGAGAAAGATAAATATCACATGATATCATTCATTTGTGGAATATAATGAACAACATAAACTGATGAACAGAAATAGATCTAGAGACAGAGAAACATCAATCAGAATGTCAAACCTCAGGGAAGGTAGAGAGGGGAGAGATCAACCAAAGGACTTATATGCAAGCATATAAGCCTAAGAAATGGACACAGACAACAGGGAGGTGGGGGCATGAATGGGATGTGGGAGGTAATGGCGGAATAGGACATATATGTAAAACCTTAATCAATAAAGAAATAAAAAAATTATTAAATAATGATCTGCAAGCCAGCTAAGTCATTTTCTTTAGGGTTTCTTTTATTTTGTTTTGAAATTTTTCATAGTTTTAGTTGTTTTTCTGTATTAAAAATGTTGTTTCATTAATGTTCAGAAAGTAAACACTGGATGCTAACTTTCAAAGTATGTTTATATCATTATTGTTATATACACTTGAGTGCAATAAAATGCATCCCTACCTACAGAGCTCTTAGTAGAGGTGTGACCACAAGAACTATTGTTTGCTTCTTTATAATTATGGTGACACAGGGTCTAGACAAAGAAAACACAGTTTTGGGACTCTCTTCTCACCTTCCCTTCTGAAGGAGTGTGGAGATAGGATATCGCTCTCTTACTCCTCCAGTTGAATTCAGGCCTTGCAGCTTTAAGCTGTGCAGCCAACACAACTGGTTGCACAAGCATTGTTCTAAGCACAGTGAGGACTCTGGGATTCTGAGAGATCATAGGTTTCTGCAGAGCAGGGCCACAGAAATGCCGTAACTATACCTTCCTAGCTTCCCCTCTAGGCAGTCCTCCCTCTGCAAGGGCTGCGGGGGTAAGACCCGGGCAGAGCACTGTGTCAGTCAGATGGCCAGCTCTCAAGGAAGTGCAGCACCCTCTCTCCCTTTGCAGAATCCTGCATGTGCCTTCCTCTCCCAGAGCAGGAAACTGTGCTCACCTGTACTGCAGGGAAGTCATACCTTTAAATGTTTATTCATGAATGGAAAGCTATGAGTTGGAAAGGGTGGGGCAGAAAATTCTGGTTTTTTTGTTTTGGGTTTTGTTTTCATTATAAATAAACCCAGCACTATTTTACTTGCTAACTAGGTATTACTACTTTATTTTTTAAAAATATAAAGTTTACCATTGAATGTTTGGGCTGCTGCCCCCTCCCTGCAGCCAAAGATTTCCTGAAAGAGTTGTCCACATATCCTGTCTCCTCTTTATCATCTCCTGTACAATATAGGACGTCCCCCCCAAAATATACACACACTTTAACAGCTGACAGCTCAATTTAGAAACTGAAATTTATTTTAATAAATGCTGTCTTTATTAAGTGTGCATACATTTTTTGGGAACGTCCTATATATTTAAATAAGGTATAATGTGTAACTGACTTTTATCTAATACTAGTGGCCTGGTGCATGAAATTATTTCCTCTAATAATTAAAAGGGAATTAATGCACATTAAAAGGGAATTAATTAGAGGAAATAATTTAATATTGCTATTTTCCCTTTCTCTATAATAGAAGTGTCAGGGATGAAAGAAAATTAGTAAAATGTATATGAAAATCTTCCTCCTGTCAGAATCTGAGGTGTGCCGTGGGACCCAGAGTCAAGTCCCCATTCACCCACGGCACCACAAAATTGCTTGAGACGCAGACCCAGCCAGCCCCACCCCCATTAGGCAAGATCCAGGCCCAACTGGCCCCACCCTTGTCAAGCCCCACTGGGCAAGGGGAGCAACCTCAGGTCCCCTGGCTGGCACCAGTTGGGGGAAGGGGCGCAGCCTCAGGTCCCCATCAAGCCCTGGCAGGCGGGGGGGGGGGGGGGGGAGGCACTGCCTGAGATCTCCCAGTTTGGCATCAGAGCAAGGGGCATGGCCTGAGGTTCCCTGTCAAGGCCCACCATGTAGGGGACACAGCCTCAGGCCCCTGCTGATTGCTTGTTAAGGATTGTTACAGGAACACAGCCTCCGCTATGGGAGTAGTTATCTTATGTTACAAAAACACCTGCCTCCTATGTGGGTGACACCATCTTTGTGATGGTGTGATGGTCAATTTGCATATTCCCTCTTTATTAGATAGAATATGCATATAATGTTTAATGTTTGACTAATGAAAGGCTATAGTGAAAACTAAAACTCCTCTGCCCAGTTTATAATCCTGTTCTCCTACCCGACTCCCAGGGGAAACCATTCTCAATTTTAATACTGTCCACTAATGCCGAGACCGGTTTGGCTCAGTGGATAGAGCATCGGACTGCGGACTGAAGGGTCCCAGGTTCGATTCCAGCAAGGGCATGTACTTTGGCTGCGGGCACATCCCCAGTAGGGGGCGTGCAAGAGGCAGCTGATCGATGTCTCTCTCTCTCATCGATGTTTCTGACTTTCTATCCCTCTCCCTTCCACTCTGTAAAAAATCAATAAAATATATTAAAAAAATACTGTCCACTAGTGATTATTTACATATTATCAAATTATATAATTATACTGCTATTCCTTTTTTTTTAATCTTTATTGTTCAGTTTATTAATTACATTGTTCCCCGTTTTTCCCCCCTATAGCTCCCCTCCACCCAGTACCCATCCCACCCTCCGCCCTCACCTCCCCCCCCCACTGTCCTCTCCCATAGTTGCATGATTTTTGTCCAGTCTCTTGCTGTACTTCCCACCCCCCTTTTCTCCCCAAGAATTGTCATTCCATTCCCTCTCTATGTCCATGATTCTGTTATATTCACCAGTTTATCCTGTTCATCAGCTTATTAATTCACTTGATTTTTAGATTCATTTGTTGATAGCTGTGTATTTGTTGTTCATAATTTATATTTTTACCTTTTTCTTCTTCCTCTTCTTATAGAATATCTTTCAGCAATTCATATAATATTGGTTTGGTGGTGATGAACTCCTTTAGCTTTTTCTTATCTGCAAAGCACTTTATCTGACCTTCAATTCTGAATGATAGCTTTGCTGGATAGAGTAGTCTTGGTTGTAGATTCTGGCTATTCATCACTTTGAATATTTCTTGCCACTCCTGTCTGGCCTGCATCGTTTCTATTGAGAAATCCGCTGACAATCGTATGGGTGCTCCCTTATAGGTAACTAACTGTTTTTCTCTTGCTGCTTTTAATATTCTCTCTTTATCTTTTGCTCTTGGCATTTTAATTATGATGTGCCTTGGTGTGGTCCTCTTTAGATTCCTATATTTTGGGGTTCTGTGCCCTTCTTGGGCTTTTAAGTCAATTTCTTTCACCAGGTGGGGGAAGTTTTCAGTCACTATTTCTTCAAGTAGGTTTTCATTATCTTGCTCTCTCTCTTTTTCTGGCACCCCTATAATTCAGATGTTGGTATGCTTGAGGTTATCCCAGAGGCCCCTTACACTATCTTCAATTATTTGGATTCCTTTTGCTTCTTGCTTTTCTGGCTGAGTGGAGTTTGCTTCTTTGTATTGCAAATCTTTGACTTGGTTCTTGCTCTCCTCTGGACTGCTTTTAGGACTTTGTGTAATATTTTTTATTTCAGACAGTGTATGCTTAATTTCTAGTTGGTCCTTTTTCATATCCTTGTGGGTCTCATTCATTTCCTCGTAGGTATTGTTCATTTCCTTGTAGTTCTCATTAAGTTCATCGGCCTTTTCTAGGAGCCTCTTGAAAAATCTTATTACTGTGGTTTTGAACTCTATGTCTAGTCGTCTTTATTCCTCCATTTCTTTCACACCTGATTTCTTTCCATTTCTCTGCATTGTGGCTGCTTTCCTGAGTTGGTCCATTAGCTTTGTGTGGTAGATGTCCTCTAAGGGACAGTGGCTCAGCCTCCCCAGTTACCTGAGGTGGATACTCTTACTGCAATCCTTCATGAGTTGTACAGTATTATTGAAGTTAAGCCCAACTTATTGTTGTTAGCACTAGGAGGGTTGTACCTCCAGGCCAATTGGCTGTGAGGATAAGCTGTGTTCAGGTTTGATGGGTGGAGTCTCCAGGCTGAGCACGCAGTGTCAGCTCTGCCCTATGCGGTGCGTGGGTCTCTGTGCCAGATGGTAACTGCTGCACGCACCTCCAAGAGAAAGCTGCCACCAGTCTCCACCCATTGCCAGACAACTCTGCCTCTCTCCAAATGAGTCTACACACCCAAAGTCTCACCCAGGGTTGTAAAACAAAGCAGTCCGGTGGTCTCCCAAATAAGGGAGCAGGTCACTAGTCCTCTCTGCGCGGTCGCGCACTTCTGTCCCCAAGTTTACGTGCAAACTGCTGTTCCAACTTTACACGTACTCTCCTCAAGCTCACAGATCTCTGCTGCGCCCGGGTTTTAGCATGCCTTCCCCAGACCTCGGACCTCGCCTGGAACTGGGGAATCAGTGCAGTGGGACGCCTTTGCCCTCCCCATTGGAGAAAACCAGCCAGGTTTGCTGCCGCCCGCCCTTTTCCACTCACGCGCGCACGGCTCCAAACCTCTGGCTCCGCGAGTATCTTCCAGGCTGCGCTCCACCACTCCTCTGAGTCACAGTGTCCTATCTTTACTTTTATTTGTGGAATTTTCACTCAGCCAGCTTTCCGGTGATTCTGAATGATGTTTGTTTTGTTGTTAAGTTGTAGTTTTGAAATTGTTGTGTGGGGCAGCAAAATAGGTGTTCACCTATATCACCATCTTGGTTCCTTCTACATTGCTATTTCTTGATAAAATTTAAACATCATCTATGCACCCCCTATTATAAAATTTAAAACACATCATCACACAAACACATGGGCGTGCGCACGCGCGCACACACACACACACACACCACTTCCTCTTCCTTCTTCATCCTCTCAATATAATTGTGGGGGCCAAAATTTTTTCTTCTCACCTAAGTTCTTCTGGCTTAGCTAATAATCCAGTTAGCAGAGACAGCAACAAGGGTAAATACACCAAATGTATTATGGATGTATGTGTGGGATTCCATAAGATTATTAGACCCAAGGAGGCATTGGGCAGTTGATGCTTATAGGCCACTAGAGGCCCAGTGCATGAAAATTCATGCACTGGAGGGGGTGGTCCCTCATCCCAGCCTGCCTCCTCTCACAGTCCAGGAGCCCTCAGGGGCAGGAAGTGACCCAGTGTAGAGGGGGAGGTGATGTCACCATCACACCTCTGCTGCTGCCACTGCCGGCAGCACAAGCCTTGGCTGGCCCTGGTTACCTGCTCTTCAGGCAGCCCTGGGTGGCTGGGCAGACACCATCCTAGGCTTGCCTACATATTGAACTTGCCCTGGGGAGTTGGGGGGTTGAAGAGACTGGAGGACTCCATCCTGGGGGTGGGCCCAGCCATGCCATGCGCCTGCCACCCTGGTGGGGTTGAGGGGACTGGGCGCCACCATCTTGTTATTGTGGGTTCCACCATCTTTGTGAGGGAGTGACAGTCAATTAGCATATTTCCTATTTATTGGATAGGATCCTTTACATGGGTCTAGGATTTCAAAGGGAAAGAAGGCAATTTAAAGATAGATGAGAAGGACAAACATGTGGTAAACAAATTATTACTTGGGCCACCCAGAAGCAATGGAACACAGAAGGAACCCTTATTTGCTAGACTTCTCCCTGTCTGCCACAATTAGGTTCTACTATGATGCTGCATGATGTTCCCTTCCTTTAAGCAGGTTTTTCTATCTGAATTCTCATAGTCAGGTTAGGAGGAAGAGTCAAAGATTCTTTTAAATCTTCTGTTTCTTAATAACCAGCTTGAAATCAATATAGCAAATGGCTTATTTTGGGGTGGAAAAACCTTGTTCCTCTTCATAGCCTTGTTTTAACTTTTGGCTAAATCAGCAGTCACTAACATGACTATGAGCAGTGACTACTCATTGTTCAACCCAAGTTGCATGTTAGGAATATTTCCTCTTCATATAACATTTTGTTTTTCCTGGAACTGAAACTGCCTTTGCTTAACTTCCCATGTGTCTACCATTAATTTTTTTCTACATGTTCTAGTAGATCTGCTTAACCTTTACCAATAATTTTTCCCAGCCACTTGAAGACAGCAGCTGTCTTCTGTCCCAGGTGGGAGCGGTTGGCTGCTCTCTGGAGAGGCCTGGTGTTTGGCTCTCTTGGCACTGTTCCGCCTTGTCAGAATCCCTTGTGTGAATCAGGGTGGAATAACTGGGTTGTGAACAGATTCCCAAGTGCATAAAAAAGCACACTGTCGATATTTATTTCTTGATTCCTGCTCTGGATTGAATTGTTTGTCCCTCTACATTCAAATGTTGAAGCTCTAACCTCAATGTGACTAAATTAGGAGATAAGGCTTCAGGGGGGAATTAAAATTAAATAAGGTCATAAGGGTGAGTCTTAACAGGATTGGTGGCCTTATCAGAAGAGGAAGAGAGAAGGAGAGGGAAAGGGAGGGAAGGAGGGAGGGAGGGAGGGGGGAGAGAGAGAGAGAGAGAGAGAGAGAGAGAGAGAGAGAGAGAGAGAGAGAGAGAAATCTCCATCATGCAAGGACACAACAGAAAAACAGCTGTCTGGAAGTCAGGAGAGGGCTCTCCTCAAACAGCATACCTGTCAGCACCTGGATCGGACGCTTCCCTGCCTGCACATTGTGAGAAATAAATGTCTGGTATTTTGTCTGTGGTATTTTGTTAGAGCAAAATATCACAGTCGTGCCTTAGCAGACTAAGATAGGAACTTTTTTATTAATATCTGTCAGTCATTATTTGTATTCATTCAATCAAGTTTATTGGGTATTTCCTATGTGCCATGAAATAGTCTAGGTTGTAGAGATAATATTAGTATCAAATCTCTCTCCTTCATGATGCTCATATTCTGTGAGAGGAGACAGAGATTAACAATTGACCTTATAAAATAGTCATAGTATAATGGAAGATGATGAAAGAAAGACAGGAAGGAAGGAAGGAAGGAAGGAAGGAAGGAAGGAAGGAAGGAAGGAAGGAAGGAAGAAGGAAGGAAGGAAGGAAGGAAGGAAGGAAGGAAGGAGGAGGAGGGAGGGAGGGAGTCTGGGAGGGAGGGAGGGAGGGAGGGAAAGAAAGAAGGAAGGAAGGAAGGAAGGAAGGAAGGAAGGAAGGAAGGAAGAAAGAAAGAAAGAAAGAAAGAAAGAAAGAAAGAAAGAAAGAAAGAGGGAGAAGAGAGTGCTGGAGATAGAATAGTAATTGTGATTTTAAGTAGGGAGGTCAGCCCAACCTACAGAGATACTGAAACTTGGGCAAAGGTTTGAAGGAAGTGAGATCAGGAAGACATCTAAGATATCTGTAGGAAGAGCACCCCAGGAAAAAGGTCCTGAGGTGGGAGTGTACCTGGCAGGGAGGCCAGTGCAGCTGGAACAGAATGAGCAAGGAAGCATGTAGAAATAAGGTGATGCCTTTGGCTTCTACTTGAAGTGAAATGTGGAGTCATTAGATGACTTGGAGTTACAATTTAAAGGGATTCTTTTGTTGTTACATAGTGAATAGATACTAGAATGCATGGGTAAAACAAGGGAGACCAGGTAGGACAGAAATTTCAAACTTAACATGTGAAAAATTAAATTTTTAAATTTTCTCCCTTTTACCTATTCTTCCCCAAGGACTTCCTTGCTTCAATAATTGGCTCTACCCAGAAACTAAGGCTAGCCATCTATGAGTTTCCTTCTTTTCTATCATCTGCTTCTCCCTAAATCCACACAAATCCCATCCCTAATCTGTAAGCTCCATTCCATCTCCAAGCGATCATTTCTGGTCAGCAACAAAAGGTAGCAGCCAGGTCAAATAAGTTTCTGGCATTTGTGACAATTACTAGGATCTCCTACACTAGAACCACCAAAGTTACAGGCACATGTCTTCCGGTGATTGGGGAAGTGTTCCTCACTCACTTAGGTAGAGATCCTTTCTTTGAATCCCCCAAGTCATCATCCTCCATCTATTCTCCAAAAAGTTAAAAAAAAAATTCCATTAGTTATTCAAATTTCTTCTATTTTATGAAAAGAAAAAATGCTGAGATGATCTTTTAAAATAATTCATTATGGAAAAAACCACCAGAGCAATATAGAAATCAGAAGAAACAGCAATAAGATTTTCCATTTGGGGAAGAGGGAAAAACACAAATATGAAAGCATTCCTCTGCTTTTTTCTCTCTGCCACCCAAGTTCTATTTGAACTTGACAACGCCAAACTAAATTTTTTTTGCCTTGTTTGGAACTGCAAGGATTTTTCCATTCTTTTTTTCCCCAAAACCACAGCAGTCCTCTTCTATTATAGCTGGTTTTCTTAAACTTTTCACTGTAATCCCATTGGATTTCTCCTCCCTTATTCTCTAAAGAATGTAAATTGAGTACATATTTCAGTGCCAAAAGGAAATTTTCATTGCATTTTTAAAAAATCACTGATTACTACTCAGTGAAGTTGGAACGCTCCCAGATTTTTTTTAAAAAAATGATTCAGACATATTTTCATTTGGCAAGAACCATGCATCCATCCTTCTGTCGTCTGTACTGTAGAAGAGTTCATAGGAGGCACTCTGAAGAACTGACAAATTGCCTTATTAAGTGGTGATTTTAATTTGCTTTATTTTATTGACTTTTTATTTGTTTCCTTACCATTTCTGCAATTTTTGCTCATGCGAGATAAAGGACATTACAGTGAAAGCCAGCTGCTTAGGTTGAAATCCAAGCCTGACTATTTCTTAGCTATGTGACCATGAACTGTGTGACCACCTAACCTTTATTTCTCAGTTTCATCATCCTATTGATATAAGATTGAGATATGCCCACCACATTCTAAGTGCAATGTAAGTGCTAGCTACATCTAAGGGCTAGGTATACAATTGTTGCTGGGAATCAAGACTGACACCATCCTGCCCTGTAGAGCCTTCTAGCTGCAGAACTTCAGCAAATCACTTAACATAAGTCTTGGTTATTTGTCATCAAATGTCTGTCTCACAGGATCCTTATGGAAATCACATGAACTATGACAAGAAAATTACTTAAATAGGGTATGATGAATATTAAATAATCAATGTGAGCTAATGTTATCCAGAAAGACAGGAAGGTAAGGAAACAGCCTAAGGGATATACCCATTTTGACCAGAGTAGTTTAGGGTGCTGTAGGAGTGTACCCAGTAGGCCAGTGGTTGGCAAACTCATTAGTCAGCAGAGCCAAATATTAATAGTATAATGACTGAAATTTCTTTTGAGAGCCGAAAACCAACTTCTGCGCATGGGCCATGAAATTTCAATCACACTGCATGTGCGTGCCTGCACATGGTATTTTGTGGAAGAGCCATACTCAAGGGGTCAAAGAGCCACATGTGGCTCGCGAGCTGAGGTTTGCCGACCACTGACTGCACTAGGTTATTTAAATTGAGTCATGATAAATAAGGAGGAGCTAGCCAGAAAAAGAAGGGGAGGAGAATTCCCAGAAGAGGAAACCAAAGAGCTTCACTGGTTTAAACAAATTAGAAGTTTAATGTGGTTAAGAATGGAATCTGGAAATGGCAAAATTTAAACATGGAGTGGTAGACAGAAATTGAGTTAGAGTAGACCTTTTCAGCTATAGTTGCTCAGAGCTGTACTTGATTGTGAGAAATGGGAGAAATGGGAAGTCATGTAATGGACTTAAGCAGGGGAATGATAAAACCAGAATGGCTTTTTAGAAAGGGCCCAATGGCTGCAGAACTTGAACTGGAATGGAGGAGGCCAAGGCTGGATGCAGGACTCTGCTGCTGGTTCCAGGTTCTCAATGAGGGCTGGAAGGCAGTGACCTGGACAGAGTGATGATAAGGTGATGGAGAGAACTGGCGGCCTTCCTCAGTTCTGCTACTTTGATGAGGACTTCATGTCTTCACTTTGGAGTCTTCTTTCTTCCCATTCAGATGCCAATGTGACCCTGACCGGTTTGATTCAGTGAAAGGTCCCAGCTTCAATTCTGGTCAAGGGCAGGTACCTTGGTTGCAGCACATCCCCAGTAGGAGGTGTGCAGGAGGCAGCTGATTGCTGTTTCTCTCTCATCAATGTTTCTAACTTTCTCTCCCTCTCCCTTCCTCTATGTAAAAATTCAATAAAATATATTGTTTAAAAAAAAGAAAATGCCAATGTGACCATTTCTTTGGCTCACCTCCTCTCACCTACAGCAGCAAGGGTTATTACTTGTCCTCCTGAAACTTCCCCAAACATCCTGCCCCAGGGCTGGGAGAGAGTTCCCTATTGTTTGCTGGTTTGAGGGCTTATTGTCTCCCACAGAGAGCACAATTCTTAATCAAATATTTCTTGAGGCTTGTACCATTTGTTTTACATGCTGCCCTCTGGAGCTGCCCCCAGATTTGTCTTGTAATCCAGTTCCCATCTAGAAGTTAATGTTTACTTCACTGGGAGAAAGAACACAAGTACTTCTTCATAAAATAAAACAATGAGTCACAAGCTTCTTTACCACCTGACCATACTTGACCCAAGTATTCCTTGGAAAGGACTTGGCTGTTGGTCAGTGGGGAGGGTGTACACAAACTCTGGCCCAGCCTACCCTCATCACCTAATTACCAT
Organism: Antrozous pallidus; assembly: GCA_027563665.1. Classification (NCBI taxonomy): domain Eukaryota; kingdom Metazoa; phylum Chordata; class Mammalia; order Chiroptera; family Vespertilionidae; genus Antrozous; species Antrozous pallidus. The sequence goes on along the minus strand of CM050511.1, from coordinate 46,133,198 downwards.
CAGAGTCCAATGTGACTCATAATCCAATATTTAGGTTGTGGGCTGTGATAAAATAAATGAGCAATAAGTGTCTTATTCAAATAAAAAAAAAAAAAGAAATGCCATTTCATTGGCCTCTCTGTTTTTCTCCTAAGCCCTTATGGTATTTGGGATGGAAGGAGTTTTGTATATTTTTCTATTGTTTTTTTGCTCAATAGAGGCCCTGATCAAAATAGCCTCATACAAAAATATAAGTAAACAAGGCGAATTTTGACATTTTCCACATTTCACTACTCTTTGTATTCCCAGTCTTCAACTCCTTCACCTGATAGTCTCTTGAAAACAGGAAAGTTAATAAGCTAAATCATAATAATGCTTCACCAGTAATATGTGTGTTTTAGGGTAAGGTGGACCTAGTCCCAGGGAAGCAAATGTGATCTCAGATTCAGAGGGTCCAAGAGACTTTCTGAAAAACATGAATTTAGGATCCTGAAATTAACAGGAAAAAGTGCAAGCCAGAAACGGTTCAGTTGAGATCAATGTCCAATCTGAGAGCTATTAACTTCCTTCCCTCCTCCCCTCTGGACACACCCTGTTCAACTTGACCATTTAACTTCACAAACCTTCCAAAAACCTGACTTCAGATCCTTAACAGCCACTGCTGTATCAAGCTTCAACTCCATGGTATTTATGCAAAAATCCCTTTGCCAAAATTAAATTAAATCATATCATTCAAAATTGTGCCAACTCCAAAATAATAAATTTATAAATCTCTGTCTTGGAAAACAATACAAGTACCCAAATCGCACACCTACACTTCAAGTTCACAGACACTTTAGTCTCTACCTCTTTTCTCAATCTCAGCCATTCCTAGTTTTAGGGCTTCTCTAATCTAACTTGAATGCCATTCTCTCTTTTATTGAACTAAATTTATTAGGTTTCTACTTTATGATAGACATTGTTCTAGACCAGTCATTTTCTTCCTTGGTTGTATATACAGGAATCATTCAGAGACCTTTATTTTTTTTTTTTAATGTTTTCATTTATTTTTTTGAGTGAGAGAAAAAAAGAGGGAGAGAGAGATGAATCAGCTGCTTCCTACATGCCCCCTACTGGAACCCACAACCCTGGCATGTGCCCTGACTGGAAATGAAATGTGGACCTCTCCGTGGGTGCATGGGATGGTGCTCAACGAACTGAGCCACGCTGGCCAGGGCCAGAGACCTTTAAGAAATACAGTGCCTGGTACTGCACAGAGATTCCAATTTAATTGGTTTGCAGTGCATTTTAGGCATCGGGAATTTCAGGAGCTCTCCAGGTGATTCTAATTTACAGATAAGGTTAAGGATCACTGCTGCAGACATTGGAGATACAGAAATGAACAAGTCAGAGCTTATATTAGAACAAATTCAAATTCTATCCCTCCTCTTATTACCAGCTCTCTGGATTCTCTCTCTTTTTTTTTTTTTTTAAATATATTCCATTGATTTTCCACAGAGCAGAAGGGAGAGGGATAGAAAGTCAGAAACATCGATGAGAGACATCGATCAGCTGCCTCCTGCACGCCCCCCACCGGGGATGCGCCCGCAGCCAAGGTACATGCCCTTGCCGGAATCGAACCCGGGACCCCTCAGTCCGCAGTCCGACGCTCCATCCACTGAGCCAAACTGGTCTCGGCAGCTCTCTGGATTCTCTTGTCAGACGATCCTTCCACTATATTTGCTCTTCCAGGTTTTGCTTTTAAATGAAACCATCTAACCACTGTCTCTTCTCAAGCACCGAGAGGTCCTGGCACAGCTATATTAGACATAGAACTCTGCTGATTAGTTTCATTATAAATTTATGAGCTTCATTCTCAGCATGGCTCTCGTCTTTGGCACAGTGTTTCTTATCTTTTTTGCAGGCCTCCTTTCTCATTTCTGATATCAGATATTTCTGGTAGCAGAGTTTTTCCCTCTCTTAATACTCTCTAGTAAGATCCTGCCCCTCTCACTCTCAGCTGATAATTCAACCTCTAATTTAACAGAGAAAACCGTAGTCACAGTAGTGAACATCCTTAGTACTCCTTCTTTCCACCTTAACATTAAATATCTATTCTCTCCCTTATATCTTTAATTTCTCTTTATGGCCAAATCCTCCTCTACTCTCTATAAATGTGCTCAAGCATCTGCCTACTAAACCTGCTTAGAATTGTCTATTTTGTCTCCTTTCTTTCACTGGCATGTATTTTAAAAGAATTCTCTACACTTGCAACTTCCACTTCCATTTCTCCACTTAGTCTTTCTGAATTTCTATTTGATTTCCATTGCTATCACTCTACAGCTGTGCTTTCCAAATTTTCCATGACATGGCACCCAGAGAAAATTGTTATATTTATTTGGCACCATGTGACCAGCAATCAAGGTCACTCTAACCCCTCCTGACATGTCAGGAACTTAAGGGGCTTATTCTTCAGCTCACCTGCAATCATTCATGGCTCACCATCTCCCTTGGCATGCCAGGTGGGAAGCTCTGCTCCACCAAAACTGCTCTGGCTAAGGACACCAGTGACCTCAATGACAAATGCAGTGTTTACTTCTCTGTCCTCATCCGTTCTATATCAGAATTTATTGATCATGGGGCTTCCTTATTTAAAATGATCACAGTTTGTTCAAGGTAATGTGCCATTTGGCAGCCAGGAAGTAGGTGGAGATAAGAAGAGCAGGCTACTTTCCGTTCACTTTTGTCTTGCTTTATTAAGGCCCAGTTGTTTATTAATAAGAGAACTCTGCCATCAATAGACAATGTCTGGGATCCATGGTGAGATGAGGTGGCCAGAGAAGGTCATTTGCTACCTGCAAAGAGCCCCAGAGTCTTAACTGACTAAGCAGTTGATAAATTGTAATACTTAAGGCTCATTTTGTGTACTTATCCCCTACAACATTTTCATAAATTAATTCTAAATAAGATCCTAGGCATTGATCATCTGCATTTTTCTGAGGAAGGGCCATTTAGAGAGTGTTTGCATTACAAACCTTAGGATGGTTTTTGTCCTGTGTGTGGTTTAACATGGGATTCTCCAAGGCAAACCTCATAACTGCTTCCTATTCCCTTCATGTTGGCTTCTCTTTTTCTCCTAGTTGGCACTTACTAAAAGGTGAGGTTTGGCCTGACAAAAAGAGCATTTTTCCCACCAAAGTAACAGGGAATGAATGTTAACAACATGCCTACATTTAAGCCAAATAGTAGTTTGGAGGGGGTTTGAGAGAGTGGCTGGTTAAGCTAAATTTTGAGGTCAGTGATCTCTTCAATTTGCCTTCTTATCATTATTTCCAACCCAGCTGCAGATGCTGAAATTCACTGCCTTAGAAATAACTTATCATAAACCCACTTGTAATGAACTCCCAAAACTCTGGGGATGGGATGGCTAGTCTCCATTTGCCATTCTAGGTCCATTCTGACCCTACTCAGCCCTTTTCTGTAGAACACTGAATCATTACCTCTGCTATCATCTGGGCTTCCCTCCCCCATCAGCTTTGAGTTAGGGTCAGTCGTCAGCAGGAAATCTGAGGGCAGGAGGAAAGAGGTCAGAATCATTGTTCTTCTCACTCTCTCCCCTCTTGCCGCATTCCTCCACCTAAGGCCATGGCTCCTTTCTGGCAGCCTCTTTTCGGTAGTGCTAGTTCCCATCTGGCCCTTGAAACATCTTTCTTTTTTCCCTTCCCTGCTTCATGCGTAGAGGTAGAAATGACTTCCCAGTATCCCTGGGTGCTTCACCATTCTTGTGTGTGTGTGTGTGTTTGTATGTGTGTATGTGTATGGGTGTGTATGTGTGTATGTGTTGGGGGGGAGTGTTATTTGATAGTTATCCCATCATTGTATGCTGTGTACCATTCTAGTTGTATCTTGTACTAGCCTCTCTGACTAGACTCTTTATAAGTAGTCCTTTCATTAAACTCTTTTTAGTTACACTCTGAGGGAGCATCCTTCTAGTTGTAGATGGGATGCTGTCCAATTCATGAATCGCTTAAGAAAACCAATTAGATCTTAAAACCACCACCACCAACAATAACAACCACACACACACACACACACACACACACACACACACACACACACACATACACACATCTCTGGGTATGCCATCTTTTTGCTAAGACCTTATCTATATGAGTAAATGAATATACAGCCATATGCTCATGATCCAGCATTTCAGTAAAAATAATTGCTATTCTAATTCTATGTTTTCCCCTTAAGTTTTCCCATTTATTTAGTGATCTACAACTTACATTATCTGGCATGTTTCAAAGGGTGTTATCCTACGGATGAATGGGGCTGCGGGAAGAAGCCAACCTGTTGACACTGATAAACTCAATTAAAGTGGCTTCTTAGCAGATTGATTGGAATACTGTCCATTAGTTGGATTGAAAACCTTTGAAAACAAAGATAAAATAAGTACATTATGTTTTAAGTTAATTCCAGGTGAAATATGAACACATTATGAGAGGATAATTGTAATGCCTTTATTATATTTTCCTGACTGTATTAAGAATACTTTGAAGACAGGGCTATTTGCTACCTCTTTGTCTCCCTTATAAAATTCAACACAAAGTATGTAGCACTTGAGAAAATTTAAAGGATAGATGGAATCAATATGGGTGAAAAGTACAATTAATCAAATTCAGTTAGCACCATGTTGATAAGTAGAGAAACCTTGGATGTATGCAATAAACATATGATAAAATATTTCCTTCAACTGTAATGAGAAGAAAAGTAAATATAACAAATGAAACCATACCAGAGGAAGAGAGGGTTAAAAGGACAAGATTAATCCTATATAATAAAAGCCTCATATGCTAAGTGTCCAGTCATCCATTCAACCAATCTAAATGTAATATGCCAATGATATGCTAAGGCTGCTCAACCATTCGCTATGATGTGCACTGACCACTATGGGCAGACAGTCGGCAGGCTGACCAGTTGCTATGATGTGCATTGACCACCAGAGGAAGATGCTCTGATCAGTAGGTTAGCTTGCTGCTAGGATCTGGCCAATCAGGACTGAGAGAAATAAGCTGGATATCCCTGGAGCCCTCTTGTAGTCCCTCCCCAGCTGGCTAACATCCCACATACCTCCCCATCCCCAATCGTGGGTGGGAGGTAATCAACCAAAGACCATCCTATATAATAAAAGGCTAATATGCAAATCTAACAAATGGCAGAAGGACTGGTTGCTATAACATGCACTGACCACCAGGGAGCAGATGCTCAATGACATGCACTCCCACAAGGGAAGCACCACTCAGCCAGAAGCCTGGCTCACAGCTGGCAAGCACAGTAGCAGTGGTGGGAGCCTCTCCCACCTCCTCACTAGCACTAGGTATGTCTGACTGCAGGCATAGATCCTCCCCCACCCCCGCACCAAGTGCACAAATTTTGTGAACCGGGCCTCTAGTCTATCCTATCTAATAGAAGAGTAATATGCAGATTGACCATCACTCCAACACACGAGGGCTGCCCCCATGTAGTCAAAGATCCTGCCCCCATGTGGACACAAGATGGCCACCACAGGATGGCCAGCAGGGGAGGACAGTGGAAGGTTCCAGGCCTGCAGGGAAGGGCAGTTGTGGGGGATCAGGCCAGCATGGGAGGGCAGTTGGGAGGGACCAGGCCTGCAAGGGAGGACTGTTGGGGGTGATCAAGCCTTCAGGGGAGGGCAAATAGGAATGACCAGGCCTGCAGGGGAGGGCTGTTAGGAGGCACCAGGCCTACAGGGGAGGGCAGTTCCGAGGGACCAGGCCTGCAAGGGAGGACAGTTGGGGGCGATTAGCCTGCAGGGGAGGGCAGTTAGGGTTGACCAGGCCAGCAGAGGAGGGAAGTTGGGGGCAAACAGGCTGGCAGGGAAGCAGTTAGACATCAATCAGGCTGGCAGGGAAGTGGTTAGGGGGTGATCAGGCTGGCAGGCAGATGCAGTTAGGGGCAATCAGGGAGGCAGGCAGGTGAGCAGTTGGGAGCTAGCAGTCCTGGATTGTGAGAGGACTGTCCAATTGCCCATTTAGGCCCGATCCCACTGGCAGTCGGACATTCCTCGAGGGGTCTCAGTTTAGAGAGGGTGCAGGCTGGGCTGAGGGATAACCTCCCCACCCCCCGTGCATGATTTTCATGCACTGGGCCTCTAACATATATATATATATAAAAGCCAAAGCAACCATTAGGACCAGTCACTTGATGTGCACTGACCACTATAGGGCAGATGCTCAACACAGAAGCTGCTCTCTGGTGGTAAGTGCACTCTTACAGCCAACCTCCCAAGGCCGGCCAACCTCTTGTGGTTCCTCCCCCTGGACCTTGGGAGACAGCCCCGATCAGCCCTGATCACTGGCCAGGCCAAGGGACCCCACCCATGCATGAACATGCACAGGGCCTCTAGTTTATTATAAATGGGTAAAAAAGGTTAAGGGCAAGAGAATGAAGAACGTCAGGTTGGGTGAGTGCATATTGGGGGGTGATGTCAAGAAATTATGTAGAAGACAACGAATCTTAAAAGCACAAAAGAAAATATAAAATGATTTTAAAAATTATTATAGGCAAACACTTTCTGCTGAATCTTAAGACATTTGATATTAAATACTGAATGCAGACTAAGGAGTCATTTAAATTTAATTTAAGAGAAAGTTGTAAAAATATTAATGAGTTAATGATATATGAAAGTGCTTTGGATTCTTTTCAGTAACAACATTAGTATAAAAGCTAGGAGTTATTTATGTTGAATTTGTATATTGGCTATATAATATATACTTTAATGGCCACTGTCTGAAACACACCTAAGATGAGAAGAGTTAAAGAAACTGAGAAGTCAAAGGTCTATTACTACTTATCTCCTAAGCCTCTTCATCCCTGACTATATTTAACTACCAGGAAGCCATAGAGATGATTGCTGTAGTATTTATTACATGTTTGATGCTGTTGACTGGATACCTTCATATAGAACGCATAACACTGTACAATTATTACCTTCATTTTATTATAAAAACAGCATGGATCAACAGGCAGACTTTGCACATTTCTTGTTAGACATTTTAGTTTGAACTAATGGCTAAAAAGTCAGGACTGCATAAAGTTAGCATGTCCTCCTACAATATCATCCTTCTTCACATTTTAAGTTAGAAAAAAATAGTCCATTTTAATTTTTAATTCAAGCCACATTCTTTTAAGAAGGGCCAGTTTGAGTAAGGTGATATAATCACCTATAGTGCCCCAATAAATTGTGTGGCAAAGGATGTGTGTGTGTGTGTGCACATTGGAATTGGAATGAACCAGAGGAAACAACTGGAGAGGAAGCCAAAGAAGAAAGTGAGTACAGCCTGGGACACTTGCAGGCTGTCCAGATGTGTCCCATAGGGGAGTCACTTTCCTGGTGTGGACACCAGTCTGTGAACTCTGGCCTCTGGTTTGTTTGGTATGCTTAACATTCAACTGTGCTAGAATGGCAAGGTGACTGGCCTAGAGACCAACTCACAAGAATTACATGCTGACACCAGTTTGGCTCTGTGGATAGAGTGTCAGCCTGTGGACTGAAAGGTCCCAGGTTTGATTCTGGTCATGTAACTTGTTTGCGGGCACATCTCCAGTGGGGAGTGTGCAAGAGCCAGCTGATTGATGATTCTGACTTTCTGTTCCTCTCCCTTCCTCTCTGTGAAAAAATCAATAATTTTTTTTTAAAAAAGAATTAGTCACAGAACACTTTAAACATCAGTGTGTAACTTTTAAGCTCATTAGTGAATTCTATTTCTCAAGACTCAATTCCATGTGAGACCAGTGACTATCAAAGAAGAAAGGAGGTTGGAAGTAGGGGATGGCCTTCCATAATGAGAAAGATTCTCAGTCTTTCTGGGGAAGCTGTTTAAAGCTATATAAGTTCCCTCTATCCTGCCCACCCTAGACAGCCTTGAAATTCTGATAGTCCGTTGCAAGATGCCATAGTCCTTGACTGAAAACTGTGGCTAATACTGTATTTCTTTAGGAAGGGTGTAATTTGCATATATATATATGCTACACACATATATATATATATATATATATATATATATAGAGAGAGAGAGAGAGAGAGAGAGAGAGAGAGAGAATAATTGCCTTTTTCAAATTTTTCTCAACATAAGAATAATCTCAGTCAATTAAGTGGTATCTGGAATTCCTCCCCTAGATTCATGTGAGCCTCACATGATGATGATTCTTATGACACTGCCAAGTTTGGGCAATGCTGTTCCAGGCAACTCTATATAGAAATTAAATAAATGTTATCATGCAGCTTCCTTTTTTCTGCTACTGAATTTTCCAAGTTGCCTGTTCCCACTACCCTCCAGGGGACTCTCAGGACTTTGTCTGCCATTTCCCATATGGACCCAACACAACCCTTTATGTGGAAGCGAGGGTCATACAGTAAAAATAATGTCAGTCTTAGCCAGTCAAGCATACACACAGAACCGCAGAGGTTAAACCAGCCTTTACTTCTGGTTCAGTTATATTTCAACCCATCAGATTCCCCCCACACACACACACACACTCCCCTCTCCTCCACAGAGTGATGGATATTTGGTACTGCTCTATCGCCCAGTCAGTTCTCTCCCTTTCCACTCCTGCTCCACCAGAGCTGTGTCCTATCCTAACAGGCCATGGTTTCCCCTGGCCTGTAGAGGTATTTTTTGGACCCTGAGGAAGGAAAAGGGACGGAGCAGAAATCCTCATAGTTGATGGCTCTGAGTGGAACAGCTAATATAAAATGAGACCATTTTCACTAAGATTAACTTCCTCTTGACACATCTCCTAAACTTTATTACACTAAAAATGTAATGTCTCCACTCCAGCCTTACACAAGACCACTTTCTATTACCCAACTTTAGAAAGGGGTCAGGTTGTCAAATCCAGAAATGGTAAAGGGTGGGGTTAGGAAGAAAATCACCCCCCACTTCAAATGCCTATTCCATCTCCATACACTTATTTCCCTAATATTCTGTGATTTATTTTCCCCGATCTCCCTGCCCATTGCTCCCTAACCCTTCTCCTGTATCCTCTAAAATCTCTACTTCACGGTCACAAACTCTCCAATATGTTCAGTCATTACTTAGAATATTCCTCCCCCCCTTTTTTTTGGCCTTAACTGATATTTCGGAACATACCTTCTTGCAGCCTGTCAAGGGTGTCTGATTATCTTCTCACACTCTGTCCCTTGGAGTTGAAAGGTAAAGTCTGTGTCCCTTTGATATCTAGACTTGTGAACTGAGGTGATGCCTGGCTGTAGTAGGGAAAGGCCCTGCTCCTCTGAGGCCTTCATGTTGACTATACCCGTGGTTGGCAAACTGCGACTCATGAGCCACATGCGGCTCTTTGGCCCCTTGAGTGTGGCTCTTCCACAAAATACCATGGCCTGGGCGAGTCTATTTTGAAGAAGTGCATTAGAAGAAGTTTAAGTTTAAAATATTTGGCTCTCAAAAGAAATTTCGATCATTGTACTGTTGATATTTGGCTCTGTTGACTAATGAGTTTGCTGACCTAGGGTCTATACCATCTTCTTCCTCTCCTTATCCCAACGTATTATTGTTTGACACCTGATTTACAGTCTTCTCTACCTCTGGTCTGGCCATCATTCTGGTAACATCAGCATCCCTGAGAATTGCTCTTCTGATACGCTCAACTCTGAAGTGACGTCTTTCTCTTCTCCTTCTTCCTTCCAATTCACTCATCCACTCAGAGTGTTCCAAGGCCCTGCCATTGGCTCAGACTGCTCAGACACATAGTTCACCACCCAATCTCTTATGCTTCCAATCTCCCACCTAGTATACCTCAGTCTCTAGGCCATTGGTCTTTGTACTCTTCTTTGATCCATTGGCTTCATTCTCTCTTTTCTTCTCTTCCTGGCCATCTTTTATTCCCAAGTCCATTGCTTTATTGACACTATTCCAGACTTACTCCCCGCTTTGCTTAAGTATCCCATTCACCACCTTCATTCCCTTTGCCATGCCCAAGTGGCCGAGTACCCCTGGAGAAAGACACTTTAGGTACCACTGTGGTCCCAAATTCAATTAAGTCTTTAATGCCATCTGTCAGATTTGTGAAATTTCTTTAGTCAGCTAATGTTCTTACTCTCCAGGTGGCTACTTCAAACAGCTTCCATTCTTTGTAAAACCTCCCACCTGTTCCACTTTAGTCTCAGTGGATGATATCCCCTGTGGTCAGCAAAATGGGCCCCCAAACATGTCCACACCCTAATCCCTAGAACCTGTGAATATGTTACATTACAAGAGGACTTTGCAGATGTAATTAAGATTATGGACCTTAATATAGAAAGAGTGGCTTGGATTACCCAGGTGGGCGCAATTTAGTTATGTGAGTCTTAAAAACAGATACGTTTCTCCAGCTGAGGCAGATAGGAAGCAGAGGAAGGAAGTCAGAGAGATTTCATATGAGAAGGATTCAACACACTGTTGCTGGCTCTGGGACAGATGCCTCTAGCTCAGCATTCTCAACCTGTGGGTCGTGACCCCTTTGAGGGTTGAACGACCCTTTCACAGGGGTCGCCTCAGACCATCGGAAAACACAGATACTTACATTGCAATTCACAACAGTAGCAAAATTACAGTTATGAAGTAGCAACAAAAATAATTTTATGGTTGGGGGTCACCACAACATGAGGAACTGTATTAAAGGGTCGTGGCATTAGGAAGGTTGAGAACCACTGCTCTAGCTGCTAAGCGTGGCCCATAGCTGATAGCCAGTAGGGAAATAAAGGCCTTGGTTCTGACACTGGAGGGAATTAGATTCTGCTGACAACCTGAATGAGTTTGGAAGCTTTCTAGAACCTGCTGATAAGAGCCTCACTAGCCTACACCCTCATGTCAGCCTTGTGAAACCCAGAACTGAAAAGCCAACAAAGAAGTCTATAGGACTTCTCACCTGCAAAACTTTGAGGTAATGCATTTGTGTTGTTTTCAATTAGTATGTTTTTTAAAAAAACATGTATTTTATTGATGTTTTACAGAGAGGGATAGTTAGAAACATGGATGAGAGAGAAACATCAATCAGCTGCCTCCTGCACATCTCCTATTAGGGATGTGCCTACAACCAAGGTACATGCCCTTAACCGGAATTGAACCTGAGACCCTTCAGTCTGCAGGCTGATGCTTTATCCACTGAGCCAAACCAGTTAGGGCATCAATTAGTACGTGTTTGATCATGTGTCACAGCAGCAATAGAAAAGTAATGTACTTCTTCTAACTCACAGAAAAATGGAAGCATCAGAAGGAATGATTTCAACGTTATGCAAGCAGTCCACAAACATAACTGCATCACTGCCATGCTTTTCTTGTTCTCTTCTTCCCTCTTGTTTGTTTTGTTTTTGTTTGTTTGCTTGTTTTTTGGAGGAGCTGTTCCTTCTCCTCTCTCTGGCCATTTTTATTCCCATGTGTGTTCTGGATACCATCTCCTCCTGACTTCTCCTGAACCATGACTATCCATTATCCTCCCCATTGCCTCTCCATCTTCTTTACTGATTCCTTCCCATAAGCAGTCAATCAATTGTAGAACATTTTTAACACTACAGTACTTTGTGCCCATTAGCACTCACTCCTCATTTCCCAACAACCCAAATTGTATTTTGCGAACTTATTCTGGTATTACTTTAGCCTCCCTTATAGGTCAGCACTTCCAGAAGCCAATTCACTGGCCTACTGCTGGGCTCTCCCATGGCCACTCCGTCAGGATTCCGTTCCACCACAGCAGAGCCAAACTCCCACTGGTCGAGGTCAACAAAGACCTCCATGTCACCAAATCCACTGGACTTTTTCAGTCATTATTTTACTTGCTCTCTCAGGAGCATTTGATAGAAATAGCCATTCCACTTTTCTCAAAACTCATTTTTTTTCATATCCTTGACACTACGTTCTCCTGGGTTTTTTTCCCTATCTCTCTAGTTATGTATTTTCATATCTTCAGCATCCTCCTTTACCAAATCTATGATGTTGGGCTCTCTCTTGGACCTTTCATCTCTCTCTGTAGCCTTCACATTTTTTATGGCTTCCTTATCACCTACATACTGATTATTCTCAAGTTTTAGTTCATGCCTCTTTTCTGAATTCCAGGCTAATACCATTAGCTGTCCACTTGACATCTCCATTTATTCATCACACTGTCAAACACGTCATGTTTAAAACTCATCATCTTCCTCCACAAACCTATTCCTATCTTGGCATTCCCTGTATTACTTGGTAAAAGGCAGCACCATCCACCAAAGTGCTCAAGTAAGAAACAAAAAAAGTAGGAACTATTTTGGCTTTATTCCCATATCTAATTGATCTTCACATGCTATCCATTATACCTGAAACCCGTCCACTCTGCTTCTTACTTTGCCATCACCACTCTCCTAACCTAGACCACTGCCATCGCATACTGCACTGCTGAAAAGCCACCTGCTACTCTCCCTACACCTTCCCCATCTTGCTCTAGTACAGAAGTATGGGCAATAATAATAATAAAATGTGTCATATAGTTTACTTTTCTGAATACCCCCAAAACTTTTTATTTAATTAGAACATCTGTATGCATAGTATAGTAGTACCAACTATAAAAAAGATAGCCCAAGAGTTTTCATTAATAAAATGTAAAAATATTATACTAAACTGCTCCCAAATTAATAATTGGACTACCAGATTTCAGATTATGTTCTATTACACACAGATGCTCAAGCACATACATTTTTTGGCACACCATGGAGCCACTAATATAATAATTGTGAGGAAAGAATACATGATATTGTGTTAATTAAAAAATAATCAGAAGCTCTGGCTGGTAGCTCAGTTGGTTAGAGTGTCATCTCAATACACTAAGATTATAAATTCAATCCCCAATCAGGGCACACATAAGAAACAACTAATGCATGCATAAATAAGTGAAACAACAAATCAATGTCTCCTTTTATCTCTCCCCCTTCCCCCCTCTCTAAATCAATCAATAAAAAATTTTAAAAATCAGAATAAGAATCATATGTATGATATTGAAATTATGTTAACCATTAGAAATCTAAAGAATGCAGAAGAGACAACAAAATGTTAACAGTGGTCCCCTCCCCCCACTTATTTTCCAATTGCTCTACAATATGGTACTATTACCTTATCTTTTTGATAAATAATAAAAGTTTCTTAAACTAAAAAAGTAAGATGATTATTACATCAGTGTAGATGATACAATTTAGGCAATGATGATCAAAAGTATGAACTCTGGGACCAGAAAGTCCTGATTTTATACCTTGATGATGTCCCTTACTTGAGTGTGATCTTGGGGTATTGGCAAACTCTTTATCTTTGGTTATCTCATATGCAGAGGAGGGCATTATGAGTACCTATCTCAGAAGGTCACTGGAAGAATTATATGAGATAATATAGGGGAAATCAATTGGCATAGCCCCTGGCATACACAAAGTACTCACTAAATGGTATATCTTGGCTCATCGGATGGGCCTGGCAACGGGCAAATATCTGAAACCCTGAATCTACAAGGTGAGCAGCCTTAATCTCTAATTGTTCTGGGTGTTGTCTCTCCAACTAGACAGCAAGCACACCTATGGCATGTACTCATTGTTTTGCTACATTCTAAATACCATTATTGCTAGGGTTGTTATTTTTTGGTGTTGTTTTAATATATTTTACTAGAGGCCCGGTGCACGAAATTCGTGCACGTAGAGGCGGGGGTCCCTCAGCCCCGACTTCGCCTTCTCGCAGTCCAGGAGCCATCACGGACATCCTTAGCGCTGCCGCAGAGGCAGGAGAAGCTCCTACCTCCGCTGCTGCACTAGCCCGCCATGAGTTGGCTTCTGGCTGAGTGGCACTCCCCCGTGGGAGCACACTGACCACCAGGGGACAGATTCTGCATTGAGCATCTGCTCCCTCATGGTCAGTGCATGTCATAGCGACTGGTCGCTCTGCTGTTCAGTCAATTTGCATATATTCTTTTATTATATAGGATTGATTTTTCAGAGAGGAAGGGAGAGGAATAGAAAGTTAGAAACATCGATGAGAGAGAAACGTCAATCAGCTGCCTCCTGCACACCCCCCACTGGGTATGTGCCCATAACCAAGGTCCATGCCCTTGACCAGAATCGAACCTGGGACCTTTCAGTCCGCAGGCCGACCCACTATCCACTGGGCCAAACTAGTTTCGGCATGGGTTGTTGTTTTTTATTATGAAAGTAGTGCAGGCTCATTGAAAAGTAGTCAAGAAATACAGGTCTCCCCCTCATACTTGGCTCTTCTATAGTTCATGCCAAGAGGTACTACATAGTTTGGGTATGTATTTTTCAGAGGGAAGCGGTTTTTGTGTCACAAAAATGATGCGTGTGTGTGTGTGTGTGTGTGTGTGTGTGTGTGTGTGTGTATTTCTTTGTGCTTGTATTTTTTCACTTAACAGAGACAGTTTTCTAAGTCAGAGCCTATGGAACTATTCTTTTCCTTAAATTGCCTACAGAGTATCCTATGACATGGAGTTACTTCACCATTGGTTTGTTCTTTAAGGCTCGTCCATGTGTTTATTTCACTCAGTAATTACATGCCAGGTATCATGCTAACCCCTGGGAAGATTATAAATAATTCTGCAATAAAATCCTTATGCATTTTTTTTTTTTTACAAAAGCAAACTTTCCCATTGCTGAGACATATGTTTAGAAGATGGACATTGCGATTCTTAGATAAACAATGTGGGCACAATGTTTGTGGCTGAGTGAATGACTTAGGCACATCCAGAGTAAGAGTTATTATAAAAGGAGATAGACTATATATATAATATATATTTACATGTATATATTTATTATATAGTTATACATATATATATTTCCTAATTTTGTATGTTTTATAAAACTAAATGAATATCCATAAAACTTAATTTACAGTATGCAATATATAGTGGGAAAAAGTGACAAGAACACACCCGGCAGTCCTTTCTCTCTTATTTTTGGAAGGTGACTAATCAGGGCCTTAGTAAACTTTGATGCATTGTAAAGACAAAAAGATGCAGTTAAAAAGAAAAGAAAGAAATTACCTCTCTCTGTGCAATGGAAAAGTCACTATTTTTCGAAATAGAAATTAAGATGAATAATTTACTTTCTCATATGTTGATAATGAGTAAAATGGAAAAACTTCACACAACACAATCACAATTATAGTCTTACTAGTGACCCAGTGCATGGATTTGTGCACATTGAAAGAAAATTAATTAGAAGGTGGCTGGTGGTAGAAACTGGACAAAATGGCCAGACATGCCCTAGAGCCAACCTTCCACAGTTCCTCCCTGGCTTCTGAGGAGTGAGTGGAGTTCCTCCCGCAGGTGGGGTCCCATGGCCTGGCCTGTGAGGATCAGGCCAAACCTGGCTCTCTGACATCCCCCAAGGGTTCCTGGAGTAAAGACAGCACTCTGTAAAGTTGCTGTTGTACAGGGTGTGGGATGCAAATCCAAATGTGCATTAAACCAGATTCGAGGCTGACAGTTTCCCAGCAACAACATAACCTAAGGCCAAAGGTGGAATCACACAGCCCCGTGAGGAATCAGGCTCCTTCCTCTGTGGTTTCAGGGTGCATCACCCAAAGCCCACTGCTGCCAATTCATTGCAGCTCAGAAGCTCCTGTATTGAGTATCTGCCCCATGGTGGTCAGTGTGCATCATAGAGACCAGTCGGATAGTTGGACACTTGGCATATTAGCCTTTTACATATATAGATTTTTATTGGAGGATATTTAAGTGGTATAATAAAATGACCTAATTATTTATTTTATAACTAGAAGGCCTGTACACGAAATTCATGTGTGTGTGGGGGGGGATGTCACTCAGCCCAGCCTGCACCCTATCCAATCTAGGACCCTTTGAAGGATGTCCAACTGCCTGTTTAGGTCTGATTCCATTGGCACTCACAATCCAGGACTGCTGGCTCCCAACTGCTTACCTGACTGCCTGCCTGATTGTCCCTCATTGCTTCTGCCTGCCAGCCTGCTCACCCCCTAACCACTCCCCTGCCAGCCTGATCGATGCCTAACTGCTCCTCTGCCAGCCCAATTGCCCCTAACTGCTCTCCCCTGCAGGCCTGGTTCCCCCCAACTGCTCTCCCCTGCAGGCCTGGGTCCCCCCAAACTGCTTTTCCCTGCAGGCCCAGTTGTCTCCAACTGCCCTCTCCTGCAGGCTCAGTCCCCCTGAACTGCCCTCCTCTGCAGGCCTGGTCACCCACAATTGCCCTCTCCTATAGGCCTACTCACCCCTAACTGCCCTGCCCTACAGGCCTGGTCACCCCCAACTGCCCTCCTTTGTAGGCCTGGTCCCTCCCAACTGCCCTTCCCTGCTGACCATCTTGTGTCCACATGGGGGCGGCCATCTTTGTTTGTTGGCGTGATGGTCAATTTGCATATTACCTCTTTATTATACAGGATATGTAAACTGAGGTCCAAAAGTAACCACAAAATCAAAACTACCCACAAAGCCTTCCAAACAAACAGAGACCATCCTATGAGAGAGCTGCAGTATTTACAGAATGCAGTAATGCAGACAGGACAGCAGGTTTTCCTTTAATCTTTTTTTTTTTTTACTCCATCCATGTACTTAGGCCCAAAACCCACAGCATTATTTTTAAGATCTGTAGAAAATCTTATTCAGACATAATGTCCAAATTTGGGGCCATAAAGTAAAAATTATGTGGGATATTCACTCACAATTTTCTGTGTCTGCACATTTGAATCTAGTTTCTGGGTGGTATAGACGGGACACCCAAGCTTCTGCTTAGGTCTATGATTGTAAAAATTGTTGGTTCAAATTTCCATTTACTGTGACTGCATCTTAGCAAACCAATCCATTTGCTATTGCTTTCTGGGCAAAATGCCTGGGCTTTGTAAAATTAAAAATGAACTCCTATTGAAAAGAAAAAATAGACTCAAGGAAAATAAATATCAATTGTTGGTGTTCTTTACTGAGGGCATTTTCCACAACAATGATATGAAACCTTTGGTTAATTTCAGGAGCATTTTCATTTGGGGGAGACCGCTCTAGTAACATCTCACAGTTGTCTGTGTCAGGACTGCCCTGTATGTTTTCATTCTGCTACCATTGTGTTTAATTGCCATATAGATAAATGATTGTTTGCCCACATTACTTCCGCACGAAGCATCCAGCGATGCCTTGGGATTGTTTTTGTTGGTTACATGGAATCACCCACAAGCCGGTGTAAATCCTAAACATAACTACCCTGTCCCCAGGTAGACATTAACTGAAAACATTTCTGTCAATTAAGTTCAGTAAAGATTTGGCCAAATTCCCAAATTTGACTCAACGTAGTTACAATTTCTGAGGCTGCCATCCTTTACTTTGAAAACTGCCCAGCAGGTGTATGAACAGCGACACCAAGAAATGTAGAGCCCTGACCTTTTTTTTTTTTTTTTTAAAGAACGCAACACCCCTTCTGAAAACATAATTGCTGAGCTCATCCAAGAAACCACACAGGATGGAGGCGCCTCGGACCCCCAAAGCTGCGGGGAAGTGCAGCCATTCAGTGGAGCCGAGAAAGACTTTCACTGTTCATTTCGGTTACGGTCCCTTCTCTTTAACGAGAAGGGAATCAATTAGCAGGACAAATGACTCGGTGGTTAGTCACTGAAGGGGAAGTATTAATAGCTTCATTAACCCCGAGCACCCTTCCAGGTCGTACCTAGAGTTGCCACTCGGTGGACGGATGACTAATCCGAGTTTTGGACACTCACCGCCGGTGTCCGCAAGCCCACGCGCTTCCACGCCCGGAAGCAGTTCCTGAATTAGGCGAGGCGCGGGGGTGGGGGATCCCTTCCCAGCCGCACCCTCGCAAGTTACTGGGAGTGACACCTAAACAAACAACTTTCCCAGGTTGATCTCAGGCGCTGGGCCGGGAGGTCCGCTCCCGGCGCTCGGCCTGCTGCGCGCGGGGCCGATCGGCTCTGCCAGCCAAGCCCCTCCTCCCTGCACCTTCCCCGGCTGGGAAAGGGGAGGGTCGGCCCGGGTTCCCTTCTTAAGAAGTCGCACCGGTTTGTCGAGCTCCGCTCGGCGCCTCCGGCCACATCAGCGGGAGCCGCGGTGAGTCACTGTTTGGAAACGAGGGGGCGGGCGCGGGCGTGAGAGAATGAATGATGTCAGGGGCGCGCAGGGCGGCGGGCGGGGACCGAGCGGGCAGCGGCCGCGGTAAACAGCCAGCGCCGCGCCGGGCCCAGAGGGCGGGGATTCCCCGCCCAGCGCGCACGGAGCCGCCCGAGCCCCGCGGGTGCTGCGGCGCTGCCGGGAGCGGCCTGGGGGCGGCGGCCGGGGGAGGGATCCGGAGAACAGCTTCCCTCGCGGCACCGCGGCGCGAGAGGGCGAGACGCGGAGCAAACTTTCTAGCGGCTTCGCTGCTCGGGGGTGGCTGCGGCGTCGGGCTTCGTCCGCCAGCAGCCCCCTCCGCGGGGCGCTCGAGCCTTTGGCGGGGAGCAGGTAAGGGGCGCCCGGAGGGGCTGGGGAGGAGGATGGAGCGGGGAGCCGCGCGTCCTGCGAGGCGCGAGGAGCCGGGAGGCGGACTAACCGGAGACGCGGTTCCGATTGGGCCCCCGCGCGCACCACCCCGGGGCATCCTTTCTGGGTTTCGCCAGCCAGAGGGTGGGTGTGTGGCTTGGTTCTTTGCTTTGGGCATTCGACTCATTCATTTGCAGCCATCTCGGGTAACTCGGTCCTGGCGTGGAAAGGACACTTTAAAACCATAGGTTGTCCGGAGACACTCCGGAGGTCAAGGCTGAATTCAGATGGTGAAGGAGGGACTGGCTCTTGTTTTCTGTTTGAGAGGCACTTGCTGATGATAGGTGGACAGCAATGACCCCGCTCTGGGCAGCCCACGCTGAAGCCCTTCAGCGTTTGGCCGGTCTCCTCTAAAGGAAAGATTTGGTTTCTCAGCGCAAATAGGTGGAAGGGAACTGTCTGTCTTTCTGAGATAGAGATAGCGGTTAATAACCCGCGGCTACGTCTTGAAATAACTGGTGTCAGGTCCTGTAATCTTATTTACCAGCCTTTGCCGTTCTTCTGTTTTATCGTGCCTGCTCCGATCTGACCTTAAAATCATTTTGGCATGCATTTTAAATTGGCCTAGAGATCTGTTTAGTGCCTCTAGGTTAGGTGTGCATTTTGAATTTAAACTTAACTTTTCAAATCCTTGGTTCACCCCTCCTCCTCCCATCTGTGCATCGTGGGTTCTCAGTTAAATACTCTGATCTAGTAAAATGGGGCTATAAGGACTTCAGAGGACTTGAGGACTATATAGGCAAAGGAGCTGTGATGTCTGACACCAAGGAGACCTCAACAGATTACTGTTTATGTATAAATAGGAGGTTGTTCCAGCGGGCTCAGGTGATAACCAATTAATTTCCACAACATTTTCTACTTATAAAGCTGGTAGACTGAGGTTCTGTATGTGCAATCCGTTGGCAGGTTACTATGATGTCTGCATTCTGAGCGTGTATACCGGGACGGTCAACATTTCCGTGTAAATACCTGAAAGGTGTTTGGGCCCCACCTCGTGTTAAGGGACTGCCATTCAGTGTTTAAACAAAGTCAGAGCAGTGGCTGGAAGTGAAAACCTGGAGTTTGGAGGAAAACTGCATGTGTGGAAAACTCTCAAACTTTATCCTTCACCTTTAAAAAATATATAAACTGTGCAGAATTTCCTTTTTATAGCCCTTCCCTTGGTTCGATGATAGCCTTGCTTCCCAATAGTCTTCTGGTTGAAGTATTTTTTCTTCATGAGTTAATATTTAATATGGTTTTTTTTTGTTTCCTTTTCAAGAGATCTCCCGCCCTTAGTTTCTCTTCTTGCAGAATCTCATAAAAGCCCTGGGAAATATTTGGAAGAAGTTTCTGCACTTGCTCAGGTTATTGAAAACATTTTCTCTTCCGATATCTACAACTTTTAGAGTCAAAGATCACAGGTGGCCTTGTAGAGAGATCTTGAGCAGCAGCATCCAAAAACCTGAGGTTAACTAGGTGGTAACTTACTTAATTGCTTTGAATGAGTTACTCAAACTCTCTGGGATTCTTGTGAGACTTTAAAAAAAAATTGTACCGGGGGGGGGGGGTGGGGGGGATGGAAATAATCTTATATCCATTAAGATAGACAATGGAAGTGATTGATATAGAGGCAGGGAGGCATTGAACAGGCTGTCAAGCTACAGGGGGAAGGCTGGGAGGGTGGGGGGCAGGTGCTGTGGGAGATCAACCTAAGGACTTGGATGCATGCATGTGAGCATAACCAGTGGATGCAAGACAATGGGGCGGGGGGGACAGGTGGGGACATGTGCTGGGGGGTAGGGGAGGCTGGGGGGGAGGATAATGGGGAGGAAAAGGAAAACATATATACTACTATTAAATATAAGTTATACTGCAAAAAAAATAAAAAATTAATTAAAAAAATAGACAATGGAATACAAGAACTTTTTAAAGAAGTGATACTTTGAAGTGAGATTCTCTCTCTCTCTCTCTCTCTCTCTCTCTCTCTCTTTCTCTCTCTCTCTCTCTGTGTGTGTGTTTGTGTGTTTAAGGAACAACTAAGAATTCTAGACAGTTTCAAACTGAAGATAGTCTACCTATCTTTTCTTAAAAATATATTTTTATTTATTTTTAGAGAGGAAGAAGGGAGAGAGAGCAAGAGATGGAAACATCAATGACGAAAGAGAATTCTTGATAAGTTGCCTTCTGTACTCCCCCCATTGGAGATTGAAGCCTCAAGGAGGGCATGTGCCCTGACCAGGAATCAGACTGGTTCACAGGTTGACAATCACTGAGCCATGCTGGCTGGTCAGGTCTCCCTGTCTTTATCCAATTCTCAGATGGGGGATTGAAGCCTCTGTCCCGAACTACTGCTGTCAGACATTTATTCAATTCATCCAGTTCGTGACCATTTAGTGAGCAACTACCATTCCAGTCACTAGGCTAGGTACTATTGATGCTGAACGCACTTACTGTCCTTGGGGGTTACAGTCTACTAGAGAGAACCCTTAGGCTTTGATTATGGAAAGGAAAAGAAAGTGTCAAGAAGGAGGAGAGGGGTGGAGTTGGGAGGAAACTGGAAGTGATACCTTATCTTGGGCTTTTTCCCACTTGATAATGAAAGTTCTTAGTGGCATTCTAATGGCTCTTGAAGTGAGGCTCAACAGTGTAAGTATGCCTAGCTTTACCAGTTTATTATAAGCTAGGTTAGCCCTTCAGTTAAGTAATTTTTAACATTCTAGGGCAAACTTGTTTAAATGAATTCTGAAGAGTAAATTTAACTCAACCAAGATTTATTTATTGTGAGCAAAACACTATGGTAGATTTTTAAAAGAATAATCACTGTACTGGAATATTCCGGTTCATTAGTGTTTCTCCATATTTTAAGTAGTATGATACTTATAGAAGTTTAAAAGTATAAGTTAAACAAATTAGCCACCACTCAGAAAATCCCTTAGCGCTATATCCTCAAATTCTTTTTTACCCAATGAACATATAACACAAAGAGCTGGCATGTATTGAGCTTGCTATTAGCCAGGCCATGTGCCAGTTGCTTTATACACCGGAATCTCCTGTAATCCTCACTCTAGCTCTGTGAGGTGTCGATACTGTGATTATCTCCTTTTTATTGGAGAGAAAAGTTATTTAGAGAAATTAAGTACTTTACTGAAGTTACACAGCTAGAAAGTTATTCTCTACAAAACTGAGTTCATTCTCTACATACTGTTTTATAACTTACTTTTTCCCCCACCCAAATATGGACATCTTTAGATTACCAAAATACTCCCACAACATCATTTATACGTTTCTATTATATATCTGCATCTTGACAGTTCATTTGTTTCCAGTTTTCACTAATTCAGTTTTTAAAATTTTACTTAATTTTTAGAGAGAGAAAGGGAGGACGTGAGGGAATGAGGGAGAGAGAAGGATGGGGAACAGAGAGAGGGAGGGGGGGAGGAGGAGAGGGAGGGGGAGGGAGAGGGAAGAGGGAGAAAGAAACATTGATTCGTTGTTCCATTTATTTATGCATTCATTGGTTCGTTCTTGTGTGCCTTCACCGGGACCCACCTGCATCAGGACAGCGCTCTAACCAAGTGAGCTACCTGGCCTGGGCAGTTTTCACTGTATTTAGCAACTCTCTATTAAATATCCTTCTACCTATGTCTCTGGACACATCCATGATTATTTTAGTCATGTTGCATTTTTAGAAGTGATTTATAATGTTTAATTTAGCTGCCCTTTTAAAACCATATTCATAATTAGAAAGCTTTCTCATTTTTAAAATTTAAGAGTTTTAATTTCTGTGTCTCTTTAGTGTTTCCAATAAGATTTCAGCAACATGATCAGCATTCTCTGTGCACAATAGGTCAATAGCTCATTACACAAGGGATTTAACTGATGAAAATGGAACGCACAGGCTTTCTTAAAGAACTGTTTGTGTTTGTATTATTGTTATTAGCCCTGTAGAGCATTGCTAATCATGCCAAGCAGCTCTCCAAAATAAAAACTACTTCTTCAGTTTGCTTCCTTGGGTACCCAGTAAGATAGACAAGTTAAAATTTTCAGATATTGCATTTAGCAGATTTATCAGTAGGTTTAAAATAAAGTCCATAAATTTTAAATAGGTTACCTTTTTCTTTAAAAAGAAAAAACTTTACACATTTGTGGTTTGATCTCTTGAAAAGTATACTATTAGAAGGACATTTTGGGTTGATTTAATGAAATCATTAGCTAATTTTCATTTTAGGTATAAAGCGTGTTTTCATTTAAATATTCTCATGTTTGCCCTAGCTCAGTGGTCGTCGGCAAACCTTGGCTCGAGAGCTACATGCGGCTCTTTGGCCCCTTGAGTGCGGCTCTTCCACAAAATACCACAGCCTGAGCGAGTCTATTTTGCAGAAGTGGCGTTAGAAGAAGTTTAAGTTTAAAAAATTTGGTTTTCTAAAGAAATTTCATTCGTTGTACTGTTGATATTTGGCTCTGTTGACTAATGAGTTTGCCGACTACTGTCCTAGCTGGTTTGGCTCTGTGGCTAGAGTGTCCTGGGTTCAGTTTCAGTCATGGGCACCCACCTTGGTTGCCGGCTCCTCTCCAGCCAATCAGTGTGTTTTTCTCACATTGTTGTTTCTCTGTCTTTCCTCTCTCTTACACTCTCTCAGAAGTCAATGGAAAAATGTCCTCAGGTGGGGATTAAAAAAATAAAATCAAATCAATATTCTCAAGGTTTACTAAAATATCATACCCTCTTTGCTACTCTGAGTCAAAAATTTTAATTTTGCTTTAGGTTTATTTTTCCATTTCCAGTGCTAGTTACTTTATCCTGATGGTTTTGATAAAGGACACTGGAATATGAGTGGTATCCAATTCAGCCTCTTCATACAGAAACCATAATCAGTTCAGTTTATTAATTTCTAATAAAGACTTGTATTTGGAAGTAGAATTTAGAGAAAGTTAATAGAATTAATGTGTAAATAGGATAATTCCCTTATCTGCTGAGTGCTTTTTCCATACTGCCAAACACTAATTTGATTACTTACTTACAATTCAACATTCAACCTTACAATTCTGTGTCTTAGTTTTTGAGAGTTGCTTAAAACTTTCAAACCAAATTTGTGCACATTCTTAGATTTTTTTAAAAAAGAATTAACTGGATTGAGGCCCTTGTATGTGCATCTTTAAAAAAAAGTGTATATATATGTATTGATTGATTTCAGAAAGGAAGGGAGAGAGTGAGATAGAAGCATCAATGATGAGAGAGAATCATTGATGGGCTGCCTCCTGCACACCCCCCTATTGGAGATTGAGCCCACAACTCGACATGTGCCCTGGACTGGAATCGAACCATGACCTCTTGGTTCATAGGTCGGTTAATGCTCAACCACTGAGCCATGCCAGCCGGGTGTATGTGCATATTTTCTTTCACTATACCCCATGGTAGTGTTTAACAAATGTAAATAAAATCACATAGTAAAGTTGTTAAATGGGAGGGGAATGAAAGCTAACAAATTCAAGGCCCAAGAGGCAGAAAAGACAGTCAACTACTAAAAGTCAAGTCGAGTGAAACTACATAAGGGCCCTTCAGGGATGTCCCACTTCTCTGCCTGGTAGGCCTGGGCTGAGGAGGTAGTGAGCCATTTCAGCTGTGGAAAGGGAGATGCCTAGATGTGAGGGCCAGCCTCAGACAAAACTGAACAGGAGCTGAAATACCTGCCTTAAGCATCTTCAACTCTAAGTTTACCAGCGTACTTGCCCACACCAAGAAAGTGCTCCATGAGTATCTGAATAAAGGCAAATTACTATTCAATTGAAACTGTGGAACTGGAGGTAATCATATTTATGGAGAATTGGGGAATAAACATTCATCCCTGCACTTTAATCACCTCTTTGAATTAAGATGATTAGAAATGCAAAATACATGATAAGAAACAAACTTTTATAAATATATTTTTTTTCCCCTACAAATTGGGAGGGACTTAAGGGAGGCAGGGCCCAGAGGTGGGAAAAGAACTGCAGAAAGAAAGATGGGCCAATGCCACAGGCAGAGTCCTCGAGGGGTGCGCGTCCTCCCAAGGCCCCGGAGCTGGCTCCTCCTGCTGAAACCAGAGCCATGTTGTATGATGCTCGAGAGCCTGGCAGGGGTCTCAGGGCTGTCTCTCCGCTGCTCTGCAATGACAGTCCTGGGAAGCCATCTCTTCACACGCACCCCACCCACCTGGGTTAAGGATACTTCTTATCTGGGAACTATTTTCATTAGGTAGTCTGGTCTATATCTAGGTAAACTGCGAAGGAATGAGCTTTTCTATTTAGGGGTAGGGAAGAGGATCAAAGAGTTAAGTGGTTTTGGGTCATGGACTGCCAAACTCATTGGGGTGCCATGGAGGGGATACCTTTGGATAGCACCCCATCTCCAAAGAGTTGTGGAGACCTTTCAGAAAGACTGGCAGCAGTAGTTGGAAGTGAAGGTAAGCCTTTGAAACAGGGGCCAAATAGAGAGGCCAGACACTCAGGTTGATTCTCCAAGCTTCCTCAAACACAGGGCTGGAGGCAGCGAAGTAAAATGGTGCTGGTTAACTAATGCTAGGGCCTCTGAGATAGGAGCTAGTGGAGATTCGATGAAATGCTGTCTTCATCTTCAGACATGCAAAGTAGGACTTGTGTTCTCTCCACTGTGGAGGTAGCAACAGTGTAGGAAGGTTGACGTACTCAAGGCCGCAGAGGTGCTAGGAGGTGCAGCAGGGATTTGAAGCCGGAGCCAGCGGATTCTAATGCCCAAGACCCTTCTTACCTTTCCATAACGTCTCCACTGGTTCCCGAGGTATGGCAGGTTCGTTGGGATATATTTTTCACACAGGATTGTATGTCTCCTGGAATGTTTCTCCGGTCTGTGGTCTGTGCTGCCTAAATGTCATTAAGTAATGCCACAAAGATGAATGCTTGCCGGCTTCCTTAGGCCAGTATGGACTTGAATCCTAACGCCGCCACTACTTGCCACTAGGTGACCTGGGGCAACTTTTCCAGACGAATCTCCATTCCTGGCTGTAAAATGGAAATAAAATATGTTTACTTCGTAAGATGAATGTATGGATGATATGACTTTCTGTGTCTAGAACATTGAGAATAATGCCTGATTCGTATTAATACGGAGTTGTTTAGCTATTGTTATTCTTATTTTCTGCACACTAAGCTGCACCTCTAACTTTGGAAGCAAAGGGCTCAATCTTATTACCTAAAAAATCAAATTATTACAGTATTTCTCATTAAGGTGGCTGACATATTTTAGGATTAGAATTTCTATTTGTCACATCCTGCCTTGCGCTGGTAGCGTCCGGATCCTGCTCCACGCTCCCCTCCTCCTTTCCTTCCGGGTTAAGATGAAAATATTGAAGTTGATTGTACACTGCCATTGAATTCAAGAACTTTTATAAGAAGTTTATGAGATCAATGTGAATGCTGAAAAGCTTTCAGAGCTGCAATCACAGTATGTCGGGCCTCTCAGCAGACGCTTGTTAGTATAGCACAAATGCTACTATCCTTGCAGAGCTCAGCCTTCTGAGGAGTATTGTACCATGAACACCACTGTCCCGGAAAACGCCAGGGCAGTTAAGAATCACAGACTCTACTGTCCTCCCCAGTGCTCTGTGTCTTTCTTTAGGAGGCCCTGAGACGGTGTATGTAACAGCTGCGGCTGCTTCTCTTTTCTGAGATTTGCATTTGTTCAGCAAGTGGCTTAATCATCCAGTTATTGCTACCCCAGTAGTTGCTACTGAACTTGAATAGCAACTAGGGCATTGTTTATGTTAATATATATGTGTGTGTGTGTGTGTGTATCCATTACAGGATATATAAAATATCATATTCTCTATGATAGATTAGTTAGTGCTGAGAAATACTTTCCCTTGGAATCTAGCTTGATTGGCAAGTTGTGAGCAGCAAACAGGAACATTTAAAATTTGACTTGGGTACTTACTATGTGTGAGGATTGGTTTTGAGCACTTAGAACTGTTAGTTACTTACTCCTCCTACATCACTATGGAGCAGATCCTATACCCATGTTAGGGTCCCTATTTGAAACAGAGGTTAAATCACTTGCCTATGGTCACACAGAAGACTTAGGTTCTAAAGCAGACTGTTTGGCTTCCAGAGTCTAGCCACTACACTGTTGACCATGGGATCTGGTATGTGTCTCACAGGTTGGGTCCTTTAAATTTGTAGCTTTCGCAAAAGAAAAATCACACCTGTTCAAACTCCTTATGATTGTCAAACTCCTTATGATTTGCTGCATGGAGGATTACAACTAGGTCATATGTTTCGCTCTTGTTATTGAAAGATATCAACGCTATATTTTCAATATGGTATTAAACATTTCTGTGTGCAAGCTCTGAGTGCGCTATCAGGCCTGGTGGTGGTCTGGGAAAGGAGCGATGTATTCTCCCATTCCACGGTTCAGCACACTCAGCTCAGCAAGAAGAGCTGCAAATTAAACCTACTATTCTAGCAGGATTTCATTTTTTTTAGTTTTAGGACTTTCACCTGTTATAAATTAAAGTAGTTAAATATCCTTATTTGAGGAGAGTAGCTTGTACCTGTGACGTTTATATGGCTGTCTTCTCATTTCGATAGAAGCGGTAGGCGGAGTGATGGCCACCAGAGATGGTCCCATCTTGGTCTCCAGCTCATGGCAAGGGTGAAGTATAGCGGCAGATGGCATTAGGTTGCTAACCAGAGGATGCTAAGGTCGAGACTTGTGGATTTTCTGGGAGGACCCAATGAAGTCACAAGTGCCCTTGGGAGTGGAAGAGGAAAGCAGAAGGGTCAGAACCAAAGAGTTGGCATCACTAGAAAAACTCAGTCATTGCCGGCTTTGAAGATGGAAGGGGGCCATGAGCCAAGGCTTACAGTCTCTCGAATCTAGAAACTGGAAAAGGCGAGAAAATATTCTCCCCTGGATTCCAGAAAGAATGCAGCCCTCTGTTAGCTCAATGAGGCCTGTTTTGTACTTCTGACCTCCAGAACTGTAAAAAGATAAATTTGTCTTGTTGTAAGCCACTAAGTTTGTAGTCAGTTGTTACAAGAGTAACAGGAAATGAATACAGAGAGTAACTAGGACAGTCTATGTTTTGATTTGTTCCTGATGCCAGCCCTGGGAAAGGGCTGCCTAATCTCATGATGTAGTTTCTAGTCTCTTACCTCTCTTGTCTAGAAAATTCTCAAGACATGGCTTTGTGGGTCTAATGCCCTTCATGACTGACTCATTTGCTTGCATTTTATCCTCATCAAGCCATTATTGGTTAATACCTTATTTTCCCCGTCAATATTCCATAACAGAATGAAGGTGTCTTGGCTATGTACATGATCAAGCACGTAACTTCCTTCACCAGTAATCTCCCAACAATCTTTTAAAATTTTCCCCCCTTTATTGATTAAGGTATTACATATGTGTCCTTATCCCCCCATTGCCCTCCACCCCCCCCCCATGCCCTTACCTCCCTGGTGTCTGTGTCCATTGATTAGGCTTATTTATATGCATGCCTACACGTCCTTTGGTTGATCTCTCTCCCTTACCCCCACCTTCCCCTACCTTCCCTCTGAGGTTTGATGGTCTGACCTATGCTTCTGTGTCTCTGGATCTGTTTTTGTTCATCAGTTTATGTTGTTCATTATATTCCACCAGTGAGTGAGGTCATGTGATATTTATCTTTCTCTGACTGGCTTATTTCGATTAGCATAATGCTTTCCAGTTCCATCCATGCTGTTGCAAGTGGTAAGAGTTCCTTCTTTTTTTCCAGCAATCTTGATGAATTAATAGACTCATGTTTTCTGTTGCATCCTTGTTAGTACAAAGTAGATATCCAGAGCTTATCTCTCCTGGGTGAACTGATAAAATAGTTTCTGAGCTTACAAAGACCCAGCCCAGGAGCAGCTGCTGACCTGCCCTCAGGATGTAACCTTCCTCTAAGAACTCATAGCAGTGGATTTCATACCAAAAAAATGTCCTTAACCACTGGGCAAGCCACTGTTCTCACAAACTTCTCAAGATAGTTGCCTTGGATTTCACAAACGGATTGACTTTTTAAAATACCTGCACTGCACAGTTGGCTAAAACAGAGTCCAAGCCATCCTTAAGTCTTTCTGAAATGGATTAATGCATTCAACACGAGCACTTGCTTTATGCTAGACATTATTTTTGATTCTTGGGATTCAGTCAAGGTTTCTACCTTAATGGAGATTGAGTTGATGTGTTGAGAGAGAAAAGGGTGTTGGAAAGGGAGGTTGAGCAGATAAGTGAGTAAAACCAATAAACACAAGATAAGTGCAGATTTGGACTTCTTTAAAGGAAAGGGTGCTACATCATGAAGTAGAGAGTGGGAACCTGTAACACTGTCAGGAAAGGTTTGTTGGAAGAGGTCAGACTTGCACTAAGATGTAAAGGATAAGTAGACCCAGCAGAGGGAAGAGCATGTGCATCTGCCTGGGGAGGGAAAGTGTGTAGTCCCACAGGGAGAGGGAGGAAGGCCAGTCTGGCTGCAGGGTCTGGGCAGGAGAGGGGTGAGAGAGGAGGTGGCGAGGCAGGCAGGACTGGGTTGCAGACTTTGTGAGGAGTGTGAGTCATTGCAAATGCAATGAGATGGCATTGTGAAGTGATCCAAGGAGGAGAGGGACATGATCTTGAGTTACATTTGTAACATCTAGTTAACTGATGAAAGGGATACAAGGAGAAGCAAGGAGAACAAATATGAAGCTCTTGGCAGCATTCTACACGAGAGGTGATGGGGCCTGGTGGAGAGGGTTGGTGTTGGAGGTGGAGAACAGTGGATGGATTTGAGAGGTTTAGAGATAGAATCAACAAGACTTATGGAGATGGGTTTGGATGGGTGACATGAGAGAATAGGAGAAATCAAGCAGAACTCCTTGTGTTTTGGTGGGTGATGGGATTGTAGGGAATAGAGTTCTGTTTTGGCCAGTGGTTAGTTGAGTTGCCCATTAGTCATCTTAATGGGGGTGGATGTCCAATGGCCAGCAGTGATGGAGAGACCTATATTCAGGGACAAGATCAGGGCCAGAGTTGTGCCAGCACAGCCAGTACATAAGGTTATGGGAAATCTAGAACCACCCGGGCAGGTTTTGTAGGCAGAGTGGAGAGATAGAGATCAGGCCTGGAGGAATAACAGAGTTATAGATCAAGTCGGAGACCATGGAGTAACCAGTGAGTAGGAGGAAGACCAAAGAGCCGTTTACAGATGCCAACATTATCACGTGTTTAAAGCAAGGTGGAGTAATCATTTCTGTTGTAAGATCATGAGGAGTTGAGTAAGATGAGAACACAGTGTCCGTTGGGTTTTGCAATGTGGAGAATTTTTTTGAACGGTGATCTTGTCAGCCATACTAATACTTAGAGGGGTGATTTGCAGCACAAGACAAAGTGACCTCCAGCATCCCCTGTGGGGGACTTTTCCTCACTTCCTTCTCCACTTCTCCTGCATGGGAAGGTGTCCCCTCTTTCTCCCAGAGTCCTTAGGCTTTTCTCTGTCACTGCAATCTATACTGTAATATGATTTTTCTATTGAAATTATGGTGTGTGTGTGTGTGTGTGTGTGTGTGTGTGTGTGTGTGTGTGTGTGTTTTGGTATTTCCTGGCATGATGCAGACATGTTTCTGAATTAATTAGCTGAGTACTCTCAAATACTACTGTTTGGCTTGTATTAGTTACACCTGTGTTGTATCAGGCAGAAGCCGATGAAGAGCCGGTTTTCCTGATTCCCAACTGCTGCTCTCTTGCCTTCCGTAGCCTGGGCCAAAGATCTCAGGGCCAGAGCTGTGCCCCTCCCCCTGTCTTTTACCCCTCCTCCCGCCTTCACCTCTCCAGTTGTCAGTGCTTGATTTGGAAGGTCCGCTCAGCTCTGTTCCTCTCAGACCCCGCCCGTACCTTCTTGGAAGTCACATGGGAAGACTTAAGAAAATCACTTTTGTGTTTCAGAAACTTCATCTCTTCCCACCCCTGCGTTCTTTTGGTGAAGTCACTGCAGTTCATACATTTCACCATTTTCAAAACTTGATTTGCTGCATTGCATACTCAAATATCTTGAAGGCCTTGTAGCCTTAGCAACCTCTAAAGGGTTCTTTTTAGCAAGTTCTCTCCTCCCCCCCCCCCCCCGCCCCATAGTTATTTTCCCAGCAAGGCTGTGTGGAAGTGTGTGTGTTTTTTCCCCTTCTACACTGATACCGCTTTGTTTTCCACTTCATTATCCTCTTGCTGCAACACCTCAATTATACCAAGTTGCTGTGGAGCTATTAAGTGTATTGCTAACAATGTAGCTTACTAGTATTCCTTTAGGTGGAGGAATAGAAGCAAGAGGAGGATTTTAATTTTGTTTTTGTGCAGATGTTTCCTAGTAGCAAAAATAACTAAGTGGTGCTAGAGACTGTGGTGCAGAAATGTCTATATGGGGTCAGCTGATGTTTTTAGAAAGGACTGCTTTTCTTAATTAAAGAAAATATTCACTTAAGCTTCTGGTCCTATTAGAGATTAATTTCATATTTTAATCATATACTATATTTTATATTCTTTGTTTAATAGGGTATTGCCTCATAGGGATAAAATGTTTTGTAGATTTTATCTTTTAAAATTCATTTTTTAAAAGCTTTTTAAAAAAATCTTTACTGTCCTGGCTGGTGTGGTTTAGCTGGTTGAGGATCATCTGGTGCACCTAAATTGCCGATTTGATTCCTGGTAAGGGCACATGCTTGGGTTGCAAGCTTGATTCCCATTGATGTTTCTCTCTCTCCTTCTCCCCCTTCCTCTATTTTCTCCTTCCTCTTTTTCTCCTCCTACTCCCCTCTCTCTAAAATGAATAAAAAAACAAGATCTAACTTACTTTTTTCAAAAGACCACATTTAATAGAGTACTGAGGG
Organism: Antrozous pallidus; assembly: GCA_027563665.1. NCBI lineage: Eukaryota > Metazoa > Chordata > Mammalia > Chiroptera > Vespertilionidae > Antrozous > Antrozous pallidus. The sequence goes on along the minus strand of CM050511.1, from coordinate 46,101,776 downwards.
AATGAGTTATTTTTTATTTTAATTCACATAACTTTTATATATAGACGTGTGGATGTTAGTGAATTATATGTATACACTAGGGGCCCAGTGCATGAAATTCGTGCACTGGGGGTGGGTGGTCCCTCAACCCAACCTGCCCCCTCTCACATACTGGGAGCCCTCAGGGAATGTCCAACTGATGGCTCACCCCCAGCCTGCCCAAGGCCTAAAGCCTCTGGCAAGGCTTTAGGCCTTGGGCACCCAGGCATCACCCTGCTCAGCTCAGCCCCGGCTGCTTGTGACCACCCAGCCCCGGGGGCTGGGCGCTCTCCACCACTTCCGCTCACAGCACCTGGGGGCCAGGCGCTCCCTGCCACAACCACCACCACCACCGCCGCCACCACCACCACCACCACCACCACCGTTTCATCTCCACCCCCAGGGCCCAGCGCTCTTGCCACTTGGCCCCACCCCCACTCCTGATTGGCTGGTAGCATAGCCAATCAGGAGTGAAGGTAAAATTTGCATGTTTCTCTTTTATTATATAGGATATTTATGTAGATATTTCCCCAACTAAACATAGTTTAGAACTTGCCCAATATCTTGATGCTGTAGAAAGACACATAGTTGTTGTTGCAGGCAAGTCAGAATTGTCATCTTTCCCGATCTCCTCATGTTACATTTTCACTAAGATGTGTTTCACTGTGATGATGAAACATTATAAGGCTCCTCCTAAGTGGGCAGAAGCTATTTTCAGGGCAGCAATAAGGTACAAATGTTTGCTGTTTGACTTGAAATAACTCGCCCTATCTCTACTTTGATTTCCCTCTGCTCAGTGTACTTCTCGCCTCTCACTCACATCCGTTTTCCCCTGGCATGTGGATGATGTACATCCTAGATTAGTGTTCCATGGCCTCTTCTCGCAATTAGCAGCTTAGTTACTGACACACCTGAAAGGAGGAACAGCAGCGACCGGGATTAAGAAAGGAAAGATCTTTTAAATTCGTGGACTTCGTGAGTAAAAAAATGTCATTTTGATAGTCAGTCTTACATGTAAAAAATCTGTCATTTTGATATTCAATCTTATATGAAAAAGTATTCTTTCTCCATCCCATTCCCCTTATTGTCAAGGTTGTTACTGTAAAAACTCTAAAAATCCTACTAAAATTTTTATAGTTGATCATATATTTTGGAGAAAATTTTGACAGGTTATGCTCTGGGACCTAGGGGATCTTGAAGTGGTTTTAAATGAAAGTAAGCATTACTGAATTGCTAGGATTGGAGACCATCTCTTGGGGTTAATGGCTAGAAAAGGGTCCCAGCCCACCCTTTAGTACATCAGGAGACAAAGAGTTGGTGAAGAGGAAGGGCTGGGCAACAACCAGCAAGCACCTATTCTGTGCCAGGCTGGGTATACTCTTGTACACAAAAAGACATGGTCCTCCCCTTCATGGAACCCACTGCCCCGTGTGGGAGACAGCCAGTTAAAAAAGGAAACCAGTACAGAACCACAACTTGTGAGCGTGGATTGGATCTGAGAGAGCAAAAGATGGGGGAGAACTATGTTAGTGGTCAGGAAAGGACCACTTTGAGGAAGGAACATTCAACTTGAGAAGAGAAGGGTGAGAAGATGTAGCTGGAATCCAAGCAAAAAATCCATGCTATTGGTGGTATGTCAGATGAGACCAGATTAGGTAATTTGTCTAGGTAATTTAGCCAATTAGTAGCAAATACAAAGTGCATGTGGATTCCTCTTGTCAGTGTTTCTCAACATTTTGTTTTCACTGTTGTCTTTTTAGACAGGTTTTCCTATTCCCTCCCGCTCTGTCCCCACCTCCCATCTATAGTAATAAAAGAGAAATATGCAAGTTGACCGTACTGCCTCGATGCTCATCAGCCAATCAGGAGTGAGTATGCAAATTAACCAAATATGGTGGGTTAATTTGCATGCACAGGCGTGGAGCAGCCAGGCAAGGAGGGACGCCTGCTATGGGGGGAAGGGGGGGCAGAGGGAGCTACAGGAGCGGGCAAGTCTTTGCTTCTGACTGCCTGAGAGGGAAGACTACAGGCTCCCTGGTGGCCAGGAGTGAAGACTTGCAGGCTTCTGCGCAGCTGGGAGTGAAGCCTGGAGAAGGAAGGCCTATTCTTGCACAAATCTTCATGCAATGGGTTTCTAGTAAATTATAATCTCTTTTGGAAGATCACAGACCTTTTTTTTTTTTTTTTTCCAACCTTAGAGCACCAATTTTCACCACTGATAATGCACACTCTACCAGTTTTTATCTGTGGGCCTTGTTTGGAGACAATCAGAAATAGACTTTTGTTGGCTTTAATCTAGTGTCCTTGGATCAACTGGATTTTAAGTTCCTTGAGGCTGAGACCATCCATCTCTAGTAGGGACAACAGTAACAATAGATGGTGCCACTTATATGGCACTTTTTAAAACTTTTTATTGTTCAGTTTATTAATTACATTGTTCCCTTTTTTTTTTTCACCCTATAGTTCCCTTCCACCTGATACCCATCCCACCCTCCGCCCTCCGCCCCCTCCACTGTCCTCTCCCATAGTTGCATGATTTTTGTCCAGTCTCTTGCTGCACTTCCCACATCCCCTTTCTCCCCAAGAGTTGTCAGTCCATTCCCTCTCTATGTCCGTGATTGTGTTACATTCACCAGTATATCCTGTTCATCAGCTTATTAATTCACTTGATTCTTAGATTCATTTGTTGATAGATGTGTATTTGTTGTTCCTAATTTACACTTTTATCTTTTTCTTCTTCCTCTTCTTAAAGAATATCTTTCAGCATTTCATATAATATTGGTTTGGTGGTGATGAACTCCTTTAGCTTTTTCTTATCTGCGAAGCACTTTATCTGGCCTTCAATTCTGAATGATAGCTTTGAGGATAGAGTAATCTTGGTTGTAGATTCTTGCTGTTCATCACTTTGAATATTTCTTGCCACTCCCGTCTGGCCTGCATCGTTTCTGTTGAGAGATCCGCTGACAATCGTATGGGTGCTCCCTTATAGGTAACCAACTGTTTTTCCCTTGCTGCTTTTAATATTCTCTCTTTGTCTTTTGCTCTTGGCATTTTAATTATGATATGCCTTGGTGTGGTCCTCTGAGGGTTCCTATATATTGGGGTTTGGTGCGGTTCTTGGACTCCTAAGTCAATTTCTTTCACCAGGTGTGGGAAGTTTTCGGTCACTATTTCTTCAAATAGGTTTTCATTGTCTTTCTCTCTCTCCTTTTCTGGCACTCCTATAATTTGGATGTTGGTATGCTTGAGGTTGTCCCAGAGGCCCCTTACACTATCTTCAATTTTTTGGATTCTTTTGGTTTCTTGCTTTTTCAGCTGAGTGGATTTTACCTCTTTGTATTTCAAATCTTTAACTTGGTTCTTGGGGTGCTCCAGAGCACTTTTAGGTCTTTGTATAATATTTTTTATTTCAGTTAGTGTATGCTTAATTTCTGGTTGGTCCTTTTTCATATCCTTGAGAGTCTCCTTTATATCCTTGAGGGTTTCATTCATTTCCTTGTAGGACTCATTCATTTCCTTTGTGGTCTTGCTTATTTCCTTATAGGCCTCGACCTTTTGTTGGAGCCTCTTGAGAAGCCCTATAACCATGGTTTTGAATTCCATGTCCAGCCGTTTTTTTTTCCTCCATTTATTTCACATCTGATTTTTTTCCATGTCTCTGCATCGTGGCTGCTTCTCTGAGTTGGTCAATTAGCTTTGTGTGGTAGACTTCCTACTAGGGACAGTGGCTCAGCCTCCCCAGTTACCTGAGGTGGATATGGGTTGCACAGTCTTGCTGAAGTTAAGCTGAGGTTAATCGTTGTTAGCACTTGGAGGGGTTGACCTCCAGGCCAATTGTCTGTGAAGCTCAGCTGTGCTCAGGTTGGATGGGCGGAGTCTCTGGGCCAAGCAGACAGCGTTAGCTCCGCCCTATGGGGCCCCAGGGACTCTGTGCCCAGGGGGCAATGGCTGCCAGCACCTCTGAGAGAGAGCCGCTGTGGAGCTCCACCAGCTGCCAGGGAATTCAGACTCTCCCCGAATGAGTCTGCACGCCCAATGTCTCACCCAGGGTCGTAAAACAAAGCAGTCTGATGGTTTTCCGAATGAGAGAGCAAGTCGCAGAGCGCTCTCTACGCGGTCATGCAGCTGAGCTGTTCACGCGCAAGCTGCCTTCTCCACAAGCCGGGAGACCCCTGCAGCGCCCGAGCTTCAGCATGCCCTCCCACTGTCCGGTTTTTACCCCGTATGATAGTGGGTTCCCTGGACTTCGCCCAGAGCTGGAGAATCAGTCCCGTGGGACGTCTTTGTCTCCCCGTTCGAGAAAACTGGCCGGTTTTCAGCCGCCCGCCCTCTCCGCTGGCGCGCGCTCCAAACCTCTCTCCATGCGAATCTTTCAACGCTATCTGCCGCCACTCCTCCGAGTCACAGTGTCTTCTTTTCACTTTTATTTGTGGAATTTTCACTCGGCCAGCTTTCTGGTGATTCTGTAAGGTGTTTGTTCTTTCATTAAGTTGTAGTATTAAAATTGCTGAGCATGACAGCAAGATAGGTGTTTTACCTAAGCCGCCATCTTGGTTCTCTATGGCACTTTTTTAAATCAGCCATTAGGTTGGGAGGGGATGAAATAAAAGTAAAGCATGGAAAATTCTAAATAGTGTAGTTAGTCTAATTTTATATTTAGAAACTAAGATTACTAGGAAGGTGGAGATTTATCAGTGTCTTTAATCAGTTTAGTGCCATTCCCAGGACTCTCCAGAAAGGACCAGATTCAGGAAGGCAGAGATTGTCAGGAGGAGGAGTTCAGGGCATATTGGACATCCTGAAAGATGTGGCTGTGTGCAAAATTGTAATCTGAGGAAGGTTAATTTGGCAGACTCATCCCATACATTTCTGAGGCGTGATGACAATTGTGACAAGGGATAAAAAGGAAAAATCTGACTAGTAATGGTTTCCTTATTTCCGAAGCAGCACAATATTTATTTGCAAAGATAACTTTGTAGGAACCAAGAAGAAAAGTAAACTAAAGATATAGAATACTAGTAACTTTTAGGAGAAGGAAATTGGGGGGGAGGTGATAAAATGGTTCTTTATCGCTGAGATTATGCTGTCATTAAGGTGGAGATTATATACGTCTAAAGGCCATGGGTTTATTAAGGAAAATTCATGTTATATATTTTAGGTTGGGAAGAATGCAGGATTATACTTGAAGGAAGCTATATTCTGGATCTTTTTCTCTGTATCTCTCTGTGTGTTAATATGTGTGTGAGAGAGAACTAGATGAAGCTAGTTCTGATTATTTGGCAAACAGTGATGGAAACTGGGGTAAAGAGTACTTATCTTAATGAACTGTCTTTTAATTTTCAATTGTGCATCGATGAATTTTAGAAGTAGGCCCAATCTGTCAAACAGACGTATAAATTTTACAGTAATTGCTTCCTTTTATTGTTTCTTCATCGATCATTAGTCACATATCCAGTGGTGTAATGTAACCTACATTTCTCTCTTTCTTTTAATCTTTCTTTTTTGTTGTATTGTTTTTCTTCCTAAGAAATCACTTGCCTTTAGTAGGTAAGCATGGAGCAAAAAAATTACGAAGCAGCAGCCAGAAGGGTAAAATTTATAAAAGTCCTTTCTAAATGGTTTAATAGAAAAGACAAAAATGATGTTAGTCCCTAAATTTCATTTCTGTTCTTTTTTTTTTTTTAAGAGAGGGAGGAAGGGGGTGGGGGAGGGAGGAGAGGAGAGAGAGAGAGAGAGAGAGAGAGAGAGAGAGAGATTGTCTCCCACACTCACCCTACCAGACCAGGATTCGAACCCACAGTCTTTTGGTGCATGGGACAGTGTTCCAACCAACTGAGCCACACTGGCCAGGGCTCGTGTCTGTTCATTTTTTGCCCCATTTGCACAAGCAGTTGAGCCCCTGTCTTACTCTGCCATCATCATTAAGGAAAGGAGGCTAGATTTGTTTTTGTTTTGTTTTAAATGATGTACTTGAAACATTTTAAAAATACTATTTGTAAAACTATCTTAGGGTTGCGTACATATTTACTTTTTTATATAAGTAATTAACTGGGTATTTGTTAATTCTAAGACTCCTTTGATAACTTCCGACATAAAACTGGAAAAGAAGGAAAGATTGACAAAATGCTTTTCAAAGTATATATATATTTTATTGATTTAAGAGAGGAAGGGAGCGAAGGGGGGGGGGAGAAAGAGAGAGAGGGAGGGAGGAAGGGAGAGAGAAACATCAACGATGGGAGAGAATCGTTGATCGGCTGCCTCTTGCATGGCCCCTACTGGGGATCGAGCCCGCAACCCAGGCATGTGCCCTTGACCGGAATCAAACCCGGGACTCCTCAATCCACTGAGCCAAACCGGCTAGGGTGACAAAATGCTTGACCTGGAATCAAACTGTGACTTCCTGGTTCATAGGTCAATGTTCAACCACTAAGCCATACTGGCCAGGTGACAAAATCACTTTTTTTAAATCACTTGTCCTCAAAAATATTTTTTTATTTAAATGAGATTAGATTATATTCTAAAGATAATTTGGGTTGGCTCTTTAAACATAACCATAATTTAATAAATATAGCTCTCTGATGAGCCAGCTTTATTTATAAGCCAAGAGTGTTACTAGTAGTTTCTAAATATCGTGTCTGAAAATGGAAGTTGTGGAAGTAGTGTACTGTAAGTGGTGAATTGCCATGGACACAGTTGTCAGTGAGAAGCAGAATAAGCGGAGGGTGTGACTACAAGGGGGAAACTGGAGGTGGAGCTCTGAGATCTAGTCCTTGGTCCACGTCCTTTCTAAGGCTGCTTTCACAGGAAAACGCTCAAACACCCTGTAGCAGTGGTCGGCAAACCACGGCTCACAAGCCACATGTGGCTCTTTGGCCCCTTGAGTGTGACTCTTCCACAAAATACCACGGCCTGGGTGAATCTATTTTGAAGAAGTGGCATTAAAAGAAGTTTAAGTTTAAAAAATTGGGCTCTCAAAAGAAATTTTAATCGTTTTACTGTTGATATTTGGCTCTGTTGACTAATGAGTTTGCCGACCACTGCCCTATATCCTTTGGGTTAGGACCGAATAATTACATTATTGTGCAGTGGAGTGCTGCATTGCAAAAGGCATTCAGGGTGACCAGCCAGTTTCCACGTGTAATTATGAATTACAGATATAATCCTCAGAAGGCTATTTGAAATTGAGATGTTTTAATTTAAAATCACAGCATGAAAGTTACATGGAACTTTGCAAATGGCGGAAAAATGTCTTTTGTGACCTGGGCCATTGTTTCTGTAGTCAGATTTCTGTCTTATTGGCAGATACATTTCATGTTAGCTTCATCTTCTTAGCTGAGAGTAAGGCTTTTGGTTCCTTGAGGCACGGGCTTGGGAATCTGTCACCGAGGAGCTCAATGAAAGGGAGTTTTTGGCTGTGAGAATACTCTTAAGGGCTGTGGTAAAGATGTAATCTTGGAAGCAAAGCAAATCTTAACGTGTAGTTTCATCAGGGTCCAGTTTTGCAGATGGCACATTGTAGGTTGGTGCTAAGCCCCCATCCTGTACGTGCTTGTGCGGCATGCTGAATACAGCCTTTAATTTCAGCAGGCATAGGGTGTGCCCTGCCATCTGGTATACAAAGCATCGCCTTCATGTCTGCTGAAATGAATATGTACATAGAATTGAAAACCTGTGGGGGCAGTGATGGAACTACAGATCTGAACATGTCACAGCACAAATAGGAGTGCTGCCTTGACCACAGATGGTGTTTTATCAACATTAAGCAGTGCTTAGCATGTTCTCCACATTTAGAAGCCTTAAGAGCTTTTGAATTACAAGGCGAATTTAGCTCAATGGTTGTGCTTGAACAAATTGTTGTGTGTGAGTGTGTGTGTGTGTTTTAATCCTCACCTAGAGAGTGAGGCTATTTTTATTGTTCCATTGATTTTTAGAGTAAGTGGGAGGGGGAGAAGGAGGGAGAGAGAAACATTGATGTGAGAGAGACATTGATTGGTTGCCTCCCACACATGCTGGTGAAGGTTTGGATCAAAACTGAAATCCTCTAGTGCAGTGGTTGGCAAACTCATTAGTCAACGGAGCCAAATATCAACTGTACAGCGATTGAAATTTATTTTGAGAACCAAATTTTTTAAACTTAAACTTCTTTTAATTCCACTTCTTCAAAATAGACTCATCTAGGCCGTAATATTTTGTGAAAGAGCCACACTCAAGGGGCCAAAGAGCAGCATGTGGCTCGCGAGCTGCGGTTTGCCTACACTGCTCTAGTGCATAGGCCGATTCTCTAACCACTGAGCAACACCGGTCAGAGCCATTGTCATTTGTTAAAGGACGTAACTGAGCGCTGTTTTGCCATTAATGTTTGAATGTTACATGACGATACTTGGAGTATTTTCATTTTTTAAAAAAATGATTGTAATCTTAAATATGAATGTGTTTCTAGGTAATTATGAGAAGTAATTTTTATACATTAATAGACCTTATTTTTTGGAGCAGTGTTAGGTTTATAGGAAAATTGAGCAGAAAATGCAGACAGTGATTTTATGCCATTGGCTGTCGTATTTGCATTTCCACCAGAGTTCCTGTTGTTCTACAGCCCCACCGGCATTTGTGGTGTCACTTTTTCAGATTTTGGCCATTGTAATGGGTGTACTGATAGCTCATTGTTCTTTTAATTTGCATTTCCCTGGACATATGATGTCAAGCATGTTTTCATAAGCTTATTTGCCATCTGTATATCTCTGGTGAGCTTCTCAATGTTATGTCTGATAATAGCTGTAGGTTTTTTTGTAGATTTTTTTAAATCAAGTTGAGGCAATCCCCACCTTTTTTCTAGTTTACTAATAGTTTTTGTCATGAATGGATGCTGAATTTTATCAAATGTTTTTTCTCAATCTATTGATATGATCATGTGAGTTTTCTTCCTTAGCCTGCTGATGTCATAGATTACAAAAATGGATTTTCAAGTGTTTAATCAGCCTTGCATATCTGGTATAAATCTCACTTAGTCATGGTGTATATAATTCTTTTCGTACATTGTTGGATTCAGTTTGTTGATATTTTGTTGAGGATTTTTGTATCTGTGTTCATGAGAGCTATTGGTCTGTAGTTTTCTTGTAATTTTTTTTCTGGTTTAATATTAGGGTAAGGCTGGCATGGAGTGAATTAGGAAGTAGTCTCCCTGTTTCTATCTTTTAAAAGAGATTGTAGAGACTGATATAATTTCTTGCTTAAATGTTTAGTAGAATTCACCAGTGAACCCATCTGGGCCTGGTGCTTTCTATTTTGGAAGTGTATTACTAGAGGCCCGGTGCACAGATTCATGCACTGGTGGGGTCCCTTGGCCTGGACTGCCGAGGGATCCTGGACATCCCCTGAGGGGTCCTGGATTGTGAGAGGGCACAGGCCAGGCCAGGGGACCCCATTGGTGTACAATCAGGGCCAGGGAGGGACCAAGAGAGGGCTCTCGGGCATGTCTGGCCCGTCTCGCCCAATCCCAATTGGCCAGATCACAGCCGCAAGCTAACCTATCAGTCGGTGCATCTGCCTACTGATGGTTAGTGCACGTCATAGCGACTGGTCAAACGGTCAGACGTTTAACATGTTAGACTTTTATTATATAGGATTGATTCAATTTCTTTAATAGCTATAGGCCTATTCACATGGTTTGTTTCTTGTGTGAGTTTTGACAGATTGTATCTTTGAAGGAATTGGTCTGTTTCATCTATATTTTCAATTTTGTGGGCATAGAGATGTTCATAGTATTCTTTTATTAGCCTTTTATCATCCATGGGATCTGTAGTGATGTCCTCTCTTTTATTTCTGATATTAATAGCTTGTGTGTTCTCTTTTTTTTTTTCTCTCAGTTAGCTTGCCTATTGATTTTATTGATCTTTTCTAAGAGCCAGCATTTGGTTTTATTGATTTTTCTCTGTTGGTTTCCTGTTTTCAATTTCATTGATTTGTGCTCTAATTTTGTATTATTATTTTTTCTTCTACATACTTTGTATTTAATTTGCTTTTATTTCTTTAGTTTCCTAAGATATATACTTAGATTATTGATTTTAGATTTGCTTTTCTAATATATGCATTCACTGCTATAAATTGCCTTCAAGCACTGCTTTTCCTAAATCCATAAATTTTGATAAGTTGCATTTTCATTTTTTATTTAGTTCAAATTGTTTCTAAAATTCTCTTGAGATTTCTTCATTGATCAATATATTAATTAGGAGTGTGTAATGTCCAGGTATTTTGGACTTTTCTAGCTATCTGATTTCTAGTTTAATTCTGCTGTGGTCTCAGAGGAGACATTGCATGATTTATTTCCATTCTGGTAAATGTATTAAGGTGTGTTTTATGGCTCCAAATGTGGTCTATCCTAGTGAAATTTCTTGTGAGCTTGAGAAGAATGTGTGTTCTGCTGTTTTTGGATGAAGTAGTTTATAGCTGTCAGTTCAGTCCAGTTGATTAATTGTTTTGGTGAGTTCTGTGTCCCTACTGACTTTCTGCTCACTGTGTCTGTGCAAGTGACTGTTTAGCCCTGGCTGAGGAGCTCATTTGGTTAGTGTGGTCCTGGTATGCGAAGGTTATGGGATTGGTCTCCACAGTCAGGGTATACACAAGAATCAGCCAATGAATGATTACATAAGTGAAACAGCAAATTGATGTCTCTTTCTCTCCTTCTCTCACCCTCTCCCATCTAAAAAGTTAATACAATAAAAAAAAAAAAAAGTACCATGAAAAGTGAAACATGAATGTGTATATCCTCACTGGAGGGAAAAACATTTTGTATTTCCTTTATATATTTGTGCCTGTTTGTTTAGAAGTGTGATGGAAAACTAGGATTATTTTCAATCTGTAAAACCTTCTCCAGGGATGAATAAGAATTCTACCTTAATTTCCCCTATAGCAAGCTTTAGACACTTTAGGACGTTGGGGGAGGACCTCAGGGTTCTTTTTCCATGTGCTGCTAAAGCTCACCCTTCTCTTAAAGGTGCCATCTTTTGAGATCTTGGTGGTATGGTAGCTATCCAAGGCCTGTGGGTTGTACTCTGAATGCAAGAGAGTAGTATGGTTATTAACAATGGCATTCATAATGCTTACTTCTTAAACTGTTCCTGAGGCACAGCCTCTGATTACACATGGCTTAAAAGCTCAGAATGAAAGCACAAGCACGTGGCTGCCTGTTCATTTGATCACCATCATCATTTATTTTGTGATGGTTCATTAGACCCTGAAAGATGCCTTGGGCTCCACCAGCAGGAGCTCTGGTTTGAGTCTTGCTGCTCCCGTCTGACCCCCGTCCCTGAAATGTGTTCATCATTGCAAGCCTTTGGGTGCTTTGCTTCATCTTTGTTTTGCTCAAGGTTCAGTTGCACAAACTTCTAGTGTGCTCTCATTTCACTTCCTTCTTTCTTCTTCCTCTTTTCCAGTTATTCTTGGTACTTTAATGTTCCTTTATTTGGACATCAAATAGCTCTTGGGAATCCTGAAAGTTAACTTTCTTGATTCTCATTTTGCTCTCTAAACATGATCCTTCCTCCAACGCTTAAAAGAAGACTTCAATTAAAAGTTGCTGCTTTGTGATATAGAGAGTTATGCAAATAAGCCGGTAGGTAATTTGTTTGAGGTTGCTTAGAAGGAACATTGGAAACCTGTTTGGTGAGGGTGTCTGATGTGGGTAATAACGAACAAGGTAAACCAAATAAAGTTTTTATAATTAAGTACAGATTATTCCTTTTCTAAAACAAGTTTCTTAATAGTGGAAGCAAACTGCTGAATAACTAGTGAGGAAGCTCAAGTAAACAGCCTTTTAGAAATCTTAAGACAATGAAAGATTAGGAGAGAAAAAATAAAAAATTGAGGAAATAGATGACAGAACCCAGAGACCTGAATGGCTGGGAATCTACAAGAGACTTCTAAGCAAGAGCTGAAGTGTTAGCATAAGTTTAGCTCTAGCTCAATTGCTCAGGTATAAAGCTAGTCTGCTCATTCTGTTAACCTACTCTGGTGTGTACACTGCAGGGTCCTTGAAGTTTTCCAATACTTACGTATATTCTGAAGAGTTACCCTGTTTCTTACCAAATATCCCCTCTTCCTGACCGGAGGTGAACTCTCTCTGGAAGCCCTATTTCTAATATTCTCCACCTCCCAAATTTGTTTCCATCTTAATTCATATTTATCCATGTCTAGTTTCATTTTTATTTTCAAAGAGAGAATTTTATTTGAGAAAGCGTAATAATCATAGTAAATGTTACGAACTATGTTAATTTTACAAACTATGTAATTATGCTGTTTTTACCCTGAGAGGCTAACCTTTCAGCTACATCACCACACATGGCATCTTGCTAAAAAGACAACTTTTAAGTTTTCAGGACAGAGTATTTTTATTTGCTCGCCCCACACATAGTGACCAAAGTGAAAAATGAGGTTTACTATTTTTATCCTTAGTACATAATGATATTAAATAGACTGTGTACTTACTGCAATAAGTTTTTTTTAGGACTGTTAACATGGTAGTTGATACTTGAAAATTTGTGTTGGGAGTTCTCAACTCATCTTTTCTCTTTTACTTATTAGTGATAACAATTACTCATGTTCATTTTAGAAAATTTTAAACCTGGATAAACAAAAGGAAAATTTAAGTCATCTATGTATCTATCACCTGTTAACATTTTCATTTTACATTATCTTTCCAGCATGTTTATGCTTACACATACAGCTTTAAAACACATACACACACACAAAAACAGACCAAACAGCCCCTGGCCAGTGTTGCTCAATGGTTGAGGTCGACCTATAAACCAGGAGGTCATGGTTCAATTTCTGGTCAGGGCACATGCTGGGGTTGCAGGCTCAATCCCCAGTGCGGGGTGTGCAGGAGGCAGCAGATCAGTGATTCTCTGTCATCATTGATGTTTCTCTCTCTCTCTCCCTCCTCTTTTCTCTCTGAAATCAGTAAAAATATATTTTAAAACATTAAAAAACAGAATAAATAGGATCATACATATATTATTTTGTACATCTGATTATCTCATCAACTTGTCCCTATGGCTAGACAGGGTAAAGAAGTAGTTTCATATTCCATTGTATCCATCCACCACCATTTATTTAAGCAGTCCCCTGTTGGACACTTTGTCATTTCCAGTTTTTCACTGTTATTAACAGTGTCAGAGGCTCAAGGTTAGTGTTTGTTCACATTTTTAGTGTACTTATGAAATACTAGAAATGTATTTTACAGTAGTCCTGGAGAGCAACTTGATGACTTTTGGGGCTTCCAATTTAATATGCAAAACATAATATCCCCCATTTTTTATTTGTTTTTCTTTGTTCACCAGCAAGAGTAAATACTTTCGCACTTTCAGTGTGAGGGTATAAAGGGGTTATTTCCTTCTGTTGCAGAAGGTCTGAAAGCATTTCATTAAGTTAAATAATTATTTAAGTTTTACTGTTATGGTAGTATATGTCCTTCATGCCACTCTAAGGAGTTTTAGGAGTCAGGGCATAGCAACTTTGTGTCGAGAAAGAAAGAATTAGATCGGCAGTTGTTTCTTCATGGAAGGCCCATCAGAAAAATTGTAGAAAGCAGAGATTGCCAGAGGCAGGCCATTTTAATCTGTTGTTCCATCTTACTCTCTGGGCTTAAAAAAAAAAAATCCTATTTCTAGGATGTTTTGAATGCGACCTGTATTACGCAGAGGAAAGTACAGAGTGAACTTTCAAGATATTTTAAATTTAAAAGTCTATAACTAGAAAACACTTTTTGAGTTCTCATGATACTATTTTATCCTGAAATCATGCATCTAAATTAGTGGGGCATTCCTCCCACTCCATTTTCTCCCTCCTCCTCTCTCAGATCTGCTTCTGAAAACCTTCAAGGCATTCATGGGTTTTGTAGTGTGAAAGCCATTCCCCTTCCCCCTCCTTGGTAAGATCACTTCAGTGTCAATCTCCTCCTTGCTAGGAGCTTACCTGGGACTTCTCAGGAGGACAGCTGGCTGTCTTGAAAAGAGGAAGCCAGCGCACAGGCAGCTGTGTGCTAGGAAGACAGCAGAAACCCCGGGGGGGGGGGGGGGGGGGTGTGGCCGCTTCCCTCTTGGAGTTTGCAGTCTGACAGAAGAGAGACTGGTTAAGCTTTACCAATACTTGATTAGATAATGACAAGTGGCAAACTGTGATGATGGAGAAAACGTGTGGAACCACGTGAAGCTGATGAAGGGGCTCTCCTCCAGCGGGAGAGAATCGAGAGAGTGTCTTCTCTTAGGAGGTGATGTTTGCCCCGGTGCTGGGCTCATCTTACTGCACCTCTCACTCTCCTTCCTTGCGGAGAGCTGCAGGCAGGAACCTGTGCACCGCGCGTGAAGATACCTATTTCTTCTTTCTTTGGCAGCTCGAACAATACCCCGCAAGTATCAAAATGAAAATAACGTTGCTACAGTTGATTAACAACTTTAAGGTGAATGCTATTTCAGCTGAAGAAAAATTATTTTACAAATTAGCCTTAAGTGCAGCACACTTTGGCTGAGGGCGCGGAAAAGGTGGACACGTCGCTGGGACATCAGCTCATCCGCAGCGGTGCGGCCCAGGCGCCAACGTTCAGCTGCATGGTGCCTTCCCCGTGCAGTCCGAGAACGTCCGAAGGAACGAAAGTCCCTTTTTAGCTAAGATTTGTTCTCTAATAACTAGCCTTTTAAAAAAAAAATCATCTTGTTTTCCAACTTACAGCAGAATGTGCCTTAACCACAATAGTTTGCGTAATTTGGAAGCTCCACGTTTAACTGTTGGGTAGAACCTGAGGTAACTATGACAAATGGGAATATTTTTCTGAGCTGTTTTTTCCCCCTGAGATGATTTAAGGCTGTTCCTTCGCCAGACAGTGACTCTTAAGTTCTTTAGACTTAAACACATCCTTGTGGGGGGAAATCCCTTTCCATTGCATCCGGTTTGCTTGGTACGTGGCTGTACTTTTGTCACTTCCTGACCTCAGAGAACCTGTCCCACCAATTCGGAACTGCCTCTCCTCAGCCTGTTGGAAGCAGGGCTGGGAAAGGGAAGTGAGGGCCGGGTTTCTGCAGCCTTTGTTTCCCTGTCATTAGAGCTGCTTATGTGTATCCCATTGCCTTGGCTTCCCAAAGAAACTCTAGAAACTTAGCTTTGGAATTTATTGAGGGGGACGATGAATTATCATGTCATGTCTTATGGGAGTCTACCTTGTCTGTGCTTTGTTCACTGTCTCTTGTGTACAGACCTGAAGGGACCATATTAGAGCTATGTGAAGAAAAGCTTGTTCTCCCTGCTTCCTCCCAACATGCACAGGGATGGACATGTACACACTCTTTCTCAGAGTCGGGAAAAAGGAGTTGAGAGCCAAAGAGTCCTTTTGTAAGACTTAACGAGTACACTCTGTTACCCCCGGTCTGGCCTCTGTTCTAGTCAGCTAACACACATGGATAATGCATACTGTATGCCAGGTGTTGTTTCTAAGCCTTTTATAAGTACTAACTCCTTCAGGGCTCTCAAAGACCCCCTGAAGTTAGTGCTGTTGTTATCCCTATGTATAGATGGGGAAACCGAGGCACAGGGTATTGTGCCTGAGTCCCCCAGGAGCTGCGTGTGATGCTGGGTTTCAGAATCCTTGCTCCCAGCCCCTGAGCTTTGCTGGCCCAGCAGGGATTCCATCCCAGGAGAAGGTGGGGCGGTCTCCAGTCACAGAAATACCAGCCCTCTCCCAGGCCATCTGTGGTCAGGAACCCCTGGCCTCTACTTCTGGCTTTCTGACTCTGCATTGTTCTCACGGTCGTATTTCGTAAGTTACATGATTTACTTTATTCTTTTCTGAAGTTATGCATGGTACATATACTTAAAATTAATATAAATCACGAATGTTTCTGACACTTAAAAAAATGGGTCCTTTTAAAACATGACACAACATTAGAATGTATACAAAAAGAATCCTTGGACTAGTAAGCACACATTTGCATTCTATCACGCACCCCCTTTTTTATTCTTAAAAAAAAAACCTTTAAATATGTTTTTATTGATTTCAGAGAGGAGGGGAGAGGAAGAGAGAGAGAGAGAAGCATCAGTGGTGAGAGAGAATCATTAATCAGCCACCTCCTGCACTCCCCCTACTGGGGATTGAGCCTGCAACCGGGCATGTGCCCGGCGTGGGAACCCAAACCAGCGACCTCTTTGTTCATGGGTCTACGCTCAACCATTGAGCCGCACCAGCGAGGCGAGGGCACACATTTTAAATATGACTAGATGAAAGTCACATTTAGCCATGCAATTGAATAAAATCTGTGAGCTGACAACACTATCGGTGTAATTAAAACCATGCCATAAATAATTATAATCACCCACAGACTTAAGTTATGTGGCCCAAGAGCTGCTGCTTTTTTATCTGGATTGTGCTTCCTATCCAAGGAACAAAATGTTGCTGTTTTATGAGCTACTTTAACTTCAGCTTCTCCCAGTTTGACGCTCTGGGCTTGTTTCTATATATGGCTTCGTGTGCAGGTATCCAGAAAGCATGGGCCCTTGGGAATGTATCTCTTTGAGAAATCTCTTTGTTAGTCCAGTTGTTACTCATCAGGTATTTCCCTAAGTCAGTGATTTTCAAGCTTTTGCTTCTCCTGACACACATTATTGGCATTCTGTGGTGCTTACACAAAAATATTGTGTAAGCACCTTCAATATTAAGGGCCACATGACCCCTTTGGTTCATTTACTACCTGACTGAATATGCACTATTTTTCCCTCATAGAATTTCAGTGCTTTAGCAATGTCTTAATTGTAGGGAACCTCTGAAGGGTTTAAAGTAGGAGAGTAGAGTTTTAGAAAGACTGATGTGGAAATTTGGGGGTGGGGTAAGGAAGAGATGGCTTTAATCCAGGGGAAACATGGCAGTGGCTGGGAGCAAGGTCAGGTTCGTGGGGATGGGAGAGAGAGGGGAGTAAGTGGCTGGAGGAACGTTCCCAGTGAAATGAGAAAAACATCCTCCAAGGCGGGCGGTCCTTCCAGAGGGCTAGACACATCCCGCTGAGAGTGCTGTCCGGTGTGTGAAATGGGAGACCAAGCTGCTTACCTCTGGTGGTGGGCCTTACTGGCACATGGCATTTCTGATCAGAGAGGGTGATTCAGTGGCTTTAGAGAGTTGTGTAACCATCACTACCACTAGTTTTAGAACATAGGCATCCCCCCCCCAAAAGAAACCCATTACCGTTCACTCCCTGTTTCCTGCTATACCCCGGCCCCTGGCAGCCAGTAATCTGCTCTCTGTTTCTGTGGATTTCCGTACTCGGCACCTTTCACATAAGTGTGATCTTTTGAAACTGGCTTTTTTCATTTAGCGTAATGTTGCCAGGGTTCACCTACATTGAAGCAGATATCGCTCCTTCATTCCTTTTTATGGCCAAATCGTTTCCTTGGTGAGGCGAACCACATTTTGTTTATCCACTCATCAGCTGGTGCACACTTGGATTGCTTCCACTTCTTGGCTGTTGGGAATGATGCTCCAGTGAACATTTCGTACAGGTTTCTGTGTGGACAACCTCTCATTTTCCACGGGTATATTTCGAAGAGTGACACGTTCATCCTCGAGTCTCTTGCAGCAGTTGGATATTTTTGGTGAAAGTGGTATCTCAATAGGAAATCAGTTTCTGATTGCAGATAGTTATCTATCCTAGGATTGTTAAACACAGATTTTAACAAAATTTGTAAGGTGGTTAAAAGATACATAGATCAACTATCAGTTGTGTGTGTGTGTGTGTGTGTGTGTTGATCTCAGACTGTGCTCTTAGAATATTCATATTGTGGTTCTAGGAACTGTAGATCTGGACTTTGGCAGCATATGTTTACTTCACCCACAAGCCAGATTTTAGTTACTTAAAATCCGTTAAAAGAGGAGAGGGAGCGATGAATAGACAAGAGCATGTAGGATTTTTAGGACAGTGAAACTGCTCGGTATGATGCCATAATGACAGGTACATGTCATTGTAAATTTACCCAACCTGATAGGAAGTACACACCAAGAGTGAGCTCTAATGCATAGTAAGCTGTGTGATCCTGGGTAGTAATGCTGTGTCCGTGTAGGTTCCTCAATATAATAAATATACCACTCTGTGGGGGATGTTGATAATGGAGGGGGCTGTGCATGTGTGGGGGCAGGGGAACTATGAGAAATCTCTGTGCTTTCTGCTCAGTGTTGCTATGGATCTGAAATGGTTCTAAAAAATAAAGTCTACTTTAAGAATCCACTAAAAGATCACAGCAGCTGTATGCATTTCTAAGGGAATCTTCCACCATTTGGTTTGAAGGTGACAGACTACCTATACAGGTAGTCTCCTGTCTGCCCTGTATGCGGCTGGTCCCTCTGCCTCTGTGCAAAGCCCTGGGTAGCTTGGCCTCTGCCCTGTGCCTTTATTTCTCGATCATATTGCCTTTCTATTCTTTTACACCTACCTGGCTCACTCTTGCTCAGGGCCTTTGAACCAGCTCCTCCTTAGCCTGGAGTGCTGTTCTTCCATGGACAAACCCCCCCCCCCCCCCCCCAATTATTATCCTCTTAAGTAACATTCCCTCAGAGAGATCCCTTGACTGCTTGCTTCTAAATCAGCCACATCAGCCCTGGTCTTATTTGACTGACTTCTCTAGGTAACCTTTACCACAATCTTCTTGTTTATCTGCTGGTTTGTTCCCATGTTAGAAGGTGAGCATTGTGAGGGAAGATTGTTTAACCTCTCACTTTTTCCATCTCACAGAGCTACTCCTCTGCCCTACACCACTCTTCAAAGAAAGGGTCTGCTGCGAGACGGAGTGTCACCTGCTGTGAGGACCAGGGTGGGATTCTCTTGGCGCCATCTGCAAACAGTAGGTTTGGGCTTCCTGGCCCTATATCACACATGTAACCATACATACAATTTGAATCAGTGGAAAGTTGGCTACCTCCCATTTGTCCTGCAACTTCTCTGCTAGCTTCTGTTTTCCAGTTAAGACATTTCTTTCATAAATGCCTTATCAATGAGAATTTCTATTTTATTCTCAGGAGAGGCTTAGATTTCAAGCTTTCTTGAGTGCTTGAAATCAGGGACATGGATGCTTCCTTTCTCATTGGATTGTTTTCCTAAATGCTAGCAAGAGAAATAGACGTAACACCAAAATGTTGTGACCTCTTCCCATTACTCCCAAGAGAATTCTTTTACATCTGCCTGCCTCGTTCTTGCTCAGGACCTTTGAAACAGCTCCTCCTTAGCCTGGAATGCAGTTCTTCCATGGACACCCCCCCATGCCCACCCCCATTATTATCCTCTTAAGTAACGTTCCCTCAGAGAGACATCTTTTTTTTTTTTTTTAACATCTTAAATGTTTAATCCTTTCTTTACAGGTTACCTAAGACCACTTTTGATTAAGAAAACTGTAGGAAGTTAGTAACTGCCACAAGCAAACGCCAGGTGGTGGCCGGTGTCAGTTTTCCACAGAGTCCTGCTGTGCGGGGTATGTGAATACACTGCTCGGGGTCTCTGCTCACACTCGCTGGAATCAATCGTGGCAGATTTCAGTCCACAGGTCGCTTTTCCCCATGTTTCTTTGTAAACTCTTCAGCATTCTTACAGAATTTTTAACGGACCTTAGAGTATTCTTCAGCTAGGTCAGCCCGAAGCGGGTGCTCAGGCTGGGGGTCATCCACCAGTGCTATGAGAGACTGGATTACTTGGTCGGTTTTCCTTGCTGGCTTCCAGTTTTCAGCACTAATTACTGGCAGAAAGACCTGTCCCTTTTCATCGATGTTGGGGTGATCTTTGTTTTAAATGTGATCTTCGGTGGTTTGAATGGGTATTCTGCTGGAAAGTTGATTTCGATTCTGAAGGCCCCCTTATCATAGGGAGGGTTGTCATGAACAATAAATAGCCCTTGCCAAGTCCATACATTAGCTGCATCAACCTGGATGTTACGGAAGTTTTTCATTCCACATTTGCGGATTTCTTCAAGCTCCTTCGTCAGCCTCCTGCTTCAGAGAGACATCTTGACTCAGTAACTGCCTCAGCTGTGCATTAAGAAAAGGTTGTCGTGCTTGGCCATGTGGCTCAGTAGTTGAGCATCAACCTATGAACGAAGAGGTCATGGTTTGATTCCCGGTCAGGACATATGCCCCAGTTTCAGGCTTGATTCCCAGTATGGGGGGTGCAGGAGGCAGCCGATCAGTGATTCTCATCATTGATGTTTCCATTTCTCCCTCCCTCTCCCTTACTCTCTGAAATCAGTAAAAATTTATTTAAAAAAAAAATAAAGAAAAGTTTGTGGTACTAAAAATCTTCAAAGAAGCATCAGTCAGCTCTGCACCTATTCAGCAACTTTACTGCAATTATTACTAGCAAAATTATTCTACTTTATAGTTATTTAAACTAAGGTTAAAACAGAGTGGTAATTGCATCCATTCTATGTCCATTAAGGAGGAAGGAGGTTTTCTCTTTTGTGATTGACATTTGCAACTCAATTCACTGTCAATACCAATGTGGATTTAATTTCAACGATAATTTTATTCTTGAAAATAAAAATAACAGTTGCATTTTTAACGCAAAATATTTTCTCTCCTCTACATATACTAGTATAAACCCCTTATGACTGGGGCTCATTTGAGTCTTATGATCGCCATTCATTTTCATCATTACTAATTAGTGTGGTGAAAAGACTTCAGTGCTAAGATGAACCCCAGGGACTTATAATCCCAAGTTAATGAAAAAGAAATTTTTATGAACATTTAAGAGTCACTGTTCAGCACAACATTCTATAGGCTTATTTTTCTTCTGTAAAATTCAAAATAATTCTAGGACTGTTGCTGGGATTTGAATCCCTATATCAGGCCCATACTAGGAATGACAAGCGTTTCTAAATGTTTGACCCCAATGATATTTCTCCTTTTGTCTGGTAGTGTCTGTTCCATTGAAGTTGGGCAAATAAAATAATTCATTTTAACTATAGATACGTACTGAACAATTTCTGTGCCGGGCACTTTTTTCAGAGTTGAGAACAAGGCAGTGAACAGAACAAACTCCCTGCTTTCATGGAGCTCTAAGGAAGCTCCCCAATGTCCTCAGCAGACATATGAGAGAAGGGAGGTGCAGAGAACTTGGCTCACTCCCATTGTCTTGGGGAACCCCCTTCAAGATGGCAGCCAGACACAAGATGAAAAGATTATTAGAACCTGATTTGGAAAACAAGATAAATGCAAACTTATGCTCTAGATTAATCATTGCAAAAATATAGAAGCCAATTAAAACAAAAAATAAAAAGATGCCAGGTTGGGCTTGGGAAAGAAAGAGGAATTACTTGTCAAGTATACTATTTTAATACATTTTTTCAGGTTTGCAGATTCTGCCTCTACCTTCCCGTCCCAGCTCCCTTTATCAGTGTCTAATGCACCCTGCCAATTCCTCCATGCACAGACAAGCAGAATGGGACTAGGAATTCATACTGGCCTTCTTCATAAAGTAAAAGATAACAAACCATACCTCTTTGCAATATATGTCTTCCTTCTAGAGTATGTAGGAGTGTTTATCATTAGTACTAAGAGAGCTTCCTCATTCTTTTTTTGTTTTTCCTGAGTTACAGAGTAGTCTATTGTATGGATGTACCCTAACTTAAATAGTGACCTATTGATAGGCATTTGGGTTGTGGTCAATCTTAAACAATGCTGCAGTAAAGAACTTTGCACATAGGTTATTCTGCATGTATGCAATGATATATGCAAATTTTAAAGTAGAATCATGAGTCATAAAGTTTGTGTATACTTTTAAAAAATATATATTTTATTGATTTTTTTACAGAGTGAAAGGGAGAGGGATAGAAAGCCAGAAATATCAATGAGAGAGAAACATCGATCAGCTGCCTCTTGCACACCCGCTACTGGGGATGTGCCTGCAGTCAAGGTACATGCCCTTGACTGGAATCGAACCTGGGACCCTTCAGTCTGCAGTCAGACGCTCTATCCACTGAGCCAAACCAGTCTCGGCTGTGTATACTTTTTGATAGATGTTATCAAATTGCCTCCCAGAGGGGGTTTTTCTTAGTCTCAGCACTGATAGGAACATGTAAGAGGAACCTTCCAGGGTCTGGATTTTTGCCAGTCCAGTAGGTTAAATGGTGTCTCAGGAGTTTTAATATAGGAATATTGTTTGTTGGAATTTTCAGGGGTCCTTCTTTTTTTAAAGAAGAAAATGCACATAAAACTAAACAGGACTAGAATTTGACTGTTTTTGTTGTAGAGGTGGACTACTAAAGGCCAACTTACATCTTCTATTATGTAATTTAAAATAATGCTTGTTCATGTTAAAAATGCTCCATTTTAAATTCTGAGAACACAGGATAAAAATGCTTCTCAGGCTCGTGATATACCTAGGTGACCTGCCAGGAGAAAGTCCTTTCTCCTGTAGTTTGATCCTATATTCTATAGAGAATTGAAATAGGACAGTGTACAAAATGAGGTGTCACAGCGGGCCTGACACTGCTGTCCTTAGTTAGGCCTGCTTGTAAGGCTGGCCCTTGGCTGGCATCTGGGAATTTAGATTTAAGGATGGTTTCCACTGTAATGTCTCTGTGCCTGAAATGTGTGTGCAGACAATAACATGTATGTTGAATATCTGCTTGCCTTCTGGGAGGAGTTGGGATAAATGCCTGGCAGGTGCCTATGTGGCCAGCCCAATAAAAACCCCAGGCACTGAGTCACTAATGAGCGTCCCTGGCAGGTAGCATTTCACAGATGTTGTCACAGCTGTTTGGGAATTGAGTGGGAACTGAGTCTGACCTATGTGATTCCCCTGGGAAAAGGCCCTTGGAAGCTCGTGTCTGGTCTTCTCCGGACTTTGCTCCATGTGCCTTTTTCCTTTGCTGATGTTGCTTTGTGTCCTTTCGCTATAACCAATAGCCATGAATGCAACCCAGTGCTGGTCCTCTGAGTCTTCAGTCCTAGAGGTCCTGAACTGGAAGTAGTCTTGGGAACCCTGACATAGTCAGCATTGCAAAGATTTAATATTCTGTCTGTCTGCAGTGTTAGTGGTGAGTGACACAAAAAATTTAAGCATGCAATTAACTGACCTTTGGCATTATATCTTGACTTGCAGTCTGTGTTCTATTGTAAAGTGTGTAACCCCTCAGGTTTCTGAGCAGTGATTTAGCATTTACATCTACAAATGGAGGCAATAAGAAGGTGGCCGGGTATTGAAGGGTTTTATGTTTAGTGGCAAGTCCACAGCTGGTCCTTTGATCCTCCCAACGTTCATATTCAGGCTTAAAAGTTTCTTGCTTTAATTTTCTATAATCTGATGATTGGATAAATGCATTTACTCAAATTCCTTTGGATTTGCAGCCACAGGATTTTAGTTAGGCAGTCTGATTTCTAATTCTGCTCTGTTTCTAAAACTTACCTGCAAATAAATAATCCTAGATACTTCATTCAGGACAGCAGATATTTCTGTATAAACTAGTGTCCCAGTACACAGATTTGTGCACATTGAAATGAAATTAATTAGAAGAAATATTTTAATATTGCTATTAACCCTTTCTGTATAATGGAAGTGTCAACCAAATTCATAATTGACAATGACAGATCGAGACATACATTTGCGATTGGCACGAGTGAGAGCTTTATATATATCATGCATGCGCATGTCAACTTAGCCTTTTCTACATACAGAATAAACTGCTTAATTAGACCTGCTTTCTGATTTAACCAAACTTTTTCCGGACCAGTGAAGCACCCCAACTTCTCATTCAGGTAATGTCAGTAACATGGCAATAAATATCAACATGAAGCAGATTATTATTGTAGATCACACAGGGAGAACAAAGGGTAAAATATTTAACTGCAGCAGTGTTTGACTATATTTTGCACAGTGAGAAAACCTGAAGTCATTTTCAAGGTCCACCATTTCTTTCTTTTCCGTCGGGTCAAGTTTCTAAACTTTCTAAATCTCCATTTTCTGTCTAATGAAAAGAAAACAGGATTCCATCGAGTCTCCTCCATCTGCCTACTCTATGACTTCTGTGAGGATCAAATGAGATGAGGCAGGGAAAAATACTTCACAGACATTTGGTTAAAGTATGAAATGTTCCACCTGGCTATAAACCAAGTAGTGTTCCTGGACTGAAGAAACTGCAAGGAGGCTAGTTGCTAGGGAGAGGAAGCTGGGCATAGCAATGTGATGTTATTACCCAGACAGATACTTAGCTTATTAGCCTTTTATCCTATCTAATGAAAGAGTATTATGCAAATCGACTGTCACTCCAAGATACAAGATGGCTGGCCCCATGTGGTCAAAGATGGCTGCCCCCTTGTGAACACAAGATGGCTTCCACAAGATGGCTAGCAGGGGAGGGCAGTTGTGGGCAGTTAGGGGTGACTGGACCAGCCAAGGAGGGCAATTGGGGGAGAGCAGATCAACAGGGAAAGGCAGTTGAGGGGGGCAGGCCTGCAGGGGAGGGCATTTGGGGTGGGGGGAGAACAGGCATGCAGGGGAGGGCAGTTAGGCATCAATCTGGCTGGCAGGGAGTGGTTAGGGGGTGATCAGGCTGGCAGGCAGAAGCAGTTAGGGGCAATCAGGCAGAGCAGGCAAGCGTTTGGAGCCAGCAGTCATGGATTGTGAGAGGTATGTCCAACTGCCCATTTAGGCCCGATCCCACCAGGCAGTCAGACATCCCTCAAGGGGTCCCAGATTGGAGAAGGGTGCAGGCTGGGCTGAGGGACACCTGCCCCGCACACGAATTTCTAGTATATAGAGATAGGACATAAGGCCCAAAGATTTTGAAACAGTTTTACTTTGTATAATTGTGTATTAACACCTCATTTAAAATTTGTAAATAGTCAAATAGAAAACTGACAAACATGTTAAACATAAAGATTTATTCATTTAAGCTGCTTTCCCTAAAGAAATTAGATGGCATCTAAAAAGAAGCATGTCTATTAGGTGGTTTAAAATGTTTGTTGAGGTCCAGAGCACTGATTCTTCATGCTTACAGGTTTTTCCTTGTGTTACAACTATTTCCCCAACTAGACTTCAAGCTCTGAGAAGGCAGGGAGGTTTGTCCGGTTCACCTGGCCATAGCAGATGTTCAGATACTGAAATGAAGGTTAAATAAGATTTCAAAAGATGAGACAGAATTCCTGGAAATTTAGCTCTCAGAGTACAGGAATGCAAGGGACTGTGCTGGCTACCACAGAGGAGGCTTTACTCCTATATAAATGCCAGAAAGCTTTAATAGAGCATGGGAACAAATATTCTTTTGTTACTGACACTTGAATTACCCAGGTAGCCAGCAACAGATTCATGAACTTCATAACTAAGCTTTCTGCTGGCAATTTCATTTCCCAAGATTAAACTCTATTTTGAAAATCTGAAAAACAAAGTTTTCTATCCCCAGTTACATGCACAAGCCCAAACATTTCACAGGATTGAATGAAGCAGATCCACTTATCAGCCAAGAACCCCAAATTGGGAGAACCATCTTTAGACACCGTGAAAGACTTTAAAATATTTTGGAGAACAATTGATCCCCATATTACTTGCCAATACTAATGGTAACCAACAATAAACCAGTTCTAAACAATCAGAATACCTGTTTCTTGAAGCTGTTATAGAACTTGGTAGATTTCAGGATTTTTTTCATTTTTATTTTTTATTGATTTCAGAGAGGAATGGAGAGGGAGAAAGAGATAGAGAAATCAATGATGAGAGAGAATCATTGATTGGCTGCCCCTTGCACACTCCCTACTGGGGATGGAGCCCACAACCCAGGCATATCTGATGGAGACTCAGATATGTTGCCTGCTGACTCAGTGGGGAAAGGGCTGAGCAAAGGAACAATGGCCTGAGCCAGCACTTGGTCAGTGAGAAAGCTGCCCCTCCAGCCTTTGCCCTGATGCCAGACAATTCAGCTCCTTTTCATATGTCCCTGGAGTCTTTCAAGCTGCTGCCCCACTGCCAGAGCTCAGAGGGAATCAGTCTCTCAGTGAGCTATGGGCCCTTTAAAAGGAATGCCTGGGACTCCATCAGTCCTTTGTCTCATTAAACCACAACCTTCATTGGGGACTTCTCTCCCTGGCACTGAAACTCTGGGCTGAAGATCCCGGTATGGGCCTGGGAGTCCTTGCTCCTTTGCGGACCTCTGTAGCCCCCCTCCTGATTTTTAACCACCACACGCTGGTGTGAGACTAGCTTTATCCCTGTCTCCACCCATTCTACCAGTGCCCCTCCTACAAGTCTCCATGCTGCTGCTTCTATATACTAAGTGTACCAGTTAATGCGGATTTTGTAATAAAAGAAAACACAATAATTTCAAGAAAAACATCAAAAGTGCTTTATTCAAAGTAATGGCCATCACTAGCTACACATTTCCCC
Organism: Antrozous pallidus; assembly: GCA_027563665.1. NCBI lineage: Eukaryota > Metazoa > Chordata > Mammalia > Chiroptera > Vespertilionidae > Antrozous > Antrozous pallidus. The sequence goes on along the minus strand of CM050511.1, from coordinate 46,075,371 downwards.
CATCTTTCAGGTAATTTGTGGACACTGTTCCAATAGAACTTTTCTTGTTTGGAGGCGGACATTCAGAGACCCAATTTTCCACTTCTTTGTATGTTTTGAAGTGCTGCTCAGAAAGTGTGTGTGCCTTCAATCAGAACAATTGGTAATCTGAAGGAGCAAGGTCTGTGAATACGGTGGGTGGGTTAATACTTCCCAGGCAACATCTTTTACAGTTTCTTTAACTGTTTTTGAAGTGTGTGATGATACGTCATCATGAAGCAAAATTACTTTGCTGTGTCTTCTGGCACATTCTGGCCGTCTCACGATCAAAGTGTGGTTCAAATTTATTATTTATTGTTGGTAGCGACCAGTATTAACCATTTCATCTGGTTTTAGAAACTCATAATCCACACCTTCCTGATCCCACCAAACGCAGAGCATTGTCTTCTTCCTGAAACGATTTGGCCTTACAGTCGAAGTTGATGGTTGACTTGGATCAATCCATGATTTTGTGTGTTTGGGATTCTCAAAATAAATCCTCTTTTCATCGCCAGTCACAATTTGATGCAAAAAAGACTTTCTTTCATGCCATTGAAGCTACATTTTACTGATGACTTTTCGATTTTCCATTTGTCTTTCGTTCAGTTGATGTGGCACCCATTTTCCTTCCTTTAAAATATTTCTCATTGCTTGTAAATGATCAGAAATTGTTTGCTGAGCAATGTTTAATCTTTCTGCAAATTGTTTTTGAGTTTGACATACATTTTCATCCAATAATGCTTATAATTGTTCATCTTCAAACTTTCGGTTGACCTAAAAGGTTGACCTTTCTTTGTCTTTCACATAGAAATCATCACTTTTAAAGCATTTAAACCATTGTTCACAAGTATCTGGAGATGGAGCATGTTCAACATAAGCTTCCCGAAGTATACGATAACTTTTTCTACAACATAAAGTCATGAGTTAAAACTTCCCGCAAATGCTCTCTTTTTTTTGGCATTTGACATTTTTAAGCGTAAAAGTATCTATGATGTGAAAAATTGGGTCTCTGAATGGTTTGCCTCAAAACAAGAAAAGTTCTATTGGGACAGTTTCCACAAATTTACCTTCAGCAAATTTGACATATGAAAATTTGAAGCTTGCTGTCAATACAACAAAATTGTATTCATATCAAATTGCATATATATCAACATATGTGTAACTCCATCTATTGAAAAAAATCCACATTATTTAATTTATCTCATTTATTTTTTATTTTTATTTTTTATAAATATATTTTATTGATTCTTTACAGAGAGGAAGGGAGAGGGGTAAAAAGTCAGAATCATCAATGAGAGAGAAACATCGTTCAGCTGCCTCTTGCACACCCCCTACTGGGGATGTGCCTGCAACCAAGGTGCATGCCCTTGACCTGAAATCGAACCGGGAACTTTCAGTCTGCAGGCCGATGCTCTATCTACTGAGCCAAACTGATTTCGGCATAATCCGAATTATTAACTGGCACACCTAGTATCTTTAGTTAAAGGACTCCTGTTAGACTTCAGGTGATTCTCTGATGGTTGTTCCATAGTTTAGTTATAATTTTGATGTGATGATGGGAAGAGGTGAGTACAGCATTGGCCTACTCCACCATCTTGCCTGGAAGTGTCCATCTGTTAAACTTTTAGTAGTAATTAATACAGGCATACTGGAACCCTTGTGTTAGGATGGATAGTGTTTTGCGAGGGGAAGAAAAAAGATTTTCTAATTTACTTTGTATCCTTCAGTCTAAGTATTACATAAATTTAGGATGTAGGACTTTCCCACTAAGATAAGGTAATGCTTAGTTCTTACTTTTTTGTCTTTAGCAAGCATGGGTGAAAAGGAGGATAAAAGAAAAACTCCAGTCTCTGATATGTGTGTATGTGCTCGCTTTTGTTTAAACCACTTTTCCTCCTGTGAATATTTAATGCATAGAAATGACTAAGAAAAATAGTGGAGCCTCAAAATGTTAGGGGAATAGCAAAACTGGTGGAGAATTTAAGTGGAATGCAAGTCATTTTTAAAAAAATTCTAGAGTGTTTTATTTTAGATATTTTTGGCTTATAGAGTGCGTGCTAAGTTAAGTTTGAAAATAAAAGTTGGTGAAATGACCTTTGGCCAGCTGCAATATGTTGTTTATGCACTGAGTGGCCAGATTATTATGATCTCTGAACGCATAATAATCTGGCCACTCAGTGTGTGTGTGTGTGTGTGTACACACACACTAGATGCGCGTTGCACTAAAAGATTTGGAAGGCAATAGGCCTTCCTTTCCTTGGCTTCCAGCACTGGTTTTCCTCTGGCACCTAGGACCCAGGCCTTCGCTCCGGCCAGAGTCTGCCTTCTTCGTCTTTACTACAGAATCCCATCGGAGTCTGCTGTCTTATCTTTGCTGTCGACTCTGGGGTCTGCAGTCTTGTCTTTGCTGTGGCACTTGGCTCCTGTAGATCCCTTCACCCCCACCCTCCCTCTCAGAGAAGCCATCCTGCCCTGCCCGGCCACTCCGTGCTTGGGGCAGCTGGGAGGCTGCCATCTTTGGCCTCCTAATTTCCATACTCACTCTGTTTGGCTGTGGGCATAGCGGAGGTATGTCAGTTTACATGTTTGTCTATTATTAGGTGATATTAGAGGCCTGGTGCATGAATTTGTGCATGTGTGGGGTCCGGCCAGCCTAGTCAGTGGGAGGGGACATGGGCAGTTGGCCAGCCTGCCTGCTGGCCCAACTCCTGGTCCAGGGAACAATTTGCATATTAGCCTTTTATTATATAGGATGGGATATACACTGAGTGGCCAGATTATTATGCCTTCAGAGATCATGGTATTTGATTGTGAAACCCCTCCATTCTGAAGCTACTTAGATGTGATCATCAATTATTTCTTGTTATTCCCCACCCTCAAATAGAGAGAGAGAGAGAGATAGAGAGATGTGTATAATAGTTTTTCTAGCCTGAATGTGGCTTGCCAAATGAGTCAGCCCTCTAGTTGCCTGAAAATGTTCTTTCTTGACTATGAGGTTAAAAGTAGTGACTCAGTGCTATTTGAGAATGTATTATATTAACTGAATTTATGAGAGAGAACTGAGTTTTATAGGCAGGTTACTTCTATGACACCACATAATTTTAGTTCTTTTTATATGTTAATCAAGTAATGATCTTTTGTCTTAAAGCTTTTCTTCAGAATTTAATAAGTACAATAATATACCATATATTTCACCTATAGTGCCTTTTGGATTTCCGTGTCTTGAAAAGAAGTGAAGGAGCCTCTCTTAACAGTGAGTGATATTGGAAGGTACAGTGTCAAGGTTAAGCATGAAATCAACAGTCAAGGGCTGGGAGCAGGTCATGCTTAATAAATATCCACTTTATGTCTAACTGTACCTGTGCCTTAGTCATCTTCCTCCTGCCAAACACAGAGGTTTCTAGGCAACAGGACTGATTCAGACACTAAACATCTCATTACAGTGAAATGTCCACCTGCAATGTTTCCAGGAAATGCCACTCTTATAATTCACTGGGAAGTGGGATAAACATTCTCTCAGCCACTGAAGGCATCAGATGAGCCAGAACTGGTAACCAAGAGTTAGAAGGTGGAGCTGGCTAATATTTGGAAGGAAGGGCAAACTGAAACTGTAACCTGCTTGGTAAATGTGGGGAGGAAGATTGGAGGGGGGCAGGCTGGAATCTCTCTCCAGAAGGACTCATGGGAAAGAGAAATTCATTGCTCTTAGTAGAAAAAAAATTAGTACATTTCTAACTGTAAAGTAGACCAAAATCTTGGAAAATCAATCATAGCATAGTAGCTAAGAACTTGAATGCTGGATTTGAATTTCTAAGTTTCACTTCCTCATACCTCAGATGGTGCTGATAAGGTTCCCACCCCATAAAGTGATAACCTTAGTATTTGGGAAGATCAGTCTCTTATCAGAAGCCTTGGGGGCAATGGCCTCATATCCTTCAGGGAAATTCAAAAGGCACTAGATAACTCCCTAAGTGGTGGGGGCAGAATTGTGAGGGAATGAAGAAAAACTCCAAGACAGGTAAGAACTTTTAAATGATTTGTCTATTCTTTTATGCTTTTGAGAACTGTAATTATAGCATCATTTAAGAAACCTCTCCAAAAGTTTTCAGCATTGTATACTTCAGTTAATTTCAAAATTATTAAAAGCCCTGGTCAGTGGTAATAAAAATAAGTACATGATACCATCTTATTCAGTAACTATCGAGATTTTTTTATTGCCAAAATAATAACCTCATGACTTAAGGTTAACTTTTGGTTCTCTGTAAAAAGTAAGAAAAAAACTGTTGAACTAAAATTTTCTGACATTCCTTAAAGCCACAATACATAGCACTCCACTGAATTTTGCATTGAAGGTAGAATTTGTGCTATATATGCAGTCTTATACCTTGAATAACTTTCTATGAGTTTAGAATGTCACTTTAGGAGAAATGCTTTCAAGTTTGGCTTGTTTTATAGAGAACCTAGAGTTTTTCCATTAATTTAGATTCTCAGTCTTTCATTGGAAATCTCTATTGTACTTGATGAAAAGCTGTATTAATCATATTGAACAGACAACTTCTATTCAAAAACGGAAGAAACCATAAATAATGTCTCAGAGTTCTAACATATGACCAGCTGCTTTTCAGAAGTTATATAGCTTAGGAGTATGTGTCATGTCTGGGATTAAACCTGGAATAGACTGTTACCCAGAAAAAAAATAAATTTAAATGTAGGATTGCTAATCCATTACTAGCGACGTCTAGTCTTGTTTGATAGTGTAAATTATCTGTCTTGAACTAATGCTAGTAGAATAGACTAACTCTAAATCAAGATATAAAATTTCAGATCATTTGGGAAATTTTTTTCAATTTCAAATATTTTAGAAAAAAAACTTTTTAAACATCAAATATTTTAAATATAGCTTATGTTAAAACTAATCTGTATCATATTATTATCTAATTTTGAACCTGCATTCCTATAATGGTCAATTGATATAATAAAACATAATACTTTATTATTTTATAGTCTTTGGTGTTGGCCTCTGAGCTCACCTAGTAACTTTCTGTCAATTAACCTTGCATTTAAGTGGCTATCTTTTATTCTAGGAGATATGACCTTTCACCTTCCACCTTATTAATTTTTTTAGTTTTAATCTTTTTAAGCCTGAGATCAGGAGCTATTCATTAATATGTTATTTAATTGGCTCAGTCCTGGTGGAAAAGGAGGTTCTGCATCAGATCCCATGTAATAGTGTGCTCCATTCAGATGCCTAAATAGTGAATGGAATCTAATGGATGATTCTCCCATGACTTTATTTCCCTTTTCATGTGGCCTATTCCACAACGTGATTTCTGACCATGAGAAATAAAGATAGGAGATAAACAATGTTTTCTTAATTGTAATACGCAAGTGAAGGATCATTTAACGTAGTCCCTTATTTGAGAATTGTGGGAAATGCAAAAGAAACAGGTCTCAAAGGAAATTGTTTTATTTTTTTCCTTTTTAAAAAAAATTAAATTTATTGAGGTGACTGGTTAATAAGGTTATATAGGTTTCAAGTGTACAATACTATGATAAATATATGGTGATGGAAGAAGGTTTGACTTTGAGTAGTGGGCGCACAATACAATATACAGATTGCTTTAATTTTCATCAAGTGATAAAGTCAATGTTAGAGCCTGTGTCTTCATAAATCCATATGGAGCTATTGCCCATAAATTATCTACATCAAGCTAAATTAAAATACCTCAAATTTTTAAATCTTTGAGGAAATAGATTTCTCACATCCTAGGACCAGTCAATCACATGATAGCATTTTGAGCACTAAGAGGAAATACCTAGAACTTCTGATGGTTGTAGTAAACTCATCAATAAGATACCTCACCCTACTTCCTTTCTTTCTGTGAGAAATGGGATTTTTATTTGCTTTCTTTAACTGTCTTTGGTGTAATCACTAACATATCTTTGCTTTCTTTTTATAGAATTATATGCATGTACAGGGTGGGGCACATGTAGGTTTACAGTTGTTCATATGGAAAATAACACACTAATTAATAATGAGAATAGCCGAGACCAGTTTGGCTCAGTGGATAGAGCGTCGGACTGCGGACTGAAGGGTCCCGGGTTCGATTCCGGCAAGGGCATGTACCTTGGCTGCGGGCACATCCCCAGTAAGGGGCGTGCAAGAGGCAGCTGATCGATGTCTCTCTCATCGATGTTTCTGACTTTCTATCCCTCTCTCTTCCGCTCTGTAAAAAAAAAAAATCAATAAAATATATTTTAAAAATAATAATAATGAGAATAAACTCTGTATTTCACGTACTCACAACTGTAAACCTACTTGGCCCTACCCTATATATATTTGAGTATGACAAAATGTTATTAGGAAGCCATCTTATAACAGGATTGTGTTAGTGAGGAAACTGGAACCTGAGGTAGCTAAATGACCTACCCAGAGTTAGTCCTGGCTTCTCTGTGGGCAGATTATTATGATCTCTGAATGCATAATAATCTGGCCACTCAGTGTATATCCTATATAATAAAAGGCTAATATACAAATTGTCCACTCGACCAAGAGTTCGACCAGCAGGCAGGCCAGCCAACCGCCCATGTCCCTCCCCCTGGCCAGACCGCACCCATGCACAAATTCATGCACCAGGCCGTGTGTGTGTGTGTGTGTGTGTGTGTGTGTGTGTGTGTGTGTGTAGTGGCCACATTATTATGCGTTCAGAGATCATAATAATCTGGCCACTTAGTGTAAATAAGGATGGTGGTCTGTTAACTTCTGCTTCAGGGTCTTGCATTGACATCATTTGTTTTTAAACTTTTCGGCCATGGAACCCAGATTTCAGCTGAGATTTTGGGTAAAAATAGAAAGCAAAGTAGAGCTCTTCTAGTTGAAGCAAGATGGGGCCTGGAGAAATGTTCATGTGATCTTCCTAAGACACGTCATTGTAATGGACTTCTTATCACAACACAGGGAAAGGGCGTGGCCCCTCTCCCACCCCTCAGGTCAAACATACCCTGGTCTAGTTCTATTTCTCTTAAGCATCCTCCCCCCCCCCCCCCCCCCCCCCCCCCCCCCCCCCCCGCCGCCCCTGTCTGAAAGTGAACATAAATGGAGAAGCTGGGGGAGGTGAGTTGACTCACACTGGGAGTCACAGCTATAAAGGAAATGCCAAGTGTTCCCAGGTGGCTCAGAACGTTTTTCTGTGTGTCCAGAGGAAGCAGCAGGGGCACTCTGCCTGTGCAAATCCACTGGTCTCCAAGGTTGGTTCTTTTTTGAAAATGTATCTTTATTGTTGAAAGTATTACAGATGTCCGCTTTGGGTTTTGTTGTTGTTATTGTTGTTTTTCCCCATTTACCCCTTCTTCCTGCAGCCATCCCTCCCAAGCCTTTGCCACACTATTGCCTGTGTCCATGAGCCATGCATATTAGTTCCCTGATAATCCATCACCCCTACCTTCACTCTGAGAGTCATCAGTCTGTTCATGGTTCTATGTCTCTGGATCTATTTTGTTCATCAGTTTATTTTGTTCAGTAGCTTCCACATATGAGTGAGATCATATGATACTTACCTTTCTCTGACTGGCTTATTTCGCTTAGCATAATACTCTCCAGATCCATCCATGCTATTGCAAATGGTAAGAGTTCCTTCTTTTTTGCCACCGTGTAGTATTCCATTGTGTAGATATACCACAGTTTTTTTTAATCCACTCATCTGCTGATGGGCACTTAGACTCTTTCCAAATCTTAGCTATGGTAAATTATGCTACGATGAATATAGGGGTGCATGTATTCTTTCTGTTTGATGTTTTAGGTTTCTTAGTATATATTCCTAGAAGTGGGACTTCTGGGTCAAATGGGAGCTCCATTTTTAGTTATTTGAGGAAACGCCATACTGTTTTCCACAATGGCTGCACCAGTCTGCATTCCTACCCTTTTTTCCACATCCCCACCAACACTTATCTTTTGTTGAATTTTTGATGATAGCCATTCTGAAAGGTGCAAGATGATACCTCATTGTCATTTTAATTTGTATCTCTTGAATAATTAGTGACTTAGAGCATTTTTCCATAGGTCTCTCGGCCTTCTGTATATCCACTTTAGGTTTTTTGCCCATTTTTAAATTGGATTGTTTGTCTTTCTCTTGTTAAATTGTTTGAGTACCTTATATATTTTAGAAAAAAACCTTATTGGATGTATCATTGGCCTGTATGTTCTCCCATGCAGTGGGCTTTCACATTGTTGATGGTTTATTTTGCTGTGCATAAGCTTGTTATTTTGATATAGTTCCATTTGTTTTATTTTCTCCTTAATTTCCGCTGTATCAGTAAACATACTGATATGAGAGATGTCTGAGATTTTACTGCCTATGGTTTCTTCTAAGATGTTTATGGTTTCATGACTTATATTCAGGTCTTTTTATCCATTTTGAGTTTATCCTTGTGTGTAAGATGCAAATTAGTGGTCTAGTTTAATGTTTTGCATGTACCTGTCCAGTTTTCCCAACACCATTTATTGAAGGAGACTGTCTTGTCTCCATTGTATGCTCTTGTCTTTGTCAATATTAATTGAACATAATGGATTGTGTTAGTTTCTGGGGTTTCTGTTCTCTTCCATTGATCTATATGCCTGTTCTTGTGCTCGCACCAGGCTGTTTTGACGCAGTTGCTTTGTAGTATAACTTGATATGTTGTGGTATTATGATCCTTCCAACTTTGTTCTTCTTTCTCAAGATTGCTGCAGCTATTCAGTGTCTTTTTTGGTTCCATATAAATTTTTGAAGTGTTTGTTCTAGATCTGTGAAATATGACATTGGGATTGCATTGCATGTAGAGATGACTTTGGAGAATATGGACATTTTAATGATGTTGATTCTATCCATCTATGGACACAGTAGTTTCTCCGACTTGTTTATATCTTTCTCTATCTCTTTGAAGAAATGGAGAGCAAGAGAAGAACACAAGCAAAAGAGTAAGAATGACAACAGATAAGTACCTATAAATAATAACTTTAAATGTAATAGGATTAAATGGTCCAATTAAAAGGCATCAAGTAGTTGAAGGAATAAGAAAACATGACCCATAAATATGATGTCTACAAGAAACTTACTTCAGAACAAATGACTCATACAGAATGAAAATGAAGGGATAGAAAAATTTTTTTCAGGCTTATGGAAAAGAAAAAAAAAAGGCTAGGGTAGCAATACTCATATCTGAAAAATATACTTCACATAACAAGAGACAATGAAAGTTACTTCATAATACCAAAGAGATCAATACGATAAGTGGATATAATTCTGGTAAACATATATGCACCCAATGTAGGAGCATCCAAATATATTAAAAAAAAACTTCTAGAGGTCTTTAAAAGAGAGATGAACAATAATGCAATCATAGTAGGGGCCTTAACCACCTCACTAACATCTTCTGAATAGATCTTCTAGACAAAATAATCAACAAACATAATTCCTAAATGATACACGTATATGAGATGGGATTAATAGATAGACATTTACAGAACATTTCACCCCAAAGATACAGAGTATACTTTCTTCTCAAGTGACATGGGACATTTTCAAAGATGTAGACCACATGTGAGGATACAAACTAAGTTCCTAAAAGGTTGGGATTTTCTCTCTTTTCCACGTCCAGCGTGGAGAGAGAGTAGGTCCAGTTTCTGAGTAGAGGAGCTGGGGATTGAGAAATAAAAGAATAGAAGACTCAGTAATAGAAATAATAGCTGGGACTGGGTGGAATCTCTGTGCTCTTTGACGGAGAGACAGGATATCAAACCCAACAGTAGCAGTTTATTTATATTCCAAAATACAAAGGGGTTTCACCGAAAAACTTAGGATCAAAGGAGTTTCAGTGGACCCAGGCCCTATTCATTCCTTCATTCCCGGGGCTAGACTGGATTTACTTTTCAAGGTCCTCTCCCTGACACCTGGGGCAAAGTTAAGAGTCAGTACTGATAACCATCCAGCATTCTTGGTGGATGTGTTTCTAAGACACAGCTCTGCCTGGCACCTCGGATTCAGCTGACAATGATTTAGAGAATGCTCAGGTGTCTTCCCTAGGGGCTCTCTGCAAAGTTCAAGAAGGTTGAAATTATATCAGGCATCTTCTTGGACCACACTTGCATGAAACTAGAAATCAACTATAATAAAAACACTTAAAAACATTCAAATATATGGAGGGTAAATAACATGAATTTATTAAACAATGAATGGGTTACCAAATAGATCAAGAAAGAAAAATAATTTCCTGGAAACTAAAGAAAATGAACACACAACAACCAAAAGTTTGGGACACAAGTGAAAGTACTCCTGAGAGCAAAGTTCTGGCCTACCTCAAAAAAATAAGAAAAATCAATAATAAACTATTTAACTCTACAACTTAAAGAATTAGAAAGAGAACAAGAAAAGCCCAGGGTAAGAAGAAGGAAGAAATAAAGATTAGAGCAGAAATAAATGGTATAGAAACTAATACACACACACACACACACACACACACACACACACACACACACGTATATATATAAACAAAATTGATGAACCTTTAGCTAGAATTATTAAGAAACAGAGAGGGGACCCAAATAAAGTTAGAAACAATAGGTGAAGTAACACTGACCCCACAGAAATACAAAGGATTGTTTAAAAAACAAAACAAAACTATGAACAATTATATTTCAACCACCCGGACAACATGGATGAAATGGACATAGTCCTAGAAAAATATAGTCTTCCAAAACTCAATCAGAAAGCATGAGAAAACTTGAATAGGCCCATAACTAATGAAATTTGAAGCAGTAATTTTAAAAAAAATTCCAGCCAACAAAAGCTTAGTTCCAGACAGCATCACAAGGGAGTTTTACTAAACATGCAGAGAACTAACACCTGTCCTCTTCAAACTATTCCAGAAAATCCAAGAGGAAGGAACATTTCTAAGCTCTTTTTACGTGGCTAGCTAGCCTAATTCCAAAACCAGATAAAGGCACTACAGAGAAAGACAATTACAGGCCAATATGCCTGATGAATGTAGATGCTAAAATCCTCAACAAAATATTAGCAAATTGCATCCAGCAATACTTTAAAAGCTCATATACCATGGGCCAGTGGGCTTTATTCCAGGGATGCAAGGCTGGTACAATATTTACAAATCAATAAATGTGATACATCTCATAAACAAATTGAGAGAGAAAAATCACATTGAACATATCAATTGACACAGAAAAAACATCTGACAAAATCTAACACCCCTTTTTGATGAAAACTCTCAGCAAACTGTGAGGGATCATACCTCAATGTGCCTCTTGCCCGCCCCCTACTGGGGATGTGCCCGCAGCCAAGGTATATGCCCTTGACCGGAATCGAACCCGGGACCCTTCAGTCCGCAGTCCGATGCTCTATCCACTGAGCCAAACCGGTTTCGGCTGTCTGACTACATTTTTTTAAAAAATCACCCTGTACTTAATTTTCTTACTAACTCCTCCTTTTAAACTCCCCTCACTCACATTCTGTTTCTTCTTTTTATTTAACTATTTTCCTGGCCTCACCCCATTTTAGCATCCTTTTTCCTGCCTTCTTTCCCTCCCTCCCTTTGAACCTCCTGCAGCCCCATTCCCTACCTCTCACTTCCCTTCTCTCCCTTCATTCCTGGTGTCTGTCTCCTTCTTACTCCTCCCCCTCCCCCCTCCCCCCCCCAATTCGACCTTCCCTTATGAGCCTGAAACCTGTCTCCCTCCCTCCTTCCCTATTATCACCCTCCACACCCCGCACCCCTGCCATGTTCACTGCTTTTTCTTTGAAACCTTCCCCTTTCCTCTCTGGAACCTGCTTCCAGACCTGCCTGAGCACACTTTGATATGAAAGCTTCCATTCTGGGGGTGTTAACACCCAGCCCTGGCCAGGCCTTCACTGCCCCCCCGCCGTTCCCCAGCCTCCCCACCGCCGTCCTCCTCCCATTCCCTGCCTGGGATGCTCCAACTTCTAGTCAACAAAGTACACTTAATGCACCACCACCAGCCTAACCCTGACCAGTGTCTTTGGGGTCCAGCTCTCTCAGGGACCCCTCCTTAGTATCTGGCTCCACCCCAGCTAAGCTGTGCCTTCCCTCCCAGCACAGGGCTCCTGGCCCAGTGGTGTGGCCCGGGAGCTGCTGCCACGGAGCAGGAACGCCTCTGCCTGGAAGGCCTCCAACCACCCGCCCCTCCATCCCCACAGCCCATGCTGGGGACCACTGCCATCCTCCCGAATCTGGGCGGGGCTCCCTGCTCCACTCCCTCCCTTTGATCACCACCCTCTCCCGGGTGCAGCCCCACATTTCCTTCCCTTTTCCTTTCCTGCATCTTTTCCTTGTTCCCTTTCTGTATTTCTGTTTCTCCTGCATGGAGGCCTGCCTTCCTCTCCCTCTCCTTTATCATCCCCTCCTGTCATATCCTACCCTACCCTGGGCCTTGCAGCTGAATGAGCAGAGGGCAGGGACACAGCCTGCTGAACGGTTGTTACTTGACAGTGTCCCAGAAAATTTACATATTCCACTATTATTAGTATAGATAGTACTGGAAGTACTAGCTTCAGTGATCAGATAAGAAAAAGTAAAAGGCATCCAAATTGGAAAGGAGAAAGTAAAACTCTTTCAATATCATGTCATCATTATTCACAGATGACATGCTATTGTACATAGAAAACTCTAAAAGATTCCACCAAAAAACTACTAAATTGAATAAATGAATTTGGCAACATAGCAGGATACAAGATTAACACCCAGAATGTATGGCATTTTTATACACCAATAATGAACTCTCAGAAAGAGAAACTTAAAAAAAATCCCATTTAATATTGCAACAACAAAAAATTAAGATACTTAGGAATAAACTTAACTGAGGAGGTAAAAGACCTGTCCTCAGAAAACTACAAGAGGTTGGTTCTTCTGACTTAGGAGGACTGCCCTACTCCTTTTCTTTGTATTTACTATAAGAATTTGCCCTGAAGCTGTGTGCTTATTGGGAGATGCTTTCCCTAAAAAGTGGTAGAAGGACATTCTGAGTCAGAAGTGACCAAAGTATCAAATGCTGGCCCTACTACTTACTAACTGGTGATCTTAGGCAATTCACTTAACCTCTCTGCATATCTGTAAAATGTGATAATAATGATTTCTACCTCATAGAGTTGTGGTAAAGATTAAATAAGATAAAGTATTTAGAATAGTGTTTGGTCAATAATAAATACTATGTCAGTGTTAACTGTAGCTCTTATACTTAAGTTTAGACCATCCTTCCTATTTAACAGAAGAGTAATATTCAAATTGACCGCACCTTCGCTACACCCACCAGCCACGCCCACTAGCCAATCAAAGCTGGGCGGAGCCAGCCATTGAGCAGCTGGGCCGTGGGGGGTGAGGCCGAGGCAGCCAGGGCTGGGCCGGGCGAGGCCTAGGTGGCCAGGTCCCTGGGGGGGGGGGGGGGGGGGGACCAAGGCAGCCAGGGCCACAGGGTCAGGGCGAAGGCAGAGTGGGGCCGAGGTGGTTGGCCCTGGGGGGGCATTGTCGAGTTGGCCAGCGCCTGCTGGCCAGGGGGAAGGCCTGGGCCAGGGGGGCGGGGCTGAGGTCCGCACTAGCCTGGTGCAAGCTGGCTGGGCGAAGGCTCAGGCGGCGGGAGGGGTGGCAGAGCCAGCCATTGGCCCCATTGCAGGGTGATGGCTGGGTGCTCAAGGCCTAAAGCCTCGGCCAGAGGGCAGGCTGGGGGTGAGGGGTCAGTAGGAATCCCCTGAGGGCTCCCAGTATGTGTGAGGGGGCAGGTTGGGCTGAGGGATCACCCACCCGCAGTGCACGAATTTCATGCTCTGGGCCCCCAGTGTAAATATGAGATACAAAGTCAACATTTTTAAAACACTGAAGTATTACAATGTAGTATTTAAAGTGCATGTGTTTATAACTACTTTTTCAAACAAAAGCTTTCTTAAAGTAATCACAAAGCCAGAAATACAATAATCAATTAGCTTCACTGGGCTGTGCTATCTCAGCCAGGGGTTCGGTGAGCCTGAGGGAGGGCGGTGGAGGATTGAAGAAAAGACAGAGAGAGTAAGCTGGGTCTAGGCGGATCTTCTGTGTCTGGCTGAGGCCACAGAGAAAGATCCAGCGGGCAAGCTGAGCCTTTATTTTGAAGCCAGAGGTAAAGAAGGTACTAGAGGTCACCATAGTTACAATGTTTTTGTGAGTTTCACTTATTTTGGCAGCACTTGCTGGACCTCTCTCAGTCCGTACTCAGGAAGGAGCTAGGGGCTGTCGTAAGGTCAAGCTTAATTACACTAAGAGGCCTGTGCCCTCTAAGCTGGGACTTGTTTGTGGCTTTGCCAACAGGTCAGTCTGAGGCTTACCCCTGTAGCTGCCCCCTACACTTCACAATATAAATTAGACTTGTTAAGGCTCCAGAGAAATTTTTACTTTTACCTGGTTATTATTTATGATCCTGTGTTATAGATAAGGCAAGTTACACAAAGGAGTCAACCAACATTTTCTAAAAAAATTAATTTGGTAGTTGATCTTCAAATATAGATGTGTGATCGTACTTGAGTGAAAATCTCCGGAGAGAACATCTATTTAGCTGGCCAGTTATCTGTTGAAAAACAGTAACACTAACGTCCTTGAAGGGTGCATTTTTATTTTTAGGAGTTGGTGCCACTTGCAGAATAAGATGAAGCCATTTTCTGTTCCTGTAACAACAGGATTCCAGAGCCTGCTTTAGAGTTCCAGCTAGCTCTGTTGCCCCTGTCTGTGTCATACCCACATATTAGCCAAATATCTAATGCAAATTTGAAAGACTTTATGATTATTAAATGTACTGTTTAATTCGGTGAATTTGCTTACTCTTGACAACCTCTGAACTGATGTCTGATTTGCACCTATAGAACACCATCTATAAGGGATGTGTATAACAATTGTGCATGAATATATAGGTCAAATGGCAAACATAAATTAGTAACCAGACTTTGAAAATGTTGGACATGAAGCCTGATAGGTAAAGACCTAATAAAAGGGAACAGAAATTAATTAAATATGGCTGGAAGCACAAAAACTGAGCCTGAAAGGAAGGCGGAGGCCAGACCATGAAGGTGCTTGTAAGTAATGCCAGAAGGACACTTCACCACGAAGCAGCCTGGAGAAAAAATAAGATAATCAGGAAAGGCGAGTTGGCAGGGTATTTGTTATTGTGAAATTTATGTTAATTTGTCCTAATGTAACAATGGCATTAAGGGTTTTTTTGTTTGTTTGTTTTGTTTTTAAAGAGAGCCTTTATCTTAAAGAGGCATACTGAAATATTTCCAGATGAAATATGATCTCTGGGATTGCTTCAAAAGGAAATCCAGGGTAGAGGAGAAATTAAAAAGATTTTTTCCATGATAATTGTACCTGATGAGGTTGTTCACTGCCCTGTTCCCTCTACTTTAAGATAATGTGTTTGAAATCTTCTATTATAATTTTTTAAGTCAAAATAAGGAATGGATTTTTGACCTTGTGGAAATATTTAAAGACTAAGTAAGTCAATAAAGCAGGAAATGGACTGGGAACCAACCCAGGGAGGGAAGAGGGAGGGAGAGTGCTGGTTAAACACCTAAGCAGCCCCTCCTTTCCTCACAGATTGTGGCGCTTCAGTTTCTCTCGTGCAGGAATGCTCATGACTTGGTCTTCTTAGAAGACTATTTGCTGTTACCCACGTTCTCTTAATATGGTCACTTTGCACTCTAGCAGTGTAACATACTGGCAGTGCCTGATATTCTGAGGACTGTGTGGGCTTTTTCTTTTTGTTAAATAAATAATGTTAATGTGTCTTTTTCGGTGGATGGATTTGATTTGCTGTGTCTCTTGATAGATGTTTGGACTAATTCCTATCCTCTGCAAGTAAGGGGTGTTTGTGAACTGAACTAAGCTCAAGGGAGCAAGTGTACTAGATGGGCGATTAAAATGGGCAGGACCTGGGGTGACTCACAGGGAGCAGAAGGGCAAGTGTGAAGCTCAGATGATAGCTGTGATTTTATTTACCCTGCGTAGCTGGGTGGATGGTTGGACAGTTTGCAGAGATAAGGGACAAAAGAGGAGGCGCCTACCTGGTGGAGGGAAAGGATGGCTGCAGTTGGGGACATGAGTTGAAAGCATCTGCTTTTTCTGTTTTTAGGGCCATGAGCCCTTCTCAAGCATATCAAACTCAGAGCAGGCAGGCCACATGCAGCCTGCCCGCCTACCCGCCTACCCGCCTACCCGCCTACCCGCCTCGAGTTTGACATGCTTACAATGGAATTTACTCTTCCTTTAAAGATACTCCCACCCCCATCAACCCATAATCCTCAATATTCTGAAGATGTGCCCCTAAAGTGCAGATACATGTTAATCAGAATATCACTTTTGATCTTGTTCAGTACAAGCTTTGGGCCCCCATTTACTAGTACAGATATTTTAGAAGCAAAAACAAGCCCCGCTCACCACCACCCCCAAAAATAAAAATAAAAACGCACAGAAAATAAATAACCTCTGATTTTCTAGGCTGTTACTTTTAGTTTTTTAAACTATGGGTTTGTTTGTTTGTTTGTTTTATAACATCTATGCTTACAAACCAGTTTCAAATGATTAGGTATAGTCAAATACTTTTATTTGTGTAGGGCCATCAATGAAAATTAGATTACATGGAATAAGGTTAAATATGGAATTACATCTTGTAGCTTCCTGGTACTAATTGAACATCGAGTTTCATGTTTCCTGACTGCCTCTTCAGGGTGCTTTTAATCATCCTGCGTTGTTCTGAATCTGCCCTAGCTCCCACTGTGGCTGGCTGCCCAGACAGACCAGTGCTAACCCGAATAGAGAACCACCTCACTGCTTTTCTGTTCACTACTGAGTTTTGGAGCTTGGTGTTTTTAAAGGCTCTTTAAAAAATAAAGCTACTTTTAGTTTTTTGTTTTTAATTGTTTACAGTATTACACATGTCTTCTTTTTCCCCCAATTGACCCCTCCCTGCCCACTCCTACCCTCCAGGACAAGCCCCTACCTCCCCTTTGTCCATGTCCACTGGTTATGCTAATATGCATGCATACAAGTCCTTTGGTTAATCTCTTACACACACACACACACACACACACACACACACACCCTCCCCTGCCTTCCCTCTGAGATTGGATGTTTCTTTGTCTCTAGATCTATTTTTGTTCAGCAGTTTATGTTGATCATTATATTCCACAAATGAGTGAGATCATTTATTTGCCTTTCTCCAACTGGCTTATTTCGCTTAGCATGATGCTCTCCAGGTCCGTCCATGCTGTTGCAAATGGCAAAAGTTTCTTCTTTTTTATATCTCAATATAATAAAAGCCTGTATGACAGACCTACAGCCAATATCATACGCAATGGGCAAAAACTAAAGCCATTTCCTCTAAGAACAGGAATAAGACAGGGATGCCCACTGTCACCACGCCTCTTTGACATAGCACTGTGGAAGTATTGGCCGTTACGATCAGACAAGAAGAAGAAATGAAAGGCTTTCAAATTGGAAAAGAAGAAGTGAAACTGTCATTATTCGTAGATGACATGATATTGTACACAGAAAACCCCAAAGACTCCATCAAAAAACTATTAGACCTAATAAATGAGTACTCTTAGTTTTAAATTTTGTTTTCAGCCCTGGCCAGGGGGCTCGGGTGGGTGGAGCATTGTCCCGTGCACCAAAAGGTTCTGTTCATTTCCTGGTCACGACACCTGCAGCCTAGGAGGCTACTGATCCCTGTTTCTCTGTCACATCAATGTCTCTGTCTCTCCCTTTCTCTCTCTCAAAAAAATTTCATCTGAATACTCTAGATTTATAAACTTCCTAAATGATACATAACCAGACTCCCCCCATCCCCCATTTTATATTAGTTATTTGAATTTTCTTTTTACTTTTACTTCTCTCCGGTGTATGGTTTTACTAAACTTCAAATACTTTTCCAGGAACGTCTCTAAAAGGTGTTACAAAAGTTGTTTTCATTGTCATTATTTGTTTGTTTTTAAGTGACTTCGGGTGGAAAATGGGGAAGTTACTTAGTCAAATCTCCCTTGAGGATAGGAGCCAGCCTTCCTTCCTCGCTTCGCGCTCAAGCCCTCTCTGCCCAGGACGGAAGCCAGAGAAGGTGGTCTCCCCTGTGGCTCTGCACGCATCTGCCTCCCTCCCAGGCTTTCCCGGGGTAGCACCGCGGCTACATACTCACCCTCAAAGACTGCTTAACCGGAGTTTGGTCGTTTCATTAACCTAGTGTGGTTTTTAAAGTTTTCTATATTGCTAGCTTCTGTCCCACCTATTTAAGATAAAATTATAAATTTCTGCATTGAAATTGAATCTTGACACCTCATTAGATATTTGATAGCTTCAGCTTTTCTGTCCCTATGTAACATCTTTGTTTTTATTCTTCCTGCCTTGATAAGGTTGCATCTTTAACCTTTTCTTAAAAACCTCACGTGGGCTGAAACTGGTTTGGCTCAGTGGATAGAGCTTCGGCTGCGGACTGAAGGGTCCCAGGTTCGATTCCAGTCAAGCGCATGTACTTTGGTTGCAGGCACATCCCCAGTAGGGGGTGTGCAGGAGATGGCTGGTCGATGTTTCTCTCTCATCGATGTTTCTGACTTTCTATCCCTCTCCCTTCTTCTTTGTAAAAAATCAATAAAATATATTTTAAAAAAACAAAACAAACCTCATGTGGGTTAACCATTCCTTAGAAGACAGCCCTGGGGTGATCAATGAGCAATGAGCGTCCATTGTGACCAATATAATTAGAATATTGTACACAGATGTACATTATCTTGATCTATTAGAAATGGAAAAGAACTGAACGACAGAAATCTATAATTGAATAAGTATGGGAGCATTTTCAGTGGAATCCCTTTTTAGATTTAGAAAGCTATATTTATACAGGTTTTAGAAACCGTTCACTGGACTTGGGTCTCAGCCGGTTGGAATATAGATGTTCTCGATAGTCCTTTGATTGATGGTACTTTGATTTTCCCCAGGATAATGAGTATTCATTTAAAATGTTTATATGGAATGTTACCTCATAAGGCTAGTTTGAATAGCCTTCCTGTTTTTTGTTACCCCATCCTGGTTTATTTTTCTTCATGGCACTTAATCTTTTCATTATTATTGTTCCTGTTTATGCTAACAGAATGTAAGTATGAGGGAAGTGACTTTTTAAAAACTGTTGTATCCTTACAACAGCGCCCCGTACAAAGTAGGTAGTTGCTAAATATTGTTGAGTGAATAAAATTGTCTAACTTTTTAGGCAGTTAAAATCAGAGCATGCTGCTATTTTATTTTCCAGTACAAAAAAGGTAAAATAACATCCATGTAGTAGCCCATTTCCAGCAACCATGTAATTTATTTATGCATAACACATTGTTTCCTCGATATTTTGCAAGTTCATTCCCTCACCCAACATTGTGTGATGTTATTTTATTGAACAAATAAAACATATTTATAATGTAACAAACAAAAAAAACAATGAGCAATGAAAAAAAACTTTTGTAACAACTTTTAGAGAAGTACCTGAAAAAATATTGGAAGTTTAGTAAAAGCATATACCAGATAGAAGTAAAAGTAAAAAGGAAACGCAAATCCCATCATGGTGGACAGTATGGTTTTAGTCTTAATAGGTCCAGAATCATTTATTTATCTGTAATTTCAAAATCTAAACTCTAAAAACAAAAGGCTCCTCCTTCCTTCCCCTCCCTCCCTCCTTCTCTTCTTTCCTTTCTCCCTCTCTTGTTCCCTCCCTTCCCTTTCTCTCTCCCCTCCCTTCCTCCTTCCCTCTATTCCTTTTTTTCTTTCCTTCCTTTGGTGTTAATACCCTTCTTGAACTGACCAAAATTTCTTTATAGTCTTTATTCATCCAACTTAATGTGACTATATCCCTATGTCTCATTCAGATATATTAATGTTTGGTTATTTAGTATTTCCCAAATCTAGTATGAGCTATGTGACCCAATATATCTAATATATGGTATATGTATCTACAATCTTTCTGAAATTCAAAGTTGTGAATTTTTAAATTCATCTTTTCCAAAAAAAATTCTGATTAGTGAATTTGGAAAACAATCTTTTCATGCTTATGCAGTATCTTTAAGATACATTCCTAGAAGTGATTCAAAGTAGGCAACAAATAGCTTTTGAAATTAAGGGGAACAATACTAGTTTTTTTTTTAAGTTTATTTTTTTATTGATTTCAGAGAGGAATGGAGAGGGAGAGAGAGATAGAAACATCAATGATGAGAATCATTGATTGACTGCCTCCTGCACACTCCCACATCTAGGGCATGTGCCCTTGACCAGAATGGAACCTGAGACCCTTCAGTCCTCGGGCTGACCCTCTATTCATTGAACCAAAACAGCTAGGACGGTGGTTGGCAAACTGTGGCTCATGAGCCACATGCGCTCGCAAGCCGTGGTTTGCCGCTCTGTTGACTAACGAGTTTGCTGACCACTGCTGTAAGGCATTACCCTTACCCAGTAGTGTTGACTTCAGGTTAAAGACATTAGTACATTATTAAAATGTTTTTAAGTGTTTTTCCCTAAGGCAGTGGTTGGCAAACTCATTAGTTAACAGAGCGGCAAACGGGGGCTCCGGAGCTGCATAAGACTCGTGAGCCACAGTTTGCCGACCACTGAGCTAGGGCAACTATACTAATTTTTTTTAAAGATACAAAATTAGAATTTTGGAACACTTGGGATTGTAACTTAGTAATATTGTAATGGGTTTTTGCAAACTGGATTAAGTTAATATTTCCAATTGTTCTTTAAATTTGTCAAAACATAAAATAGGGTCCATACTCTTGAATGCTGTACTTGATTTAACTAATCATTTGGTAATTTTGGTTTATATCCAAAGTTTTATTATCACAGAGAATAGAGGACAGAAACTGTTAGCTGATAATGAATGAGTACAATAAGGCAAGAACCCATCAAGTATCAGGAAAAATGTTTTTAAAAATGCTCAAATACACAAGCTTATTAAAACATCCTTGGTGCACAAAGATTACCAATATTTATAAAAGCTAGCTTAGGGATTTGCATTTTTGACTGAATCCTCTTTCCCATCAAACCCAGTCCAGCCTGATTCTCTATTTGGGAGCTGGTTTTCATTAGGAGAACAACACCAAATAAGTGACTGGCTTTTAGTTTGTGACGTACGGAGTGATATCCATTATATAAAAAGGGTTGATTATAAAGCAGTGCTCACTCCTTTCTTCCTCATAAATTCTGCAGAAAAGACATCATTCTTGAACAATTAAGTCTCTTCTTGGAAGTCGGTATTAAATAAAGATTTAATTGAACTGAATGTATGTACTTCAGATTAGGGCTGATACATCCAAATAGTTATTAGTTTATCAAGCTTCCTCCAGCAGCAGCAACAATGCAGACTTCCCCAAAAACACAACAATAAAAAACATACATTTTTTAGTGCAGTTCATTGAGGCTGAGTTGAAAACATGAAATAGAGATTTCAGTTAATAAATATTTCTGTGGCAGGATAGTAACAACTATACCTGATTTCTGATACCTTTAGCTATAAATTAACACATTTATAATGAACATTTCAAAAATATGGACCATACACAAATATAGGAAGGAAAAAAATCTCACCCTCCTACCATGTCGCAGCCATTCTTAATATTTTTGTGAACTTGTGCGGGCTTTTCTGTACATGCATTTTTTACAGACTTCAAATTGTACAAAACACAAGACCTTTTTAAAACCAACGCACATTCTCCAGGTGAGCTCTGTCAGTACTTGTATAGTTAAGATAGTCACTAGTATTTTCCTGATTATAAGAATGTTTAATGTGGAAAATTAGAAAATGCAGTTGAGGATAAATAAAAAATAAAACTGCCCATAAATTCATCAAGTAGTGTTAATATTTGCTATATTTTTTCAGATTCTTTTTTATATATGTAATATATATCTTTGCATCACTGAAATTATAACTGCCGTTTCCTTGTCCTTAAATCTTAAGCATAATTTTTAGGAACTATTTTAAAATGCTTTTATAAAGCATATGCAAGGATGAATATACTTTTATCACAGAAAATTTGGAGAAAATAGGAAAGTACAAAAGAAAATAAAAATAACTTCCAAACCCTACCATCAGCATTAACATCTGATATTCTTTTGGCGTATTTATTAACTTGTTCTCTTTTTAGTGCATATTTTTACATTTTTATGAAAATAAGAATACAGGGCTGTTTTTCAAACAATAAATTTAATATATTAAATGGATACTTTACTCTCCTACTTGGATTGAGGTTGTTACACTGAGTACATTGTTGGGTTTGTGTTTTTTTTTTTTTTTTTTGTTACTAAGACATGTTCCAAAATTCTCAGTTGTACAGTTACTATGTCAAGAGATACTAGCTTTAAAAAACAAACAAAACTCAGCATATGTTTAAAGAGAGAGACATATCTTCAAAAGAACTGTACCAACTTATGATCCCACCAGCAATTCATTTCAGTTTTCAGGCAGTTTTCCAATTACAGCTTATATGGTATTTCATGGGCTTTGTGTCAAGGTCACCTTCCAGTGTTCCTATCCATGGATTATTATGGATAGAAGCTTGTGTGTTAATTTGTCAGTATGACATTGTGGAGGAAGTTTTTGTTATAAATATTAGGAAATATTTAGTCATAGGAGCTTTGTGGCCTCGGATTTGTCAGCAGAGGATTAGGGGAAATCAGCCCCAAGTAGAAAGCAAGGAAATGGGTTCTGGCTCTGAGACTGGCCCCGGCAATGTTACCCCCTTCTTCTTCTGCCTTCCTGCCCCCACATTCCCCACTCACTGCATGGATTCTCTCTGCCTCCGTCTCTTTCCACGTGCTCGCAGTGGTGTGTAGGTGGCTTTCAGGTTAGGTTCCTGGATTCACTGGCCTTCGCTGCAACGAGTGTGAGAATGAAAAGCTGATTTAACATGCCAACAAAGATGACAGCCAAGGCTCCGAGGGAAAGTCTTGAATAAATAAATAATCACAGTTGTAATATATTTTTGTTTATTATCTGCGTAGAATTTACTTATAGTCATGTTTTAATTATGTCTACTTGATTATTTACATACGATAACTAACAGTTTCTGCTAAATAGACTGACTCTTGTGACATGCAAACTTAATTTCAATTGTAGTTGTGTTTACAGTTACTAAGGTATAAACGGCAGTGTAGGTTGCCCGAGATTTTCAAGACTGTGTTGCTGTGCCTACCTCTAATCCCTACCCCAGTTTGGTTTTCCGTCCAGATATTCAGAGCTGTCCTGCTTTTTTTGTTTTCGGTTTTTTAATGTTGTTGTTTTTTAACTGACTTTAGAGAAGGAGGAAGGGATAAGGATAGAGGGAGAGAGGGACGGAAACATCAGTGAGAGAGAAACACCAGTCGGCTGCCTCCTGCATCCCCCCTGCTGGGGGTGAAGCCCGTAACGCAGGCATGTGCCCAGACCAGGGCTCGTGGCGCATGAGTGGATGCTCAGCCACTGAGCCCCACCCGCAGGCAGGGCTCCGTTTTGATGACAGAGACTGATGCTCAGCTCCATTGCCTCTGCGCTTCCCAGGCTGTGTGCTGGCCTTGTACAGCATGTCTTACTTTGGGCCCCTGGGAGCCAACAATCATGCCTATTTTTACTTTTCTATATTTTCTTTCTTTTTCAAGGCTTCCCTGTAAAAACGCTTACTTCTTCTTCTTTCATTCCAAACTCTTTTTCTTCTTTTTCTAATTATCTCCTGGAGGGATGGCTTGGGCATATTGGAACTAAACTTCTCATGGTATGGTATTCCTAAAAGAAATACAAAACCGTAACTGTGTATCCTGTTCTAGAATATTTTGCTTAAGGGCAATGGGCAGTTGGCTAAGAATCACTATATAATCAATGGTATGCAAACATTCTTTCGCAGTCTATACCAACAGCTGCCTACACTTTGGCAGTGGTCAGCAAACTCATTAGTCAACAGAGCCAAAAATATCAACAGTGCAACAATTGAAATTTCTTTCGAGAGCCAAATTTTTTAAACTTAAATTTCTTCTAATGCCGCTTCTTCAAAATAGACTCACCCAGGCCATGGTATTTTGTGGAAGAGCCACACTGAAGGGGCCAAAGAGCCGTTTGTGGTTCGCGAGCCGCAGTTTGCCGACCACTGGTGTGGCGTGTTCAAATTCCAGGCAGGGGAAGTTGAGGAGAGTCGGCAATGAAAGACACATTTAATTTCTAGAGACATGGTACACAGGTGGGGTCCCTTGGCTTGGCCTGACCAGATCAGGCCGAAACCGGCTCTCTGACATCCCCTGAGGGGTCCCAGATTGAGAGAGGGTGCAGGCCAGGCCGAGGGACCCCATCACGAGGGACCCCACCCATGCACGATGGGGGCAGGAAGGGACCATGAGAGAGCTCCAGGCAGGAAGGGACCATGAGAGAGCTCCAGGCAGGGTGGTGTATTCAGCCTGTCTTACCCAGTCCTGATCAGCTAGACCCCAGTAGCAAGCTAACCTACCAGTCAGAGCGTCTTCCCCCTAGTGGTCAGTGCATGTCATAGCAACTGGTCGAATAGTTGGACACTTAGCATATTAGGCTTTTTTTTATATAGGATTAGAAACTTTCCTTTGCAACTTTGTGAACCAGCACAGTTGAGTGAACTGTTCTTCCTGTTTTAAGAGACACATGCATGAAAACACCTTGACACAGCTGAAGGTTCCTAGATCATTTGTTCTTGCTAAAGACATCAAGACTGACTTCTACAAAATATCATGTTCCCCTAAAAGCCCCTCTGTCTGTCAGCAGTTATTCTGACTATCCAGATATTGCTAACGTGGCATCCTGATAGACTCACGAGTTTAACCTTTTAAGGTATTTTGCTGCTTATTTCCCAAGGCCATTGTTTTTCATGTTGGATTGGGTTGGGAAGTCGGGGTCCCCATTCATAGACCCAAACTTAGGAAATACAATTCACCATTTCTGAGTTTGCAGAAACCAAAGTCCAGATATTAGAAACATTGGCCAAATTAGTGCTTTTGAGAGAAATAATTTATTTAAATACAACATAGCAGTTTAAATTCCGGGAGAAACTAGAGGCAAATAGACTTACCTCAGTTGCTCTGGAGTTGTTTTTTTATAGTTTCACTAGAGGCCTGGTGCACTGGTGGGAGGCGTGGCCTGAGGGGATTGGCCCGCTGTGGGAGTGCCGCTCATGCTCACCCGTCAGTCAAGCGGCTTTGGACCTGCCGTCTGAGCAGCTGCTGAATGAGGAAGTTAGTCTGAGCTGATATTTTGGGGTAATGTCTTGGGTAAAGGTGTGTTCTGTGTCCTGGAAGAACCTGTTGGAGAGCTCTGCACCCCAAAGCTGCTCTGTGAATGTCCTTGATGTGTGATGCCAGGTCATTGACATCAGAGATGTTCAGGGCAGCCATGCTCTAGGATCCTCAGCCTTCAGGACAGCCTCCCGGGGGGATCCACAGGCATGTCCCCTCTTGCCATCCACCTATGCTAGCTCCCTGCACTCTTTCTGGAACACACCTTAGAAGGCCTGCATCAGCTGGTGGGGTCAGGCCAGAGTCTGGATTGTCTCAGGTATTTGTTAGGTGCAGAGAGACTCAGACTCACACTAGACCTGTTATCAGCTGCTCCCACTGTAGGAGCAGCTGCTCGTCCCGGTCAGCTGTGACCACCAGGGGGCAGCTCCTGCATTGAGTGTCAGTGTGTGTCATAACGACTGGTCAACCAGTCGTTCTGTTTGTTTGCTATTTGGTTACTGGGCTTTTTAATATAGATACTAGAGGCCCGGTGTACAAAATTCATGCACAGGCAGTCAGAAATCCTTCTCACAATCCAGGACTGCTGGCTCCAAACTGCTCGCCTGCCTGCCTCCCTGATTGCCCCTAACCACTTTTGTCTGCCAGCCTGATCACCCCCTAACTATTCTGCCAGCCTGATTGATGTCTAACTGCTCCCCTGCCGGCCTGTTTCCCCCCAACTTCCTTCCTCTGCCAGCTTGGTCACCCCTATCTGCCCTCCCCTGCAGGCTTGATCACCCCCAACTGCCCTCTCTTGCAGACCTGGTCCCTCCCAGTGTTAATTCTGGGTATCAGGTAGTGCTCCCCCAAATCTCTCAGGCTGCCTTAAGATACTTCTTTCATTTGTGGTGTTGGCACAAAGCACTAAGCAGAAATATGATAACCAATAGCCCGTTGATGTCTAATTCTAGACTTCAGAACTCTACAAGGAAATTTGTGTAGCTTGTGTCATTTGCACAGCAGCACTGGGACTGAGTAAGGGTCCTGTTCTTAGACATCTGCTCTCTGCCGTAACCGTGGCATGTACTGCCCACAGGTGCCTGGTTAAATGTTTCCCCTAAAGTCTCTGCTTTTGCCTCCACACTAGAGCAGGATTGTTGAACACTCTGGATTCTTGCTTAAAGGTAATTTCACTTCAGTCTCACTCTAATGCACTAGTAAACAGCAGTGTTTCAAGATGCTGTTTTATTTTTTATTTTTTTTAAAAAATATATTTTATTGATTTTTTTACAGAGAGGAAGAGAGAGGGATAGAGAGAAACATCGATGAGAGAGAAACATCAATCAGTTGCCTCCTGCACACCACCTACTAGGGATGTGCCCGCAACCAAGGTACATGCCCTTGACTGGAATCGAACCTGGGACCTTTCAGTCCTCAGGCCGATGCTCTATCCACTGAGCCAAACCAGTATTGGCTCAAGATGCTGTTTTAAAATACTCCATTTAAGTAGCCCGTTCATATTATTCAGTGCAGACTTTTTTGAAATCATATAAAATATACACACAGTTTGGTTACCATGTGGTAGACAGAAAAACCAATAGGTATATTTCTAAATAATCTGAACGGCATGGAATAAAGGAGCTTTATCTGTAAAAGTAGATAGTTATGATGACAGTATTTTTAAGAAACGTTTTTTTTTTCTTCTTTTTTCTTAGCATGGTTTTCCTGTAATAAGATACTACGCTTCCAAACTTGAAAACATTTTTGTTGTTGTTGACAAGGAAATACACTGTTGACTCTGTTGGTGATCTGTTTATTTACTTAGAATGAGATTTCTAACATCATTTAGAAAAAGTGTGGTTATGGGAGTATGGTATTAAACTGTTAGATCCAGCTTCTGCTTCTGTCTTAGACCAACCACTGTTATTTAAGAGAATATACAAGCTCCAATATCAGACTTAAATCTCTTCTAAAAATATTAAATGGCATGTTTTTTATAGTTATCAGAAACACCTCACTTTAATGGGTAATCTGTATAGACACCTATCCCGGAGAAATAAGTATTCAAAGCTACAGGAATCAACTTCTAGGTATGTAAGTCTTTGGGGCACATAAGGAAGAAGAGGAATGTAGAAGCAGGTAGTTATCACTGTCGTTCAGGTAGACGGTCGGATTTAGCCTTTCTGATAAAGCCTCCAGGTGTTCATGCTATACGAGTGCTGGCCGCCTTTGTTTGACCGTGAAACATGGAGCCGGTCATGCCAGTTGTGTGGAATGATTGTAATGACACCTACCTTGAAGGTTATTCAACCCACAAATGTATGTTTAAATTATAGACGATGTCTTTTGCTCACCTGCTGAAGTAGATAAGCATTGAAACTCAAAGATAAGCCTGCGACCCAGCTTATTCTCTGAGGCCATGGGTACATGAGAAATGGTGGGAAGTAGAGAATTCCAGCCTAGATCTTTTTCCTCAACACTGAAAGGAGGAAACAACTGGCATTTTCTCCACTCCCGCCCTCCAGACATTCCCTAAGGTCTCCTTAGGGAATGGGGCTGGGGAAAGGGGAAGGGGCAAGCATAGGCCAGCTTTTGGGAAAAGAGCATGATGTGTCCCCACTATACCCCTTAATTTACAGTGTATCCCAAAAGACATAGAAAGGATTATTTTAAATATTCCCTAATCTTTGACCTCCTTTTACAGCCCTCTTCAATCTTTAGGATCCCAGTCAGCCTGCCTGTCTATCCACCTTACCTACCTAATCCATCCACTCTGTAATTCTAATCGATTCATCCTGCTTCCCTACTCACTCAGGTATTCATTCCTTTATTCGTACATTGTCTTCCCCCGAGACTCCACCGCTCCGTAAGGCTCCTCTCCCCAGACTGCAGGGCCTTTCCCGCAGGCCCAGGCTGCAGTTTGTCTTCCAAACTACGATGTCGTCGGATCTGATCGTGGGAATTCTCCAGCCAGCAGTAAAAAGAGTAACAGCTAGACAATAGAAGCCACATTTTAAAACATCCTGTGGAACATTTTTCAAGTCAAATTTTGATGTTGGCCCTTTATTGACTCAAACTTAGAAATCAGAAACAGTTGATGTGGCTGAGGATTGCTCTGCCCCCTAAATATATTGGGTTCCTACAAATACCCCTTCTTGGGAAATACTCCCAATCTCACAAGGCATTGTTTTCAAATTTGCACAGCTAATATTTGCTCTGGGCAAACACGCATTCATTTCAGCAGATATTAAATGGTCTACCTCGCCTATTAAAATGAGTAGTTCTTTTTAGTGAGAAATAAGACAGATCATCTTTTCCTTTTAATTCAACTCCTAGTAAATTTTGATGAGTTCTATTGGAAAACTCACTTTTTTTTTCTGTCACTTTATATTATTTAGTTACAAATTTACTTTTGGAGCACATTTTACACAAATCTTGTTAAACAGTCCGCTTTTCATTGGCCTTGGTCTTGTCTGTAGAAGTGTGTGATTTCAGAATCACTGCTGCAGAAGTGCTCAGCTGGTAAGTACAAGACTTTAAAGGGATACGAGAGCCTGGATTCTAATAGAATATGGGAGAGTCCTCGATTTTCTAATTCTTCAGGAACCGTTTATCTCGATGAGATCTATATTCCTTTTAACAGCTTAAATGAATTATAACTTACTATAAAATTCATTCATTTTAAAGGGCATGATGCAATGATTTTTAGTAAATTTACCGAATTATACAGCTGTTGTCACTAATTTTTGGACATTTCCGTCACCCCGAAAAGAAGCTTCCAGCCTATTTGCTCTTCATTCCCACCTGCCGTCCTGGGTAACCACTACTGATAGGTGTATCGTTCTCTTACAACAACTGGCTACAGTACTAATATTGTCCAAACTACCTTCATATGGGATATTTTTAGTCTATCCTCTACCCAAGCATATCTCTCCCAAAGTTCAGAAAGGCAGTAACTGACTTTTCAATTCTGTTTTTGACATTAAAAAACCGTTTTCCCCAAAGGCAGAGAAGCATGGATTAGACTGCCAAACCTCAGAGGGAAGGCTGGGGAGGGTGGGGGGAGGGAGGAGAGATCAACCAAAGGACGTGTATGCATGCATATCAGCCTAACCAATGGACACAGACACCAGGGGGCTGAGGGCAGGAGTGGAGGAGGAGTTGGGGGAGGGGGTTAATGGAGGGATGAGGACTCATATGTAATACCTTAATCAATAAAGAAATTAAAAATAAAATAAAAAATAAAAATACCCCAAAAATGTTTTCCTTAATCTATTCTCAGAATAGTGTCACCAAGCTACCTTACAAGCCTGCCCACTCCCCTAATTTAAATCTTTCAATTACGTATACAAGTGTGGGGTCTACTGGTCTTTCAAGGACTCTTTTCACGTTACTTTTGTTGGGAAAGTATTCACACACATACTAGTATATACATAATTTTTTAGTCAGCATGTGTCTTCTTTTCAGGTTTCAAAAACACTCTAGTAAAAATATTTAACAAATTTTGTGGGTGTTTTTGCAGTAGAATCTCGTGACTCCTAAGGCAGGTGCCCGTGTATCCATATGTTTGTTGGTACTTAATGATTTTAGGTGGGAAAATTTTTATAAATACGGTAGGCTCTAAGAATGTTAATAAGGAAAAGCTAAGGTGTCTTGGTCTCAGAAAAAACTTCATGGGCATAAAATTTCTTAGCTAAACTGGGTCCTGTTAACATGAAGTAATACACCTGTATTATAAATTTAATATATTGGTTTACTAGTAACAGTTACACATATGCATAACAGGGAAATACGTATCGGGCTTCTTTTCCCCTACCTCTCACAAGAGGATTGAATTACATACTAAAATTTTTCTTGGTATATATTAATTTTTGCAAAATTGGAGAGATTTAAAAATAATTGCAATATTATCTAGATGCTTATTTACGTGTCTCTTTTGGGGGGGTGGGGAGCTTAAAATCGATTGTCTCAATCTTTTGCAATGACTCTTGTAGACCTCTGATACATAATAAATGACATGGAGGTGGTGGTGTCCCATTAGAACAGGACCCCCGAGATCAGATTTCTGGTTCAAGTCTGGGCTCTGCCATTCCTACCTATCTGACCTTGAGCATCTCACTTTACCTCAGTTTCTTCTCTTTACAATAGTTCCTAGGGTTGGTATGAGGATTAAGTAGATAATAGACAAAGCACAGTAAGTACACATAAATTACACTTGCTAGTGGCACATAAGGTATGAAAAATGTTACTTTGTGGCAGTTTTACTCTACAACTTGACTTTTTAATGCCTTAATGGTGGACAGCTGAGTTTTTTAAGGCCTGAGAAAACTTGTGTCTGCTAATAAAATCACTGGTTATTTGTTTTAATTGATATTCAATTCAATAAATTTTGTTTTGAGACCTAGTTTTTTTTTTTTTAAACCTTTAAGCTCAAGGTATAAATCTCTTTTATTTTCCAGTTTGTAAATGTTGCAAACACATTTTCTTTGATCAGTGTTTAACTTCCATCTTCAGCAGATTACATAGAAGTAACATCACATTAAAACCCGTGTATAAGCTTAGAGGTTTCCTGAATTTTTAAATGATGTTTACACATTTAATACATTATCCTCTTAATCACTTCCGATGTATTACTAGGCAGACATACAAATCTAGCAGCAAAAAATTTCTAAGCCCTGCAGCCGGAACTTGTGTCTGCTGTCAGAGAGCCTTGGGTCAAAACTGCTGGGGGAGCCGTGTCTCCAGTTTCAAACTTGTACATCTTCTTAAAGCCTTGAGCATGTGCCACATGGCCTGCTCCCTTTTTTGATCCATAATCTCTGAAATGAATTAATGAGGTATTCTATATCTATTCGGATCTATGTTTCTACTTAATTTGATACTGTGCGCTTCTTGTATACTATTAGATGCCTGATGCACAAATATTTGTACAGAATGGGCCTTCCTTCCCCTGGCTGCTGGTGCAGCCTTTGCTCCGGCCCGGAGCAGCCTTTCTGTCTTCGCTCCACCTGGAACCACCTTTCCGCCTTCCCACGCTGCCCAGAGACCCAGAGCAGCTGGGGTGGTGCGAGACGCCTGCATCATCACCATGGTGACGTCCCACCCCCAGCTGCTGGGTGTCTGTGTATGCAAATTAACCCAACACCTTTGTTTGGTTAATTTGCATATTTATTCCTGATTGGCTGTTGGGTGTTGTGAATGTACAGTCAGCTTACATATTTCTTTTATTAGTGTAGATTTTTATACTTGTCTCACAGCTTCATAGGTACTATATCAAAACAGATTTCATAATAAGATAGCCATAACTTATTTAACATATATATATATCTATATATATATATATATACATATATTTATTTATTTATTTATATTTTAGAGGCCTGGTGTATGAATTCGTGCCTAGATGGGGTCTGGCTAGCCTCGCCAGGGGTAGGGGTCATGGGTTGTTGGCCGGCCTGCCTGCTAGTCAAACTCTTGGTTGAGGGGACAATTTGCATATTAGTCTTTTATTATATAGGATATACACTGAATGGCCAGATTATTATGTGTTCAGAGATCATAATAATCTGGCCATTCAGTATATACTGATATTTCTAATACTGAAAACTTTCTCCAAAGTTTTGTTTTTATCAAATGGCTTTTTGACTTCACTCAAGATGATCATTTCCTTTTACATATATTTTATTACAATCATTTATTAATTTGAAACCTTTGCATTTCTGAAATAAATCATACCTATTTCTTAAAAAAAAAAAAAACAATATCGGTGTACTAAAAGTTTCAGTTTGCATCTGCCTTCCAAAGGAAGATTAGTCTATAGAGATCTTTAGCTCTTTAATTATCTAGGTTAACTTCTAGTACTTGCAGTGTAAGAGGCCTTGAAAGCCCTCCACTGCTCTGTGCTCAGGTACAGCACCTTAAGCAAATGAGCTAATGGGATTGCCATCCGTGGAGAGGAACTACTGTGGCCTTTGTCACTGCCCCAGATACCTACTGATAGGGCAGGGCTACCACAGGAATGAGTGTGTTGTAATCATCATCTCGATGACAAAAAGTACACCCAGGATTGGTTGACACTTGCTGATTGTGGTTAGTATATTGAATCTTCTTAATGAAATCCCAAAGAAAATATCAGTCGAGCCACTAATGACGATAAATGGGTTTTGCACTCAGAGTGAGTGCACTTACTCCCAGGAGTACAGGGCTCTTCAAGATTAATTATTTCAGTCATCCTCACAGTTGTCCCATGAGGTGAGTGGCAGAGCACTTCCTTTTTTATTAAAAAAAAAAAAAAGTGACTAATTGGATTTTCTTCTGTTCTACATTCTGTGTTCTAGAACTGGGTAGCCACCTTCTAAAGACCGTCTGTGTGTCCATTGGTGGGCCTGGGTTTTAAAACCACAGGCTTCTTTCCCGTACAAATGCCAGGCTCGCAGCATGTGGAATAGGAAAGCGGAGGGAAGTTTGGGTGGCGTTTGGCAAGATGCTATGAGTGGAATAGTCTAGAGTTGGTAAAAGGAGACAGGTAATGGCTGAGTTAGCGCCTTGCTACGACCTCCATTGGGAATAGTCACCCATGGTGTGGAAGGTTTGTTTTTGACACTGCCTTACTGAGGCACCCCTTGGCTACACTGACTCTTCCCACAGCCTTGTGCCAGGTTGCCACAGAGACTGTCAGGGAACCCCGTTTTACAGAGGGACACTGCTTCTTTCTCATCCGACTCCAGTGTGGTAGCAGCTGGGGTGTTCACAGGGGCAAGAGAAAGGGAGATGTCCGAGATGCTTAGTGCTCCCCTCGGCGGGCATGTGTCTCCGTCCTTGCGCCATCCTCCGTGTCTGCCAGGCTAACGTCTGCTTCCCCCGAGATGGCCGGTGCCTCTGCGGGCGCCTCTCGTCGGGGAGCAGGAATAGAGTAAAGCTGCCTTTGTCCAGGCACCACCTCCTTCCTTGCACAACGTGCCATTCAGGCGTCTCAGATAGTCTGGTCGCCTCCGTTCTGCCTCTGGGTCAGACTGTGAGCCCTTTGGTTGAATGTTCAGGTCGGTGTCATTTGGTTGGTTTTTTTTTTTCTTTTAACTCCTTTCCATTGCCCCTGGGACCCCTCATCACGGGGGCATTTGGGTGCACAGTAAACACTTGGGGTTGCTCTGTTTGCCATCCACAGCTCCCAACAAACACGGCCTGTGCTTATTAACTGTGGCATGTTAACAACTTCTTTTTTTTCTCCTTTCTGCAAATGAAGGCTTAGCTGTCACCACTTTGGGTTTTTCCTCCTCCTTAATTTTCCCCTGAAGTTACCCTGAAAGAGAGGCCTTTAAAATGCCAAGGATTGTGCCTAAATTGCACGGTGTGCTCAAGCCCAGGGCTAATTAGAAGGCCCGGGAGCCCCTTCAGGTGGCGGGGACGCGCGGTCTGGCTCGAGGCCGCTCTCCCAAACCGAGAGCAGCGGGGCGGCCGGAGTATAAAGAGCGGGCGCCGGGGCTCCGGGCCGTGGAGACGCCTCTGCTCTGTGGAGCCCGTGGAGCTTGTGCCGGAGGCACCCCTTCCTCACGGGGCCGGTGGGTGAGTGCCCGCGCTGGGCCTCCGGGCCCGTTCTGGCGTCCGCCAGAAACGGTGGCGGCTGTGTCAGAATGGCACTGATCGGCCAGGCCAGTTGCAGTCCGTCCTTTGGTCCTTCGGGAAACAAGCAGAGTTTGGCGCCTCAGGGAGACACAGCTGCGGCTTCGTGTCTCTGCGGCTCTGAGTTATTTAGAGGGCTGTCCGCTTTCTGGTGTATGGTGCGCATCTCTGATTCCAAAAGGGTACGCCGAGGCAGTGTCCTTTAGTTCTCGGATATTCTGAGGAGTGGTCACTTAAAAAGATCACAGGTTTTGTTTGTTTTTTTTTTGTGGGTTTTTTTTTTAAATCCTTATCTGAGAATATGTGTATTGATTTTTTTTTTTTAGGTAGAGAAAGAGAGAGAGAAAGAAAGAAACATTGATCGTTGCCTCCCATGTAAGCTCCTACTAGGGATTGAACCTGCAAGCCTACTAGGTATGTGCTCTAACTGGGAATCGAACCCACAACCTTTTGGTGCTGAGTCACCCAGCCAGGATAAGATTCCAGAGTTTTAAAAAGAAAATAGAAAGTTGACTTTTTGACAAATGCAGAGGGTGACAGTTATTCAGAGCATGTAAATCATCACAGTGTTTTAAATATGTTTTCATTGATTTTTAAGAAATATATATTTTCATTGATTTGAGAGCGAAAAGGAGAGGGAGAGAAAGATAGAGACATCAATGATGAGAGAGAATCATCTGCCTCCTGCTCACCCCAACCTGGGCCTGGGCCCTGACCGGGAATCCAACCAGAGCCACTGAGCAACCCAACCGGGTTTGATTTGTTTTGAGAGAGGGAGAGGGGCGGAAAGGTAGAAACGCCCCAACGCAGGCATGCGCCCTGACTCAGAACGGAGCTGGCCACCTCCTGGTTCCAGGGTCCGTGCTCCTCCAGGAGCCCCGCTGGGGGGGCACCTCACAGCTTTTCTGTCCTGGGAGGTCCCTGGGAAGGATGCAGTCTTAGGACGGAGTGAGGTGACCTGAGGAGGTTCTAGCTTATTGTGACTTCATGATTAGCAACAGGTATTAGTGGCTGATGGAGCGGTTGCAGTGTTGGGTCCTGGCTTCTTTTTAAATAAATTTAAAAAGGAATTGATTACTAAAATGTTCCTATCTATACTGACATCCGCTCAAAAGGAGAAGAGTTCTGAGATAAAACAATTCAGTATTTTATAAATTCATCTCGGCAGCTCTAACTATGTTCTGACGATGCATTCATAAAGCAGATGGCTTCGGCGTTTGTGTCCGTGTTTCGATCGGGTTCTTTTTTGGATGGTGGACAGTCGGAGGGGCGCGGTTTCTGATCGTCGTTTTGCTCTGTCTCCGCAGGAGCCGCAGTGAGGCCTCTGAGGAAGGGAGACCGGCGGAGAGCCGCCGCCGGGGAGGGCCCGGCGCCTGGTGGCTGCCAGCGGTCTGCGTCTCACACCAGGAAACAGAATCGGTTGGGGAGCCCATGTTCATCTTGGAAATAGAAGGCGTAACAAACGTTTCTACTGAGAACACTGCCATCCCCTTTTGGGATCTGAAGACGGGGGGACGATGGATGTCATAGAGACAGCAAAACTTGGAGAGCATATGGAAAATCAAACCAGCGACCCGGCAAACACCTTCCCACCACGGCCTGCTGAACCTGCCGAAGAAGAGGGGAAAAATGGCAACGCCAAGCCCAAGAGCTTATCCAATGGGCTGCGGAAGGGCACCAAAAAGTACCCGGACTATATCCAGATCTCCATGCCCACGGACTCCAGGAGCAGGTTTCCCCTGGAGTGGTGGAAAACGGGCGTGGCGTTCGTGTACGCCCTCTTCAACCTCGTCCTGACCACCGTCATGATAACCGTGGTCCACGAGAGGGTGCCTCCCAAGGAGCGCAGCCCCCCGCTCCCGGACAAGTTCTTTGATTACATCGACCGGGTGAAGTGGGCATTTTCTGTATCAGAAATAAATGGGATTATATTAGTGGGATTATGGATCACCCAGTGGCTTTTTCTCAGATACAAGTAAGTAGGTCTAACACATTTGGGGGGGTTTTTTTTGGGGGGGGGGGCTGTTGGGGGGGAATGCGCCATTGGTTTGTACTTAGGTGAGTAGATGTGTACTTGGAATTATCTCTCTTTTTTATCTCATAAATGCAGTCTTATCCAGGCATTTGACGAAAGGGATCACTAGAAAGGTCTGCCGCATGGGATAATCAGTCACTGTTCAGTACAGCAGTGTCTGAAAGTGACGGTGGTGCAGCAAAGAGCAGAGGTGCTGTGGTGGGTGACTCAGAGCTTGTGAATGTGAGGTGCTGTTCTGATTTCAAGCGACTTGGCACTGTGGTATTTGCGTGATACATCGAGAGTCGTGGGGAGTGAGAACATTCACTTGGCCAAGCTTGAGTTATTTCAGGCTCTTGACAGGTGGGGCAAGGGGAGTGCTGGAGCTTCTCTCCCCGCCACTCACAATGCCATGGCTGTGTGAGACTGTAGACGGGAGCGTGCTTTGAGGTGTGCTTCTGTTCAGGAGTTCTCACATTTTGCACTTCTTTTCCTCGGGCCTGTTGGCAGTCCAGTCCCAGGAATCCGTTTCAGGAACTGGATTTAGAAGTGGGCCATGCGGTTTTGGTTTTAGGTTTCTAAAGCAAACGTCTGGTTTCCAGGGCACCACAAAGAAGCTCTTAGTTCCCGGTTTCGGTCTCCCTGTTTGGGAATAGCAGAATCGGGAAGTACTAACCCAGGTACTTGTGCTTTGAAGACACTTGAAAATAGGACATAGCTCTCAAGTGGTTGTTTCTTTCCTGTTAATTCCATTAAAAATAAAGCCCTTTCCTTTCCCTTCTCACCTTATTCGTATTCAGATATATGTTCTCTAATAAGATGCTAGTAATGAAACCACTAAAATAAAAGTTTGATCAGAACATTAGACACAAACTCAGGCCTTTGAAAATGTAATGTATGCCGATTTAATCAGTACAATTAAAAAATTCAGAGTTCAGTAGGATTTTAATACTGATGCCACAAGATCATTTTCAGAAGAGAGAATTTATGCTGTATTGTTCTTTAAATTAGTTGTTGCTTTGAGATTAAAAGAATTCAATCTATTTTTGCTCAACAGTCCCTTTCATTGCAAGTTTGCAGTTTCAAAAATTTAGTCCACCAAGTCCACATTTTCCTTAAAGTGTGTTTCTTAATATGTTTCCCTGATATGTGGAAGTAAAATAGCTATCAATTTTCTTTTTCTTAGTAGAATTTTTTGCTGCTAAAGTTGTCAGTAATGTCATGCTTATGCTAAAAGTAAACTACATTTGTTGAACTTTAGTTTTTTTTTTTTTTAATTTATCTGTATTATGGACAGTATTGTAGATGTCTCCCTTTTTATCCCCATTGATCCCTTATCCAGCCCCCATGTTGCCCCCCAACCCTCATAGGCCTTCACAACCCTGAACTTCAGCATTTTTCTCTTCTGTGTCTGGAACTTACTCTGAATGGAAGAGACACTGCTTGGGCCAAAGACGTGCTTTCTCCTTTAACTTAGAGCCACGTTTAGTCATACATGTGTGAAAAGAAATTTTCTAGCTGCCAACCTGAGGATCTTAATTTGTTTGAACCTTCACCTGATCGTTGCTGACTACCTCTCCATTATTTCCTGAGATTTTACCATGTCAAAAGTTGTGGTCACGCAGCTGGCCGCATACTTTAGTCATATCTACTGCTTTGGTCACCACCCATCATCACAGCTTTAGTCATATCTACTGCTTTGGTCACTAATTTTCCTTTTCAATTTTCAGGGAGAATTGGAGCGTATGTTTTAGGAACTAGTAGAGTAATTTTTATAACCTGTTTTGAGCATCCCAGCTGAATGAGAAATCTCTTTCTCTCATGCTCCTTCCTAGTTTGGGGAAATGTCATTGGTAGAAGCTCTTTTCCTCAACAAGGCTGCAGAGTGCATGCTTTACCTTCTTAGTTTTCTCTGTGGAATGAGTGTAATTGACTCATATAATTCCTGCTTATCACTTCTCCTTGTCTAGCACATGGAGCACAGCTCAGACCTCTTTGGGGCCTGGGGTTGAATCAAAATGTGAATCATCTTGCACTCAACCAAATGGAGAGCCTCGGCAGTGTCTATCCCGTCCCTTTTCAGTGCTAAAAAAGGCAGAGCCTGAATAGCAAGCCTTTGAAAGCAGAGCCTTGCAATAAATACATACTTTCTTCAACTCCTCGAGGAGGTGGTGTTCTCTATTTTGATCCCAGAAACCCTGGAATATTCTTAAAATAGGTACTGGAAATAAGCATCTAAAATTATATTTGTAGATGATTCTTTAAAAGAGAAGTCCCAGCAGTTACCTGATATATTTCAGACCTCAGTTTTGTAGAAAACTTAAAATATGTGCCCTGGCCCATGCGACTACGTTGGCCAATGTTTCTCTCTCTCTCTCTCTCTCTCTCTCTCTCTCTCTCTCTCTCTCTCTCTCTCTCTCTCTCTCTCTCTCATACACACACACACACCAACAAGCATGTCTGTCCTTGGGTTAGGATTAAAATACATACATATATATATATAAATAAGCCACATGCATGAATCTGCCCGTTTGTCCAGAAGTCTTTGACCATTACCAGCTTTGGAAGTTTGAGAGCTCTGAAAATGGGAGACCTGGAATAATAGTGTGTGTACTGGGGAAGTTCCAACTAGTAATTCTAGGGATCCCACCAGTCTCTTAATCCCCAGAGCTCAGAGTTTGTAGACTGACCCCCGAACTGACAACAGAAGAGGAGCTTCTGTCTTCACCTGCAAGTGAGGCTGCTCAGAACCCTTGATGCCCATTCAGTCCCTTTGCGGCAATGGTACAAACAGTGCTCAAGGCCAACCGCGGGGAGCCACTGCCTTAGACCGAGGGCATGGATGGTGTAGGATGGGCTAATGTCAGTCAAGACAAGTCTCCACCAAAAGTTATAAAGTGAAAAAGGACTTGTGGTGCTTTTATTTTGGGGTTTGGTTTTTGCCTTTTTTGGTCAGGAGTGAGTAAAGGTAGACTAATCAGTTTATAACATCATTATTAAATATTCTTAAATGCACAAGGATACTCTGAACATCTTCAGCATATTCTCAGAAAACCTATAGTGTAGTCATAGACAAAGTAGTTAATACCCAGGTTGTCAAAATACTTTTGGATGGTCCCCAAATAAACCTTGTTTTTTATATAACAGTTTAATGAGTGTCCCATTTCCCTGTGTGTCCAATTATGTGCCATGACCTGAGCTCATTAGTTAATTCCTCAGTGGCTGTGGGTTGCTGACACCTTTGATATGTTCTCGAGAGGGTTTTATTAATGCACTGAGTTGACTGAAAACAGAGATGCTCATTGAATTTTCTCTCAAAGAGTGACTATTTTCAGAGAGGCGGTTTTCTAGAACCTTCAGTCCCCACAAACTCAGCTCCTTTTGGGCCCAGCCCACCTAGACTGATTACAGCTGTGAAGACTGCATGCAGTGTCTCTGTGGAATTGTAGGGAGGGGCAGCTCAGAGATGAGCTGTGACACTGTGTCTGTTAATGCCATTCTGTGTTACTTTTATTCTGTTAAATACTCTTTTCTATAACAGAAACAGCGAGTAATCTTGTCTCCCCCCCCCCCCCATCCCTCTTATTCCCTCAGGTCAATAGTGGGGCGCAGGTTCTTTTTTATCATCGGAACATTATACCTGTACCGCTGTGTTACCATGTACGTCACTACACTGCCTGTGCCGGGCATGCATTTCCAGTGCGCTCCAAAGGTAAGCACCTCTGACTGAACACACTTACCAGACACCTGCTCTCTGTTATGGTCTTCAAAATACTTTCATGTGTCAACTGAAATACTATATATGATTAGAGACCTGGTGCATGAATTCATTGACTACACTATAGGTTTTTGGCCTGTGGGATCTGGCCGAAACCAGCTCTCCGACATCCCCTGAAGGGTCCTGGATTTCAAGAGGGCACAGGCCAGGCCGAAGGATGCAGGAGGTTGGCCAGCCAGGGAGGGACCACAGGAGGGCTCCAGGGCATGTCTGGCCCCTTTCACTCAGTCCTGAGCTGCCAGACCCCAGAAGCAAGCTAACCTACCGTCTGCCTCCTGGTGGTCAGTGAACATCATAGGGAGCAGTTGAGCATCCTTAGCATATCATTAGCATATTAAGCTTTGATTTGATTGAACAGATGACTGGGCATTTAGCATATTAGACTTTTATTATATAGGATATTTTCTGATTTTCTTTAGATTTAGGGGTAAGAAAATTAAAATGTGTTCATAAGATGTGTATCTTTGTACATAAATTCATTTTCTGCTACCTCAAAGTTGCTTTTGGGAATTTGACTCCACTGTTGTACCTTTACTTACTTGCCTGTGCATTCATTCTGCTAGTGCTCTGCTCCTGTTATGTTCCGGGCACTGTGTAACCGCAGTGGCTAAAACAGTTCTTCCCCTACAGCCTACATTCTATTGAGGGATGACAACTGACAAACGTGTAACTTGTGCCCGGCCAGTGTCGCTCAGTGATCTAGCGTCACCCTATGCACCAAGAAATTGCGGTCAGAGTACATGCCCGGGTTTCGGGCTTGATCCCCAGTGGGGGTGTGCAGGAGGCAGCAGATTCTGTCTCATCAATGTTTCTGTCTCTCTATCCTTCTCCCTTTCTCTCTCTCTAAAATCAATGAAAACATAGTTTTTAAAAAGAACTGTATAGCTCGTCACATGGTGATAAGCCAGGCGGCTATCAGGTGCATGGTTAACCTGAGTCCGAGTGAAAGGCACTGTGAAGGTAGGTGTTAGCTTACAGAGGGGTCAGAAAGTTCTTTAGTGTGAAAGCATCTGGGCAGCAATCACATGAGGGAGGGAGCCTGTGGATGGGGTGAGAGCCCCAGGCCAACGAAATAGCTCAGTCACAGTGCCTGAGAGAGAGAGAGAGAGAGAGAGAGAGAGAGAGAGAGAGACCAGTGCGGCTGGTGGAACTGTGTAGGTCAAGATCCCATGGGGCCTTGTGGCCTTCATAGGAACTTGAACCATGGTCGTGGCAAGTGAGTAAGAAACGAGGAGTCATTCCCTTTGGGACATTTTGAAGGTGGGGCCAACTGGTTGGTCTAAGAAGTTAGATACGGGCTTAAGAGAAAAGTCAGGGATGACCCAAGTTTTTAGCAATTGAAAAGGCAGAGTGGCCTTTTGCTGAGACAGTGTGAGACACTGAAACTGCCTCAAGCAGGATTTACAGCTTCTCTAGGGAGAGTCGTTTCTCGAGAAAGATTTTAATCATCCTGGACCCCAGTGCACCCTGGTTTATAACAAAGGAGACTTAGAAATTCTGTCTGTGCTCCCTGGACAAGGGAGTGAAGTCTAACATCATAGTTCACTGAACACTAAGCAGATGTCCAAGGTGGAAGGAAAAATAGAGTTGTTGTGAAGTAGTCAACAGTCTCCCTCCCCAAATATAGGTGTGGTTTGGAGAAGCTGTAATTTTCCAAAGCCATCAAAGCAGAGTGTGTCTGTGATTAAAACAGTGTACATATTGAATTTAAACATTGGCTGATTTTTTTTTAGCGGAGCTAAATTAAGGCACAGGAGAAGTTCAGAAACATAATAAACACTTCTGAGGGGTTACTGCAATGTGTTAAATGAAGAAATGGCCACAGGAAAAAAGGCAAGCATCCTAGTAATGCATGAGGTTTGCATGGATGAAACGCTATGATTACAGACAGAAAGTATCCTGGGTGGAGGAGCTGCAATTTTCAGAAGCCACATTAGTAAACATCGCCCTGGATAACCCAGCGACAAATACAGTGAGAGCTCTTGGCGGCATCCTTACTGGTCAGCCCCCACGTTCCTGACATAGGAGCAGGCTCTCGGTACCCAACTTTTGACTCGGGGAGGCAAACACGGCCACTGTGTTCGATAGAAGCGATCCCTTGTGTTACAACAGGAATCAGAATTGCATTCTGAATGTGGCTTCCAGTGCTCCATAGATTGTGGTTACCGGGCTACTAGGTAACCTGCCTGCCTCCTTTGTTGCAGACCCTTCGAGACTGTAGGCCATGACAGCGCTGTGTGTACTGAAACCACTTGCTATGGGAAGCTGTCCGGTCTCCTCGCTGTGGCCTAACGCAGCTGGCTCCTCGCCGGATGTGGCCGCCCCAGCCGCCATCACAGCTGTGGGTCCCTGGTGAAATCGTGGCTCTCAGTCTTCCAGCTGCCTTGCCCCATATCTACCCTCTGGTTTCCCTTCAGTCCTCTGTTTAGGATTTGCTGAAAGCCACCGACCAAAGCTTTTGTTGGCAGTCACAAAACCTTTGTCCTGAAAAGTGTGTTTATGTAAATTGCGCATGAAGGCCTGTAGCTCGTTGAGCCCAGTTGGCCACGCACCGGAATGCGGGGCTGGCACTGATGCAGCCCTTCCCGGAGAAGCCCCCGGGCACCCCGGCTACAGACGCCACAGAGCTTCTCTTCGAGGAAGGGACGTGTGGAGGGGAAGGTTTCCGGTTCGGCAGTCGTCAGGCTGGGCTCTCTGGAACCTTGTTTGTTTTTGTGGAAAATGGGGTGTGGTGGTCACCGTTTGAGGGGTCCTTAAGATCATTGAGCCCCATCTGCTTTGGCTATTACGATGGATGCTTCTCCTCTCAGCTTTCTACACCTTTAATTCCATATTCAGCGATGCAGGGGTGGAGAGCGTCTGGCCAGCAGGCCGAGATCGCTTGGTCTGGCCCCGCCAAGGTATTAGGGGGGGATTCATTGTTTGACCAAATACAGCAGGCTGATGCTTACGCTGATAATGTTGTATGGCCCGTGAACGATGTTATAAATCTCCAAATGGTCCTTGGCAGCAAAAAGGCTCCCCACCCCTGCAGGAACGGCAGAGAATAGTGTCTGAAAAATGAGGAACGTAATCCGCACCGGGTTCTTATGTGGCGTGTGACGGGGGTTCCAGTGAACTAGAACAGAACGAGGAAACAATCCAGCATTTCCCAAATCTGTCCCCCCATTTCCCGGGATTCTTCCTGCACTCTTCCCCCCCCCCCCCCCCCCAACTTTTTGTTTTGAGATCCTCTTTATTCTGGGTGTGATCTGACATCTAGGGGCGAAGACCTGAGAGAGACAGCGAGGAGAGAGTGCCCCCTGCTGTCGCGTGGAGGCGTATTGAGTCAGATGCTCTTGGGCTCCATTCACCTGCGTGGCTGAAAGAAAGGGAGAAGAGTGTGTCCACTTATTTTGGCTCCTAGTTTGTGTGTGCCCTGGGTGGTCCTGCCCGGGATGGCTCCAAGTGTTTCTGCTCTTAGAAAACTAGAGTATTGAGTTGGGATGAGTGATTAATTTCAAAAAAATGACTAGGTTTTGAAATAAAGAATACCGTGTCCTTTTAAACTGGGAGCAGAGCGTATGTACCTTATTTGATCTCAGTGTCGACAGCTGTTTGTGCCAGCCGTAGGAGAAATTCCTCAAGGGCTGTGGTTCATCGGATGGGGCACGTGGCCGGGCCGTGTCCTCCAGAGTTGCGGGGGGCTGGCAGCACGTCTCGGAGCTGCACCTGAGCTGAGTCCTGAACTGTCCGCTGTCCTGGCCTTCCTCACGTGGGCCCTTTGCCGCCTTCTCCAGCCTGTCTGTCCAAGGCAGGACCACCTGTGGCATGTTTGCTTTAAGAATTGTCAACTCTTGATGAAAATATACAAGTTCTCTTGGTTTTTTCAGTCATCTGCACTTGTCCTAAGCAAAACCCCAGGCTCCATCCCTCCCTGTGATCCTGGCCGACATCTTTTTCTCAGTGGCTAACGAGTTGTGGCGTGGGCTTTTCCACAAGATTCACCGAATACCGGAAAGCTCCCCACACCCATCAGGTTGCTATCCCTGGGGAAGGTTTAGGCACCCCTTGTGCGTGTTTTAGGCCAGCACTCCTGCCCCAGTTCCTGCTGTACTGGATGGAATGGGTTTCCCGTGCGCGAAGCTACCTTCCTTTCCCTGCTCCTAGACCCTCTTCCCATCCATCTCAGTCTCCGCTCCCTCACCACCACACCCCCCCCCCCCCCGGACTAGACCTCCCTGTCTTTGCCACCTCCCAGCTGAGCTGCTATGGTGGCCGAGCTGGCCATGCTGTGGGGACGGCTGCCCAGAGAGTCGGCGTTGAGTGTAGAGGGCCACCTGGCATTCAGCTATCCCCCCAGGTCCCCAAAATAAGCACTAAAGCTCTGTCTGTAGTTCTCATGTGCCGTTTCTCAGTCTTATTTCTGAGTATCACCCTTTATTTTTCTAAACATAGTTTATTCTAAATTGATCTTAAATCCTCCCTCCGGCCTCCCAGAATGTCAGTATTACACTTTCCCACACCCACCACACTGAGCAACTCAGCCCACTCCACCTCCCTGTAGGCTCACATTTTGATGGCTGTGAGCTTGTCTGTTGCCTCAAACTCCTGCCCAGCCCATCACTGTTTCCCATGCCATCATGATGGCTCCCATGTCCTTGTCTAAGGGAGCTCTTTCCTGACCACAGGCTATGTCTTTGGGGATATTTTGCCCGGGCTACTCATTTTTAAAGCTGTCAGTACATTGCTAATCCATTATTTCCAAACTTATTTAAAGTGTTGCAGCTTCCCTTTTTAACTGCATTTGATCGAATCTTAATACAGCTATCTGTACACTCGGGCTGCCCACTTAACACAAGGTATGAACACACTGCTCAGTATGAGTAAGGTGCTGTTCCGCTAAGTTACATATTAACCATTGAGACCATGACATCTCCCGGCAAAGAAGGGACAACGGAGCTTTGATCTTTTTTTTTTTTTTTTTTAGCACATAGCTGTGGTGAGGTCATTGTTATTAATGTTTTTAAAAGCTTTGCTCAAGGATACGACGTCTCCGAAATGTATTGTTAGTAAGGTATTGAATAATTAAAAACCTGTCACTAAAACTGGCCGATATAATGAATAAAACCCTAGTTTGGGGAACCTCCCC
Source organism: Antrozous pallidus (assembly GCA_027563665.1). NCBI lineage: Eukaryota > Metazoa > Chordata > Mammalia > Chiroptera > Vespertilionidae > Antrozous > Antrozous pallidus. The sequence continues at coordinate 46,030,557 of CM050511.1, read as the reverse complement.
CTGGGATTCTGTTTGACTTTTTAAGTTAAAAAGAAGTCACAACCTGGTGACCTTTCCAAGTATCGCACAAATTAGGCTGAAATACAGTTGTATCAGCTTGTAAATTTTCCTCCTGATCTTCTTGGGTCGTTCAGCTCAACGGAGACTCTCAGGCAAAAGTGCAGCGGATCCTGCGGCTGATTTCCGGGGGAGGACTGTCCATCACAGGATCGCACATCTTGTGCGGAGACTTCCTCTTCAGCGGCCACACGGTTGTGCTGACACTCACTTACCTGTTCATCAAAGAATGTGAGTGCCTCGCTCCCACTTGGTGGGCTGTTGTGGTGGGAGGGGTCGCTGGCGGGAGCCCCTATTCTGTTAGAATTGATAGGGGTGTGTGTGTGTGTGTGTGTGTGAGAGAGAGAGAGAGAGGGGGGGGGGGGGATTTATTGTTCCAATTATGATGCACTCATTGGTTGTCGCTTGTGTGTGCCCTGCCTGGGGGTCAAAGCCACAGCTTTGATGGGACGGCGTAACCAGCTCAGCTGCCTGGCCAGGGCTGGCTTGAGGTTTTTAATTGTGTTAAGTTTACGTACAGCAAGGAAAGAATTACATTCTCCTTGTTCCCGTCTTTGATGGGAAGTAAAATGGCAAATCTGTTATCTTAGTACAAGTCAACTTTACCGTCAGCTCTCCACATAAACAGGGCACTCCGTGTTTGTGCCCGTTTCCTATGCAATGGGGGAAACGGTGCTTTCTAAATTACACATGCGCTGCTGTCCTGAGTGAGCGGTGGTCCCAGTGGTCTCTTCCAACAGCCTGCTTCTGGGATGAGAGGCATCATTTATGTATTTTCTGCTTCCCCACCTTCCAACCCATTGGGACTCTCTCCTCATTTGTCCCGTTGCCATGAGTGCATCTGAATTCAGTCATGCGAGCAGCCAGAAACGTGGGAGCAGGACCGCCTTGAGGTTAACAACAGAGGGCTTCGCCCCGCTGTGCAGATGTCACCGCTGGGCCTGGGTTCCTATAGCATCAGCCTGGCTCCTAGCACTGTGTGCCTTGCTGGTCGAGAAGACTTTTTTCTTTAACCTCACTACCACACAGAGTCCATTGTCTCTGTTCACTGACCGCTGGGCTAGGGTCCCACAGACAGTGGAGTTTATTAATATTTGTGTCTTCAACTTTTAGGCCCGCTACCTGTGGCGTCCCCTCCCCCTTCCTTCCTTCCTACCTGAGCGAGCCCTGGGCTGCTCACAGCCCCTGGTCTTGGGTTATTAGTTTTCGCCTCTGGAGACGGGTTGGCCTCAGACCGTCCCGACGAAGGCCCGTGGGGGAGGCCGGCCGGCCATCCGGCTCCTCTCCGGGGGCCTCACCGCTCCGCTTCCTCCCTGCAGACTCGCCGCGTCACCTCTGGTGGTACCACTCGGTCTGCTGGCTGCTGAGTGCCGCGGGGATCGTCTGCATCCTCGTGGCCCACGAGCACTACACGGTCGACGTCCTCGTCGCCTACTACATCACCACACGGCTGTTCTGGTGGTACCACTCGATGGCCAACGAAAAGGTGCGCGCGGCCCTCGGGGAGCCTCCCGCGCCAGGGGGAGCCCTTTCGTACGGTGGGGCTTTGGTGGCTTGGCGGGAATGACTGTTGCTGTTGCTGCCCGAGGGTGTGGTTAGCTCATCAGTTCAGTTCTTGCACTTATATCCATGATTGCGTTTTAAAACAAAGAATATCACAAGGATAGATAACATTGAAGGATAAAAAAAATATGATTCTAGAGCACAGTGATACACTAATTCAACTTCTGTAATTTATGTGAGAATTAAAGCAGGACATGAGCTAAATGAAAATGCAGGCGCCTTCTCTGTAGCACCACTGAGGTCAGCGAGGTGACACCCCTGACTCCAGAGGACAACTTGGCAACTCTTTTTGGGAGCCAGGCCAATAAGCGGATTCAGTGCATCTCCTGGTGGTGTGATGCTCTCTGGCTTCTCTCTTATTCCAGTTTCTGCTGCGTCCTGTTTCCAGAGGCACTGTTTTCCTCTCCCCCACATTCTGAGAGCGAGCTCCAATGCCACCCCTTCTGGGAAGCCTTCCCAGACTTTGCTCTCTGCCTCTAGTCCCAAGATGGAATTGTCCCTCCCCTCCCTGCGCTTTCCTAGCCCTGGTGCGTGTCCAGCAGTTAGTCTGTGGGCCGTGACCTACCCTGGGGTCGTCTTGCCATCTTGTCTGTTGCATGCAGAGTTTAGAAGAGCCTGAAGTTGTCCTTCCCAAAGGCTGTAAGTCCAATCCTCAAGTAGTGGCGCCCACTAGCGAAGGCCCTCTCTGTGGATCTGTCTTGTGGCCGTTTCCTGTTTTGTGGCCTCCTGTTGCCATCTTCCACTGAGTTGTCAGCTGACGCCACAGAACCAAACTTGTGTCTTTCCTCTTAAAAGAGCTCAACCTTGTGAGCTCTCCTCTCACTGCCATCTTCCCTGACCCACAAATCTAACCACTCAGGTCCTGAAATTGTTCCTCCCGAGTACCTGCCACCTGCACCCCTCAGTCTCCACTGTCCCTGGACTTGCAGGCAGGCGACCGGCATAAGCCCCCGGAGGGGAGACACAGGGGTTGGGGAGGGGTGGGACCAGGTCACGTCCCAGTCGGGAAGAGGCTCGGGCTATGTGTTGGGATTCGGATGCTGCTGGTCCTCGGCTGTTTCGGCAAGTGACAGTTCAGCTAACGGGGAAAGTCGGGGTGCACGAAAACTACGTCTCATTTCACTCTTCCCCTGCCTTTCACAGAACCTGAAGGTCTCTTCACAGACTAACTTCTTATCTCGTGCGTGGTGGTTCCCCATCTTTTATTTTTTTGAGAAGAACGTACAAGGCTCGATTCCTTGCTGCTTCTCCTGGCCGCTCTCCTGGCCCCCCGGCTGCTTTAAATCTTCGTGCAAGAAGTACTCCCGGGTTCAGAAGGTTGGGGAAGACAACGAGAAATCTACCTGAGGAGCGGAACAGGCTTCGGCTCTTACACCCAAAGAGGTATCGCTGCAACCAAAGGTGTAGTTTTGTGTTTTGGTTTTTTTTTTTATTTTTTATTTTGGGAGAACTGACTGGTAAATGAAGAAGTGGACCAAATTTTGTGCAAACGATTAGAAAGATGAACTGGTTTCTCACGCCTCCTGAGAAAGTCGCCTTCTCCTGTGGCCCTCCCTCCACCGGGACTGCCCGGCGAGCTCGTGAAGCGATGCCAAAGAACGCGTCCGCCTCTCCTCAGTCTGTCTCCACTAACGCCTTTTTTCAGGATTTCTTTTCCGCCCGGGTCAGAAGAATTTGCCAGTGTTTCCAATAAACTCTCTGGACGGGTACGACTGCTGTGTGACCAGAGTGACCTAATGGTGAGTGGGTTTGAGCGCCGGGCCTCTCAGCGAGGGGAGACGCAGGGGTTGTGAGTAAACTTCGGGTGAACCTACTCTCCCGGTCCTGGGGAAGGTCAGGGCCAGGTCTGCGAACACGTACTGCTGCTACCACCCAATACGGTGTGTCACTCCCGCTTTATTTTTTTAAACGGATAATTATATTTAAAACATTCAAGAGACACGATCTAAGTAAATACGGAAGTATTTGACCCGCACCGCAGGTTTTACTGGGGGTAAATATTCAGCGTTAAATCTCTGTGACGGGTGTGCAGGCAGCAGGGCTGTCTCCGCTCACGGCGGTCCTTGTCTGCGCCCTTGCCCGCTGTCTGCTGGTGCATTTGCCCCTGGTCCCCCAGGGCGGCCAGCTGCCGAGCACAGGCTGAGAAACACGCGTGTGAGCTGTGGCTCGCGCCACGTGGGGAGCAGGCCTGCATTTACCGCCCAGACCCCCCATGAGGTCTGTTTCAGAGCTGCTCACTGGGACTCAGAAATGCAATTGGTCATATGTCATTAAACCCACTTCTTTCTAGAGTCCAAAAGTTTAATGAATGCATCCTTGCCTTTTTGCAAGAGGCCCGGCTTCTTGTAAACGGGAGTGCTGATAGGAAGGAAAGGACTGCGGAGACATACCAGAATGAAGTCTTGTTCCTCTGACCCTGAAACTGCACCTCGGGGCTGCACTCGAACCTGCTGTTGGAATCGGGGGTGAGTGCAGCTGGTTGGTGAAGCAGGCTCGTCGTCTCCAAAGTTCTTTCAGGGAATGCAAAAAAAAAAAAAAAGATGGACTTGATCAGATTTAATGCTGCCAGAGTTAGTGCACTGTTTCATGCTGTTGGGACGGTGGACAGTTCTTAATTTCTTAGCACTTCTAGGACCTTAGGGAGAGATCTAAAGTTACACAGTCATCAGCACAGAGAAGGAGAGGCCAACTCTGAGGGAAGGCGGTTACGTTTACATTGAAGCTAAAAATTTCCCACCACTTAGAATGAAAACAAACAACAAACAGAAACCACCCCTGAACATGTCATGAACTAGTCGGCCCTGATTTGATATACAGAATGGACCTTTGAATTACTGGCGTGAAGCACAGTACAAACTTAAATGTGTTCGGGAAGGGACATTATCCTTTGGTGCTAAAATTCTCTGTGCTTCCAGTGTAGCTCCTGCTGTGTGTACTAGAAGAATCACTAAAGGACACGTAGCTGAATTCAGCACCAGGAAGAAAGATTTTGTAATCTGGTATTTAAAACAAGAAGCAAAACCCTAAACCTTCTGGACAGGTTTTGAAATGCAAGAAGTTTTTCTGGTATTTATCATTAAGCCAATGAGAAACATAACCATACCTTACCAGACGTGTAGCTAGAATTCCACATGGTTTTCACCTACTGAATATGGGCACGTGTAGAAAAACACGGCGTTCTGTGTGAAGACACTGAGGTTAAACTCCTGTTGTCTGAACTTCCCGTCAGGAGAAACATCCGACTCGGGAGCCTGGGCTTTGCTCTCCTAACACTGTTCACTGAGCCCCTGATTTAAACGAGACAGCCTGATATATCTGAGAGCCTTACTCCACTCTCCATCAAATTAAATTAGGGAACGTGGTTAAACTTTTTAAAATCCTGGTGCATTGATTGCCGGAGGCCCTCGAAATAGTAAACCTTGCGTTTTAGTCAAGTAACTAGTTTTGTTTTTATATAATGCCACCACCTTTTTAAAGAACTTCTGAAACGACTTCTGACTCCACCTGTGGGCACCGCTGCCCCATGTTCCTTACAGGGAGTGCAGCAGCTGCCTCAGACGCTGCAGAAGCATGTGGCATCGGGGTAAGGATGAAGGGGGGATATCAAGGTGGGAAGGTGAGGATAGTGAATCTCATTTACATTCAGGGAAAGCAAACTCGAGATCTAACCCAACATGCCACTTTGGAATATGAAACATGAACAATTACTAGACTTAGGGTGGTGATCATTTCACAGTATATAGAAATAGCAAGTCATTATGTTGTAAATGTGAAACTAATACGTCCCTTATACCTGTTTTAAAAAATTTTGATCTTTGAAACAATAAACTTTCGGAGCTCCTTTTCCTTGCTGATCAAGATACAACATCTTACCAATTATTGTTTTTGTAAACTAGTGCTCCTCTTGGAAGCTTTTCCTATAATTTAGTCCTTTGTGCATATCTATAACATATGATTCCTTTAAATTATACCACTTTTTTCTAAGTTCTTTGAAATGGCAATGAATTCCTCTCATTGTAATTTTGGAGCTCCTCCACTAGCTCTGGAAATAAAGCATTCTTCCTCAAGTCCAGTGGAAGTAATTTGGAATTTTTAATTTAATTTACCTGGCATCTTGGAAAACAAGTTTTGCTGTGGAAGGAAGGCTGTTTTGAGTAAGGGCGAGACTCCAGTCTGCTTTGTGGAGGACTTTGCATTAGGTTCTTGGCTGTATACCAGCGCCCTCTAGTGGAAATTTGTTATATGACTTTGAACAAAAACCTGCCACTTTAAAGTGTATTTTGAAGTTTTTAAAAGGCATATGTTTATTTATTTATTTTTTGCCAATAATCTTGAAAGCATAATGCAAAAGGAATTATGTTAAAGGTATTTTAAACCTTTCCCGAAGGGAAAAATGTACTTAGCTCACAGGGAGTCGCAATTCTAATCTTTTATCCATTCTATTAAAGAAAATTTGCAGACCATTTTTACCTCTCACCATCACAATCATTGTCTCCCTTTATAACTACCGACACTTTGTTTACTTTGAAACACCAAGTTGGTTGTCTTTTTTATTTTACATGTTAGATAGAACTCATGCAGTTACTTTTTTTATTGAAAGTTCACATCTTGTTCCTTGAATATTGTTAACATTTTTTGAATTATTTTTTATTGTTTATTTTTGTTTTGCACTATAAAAACAATTAAAAATTTAAACCGGTCTTAGCACACTTCTGTAGTGTCAGGAAGTGTAAGAAGGAATTAAATGTGTTTGCATGTTTTAATCAAGCATATTAAAAGTAATATGCCATATGTTGAAAGTTTTTCTGTTTGTATGTATAAAGATTCCTAGCATTTCTGTTTAATGTCATTGTGTTACAATAATTTAATTCATTTGACCTACTTGCTAAAAATATTTTGTCTGTTAAGAAGTGCTCTTGACTTCAATGCCTAAACACTGAAAATTGTCGAAGGTGCCCAAAGATAAGTTTTTCGATAGATTTACATCTCATAAGTTGGGGTCTGTTTTGTTATTCATTAATTTAACTATGCTGTGTTCTAAATGAATCATGGATGAGAGAGTTTTTCATTCTGGAATTACTTAAAATTGTCCTTTAAAAGAATAAGAGAAAGCTATAAATATAAGCTAATCTAGTTGCCAAGTTGGGATTCATTATTTAATTTACCTCCTATGCAATGATTAATGCTGCAAAATGTATGGTTATGTTATGGTACATTCGCAAAAGAAATGTTATTATGAGGTTTGAGAGGTGTAGCCTATTGTCTTCTTCCAGAAACGTACTGTACTGTTTCCATGTGTTAAGTGCCTTGTAAAGTAAAATTTTAAGCCTAGAATGCATTATTTTCCTGACATATATTTTTCATTATGATATAAACTGTATGTTATTAAATAGTTTTATTAAATGCTTATGTTTTAATCAAATATGTGAATTTCAGAAGCTCTTTTTCTCCTACCCATCAGTACCTTAATTATTGGTCTATCATATGGGATTTGAAGTCAGGTCTTTTTTTTTCTTAAATAAGAAATTATCTTTGTTTAGAAGTATGTTTTCCCTGCTTGTGCTTTTGTATTTGTAAAAACACTTCAGGAAGAATTTAGAAGTGAAACTATAGTTTGTACTTCAAAATGCCATTTTACATTTACATTTTAAGTGCCTAATTGTTAGTTAAAACTAATTTATGTTTTTATTCTAAAGACATATGTGTACTTGGTTTCTAATCTCTTTGGCTTTGCTTAAAAAATAAAAAAAGCAAGAGCCTCTACTTTCTATTTACCCAATAAACCACCGTGACAGCAACAGTACTTTCAAAATCAGTATTACTATTTCTTTCAATTTTAAAAAAAATTGTTTTCTTTAAAAGATTTTAAAATTTTAGTCTTAATATACTTATTAAAACCACAAGTGGGTTATTTTTTTCAAGTCCTATTTTTAAAATGAGCTGATAACTTAAACTGAGTGTTATTTTTCCTGCCGTTGGATTTAAGGTGAAAAAAACAATTCAGCCCTGGCCAGGTAGCTCGGTCGGTCGGAGTGTTGCCTGGTGCACCAAAAGATTGTAGGTTCGATCTCTGGTTGGGAGGCAGCTGGTCAATGCGTTTCTCTCCCTCTCTCTCTCCCCCTGTCCTTTCTCTAAAAAATCAATAAAGTTATCATTGGGTGAGGATTAAAAGCATAATAATTCATAACAACATGAGGTCATTCATGGAGAAGAGAAGTCAGTACCCTACTCCAACATTCTTACTGTTCACCAAGAGACAAAATCATGCTGCTTTGAGCAGAGCGAGTCCTTCCTGTCAGTCAGAAACGTCGTCTTCATCCCTTCATGGAGGGGGCACCTGGGTAACGTCCTCAACCAAACCTGGACAGGACAGTGATTGCAACAGTGGACTGATGACTTGTCTTTGGACCTCTGATGAAAAATGAAGGCGTGATATCCAAAAACAAATTTAATAGAATGAAAGGACAAGAGTCAGATAATTAGAGTTGAAAGGCTAAATTGTTGGATATAGTCCGGGTTACTTTGGATTATCTGGAAACGATAAGAGGTGAGTTCAGAAGAGTCTTTTGCCACCTGCACCCAGGCCTCAGGGGCAAGTCCCATCCTCCATCCTCCCTTTTGAGCCGTCAGCACACCAGTTTTGCTGGCTGCAGCCCAAGAGTGTCCCTATGCAGCGTGCATTATACAAGGAGCTGATGTGCTGCTGCACAAACCTTGGCATCTAACATTTCATTTTCTTCTAGTAAAATACACGAGAATATCAGGAGCATGACACTAGATCGTTCACCGATACAAGCTGGAACAGCACAGCTTGCACTGTGTCTGCATGATGCACACATTACTCCCTACGTGGCCCGTGTGATAAGGCAGGGCATTTTACAGTTTTTATGCTCCACACACATTCTTTTAATCTTCACAAAGCCCTGCAAGGCAGGCAGAGAAGAAGTGGTGACCCCATTCTGTGAGATGAAAGAGTTCCTAGTGTCAGAGTTTGGAACATGAGTTCTGTTTTCTCTGTTTGGCGGCCTCCCTGTCATGATTACTGGGATTGCCACTCCAGTTTGTTAAAGGTGCTGTTGTTGTTTGTTTGTTAGGGGAGTTGATTCCCTTTCAAACCAATTAGTTTGTTTAAGAGGGAGACAGGTCCCTGGAACAAGTTCTTTGTCAAATGCTACTGGTTTTTCTTACAGTTGCAGTTACAGTTACATTTAAATAGAGTTTACATTTCAGAAGGGAGGAAAGTCAATGCTTCTGGTGCAAAACACCATTGAAAGCAAAAGCACCCCTAGTGTTGGACTCAAAAGTTTGTTTGAATGCAAGTATTACGTATAGCATAGACACAGTGTGCAGCTAGCCTGGCACAGGTTAGACGGGGAGCATAAAAGTGCATAGGCTTTATCTCTAAACTAGTGGCCCGGTGCATGAAATTTGTGCACGGGGGAGGGGTGGCAGGGTGTCTCTCAGCCCAGCCTGTACCCTCTCCAATCTGGGACCCCTTGAGGGATGTCCAACTGCCCCTTTAGGCCCAATCCGATCGGGCCTAAAGGGGCAGTCGGACATCCTTCTCACAATCCAGGACTGCTGGCTCTAAACTGCTCACCTGCCTGCCTCCCTGATTGCCCCTAACTGCTTCTGCCTGCCAGCCTGATCACCCCCTAACCACTACCCTGCCAGCCTAATTGATGTCTAACTGCTCCCCTGCCAGCCTGCTTGCCCCCAACTTCCCTCCTCTGCTAGCCTGGTCACCCCTAACTGCCTTCACCCTGCAGGCTTGATAGTCCCCAACTGCCCTTCCTTGCAGGCCTGCTCCCTCTCAACTGCTCTCCCCTGCTGGCCTGATCACCCACAACTTCCCTCCCATGCAGGCCTGGAAACTCCCAACTGCCCTCCCCTGCTGGCCATCTTGTGATGGTCATCTTGTGTCCACATGAGGACAGAATCTTTGACCACATGGGGGCAGCCCTCTTGTGTGTTGTAGTGATGGTCAGTCTGCGAATTACTCTTTTATTAGATAGGATTTAAATGTTAGTGGCCATAAAGTTTTGTTGGGACACAGCCATCCCGTTCCTTTGGGCTTTGCATGCTAGGACTGCAGAAGTTGAGTATTCGAGGCCATGTGTAGCCCAGAAAAATTGAGCCGCACTCTGGCTCCTTACGGCAATGGCATTTAGCCCCTGCCCTAGATAAATTCTGGGGTATTATGTGAAATGTGCATACTGTAAAATATAGGCTTATAAAATGAAAACATTTTACTTCAGTGTTCATAGCCATTTTAAAGGGCACTTTTATTTGTAGTCCCCTTCCTTCCCTACCCCCCACCCGTCTCCTCGCTTCCTTCAGCCGCCCTCCTTCCTGCCGACACACCATTCCTCCAAGGCCTGGCCCACCCGCCCCGCAGGAAAGCCGCGAGGCCGGCAGGTCCTGGACCCACTCGCGGGGCATGGGGTCTGGGGGGCCCTGTGCCCCCTTCCCCACCTGCATTCAGCACGCCGGGATCCGGAGAGACTGATGCTAATTGTGCGGTGACAGGGAAGGAAGTGGCGGTGGCTGCCAGGGGGAAGAGGCGTAGGCAGTCCCGGCGGGCCATAGCACCCCGAAGCGCCCCATAGAGTGGACTGCCGCTTGGCTCACAGCCCCGCCTCCCCTTTGGCTCCCATTACCCAAGGTGCTCCTGGAGCTCATTTGCATGTCCCACACGACAGGTAAACCCCACACCTCAGTCACAGCCTTACAGAGCAATGTACATGCGAGCCTCATGAGGAGATATCATGGCATAAAATTCCCCTAACCATCCCAAGGTCACCGCGACTCAGTCAACAATACGTGTAATGAGAGAGGGATCTCACCAGGCCTTAAGTACCATGTGGGCAGCTTATAGTGTGAGGCTTGCTTACTTGGCACTGTGGCCACGCCCCCTGTCTGCTGGCCATGCCCCCTGCTCCTGATTGGCTAGTAGTGTAGAGGAGGTATGGTCAATTTGCATGTTACTCTTTTATTAGATAGAATGACTCTCAGGACTTATTCCCAAGGGGATGTCAAAAAGGAGAGATGGATGCCCTGCTTTCAAAGGACAGCACAGCTCTGAGAGAATGGTATGGAATTGGGAGTCATTATCATCCTGATGGATTCCAGGTTTCTCGAAGGACCAAAGTGAAGCCATAGGATTTTTTGGTCCTGGCATGAACTGGTGAGTTTTCTATGCTAAAACTTTGGCCAACCCATATGTGTGCTGGCTTCTGGCCAAGTTTCAGGGCACAGACACACTTTACTTCAGTTGCTAGATCCAAGCACTAATCTCCTTTTCTTTCCAAGTTCCTTAAACGATGTATTTATTTGGGTAAAAGGAAAAGAAGCAGCCATACACTAGGCACTGCTAATAGGTTTCCCCTTACCTGACATGCACCACAGCCCTGCCAGGTGAGTCTCATAAGCTCCATTCACAGGTGAGGGAACTCCAACAGAGAGGTAAATGCTGGGCCAGGAGCACATAGATGCTGATCCCAAGAACGTCCAGGCCCATGTTTTCTCACTGCCCAGGGTACCTCCTCTGGAAGTCTCGACCACAAGGTTTCGTGTTGAGAGCAAGGCTACAGGGTGCTGGCCACTGAGCCCTCAGATCCTGTGCCCACAGGCAGCAGAGTTCATGTTTCCACGTGAACTCCAGTCCTATCACCCATAAATACGTGCTTTTCCTCTTTCGATTCTCATGCCTTGTAATTGATGTGTGATGAGTGGGGCAAAACTATTGTTCCCTTCATTCATCACATAGCTGCCTGAGGCCATGGCGAGGATGGCAGAGGGCCGCTGTGCCCAGGAACGACTAAACTCCCAGAGCGCACACCAAACGCCTCCAGGAAGGAGATCTTTGCTGGGAGATGGCACTTATGAACATATTTTTTTATCTGGTCAGTTTCCTAGTTCATGGTTTGAAGACCATGTTTCTATCTGACCCAGGGGAAAAGACATCCCCTGATGTCCTTGGGAAATGGCACGTTCTTAAACAATGAACATTTATCTCTCAGTCCTGGCGGCAGGGGAGCCTGAGACCAGGGTGCCAGCTCGGCCAGGCTCTGAGATCTGGGGAGAGATCTCTCGTCTCTTGTTCTTGTAAAGGACACAAATCTCATCATGGGCCTCTATCCTCATGACCTCTCCTGAACCTAATTACATCCCAAAGATCACATCTTCTCAGGTGCCGCATCCATTTGCAGCAAGGGTTCAGGTTCTGAAGAAGGGGCCGCACACAAATGAAAACACAGAGCAAGAAATATGAATTTAGAAGGCATGGGAACCAGGCAGAAACGTCCCTCTCTCTAGTAGAGAAGCTCTCTGAAACCCTGGACCTGTTAGCTTTTATTCAATTTCAGATACACATCTTGCCCTCAGGCGTGACAATCCAGTAGCAGACAAACTATCTCAAAAGGTCGGTAAAATATCAGTAAAGATTTACTTTGAGGTGATCAGGTCAGGAAATCGCTCCCAGCCACCACTATTCTCGACAGAACAATGGGTACATAGCTTTTAGCCCTGCTAAAGTTCAAGGCTCATCAGCCTTCAGAGTTCCTTGCTGCACTTTCATAATAGTGTTGACAATGGATGGCTTCCCACATACGGATTTTGGGGGCACACAAACACCTGGGCTTTTTAATTCTATATAAGCACATCTTTTTAAAGTGCACTGCTTATAGTGCAGTCTCGAGCTCTTGGGTTTCATGGTTCTTCCTAATCAGAGCCCTACTTACGCAACGCACTTCCCACTGCTCTCAACCAATAGCGCCCTCTGCCGGGTCAGGCTGCTCTGTCTCTGTTCTGCAGCGATCAGTCCTGTCCTGTGATGTGCTTCTCCATCCAGAATGTCACCTGTCTCCCCAAGAGACAACATGGTGGCCCTGTGCTCTCGGGGTTTGAATCTCAGTTCTTCCAGTTCTTCTACTTTTTAAAGAAGACTTAAAAAGTTGCCTGACTTCTCTTTGCCTCTCGGCTTCTTTATCTGGAAGATAAAAATAATAGTCTGTGTCCCATAGAGTTGTTAGAAGGACTAAATGAAAGATGTTGTTACAAGACACACATTCAATAAGTATTGGCCAAGTTCAGTTAACAGAAATGTTAGTATCATGGTTTTAGCCCTGAAATTATTAACATCCAAATTTTGCCTGTCCTGAGAGTTCAGTAAAAGTCTTATCCCCTGAAAGCTTTACTTTCTCTGAATTCCTCCCTAAAGGACACAATTGCCAAAAGGTGAGATACAACCATGACTTTAAGATTCAAAAAATATATCCTGTTTAAAATTCCTTTAAAGAGAGTTGTCTTAGTATTCATTTCAGTGTCTAATAAAGTTCTTATCAAGCAAAGGACTTGATGCATGCATATATGCCTAGCCAATGGACACAGACAACAGGGGGGTGAGGGCATGAGTGGGGGTGGTTGGGGGAGTAAATGGGGGGATAAGGACACATGTAATACCTTAATAAAGAAATTTTTAAGAAGTTCTTATAAAGGTTATTCAGCAAATATTTACTGAATGAATATTTTAAAATGACTTGTGTATTTGGGTTATTAGCAATTTATGAAGATTCAATGGAAAGGAAATTGTCCACTATGCCACCAAATAATTTGCTTTAAAATAATTGAAGGATTTATCAAACCATCATATGTTTATAACGTGAAAATGTTGCAGTAGCTACCACATAATACGTGCTTTGATAAAAAGTACGGGTTGAAAAAGCCAGACTGTGGACTTAGCCCCTACGTTTACTTTCTAAACAGCTGCTTCCTAGGCATTCAGCCTTGGGCAGTTACTTTACTTCTCTGAGTCATCATGTCCCCTCTATAAAGTAAGAGTGAAGAAACCAACTCCTAATGCAATGATGGTGATCAGAGATAATGTATAGGAAAGAAGTGGATACTTCCTGACTCATTAATACTTAATGAAGCCTACGCTGCCTTTTAAACAACTTAAGAGTTTTTAAATGGAAAGAATGTAATGGTTTTTTCAAATGAAGCATTTTTTTAAAAAACAAGATACAAATATGTGTCCTGTTGTACAAGTTTCTGGATATCAGTTGATAACAATGTTAATTGTTTAAGCTCATGTTTCCAAAGGCCCCACATACCTTCCCCTGAATACTTTCCCCACACTTTGCATGCTAATTAGGTACATTAATTATTTTACTGTATCTCTACAAAAATATCCAGAAGAGTGAGTAATGAATTACTAGTGTGGAAATATTTTTTCTAAAAAAAAAAAAAAAAGCGACAGTTCATTTAATAAGGTAAACCCTGGCCCTGCCACCCATGATCATGGGATTAAGAGTGATCACTTTATCCAAATCATAAGCACTACAGCTGGTCTATCACAGTGGGATCATATGTCTGTCCCAGTATTGTCCCATCAACCAATCTATTAGATTGTACAAGTAACTACTCTAGTTAGCTGACTTCTGAATGACCTGCCAATGTCTCCAAGGAAGCACCAGAGGTTGGGTAAGCCCAAAAGGGTACTGAGATTAAGTACCAAAGAGAGTTGAGCTCAAAAGCAGAAAAGTTGGTAAGGACTATTTTGCTATACAACAGCCTTCGCAAGAGAAGTGGATGAGAAATCTTCTGAAGATTTTAAAAATGAAACTGCCTACACAGAAAATTTCACAAATATATGGGAATTTAACCATCACACTTTTGACCAGTGGGGCAAAGGAGAAATTCCAAGGTAAATTTGAAAATACCTTGAGACAATGATGATGACAAACAGCAGAGCAAAATGTATGGGATACAGTGAAAGCAGTGCCAAGAGGGGAGTTTATGGCTATACGGACAGACATTAAGTCAGAAGAAAGATCTCAAAATCAGTAAACTGTCTAGAAAAAGAAGAACAAACTAAACTCAAAGCTAGCAGATGAAAAGAAACAATAAAAGAGTGAAGAAAAATTAATGGAAAAACAATAGAAATCAATGAAACAAAGTTGGTTCTTTGAAAAGAGCAACACAATTGATAAACCTTTAACTAGATTGACTTTTTAAAAAAGAAAAGGTTCGAATTGCTAAAAGCAGTATGAAATGGGTACAGTATTACTGTTTTTATAGAACTAAAAAAATGAGTACTATGAATAATTGTATGCAAGCAAACTGGATAACATAAAATGGACAAATTTCTAGAAATACAAAACCAAACAGTACTGAATCACGAAGATATATAAAATCTGAACAAACCTATAACTAACAGAAGAATTAGTAACCAAAAACCTCACAACAAAGAAAAGCCCTGGACTAGAAGGACTAGACTGGTGAATTCTACTAAATATTTAAAGTAGAACCAACACCAGTCTTTCTCAAATTATTCCAGAAAACTGAAGAGAAGGGAATATTTCCTAACTTATTCTATGAATCCAAACCACACAGACATTAAAAGAAACCTCAGACCAATATCCCTTATGTATATTGTCATAAAAATCATCTACAAACATTGGCAAAACCCAATTCAGCAGCATATTAAAAAGGTTATGTGACATTACGAACTATGTTGATTTATACTTGGAATGCAAGGGTGGTTCAACAAGTAAAAATCAATCAATATAATACACTATGTTACCAAAATGATGCATGGGGAAAAACATCATTTTTATTGATGCGGAAAAAACATTTGAGCCTTAACTTGTTTGGCTCAGCGAATAGACAACATCAACCTACATACTAAAGAGCTCCAGGTTCCGTTCTGGTCAAGGGCAGATGCTCTGGTTGCGGGCTTAATCCCTAGTAAGGGGCATGCAGGAGGCAGCCCATTGATGATGCTCTCTCATCATTGATGTTTTTAACTCTCTTCCCCTCTTCCTTTCTGAAATAAATAAAATATATATATGCTAAAAAAAAAACAAAAAACATTTGACAAAATTCCACACCCCTTTTATAACAAAAACTAGAGGCCCGGTACATAAAATTTGTGCACGGGGGCAGGGTGTCCCTCAGCCCAGCCTGCACCCTCTTCAATCTGGGACATCCCACTCACAATCCAGGACTGCTAGCTCCCAACTTCTCACCTGCCTGCCTTCCTGATTGCCCCTAACCACTTCTGACTGCCAGACTGATCACACCCTAACCACTACCCTGCCAGCCTGGTTGATGTCTAATTGCTCCCTGCCAGCCTGATTGCCCCCAACTTCCCTCCTCTGCTGGCCTGGTTACCCCTAATTGCCCTCTCCTGCAGGCTTGTTCACCCCCAACTGCCCTCCCCTGTAAGCCTGGTCCCCCACCCAACAACTCTCCCCTGCAGGCCTGGTCACCTCTATGCCCTTCCCTGCAGGCCTGGTCCTCCCCAACTGCTCTCCCCTGCAGGCCTAGGTCCCCCCTCCCCAAACTGCCTTTCCCTGCAAGCCTGGTCACCCCCAACTTCCCTCTCTGCCAGCCTGGTCACCCCTAATTGCCCTCCCTTGCAGGCTTGATCACCCTCAACTGCCCTCCCTAGCAGGCCTGGTCCCTCCCAAATGCCCTCCCCTGCTGGCCATCTTGTGGTGGCCATCTTGTGTTCACATAGGGGAAGGATCTTTGACCACATGGGGGCAGCCCTCTTGTGTGTTGGAGTGATGGTCAGTCCACATATTATTCTTTTATTAGATAGGATAGAGGCCTGGTACATGGGAGGCGGCCAGCTGGTTTGCCCTGAAGGGTGTCCTGGATCAGGGTGGGGGGGTGGCCTGGTAGAGGGGCCTGTGGTGGTTTGCAGTCTGGCCATGCCCTCTGGCGACCCAAGCAGAGGCCCTGGTATCTGAGATTTATTTATATTCTACAATTAAAACTTTGTAGCCTGGAGCGTAGCCAAGGCTTCTGCTCGCTCCCTGGCAGCAGCCATTTCTGTTGGGGTTTATTTAGCCTATATAATTGAAACTTTGGAGCCTTAAACAGAGGCCTGGGCCAGCCAGGGCAGATAGAAAACTTGGCTTTCTCTATCTCTGGGGAAACCCAAGCCTCCCTCCTGCTCTCTGTGGCTGCAGCCATCTTTGTTGAGATTAATTTGCATACCCACTCCTGATTGGCTGGTGGGCATGGTTTGTGGGCACAGTGGCGTGATGGTTAATTTGCATATTACTCTTTTATTAGATAGGATACTCAACAAACTAGAAATAAAAAGAAACTGCCTCGGAGAACTAAGATGGCGGCATAGGTAAAACACCTATCTTGCCGTCATACTCAACAATTTTAATACTACAACTTAACGAAAGAACAAATACCTTCCAGAATCACCAGAATGCTCGTCGAGTGAAAATTCCACAAATAAAAGTGAAGATAAGACACTGTGACTCGGAGGAGCAGCGGCGAACAGCATTGAAAGATTCGCGTGGAGAGAGGTTTGGAGCGCGAGCCGCGGAGAGGGCGGGCGGCTGAAAACCGGCCAGTTTTCTCGAACGGGGAGACAAAGACGTCCCACTGGACTGATTCTCCAGCTCTGGGCGAAGTCCAGAGAACCCACTATCATACGGGGTGAAAACTGGACAGTGGGAGGGCACGCCGAAGCTCGGGTGTTGCCAGGTCTGCTGGCTTGTGGAGAAGGCAGCCTGCGCGCGAACTGCTCGGCTGCATGACGGCACAGAGAGCTCTCTGTGACTCGCTCTCTCATTCGAAAAACTGTCAGACCGCTTTGTTTTACGACCCTGGGTGAGACATTGCGCATGCAGACTCATTTTGGGAGAGTCTGAATTCCCCGGCAGCTGGTGGAGCTCCACAGCGGCTCTCTCTCAGAGAGTCCCCAGGGCCGCATAGGGCGGAGCTAATGCTGTCTGCTTGGCCCAGAGACTCTGCCCATCCAACCTGAGCACAGCTGAGCTTCACAGACAATTGGCCTGGAGGTCAACCCTCCAAGTGCTAACAACGATTAACTGAGCTTAACTTCAGCAAGACTGTGCAGCCCGTATCCACCTCAGGTAACCGGGGAGGCTGAGCCACTGTCCCTAGTAGGAAGTCTACCACACAAAGCTAATTGACCAACTCAGGGAAGCAGCCACCATGCAGTGACATGGAAAGAAATCAGATGTGAAAGAAATGGAGGAAAAAAAACGACTGGACATGGAATTCAAAACCACGGTTATAGGGTTTTTCAAGAGGCTCCAACAAAAGGTCGAGGCCTATAAGGAAATAAGCAAGACCACAAAGGAAATGAATGACTCCTACAAGGAAATGAACAAGACCCTCAAGGATATAAATGAGACCTGCAAGGAAATGATCAAGACCAACGTGGAAATGAATGAGTCTTACAAGGAAATGAAGGAGACCCTCAAGGATATAAAGGAGACTCTCAAGAGTATGAAAAAGGACCAACCAGAAATTAAGCATACACTGACTGAAACAAAAAATATTATACAAAGACCTAAAAGTGCCCTGGAGCACCCCAAGAACCAAGTTAAAGATTTGAAATACAAAGAGGTAAAATCCATTCAGCTGAAAAAGCAAGAAACCAAAAGAATCCAAAAAATTGAAGATAGTGTAAGGGGCCTCTGGGACAACCTCAAGCATACCAACATCCGAATTATAGGGGTGCCAGAAAAAGAGAGAGACCAAGACAATGAAAACCTATTTGAAGAAATAGTGACTGAAAACTTCCCACACCTGGTGAAGAAATTGACTTAGGAGTCCAAGAAGTGCACCAAACCCCAATATATAGGAACCCTAAGAGGACCACACCAAGGCACATCATAATTAAAATGCCAAGAGCAAAAGACAAAGAGAGAATAATAAAAGCAGCAAGAGAGAAACAGTTGGTTACCTATAAGGGAGCACCCATACGATTGTCAGCGGATTTCTCAACAGAAACGATGCAGGCCAGATGCGAGTGGCAAGAAATATTCAAAGTGATGAACAGCAACAATCTACAACCAAGATTACTCTATCCAGCAAAGCTATCATTCAGAATTGAAGGTCAGATGAAGTGCTTCGCAGATAAGAAAAAGCTAAAGGAGTTCATCACCACCAAACCAACATTATATGAAATGCTGAAAGATATTCTTTAAGAAGAGGAAGAAGAAAAAGGTAAAAATATAAATTATGAACAACAAATACACGTCTATCAACAAATGAACATAAAAATCAAGTGAACTGATAGGCTGTTGAACAGGATAAACTGGTGAATATAACAGAGACATGGAAATAGAGAGGGAATGGACTGACAATTCTTGTGGAGAAAAGGGTCGTGGGAAGCACAGCAAGAGACTGGACAAAAATCTTGCAACAATGGGAGAGGACAGTGGGGAGGGGGAGGTGAGGGTGGAGGGTGGGATAGGTACAGGGTGGAGGGGAGCTATAGGGGGATAAAAAGGGGAAACAATGTAATTAATAAACTGAACAATAAAGATTAAAAAAAATTGGAAAAAAAAACTGCCTCAACATAATAAAAGTTTTATATGAAAAACATCACACTCAATGCTTAGCCTCTAAGAGCAGGAAGACAATAGAATGCATGCTTTTGCTATTCCCATTCAACATAGAATGAGTTCTAGCCAGAGCAATTAGACAGAAAAAAAAAGAAAATGCATTCAAATTGGAAAGAAATAAAATTAACTGTTCACAGATGATAATCTTTTTTGTTTAATATATTTTATTGATTTTTTACAGAGAAGAAGGGAGAGGGATAGAAAGTCAGAAACATCGATGAGAGACAAACATCAATTAGCTGCCTCTTGCACACCCCCTATGGGGATGTGCCCACAACCAAGGTACATGCCCTTGACGGGAATCAAACCTGAGACCCTTCAGTCTGCAGGCCGATGCTCTATCCACTGAGCCAAACCAGTTTCAGCTTCTTCTTCTTCTTTTTAAATCACAGATGATAATCTTGTGTATAAAAACACTAACGATTCCACACATACAAATATATCTGTTAACGCAAATAACTTAATTCAGGAAAATTGCAGGATACAACACACAAATATGAGTCATATTTCTATATACTAACAACAAACAATGAAAAGGAAATTTATAAAAACAATTTGGTTTAGGGACTTCTGGCCACGATAGTGGAACAGGTAAATGCGGTATTCACCTCCTCCCACAACCAAATTAAAATTGCAAGTAAACTACAAAATTACAACTAAACCATCATTCAGAATTGCCTAAAATCAATCTGAATAGAAGTTATACAACTACAGAATTATAAAAGAAGCCACATTGAGATTGATAGGAGGGGCAGAAGTGCAGAAAGGGCTGGTCCCACACTCACGGGCGGTGGATAAACATCCGAAGAGATACCTTGGCTCTGGAGGACCCCCTGAGGCGTGAGGGGGTCCCAGTCCCACTCTAGGCCCCTAGCTCAGGGTTCCAATCCTAGGAAGAGGAGTCCCTTTAACTTCTGGCTATAAAAACCAGAGGGAATTGAGGCTGGGGGAGCCTTTGGCTGCTGGAGTATTAGCCAATTCCTCTTAAAGAGCTCATGTATGGACTTACTCAGACTCACTCCCTCTGAGCACAGGACAACAGCTGGAAAGGCTCCAGAGATGTAGGTGGAGGAGATGTATTTGGCATCAGGGTGAGAGCTGGAGGGGCAGCTTTTTCCCTGACAGAAGTGCTGGCAGAGGCCAATGCTTCTTTGATGAGCTCTTTTCCCACAGAGTCAGCAGGCAGGCGGCATATCCGAGTCTCCATCAACTTGGCTATCACTGTTTACCTGCCCCTGGTGATTCACTGAGATCCCCACTCTACCCAACTCTCTGGCTCACCCAAGCTATTTCCAGTGGCTTTACCATAAAAATGGCCTGTCTTGACTCATGCTTCGGATCGTTCTAAAATCTCTCAACGCATACAGCATCTGTCCTCGGTGAGCCCAGTACCTCTAGGTAAGGGGCCCCAGGCCTGACACTAGCAGCAGCCAGCCTTGGTTCACAGCTTGGTCTCACCTGGGCACCTGCAAGCCCAACACAAGCAGCAGCTATCTGCAAACCACTTTGTAGTTTATGCCTGGTGGCCCTGCAGCAGAACCAGGCAGTGGCTGGCCTTGGCCGGCATCTCCTGGGAGGCCCCAGAGCCAGTGCACCTAGTAGACAGCCTTGGACCACATCAAAGCACCACCCAACCACCTCCTCAAGTGCAGACTCAGCAGGTACCAGAACTCGACTGAAGCGATTCTTGCTCTATGCAGTGGGTCTCTGCACAACTGACCCTCCAAGATGATTAAAAGTCACAGCTAGTCCTTACAACTGGTCGGCCTGGGCAAATCCCTCCCATTGATGTGCCAATAGCAATCAAGACTCAACTACACAGGAGGTGTATAGCTCACATGGGAGTGGGGAGGGGTATCTCTAGTGCCCACCTATGATGAACCAGGAGGCTGTGCCACTAGGCCAAGTATGTCAAACTCAAAGGCCAAGGTGGGCCAAATAAACAAGGTTTAAATTTATGTGGCCACAAAAAGAATCCAAAGTCTATTTTACAGAAAAGATTCCTTTATTAACTTTTGGTCGAGAATATATTTGTATATTTTCAGAAAACAACTCTAAGACCATATGGATTCCTGCAACAATGAGGAACTGACAGGTCTGTTCCAAGCACAAAGACAGGCCAGAGATGGAAGACGCTGACGACAGCTTGCCATGCTAGCAGTCAGCAGCCTTGCATCGCTTCAGGCGGCCCAGGACCAAACCAGAGAGGGTGGAACCTGCATTGCCACCATTTGTCCATCATCCAGATACCATTGCTGACATGTACACATAAGGAACTATCTGACATTGAAACTGGGACTCAGAACTGTTGGACACTGAAACTAAGACTCAAACATTTTTTGTTCTTATATGTTTATATCTAGTATGCAGATGCAAGATTTAAAAAATATATATATTTTATTGATTTTTTACAGAGCAGAAGAGAGAGGGATAGAAAGTCAGAAACATCGATGAGAGAGAAACATTGATCAGCTGCCTCTTGCACTCCCCCTACTGGGGATGTGCCCGCAGCCAAGGTGCATGCCTTTGACAGGAATCGAACCCGGGACCCTTCAGTCCGCAGTCCGACACTCTAGCCACTGAGCCAAACCGGTCTCGGCGCAAGATTTTTTTTAAAGAAAAGAAATGGGTGGGGGAGAGATAGATACAGAGGCAAAGAAGCATTGAACAGACTGTCAAACTACAGTGGGAAGGCAAGGGAGAGTGGGGGGCGGGGCTGTGGGAGATCAACCGAAGGACTTGTGTGCATGCATATAAGCATAACCAATGGATACAAGACAAGGGGGCGGGGGGAGGTGAGGGCATGTGCTGGGGGGTAGGGGAGGCCGGGGAGAGGTTAATGGGGGGGGAAAAAACATGCACTACTATTTGTAATACTTTAAAGAATAAATATATATATGTGGCCACAAAAAACACAAAAGCTTCAATTTTCCTAGAAACATAGGTATATTGCGATAGAGACATGCTGAATACAAAGGGCTGAAATAAATGAGTAGTCGTTAACATGAAATAATATTTAATAAAAAATAATATTTTTCTTGAATATTTTACCAGACACTGAATAACTGCACACATTAATAAGCATAACACAAATAAACCTATTTTTCTTGTTCTCTGAAAGCAAAATATTTGCTGTTGTGCACACCAAGCAAGTCAGTGGCACTTGCTGCTGAAATATTCGCTTCTAGTATCAGTGGAGAGAAATGTGTGCCTGCACATAAGGGAAATGAATAAAACACGATTATAGTAATCAGTCATTAGCGAATGTTGTAGTTTGTATCAATCATTATGTATAATAGGATACGGTAAAAATTAAGTTACCAACATTTTTATTAAAACGTTTCTCACACATCATTATATGGGCTGGCCACAAAAATATTCATTGTGGGCCATACACGGCCCATAGGCTTAGAGTTTTATGTGTTTGCACTGGACCCTACAGGACACCTACTACATTAGGCCACACTCCCAAATGCTGAGAGATGTAGCGGCTCTACCTGTATTTATTTCAGCACTATTTGTAATAGGAGGAAACCGGTAGTAACCTAGATATTAACAGAAGATTTTACTAATAAATTGTGACATACTTATATGGATTTCCTAATGATCTTGGTTTCACCTCTACCCCTTTACAAAGCAGCCAAAATGATTCTATTAAAACATAAGGTAGTGTTTGTATTCCTTCTTACAAACCATTCTATGGTTCACCATCTTTCTCCAAGTAGAAGCCATGTTCTCTCCATGGCCCTCTTTGATTTCATCTCTTTCCACCCCTCACCTTGCCTTCTTCACTCGAGCCTTGTTCCTGGAGAACTCAGCGTGACTCAGCCTCAGGGCCTCTGCCCTTGCTGTTTCCTCTGTCTAGACTGCTCTTCCCCCTGGTGTCTGCAAGTTTTCCATCAGGTGATCATCCATCTATTCAAAACAAGCCTTCCCTGAATGCCGCCCTCTTTATGTGCCTTATTTCCTGCCTAGTACTTATCACTTACTGGTACAGTATACATTTGTTCATCTGGTACCTGTCTTCTCTCATTAGAGAATAAGCTCCTTGAAGTACTACTACTTTGTTATGCACTTCAAGGAGGGTTATTATGTTCACATAATATCCTTAGTGCCAAGAGCAACACATGACACTCAGTAAATACCTACTGAATGATTTCAATCAATTTCCACGAAACACTAGACAAATGTTGAAACAAGATGAGGGAGGCAGATCAATACTCAGTCACAAGGCAAGATTCTCAGAAAAGAGCAGGTTAATGAACTAAAAGTATGATGCCATTGGAGTGAACGAGGGCCAGGTTGGGGAGGGAGGGAATCTATGTCAGCACTAAGAAATCTGAGAGGATAGATATAATTTTATGTTGCTAATCCTCACCTGAGGATATTTTCCCATTGATTTTTAGAGAGAGCAGACGGGAGAGGGTGAGAGAGAAAGAAACATGGATGTGTCTCGATCAGGGCCAGGGAAAAAATCTGCAGCCCAGGTATGTGTCCTTGCCAGGGAATCCTACCCACAACTCTTAAGTGTGTGAGCCGACACTCTAACCTCTGAGCAACACCAGCCAGAGCTATATCATACTTTTTAAGTAGAGACTATCTCTGAGGTATAAAAGCAGGTGCATGCCTGTTTGTGTCAGTGGGTGAGAATGTCTGTGTACTTTGCTTGATATAGCCTTAATACTAAATTCTATGTTTTTATTTATTCTTCTGGAATAATC
This sequence comes from Antrozous pallidus, assembly GCA_027563665.1. Taxonomy (NCBI): domain Eukaryota; kingdom Metazoa; phylum Chordata; class Mammalia; order Chiroptera; family Vespertilionidae; genus Antrozous; species Antrozous pallidus. Next base: position 46,006,805 of record CM050511.1, on the reverse strand, counting down.
AAAACATATGCATCAAGTATTATTCCTAATAGAAAACAAAAGGTGAAAAAAGGATAGAAAGAAAGAAAAAAAGAAAGGAAAGAAGAAATTAGCCTATGTGTCAATAACAGGATATTGGTTAGATAAATTTTGAAAGAATTCTAAACAATGGACAAGATTTTTTAAAACCCAAAAGTCAGCAAATAATGGCCTGCATGCTAAGTCTAATTGCTGCTGTGTTCTTTTCATAAATAAAGTTTTATTTAAATACTAGTGACCTGGTGCATGAAATTCATGCACATTAAATGGGGATTAATTAGAGGAAATAATATAATATTGCTATTTGCCCTTTTTCTATAATAGAAGTATCAGAGATGAAAGAAAATTAGTAAAATGTATATGAAAACCTTGCTCCTGTCAGAGTCTGGATTTCACCACAAGACCCAGAGTCAATTCCCCACCCACCCACATTCACCTCAAAATAGCATGAGACCCAGACCTGGCTGGCCAGCCCCCATTGGACTAGATCCAGACCCAGCCAATCCCACCCTTGTCAAACCGTGTCAGGCAAGGGGGGGGGGCATAGCCTCGGTTCCCCTGGCCTGATGCCAGGATGGGGGGAGGGCGTGCATGGCCTGAGGTCCCCCGTGCCTTGAGGTCCTGTCAAGCCCCGCCAGGTGGGGGACACGGCCTGAGATTCCCCTGTCTTGCCCTGCCAGGAGGGGGTAGTGGGGAACAACCTCAGATCTCCTGGCCCAGCACCAGGAGGGAGGTGCAGGCTCAGGTATCCCATCAAGCCCCGTTGGGTGGGGACATGGCCTGAGTTCCCCCAACCCAGTACTGGGAGTGCACCTTGAGGTCTCCTGTCAAGCCCCACCTGGTGAAGGACACAAACTGAGGTCCCCCGGCCTGGCACTGGAGGGGGGGATCAGCCTGAGGTCTCTTTCAAGCCCAGCTAGGTGGGAGGGCACAGCCTGAAGTCCCCTGTCAAGCCCCACGAGGGCAAGGGAGGATGTAACCTTAAGTCCCTGCTGCTTGCTCGTTTAGGCTCCTTATGGGAACTTGGCCTCAGCTGTGGGTGCAGCCATCTTTGTGATGGAGTGATGGTCAATTTGCATATTCCCTCTTCATTATATAGGATATAGCCATGCCCATTTAGATATATTGTCTATGGCTCCTTTCCAACTCCCACGGCAGAAATGTATAGCTGTGGTAAAGACCAAGTGATCTGCAAAGTCTGAAATACTTACTATTTGGCTCTTTATAGAAAAGGTTGCTGAACCCCTGGATTAGAAAAAGTAATTAAAAATGACTTGTAGAGAAAAATATGAGAAATGTTAATTATATATTTACTAGTGGCCTGGTACACAAAATTCATACATGGATGAAGGGGGTGTCCCTCAGCCCAGCCTGTACCTTCTCCAATCTGGGACATCCCTCTCGCAGTCCTAGAACACTGGTTCCTAACCACTCACCTGCCTGCTGGCCTGTTCGCCCCCAACTGCCTCCCCTGTCGGCCTGCTCACCCTCAACTGCTCTCCTTGCCAGCCTGCTCGCCCCAAACTGTCTCCCCATCAGCTTGATCATCCTTAACCTCCTCTGCCTCAGCCTCGCCTCCATGGCTTTGTCTGGAAGGACGACCAGAAGGTCTCCCAGTCTACTTTATAGGCCTCTATCTATACTAATAAAAGGGTAATCTATACTTTATTAGTATAGATAGAGGCCTGGTGCATGCTTGGGGGCCAGCTGGTCTGCCCTAAAGGGGATCCCAGGTCAGGTTGGGGGTTCTGTTGGGGGGTGGAGCCAGCTTGGGCGAGGGCCTGCAGCAGTTTGTAGGCCAGCCATGCCCCCATCAGGGTGAGGGTCCCAGCTGGGGGGCATGGCCAGCCTGGGCAAGTGGCTGAAGGCCATTTGGGGGGGGGTTTGCAGACTGGCCAAGCCCCCAGCTGTGTCTGGAAGGATATCTGGAAGGTCTCCCAGTCTAATTAGCATATTACTGTTTTATTAGTATAGATTTGTATACTTATTAAATACTAGAGGCCCAATGCATGAAATTTGTGCGGGGGGGGGGTGGTATCCTCAGTCCAGCCTGCACCCTCTCTAATCTGGGACCCCTCAGGGGATGTCTCAGGATCAGGCCTAAACTGGCAGTTGGACATCCCTCTCACAATCCAGGACCACTGGCTCCTAACTGCTCGCCTGCCTGCCTGACTGATCATCCCTAACTGCCCTCCTGCTGGCCTGGTCATCCCACCTGCCCCCCTGCCAGCCTAGCCTCCCCTAACTGCTCTCCACCTCCCACCCCCCACCCTGGCATGGTCACTTCTAACTGTCCCCTGCCGGCCTGGTCATCCCACATAACCTGCTTCTCAGTCATTTGGTCACTCCTCACTAACCCCCCTGCTGGCCTGGTTGCCCCAAGCAGCTTGTTCGGTCATCCATTCAGTTGCGATGGCCACTTAGGCTTTTATATATATAGATGTGAATGTTATAAATAGAAATATGGCATTTAAATATTATTTATATAGGTGTTTTGTTTTGTTTTTAAGAGTGGTATGATACATACGGCAATGTTACAAATTACCTTTGAGTGGAAAAAGTAAAAAGGTGATTATTCCCTCCTTTGTAATTTCCTGCATTTTCAAATTATCTATAAACATCATGTATTACTTACTATCTTTAAAATCTAAGTGAAAAATTGACTTCTTAATACTGGTTTGCTTTGAGTCTGTTCTTGCTTAAAAGAAAGAAGAGGTAAACTTTCAATGTCCTTCCTATAATGTGATTCTTCCTGAGACTTAGAAACAAGGGTTCCTTATTAGGCAAAGGGCCAAGCATTTCTCCTTGAACCAGAAGCAATAACCCTACTAGTTTTATTAACCCTACTAGTTTTAGGTAACTGGCTTATGCTTTACTTTATAAAAGTACTTTTTTTTTTCAAATTCTATTAACTAAGAATGTTATTAATCAGGGCCTAAGTTAAAAGTCCTCACAATCCACTTAAGAGGGTGAGTATAAGGGATTGGAGGAATATTACAGTCCTTGTGTAACAGCTCCCTCATTTTACTGTCTGAAGAAAACAAGAGGCAGAAGGGTTTGCTCTGTCTAGACTGCTCTTCCCAAGGGAAACCCCAAATAAACAACCTAACATTACATCATGAAGAATGAGAAAAAAAACAAAAACACAAAGCGACCCTAAGTCAACAGAAGAAAGGAAATAATAAAAGTTAGAGCATAACTGAATGAAATAAAAAACAAAGACTATACAAAAAATAAATACAAACAAATTGCTGGTTCTTTTAAAAGATTTAATAAAATTGACAAACTCCTGACTAGACTTAGTAAGGAAAAAGAGAAAAGACTCATATAAGCAAAGTCAGAAATTAAAGAGAAGTTACCATAGACATCACAGATATACAAAGGATCATACTAGAATACTATCAAAGACTATACGCCACCAAATTCAATAACCTAGAATCCTATCTAATAAAGGAGTAATTTGCAGATTGACTGTCACTCCAACACACAAGATGGCTGCCCCCATGTGGACACAAGATGGCCACCATAAGATGGCCAGCAGGGGAGAGCAGTTGGGAGGGACCAGGCCTGCAAGGGAGGGCAGTAATGGGCAATAAGGCCAGCAGGGGAGGGCAATTGGGAGGGACCAAGCCTGCAAGTGAGGGCAGTTGGGGGCAATCAAGTCTGCAGGGGAGGGCAGTTATGGGGGACCCAGACCTGCAGGGAAGAGCAATTGGAGGGACCAGGCCTGCAGGGGAGGACAGTTGTGGGGGGACCAGACCAGCAGGGGAGAACAGTTAGGGGCAATGAGGCTGGTAGGGAACGGCAGTTAGAGGTGACCAGGTCAGCAGGGGAGAGCAGTTGAGGGGAACCAGTCCTGCAGGGGAGAACAGTTGGGGGCAACCAGTTTGGCAGGGGAATAGTTAGGCATCAATCAGGCTGGCAGGGGAATAGTTAGGGGGTGATCAGGTGGCAGGCAGAAGCAGTTAGGGGCAATCAGGGAGGCAGGCAGGTGAGCAGTTGGGAATCAGTAGTCTGGATTGTGAGAGGGATGCCCGACTGCCCCTAAACAGACAGTCGGACATTCCTCAAGGGGTCCCAAATTGGAGAGGGTGCAGGCTGGGCTGAGGGACATACCCCACTGTGTATGAATTTCGCGCACCAGGCCTCTAGTAAATGAATAAGTACCTAGAAATATATAACCTTCCTAGCCTGGGTTATGAAGAACTGGAAAATCTAAATAGATTGATCAGCAGTGAGGAAATTTAAATAACCATCAGAAACTTCCCCAAAAATAAAAGTCTAGGACCAGGTGGCTTCACTAGTAAGTTCTAGCAAGCATTCAAAGAAAATTTGACACCCATCCTCCTCAAACTTTTCTAAAAAATTGAAGAAAAGGCAATACTGCCTAAACACATTTTTACAAGGCCAATATAACTCTGGCACCAAAATTGGCTGTATAAAGCACACAGAAAGAAAACTACAACCAATCCAATATCTCCGAGAATACAGATACAAGAATCCTAAACAAAAGAGTAGCAAGTTGAATAAAACAATATAGAAAAAAATAATCATAAATCACAATCAAGTGAGGTTCATTCCAGGGGCACAAGGATGGTTCAACATATCCAAATAGATCAATGAAACACCACATTAACAAAACAAAAGATAAAAATCATGTAACTATATCAATATATGCAGAAAGAGCATTTGATAAGATATAACATCTATTTATGATTAAAACACTCAATAAAATGATTGAATGGTTGAGCATCAACCTATGAACCAGGAAGTCATGGCTCAATTCCCAGTAACGGCATATGTCTGGGTTGCAGGCTCAATCCCCAGTGTCTCTCATCATTGATGTTTCTATCTCTCTTTCCCTCTCCCTATCTTGACTTCTATCACCATAGGTTAGTTGTCCCTTTCCAGCACTTGTAAGTGCTGTTATTCAGGATATTATTTTTTGTGTATGGCTTTCTCACTCGGCATATTTTTTGAGAATCACAATGCTATGTGTGTGTAGGGGAGGGGATAGTACAACGTACTCTTTTTTTTTTTTTTTTTTTTTTTATGGCTGAGCAGTAGTCTATCTTACAAATACACTGCAGTTTCATCCCCACCCGCTTTTGTTGAATGAGACCTGGACTGTTTCCAGTCTGGGCATTAAACAAAAAGCTGATCCCAATCCTGGCACCATTTTGTCCAAATAAAAAGAAGTTTTGGGATTTGGATTTTGTTACTTTTCAGTCTGCTTCCCACTAGTATTTAGATTTTTTAGAGGCCTCCCTCCCTTGCCCTTTTCTCCAGGAAAATCATAGTATATATATGCAACTGCAGAGGAATTCAAGTGGGTAATATTGAAGATGGACATGTTTATACATTCATGTTCATCACACAAGCATAAAGGCTGAATACAGAAAACGAGTTAATATCTTGGCCAGTCTCACAATCTAATTTTGGAAAGGGCAGGTTAAGCTGCAAGGGGTGAAAAAAAAAGGGGGGAGCAGCAAGAGTGTCATTCTATAGAGTTTAAGGCATTATCAAGGCCCCAATGATAATTATAAGTACACTTGTTCTTATTGACCCTTAACATTATACTTTGTGCTAATGATTTCATTTAATCCTTATGCTAGATGTGATACATTTATTATCCCAACTTCAGGTAGAACTATAAGGACATTCAGAAGGTACATAAAAAAGTACATAAACATTATAGATAGCGAACATTCAGAGGAGCATAAATCAGGGATTGAAGGGATTAGTTTTTAAATGGCTAGTGGTGCAAGTAAATAGTCTAAGTAGCATTTTTACTTTCTCTTTTCATTAGCATTTTGCAAATTCTTCTTAAGCCATAAGCCCTCTCTGTTCATGCTCACTGACTCTGGATGGGTGTAGTGGTGACATTTACCTCCCAGGAAACTATAAACCAGCTGGATAATTGTAGTTTTACAAATGGAGTAATTTAACACCACTCCTCACGACAAAATAATAAGTACTTTGATATTGTGGATATACTGTTACCAAAAATTCTGGCCAAAATCCATGTACACCAAGAAATAATTTCAGTGGGAAAGTGAGTGGTTTAAAAATGATCTTTGGGAATTCAATAAAAAAATTATTGTTTTCCTTAATGCTTTTCTTTCTTCCTTCCTCTCTCTATCCACCCCAAAGATTATTTAGTATTCTTGTCTTTTACAGCCACTGATTATTATAGTATTGCCCTATTGAAAATAGGAAGGACGGTCCTGCTGGGGTTGCAGTGGTTACCGTGCCAGTCTGTGCACCGAAGGGTCTGAGGTTTGAGTCTTGGTCAAGATCATGCACCTGTGCTGCAGGTTTGATCTTTGGCCTTTTGCAACATGTTTGGGAGGTAACCTATGGATGTGTCTCTCTCGCATCAATGTTTCTCTCTCTCCCTCCGTCCCTCCTTCCCTCCCTCCCACTGTCTCTAAAAATTAATGGAAAAAATATCGTGTGAGAATTAACAATAAACAAACAAACAAACAAACAGGAATAATGGAGAAGAAAGTATTATTTTCTTTTCTTTCCCTTCCTTCCTTCCCTCCTTCCTTCCTTCCTTCCTTCCTTCCTTCCTTCCTTCCTTCCTTCCTTTCTTTCTTTCTTTTTTTTTTTTTTAATAAGAAAGCCCTGAATACAGTTTGGAGAAATTCATCCTTAAGTAGCACTGTATGAGCCATGTGGCTTCATGTTTAAAATAGCATTATAAACAATATAGCTTTTTATATTAGTTTGCTAGTGTTGCTATGACAAAATATTACAGACTTAGTGGCTTAAACAGAAACTAATGTGTTCATTGTCCGGAGTCTAGAAGTCTAAGATCAAGGTGCTGGCAGGGGTGGTCTCTTCTGAGGCCTCTTCTTGGCTTGCAAATGGCCTTCCTTTTGTGAACACGTGTCCTAATCCCTTGTTACAGGAACAACAGTTATATTGAATTAAGGTCCACTCATATGACCTCATTTTACCTTAGTTAGCTCTCTAAGGACCCTGTCGCCAAACACAGTCACATTCTGAGGTACTGGGGGTTTAGGACTTCCACATATAAATTTTCGGGACACATAATTCAGCCTGTAACACTTCCTAACTGCATGATAGATCTAACAAAATAAGATAATATTTAGGAAAAAGCTATTAATGCAATTATAACAAGAGAGTGTTTGCCAGGGATGAAAATTAGTCATATCTTCAACTATTTTAAAATCATTTGTGAATTTAAGCTGCTTGTAAGGAAAGACATTATTGGCTACTATTTTAGAGAGCAAGGCCATGAAGAGAATCAGATGATATGTTGAAGTTCATATCTGCAAACAAGTCCAGTAGTTTAAATGTTAAAAATTCTCGAAATTAAAATAATGAGAAAAGTAATATAAAATTAATGGCTAATTATAGGAGATATGAGGTGTGTTTTTTATTAAGCTTAAAATGACTTATGAAGAACATGGCAAAAATAGTATCAGAACAGAGTAAACTTGGAAGTTAACATAGCTTCCTGGCATCATTTGTTTATAGGTCGCAGAACAAATTAAGAGGGCTCACTGTGCGCTGGTCACACTTTTGTAAGTACAGCATAGTGTTCGGCGTTTTAATATATGCAGCATACAAAATAATCATAAGTAGGTAAACAGATTTGTTCATGATGATCAAGCAAGATGATTCATATGAAACTGACCTTTCAATAGAGAAAATAAAATCGGAGGATTTAGCCTGTGAAAGAGGTAAAAGGGAAGTACCTAGAAGCCATTATGATGAAAGGTTAGATGGACTTTTGATTTAAAATTATTACGTAATTCTTATATAATGTCTTAAACCTATCAATAATAATATCGTCACCCTTCCTAACCCTATTAATTTTCTCTTTATATCATCAGCTTCTTAAATTCTCCCAGCGAGTTCCTAAAATAGGTCGTCTGCTTTACCCAGCCCAGGGGCTAAAAAAACGAACTCTGTGCGTTCACTCTCCGCCTACGGAGGTTGCCCCGACCCTGGCAAGTTCTAAGAACTTGACTCCACGCCACCCCCTACCCATCTTCCCCGCAGCTTGGCCATCTGCACCTACAAATTCAACACGTTGCGTTTAAGTCACCGTCGTCCTCCAGTCTCTGGGAAGAGGAAACGGTCTTTTTGACTGCACATCCCGATCTGGATAAAGAGCAGCCCAGCCTTTTGGCTACCAGGCGTGGGGCGGAAACTCCCCGTCCAGCAGCTCAGGGTGGAGCTGCCGGGGTGGAGGCTGTGTCACATGAGGGGCCTATGGTCCCCGCAAGGTTTACACACTCAATATACAAACGAAGGACTTGAGGAAGTCCAGCGGCCAATCGGAGCGCGAGAATGCACAGCCAGCATCTTTGTTTTCAGGAGCTGCCACAGCCAAACCGGACCCAAAGCAGGGGTGCTATGGCCCTTAGAGACCAAACTTGCAGACTGCGCGCCCCAGTTCGTCCGCAGACCTCGACTGTGCCGTGCAGCGGGCGCGTCCCCTTTAAGGGGGTGGGAGAAAGCCGGGCCCGGCCAATCCCGGCGCGCTCCGCCGCTCCTCCCTCCCCGGCTCCTGGTTAAAGCCGCAGCCCCCGGCGGGCATCGGCGAGGAGAGCGCTCTCCTTGGGACTGCGGGGTGGACGCGGAGGCCGCCCGTGCACTGGCCATGGGCACCCCCGCGCCGCCACAACCACTCCAGGACTTACCCTGGCCTCTGAGTCTCCTGCCCGCGCCTCTGGGGCTGCTGAGGCTGGACCCCACCGTCGGCGCGCTGCTGCTGCTCGGCCTCACCGCGCTGCTCGGCTGGAGCTGGGTGAGGCGGTGCCGGCCACAGGGCATCCCCCCCGGGCCCACGCCCTGGCCGGTGGTGGGCAACTTCGGTTTCGCGCTGCTGCCGCCCTTCCTCCGCGGGAAGACCTGGTTAAGTAACCGGACGAATGTCTCAAACATGGACACCCACAAGCCGGCCCCGCACGTGCTGCTGACCAATCTGACCCGAGTCTATGGCAACATCTATAGCTTCTTCCTGGGCCCCTACCTGGTGGTCGTCCTCAATGACTTCCACAGCGTGCGCGAGGCGCTGGTGCAGCAGGCCGAGGCCTTCAGCGACCGTCCGCGGGTCCCGGCAGTCTCTCAAGTGACCAAGGAGAAGGGTGAGCTGGGCTCGGGACCCTCGGGTGTCCCGGGACTTGTGAACCCGCGAGGCTGCAGACCTGTGCCCCTTCCAGCGGCAGGCACCCCGCCGCGGCACTCCTGCATCCCAGTCGGGGGGAGGGGGGCAAGGGGGGAGAGGAGGGAGGTTGGCGGCGGTGCCTCCCTTTTCCGTAGCCTTTAAGATGCCATTCGACTGTAGCTGATGGATTACTCGTTCGTATTTCAAGATCAGGAGGAAGGGTAAAGAGGGGGAAGGGGTGACAACAAAGTGTGAAGCCTGGCTGCATCTCTGCAGGAGTATTCTCTCCTTCCCAGAACCAAGCCTCACTCCTGGGAAGAAACTTGGATCCTTCACACCTTCTGAGTTTTGCGTGCAATAGTTTAAGATATTTATTTTCCCATAAAATAGTCTAGAAAACACTTTAGGAGCCTATTGGCAGACTTAATACACCGAGTGTATAGCCACTGTGATTCCTGCCTACTGGAGTCTAACTTGGGCACTTTTTCTGGGTTAGGAAACGCAACACATTGTTTCAATAAAATATCACATTTACTTTTCCTCTAACTCCACCCATCCACCTATTTCTTCCCTTCTTATTTCCCTGATTATTTATTGCCCTTCATCAGTTTTCCCCTCTTTTGTCCTATTGGCTAACATAGATCCCAGACTTTTTTTTCCCTTTCTGAATCACTCCTTTGCAGATATTAAATGTCTGCCTCAGAGAGGCTTTTATATATGTGTGTGTATATAATTGATTTTTTTACAGAGAGGAAGGGAGAGGGATAGAAAGTCAGAAACATTGATTAGAGAGAAACACCCTCTACTGGGGATGTGCCAGCAACCAAAGTACATGCCCCTTGACATGTCCACAGGCAGATGTTCTATCCACTGAGCCAAACCAGTTTTGGCTCAGGAAGGCTTTTTTTCCCTCTCTCACTGCTTCTTCAAAAATTAAGCTCTGTTATTAGAACAATTTCATTGTACAAGTATTGTTTTTTCACTGCATTTACAAAACTGAGGCTACAGAATTTTGTGACTTGGGTCTTCACCATTAGACTGACATCCAGGAGGACAGGGTAATTCCTATGTGCCTGGCACATAGTAAATCTCAATAAGTATTTATTAAGTGAACTGCTACTTACTGTCTCTGGAATGTGGCCTAAAGAGACCCAGGTTTTTTAGAATCTGAGTAAGCCAGAGTTTTGCATCAGGATTCTAAATGAAAAGTAGTAATCCTATATAATAAAAGGCTAATATGCAAATCAACTAAACAGGAGAACAACCTGTCACTATGATGTGCACTGACCACCAGGGGTCAGACACTCAACACAGGAGTTGCCTTCCCCAAGGGCTCCCAGATTGCAAGAGGGCGCAGGCTGTGCTGAGGGACCCTCCCATCTCTGCCGAGTGCATGAATTTCATGCATTGGGACTCTAGTGATCTGGTGATGATCTTAATAGTCTAAACATCTCACTGAAAAACTGAAGGCACAGTTCATACCTCACCCTCTCCATGCCTTACAGGCTACTGCTTCTACCTGGAATTCTCTCACAATCTCATGGCTACCTGCTTTTCGTTTTTTTGTTTGTTTGTTTTCTTAGATTGTTATGAAATACACATAAAATTTGCCATCTCAATAAATCTTAGTTCATTGGCATTAGGTTATTTACATTCTTGTAAAAACCATCATCTCTAAAACTCCCTTTGGCTTGCCAAACAAGTCTTGTGAGCATTTTTTTTTCTTTTTGCCTCTATGAATTTAGTAATCATACAGTATTTGTCCTTCTGTGACTGACATATTTCACTTAGCATAATGTTTTAAGGTTCATCCATGTTGTAGCATGAGTGAGAATGGCCTTCCTTTTTAAGAGTAACTAATATTCCATTGGATGTATGTATTACCTTTTGTTTATCCCTTCATCCCCTGACAGTTGGGTGCTTCCTCCTTTTGGCTCCTGTGGGAAAAAAGCTGCTATGAACATGATACAAATGTCTGTTAAGGAAAAAAACAAACAAAATGGGTAAAAGATGTTGGCCTCGGTTAATTTTTCTTTCTATCTACTACAGTTCCAATAAATCAAAGCATAAAAGCCCAATAACCCAATATGAATAGTTAAAAAGATGATAAATCTTCATATAAAGTTAAAAGATAATGATTTAACCTTGGTTAGTGCAAATAAAATCCACAGTTGAGATTTCATTTTCTAGAAGCCAGATTTTCAAATATATTTGATACCAGGTATTAAAGGAATGGAGAAACAGGGCAAACCAGCTGGCTCCCACCTATGCACCAGGCCTGAGTAATATAATCCAGAGTAATATAATCCATACATTGAGTGGCCATATTATTATGATCTCTGAACACATAATAATCTGGCCACTATTATTACACATTCTATATAATAAAAGGCTAATATGTAAATTGTCCCCTTGACCAGGAGTACAAACAGCAGGCAGGCCAGGCAACCGCCCATGTCCCCTCCCCCTGGCCAGGCTGGCCAGATCCCACCCATGCATGAATTCATGCACTGGGCCTCTAGTACACACACACACACACACACACACACACACACACACTGAGTGATTAGCTTATTATGCTTGTGACCAGCTTATTATGCTTTCAGAGATCATAAATAATCTTGCCACTCAGCGCATACTATCTAATAAAAGAGTAATATGCAAATTGACCACACCTCCAATCAAGCCACCCCCAAAAGCCACACCCACCAGCGAATCAGGAGCAAATAAACCCCAACCAAGATGGCTGCAGCCACTGACAGCAGGAGTGAGGCTTGGGGTTCCTCGGCAATGGAGGAAACCAAGCTTTCCACCTGGCCTTGCCAGCCTAGGCCTCCACTCAAAGCTACAAAGTTTCATTATAGAAGATACATAAATCCCAACAGAAATGGCAGCAGCCACGGAGCTGGAGAGAGCAGAGGCTAGGGTTGCCTGGGCAATGGAGGAAGCCAAGATTCTGCAGCGCTAGCTACAGAATTTTCAATTATAGAATTTAAATAAACCCAAACAGAAATGGTTGTCACCACAGAGCAAGCAGAAGGCTTGGCTCCTCTCCAGGCTACAAAGTTTCAACTGTAGAACATAAATTAATCTCAGATCCCAGGGACCCTCTTGGTACGCTGGGGGGCATGGCAGGCCTGCAAGCCACCACAGGCACCTCACCCAGGCTGCCCCACGCCCCAAGGGAACCCCTACCCTGATCCATGACACTCTTCAGGGCAAACCAGCTGGCCCCCACCCATGCACCAGGCCTCTATCCTATCTAATAAAATAGTAATTTGCAGATTGACCGTCACTCCAACACACAAGATGGCTGCCCTCATGTGGTCAAAGGTCCTGACCCCATGTGGACACAAGATGGCCAGCAGGGGAGGGCCGCTGGGAGGTTCCAGGCCTGCAAGGGAGGGCAGTTGTGGGTGATCACAGGCCAGCAGGGGAGGGCAGTTGGGAGGGACCAGGCCTGCAAGGGAGGGCAGTTAGAGATGACCAGGCTGGCAGAGGACTTAAGTTGGGGGCAAACAGGCTGGCAGGGGAGCTGTTAGACATCAACTAGGCTGGTAGGGTAGTGGTTAGGGGGTGATCAGGCTGGCAGGCAGAAGCGGTTAGGCGCAATCAGGGAGGCAGGCAGGTGAGCAGTTTGGAGCCAGCAGTCCTGGATTGTGAGAAGGATGTCTGACTGCCCATTTAGGCCCAATCCTACCGGGATCAGGCCTAAACGAGCAACAGCAGTCAGACATCCCTCAAGGGGTCCCAGATTGGAGAGGGGTGCAGGCTGGGATGAGGGACATCCCCCACCTCCCATGCACAAATTTCATGCACCGAGCCTCTAATACACACACACACACACACACACACACACACACACACACACACACACACAGATTTATTTCATGTAATCACCTTTCATGCTTGTGGAGATTGGTGTTGATATAAGAAGATTCAAGCCTGTAGAAAATTATTATGAAAGTTTACTAGAGTTTATTTGAGCCAACTGACAGCATGCTAGGAAGCAAGATTTCAAAATGCTCTCAAGAGGGCAATCTAGTGTTTATTTTTTTTAATTTTAATTTTTTTCCTTCAGATAAACTAATTTATGGTATATATACAGACACACGGAGAAATTTATTTCATGTAATCTGCTTCCATGCTTGGTGTTGCTGTAAGAACGTTCAGACCTGTAGAAATTGTGAAAGTTTATTGAAGTTTATTTGCAAGAACTGACGACATGCCAGGAAGGGGTATTTAAAAATGCTCGTAAGAGGGCAATCTAATTCTGTTCATTCTTGTTTTTTAATGTATTTTTATTGATTTCCGGGAGGAGGAGAGAGGGAGAGAAGTAGAAACATCAATATGAGAGAGAATCATTGGCCCACTCCCGCCTGCGTGCCCCCGCCCGGGGGTGGAACCAGGACCCCCTGGCTCAGTCACGGAACCACACGGTCAGGTGGCAATCTGGTTTTAAACGTAAAAATGCACTCTGAGCAATGTCAGTGCGATCATAAGAATATTTTGTGATATGAAATTATATAAAACTCCAACTTTAATGTTTATTGGAATACAGTCATGCTCATTTACCAACCACTTATCTGTGACTGCTTTTGCACTATAATTGCAGAGTATTTCTCTCAGAGACTGTGTGGCCCATAAATTTAAAATATCATTTAATCTTCTTTAGGAATTTTGCCTGATCCCTGCACTAGAACAGTAATGTATAAAAATTTCTGCAATGACAGAAATATTCTCCGTGCTGCCCCCTAGCTAAATGTAGATAGTAAGATTGAGAAAGCGAGTGCATCTTATGCCTATTAGACAGCAGACAGTGTAGCTCTAGAAAACAAGAGGCTAATTTTAAACTAAACATATACTTTCACATGTATGAAGCAATACGTCCATGAATTTTTTTTTGTATCCTGCCTTTGTTACTCTTTAGCTGTGTGAACTTAGGCAAGTAGAAAATAGGCAAATACCAAAATTTAATTGAAAGACATTGAATAAATTTTATACCATCCATGTAATGGCCTTATTATAAGATACCCAAGAAATTAGGTAAAATAAGAACAAATGGATAATCTTTTTTTTTTTTTTAAATAACACATTATTTAGTATGCCACTATGTAACTAACGGCCTTAAAACTTAGTTCAAACAAGTACTAACGGCTGTGGTTGTTGGGCTCAGCTTGTGCTTTTGTTCCACATGGCCTGGCCTGGCGCCACCGCCATCTGGGGCTTTCTTCTGCCTAGCAGTTGGCGCTGCTGCCACCTGGGAGCTCTGCTGGGGCTGTTGTGAGGTACCTTGGTTCTTTTAATGTGGTCTTTTCATACGGGTTGAGGTTCTCACAGCATGGCAGCTGGGTTTCAAGTGGATGGAAGCTGGTATTAAAAGTCACTTCTGCAATCCATAGGTTAAAAGCCCTTCCAGATGCAGATAGAGGGGAGAGAGACTCCACTGTCCATGAGAAGAGTGGACAGGAGATAAGAATTTGTGGCCATCTTTAATTCACAAGCACACATACACACACATAATGCTTATATATTTATAGAAAATCCTTATTGTGCACAATAAATGGATGATAGTGTTTGCCTTTATATAAGAGAATAGAGTTTTGGGGAAACTACCCTCTTTGCTTGTGTTCTTTGAATTTTACTATATGTATTACCTATTGAAAAACTCCTTTTCTTAAGTCTTCTTTCACCAATAGCACTGCAAAAACCATCACTGTTTAACTGTTTTTCATTTTTAAATAGCTTAAAGTATAGAAATGAGCTGGTGCAGGATGTCAAATCTGTTAAACAAAAATAACTAGATGGTGGACTGTCTAGAGATTCTGATATCAGGGCCTCCACTTGGGTCTCGAGGGGGGCATGGCCAGCCTGCAAACCACCACAGGCCTCTCGCCCAGGCCACCCCACACCCCAAGGGAACTTCCACCCTGATCCAGGACACTCTTCAGGGCTAACCAGCTGGCCCCCACCCATGCACCAGGCCTTTATCCTATCTGATAAAAGAAAAATATGCAGATTGACCATCACTCCAACACACAAGACGACTGCCCCCATGTGGACACAAGATGGCTGCCACAAGATGGCCAACAGGGGAGGGCGGTTGGGAGGGAACAGGCCTGCAAGGGAGGACAGTTGGGGGCGATCATGCCTGCTGGGGAGGGCAGTTAGTGGTGACCAGGCCAGCAGAAGAGGGAAGTTGGGGGTGACTGGGCCTGCAGGGAAGCACAGTTTGGGGGGGACCCAGGCCTGCAGGGGTAGGCATTTAGGGGTGACTAGGCCTGCGAGGGAGGGCAGTTAGGGGCCAACAGGCTGGCAGGGGAGTGGTTAGGGGGTAATCAGGCTGGCAGGCATTAGTGGTTAGGGGTAATCAGGAAGGCAGGCAGATGAGCAGTTGGATTGTACACTCGGACATCCCTCAAGGAGACTGATTGGAGAGGGTGCAGACTGTGCTAAGGGACATCCCTCTCCCCCATGCACGAATTTTGTGGACCAGGCTTCTAGTTATAATTATAATGCACTAGAGGCCCAGTGCAAGAAATTCGTGCATGGACTGGGGGGGGTGGTGTTCTGTCAGCCCTGCCTGCACCTTCTGCAATTCGGGACCCCTACACATTTTTCTTATCTAGCTAACCTCTTCACATTAAAAAAAAATTAACTGAAATATCACCTACTCTAGGAAATCCTCTGAACAAATGTCTTTACAATCTGTATTGTAAAGTATTGTCATAGTATACCATTCTCTTTCTTTAACAGCTACTTAGAGTGGATGCAATGTGACTTTCATTTTGCATCTGAATTTTTTCTTCTTGCTCTTGTAATAGCAAAGCTTATCCAGTTTACATTGCCCTTCAAGGGCTTATATTTGGTTCAGTTTCTAGTTGGCTCGCTGCTTTTCTTTTAAGCAACAAATTTGGGTTGTGACAGTAAGCCTCACTTGTAATAAAGCCTGTAGGTCTCTCTATCTAAATATTTCTATAATACCTATCACTTTAGCTTACCAGAGATTGTGTTCATTTATAGAAAATAACAATAAATGTCACCTGATCATTTGATCTTCTAGTAATATTTTATAGCAAGATGTATTATTCTAGTAATTTAACTATTATAAAATTGAGGTGTATAGAAATAAATTACATTGAACAATAAAGAATGACTCAAATATCAAAGCATAGTATACTTAGGGCCTCCCTTGTCCTGTGCCTCAGATATCATAGCATAGTACTCAATTCACATGGAACTCAGCTTCCTTTATGAAGCAGCTACTTCCACACATATTTTTTTTTATTTAATTCATAGCAAATACTCTTTGTACTGAATACTGGAAAATCATCTAGCAATTGCCTCTGTTCCTCTCTGTATCATTGCCTTACATTCTGATGTTATTACTGCGCTTTTATCGTCCACTCACTCTAAGAAGTTTTTAAGGGCAGAGATCATGACTTGAGCTTGTGATTCTCTGTTATAGTGCCTAGACAAATACTCAAAGGCCATCCAGTCCAAATGACTTGTGATGAGAGACCCCCACCATTGCTGGAGACCTCTGATTTCTATTTAAGGGCCTCACTTTTCTGTGCCTTTACAGAGGGGTGAGTAGGGGTTGAGGGAATTTGAGGAAACCCAGACAGAATTCTCCTCCTAAAAGATTTTGCTAAGCTGACCACCGGGACCACAGGACATTTGTCCAATTAACATCCAGACACACAGGAATAACAAAGGCACTGGTCTCCTACTGCTAATGCGTGCGGATCAAACCCCAGCCTGCAAGAACCCACCCCTGCAGTCAGGACCAGGCCACTGGGTAGACCTGGGCTGGTGCTCCTAACTCTAGGGAGAGCGAGACTTCCCATGGCCTCAAGCTAGAGGCCCTGGACTACCTACCACACATCCAAAGAGGTTTCAGGTGCAGGTTGGTCAGCAAAGTGGCTTCTTTGCCTGGAATTGTGGGGCTGCCTCTCCTGTTCCCCAGTGATCGCAGGTCTCGGCTCTGCCTGTCCAGTTAGCTCCATGATCGCGATCGCAGGTTTGGGCTCTGCTTGTCCAGTTAGTTCCATGATCACAGTCACCGGTCTCAGCTCTGCCTGTCCAGTTTCTCCGTGATCGTGATAGCGGGGCTCGGCTCTGGACTCTGCCTGTCCGGTTCGCCCCACCCTGTGATGGCAATGGCAGGTCTCAGCTCTGCCTGTCCAGTTCGCCCCACTGCCCCGTGATGGCAATGGTGGGTCTGGGCTCTGCCTTCCAGTTTGCTCCGTGATTGTGATGGCGGGTCTCAGCTCTGCCTGTCCAGTTCCCCACTGATCGAAATCGCAGGTCTGGGCTCTGACTGTCTAATTCACATTGTGATTGTGATCTCATAGGTCTCAGCTCTGCCTGTCCTGTTCGCCCAGCCCCATGATTGCCATGGCAGGTCTAGCTTGGCCTGGACTCTTCCCGGGGTGATGGGTAGCTTGGACCCTGCTGGAGGCTTAGGGTGCTGCCAACTGCCACCAGCTCATGTCCCCTTGGATCCATCTTTTCTGGGTTAATTTGCATACCACTCCTGATTGGCTGTGGGCATAGCGAAGGTACGGTCAATTAGCATATTACTCTTTTATTAGATAGAATTATCAGCCACTTCCTGATTGTGTGGTATCAAAATATATGCCTCAATCAATATGTCTCCTCTGCTCAAAACTGCAAAAGGTCTTTATTATCAGCTCAAATCCAGACTATCCTGGTGATTAGTCTTATTGCTGTACCAAACTTGTCACAGATCTTTCGGAGTCTCAGCAGACAATCTTGTTTCATAGCCTCATTCTTTACCATTCCTGGAGCATACCACACCCATTCCCAAGTAACCAAATGTGAAGAGAGTGCTTGGTGCATCTCTGTGCACAGCCAGGCCCACCATGTGGCCAGACCCCTGGTTGTCTCCTTTATCAGACCAGGATCATCGGCTTAGTGATTTCTCTTAACCCGTGGTCGGCAAACTGCAGCTCGCAAGCCACATGCGGCTCTTTGGCTCCTTGAATGTGGCTCTTCCACAAAATACCATGGTCTGGGTGAGTCTATTTTGAAGAAGTGGTATTAGAAGTTTAAAAAATTTGACTTTCAAAAGAAATTTCAATTGTTGTACTGTTGATATTTGGCTCTGTTGACTAATGACTTTGCCGACCACTGCTCTTAACCATCTTTGTTTCCCTACCCTTGTACAGTATCTTTCATGAAATAGGCATTTGATGACTTAAATTGTGTTTCCAATGTGTCTTTTTGCTGATGAGCCACTAAGCAGATCCTCAATAAATAATTACTCAGCTGAAAAAATATATATTTGTTCAAGTCCCTGCTTTTAATTCTTTGGGTATATACTCAAAAGTGGAATTGCCTGATCATAGTTTAAATCTGTTTAATTTTTTTGCGTAGGTGCCATGATGGCTTTCCATAGTGGTTGCACCATTTTACATTCTTATCAGCAATTACAGATTCAGTTTCTCCACATTCTCACCAACACTTATTTTGTTTTTCCATACCGGCTTAAATGTCACCTCTTTGAGAAACTGGTCCCTGAGATTTCTCTACTCCCAGGTAGAGGTGCTCTATCCTTTTCTCTATGATGGTAGGTATCACTGTTTCATTCTAACCCCAACTCCACCCCCTACTAGTCACTTGACCTCTTGTCAGTTCCTACTGCATTTATGTGCTCTACATTCACCCACTGCTTTCCATCTTGATTGTTAGCACCCTCATCCAAACTGCCATCATTTCTTCTCTGATACTCAGAAACCTCATAACTAGCCTACTTGCTTCTGCATCAGTGTTTTATCTCTGTATCAGCCAGAGGGATTTCTTTTTCAAAATCATGTATTTAACCATGTCGCTTCCTAGCTAAAACCAGTTGCCTCCAGCTCCATACTTGACGTACTGTGTCCTGAAGAATCTGGTCCCTGCCTGCCTTTCTGATTTTATCTCTTCCCACTCTCCTTTTATTGCACATTTTAACCTGCTCGAAGCACACCAAGCCAATTCCTGCCAAGGTTGTGACTGCCTCAGGCCACTGGATTTGCCTTGGGCCCAGAATAACTTTTCACTTGACTGAATCCTTGTCATCTCTCAGGCCAAATGTTGCCTTTTAGATATTGTCCAGTACCACAACTTATTTTATCACATGCTTATTTCATTTGATAAACACTTTGAAAGTATTTAGCCTATCACCAAGTCCGTCTACTACTGGAATGTGAGCTCTGTGAGGACAAAGATTTTGCTCTTCTTGGTAACCAGTGTCCCCACTAATTGGCACAGAGGAGGTAATCAAGAAATTAATGAATGCATGCCTACAAGCATTTGTTGATGGACTTATCACATCATATTTTTTTGTGTTGCATGTCTGTCTTCTCCTCTAGATTTTTAAAGGTAGGAATTCGATTTTCTTCTTTGAGACCCTTTTTGGTGGATATATAGTTTGGTCAAGAATTTATAATGAGTCAGTTTCTAAGTATTAGTTGGACCACAGATGGTTATGAGATCCCATTGCGAGCCTGGGGAAACCTGGTGCTTCAGCATTTCAACTAAAGCATGCATTCCTCTAAGGCAGGGTGGGGAGCATCCGGGCAGAGGGCTGGCTATGTGCGGCCCCGGAAATCATTTGGTCTGACCTTGCCCAGGCATTAGGAGTGAGTTAAAGGTTTGGCCAAATGTGGCAGGCTAATTTTTAAGTTGGTAATTTTATACGGCCTGTGAATAATGTTATAAATATCCAAAGTGGCCCTTGGAAGAAAAAAGGTTCCCCACCCCTCCTCTCAGAGACAGGATGTGTTAGGCAGTGCTGCTCTTATCCTGGTGGATGTGAAAGAACTGAGAAAAATTTCTGTAGCTGGTGAAGGTAATTGACTGTAAAAAATAGAGTAAGAACCACATGTCACAAAGAAAATGCTTGTGGACTAAACTTGGAACAGATCATCTGGATAGGAAAATTTAGACAGATGAGGAATTTTTTTTATTGGAACTTTTTCAAGAGTGTAGAATTAAAGGAGAGAATGTGAGTTTATTTCAAGTAATGAAAGAGCAGGTGAGTTCTGAGTAGACTTCACAGGTCAAGAAATGGACCGCATGACCAACATGAAGAAGCGAGGCCACTAAAGCTTAAAGGCTGAGCGAGCGGCTCAGCTAAGCAAGACTTGAGGAGTGCCCAAGCCAACTTTGGCTAAAGGTTTCCAATGACAAAACTAATACGTAAAACTGCTCAGATACAACATGTGCATACGTTTAGGGGAAAGAAACGATATTATGAATTAGGGGCCATTAACATTATTAAATATTTATCACAAGATATTTAAAAATAATTTTGCTGCTAAAGACTAGCAGACAGGAACTGTTTCATAAACTGTGATATGCATAGAGAGGCTGGAAATAGTTAATACATTGCCAAAACAATCTAGAATGTGGGGAGGTTGCTTACTATATTTGAGTTTTTCAAAATATCATACTTAGATTGGTGCTCTTTTTAAGCCCCTAAGCACTACAATAAGCTAGATAGGTTATTAGATGTACTACATCAGCTATACCCACCACCCTCATTAATTCATATGATTTTTTTTCCTGAGCAGGAATAGAAAATAAAATTACAAACTCAGAAGCAAGACTACCAAAGAAGTGGTTTATTTAAAGTGTGGCCCATTTCTTCTAAAGGTTTTTGCACTCTATTTTTACTATTAAATATTTCAAATGGAAGATTCAGAGAGCATTATAAACTCATTTATCCACCACTCAGATTTGCTTCAGATTCATAAACAGTACATAACTTTATTTGGTATATATGTTTAAAACTTATGTATCATGTATTTAAAGTATCATTTTACTTCTAGCTTTTGTTATTTATTTATTTCCCTGTTGATAGAAATTAGATCATTTCTAACTGTGAAACATTGCTAGAGACTTGGAGCAAGAGTCTAGGCCAGTGGTGGCAAATCGCAGCTCTTTGGCCCCTTGAGTGTGGCTCTTCCACAAAATGCCACAGCCTGGGCGAGTCTATTTTGAAGAAGTGGCGTTTTGAGAAGTTTAAAGTTCCTCACAGGACTGTAAGCATCTTGAGAACAGGGACTATATCTTCTAAATCTTTGTGCTCTTAGTATCAAGCATGCAGAGCCTCATTTATTTCAGAGATTCTAAATAAATATGGGAAAACTGATAGAAAAAGGACATTTTGCTAGATAAAGTATTTCTGAAATACAGGTGTGTAATTTAAAAAATGGTGAGTAGATGATACAGGCTGAGGACCTAACAAAGGAGAATAAAATTCACTGAGTAAGAGAACAAAGTAGAAATCTCATATATAATATCTTAAATGATGAGAATTAGTTATCAAATCTTGAAGTAGAGTGAGAGACTATATTTTTTCCAAGAAAAGGAAAGGAGGCCCAACAATATTTAGTAAATGCTGACTGCAGCGGAATACTTGGCCCTCGTTAAAGACAGGAAGAGTGACTAAGCTGTTTGTTAGGAACTAGTTTATGGAACTTTATTAAACAAAGGCAGAATTCTGTTTGGGAGAATAATTGAAACATTTCCATTCCATCCTTGTCTTGACAATCACATACCAAACCAGAGGGACTTTTAACAGAAGCTTATACTCTGCCTATGGTGAAATGTATTTACAGTCCTGCACTACAACATCTGAAGACAAAAAGTGGACACAGGATTAGCAAATGAGTTCATAGAGTAAAGGATGACAAACCTTTATTGTGTCTACAGAGGAGAGTACTGTGAGACAGATTGATTACTCTGTAGAACTTCCAAAGGCTCAGGAATTGGAGGTACAGGGATGAAATAGTGGGCTAAAAAGAGCGATTGCTCGAAATGCCCATAAGGTGTAATTGTTAGGCCAGTTCCTTGTCACCACCCCACCTCTGCAGAACATAGAAAACAGATGTTCTGGAGAATATTGGGTTTTACTGAGCTCTTGGTCAGTCACAAATGCAGAGCTGGGGAAGCAAGGGCAGAGAGATATGGCCTTGTACCACACAGGATGAAAAGTTAACTCTAGATAAAGATAAAACTCTTAAAGAGCTTAACTCTGAGTGTATTAGACAAAGAACATTCAACAAATCTGGCCACCAGCAAAACAAGGAAAACTGCCTTTCTTGGTCTGGACCATGGCAGAGAAAATTTCCTCCCCACCATTAATCTCTGCTGTGACTATTCTGCCATTCAGTACAAAAGCAGCTGCAGACTGTGTAAATAATTACAGTGACTCAATAACTGGCTGTGTTCTAGTTAAACTTTATTTATAAACCCTGACATTTCAATTTCATATGATTTTCACAAGGACCTAAATAGATACCTCACCCAAGGGAGCACATACAGATGGTCAGGAACACACAATAGCATTTGCACTTCTTTCCCAACCATGTAAAAATGTAAAAGTTAGCCTTAGCTCTCCTACAATACAAAAAGAAGTAGCAGACTGGATCTGGCCTGTGGTCTGTAGTTTGCTGATCATTAAACTAGACACTAATAAGCTTTTTAAAAACTGAAGGGTGATCATTCACCCTATTTCCTCTCAACTCAAAAGAAGGCAAGAAAGGAAGGGGGGGAAAGAAATAGACATAGTAGGACAAGTAGAAAGTGCAAAATGATATTAGAAATAGTGCTTAAATGTAAATGGACTAAGTTTACAGGCTAAATGATGGCCAGAATTTTTTTTTCTCAAAACAAAAACCCACTGTATTTATACAGTAGCAATGAACAGTTTAAATAGGAAATGAAAAAAAAAAATTCCGGACGAAAATACCAAGACACCTCTATCTCTCAGCTCAGAGCCAAGCTCCCTCCGTTTGTCTGCTCCATGCATCTGATTGGGACACACCGGTGGACAGCAACACGTTCAGGCTTCAGCGAGCCGTCCTCCCTCAGGGGGGCGCTTCCCCGCACAGGTCAGCGAGGACACCCCCAGGGACACCTCCCGAGTGAGGTCCCACCATCCAGGCTCAGGCTGCGTCTAGGCCACAGCCAAGTCGGCACGCAGAACGGGGAGTACTTTTCTCTCGGCTTTTCGGGGTGCTCCTCCTCTCAGCCCCTCCGGGGGATCCCGAGAGCCACTCCCAGGAGCACGCCCGGTGTGTGCAGGAAGGAGGCTCTAACAGTCACACGGACGGACAGGACGGACGCTCTGAGCGTGCCCTTCAGAAAGGAGGGAAGGTGCCTGCTGCTCACCGTGGTCCACCGGGCCGGGCACGGCTGCGGGGGTCGGCACCACCTGAGCCCCGTTTTGGGTGACAGTTTTTATTGGAACCTGGCGCTGACCGAGAGGTGGCTGCCGCACGATGGTGACCGTCTGGACAGGGGTGGTCTGCGCCGCCTGGATGACCCGACTGGCAGTGCCCAGGGCGGCCTGGCCCGGCGCAGGGATAGGTTCCACTTTCACTTCCCGGCCGGGGGTCTCCGTTCTCCTGCGGCTCCACTTTAGGAGGGGCCCCCACAGCCCGCCCGGCGGCAGTGTGCGTGTCCGCGGGGGCCAGTCCGGCCACGCTGGTGACAGGCACTGCTGGGATCCGGTGGACCCCGTGAGCCGCCTGCACAACGGGCTGCTGGGAGGTCGAGGTGGTCCCAGGGGCAGCAGCGACCGTGTAGGTGACGGGCTTGGTGGTCGGGGGCAGCTGCCGCTGCACAGCCGTGAACACGGGCTGACCGGGCAGCGGGGAGCCTGGGGCACTCTGGGCAAACCGTGCCTCCTGGAGGACCGCCAGCTTGGGCTGCGAGGCGCCAGGCGCGGGCTCCGGGGGGGCCGGCGAACCTTCCCTCCACAGGCTGTCCACGGGAGGGAGCAGACAGCGCTCCGCTCCGGCGTGATTAGGAGAGGCGGGGGCACGTCTAGACCAGAGCGGTCCGAGGGGCTCTAAAGCAAGGCACGCTGCTGTCAGCCGGCAGACGGAGGTCAGAGGGGTCACGCGGCCCGTTTTGTACCCTAAAAGCCGGCTCTACTCATTTGCTTTCAGAGGCAGGGCCTGTCCTCCGGAGTGAGCCTCTGCCTGGTCCTTCCTGGGAGCGCGGTGTACTTGGATGAAATACGGATTCAGAGAGAGAGAGTGGCGAAGTGAATTCTGCCGGCCCTTGTCCGCAGTCCGGTGGTACGGGCAGTTTTTAGCAGTTTTTAGCGATGTGCGTGTAAGTTCCAAGGAGGGTGAGCTGTTTATCGGGAGCCGTCGTAATTGCTTGCACGGTTAACTGTGCATAGGAATAAGGTGGCTTTGGGTCACCCTTTGGGCTGTCTCCGCCCGAAGCTTCCTTTTCGTTTTCTGGCTGTGAGCTGTCAGCCAGCAGACGGAGGGCAGAGGGGATCACGCTGCCCATTTGGTACCCTGAGGACCCTGCTCCCCGGGGGCTGGACGGGCGGGAGTTGGCAGCACTGATGGTTCCCGTAGGCCAGGGCGGGGGGCTAAGGTGGGCCACAGTGTCTGGAATGTTGACGGTCAGGGGCGAGATGTGGGCCTGCATTGGCTTCACAGGAGACTCGGGCGCCTCCTGCTTCTCCCTCTTCTCGCTGGACAGTGCAGGGAATGCCACCTTGATGTTTGTGCCCGGGAGTCGGAACTGCATACGCGCGGCAGCGGCGCCCTGCGCCTCTGGAACACACCGTCCGAGAACGCGCCAGTCTTGCCGAGACAGCGCAGGTGGAAGTCGCCCGCAGCGTCGAGGAGTCGGGGACCGCCCCGCCATGGCTGCTGCCCCGGGGGATGTGAAGATCCCCAGGTGGCGCCGGGAGATGAAGCTGGAGTGGCCCATGCTCACGTCCACCGAGCCCTGCGACGAGTTGCTGCCGATGGTCACCGAGCGCTTCTTCATCAGATACTCAACTTGCGGCCCTAGAGGTGCCTGGCGGGGACCGCTGCCTGCACCACGGCCCCGCCTGCGCCCAGGAGCGCCCTGCAGCCTGGGCGGCCGGGCCTTCCGCCACCCACGCCACGAAGCTGAGGCCCAGCGAGGCCGCCGGCCAGTAAGCAATGAGCAGTGGCCCAGACTATATATATTTTTAATCCAAATATATGTTGTTTAAAAGAGTTATACCCTCTCCCCCCAAAAAGAAACATACACCAAACATGGGAGTTCATTCAAGTTCAAAGGAAAAGATACTAAGAAAATACCTGAAAAAGGAAAGCTGATGTATTTTGGACAAAATTTACCTTTTCAGACATAATTATTAATAAGGAAGGCAACAGAAAAACCAAGATGGCAGCATAGGTAAACACCTATCTTGCTGCCCCACACAACAGTTTCAAAACTATAACTTAAGGACAGAACAAACATCATCCAGAATCACCGGAAAGCTGGCTGAGTGAAAATTCCACAAATAAAAGTAAAGATAGGACACTGTGACTCAGAGGAGCGGCGGAGGGCAGCGTTGAAGATATGCGCGGAGTCAGAGATTTAGAGCTGTGCAGGGACAACTGCAAACCTGGCTGGTTTTCTCCAACGGGGGAGGGAGACGGAGGGAGACAAAGGGTCCCATTGCACTGATTCCCCAGTTCCGGGCAAGGTCCGGGGAACCCACACTCAAATGGGGTGAAACTGGACAGTAAGGAAGCTCGCTGAAATTCAGGCGCTGCAGAGGTCTGCAAGTTTGTGGAGAGGGCGCGTAAACTTGCAAACAGCAGAAGTGCGAAAGAGCGCAGAGAGGACTCGTGACTTGCTCTCTCCTTCAGGAAACCACCGGACTGCATTGTTTTACAACCCTGGGAGAGACTTTGGGTGTGTGGACTCATTTGGGGAGAGGCTGAATTGTCCAGCAATGGGTAGAGCTCAGCGGCAGCTTTCTCTCAGAGGTGCGTGCAGCCATTACCACCCGGCACAGAGATCCAGGTGCTGCATAGGGCAGAGCTGACAGGAAATCAAGGCTGCCTGCTCAGCCCAGAAACTCCGCCCATCCAACCTGAGCACAGCTGGTCCCCACAGCCAATTGGCCTGGAGGTCAAACCCTCCTAGTGCTAACAACAATAATCTAGGCTTAACTTCAACAAGACCATGCAACCCATAAAGGGCTGCAGCAAGAGTATCCACCTCAGGTAACTGGGGAGGCTGAGCCACTGTCCCTTAGATGACATGTACCACACAAAGGTAATGGACCAACTCAGGAAAGCAGCCACAATGCAGAGATGTGGAAAGAAGTCAGATGTGAAAGAAATGGAGGGAAAAAAAAGACTAGACATAGAGTTCAAAACCATGGTTATAAGGTTTTTCAAGAGGCTCCTAGAAAAGGCCGATGAACTTAATGAGACCTACAAGAAAATGAACAGGACCTATGAGGAAGTGAACGAGACCTAGGAGGATATGAATGAGACCCTTGAGGATATGAAAAAGAACCAACTAGAAATTAAGCATGGACTGACTGAAATAAAAAATATTATACAAAGACCTAAAAGCAGTCTAGAGGACCGCAAGAACCAAGTCAAAGATTTGAAATACAAAGAGGCAAAATCCACTCAGCCAGAAAAGCAAGAAGCCAAAAGAATCCAAAAAATTGAAGATAGTGTAAGGGGCCTCTGGGATAATCTCAAGCATACCAACATCTGGATTATAGGGGTGCCAGAAAAAGAGAGAGAGCAAGATAATGAAAACCTATTTGAAGAAATAGTGACTGAAAAATTCCCCCACCTGGTGAAAGAAATGGACTTAAATGTCCAAGAAGCGCACAGAACCCCAAACTATAGGAATCCAAAGAGGATCACACCAAGACACATCATAATTAAAATGCCAAGAGCAAAAGATAGAGAATATTAAAAGCAGCAAGAGAAAAACAGTTAGTTACCTATAAGGGAGCACCCATATGATTGTCAGCGGATTTCTCAACAGAAACGATGCAGGACAGACTGGAGAGGCAAGAAATATTCAAAGTGATGAATAGCAAGAATCTACAACCAAGATTACCCAGCTATCATTCAGAATTGAAGGTCAGATAAAGTGCTTTGCAGATAAGAAAAAGCTAAAGGAGTTCATCACCACCAAACCAGTATTACATGAAATGCTGAAAGGTATTCTTTAAGAAGAGGAAGAAGAAAAAGGTAAAAATAAAAATTATGAACAACAAATACACATCTATTAACAAAGGAACCTAAAAATCAAGTGAATTAAAAATCTGATGAACAGGATAAACTAGTGAATATAACAGAATCATGGGCATAGAGAGGGAATGGACTGACAATTCTTGGGGAGATAAGGGGTGTGGGAGGTGCAGCAAGAGACTGGACTAAAATCATGCACCTATAGGAGAAGACAGTGGCGGGGAAGTGAGGGCAGATGATGGGATGGGTACTGGGAGAAGGGGAGCTATGGGGGGGAAAAACGGGAACAATGTAATTAATAAACTGAACAACAAAGATTAAAATATAAAAAAAAGAATAAGGAAGGCAGAGGATTAACATGGGGGCAGGTAGGACCTGAGTGAGGGTTCAATATGTGTGGGAGAGCAGATGTCAGGGAGAGAAGGTATGGGTTTGAGTGTGGAGGGAGAGATGGTGTGGGTGTGAGTGTGGAGGGAGAGATGGTGTGGGTGTGAGTGTGGAGGGAGAAAAGGTGTGGGTGTGAGTGGAGGGAGAGAAGATGTGGGTGTGAGTGTGGAGGGAAAGATGGTGTGGGTGTGAGTGGAGGGAGAGAAGGTGTGGGTGTGAGTGTGGAGGGAAAGATGGTGTGGGTGTGAGTGTGGAGGGAGAGATGGTGTGGGTGTGAGTGTGGAGGGAGAGATGGTGTGGGTGTGAGTGTGGAGGAGAGAAAGGTGTGGGTGTGAGTGGAGGGAGAGAAGGTGTGGGTGTGAGTGTGGAGGGAGAGGAGGTGTGGGTGTGAGTGGAGGGAGAGAAGGTGTGGGTGTGAGTGTGGAGGGAGAGAAGGTGTGGTGCGTGTGAGTGTGGAGGGAGAAAAGGTGTGGGTGTGTGTGAGTGTGGAGGGAGAGAAGGTGTGGGTGTGAGTAGAGGGAGAGAAGGTGTGGGTGTGAGTGTGGAGGGAGAGAAGGTGTAGGTGTGAGTGTGGAGGGAGATGTAGTGTGGGTATGAGTGTGGAGGGAGAGATGGTGTGGGTATGGGTGTGGGTGTGAGTGTGGAGGTAGAGATAGTGTGGGTGTGAGTGTGGAGGGAGATGTAGTGTGGGTGTGAGTGGAGGGAGAGATGGTGTGGGTATGGGTGTGTGTGTGTGTGGAGGGAGAAAAGGTGTGGGTGTGGGTGTGAGTGTGGAGGGAGAGAAGGTGTGGGTGTGAGTGTGGAGGGAGAGATGGTGTGGGTGTGAGTGTGGAGGGAGATGTAGTGTGGGTGTGAGTGGAGGGAGAGATGGTGTGGGTATGGGTGTGTGTGTGTGTGGAGGGAGAAAAGGTGTGGGTGTGGGTGTGAGTGTGGAGGGAGAGAAGGTGTGGGTGTGAGTGTGGAGGGAGAGATGGTGTGGGTGTGAGTATGGAGGGAGAGAAGGTGTGGGTGTGAGTGGAGGGAGAGAAGGTGTGGGTATAAGTGGAGAGAGAGAAGGTGTGGGTGTGAGTGTGGAGGGAGAGAAGGTGTGGGTGTGAGTGTGGAGGGAGAGGAGGTGTGGGTGTGAGTGAAGGGAGAGAAGGTGTGGGTGTGGGTGTGGAGGGAGAGGAGGTGTGGGTGTGAGTGAAGGGAGAGAAGGTGTGGGTGTGAGTGGAGGGAGAGATGGTGTGGGTGTGAGTGTGGAGGGAGAGAAGGTGTGGGTGTGAGTGTGGAGGGAGAGGAGGTGTGGGTGTGAGTGGAGGGAGAGAAGGTGTGGGTGTGAGTGGAGGGAGAGAAGATGTTGGTGTGAGTGTGGAGGGAGAGATGGTGTGGGTGTGAGTGGAGGGAAAGAAGGTGTGGGTGTGGAGGAAGAGAAGGTGTGGGTGGGTGTGAGTGTGGAGGGAGAAAAGGTGTGGGTGTGTGTGAGTGTGGAGGGAGAGAAGGTGTGGGTGTGGGTGTGAGTGTGGAGGGAGAGAAGGTGTGGGTGTGAGTGTGGAGGGAGAGATGGTGTGGGTGTGAGTGTGGAGGGAGAAAAGGTGTGGGTGTGAGTGGAGGGAGAGAAGATGTGGGTGTGAGTGTGGAGGGAGAGATGGTGTGGGTATGGGTGTGGGTGTGTGTATGGAGGGAGAAAAGGTGTGGGTGTGTGTGTGGAGGGAGAAAAGGTGTGGGTGTGAGTGGAGGGAGAGATGGTGTGGGTGTGAGTGTGGAGGGAGAGATGGTGTGGGTATGGGTGTGGGTGTGGGTGTGGGTGTGAGTGTGGAGGGAGAGGAGGTGTGGGTGTGAGTGGAGAGAGAGAAGGTGTGGGTGTGAGTGGAGGGAGAGATGGTGTGGGTGTGAGTGTGGAGGGAGAGATGGTGTGGGTATGGGTGTGGGTGTGGGTGTGGGTGTGAGTGTGGAGGGAGAGGAGGTGTGGGTGTGAGTGGAGAGAGAGAAGGTGTGGGTGTGAGTGGAGGGAGAAAAGGTGTGGGTGTGAGTGTGGAGGGAGAAAAGGTGTGGGTGTGGGTGTGAGTGTGCAGGGAGAGAAGGTGTGGGTGTGAGTGTGGAGGGAGAGATGGTGTGGGTGCGGGTGTGGAGGGAGAGATGCTGTGGGTGTGAGTGGAGAGAGAGGTGTGGGTGTAAGTGGAGAAAGAGAAGGTGTGGGTGTGAGTGTGGAGGGAGAGATGGTGTGGGTGTAAGTGTGGGGGGCATCTTTTAGTAGAGGCGACGTCTGGGCAGCTTCGGTGCTTCTGGTGGAGGAGCTGCTAGGCCTCATGTGGATTGGATGGGTGCTTCTCTCCCACTGAGAGTGGGATGCTTGACATTTTGGAGGATCTTCAGGGTTCTCCTAGGGAGGAGGCTGTGGGGAACAGCCAAGGCCCAGCACCCGATGCCAGTCGGGCATGCAGGGCCCCAGTGCTGAGACTGGACACCCCCAGCATGGGCCTGATGCTATGACCTGGTGAGCCTGAACCAGCGCCCTGGACAACTGCCCAGCCACATTGACAGGGCATGCCCGGCCTGCCTGCTCTGTCACCTTGATTTAGCGCACCTGCCTTGCCATTGTGACCCATCACCCCACCCTCTACCCCCGGAAGATAGGCCTGCCACTGCAACCTGGCTACCTAACAGGTGCCCTGGACTACATCAAACTAAAAAGCTTCTGTACAGCCACAGAAACCATCAACAAAATGAAAAGGGAGCCCATTGCACGGGAGAATATTTTTGGCAATGATACATCTGATAAGTTCTTTTCCAAAAAATATAAGGAACTCATACAACTTTAAAAAAGGAAGTAAAATAACCCAATTAAAAAAAAATGAGCAAAGGACCTAAATAAACAATTCTCCAAAGTGGACATGCAGATAGTTAAGAGATATGAAAAAATGCTCGAAGTCACTAATCATCAGAGAAATTCAAATTAAAATGACAATGAGGTATCACTTCACACCTGTCAGAATGGCTATCATGAACAAATCATGCACAAATTCATACCCGGGCCTCTAATATATATAGATATAGATATAGACATAGACATAGATATAGGTATAGATATAGATAGATATATTAGACATGCGCACGCACACACACACTCATAAGTACTGGTGAGGATGTGGAAAAAAAAGGGAACTCTAGTACATTGTGCAGTAAATGAGTGGATAGAAAAGCTGTGGTACATTTATATCATGGAATACTATGCAGCTGTAAAAAAGGTATCTTACCCTTTGAGACAGCATGGTGGTACCTGTCTCTTTATGCTAAGTGAAATAAGCCAGTCAGAGAAAGACATGTATCACATGATCTCACTGATATGGAATCTAATGAACAAAATAAACCATTGAACAAAATAGATCCCAGAGACATAGAAGCATGAAACAGACTGTCAAATCTCAGAGGGAAGGTAGGGTGGATGGGTGGGTGGGAAGAGATTAACCAGGGAACTTACTTATATGCATATATGCATAGCCCATGGACACAGACAATAGTTTGGTGGAGATATGGGGGATGGGGGGTAGACCCCTCCGCAAAAGGGGAAATAAGAATATCTATAATACTTTCAACAATAAAGATAAAGTAAGAAAAAAAAAGAGTAAGGAAGGCATTGCATGATGATAAAATGAGTTGCTGTTTATATATATTGATTTCAGAGAGGAAGAGGGGGAAAGTAACATCAGTGATGGGGGAGAATCATTGATCTGCTGCTCTTCCACACCCCACACTGGGGGATCAAGCCTGTAAACCCGGCATGTGTCCTGACCAGGAATTGAACCATGACCTCCTAGTTAGTTCATAGTTTGAGGCACAACCACTGATCCACGTGGGTCAGTTTAACAAGATATAATAATTCTAAATTTGAATGTACCTAGAAATCTTGTCTAGTGTGTGTGTATGTGTGAGTGTGTGTGTATACATATATATATATATATGTACCTAATAACATATACAGACACAGAGATGTACTCTAAGTGGCCAGATTATTATGATCTCTGAAGGTATAATAATCTGGCCACTCAGTGTATATCCTATATAATAATTCTATATAATAAAAGGCTAATATGCAAATTATCCCTCAACCAGGAGTTCAACCAGCAGGCAGGCCGGCCAACCACCCATGTCCCCTCCCCTTGGCCACCTGGCCAGGCTGGCTGGACCCAAAACAAAGTCCATGCACAAATTCATGCACCGGGCCTCTAATATATATATATATATTACACACGCACACGCACACACACACTGAGTGGCCAAATTATGTGCTCAGAGATCATAATAATCTGGCTACTCAGTGCAGATATAAATATTTACTAGATACGATATATATAACAAATTATAGAACAGCAAAAATAACTTGACAAATACACTATTATAGCAGGATATTCTAACATACATATCTGAGTAATTGAGAAATCAGGTAGATAAAAATTTGGTAAGTATATAGAAGATTTGATTTCAGTAGTTATCAAGCCTTCTCTTTTGGCCATATAGAGAACCCTATCCCCAACAGTAGCTGGAACACAAATTCCTCTTAACTATTTGGAAGTTTTATTAAAATTCATCACATACCAGGCTAAAAAGCAAATGCATCATTGTCAAAAGTCAGTATGAGACAAACTAAGCTAGGTGGTAAAAGAGACTAATAATAGAAAAAACTTAAACTCAAACTATAATGAAAATATGTGCCATGCATACAGTTCTTATGAACTACAGCTAACGTGACACCCACAGGCCAATTG
Source organism: Antrozous pallidus (assembly GCA_027563665.1). NCBI lineage: Eukaryota > Metazoa > Chordata > Mammalia > Chiroptera > Vespertilionidae > Antrozous > Antrozous pallidus. Next base: position 45,974,478 of record CM050511.1, on the reverse strand, counting down.
CACTACTTTTTAGGATAAAGGTCTGAAAAGTAATGAGTCAGAAAACCAACTTTTTATATCCAAAAAAGAACAGAAGAATAAACTCAAAGGAAAAAAGAGAAACATGTCATAATTGTAGGCAAATTCTTTCAAAGAGGGAGAACACACGCTGGCTCATTTTAGGAGGCCAGTATATCCAGACAAGTACATTATAAAAAAAAATGTACAAGTATTTTCATTTATGGGTATGAATTTTAAAAAATTACAAAACAAAGTCCAGTAATGTTTTGAAAAAAGCGTAAAGCATCATAACTGAAGTTGGATTTATTCTTGGACGGCAAGCAAGTCCAATGATCAAACAGAAGTCAATGTTCAAATTAAAATATAAATTAAAATCCAATCAAAATTCCAAAGGCACTTTAAAAAAATAGAACTTGACCAGATGATTACGTTTTATAAAATAGTAAAGAGCCAAGGATAATGAAAAACAATTTTCAAAAAGAACAAGGTGGTGGTGGGGGAGAGGGGAACTTCTCCATTAGATATTAGATCAATTATAAAATTTTTATATAACTTATTATAAAGTCACAGTAGTTATTTTTAGTGTTCTACATCCAAGTTACTGGCACATAAGCATTCAGAAATATGTTAAGTGAATCAAGAATGCCTATGAAGGTAGCAGAAATAAAGTAGAGTAAAAGTGGGAAAAGAAAGAGAACTGGCTGAAACAATAAAACACACCATGGAAGGTAGGAGGATGAAAAGGATGACAGGAACCAAGGAGTATCAGAGCAATTCTGTTGGCTCTGGTGGTGGAAGATGTGTACCCTAAGTGAAGTCAAATAAGACATAGTTGTGGGTGACCTTGAATTCAGATGTTTTTAAATTAGGGCAGTTGCCAACAATAGATATTTTAGATTACCTGCCAATTACTTGATTTCAAACTATAATGGCCAATGTTCTATTGACTTATTCAGCTCATATTTAACAAGCTCCTCCTTTGTACACAGCATTATACCATAAGTTGGGATTTTAATGGTGAGCACAATCAGATATCACCCCAGCCCTCCTATGCAGTCTGATACCATGCTAATCCTTCTGTTCATAATGTTTAGAAAAGAGTGTATCCAGCATGAAATATTTTCAAAGCCTGGATTCACTCTTATGAAAATACTAGAGGCCCAGTGCACGAAATTCGTGCCTGAGGGTTGGGGGTTGGGGTTTGTCCTTCAGCCCAGCCTGCACCCTCTCCAATCTGGAATCCCTTGAAGGATGTTTGACTGCCCGTTTAGGCCCAGTCCCAGTAGGACAGGGCCTAAACAGGCAGTTGGACATCCTTCTCACAATCTAGAACTGCTGGATCCCAACTGCTCGCCTGCCTGCCTTCTGATTGGCCTAACTGCTTCTGCCTGTCAGCCTGATCACCCCCTAACCACTCCTCTGTCAGAATGATTGATGCCTAACTGCTCCCCTGCCAGCCTGTTGGCCCCTAACTGCCCTCCCCTGCAGGCCTGCCCTCCCCCCCACACTAACCGTTCCTGCAGGCCCAGGTGCCCCCAACTTCTCTCCCTTTTAGGCCTGGTCCCTCCCAACAGCTCTCCCCTGCTGGCCATCTTGTGTCCACATGGGGACAAGATCTTTGACCACATGGGGGCAGCCATCTTGTGTGTTGGAGTGATGGTCAATCTGCATATTACTCTTTTATTAGATAGGATAGAGGCCTGGTGCATGGGTGAGGGCCAGCTGGATTGCCCTGAAGAGTGTCCCAGATCAGGGTGGGGGTTCTCTTAGAGTGGGAGGCATCCTGGGCAAGGGGCCTGTGGTGGTTTGCAGGCTGGCAATGCCTCCCAGTGACCCAAGTGGAGGCCCTGGTATCTGGGATTTATTTATCTTCTATAATTGAAACTTTGTAGCCTTGAGTAGAGGCCTGGGCCTGCTATGGTGTGTGGAAAGCTTGGCTTCCTCCATTGCTGGGGAAACCCAAGCGCTCCGTGGCCACAGCCATATTGATTGGGGTTAATTTGCATACTCACTCCTGATTGGCTGGAGGGTGTGGCTTGTGGGTGTAGCAGAGTGGTGGTTAATTTGCATATTACTCTTTTATTAGATAGGAAGATTTTAAAATTTACACTAATTCTAGAAATTGAAATTCACTACTTTCCTTTTTACCAGGAGTTAGAATCTATAATGATAAGCTGTATACCAAATTTTTTTTCCTAATCAAACTGCATATGATTTTTGTTACTAGAAACCTACTATCTTGATAACTACATTTTGCTAATCATTTGTATTGGCTGGTAATCTTTATATGTATATGAACTTTGCACAAGTGACTTGAGAAATACAGAATACACTCCTGGTGAATATTATCAAATGCTGCTCTCTCTCAAAGTCTTTTCTCGTGTGTCCTTTTGCAGGGGTTGTATTCGCACGTTATGGTCCAATCTGGAGACAACAGAGGAAGTTCTCTCATTCAACTCTTCGTCATTTTGGCTTAGGAAAGCTTAGCTTGGAGCCCAAGATTATTAAAGAGTTCAAATATGTGAAGGAGGAAATGCAAAAACATGGAGGCGACCCCTTCAGTCCTTTCCCCATTGTCCAGAATGCTGTTTCTAACATCATTTGCCTCATGTGCTTTGGCCGGCGCTTTGATTACACCAATAGTGAGTTTAAGAAAATGCTTAATTTTATGTCACGGGGGTTAGAAATTTGTCTGAACAGCCAGTTCCTACTGGTCAACATATGTTCCTGGCTTTATTACCTTCCCTTTGGACCATTTAAGGAATTCAGACAAATTGAAAATGATATGATTGGTTTCCTTAGAAGAATCATCAAGGAACATCGAGAATCTCTAGACATTGAAAACCCTCGGGACTTCATAGACATGTACCTTCTCCATGTGGATGAAGAGAAGAAAAACAATAGCAATAGTAGTTTTAATGAAGATTACTTAGTTTATATCATTGGCGATCTCTTCATTGCTGGAACTGATACCACGACTGACTCTTTGCTTTGGTGCCTTCTGTATATGTCACTGAACCCTGACATACAAGGTAATTAATAGGTGTTTCCTTTATTAATGGCAAAATTAGGTTATACAAATTAGGATCAACAACTTTGGTGATCCTGTGGCTCCTAGCACTAACCAATGAAGAGGTATTATTGAAACTCTGTGTTTCTAGACCATATCATATTTGCTTGCCCCTGCTTTAAATCTCTACAGGTCTGGTTCTGTGTGGAAATTGTGACGAAGAAAGCCCTTGAGAGAGGAAAAACAATTTAGAGCTGATGGTACTCATTCATTTTGTTTTTAAAATGGAGAACAGAGGTCCGGAGAAGTTATGTGACTTTCACAAGCTCACACAGCTAGTTCCACTATATCAGTACCAATAGGCAGTGAATGCCAGTGGCAGTTCATAGTGGAAGAACACAGGGGAAGATAGTGTATTCATTTCTATTGTTCCTATAACAAATGACTATATACTTAGTAACTTCAAACATCACAAGTTTGTTATCTTCTACTTCTACACATTAGAAGTCTGACATGTCTCACTGGGCTAAAATCAAGAAGTTGACAGGGCTGCATGCCTTCTTAGAGGCTCTAGAGGAGAATACATTTCTAGGTTCCTTGGCTCATGGCCCTCTTGCTCCATCGTCAAAGCCAGAAATATCGCATCTCTCTGATCACTCATCTGTAGTCCCATTTTCTCTGACTCTAAATTCAACTGGGAAAAGTTCTCCAATTAAAAGACCCAGGTAATTAGATTGACCATTCTCAGAAAATCCAGGTTAATCTCCCCACTACAATCTGCAGTCTCTTTTGCCAGATAAGGCAGAATGTTCACAAGTTTTAGGGGATTAGCTTGTGGACATCTTTGAGGCTTTTTTTTTTTTTTTTTTGCCTACTATAGATAGGATTGTGCCTACCTGTATTAGTTAATCTATTGCTGAGTAACACATTATCCCAAAATTTAGCATCTTAAAATAGTATCTCAGAAAGTTTCTGAAAACCAGGAATCCAGGAGTGGCTTAGCCTGGATGGCCTGGCTTAAGATTTCTCATGATGCAGTTAGTAGTCAAATCTGGCTGGGATTGCAGTCATCTATAAACTTGAATGGAACTGAAGGATCCACTTCCAAGATGGCTCATCCACTTGACTATTGGTTGCAGACCTTACCACTTGGACCTTCCCAAAGGGCTGCTTGACTTGACCCTAGAGAGAGTGAATGGCCAAGTCAGGAGCCAGTGCCTTTTATAACCTAAGTTCAGAACTGACATGGCAACTCCTCCCTTTACTGTCAGTCACTTAGACGAACTTAATACAATATGGGAGGGGACTGCATAAGAATGTGTAAACCAAGCTTTGGCCAGTGTGGCTCAGTTAGCTGAGCAGTGTTCCATGTACCAAAAGGCTGCTGGTTTGATTCCAGGTCAGGGTAAAAAGCCAGGTTGTGGGCTCCATCCTTGGTAGGGGATGTGTAAGAGGCAGCCAATAGATGTTTTGCTCTCACATAGATGTTTCTCTCTCTCTAAAAATCAATTGTAGCCTTGTTGGGCTACAATATATTGTCACATATACCAGTAAAAGCTTAGTCAGTCCAGTGTTCACATGAGAGAATAATTCAGAGTACTCCTGAATACAGGGGCTAGCTGGCTCCACTTGGAATATATGATCAGTGCTTCACTTCACTCAGGCTGAGTTAAGCCTGTACTGCCACATTGCTGGTTGTGTGTACAAGGTGATGTTAAGTGGCATAAGAGGGAAGTGTCAATTTACCAGTGACTGATCTTCTGGTTTATTCTTTTTTTGTATAGTAAAGGTTCACGAGGAAATTGATAGGGTCATTGGTGGTGACCGAGTCCCTTCCTTCACTGACAAGGCCCAGATGCCCTACACAGAAGCCACCATCATGGAGGTGCAGAGGCTGACTATGGTAGTGCCGCTTTCCATTCCACATATGACTTCGGCGAAAACAGGCAAGTCTGGAACTTCCACCTTTGAATGGGAAGCCCAGCCCAGGGAAGTTGAGGTGAGGGTATGGTGACTGTCACCCATCTTGATCCTTCCAACAGTTTAGCATTGTATCGTGGATAATCAAATGTCCAGGGGATGCTTCAGCAGACAGTTGTACTGGCATTCTACACAGCTTGTTTTGTAAATGGCTTGCTCTTCAGAGTACAGATGCTCACAAGGGTCAAACAAATTGAGCTGCCATCTGCAGTGGCTGCCTTGACGGAAGAAACTTTAGCATTGACAGAGGTACCCACCTCTCCATCCTCTTCTTACCGGCCAGAAGAGTTAGTCTAAATATGGAATTAAGGCCTTTAACACCTTTTTACCAGTCATGAGTATACTCGTGTTTCCACTCACATTAAGTAATTTTAAGATCTTAAAGCAATGTAGAATTTTAAAAGAGCACTCGAGACTGTTTTTATTAGTGATGTTTGTTTAGGCTCAGGTTATAAGAGGTGCCAGCTTATGTGTTGGAGTGATGGTCAGCGAGATACAAGCCACTTCACTGCTCGGCACTTATTTAAACCATCCCTAGTTTTCCTCTTTGCTATGCGTGTCTTTTTCTCAGCTCATCAGTTGTGACAAGAAATACATTGAATTCTTTTCATCCATCTTTTATTATGGCAAAAGTTTAAAAAAAAGATGTGTTATGGCAGAGAAGAATGTTAGTGAATTATATGCAGACAGCAAGTCTGATTGGCAGAGTGACTTTGGTAGTCAACTGGAAGATAGTACCTTGTCAGAAGATAGTAATAAGTTTGACGTTAGACTATCAAAAAGGCAAAAGATATGTGATAGTATACAACAGTGAAAGTGATTCTGAAGAAGAATGGGCAGAAAAAGACATTTTACCTAAAGGATTGTATAAACACTAGAGATCCGATGCATGAGGATTCGTGCACGAATGGGCCTTCCTTCCTCTGGCTGCTGGCACCGCCTTTGCTCAGGCCAGAGCCATCGTTTTGTCTTTGCTCTGGCCCAGAGTCACCTTTCTGCCTTCCCACGCTGCCCAGAAGCCTGGAGTGGCTGGGGCAATGTGGAACGCCTGCAGCATCACCGTGGCGATGATGCAAGGGTCCCGTCTCCAGCTGCTAGGCGCCTGCAAATGCAAATTAATCTGCTATCTTTGTTGGGTTAATTTGCATACTCATTCCTGATTGGCTGGTGGGTGTCATGAAGGTATGTTCGGTTTGTATCTTTCTCTTTTATAATTGTGGATTTCAGGCAGTTCAATCTGAAGACCCAAAAAGTGTAAGTGAAGGAGCCAATTTATTTCTTGATAAGAATTTTTTCAATCGCATTACTTTTCAAACCAATTTATACATTAGCACATGGAAAAATACCACAAAACCTCTACTAAAACTTCACCATAGATGGATGTTACTTATCCTATCTAATAAAAGAGTAATATACAAATTGATCATACCGCCGATCAAGCTACGCCCATAGCCACACCCATCAATCAGAAGCAAATTATGCAAATAAACCCCAATAAGATGGCTGTGGCCACTGAGAGCAGGAAGGAGGGAGGCTTGGGTTTCCCCGGCGATGGAGGAATCCAAGCTTTCCGCCTGCTATTGCCAGCCTCGGCCTCCACTCAATGCTACAAAGTTTCAATTATAGAAGATATATCTCAACAGAAATGGTGGGAGCCATGGAGCTGGAGAGAGCAGAGGCTAGAGTTGCCCTGGTAATGGAGGAAGCCAAGCTTCTGCAGGCCTAGGCCTCCACTCTAGGCTACAAAGTTTCAATTATAAAATTTAAATAAACACAAACAGAAATGACCTCTGCGGAGTGAGCAGAAGGCTCGTCTCATCTCCAGGCTACAAAGTTTCAATTGTAGAACATAAATTAATCCCAGACCCCAGGGGTATCATTGAGGGGGATGGCCTGCCTGCAAACCACCACAGGCCCCTCACCCATGTCCCAAGGGAATCCCTACCCTGATCTGGGACACTCTTCAGGGCAGACCAGCTGGCCCTCCACCCATGCACCAGGCCTCTATCCTATCTGATAAAAGAGTAATACACAGACTGACCATCACTCCAACACATAAGCTGGCTGCCCCCATGTGGTCAAAGATCCTGCCCCCATGTGGACACAAGATGGCCACCACAAGATGGCCAGCAGGGGAGGACTGTTGGGGGTGATCAAGCCTGCAGGGGAGGGCAGTTAAGGGTGATCAGGTCGGCAGAGGAGAGAAGTTGGCGGCAAACAGGCTGGCAGGGGAGTTAGACATTAATCAGGCTGACAGGGTAGTGGTTAGGGGGTAATCAGGCTGGCAGGCAGAAGTGGTTAGGGGCAATTAGGAAGGCAGGCAGGTGCTAGCAGCCCTGGATTGTGATAAGGATGTCCGACTGCCTGTTTAGAAATCCCTTGAGTGGTCCCAGATTGGAGAGGGTGCAGGCTGGGCTGAGGGACATCCCCGCCCCCCCCCACCCCCCCGCACGAATTTTGTGCACCGGGCCTCTAGTATGGACATAAAGAAGTTTCTTGGTTTAATTATATATATATTTTAAAATCTTTATTGTTCAGATTATTACAGATGTTCCTCTTTTTTCCTCCCATAGCTCCCTTTCACCTGGGTCCAACCCCACTCCAGGCCTCCTCCCCAACATGACCTCGTGCATAGGTGTAAGAGGTCCAATCTCTTCCCAAACATCCAAGAACTGTCAATCTGCTACATTTCCATGCCCCTGATTCTATTACATTCACCAGTCTGTTCTGTTCATCAAGTTTTTAAAAAATATATATTTTATTGATTTTTTTATAGAGAGGAAGGGAGAGGGAAAGTCAGAAGCATCGATGAGAGAGAAACATTGATCAGCTGCCTCCTGCACACCCCCCACTGGGGATGTACCTACAACCAAGGTACATGCCCTTGACCACAATCGAACCTGGGACTCTTCAGTCCATAGGCCGATGCTCTATCCACTGAGCAAAACTGGTTTTGGCTCATCAAGTTTTTTATTCATTTGATTTTTAGGTTCACTGGTTCATAGATATTTATTTGTTGTTCATAACTTTTTATCTTTACCTTTTTCTTCTTCTTCCTTTCTTAGAGAATACCCTTCAGCATTTCATGTAATACTGGTTTGGTGGTGATGAACTCCTTTAGCTTTTTCTTATCTGTGAAGCTCTTTATCTGGCCTTCAATTCTAAATGATAGCTTTGCTGGGTAGAGTAATCTTGGTTGTAGGTTCTAGTTATTCATCACTTTGTATATTTCTTGCCACTCCCTTCTGGCCTACATAATTTCTGTTGAGAAATCAGTTGACAATTATATGGGTACTCCCTTATAGGTAACTGTTTTTCTCTTGCTGCTTTCAAGATTCTCTCTTTGTCTTTTGCCCTTGGCATTTTAATTATGATGTGTCTTGAGGTGGTCCTCTTGTTTGGAGTTCTGTGCGCTTCCTGGACTTGTAAGTCTAGTTCTTTTACCAGGTAGGGGAAGTTTTCTGTCATTATTTCTTCAAATAGGTTTTCAATATCTTGCTCTCTCTTCTTCTGGCACCCTCATAATTCTGATGTTGGTATACTTGAAGTTGTCCCAGAGGCTCCTTATACTATCTTCAAATTTTTGGATTCTTTTTTTCTTTTTGCTTTTCCAGTTGAGTGTTTTTTGCTTCTTCATATTTCAAATCTTTGACTTGATTCTTAGGATCCTCTAGTCTGCTGTTAGATCTCGGTATATTGTTCTTTATTTCATTCAGTGTGTGCTTAATTTCTGATTGGTCCTTTTTCATATCCTTGAGGGTCTCACTAAATTTTTCAGAGGTTTTTAGAAGATTCTTGAGTAATCTTATTACTGTGGTTTTGAATTCTATATTAAGTATTTTGCTTTCATTCATTTCTTTCATTTGTGACTTCTTTGTCTCTGCATTTTGGCTGCTTCCCTGTGTTTGTTCTATGTACTAGGTAGCTGCTAAGTCTCCTTGAGTTGATAAGAGTAGCCTTGTGTGCTCTAGGTAGATGCTCTTGGTACACCCCTTTATAGGCTGTGTATACAGTCTTGTTGTAGTTAACTCTTGATTGCTATCACTGGGAGGAATTGACTTCCAGACCAACTGGCTGTGATGATCAGCTGTGTCTACACTGGAAGAACTGTTGTGCGGGTGACATCCTTTGGGGAAGGACTTGTTTCAGTGGGCCTTGGTGATCACTGAGTCTGCACCTTGAGTGTGTCTCTTATGAATGTGAAGAGATGTAATCTAGTATGCTCTCATTCTGACCACTGGGTACACTGGCTCTTAGATCTCCAAGGAGGTGCAAGGTCAACCACTGTCTGGGGCCATTAGCAGGAGCTACAGAGACATCTGCAGATTCTTCCTTTTTATATGGGGTTTGGAAGTGCCCAAATGAGGCCCAACTGTGAAGCAAGGCAGGCTGCTGCTGCTAGGCCTTGGGCCTTCTTTTGGAAGCTCTGGGGCTCTCTGACTCAGCTGCAGTTTGACAGGTTTTAGGCAGAGAAAGCATAGGCCATTCTTTTTTTCTTTCTTTCTTTTTTAAATATATTTTATTGATTTTTTTTTTTTTTTTACAGAGAGGAAGGGAGAGGGATATAAAGTCAGAAACATCAATGAGAGAGAAACATCGACCAGCTGCCTCCTGCACACTTCCCACTGGGGATGAATCGAATCCGGGACCTCTCAGTCTGCAGGCCGATGCTCTATCCACTGAGCCAAACCGGTTTCGGCAGGACAGGCCATTCTTATGCAACAGCTACTGTGCACAGCTTGGATGGGGTTGTAAATTGGGTGGGGCAGGATTTCTGAGAATCACCAGGATGGAGCAAACAGCAATGGCTGCCAGTCAGCCCTGCACCAGAGAGGTCCCTGGGTCTCCATGTCTCATGTCCCCATGCAGGAACAATGATCGCTGCAAGCACCTCTGAGAGAAAGCCGCCCTTGCATTCCTGTCCCAATGTCAGACAGTCCAGTTTCTACCCATATGTGTGGGTTCCCCAGGGTCTCACCTGGAATTGGAGTTCAGAGCAAGCAGGAGCTTGTATCTCCCTCCTGATTAAAAGAGCAGCACATCCAGGTGCCAGCACTTGCCATGCTTCCTCACTTCTTACCATCTCAATGCACCTTCTTCACCTCTCTAGTTGTGGAATGTCCACTCAGCCAGCTTTTCTATGGTTCTGGGTGGTAGTTGTTCTGCCTGTTGTAATTTTGATGTGGTTCCGAGAGGCAGCAAGTATAGGTGTTTACCTATGCTGCTATCTTGGTTCTCTTTGGTTTAATTATATTGCTAGGACTAACAAAGAAACCAGAATGAAAAGATTACTGTTCAACATCAATCCTTTACTTGAATCACTCATAGTTCCAAAAAAAACTATGTTTATAGAAGAAGTTTGAGTATTTTCATTCTTTTATTTGAACAATAATTCACAAACAACATGTAACATAGACTGTCTTACAGATCACTTTATCTTGAAACTTAAATCTTTATATGTACCAAAACAGCAGTTATCACTCAATGAAGCATTAATTTCATGGAGAGGATGCATCATTATCCAGCAAAAATAGTAAAATGTGGAATTTTAGTAAGGATGTTTTGTGAAAGTGAGAGTGGCTATATTTGAAACTTCAAGATATATGTGAGTGAAGGCAAAAATACAACAGATTATCCATCTTATTGGACTTTTCTTGGTTCTTGGCATTATATTTATCAAGATAATTACTACAGTAGCATGTCTTTAGCTGAACTATTATTGAAGAACAAAACACTGGTTTCTGGAACAATAAGGGAGATCCATGGGTTGCCAAAACTACTAAAAGTAGCTGGCCACACGAGCAAGTTCTGGCTCCAAATAGCTGGCCAGCAAGATGTTAACTTGGAATTATCCCACTTCATTTGTTACAACTCTGCAACTGAAGCATAAATATTAACGAGTTAGAAGAGCCCTTTTGATTCTAAGGGTACCTGTTTCAACCGCTCAAGGTGAAATGTGTCCTTTTGACATACAGGGTTGGGGAAAATTAGGTTTACAGTTGTTCATATGAAAAATAACACAACAATTAATAAACAATACAAGAATAAACTATAGTTCACGAACTCCAACTGTAAACCTGCTATTGCCCACACTGCATAGGCACTTAGATTCACTCGTAACAAGGAATTTACCTCCCAGGAGACAGCTCATGATGTGAAGGCTTAAATTAGTTCTGAGACTGTTGTAGGAGGCAATCACTTATAAATGGCATTAAAGCATTTAACAATTTCTTTGGTACAAATTAAATTCACTGTGTGTGCAGTATCTTTTGGGCATCTCTTAAAGTGCATATGAATTTTTCTTTTTCTTTTTTTCTTTTAAATATATTTTATTGATTTTTTTACAGAGCGGAAGGGAGAGGGATAGAAAGTCAGAAACATCGATGAGAGAGAGACACCGATCAGCTGCCTCTTGCACGCCCCCTACTGGGGATGTGCCCGCAGCCAAGGTACATGCCCTTGACCGGAATCGAACCCGGGACCCTTCAGTCCGCAGTCCGACGCTCTATCCACTGAGCTAAACCGGTCTCGGCTACATATGAATTTTTCAGCCAATTAAGAGGCAATGCTGACTTCCCTGTACATCCCTTTACCTTAGTTACCTTTCTCATTATCGTGTGGACATAAAAGACTGTAAAATATAAAGTTTTATACAAGTACTAGAGGCCTGGTACACTAATTCGTGCATGGGTGGGATCCAGCTGGTCCGCCCCAGCAGAAGGAGGAGCTGCTGGTAGTTGGCAGGCCAGCCTCACCCCCGATTGGGGTAGGCGGACGACTGGAGGGAGAATGGCCAGGGAGGAGGGGCCAAGGGCAGTTGGTGGGCAGCTCCGTCCCCTAGCCGAATTCTAGGTGGAACTCCTGGTGGAGGGGATGACTTGCATATTAGCCTTTTATTATATAGGATTAGGAATTTCTATACTTTGGGAATGTTTAACTGGTATGCTGATTTCTATGTGTCTTCTTTTCATTATAATATTGATATGGTTTGATCTAATGCATTAATTCAACATTCATTGAAACAACTCTCAAGCTGGATCCTGGGATCGTATGGAGAAAGAGATGTCAATTGGTAAGGTCTTGCCCCTGCCTGCAAATACTTCAAGGTTTAGTCTCAGCAAATTGAGAGCTTGGTATGTCACTAGGTATTTTTCAGATAGCAATGTTTAAGGAACTATTAGTAAAAAGCATAATGAATGACACTGGTTTTTGTTTATTTGTTTTAGTGCTCCAAGGGTATACTATTCCTAAAGGCACAGTGATACTACCCAACTTGTGGGCAGTGCACAGAGACCCAGCCATTTGGGAGAAACCTGATGACTTCAATCCTAATCGATTTCTGGATGAGAAAGGACAACTTATTAAAAGAGAAACGTTTATTCCTTTTGGGATAGGTCAGTTAACTTTATTTTCTTTTTAAAAAAATATATTTTATTGATTTTTTACAGAGGAAGGGAGAGGGATAGAAAGTCAGAAACGTCAATGAGCTCTCTCATTTATACATCGATTAGCTGCCTCTTGCACATTCCCTCCTGGGATGTGCCCGCAACCAAGGTACATGCCCATGACGGGAATCAAACCTGGGACCTTTTAGTCCGCAGACCGACGTTCTATCTACTGAGCCAAACCTGTTTCGGCAGTTAACTTTTTTTCCTAATGACATAATTAAAACTGAAATAGAAACAAAAGAATATTTTATTATTTCATAATACTGTTTTAAAAATGTTTCTTTCCAGGCAAGCTAATATAAGAGATAAATCATTTAGATAATACATCTCCACTATGTTCATTTCAGATTTTAAGAACTAAAGGAAAGCAATTTGGTTTTAAATCTTTAAATATGCCTAGGAATCTTCATCTCTGAACTACTCTGGTGATTGCTTGAATATGAGGACACTGCTGGAGTTCAGAGCAGCTTTTGAGTGTCTGATGGCTGGTGGGTGAGAGGGGTTCTCTATTCTCAGCAGTCGCTCCTTTAGGTTCCTAGAGAAGCAATACTCCAGAGAGTCTTAATCTGATTTATTTTCTCCCTAGTTATCCAAGTAAGAGCACAGGAAAGAAATAAGTAGGTATATAGTAAGTAGGAGGAAGTAAGAATCAGATCTGTGTCTGCTTCCTGTCTAGGATGAAAATAGATTTTTCTAAGTAGGAGTTAAAATGTGAGTTTCATATGTAAAAATTCTAATCAGCAGTATTGTGGGAGGTCATGTGCATATGTGGCAATTTTATTTTAAAACTCTTTATCTGTATTTAAAACAATTTAGATATTTCATATAAACGTGACCTTTTAGAGACAGGAAAAGAGGTGTTATTATAATGCTTAATTTTTTTTCCTGCTCTTATTTTAGGAAAGCGGGTTTGTATGGGAGAGCAGCTGGCAAAGATGGAACTATTCCTCATGTTTGTGAGCCTGATGCAGAGTTTCACATTTGCTTTACCTAAGGATTCTCAGAAGCCCAATCTGACTGGAAAATATGGTCTAACTTTAGCCCCATATCCATTTAATATAGTCATTTCAAAGAGATAAAGAACATCTCTGAAAGGAGATGGTGAGCAGGATGTAAATACATGTCTTTCTAAACACATTCTTCTTTCTACACTTGACAGCGGATCCAGCAACCTAGAGGCTCTGGTTGGAGACTAAAAAGGGGGTAGAACATATGGGAGCTTTCATCTCCGGGCTCCTCAGCCATTTTAGTAATGCCTGTGACTTAGGGAGTGGGGCTAGAGCAGTGGTCGGCAAACTCATGAGTCAGCAGAGCTAAGTATCAACAGTACAACGGCTAAAATTTCTTTTGAGAGCCAAAATTTTTAAACTTCTTCTAAAGCCACTTCTTCAAAATAGACTCGCCCATGCCGTGGTATTTTGTGGAAGAGCCACACTCAAGGGGCCAAAGAGCCGCATGTGGCTCGCGAGCCACAGTTTGCTGACCACTGGGCTAGAGACTGGAATGGGAAGCAGGAGATCTGGATTTTATTCCCAGTGGCTTCTACCAATGAGCATTTCTTCTCATCTCAGTGCCTTTGTCATTTCATGTGGTAACAAAACTTGCCTTCTCTTTCTCAGCATTAACGAAGGTCAAATGCCCTATATCTTTCCCAACATCACCAACACATTGCTAAGTTCTGAAGAACACATTTAGGAACAGAAGGAAGACAGACCGAACTGTTTCAGTCCTGTGACAAAATGAAAGTGGAGATCAGACTTGAATACTCTGTCAGAAAAGGATGTGAGTGTAGACTGAGTTAGAGCTTTTCTTGCCACAGATCCTATGCCAGTTGGGGGTGGGGTGATGGTTGTTCTTGTTAATATTTTTATGATTTTAGTTTTTACTTTTTGTAGACACGGGAGGAAGTGGACGCTGGTCCAGTGATGTTGAGGAAAGGGCATAGTCTGAATTTATATGTTTATCTTCCATTTCAACTACATGACAGTCAGACTAGCTGAATCTGTGGGTTCATGGCAGAATTCTTTCTGATCCGTTTATTTGCAAAGATACAGCTCTACCTTTTAACTTGAGCCATAAATAGTGAGTTGGGAAGTTTGATAGTAGGATTCAGATTGTAGTGAATTCTTCTCTATTCTCTTTGCCACCTGGCCTAATGTATTTCATCCTTAAATACTATCAAAGACAGTAATAAATTATTCATATTAAAATAACTAAATTGCTCCTTAATAAAGAAGGCCCCTTAAGAAGAGCAGTTCTCAAGAAAGGTAGCGATCTATTTCAGGGGTTGTTTGGAAATGTACTGGTGTATTTCTGGTTATCACAATGATGGGGTGCTACTGGCCTTTTGCTGCCTTAAGGCCCAGATGCCAAATGTCTGAGCAATTCTGTACAAGAACTGTCCTGCCCAGTGTGCCAGTATTACTCCCAATGAGAACACAGTCCAAAGAATGACGAGCCTTTTCCTTTATTTATCCATAGTACTCCTTCCTCATATAGAAGCAATCATGATAATAATAAAACTATCTTTTCTAGCTTTTCCTTCTGCTGGTACCATATTCAGTGCTTTACTTGCAGGCATACGTGACCCTTACCGATTATTAAGAGGATGCCATTTTGTAGCTGGTAAAGCTAACACTTAGATGTTCAGGTACTTAATGAAAAGGTTCATTTCAAATTTACCAGTCTTTGTGCCACTAAACCACTCCTCTGTACTGCCATCACTTGATCCTTAGCAGTCTACCTACCCCTCTGCATTTCCAATATGGACAAATGAAACATAGGCTAATCTTTAGGTGCCTTGAGGATTTTTGTTAATTAGTAAAGAAAACACAACCAATAAACTAAATGCCCAGGAACAAGCTCTAAGTAAACGGGGCGGCTGTGGTGTGGGTTTGAGATAAGAATATGTGTGTGGATTAAAGTGCACCCTGAGCAGTTCAGTTTGTTCCTGGCCTGGAATTTCATAGGCTTTTGAATTGCCCTAGTAATTTGGGATTAACAAGTTTATTACTCCTTAATTTTATACATGCTTAATTTCAACTTTCCTAACAAAACATTTCATAGCTTACTTGAGGAAAAAAAACTGTTTTATGTGTGACTATGTTGAAATCAGATGTTTATTAAACTCTTAAATATAATACCTCATAGTGTAGCACTTTAAAAACAGCTTTATATGGCTAGTCACCAAAAATTAATGCTTTCCTTGATCATGTTGACATTTTATGATTTTATACTTTATGATTTATTGAAACGTAAAAACTGTAGCACTTTGTTTTATAAATTTGCCTAATATCTAATTTTTAATCTTTGTCTTTAGCACTATTTTTATGCTTTTTATTAAATATTTTACTTTACCTTTGATAGTCTCATGTATTTGTTGTTGTTGTTTCTTGTTTTATTTTAATTGATAAACCAAATTCTGTTTCACCGGATGCCAAGTTAGGAAATGGAAGAGGGAGTAAACTTCCAAAAGGAAAGAGGTGGCCCCAGTATTACATAGGCATGTAGACAGTTGGGTAATACACTTACTCTCACAACTGTATCACAGCCCACGTTTCTTATTTGCCAAGTCAAAGTGCAGCATTATTTAAGGAAAGTATGAACCTAAACAAGTTCTAATGGCAAAGTATTTTTTAAATTTATTTTTCAACTAGAGGCCCGGTACATGAAATTCATGCATGGGGGAGCGAGGTGTCTCTCAGCCCAGCCTAGACCCTCTCCAATCTGGCACCCCTCGAGGAATGTCTGACTGCCTGTGGGATCGGGCCTAAACGGGCAGTCGGACATCCCTCTCATAATCCAGGACTGCTGGCGCCCAGCTGCTCGCCTGCCTGCCTTTCTGATTGCCCCTAACCGCTTCTGCCTTCCCTTGCAGGCCTGGTCCCTCTCAAGTGCCCTCCCCTTTAGGCCTGCTCTCCCCAACAGCCCTCCACTGCAGGCCTGGTCACCCCTAACTGCCCTTCCCTGCAGGCCTGGTCACCCCTAACTTCCCTCCTCTGTCCACCTGGTCACCCCTAACTGCCCTCCCCTGCAGGCTTGATCACTCCCAACTGCCCACCCTTGCAGACTTGGTCCCTTCCAACTGTCCTCCTCTGCTGCCATCTTGTGTCCACATGGAGGCAGGATCTTAGACCACATGGGGGCAGACATCTTGTGTGTTGGAGTGATGGTCAATCTGCATATTACTCTTTTATAAGATTACAGTTGATATACAATATTATACTAGTTTCAGATATACTACAGTGCCTAGTCATTCATATACCTTTTGATGTGATCACTGATAAATCTAGTACCCATATGGCACTATATATAGTTACAGTATTATTGATGTATCTTCCCTAAGCTGTACTTTACATGCCTGTGACTATTTTTATAAGTGACCATTTTTACTTCTTAAACCCTTTTACCTTTTGCACTCATCGCCCCAATCCCTCTCGCATCTAATGACTACCAATTTATTTTTATCAATGAGTTAGTTTCTGTTGTTTATTTTGCTTTTTATATTTCACATAAATAAAATTATATGGTATTAGTCTTTCTTTGTCTGTCTGACCTATTTCAGTCAGCATACTATGCTTTAGGTCCATCCAGGTAGTTGCAAATGGCAAGATTTCATTCTTTTTTATAGTTGAGTGATGTTCCATTCTATATATGTACATCTCCTTTATCTACTCATCTATCAATGGACATTTAAGTTGCCTCCAGATCTACTGCAAATAACGCTGCAATAAACAGGGGTGTATGTATCTTTTGAATTCATATTCTGGATTTATTCAGATAAATATCCGGAAGTGGAATTGCTGGGTCACATGGTGGTTATATTTTTAGTTTTTTGAGGAACCTCGATACTGTTTTTCATAGTGACTGTACCAACGTACAACACCAACAATGCACAAGTTTCCTTTCCTCCACATCCTCGCCAACACTGTTCATTGATTTATTGATGATAGCCATTCTGGCAGGTGTAAGGTGATATCTCATTATAGTTTTAATTTGTATTTCTTTGATGATTCGTGATGTCATGAAGCTTTCTATCTATCTGTTTTCTTCTAAGAGACTCATTTTTGACTTACAGAAAATATGCAGAGATGGTATAGACTAGAGAGAGTTCACATATTCCCCTCACCTAGCTTCCCTTGATTTTGACATCTTATATAACCATGGTAAACTTCATGTAACTTTTTAAAAAATCCATTTTGAGTTCATTTTTGCACATGGCATGAGGTAAGGATCAAACTTCATTCTTTTACATGTGCATATACAGTTTTCCCAGTACCATTTGTTGTAAAGACTATCTTTTCCCATGGAATGGTCTAAGGACCCATGTTGAAAATGATCTGCCATATATGCAACTTGATAAACACTATCTTTTAGAATAATGTATCATAAAACTGTTTTGTACTAACAGCAGAATGAACAAATGAAATAAAATAGAAAGCACAGACCTATATATTCTAGTGTATAAATGCAGCATCACATTATGAAGGAACAGAAAACAATATTAAAAAAACAGAGCTAGTAACTGGTTAATTATTTATAAAATTAAAGTAAAAATTTTCCCAGTTTCCACACATCAAAATTAACCCCCAAAGCTCTAAAAAGTAATAATAATGTATCTGTATATATCAATGTATGAGACTTTTGATATAAGAATGGGGAGCTACTTTTCTAAGCATAAAAAAGTAGTTGCTCAATCATAAAAATAAAGCAGAATAGATTTAACGATATAAAAATAAAAAACTATTGCCAAAAAATAATTGGAAAACCATAAAAAATTATTGTATCATCTTTGGCAAAACTTTAATATCCTTAATGTACAAAGTGTTAATAATTTGATTATTAGAATATCCTACTTTTAAAAGTAAGTACAAGATAAAAAATTGAAAATACAAATGACTAATATATGAAATAATATTTAAATTCTTCAAAAATGCAACTAAACAGTAAGATACTATTTTTACCCATTGGAATTGACAGGTAATTTTACAGAGGAAAATAATTGATGAGTGTAATGCATTTATACACTATCGGTGACAATATAGACTGAAACTACATTTCTGGATAACACTTAAGCATAAGCACAAAGGTCCTTAAAGTATCTATTTCTAAATGAGTGGTATACCAGACTTGATCCTGGAACAAAATATTATATTAAGGGAAAAACAACAATAGTGAATCCCAATAAAGCCTGTAGTTAATAGTATTGTACCAATTTAATTATTTTTGGGCAAAGGTACCATGGTTATATAAGATGTCAAAATCAAGGGAAGCTGGGTGAGAGGAATATGTGAACTCTCTATACTATCTCTGCATATTTTCTGTAAGTAAAAAATCACTGTAGGACACTAAACAGCATGGTGATGTAAAGGACCTTCAGATATTTCCTCTTGAAGTTACAAGTTGGACAACTATAATTCTACTTAGGATTCCCTGCTGACACTCATTGAGACACCTGAATATGGGCATATTTGAGCAAATGGCAGAGACAGGACAGGGGTGAGGAGAAGATAGAGACAGAAGCCTTGTGCAGTCTGGTACCTACTCTGGCCCCAGCAAGCAGGATAGCAGCGATCACTTAGGTTGTAACCTACACAAGGCAAACTAGAGGGGCAGAGGCAGTGATTGGGCCTGGGTGGCTGGCACACATTGAGGCTGGGCCAAGAAGCAGAGTAGCAGTATAAAGGGTTTTCCAGCATTTCTTATCCAACTAGCACCAGACAGAGGATTTATCAGAGCTGGGAACCAGCCCACCCCACCCACCTGTGGCCTAAGTTAGCCGTAAAATCCTTATTTGGCTAAAAAAAAAAAAAAAAGGAGCTGGAAAAAAGTTTTCAGCTTATGTCGTCTGTGAACAGCGTGGTGATGTGATTGTCTGTACCCTTTGTGTCTAAATCCACTGAAGAGAAACAAAGTCCCAGATATGTGAACCAGTTTGCCCCTGCCCACCTTTCCCCACCCATAGCAGCATAGCCTGGTAGAGGCGCTGGGTCCACTCAGACTGAGCAGCTCTGGCTGGTGGCTTTTGGCTACAGAAAGGCAGCATCAGGAACAGACAGAAGACCCATACCCCACCATTTCCAAATCTAGTGACAGATCCAATGAGATAGAGACAACCCAATGTAAAGGGGATGCCCACCTCTTTAGAAAATATGCAGCGTTTTTTCGTGGCTGAGGTACATGGCTCCAGAGATCACAGAATAAAAATTTGTGCTTTAGCACCACCTACTGGGGAAAAAAAGAAAAACCTCTACTTACCAACTTGCTAAACTGAAGTGGCCAGTAAATTTTTTTTTTTTTAAGTTTCCATTCCCACAAATGCTCAGGCAGAGAAGTAATCCACAAAGCACAATGAATAACCAAGTTAACAAGGGCAGTTAGAAAAAAAAAATCTCCAGAAAATAAAGGCATTGAATACTGTGACTTAAGTGACAGAGAATTCAAGATTGAGGTTTAAACACACACACACACACACACACACACACACACACAACCTCAGTGGCCATGGCTGTTTGCCAAGCCTTAGCTTAGTGACTCCCTGAAAACCAGGCCAGAAAACCCTGCCCTGCCCAATCTGCAAACCCGCCCCAGATGAGTGCAGGTGCATTTGCATACAAATGACCTGTGCTTTTCCAGCTTAGCCTAAATTGCAGCTTTGGTCAGACCAGGAGAAATCTGCAGACCTCGCTGTAGCTCCTGCTGGATCATCTCAGACAGTAGCTGAACTGCACCCCAGTGGAGATCCAGAAGCTAGTGTATCTAGAGGTCAGTGTGAGACGACACCAGAATTCAACTACTCACATCCATAAGTGTCACATTCAAGAGGCAGACTCAGTGAGCACCAAAGCCCCACTGAAGCAAGTCCGCCCCCATAGGCGTGTCTCTGCACAGCAGCTCTTCCACTCCATCAACACAGGGAAGCTGCAAAATGCAAAGACAGAGGCATGTCAGGAATGAAAGAAATGGAGGAAAGCAGACTATCGGATATGGAGTTCAAGACCACATTTATCAGGTTACTCAAGAATCTTCTAAAAACCGCCAAGAAACTTGATGAAACCTTCAAGGATCTTAATGAGAATGCCAAGAAAATGGGAAAGGACCAGACAGAAATTAAGCATACACTGTCTGAAATAAAGAATATAAAGAAATTCAACAGTAGATCAAAGGACTCCAAGAATCAACCAAAGATCGGAAATGTAAGGAGAAAAAAAAAACAAAAAACACCCAACCAGAAAAACAGAAGGAAAAAAGAATAAAAATATATGAAGAGAGTGTAAAGAGCCTCTGGGACAACTTTAAGCGCACCAACATCAGAATTATTGGGGTGCCAGAAGAACAGAGAGAGCATAACATTGAAAACCTATTAGAAGAAATAATGACAGAAAACTTTCCCTACCTGGTGAAAGAAATAGACTTACAAGTCCAGGAAGCTCAGAGAACCCCAAACAAGAGGAATCCAAAGAGGACCACACCAAAACACATCATAATTAAAATGCCAAGAGCAAAAGACAAAGAGAGAATATTAAAAGCAGCAAGAGAAAAACAGTTGGTTACCTACAAGGGAGCACCCATACGACTGTCAGCTGATTTCTCAAGAGAAACTATTCAGGCCAGATGGGAGTGGCAGGAAATAGTCAAAGTGATGAACAGCAAGAAGCTACAACCAAAATTATTCTACCCAGCAAGGCTATCATTCAGAATTGAAGGTCAAATAAAGAGCTTCACAGACAAGAAAAAGCTAAATGAATTCACCACCACCAAACCAGGATTATATGAAATGCTGAAGGGTATTCTTTAAGAAGAGGAAGAAGAAGAAAAAAAAAGGTAAAGATAAAAACTGTGAACAACAAAATGACAACAAATACATACCTACCAACAAGAGAATCTAAAAATCAAGTGAATTAAAAATATGATGCGCAGAATGGACGGATGAATATAATAGAATCAGGGACATAGAAAGGGAGTGAACTGACAATTCTCAGGGTGAAGATGGTGTGGGGGATGCAGGAAGAGATTAGACAAAAATCTTACACCCATGGATGAAGACAATGGCTGAAGGTAAGGGCACAGAGAGGGGAGGGGGATGGGGTGGAGGGGAGTTATGGGGGGAAAAAGAGGAACACCTATAATAATCTGAACAGTAAAGATGAAAAACAAACAAACAAACAAACAACAAAAACACACACACAAAAAAACCTCAATGAGGTATAAGAAAACTCAGAAAAATAATTCCACATGGTCTAAAATAAAATCAATGGACAAAAAAATATTTTACCAAAGAGACTAAAGCTGTAAAAAAAGAACTAAACAGGAATTCTGGAGCTAAAGAACTCATAAAAATGAGATCAAGAATGAATTAGCGAGCTTACAGAATTGAGCAGTCCAGATGGAGGAAAGAATTAGTGGTATAGAAAACAGAAATTTAGAAATGACCCAGGTGGAATAAGAGAGAATCAAGAGTAAAAAAATAAATAAAAAGAAAGAACTCTACAAGAACTATCTGACTCCATTAGATAGAGCAATATAAGAATAATGGATATACCAGGAGGAAAAGAATAGGAGAAGGGAACTAAGAGCCTATTAAATTTTATTAACCAATCTTACCCCAAATAAATTAAACAAAATGCTAAGAATAAAAGATTCTATTCAAATAAATAATCAACAGAAACTTCCCAAATGTATGCAAAGAATTTGATTCTCAAATCCAAAAAAGCTAATAGAATACCTAATAATTTAAATCCATAAAGGCCTTCTACAAGGCATAATACATTAAAACTGTCAAAATTAATGACAAAGAATTCTCAAGGCCAAGAAATAAAAGATGAGAACATGTAAAGGAAACCCCATTAGATCATCATCAAATTTTCCAGCAGAGACCCCACAAACTAGGAGACCATGGAATCAAATATTCAAATTATTGAAAGACAGAAATCATCATCCAGTAATAATATATCCAGAAAGTAATGCTTTAGATATGAGGGACAAATAAAGATTTTTCCAGATATACATAAGTTGAGAGAATTTACCACAAGATCTGCCTTATACTAGTAAGAAATGCTGAGACTTCCAGTCAAGATGGTGGCATAGATAAACATGGCACTCACATCTTCCCACAACCATATCAAAATCACAACTAAACTACAGAACAACCATCATTCAGAACTGCCTAAAATTTAGCTGAATGGAAGTCCTACAACTAGGGATTTAAAGAAACCACAATAAGACTGGTAGGAGGGGCAGGGAATGTGGCACACCCATGTGTGACAGATAAAAATTAGGAGAGATAACTTGGCTTCAGAGGAGTGAGGGGTATTCAGCCCAACATCGGGCCCCCACTCCCAGGGTTCCAGTGCTGGAAAAAGAAGTTTTTCTTTTTCTGAGAAAAGCCAGAGGCTGCTAGAGTCCCAGGCAATTCTTCTTAAAGGGCCTGCACACAGACTTACTTTGATTCACTCCCTCTGAGCTCTAGCACTGGGGTAGCAGCTGAAAAGGCACCAGAGACATTTGCAGAGGAACTGAATTTCTGGAATCAGGGTGAGAGCTGGGGCGGGGGGGGGCAGCTTTCTCTCAGACAAAAGTGCTGGCAGAGGCCATTGTTCTATAACAGAGCTGGCAGGAGGGTGCCATATCTAGCACTGTCTACTCTGCCCTCGTGATTCCCTGAGATGTCCACCCCACCAAATTCGAGGGCCTACCCAAGCAGTTTCTAGAGGCTTTTCCAAAAGAATAGCCTGTCTTGGCATATGCTTCATACTTCAACTAAAATCTTTCAAACAAGCAGCATATGGTCTCTTTGTATCCCATACCTCATGCTAAGTGGCCCTAGACCTGACAGTAGAGGCAGCCAGACTTGGTTCATAGCTTTGCCTCTCCCAGGCACCTCCAAGCCCAGCACAAAAGCAGCACGCTACAGATTGCTCTTTACCTCATGCTGATGGTCCTAGGCAAGGTACAGGTGGTGGCTGACTTTGCACCTTCTGGAAGGCCCCAAAACCAGTGCACCCAATGGCAACTTTAGGGGCAGATTTGGTGGACACCAATGCCCTGCTGACACAAGTCCTACCCCATCAGGTTGTCCCCTAGCAGCTCCTCCACTTTACGCGCAGCTAGTCTTTGGAGCCAATCAGACTAGGGATCAATACTTCCTGATGATACCAATAGCAATCAATGCTCAACTACATCAGGACAGTGCACACAGTTCACATAGAGGCGCACCTGGAGTGTCCAGCTTAGGTGATTAGGGAGGCTGTGCCACTGGGCTCTATAGGACATCTACTATACAAGGCCACTCTGTCAAGTATGGGAGATGTGGCAGCTCTATCTAATACATAGAGACAAGCACAGGGAAGAAGTCAAAATGAGGAGACAAAGAAACATGTCTCAAATAAAAGAGCCAGGTGAATCTCCAGAAAAAAGAACTAAATTAAATGGACCAAGCAAATTACCAGATACAGAGTTGAAAACAATGGTTATAAACATGCTCAAGAAACTTAGTGAGAACTTCAACAGCATAAAAAAAAAAAGACACAAAAATCATAAAAAAAGAACCAGAGAGAAATGAGGGATCCACTAACTGGAATGGAGTAGATGGGAAATCAACAGTGGAGTAAATGAAGTTGAGAATCAAATCAGCAATTTGAAATATAAGGAAGCAGAAACATTCAATCAAACCAGCAAAAAGAAAAAAAAAAGCATCCAAAACAATGAGGATAGTTGTAAGGAACCCCTGGGAAAACTTCATGCATACTAACATTTGCATCCTGGGGATGTCAGAAGTAGAAGGGAGAGAGCAAGAAATTGAAAACCTATTTAAAAAAACAGCAATGGAAAAGTACTCTAAGCTGGTGACAGAAATAGACATACAAGTTCAGGAAGCAGAGTCCCAAACAAGATGAACCCCAAAAGGCCCACATTAAGACACATCATAATTAAAATGCCAGAGGTTAAAGAGAAAGAATCTTAAAAACAGCAAAAGAAAAGCAGATAGTCATCTACAAGGGAGCTCCTATAAGGCTGTTAGCAGATTTCTCAACAGAAACTTTGCAGGTCAGAAGGGACTGGCAAGAAATATTCAAAGTGATGAAACGCAAGGACATACAATCATGATTACTCCACCCAGCAAAGCCATCATTTAGAGTTGAAAGACTTATAGTTTCCCAGAGAAGAAAAAGCTAAAGGAGTTCATTACCACCAAACCATGTTACAAGAAATGTTAAAATGTCTTCTTGAAGAAGAAGAGCCCAGCTGGCATGGCTCAGTGGTTGAGCACCAACCTATGAGCCAGGAGGTCTTGGTTCAAGTCAAGTCAGGGCACACGTTTGGGTTGTGGGCTTGATCCCCAGGAGGGGTGTGCAGTAGGCAGCCAATCAATGATTCTCTTTCATCACTGATGTTTTGGTCTCTTTCTCCCTCTCCCTTCCTTTCTGAAATCAATAACATATATTTTATTTTATTTTTTTTTATTTTTATTTATTTATTTATTTTTTAATAACATATATTTTAAAGAGAAGAAGAAAAAGGTAAAACATATGAGTAATAAACAGACTGACAACAAATCCATACCTATCAACAATTACTTTAAATGCAAATGGGTTAAATGCTCCAATCAAGATATACTGTGGCTAAGCAGATAACAACAAAACAAGATCCTTATATGTGCTGTCTACAAGATTCTCAATTCAGATTGAAAGACACACACAGACTAAAAGTAAAGGGGTGGAAAAAGATAGTTCATGAAAATGAAAATAAAGCAAGTGAAAAAGCGAGGGCAGCAATACCTATAACAGATAAAAGAAACTTTAAAACAAAGGCTATAAGAAACAATGAAGGACCCAGTAACTCCACTTCTGAGTATTTATCTGAAGAAACCCAGAACATTAAATTGAAAAGACATACACAGCCACATGTTTACTGCAGCATTACTTACAACCAGAGGCCCAGTACACGGAATTCGTGCACTGGTAGGGTCCCTATGCCTGGCCGGCAATCAGGGCTGATCCTGGGGTTACCGGCAAGGCGATTGGGACCCCGCTTGCACCTGCCTTGGCCTGGTACTGCCTGCTCACCTGCTCCACCATCCCACCTTGGTCCTGCTCTCATTGGGCCCCATTGGGGCTGGCAGTGCCTCCACTGCTGCCCACTGCCAGCACTGCATCGCTGACACCCACCATGTTCCATGTAACCTCCCTGTAGTCAGTGTACATCTAACTCCTGGTCAGTGGAACTCCTGCCCATAGGAACAATTTGCATATTAGCCTTTTATTATATAGGACTAGAGGCCTGGTGGAGGAAATCATGCATGGGGTGAGGGGGGAGTGTCCCTCAGCCTGATCTGTACCCTTTCCAATGCCTAGACTGGCATTTGGACATCCCTCTCGCAATCCCAGATCTCTGGCTCCTAACCACTCACCTGCCTGCCTGCCCTAACCACTTTTCCCTGCCGGCCTGGTCACCCCTATTAATTATTTTTTAAAATCTTATCCCCTTCACACACAATGTATTTGACTTATTAGCTTCTCCCTCTCACACAATCTTTCTCTCTCCTTTATGTAACTTTCCTACTGACTCATCATTTATAAACTTTTCTTTCCTCCTTATTTCCTACTTCTGTTCCATCATCCTTCTTCCCATCTTTCTCCTCTCCCTCCCCACATTCCTTCTTTCCTTTATCTTTACCCCTGCCCTCCCTGACCTTTTCCTTCCTTCCCACCTTAATTTTTTTTCTTCACTTCCTCCCTTGGACCTGCTTTGCTCCCTCCCCCATTTCTTCCTTCTTCCCATTCTCCTTTTAAGCTCTACCTGTTCCTCTTTAAAGCTTTTTTTTCTCTCCCTCTTTCTCTCTCATCCCACCTTTCCCATACATTCTTCTCTATTCACTTCCATTGTTTTAATATTTATCTATCTACCTGCCTAATTATTCACTATCATTTATCTTTTTTTCTTTTCTGACTCCTACTTTTAAGTACACAACTGTACTTGAGTTTCATTACAGCTCCCAAAGTTCAATCATACGTCCTCTTTCCTTCTTTAACTTTGTTCTCTACTGACTCCTTTATAAAGTTCTTCCCTACCGCCCTCCCTTCTTTCCCATCTTCCTCCTCCTCCCTCTTTTACTTTTTTTACAGGCTAATTAAAAATGCTATGCTTTTCGTCCTTAGTACTGACTGCTTTCCTCTCTGGGACCTGTAGCTGCCTCTGGGCACTTGGCCCCCCTCTCACTGGCTTTGAGGCGGAGCGACCATGCAGCTGTGTCTTGCCTACCTTGGCCTGCGCCTCCCTGCTCCCAAGCTGGGGAAGGGTCCAGCTGGCTAGGCCGGTGTCCATCACGGGGACTGGTGCATTATGTGCACGCGTGTGCATTCATGTGCATGAGCGAGGCTTTTCTCCAGTTGAGTGCTTAAGTTGGGGATGAGCGGAGGCCTTTCCTACCCCTCCTACCCCCGGTGTGCCTGCTCCCACCCCTCGAGAGGCTCTCCGTCTGCTCCCCTCCAGAATTTGCGATGGGCGTGCTTGCAAAGGCAAGGTCGGGCCGGTTGTCCTGGGGTGGTGGTGGGAGGCGAGCTCATGTCTGGGTCTGACTGGTCAGATGAATGGACTGCCAGAGAAAGCCATGGTGGCTTCCCTGTGGTATGAGGGTTGCCTGTGCACTCTCTGTTGTCACACCCCGGCTCTTCCTTTGTGGTGTTGGGTCCACACCCTCTCGATTTGCGCACGTGACCCCTCCCATGGGTCACCGCTGATGTGCGCACCCCTCCCCCATTGGCGTCTGTCCACCGCGCCCCAAGAACCGGCCTTCTGCCATGCAGGTGTCGCCCCTTGGTTCCCCCCACCTGGGGGGCGGGAGTTGGTGGTGTTCCAGGGCAGAGTACTCTTGGAGGGGGCACAGTGTCAGGGGGGTGTTTGTCAGGTGCATGCATCCGAGAGAAAAGGACTCTGGCACTGGGGGCAAGGAAGTGAGCCTCAGCCAAGTACCCATGCTGCCTGCGCACCTACTGGTCTGTCAATAAGCAAATCGGTCATCATTGGGACACCTAATGGCCAATTAGCATATTACCTCTTTATATGTATAGATTATATGTATAGACTAGGGGCCCGGTGCATGAAATTTGTGCACTGGGGGTGGTCCGTCAACCCAACCTGCCCCCTCTCACATACTGGGAGCCCTCAGGAGATGTCCAACTGATGGCTCATCCCCAGCCTGCCCAAGGCCTAAAGTCTCACCAACATTGGGCACCCAGCCATCACTCTGCTCAGCTCAGCCCTGGCTGCCTGCGACCACCTGGCCCCGGGGGCTGGACGCTCACCACCACTTCCGCTCACAGGGCCCGGGGGCCGAGCGCTCCCTGCCACCGCCACCACTGCTGCTGCTGCTGCCACCGCTTCCCCTCACAGCACCAGGGGGCATGGCACTCACCACCACCACCACCGTTTCATCTCCACCCCCAGGGCCCGGCACTCGTGCCACTTGGCCCCGCCCTCACTCCTGATTGGCTGGTAGCATAGCCAATCAGGAGCGAAGGTACAGTCAAATTTGCATGTTTCTCTTTTATTATATAGGATGGCTAAGAGATGGAAGTAACCTAAGTATCTGTCAAGAAATGAATGGATAAAGAAGTTGTGCATATATACAATGGAATATTACTCAACCATAAAAAAGAATGAAATCTGCAACAACATGGATGGACCTAGATGATATTATGTTAAGTGAAATAAGTCAGAGAAAGACAAATGCCAATAATGATTTCACTTTTATTGGAATCTACAAAACAAAATAAACAAGCAGAATAGAAACAGACTCAGATAACATTTTTCAGTGCCAACATGGAGAGGGTTGAGGTGGTGAAAAAGATGAAGACATTTCGAAATAAAATTAGTAGTTACAGAATATTCATGAGAATGTAAAATACTGCATAGGGAATATGGTCAATAATCTATATTCATAATAGCCTAGGGCTGTCATGACCAGGACCGGATGACAGAACTGGGGGTCCCTGGCCACCGAGGCATGCAGGCAGGGTCTGTGGGCTCTGGGGTGTGGCAGGTGGGAGAGATCTGTGGGCTCTGGGCCACGGAGGCATGCAGGCAGGAAGGGTCTGTGGGCTCTGGGGTGTGGTAGAAGGAGAGATCTGTGGGCTCTGGGCCACTGGGGCATGGCTGCAACAAGAATGGTCTGTGAGCCCTGGGCCTCCAAGGTGTGGTGGTGGTGAAAAGGGTCTTTAACCCCAGGCCGCCGAGGCATGGAAGCAAGAAGGGTCTGTGGGCTCTGGGCCACTGGGGCACAGTGGCGAGAAGGGTCTGTGGGCCCCGGACGCCAGGGTGCTGCGGAACTCTGGGTCTCGTGCTTTCAGGGGTGTGGCCGGTCTTCAAACTGGACTGTGACAAGAGGGAGGAGGGAGCCCCATTCCTCGCAGAATCCACTATAGGGAGGAGGGAGCTTGCCTGTCTGATTGCCCCTAACCACTCTGTCTGCCCGCCCGAGGGTTCCCGGATTGTGAGGGTGCAGGCCAGGCTGAGGGAATCCCCTGCCCGGGCACGAATTTTGTGCACTGGGCCTCTAGTATTGTAATAACTATATATGGTGCTAGATTTATTGGCATGATTACTTAGTATGTTATATAAAGGTATAATCATGGGGTTGTACACCTGAAACTAATATTGTATGTCAACTGTAATAAAAAAAAAAACAACAAACCCACCCATGGCTCTTGTAGAGCCTATAGATGTAAACATTGGGAATCATTATGTGAAAGTTGCAGTTCTGGGGTTTCTTAGTAAGAATGCCTAAGTAAATTAATCTGCTTAACCTTTATAATATTAGTAAAATAATTAAGTTCCAAATTCAGACATATATAACATTTACGGAAACCACACCCATTATTTTTTATTTTTTTATTTTTTTTGTCTAACAGCAAGCAACTTTCTAAGGAATATGAAAGTATGAAATGTGTGGGAGCCTTGAGGTCAGAGTGGGTTAAAATATGAGCCTGGCCAGTTATCAGGTAGGTTACATTTAATAAATGATTTAACTGTTTGGAACCTTGATTTCTTCACTTTCAGAGAAGAATAGCAGTGGAAGTCTTTGGGTTGTTATGAAGAGAGACAAAACAACATAACGGTTAAGAACACAAGCCCTGAAAACAGATTGTTCTGGGTTTGAATTCTGCCGGTGCTGGTGGTTAGTTGTGTGTTCTTAACCAAGTTTCTGCACCTCTCTGGACCTGTTTCCTTACATGTAAAAGACGGGTACCTTTAATACCTATCAAATAGGGTTACTGTGAGAATTTAACGAATTTCCTCAGTAGAGGAAAAGATAAAAGGAGAGAACAGCTGCTAACATGATCAAAGCTTAAAGTTTGCCAGGATAAATTTTTTTCTAAAATCTAAAGAACATCAAGTTATTTATAAAATTGTTCAGTGTTATTAGAGATTTTGCCTTATCCTATGTAATCCTATATAATAAAAGCCTAATATGATAAGTGTCTGGTCTTCCCGTTCAACCAATCTTAAGTGTAGTATGTTAATGATATGTTAAGGCCACTCAATCACTGCTATGACATGCACTGACCACCAGGGGGCAGATGCTCTGATTGGTAGGTTAGCTTGCTGCTGGAGTCCAGCCAATAGTGGCTGAGCGAAATGGGCCAGACATGACATGCAGTCCCTCCCTGGCTGGCCAACCTCCCAGGTCCCTCTCCAGCCCTGATCATGCACTGGTGGGGTTCCTCAGCCTGGCTGCGCCCTCTCACAATCCGGGACCCCTTGAAGGATGTCAGATAGCCAGTTTCGGCCAGATCCCACAGGCCAGGCCAAGGGACTCCACTGGGGCATGAATTCATGCACTGGGCCTCTAGTGTGTTTTATAAGAGAATATCTTTCAGCGGGATACAGCAATACATGACTGCCCTTTTCAAGCTAAGTATATATATTATGCTTATCATATGATTAATTTCCTTGCAAACTCTGCTGACAAGTGTGGCAATGTCAACCCTCATTAATTCTGAAGTAGGTTAGCTTTTGGTTGAACTTTCTGGATTTTGCTCTTGGGCCACCCTGAGTAGTCAGATGAAATCTGGTTTTCTGCCTTATGAAATCTAAAAAGCACTCAGCAAAATACTGTTTCCCCAGTAAGCCAGAAAGCATTACTTTCCCACAAATAGAAGGAAAATCCCAATGCACCCAGTGAATCCTCCCCCATTAGTGTTTCTGATTAACACACACTGTCCTTCGGTCACTGTATCTATCACACAACAGTTGAAGACAGTGTCAGCTCCACTCTGCCTGCCTACCTCACAAAGCAGGATGACTGGAAGGCCAATATACTTTTCGAATATTGCCAATTTGTTGGAAGGAAAGGGCCAACACCACTCCCTGCTTCTGCCACTCCGAGAGTGATAGCACCATGTATATTTTAAAATAAAGCTTCTTGCCCTAACCGATTTGGCTCAGTGGATGGAGTGTCAGCTTGCAGACCGAGAGATCCCAGGTTCAATTCCGGTCAAGGGCATGTACCTTGGTTGCGGGCACATCTCCTGTTGGGGTTGTGCAGGAGGCAGCTGATCGATGTCTCCCTCTCATCAATGTTTCTAACTCTCTTTCTCCTTTCCTCTCTGTAAAAAAATAAAAAAAATATATATATATGTATATTTAAAAATAAAATAATGCTTCTCTGATACCAGTTTTTTTTTAATATTACAATTAGCCATTTATAGGACAAAACAAAGTAGTCACTACTTACTCCATTCTCTGTGTCAGCCCTTTGCTGTCTCTGAGTTGGTTCAGTGACCAAGGTCATGCATGCTTCCCCAGCACTCCAGATTCAGCAGAAAGGACGCATGACCCAAGAACAGGGTGAATGTGCAAGGCAAGGACCACAGAAGTCATTACTGGGCATCCGAAAGCCCAAGGCCACACTTGAGAAAAGACTAGCAGTCCTGGCAAAAGGAGAATGAACCTATTGTAACTGTCATCTGACCAGGATTGTGCAGGAGTTGGGGCAGGGTGGCCCTTGCTTCAGAAGACTCTAAATGGGGAGTCAGGTTCTCAGGATAAAACAGCTGCAAAGTTATCTGTCCAAATGTTTCCTTTGACAGACAAAGACACCGGAGCCCAGGCGGTGTCCGCAGACGGTCATACTGCCCACCAGGGGCTAAGCCAGGGCTCCTCTCACGCAGTGGTCCTTTCTCAACCTCATGTTTACATAACAGAGATAGCCTCAGACGTGTGAGTCGTTCAACAATACAGCACCGGTTATTCTCTCTTTCCTGAGGAAAACAAACCATGAATCTGCAAACGCATTATTCTTGGCATTGTTTGACATTACACACATTTAAAGAATATATATTGCGATGCCCTGGCTAGTTTGGCTCGCTGGTTATAGTGTCGGCCGTGGACCAGAGGGTCTCAGGTGTGATTCAGAGTCAAGGGTGAGTACCTCAGTTGCAGGCTTAATCCAAGGCTCCTAGGTCAGGGCGCATGTGGGGCAACCAATCAATGTGTCTCACATTGATGTTTCTCTCCTCCCCCACCCCCACCCCTTTCAGTCTCCCTAAAAATCAATGGGAAAAATATCCTCGGGTGAGGATTAACAAAAAATAAATTTAAAAATATAGTGACAACACTGTCATTAGAACATGTTTGGCCTTGCATTAGACACAACTTGTAACTGAGAGTGAAAGGTTAAAATCCATCTAGGAATCATCCATGCATTCTCCTAATTTATCATCTTTGCTCTTATCACACCGAATTCCTCTTCTCCTTTGGCAATATTTTCTTGTTTCTACCTTTGCACATACTGCTTCATCTGGCCTGAAATCTTTCTTTTCTAATACACATACTCTTCAAATTACCAGGTTTTTCTGTGTAATTTTCCTTTTCCATTTCTGATCCCATGGCGTTTTGCATTTGCTACATTTTAGCACTTAATGGACTTTACTATTTGGATGTGACCCTATCTCTCCTAAGCCCAACATTCCTCAGCAAAAGTGCTTCTCCCATATTTTTTACAGGATTAGATGAGGTCAAAGCAAAGGAATGGTGAACACAGAATTCCTTATGATAGCTACGTCCATAGGAGGAGGCCTACTTTTGATTCCATGGTGAGTTTGTGAGTTCTTATTACATATTTAAAAAGTGAATAAATTTCTTTATTACTAAGTTATAGTAATTTGAAATTACTCAGACAAAGGAGATTAGCCTAGAGGGTATCAATTACTCTACAAAGGTTGACCTTAAACCGTCAGATGTCTAACATTAAAAAGGGTAACTCCCTGGGCGTGATCTTTATATTGGGACTCATGGGCCATTAGACATTTTTTCTTTTTCTTTTTTAAAAAAATATATATTTTATTGATTTTTTTACAGAAAGGAAGGGAGAGGGACAGTCAGAAACAGCAATCAGCTGCCTCTTGCACACCCGTTACTGGGGATGTGCCTGAAACCAAGATACATGCCCTTGACCGGAATCGAACCTGGGACCTTTCAGTCCGCAGGCCGACGCTCTATCCACTGAGCCAAACCGGTTAGGGCCGTTAGACATTTTTTCGATTGTTGAGCAGTTAGTTTATTTCTGTTTTAGCCGAAAACACTCATCATCCACAGGAATACAATAACCCCTAGCGCTGGTTACTAGGTGACATGATTCAAGGTGGCTCATTTTGGGTCCCTTTATCAGCACCACCACAAAAGATCACGTTATCGACTCAGCGCTGAGGTTTGCACGAGCATCAGAGGCAATGATGTAAGAAGTCAACACTATGCCTCCATCTTACCAGGCGTCTGTGGCTTTCCGAGGAGCGGACTGCACGCCAACCGCCCTGCCCCGCTGCGACCCGGGGTCCGACTCCAGGCTCCGCCGCTGGGAGCCCCCAGCTCCGCGGCAGAAGGCGGCGGCCCGCGCCAGCCCTCGTGGACTCCGCGCTCGGACGCCGGAAAGCGGCCCCCGCGGCCTCCGCCAATGAGCTGAGCGGGTCGCGAGGCCCCGCCCCTTCTCCGGTGACGCCACGGTGACGCCCGGGGAGCGGCGGGAGGCGGGCCGCCTGGTCTCCGCCCCCGGAGGTCCGGCGGCTGTGGGTGCGTCGCAGTCGCGCGTTCTTCGCCCAGTCTGGACGCCGCCGCCGCCACCGTTCGACCGCAGCACCATGGCTTTCGTAACCAGGCGGTTTGTACGCAGCGTGTCCTCTTCGTCCACAGCCTCAGCCACGGCGAAGAAAATCGTCATCAAGCACGTGGCGGTCATCGGCGGTGGGCTGATGGGCGCCGGCATTGCCCAGGTGAGCCGCCCCCTGGCAGCGCCCCCCGCTCGCTTTGCCGCCCGCCGGAACAGAGCGCTGGCGGGCCGCGACCCGGCCGAGTGATCCGCGGAGAGGCCGGGGTCCACGGGAGACCCGGGAATCTCCACCATGCTCCTCCCCCGTGTAATTGAAACGTCTTGCCTCTGGGCCTGTGCGTGGTTATTCCCCAAAGATACAGTGTCCTGGGGCCGAGCCTCAGTTTCCCCCTCTCTAAAATTCCAGCGGGGCCCACGGGGGCTGGGTGGAGGTGCTAGCGAATGCGCCTGGAACTGGGTCCTGCTGAGAGAAGATAGTATTGTACGTGTGCAAAGTTGAGGCTTAACTTGATTGCTTGCTGCTTGGCTTGCACCTGAATTGCTTCCAGAGACCTGGAACTTTTTAAAATTATACCGTCTTTGTAAGAGCAGTTTTCTGCAGCTCCTAAAGGATCTCCGTCCACCCTCCCCTGTGTTTACTTTCTGGGTTACAAAGAATAATAATAGTCATCGCTTTTGTAGCACTTTGTAAAGTTACCCCGTAAGAGCTTGGGAGGCCCTGTTAGTCGACAAAGGCCATGCAAAGCAACGCTGACCTTTGACCTAGTGCCCTCTGTGCTGAGAACTGCAAATGTTAGGGGCTTGGAGAAAGTGGGAGAAGGAAGACAAAGGGGTCTAGGGCCTCCAGTCTCAATGTCCATCTTCAAGACTGCCACGTTCCAGCCTAACTGTGGCTCAAGGTCAGTTGTGCAATTGATTACCTGATATTTGCAGCTTCTCCACCCCTCCTCCCTGCAAATTCCTTATCTTATTGGAGAACCTTGATTCCGGTGTCTTAGTTGATCATATTCTTATCATTTCAGCCTTTGCACCTTATATTGTTGAAGCAGAGACCATTATCTAATTTTTCTTAGTGGAGTACTCAAATGCTGTGGCTACAGTTATGAAAGTTTATTTTTCAGTGTCCTTCCAGTCAAATACGCATTTCTATGCTTACTCTTTTAAAAATCATTGACTATTATTATGTATTTTAATTTTCCTCTCCCTGCAAATGTTTTGCAACATATAAATTTGATTGCATTGTCTCCTAAAATTTGTATTTCATTAACATTTTATCCTTCTAACTTCTTTTTTTAATAAGAGTATTTTCTTTTTAAAATACATTTTATTGATTTTTTGCAGAGAGGAAGGGAGAGGGACAGAAAGCTGGAAACATTGATGAGAAAGAAACATCAATCAGCTGCCTCCTGCACACCCCCTACTGGGGATGTGCCTGAAACCAAGGTACATGCCTTTGACCGGAATCAAACCTGGGGATACTCCCACCCCTCCCCCCATCTGCAGGCCGACGCTCTATCCACTGAGCCAAACTGGTTTCGGCTCCTCTTAATTTCTTACAGTTTTCCATTTCTCTCTTCCAAGATAATGTGTTTGAACATACATTTTCCTTTTTATTGTGTAGAGACCTTGGCTGCTAGGTTATGGTGTCTCTTTAATCTATGTTCTACATGAGACTTGAGAAGTAAGTCCCTTTAACCTAAATGTTCCAAATAGTATACTATATTATAGGATATTGAAGCTTGAGCACACTTGTATTCTCCTGCACAACCAAAAATCTCCCACAGCTGTGGGAGATTTGTTGTGGGAAGGTATAAAATAATGTATTTGTTTAAAAACAAGATATTAGGGCCTTAACCCTACCATTTATATCCTATCTAATAAAAGAGTAATATGCAAATTGAACATCACTCCAGCACACAAGATGGCCGCCCCCATGTGGTCAAAGATCCTGCCCCCATGGGGACACAAGATGACTGGTAGGGGAGGGCAGTTGTGGGTGATCAGGCCTGCAAGAGAGGGCAGTTAGGGGCAATCAGTCAGGCAGGCAAGCGAGTGGTTGAGAGCCAGCAGTCCTGGATTGTGAGAGGGATGTCCGACTGCCCATATAGGCCCTGTCTTGGTGGGATCAGGCCTAAACAGACAGTCAGACATCCCTCAAGGGGTCCCAGATTGGAGAGGGTGCAGGCTGGGCTGAGGGACATCCTTCCTCCCCCTCTCCAACCCCCCCCCAACCCCCCGTGCATGAATTTCGTGCACCCGGCCTCTAGTCCTATCTAATAAAAGAGAAATACGCAGATTGACCATCACTCCAACACACAAGAGGGCTGCCCCCAGTGGTCAAAGATCCCGCCCCCATGTGGACACAAGATGGCCACCACAAGATGGCCAGCAGAGGAGGGCAGTTGGGAGGGACCAGGCCTGCAAGGGAGGTCAGTTGGGTGCGATCAAGCCTGCAGGGGAGGCCAGTTAGGGGTGACCAGGCCAGCAGAGGAGGGAAGTTGGGGGCAAACAGGCTGGTGGGGGAGCAGTTAGACATCAGTTAGGCTGGCAGGGTAGTGGTTAGGGATTGATCAGGCTGGCAGGCAGAAGCAGTTAGGGGCAATTTGAGAGGCA
Source organism: Antrozous pallidus (assembly GCA_027563665.1). Taxonomy (NCBI): domain Eukaryota; kingdom Metazoa; phylum Chordata; class Mammalia; order Chiroptera; family Vespertilionidae; genus Antrozous; species Antrozous pallidus. The sequence continues at coordinate 45,938,324 of CM050511.1, read as the reverse complement.
GGCAGGTGAGCAGTTTGGAGCCAGCAGTCCTGGGTTGTGAGAAGGATGTCCGACTGCCACTAGGGATCGGGCCTAAATGGGCAGTCAGACATCCCTTGAGGGGTCCCAGATTGGAGAAGGTGCAGGCTGGACTGAGGGACAATTCCCCTCCCCCGTGCACGAATTTTGTGAACTGGGCCTCTAGTATATATATAAAAGCCTAAGTGACCATTACAACCAGTTGGCCTCTTTGACCGCTCTCTTGACAACTCTCAATGCAGGAGCTGCCCCCTGGTGGTCATTGCGCTCCCACAGCTAACCTCCTGCGGCCAGCCAACCTCCTGAAGCCCCTCCCCACTCCTCCCAACAGATGGCTGGACCTGATCAGCCCCAATGGGGACCGATTCACCCCGATCGCCAGCCAGGCCAAGGGACCCCACCTGTGCACCGGGCCTCTAGTATCAATATAAGAAAAAACTATTCTAGAAACTATTGTTAATGGTGACTTGAAGACATCAGTGGAAGAGGATCAGAAACTAAGTGGAAAGCATTGTTTCAGGTTGTTCAGCTCTTAGAATGCTATATCCATTATTGTCCAGAAAAGGGTGTTATGCTGCACAATCATGCCCAGAAGTGGCACCTAAAATTATGGGTATAGTATTGGAGCTTCCATCTCAGAAAGCGGGGAGGAGGTTGACATTGTTGGTAATACAGACTGACTAGTTGGACCAGGGGGAAGTGAGTGCCTTCTGAAATTTAAGGGAGCGGGGGAGAGCTGTTTATCCCACAGGTTGGAAATACAATGGACTGCCATTCCAAAAGCTGAAATAGTGGACAGGCATAAGAGTAAGTAGTTCCGTTCTTACAGAACAAGGTTTACAAGAGCCTCAGTCACTTTGGATGAACACTAATCCTGGGGAGGAACCATGCTTTCCTGGAGAACATCTCTGTGCTGCTTCAGCCAGTAAGTTGGTTGGTTTCAGCAGATTAGCTAATCCGTTTTGCACTCCACCTTCAGGCTTGCAGTTCTAAGCAGTATTGCTTCATTCTTCATGCTCCTTGACCTACAGCTTTTGGTAGAGGGTGAACCTGTTCTGCTTATTAATAGTGCCATAAAAAAGTATTTGCTGTGTTTACTGGAGATTGGCTCCAGTTCAGTATGGGGAATTGGTTACTTATATGCTGGCTCTGCCTCATGTTGGCTGTCTTAACATGGGAAAGTTACTTAACCTCTGTGTCTACTAATCCCCTAAACTAGGACTAATGTTAGCATAGCCTCATAGGAGAATCTAGAGGATTGAATGAATTAGCATAAGTCAGGCTCTTAGCACAGTGTCTGGCACCTAGGAAGAGCTCACAAAGGCTTAGCTGCCTTTATGATTATTATCTTCATTGCTTGTCCTTTTGTCCTTCTCCCCTCATACCATCTCAGGTCATTGCTGCTAATGTTTCGATGGAGAATATTGGTTGTGTATCTGTTGCATCTCACTTAATCTTGACAGCAAATGCCAATTGTCCAGGGACCTCTGAAAAGAGGGAAGTCACTTTTTGTCTTCCCCTATTGTATTGGCAAACCTCATACAGCTTTTTTTTTTCTTTTCAATTCTCACCTGAGGACATGCTTAGAGAGGGGGGGGGGGGGGGGAGGGAGAGAGGGGGAGGGGAGAGAGAGAGAGAGAGAGAGAGAGAGAGAGAGAGAGAGAAGAAAGAAAGAAAGAAACACTAGTTTATGAGAGAAAAACATTGATCAGTTGCCTTATGTGCCCCAACCAGGAATCCAACCAGCAACCTTTGGGTACACGGAATGACGCTGAATGATTCTCTCATCATTGATGTTTCTGTCTCTCCCTCTCCCTTCCTCTCTAAAATCAGTAAAAAACAAACAAACCAACAAACAAACAAATAAGCAAACAAAAAAAAACCCCCACAAGCACAAACTAGCATTTAAGGTAAGCTATTAAATCACATTTAGCTTCACTCTCTTAAACTCTTTTTGAAGTAGCTTTAATTTTAATCAAGGTGTAATTCTGTTTACAATCTTTTTTTTTCCTTTTTATTGAATTTATTGGGGTGACACTTGTTAACAAAATTACACAGGTTTCAGGTGCACAATTCTATAGCACATCATCTGTACAATGTATTGTGTGTTCACCATCCCAAGTCAAATCTCCACCATTTATCCCTTCTATAACCTCCTCCACCCACCCCCCCCGTCCCCTTTCCCTCCAGAAATCACCACACTTGTCTGTGCCCATAATATTTTTTTATTTATAATTTTTGCTCTATTCCAGTTTATGCTGAGTAGCATGGAAAAAAATTAAACAGATTTTGTGGGAGCCTGACACATTTCTTAAACAGTTAGGCAATTTAAGACAAGTGAGGTCTATGCTTAATTACAATTGATCAGTGCACAGGTCATTTGTACATATGTATTCTCTAAGGGTGTCTACTTCACCTGTCATTTGTTTCGTTTGTTTTAAATTTTAAAAATTTGCTTAGGCTGCAGGTTAATATTTAAGTCAGGTTAACTTGTAATTTTTGTTTGCTCATTATACACTTCTGACTTGGTTCTGATCGCCAATTTGTCTTCAGCTGGATACTTGGGCTGGCAAAGCTTACAGCATCAAATGACCTTTGAGTGGGGATCAGGTTGTTTTTGCTTTTTAAAAGAGGAAAAAGGGACGAAAGGTACTAGCTGTGCTTTTCTTCAGTTTATAGAATGAGTTTCTTTATAAGGTTTTCTGGTACATTGCCTTTTTTCATACAAGGAGCCCAGAAAGCTTGTAGCTTTCATTAAGTTACTGGTAAGGAGTCAGTGAGATCCCTGGGCATGGAATTCCCGAGGCTGGATTTCTCAAGGCTCCAGGACAAACGTTCTTTTAGTGCTCTGCACTTCTTGGAGGAAGTAAGAAAGTTTGCGTCTTGAAGGGGGTTGGATCTAGGTTCTTCTCACCTAAGACTTTCTTTGCTTTTGTTTTTGGTCCCTTTTAAAAAGCAAAAAGTGCACATTTCTTCTGCGGAGAGCTCCTTAGGCTGTTAAATAAAAGAAGGGAGGGGCAGTATTCTCAGCTACAGAGAAACATTTTTCCGACATTTGTGATGCTTGATGAGGACTCAGGTGGGCCCAGAAGCATCTCCCAGCTCTGAATTTTCTGGTGCCAGATAGAAGAGGGATCAGAGTTGTTCTGTATTCTGTTTTGCAGTGAGTTCATCTCTGTTGAAATTTGCTTCAAAGTGCAGTGGCCTGGGAGAGGTTTTAGGATCACAGGAGACTGACACAATCTCTTCTTGTGAGTGTTCTTATGTAGGGAATATTTTTATCCCCAGGTGTTAACTTCCTCCTCAAGGGTATGGGATATGTTTGTCATGACACTCTCCCCTCACCTCCTGTATTGTTTCTCACGTCTTCATTGGGTTGTTCTCTGCTCTTTGTGACATATTGGGACAGTAAACCAGCTTCCGACAGCATGTTCTGGGACTTGCAGAGGGGCTGACCAGCATAAAAAGAATGCCATGGAACATCTTTGGACATTGTAGAGCAGAAATGACATCTCAGTCAGGTTTGGGGTATTCTCGGCCGCGTGGTAGATACAGCCTCACTGGTATTTGTCCCCTGTTTGAGTTTCTAATTACCTTTCCTCCCCCTTCTCTCCTCTCCCCATATCTGCCTTAGGCACACCCCTCACTGCCCAGCTCTCCTGGAAGATAATGCTGCTGCTCTCTGTTCTGTGTCTGGGTTATGCTAACGATGCGCTGGGATAGTTTCTGGTGAGTGGTGGTCCAGTGCTTGAAACAGCAGGCTATGCGGTGCCTACTGGAGTATGATCCCGGCCCTTCCTTTTCTGGCTGTGGGCACCTTGGGCAAGTCATTTAATCCCTCTCTGCCTCTATCCCTTACCTGGGGATTCCTATACTTGCTTTCACAATGTTATGACAGGTAAATGAGCTAAATGCTCAGAGTCATACTAGTGTGTTCAATGGTAATTGTTCAATAAATGCCTTTATATAGCTCACTCAGGTCTAATCTGCTGTTGACTTCTCTTATTTTAGATTATTTTAACTATCTTGGAAGATATTTGATAGGGAGATATGAAGAAATCAAACAATTCTAAAGATTTTTAAGACTATGTGGATTGTTGAGAAAAAATCTTAGTGCTTCATAGAGACATTTTTTGGGTATTACAGTGACTTCATAAAAGCATTTACAACAGAGCATAGCACTGTAAAAATACCACAACTGTAACACTTTATTCCATTCAAAGTAATGTGACCATTATAATAATTACTCCTGCAGAGATGATATTGGGTTCAAGGGGCAGAGGCAGAGGCAGAGCTAGGGCTGGGAGTCTGGTCTCAACTCCTGTTCTGCTGGCTAGAGATCCCAGAGTCTGAGATAACCATAGCTGTGCCTGCACCTGTGGTCTCTGATGTGGCTTCTATGAACAAGGGATCCTTTGTGGCTGTCTGGAATCAACAGATACCAGCTAGTCTCAAAGTTAGATCATCTCCATTTGGATGTTCTGCTGCCATCTTTCTGCCAGTAGACTCCAAATCAGTTACCAAAACCCAATCATGTTCCCTCTAACTTTTTCAGAGAGTTTCCTCTTATTATTACCATTGTTGTTCTTTCAGCCACCTGCACTCTGAAGATAGGGTCATGGTCAGATAGGGTTGAGCGTTGACCTATAACCCACACTGAAGAAGATTGTGAGTCTCTCCTCTATGAGGAGGTTCTTCCTGTGCTTTCCTTTGTGATTCCTGGACCAAGCATTGTTACCTAGATTCTTGTGGGAGCCTCTTAATTAGTCCTTTCACTAAAACTCCACTCATCCTAACAGACATTGCATATTAATCTTTCTAGAGAACAGTTTGTATTAATAGCTGTCTTCTCTACATTAGAAAGTGTCCATCATGGTAGCATCTTTCAGATATTCTTAAATATAACTAAGACTTGACTGATGCCATCAACATGTCCTTTATCCCTTTTTTCCAGAATTTATGGGAGAGTCCTGGAAGAGAAGTTGTTTCCTTTACATTACCAAGCCCAGATGCTTATTGAATTTTTTGAAAAAGTATGTATTTCGCCTGGGCAGGTTTGGCTCAGTGGTTGGAGCATCAGCCTGTGCCCTGAAGGTCATAGGTTTGATTCCTGGTCAAGGACATGTTCCTGAGTTGCAGATCCCCCAGTCCTGGTCAGTCACGGCACATTATCTTGGCTTTTTAAAAGTACTTTGTGAAATTGAAAAATCTTAAGTTTTTATAAATAGACCAGCCAATGAATTCAACTGTTTTAAGAATAAGCTAGCTGACTCTAGTGGTAAGTGGTGGTTGAAAGCCTCAACAGAATGTCTTTTTCTGATTGTTCAAGTTGGTGAAGACAACTCATGATGATGGCAGAGTTCATGGTATTATACAGACAAGGATAATTATAAACCCAGAATTGCCAGCTCTGAGAGATGTAACTGATTTGTGGCTTCTCTCCCTAGATCAAATCTTGAGAACCCAAAGCCGGGCCTTGTTGGCAAGGCACGAGAACCTCAGGCACAGCCAGCGTGGGCAGCTCTGATTACAGCACTTATTCTGGGGATCAGGAGGCAGGCAGAACTCCACTGTGGCAGACAGTTTGTGCAGGTTTGCGATTTTTCTGAGAGAATGTGATGTTGATGAAACGCAGCCCTCCTATACTGCTAGGGCCTATGGGACACCTCACTGAACAGTGGACATGGTTCTTACAAATTCACCAGTCTGGCCTACGTGGCTCAGTGGTTGAGTGTTGACCTATGACCCATGAGGTCGCGGTTTGATTCCCAATCGGTATGTGCCTGGATTGCAGGCTCCATTCCCAGTGTGGGACCTGCAAGAGGCAGCCAGTCAATGATTTTCTGACATCATTGATGTTTCTGTCTTTCTCTCTCTACTCTCTGAAATCAATAAAAATATATTTTTTAAAAAATTCACCATTCAAACTATGCTTCAGAGAAAATGCTTTCAACCTGGTGATATGTTTGCTTCTGCTGGGCATGTTTACTTGGCCCTGTGGCTAGAGTACTCTGGCTTTGACAAGTGTGCTATTCACTGGGCCTATTTTTACAGTTCTGAAGCACCCTTGTCTAAAAATATTTCTCTCTGGCTAAGCTTGTCTTCCACCAAGGCTAAAGAAGTCATGGAGCTGAGGACATAACCTTCAAATAAAATTGTTTCCATTGCAGGATTGCTTGTCCTCAAGGTGTGTAGATCACTGTCATAGAGAACAAGAGTTCTCAATGGATTGATTAAATTATGGTCACTCAAAGTGCCAGCAAGAGTCTTCCTTACTTATTGTAAAAATAACAGATGTTTATGGGACCAGGAAAAGAGTCCTGTTACTTTTGTGGTCCTCTCTTCTACCTACATCTCATTCTCAGAAAATTGGAATAAATTGGGTGGTACTGTTGCATAATTCAGGAATGAGTACAGAATCTTTGCATCCAAGGCACATGAAATTCATTTCTAAGTTAGAACCCTCAAGAAAATAATTATGTTCACATTGTGAGGGGAGACCCTCAGTTACCCTAAGGAAACCACCCTGGACCGTCAAAAGATCTAGTCTCACCTTGGCTTTTCTGCCAGATATTTTGTCAGATATTCTGACAGATATTCTGTCACCATTTCCTGAGGGCCCATCATTGCCAGGTGTGGTCTAGGTACTCAGCAGACCAAGATGAATGACATTTAGTCAGGAGCCTGCAGTAAGAGAGTAGGGAAGATGGCACTTATGCAAGTGATCATACATATTATGATGGGTGCAGTGGTAAGGTTGTGGGGGTATTATAGGAGCATGAGGCACACATAGCCTGGAGCTGACAGGATCTTGGAGTAAGGAAGCTTAGTATATAGGAGTGATACTCAGGCATATTTAATGAGATGAAGTTGGGGAGAAAGTGTGGACAGTGCAAAGGCCTGAAGGTGAGAGGTGTAGCAGATGCAGGGAGCTACAGGCCTTGTGGTGGTGGACTGCCAGGCAACAGTGAATACTATATCTGGAGAGGAGGTGGATTCCCATCCTGGTGGGCCTTGCATTCCAGGTGTAGGAACTTAAGTTTTATTCTGTGATCACAGGGAGCCTTTAAAGAATTTGTTGGAGTAAGCAATCCAGACAGAACTTCCTTTTACAGAATTACATTTAGGTGGCACACTAGTGCCTGCATGTGATCTTAGGTTAATAATTTTTCTGCTTTAGTTTATGTTTTCTTTTTCCTTAGTAAAATGAAGATATTGTGTTAAATCAGATCAACGATCTTTGTTTTTTGATCGTGGTAAAAAAATACATACATAATATAAAATTTATCGTTGTAACCATTTAAAAATATACAGTTCGGTAGCATTTATCCATCTCCAGAACGCTCTTCATTTTGCAAAACCAAAACCCTATACCCATTAACTCCCTGTATCATCTCTTTCCAGTCCCTGGCAAAACTGCTTCACCCTCAGTCTCTATTTATTTGTCTGTTTCACATAAGGAATCATACAGTATTTTCTGACTGACCTATTTCACCTAATATAATATATTTATGGTTCATCTGTATTGTAGCATGTGTCAATAATTTCTTTCCTTTTTAAAAATTTAGATATAATTGCTAATATAATATATTAGTTACAGATGTTCAACATAATGATTTCATATTTGTATATATTGAGAAGTGATCACCACAAGTCTAGTTAATATCTGTCAGCATACATAGTTATAATTTTTTTCTTGTGATGAAATCTTTTAAAATCCACTCTCTTAGCAACTTTCAAATATACAATATAGTATTATTAACTATATAACTGAGAGTTTGTATTTTTTAACCCTCTTCGTTGCCCACTCCCTTGTCTCTGTATCCATGAGCTCAGTTGTTTGTTTTTAGATTCCACAGATAAGTGAGATCATATGGTATTTGTCTTTCTTTAGCTGACTTATTTCACTTAGTATAAAGGAAGCCGTCAAGGTCCATCTGTGTTACAATGGCAAGATTTACTCCTCTTTTATGTCTTAATAAGTCGTTCCCCCCCCCCCCCCGTGTGTGTGTGTGTGTGTGTGTGTGTGTGTGTGTACACATACATATACACCACATTTCATTTGTCCATTCAGCCATCAATGGGACACTGAGATTGCTTCTATAGCTTCCATATCTTGGCTGTTGTAAATAGTGCTACAATGAACATAGGGATACATGTATCTTTGTGAGTTAGTGCTCTCATTTGTTTTAAAGTGGAATTGCTTGATCGTATAGTAGTTCTAATTTTAATTTTTTGAGAAACTGTCATACTATTTTTTTTATGGTAGCTGCACCAATCTGCATTCCTTTCAGCAGTGATCTTAATCTTTTAAGATTCTCTTCTCTCCATATCTTCTTCCACATTTATTTTTTTGACTCTTTGATAGTAGCCATTTTAACAGGTTTGAGGTGCTATCTCATTGTGGTTTGGATTTGCATTTCCCTAATGGTTAATGCTATTTGGCACCTTTTCTTGTACCTCTTAGTCACCTGTATGTCTTATTTGAAAAAATAACTATTTAGTTCCTCTGCCCATTTTTAAATGTTTCATTTACTTACTTATTCTTGCTGTTGAGTTGTATGAGTGCTTTTTATATCTTGGATATTAACCTCTTATCAGATATATGATTTGCAAATATTTTCTTCTATTCAGTATGTTACCTTTTCTTTTTTTATATGTATTTTTTTATTGTTCAAAGTATTACAAATAATAGTATATGTGTTTCCTCCCCCCCCCCCCTGACCTTCCCCCAGCCTCCCTTACCCCCCAGCACATGGCCTCATCTGCCCTCTCTCCCCCAGTGTCTTGTATCCATTGGTTATGCTTATATGCATGCATATAAATCCTTCACTTGATCTCTTACAGCTTCCGCCCCCCACCCTCCCCTGCCTTCCCACTGTAGTTTGAGTCTGTTCAGTGCTTCTTTGCCTCTGTATCTATAGTTCCCCCATTTCTTTCCTTTAAAAAATCTTTCATCTGTGTACTAGAAATAAACATAAGAGCAAAAAATGTTTGAGGCTCAGTTTCAATGTCAAATAGTTCCTTATGTGTGCATGTCAGCAATGATAACTGGATGGTGGACAAATGGTGGTGATGCAGGTCCCACCCTCTCTGGTTTGGTCCTGGGCAACCTGCAGCGATGCACAGCTGCTTACTGCAGCATGGCAAGGTGTCGTCAGCATCCTGCATCTCTGGACTGTGTTCGTGGTTGGATCAGACCTGTCATTTCCTCTCTGTTGCAGGAATCCATATGGTGTTGGAGTTGTTTTCTGAAAATATACAAACATTCTCAACCAAAAGTTAATAAAGGAATCTTTTCTGTAAATTAGACTTGGGATCCTTTTTATTTTTGTCCAAATGATTTGCCTTTGGCTTATTTTGACACCGTGTGTGTTTTTCATGGGTGTCCTGCTATTAGCATTACAAATGGAAATTGATTTTCTGAAGTAAGAATTTTCTAAATGTAATTTATTTACAGGATGTTTTTCCTTACATGATATTACCCCACTATCCCCCCATCCCCTTTTTGATTAATAGAGGCTTTGGGAAAATTTATATTGCAGTCTTGGTAACTTTAAATTTTAATTTTTGCATGAAATATGACTGCCTTAGGTTCTTTGCATGTTAGGCAACTTTACAATGATATGAACTACTAATAGAAATTTTAGTTAATATTTTAGGTACAGCTTTGTGTCCAGTACACTTAAATTTTCTTGAATAGTCCCTCATTTCAATTGGCCAATTTAAATTAATCTGAACTTGATTACTATTTTACTGTCAAATTTAATACTCAAACAATAATCTTAGTTTACACTGTAAATGTTAGTGGAAAGAATTATTTGCATTCTTGAGTAGGCCCTGAACATTCCTGATCCTAGATTGGATTTAGATATAGGGCTGCTGTTGCTGGCTGAGTCTCTGTCTGTAACCTGGGTCCCTATCTGAGCTGGGCATGGGAGGCGAAGCAGCCACAGGGGTAGGAGACCTCCCTCAGAAAGGGTGAGAGTTCAGGCCCCTGCAAGGTTAGGGGGTTGAGGGTCTGTGCCCCACCTCTGTTGACCTTCAAATTCTCTCCTGATGGCCCCTCTGCGACTGTGCCTGTCTTAAGTTGTTCCTTCCCTGAGGAATCTTACCCGTCTCTGGCTAACCAGCCATCCTCCCGGGCCAAGCAGGATGATGTGAGGTTCAGTTCTGTCTCCTTGATAGGCTATGTCCCCATGGCCTCCATGCCCAGCACCTGCCTTGGGATCCCTTCGCCTGCTGGCAGGGTCCCGGTACTGATTGAATAAATATCTCGGGGGATTCAGGTTTCTTCTCCAGGGAGGGCCCAGCTCACACAATTGAGTGAGAGACAGATCCATGGTGCCAGCCACCTAGAGGCTTCAACCTCAGCTTGAACTGGGCCAATTTAAATTGGCCAATTGAAATGAGGGAATGCTCAGGCAACAGCTGTGTGCACTTGGATTGTGAAAAGAGGGTCCCTCTTGGCAAAAAGGGCAAGAGGGCCCAATATAGAATGCTCAAGTGCCTTCCCAGTTCCTTAATTCCTTCTGAAAAGGATTAATTCCTTTCCTGTCCTTTTTTGTAAATTGCTGCCAAACATTCAAAGAATTAGTTTTTAACTTTCTTTGGGATAATTGTACAATATGCTTTTATAAAATATCAAAAATTATAATGACATTGTAAAATAATATCATGTAAGGGTATTCTTTGCTCTAGGCCATGTCAATTTAATTTCAAAGTAGCTGCCAATTTTTTTTAACAACTTTATATAAACTTTGTTAGGGAGGTAAAAGCACAAATTATTTACCTTAGTTTAAGAGGTCAAATATATTGACTTTCCCCTTTACTCCCGTCACTCCCCACTTACCCTGAGGTTTGACATTCTGATGGATGTTTCTTAGTCTCTGGATCTGTTTTAGTTCATCAGTCAGTGTCGTTCATTATATTCCACAAATGAGTGAGATCATGTGATATTTATCTTTCTCTGCCTGGCTAATTTCACTTAGCGTAATGCTTTCCAGCTCCATCCATGTTGTTGCAAATGGTAGGAGTTCCTTTTTTACTGCAGCATAGTATTCCATTGTGTAGATATACCACAGTTTTTTAATCCACTCATCTGCTGATGGGCACTTAGGCTGTTTCCAAATCTTAGCTATGGTAAATTGTGCTGCTATGAACATAGGGGTGCATGTATCCTTTCTAATTCGTCTTTCTAGTTTCTTATATTCCTAGAAGTGGGATCACTGGGTCAAATGGTAGTTCCATTTTTAGTTTTTTGAGGAAGCTCCATACTATTCTCCACAGTGGCTGCACCAGTCTGCATTCCTACCAGCAATGGATGAGGGTTCCTTTTTCTCCACATCCTCGCCAATACTTGTTGTTCGTTGATTTGTTGATGTTAGCCAATCTGACAAGTGTGAGATGGTACTGCATTGTTGTTTTGTTTTGCATCTCTCTGATGATTAGTGACTTTGAGCAGGTTTTCATATGTCTCTTGGCAGTATGTTACCTTTTCATTTTGGTGATGGTTTCCTTGGCTGTGCAGAAGGATTTTAGTTTGATACAGTTCCACTTGTTTATTTTAGTTTTTGTTGCCTTTGCTTTTAGTGTCAAGTCCAAAAAATCATCACTAAGACCTATGTCAAGGAGCTTGACTCCTGTTTTTTTTTTTTTCTAGGAGTTTAGTGACTTCAGGTCTTATATTCAAAATTTTGATCCATTTTGAGTTAATTTTTGTGTATGGTGTAATATAATGGTCTAGTTGCATTCTTTTGTATGTGACTGTCTAGTTTCCTGTACACCCTTTGTTGAAGAGACTGTTCTTTTCCCATTATTTATTCTTGGCTGCTTTATCATAAGTTAATTGACAATATATATATATATATATATATATATATATATATATATATATGTTTATTTTTGGGCTCTATATCTGTTCCATTGATGTTTGTCTCTGTTTTTCTGCCAGTAGCATGCTGTTTTGATTACTATAGTTTTGTAATATAGTTTGAAATCAGGGTAAATGATGTCTCCAGCTTTGTTCTCTCTCAAGATTGCTTTGGCTCTTTGAGGTCTTTCATGGTTCCATCCAAATTTTAGGATTGTTTGCTCTATTTCTGTAATGAAATTCCATTGGAATTTTATAGGGATGGCTTGAACCTGTAGATATGGATATTTTAACAGTTCTTAACTCTTTCAGTCCATGAGAACATCTTTCCACTTATTTGTGTCTTCTTCAGTTTCTCTCATCAATGTCTTATAGTTCTCTTATAAAATGTTTTATAGTGTACAGGTCTTTTACCTCCTTAGTTAAGTTTATTCCTAGGCATTTTATTTTTTCTTAAAAAAATACATTTATTTATTTATTTATTTATTTATTTTACAGATAGGAAGGGAGATGGGTAGAGAGTTAGAAACATTGATGAGAGAGAAACATCCATCAGCTGCCTCCTGCACACCCCTTACTGGGGATGTGCCTGCAACCAAAGTACATGTCTTTGACTGGAACCGAACCTGGGACCCTTCAGTCCGCAGGCCAGCACCCTATCCACTGAGCCAAACTGGCTAGGGTGGCATTTTATCTTTTTGATGCAACTATAAATAGAATTGTTTTCTTAGTTTCTCTTTCTGCTAGTTATTAGTGTATTAGAAATGCGGCATTTTTGTATATTGATTTGTATTCTGAAACTTTATACTTTTTCTTCCTTTAAAAAATATATTTTGGCCGAGACCGGTTTGGCTCAGTGGATAGAGCGTCGGACTGCGGACTGCGGGGTCCCGGGTTCGATTCTGGCAAGGGCATGTACCTTGGCTGCGGGCACATCCCCAGTGGGGGGCGTGCAAGAGGCAGCTGATCGATGTCTCTCTCTCATCGATGTTTCTGACTTTTCTATCCCTCTCCCTTCCGCTCTGTAAAAAATCAATAAAATATAAAAAAAAAAAAATATATATATATATATATATATATATATATATATATATATATATTGTATTGATTTTAGAGAAAAAGGAAGGGAGAGGGAGGGAGAGAAACATCAATGATGAAAGAGAATCATTGATTGGCTGCCTCCTGCGCACCCCCAATGAGAATTGAGCCCACAATCTGGGTATGTGCCGGGACCGGGAATCGAACCTCTTGGTGCATGGGTCAGTGCTGCCAACTGGGCATTTTCTTCCTTTTTTAGGGTATAATATTCTTTTGGAATATTTTTAATGAAATGATATTTTATTGCATGTATATACCACATTTTATTTAGCCATTCATCATTGATGGACTCTTGGGTTGCTTCTACCTTTTGGGTGTTGTGAATAATTGCTATGAACATGGGTGTACAAATAACTGTTAGAGGGGCCTTACTTTTCATTCTTTTGGTAATATACTACCCAGAAGTGGGATCGATGAATCGTATGGCAATTATTTTTAAGTTTTTTGAGGAATTGCTATACTGCATTCCATAATGGCTGCACCATTTTACATTTCTATCAGCAATGCACAAAGGTTTTGATTTTTCCACATCCTTTCAAACACTTATTCCCTATTTTTTTATGATAGCCATCCTAGTGGATGTGAATAGATCAGAGGTTTTTATACTCTGCTCTAATGGACTTTAGGGATTCCATGAATTTCCTTGGTAGTTTCCAAACTCCACTTCCCTCATCTCTGTTTTACATGTTGTTTTCTGTTTGCATTCCTATGAAGAGGATTTTCTGGCTACAGAAATTTGGAAAGCCACCAACTGAATGATCTCTAGGGTATCTTCCTGCTCAAAAAGTCAATGGTTTTGATCTGTGACTAATAAACATGAACAGTAAATGCTTTTGCCCATCTCTGATATTGCAGTAGTTGAGAAACCAAGATGACACAGCTTCCAGAGAAGAAGCTGTGTTGGAGGGAATGAACTTGTGTGTCTGTGGCTACTCCTTGACCTGGTTCACACATGTGCCCTCAGAGAGAGACACAAACACAGGGTCAGCATGCCTCTGGCCTTGCCCACAGGTCCTTTGATAAAAGGTTTGGGACATATTCTCATGATGGAGGGAACTAAGCATTAGTCTGTTTTTGTTTTTTTAATATATATTTTATTGATTATTTTACAGAGAGGAAGGAAGAGGGATAGAAAGTCAGAAACATCAATGAGAGAGAAACATCGATCAGCTGCCTCTTGCACACCCTCTACTGGGGATTTACCTGCCACCAAGGTACATGCCCTTTGACCAGAATCGAATCTGGGCCTTTTCAGTCCGCAGGCTGACACTCTATCCACTGAGGTAAACCGGTTTTGGCAGTATTAGTCCAGTTTTGAAGACACAGGGGTGGTCATACTGCTCAGTAGTTGGCTCCAGTTTCCCCTTTGGCATCTCAACCAACAGCCAAAAATCGGCTAATCTGCTCGCCAAAATAACAGAGACTTTTCTATCATTTTTTTTCACTTCATAATTGACTAAAGACTTCAGTTATTAACTTTTTTCTTCCCTTTCAAACTAATAATATGATTTTTTTCATAAATCTAAAAATTACTTGGAGGGTACGTAAAATTTGTTACAGTTTTGAGCAATAAAACCAGTCATGATTCCTTAAGAACTTACTTGTAAAGTAATTTACACATTGAGCTTTTTAAAAAAATAGGCATATTATTCATATGCCCTTTTCAAGAATATTAAGTGTCTCCCATGTGCTAGACACTGGACTGTGTGAAAGGTAAAATGTGATTGCTGTTCCTGAGGAGCTCATTATTCAGAGAAAGAAATGTAAATATGAACAACCAACAGTAAGAAAGGCACAGACTGCCTACCTATCATATCTGGGATGTTACATGGTACAGATGAAAGTTTTGGTCGTTTAAATGCCTTAAGGTAAGGCTTTTAAACACTTATGACATATAGGATATATCTTCTCATGGTAAGGAAAAAGGGACATTAAAAAGTATATGTAGCCCAGCTGGCGTGGCTCAGAGTTTGAGCATCAACTGAACCTATGAACCAGGTTGTCATGGGGTTGATTCCTGGTCAGGGCACATGCCTGGATTGTACGCTCAGTTACCAGTGGGGGGCATGCAGGAGATAGCCAATCAATGATTCTCTCTCATCATTGATGTTTCTCTTTCCCTCTCCCTGCCTCTCTGAAATCAGTAACAATATATATATTTTTGAAGTTTATGTAAAAAAAAGACATCCTATCTAATAAAAGAGTAATATGCAAATTGACCATATATCTGCTACACCCACAAGCCACACCCACCAGGCAATCAGAGGCAAGTATGCAAATCAACCCCAACCAAGATGGCTGCAACCATGGAGAGAGCAAGAGGAGATTTGGTTTTCCCCGCCGATGGAGGAAGCCAAGCTTTCCGCACACCCTGGCCAACCCAGCCTCTACTCAATGCTACAAAGTTTCAATTATGAAAAATAAATAAATACCAACAGAAATAGTTGCAGCCACGGAACAAGCAGGAGGCTTGGTTCTGCTCTAGGCTACAAAGTTTCAATTGTAGAAGATAAATAAATCCCAGATACGAGGGCCTCTGCTTGGGTCACCGGGGGTCATGGCCAGCCTGCAAACCACCACAGGCCCCTTGCCCAGGCTGCCCCATACCCCAAGGAAACCCCCACTCCGATCCAGGACACCCTTCAGGGCAAAACAGCTGGCCCTCACCCATGCTCCAGGCCTCTGTTCTATCTAATAAAAGAGTAATATGCAGATCACTCCAACACACAAGATGGCTGCTCCCCTGTGGTAAAAGATCCTGCCCCTGTGTGGACACAAGATGGCCACCACAAGATGGCCAGCAGGGGAGGGCTGTTGGGAGGGACCAGGCCTGCAAGGGAGGGCAGTTAGGGGCGATCAAGCCTGCAAGGGAGGGCAGTTGGGAGGGACCAGGTCTGCAAGGGAGGGCAGTTAGGGGCAATCAAGCCTGCAGGGGAGGGCAGTTAGGGGCAAACAGGCTGGCAGGGGAGCAGTTAGGCATCAATCAGGCTGGCAAGGGAGTGGTTAGGGGGTGGTCAGGCTGGCAAGCAGAAGCAGTTAAGAGGCAATCAGCAAGGCAGGCAGAAGAGCAGTTGGGAGGCACCAGTCCTGAATTGTGAGAGGGATGTCCAACTGTTCGTTTAGGCCCGATTGTACTGGGATGGGGCCTAAACGGGCAGTTGGACCTCCCTTGAGGGGTCCCAGATTGGAGAGGGTGCAGGCTGGGCTGAGGGACATCCCCTGCCCCCTGTGCATGAATTTTGTGTACCGGGCCTCTAGTATGTATATATTGTAATATATATGCATATATGTTGTAATATATATGCATATATATTGTAATATATATACATATATATATTTGTGTGTGTGTGTTGTAATATATGTGTGTGTGTGTGTATGTGTGTGTGTGTGTGTGTGTGTGTGGTACTTATCAATGATTTTCTGATTGCTAAAGCCAATGACGTTAGCAATCAGAAGATCATTGGTCAGTACCTGTGACCTCACCCAACCTTGGTGGTGGAGGAACCGTGTTGCTAGCTTGTGAACTGCATGGCTCAGGAGAGAGTGGAGCACCTGATGCAGTGAGGAGAGCCTCAGCTAACAAGCATTGTGCACCTTCCATGTGCCCAGCACTGGTCTGAGCACTTTAATCCTCACAACAAACCTGTGAGATGGGATCAGGAAACTCTACTAGAATAGAGAGAGGCTGCATCATTTGCTCAAGGTTATGTAGTAAGTAGCTTAGCCTTGGGTTAAGCCTAGGGAGTCATATTCCTAGAAATTTTGGTTGGCTGCAGGTAGGGTTGTGCCAGAACCAAACTATATTGGTGTTTGTGGTAATAGCAACTTCAGACTCTGAAGTGGATGATGCAGCAGTTGTTTTAGAAATGTTCCTAGGTAATATCTTGAGTTCATCAAAAGTTGATGTTGGTAAACTTTTCCATCTTTCTTCTTTAATACCTGGAATTTCTCTTACATACTGATTGGTTAGTGACCTCTGCTGAGATGTGTGAGATTTTTTTTTAATCCTCACCAGAGGATATTTTTTCCGTTGACTTTCTACAGAGAGAGAAACATTGATGTGAAAGAGACACACCCGTTGGTTGCCTCCTGCTCGCACTGACTGGGCCAGGGATTGAACCTGCAACAGAGGCACTTGCCCTTGATCAGGAATCGAATCTGTGACCCTTTGGTCTGTGGGCCAATGCTTTAACCACTGAGAAATCCGGCCAGGGCAAATATGTGAGATTTTCCCTAAAATAGCTTTTGTGTCACCATACTTGAGGGTTTGGCCACCATTATTACATAACTGAGTGGCCTTTGGTGGCTCATACTGTTATTTATTTTCTTTCAGTATTTAAAGATCTGCTATATCTGTAAATCAGTGGAAGCACAAGAGGAAGTGACTACCTCGCCCAGAGTTTAAGAGAGGTTTTACTAAAGCAGAGATAGCCTGCATTGACTTATGAAGAATAAGTTGGAGTCCCCCTGGCAGCTCCTGGTGGTGGGAGTTGCTTAGGCAGGGGCCTGGAGCCAAGAACTAGCAGGGAAGGGAGAGCCTGTATGGCGGGAGCAGAGTACAGGCTCAGGTTACTACTCTGCAGCGTTAGGTAGTTAGTAGTTATTTATTAGACAACCATTATGTGCAAGGCATGTGATACATATTAGGCGCTACAAAGACCAAATCAATTTCTGCCATTGCAGGATTTTAAATATAAGAGCAGAGTCATTGGGGTGTCGGGGGAGGAGCTTCATTGGAGCGTGTAGCATTTGAAATGGGCCTTGAATAATGAATAGAGTTTCTTTGGACAGTAAGGGTGAAGTTAAAGGAAACGTTTTTGTTCAGTCAGACTATGCCCCTCAGAAAAGGAGTACCATTAATGAAGGTCAAGAAGAACTGGTTTTAGGACTGAGATAATGACTGTAGCTTAGAACAGAAGATGCTGGTTTCAACACAGTTGGAATTATGAGGATGATTCCAGAAGGAAAACATGTAGAGACAGATGAAAAGAATATTGAAAGCAGAAACTTAAACGATACCTTTGTTTAGAGGCTGAGGAGATTAAGAAAAGTCACTTAATATATTTAAAATGAATAGACAGAGATAAAAAACAGAGATAAGACATTGAAGAGCTTTTCAGAAAAGAAGCCTTAGTTGGCAGTGTGCAGGCTGCACAAGGCGGAGCCAAAAAGAAGCATTGGCGTTAGCAGTCAGAAGATCATTGGTCAGTACCTGTGACCTCACCCAACCTTGGTGGTGGAGGAACCGTGTTGCTAGCTTGTGAACTGCATGGCTCAGGAGAGAGTGGAGCACCTGATGCAGTGAGGAGAGCCTCAGCTAACAAGCATTGTGCACCTTCCATGTGCCCAGCACTGGTCTGAGCACTTTAATCCTCACAACAAACCTGTGAGATGGGATCAGGAAACTCTACTAGAATAGAGAGAGGCTGCATCATTTGCTCAAGGTCACGTAAGTAGCTAAGGCCTGGGTTAAGCCTAGGAAGTCTGATTCTGGAATTTGTGCTCCACACCATGCGCCACTCAGGAATAGAAGGACTTTGGTCAGAAAGCGAGGCCATCTTCAGGTGGCTAAGGATGTGTGTGCTTCCCCCCACTCCTTTTTTCTTTTTTAAATGAAGAGAGATCCAAGCCTGTTTGTAAAAGGGAAGGTCATAGAAGGGAAAACCTGAAAGAGAACACGTCATGGGATCAGAAAGGTGTAAGCTCAAAAACAAAATAAAATAAATTATTTTAGGAGGCTGTATCTAGATCCAGTGTTAGGCTTCAGATTCTCGCAAGAGGAAGGGGACTGCCTAGAATAAAAATAGCCAGCTCTTGTGATACACCACACAATATGCAAATGATCTATTAAGAATTGTACACCTGAAACATACATAATTTTATTAACCAATGTCACTCCAATAAATTCAATAAAAAATTTAAAAAAAAGAGAAAATTTAACTCTCCATTTTACCACGAGGCGCTGTTGTGCAGGCCGCAGTTTACTGCATAACAATAAACTACCATAACAGCATAACTCAAAGTGATTTAAAGTTAGAGCAGCATTTTCATTCCACCTACCTGCAGAGAGGAGCCCAAGCTAATGCTCAAGTTCCTTGCAATCATTTCTTGCAGTCATATCCTAGGGATACAAGGTTGGCAATACCCTGAGGCAACTTCATCCTTGCAAACCCCAGTGCCAGCCCACAGTGAGCACTCAGTGCACAGTTGCTGAATGACTCAGTGATGAGTGAAGCATATCTAACTCACTGCCTGGTACACATTAGATGCTTATAAAATATCCATAGGACTATGGGGTCCAATGTTGGGATTGGTATTCTTCTCCTTACGGTGTGTCTAAATAGCCTCTCATATGATGTACTTAGGATGCAAGTAATCTGTCTCGTCCCCCCACACAATCCATGTCAGCCCTGACAGCTGCGTGACTCTTGCCTCAAACTGGCTCAAACAGCTGAGGCAGCCTTAACCTGTGGTCTGAATGAGCACACTACAGACAACATACATAGACACTGGCCAAAAAAACAACTATTAACTCAAGGTGACCTTCAAGAGAGCCAAGTGCACATGTCAGGTGACCATGTGAAACATTTGTTAATTTTCCCCTCTCACCCAGCAGAGGTGAAAGCAGGGGCCAAACCTAACAGAGAGGTAGCACCCTCAAATATTCAAGTAAACCAAGAGACATTATAGAAACAATAAAACTCAACCAGGAAAAACCATAGCCAAAAATACAGTTTTGTTTCTCCCCAAGAGCTGGGAGGATTTATAGAGGCAACAGCCTCTATCTATCCTCAACTAACAGAACAAACATAAGCCTTTAGAAAAAGCCAGCCTTGGCCAGCATTGCTCAGTGGTAAGATCATCGGCCCGTGCACTGAAGGGTCACAGGTTGACTTCCAGGTCAAGGGCACTACCTGGATTGCAGTTTCAATCCCCATCCTGCCTGGCAACCAATAGATGTCTCTCTCTCACACAGATATTTCTCTCTCTCACTTTCTCTCTCTCTTCCCCCACCCCTTCTCTCTGAAAATCAATGGAAAAAATATCCGCAGGTGATTAACACAAGAAAAAGAAAAAAGAAAAAAAAGCTAAATGAAACAAAAATACATCATCACCATTTATCCCCCAATACCTTCTTGTACCTCTCTTCACCTCCCTCTCTCACCCTCCCCCCCCAAAAAAAAATCTCTTTTTCTACGTATTTTCTTCATTTAGACCAACCATATCCACTTTGGATTGAAACATTCTCAATGTTTTGGAATAACTACATCATAAGATTTTCTTTGTATTTTCTTAAACCACAGAAAGAAAATCTAAAGTAGAAGAGGTTTACAAAAAAATTAAAAACCTTCCAGGGATAATATTTAGATCATACAAGTGTTGCTTTTTCACTAGACCAGAAATACCAGTTTAGACATTTGGGAGAGTCCAAAACTGTAGAAAGTGCTCCAGTGATTTGAGGTAGGGAGGAGCATTGAGCTGAGTTCCATGAGAGCAGCTTCTTCCACTGTGCGTGCAACTCCGGCAAGTTTTGCAGAAACGGGGAGAGAGAACCAGCCACCTCCTCTCTGTTAGGCTTGGCCCCTGCTTTCACCTCTTCTGGGTGAGAGGGGAAAATTAACAAATGTTTCACATGGTCACCTGACATGAGCACTTGGCTCTCTTGAAGGTCACCTTGAGTTAATAGTTGTTTTTTTGGCCAGTGTCTATGTATGTTGTCTGTAGTGTGCTCATTCAGACCACAGGTGAAGCCAAGTAGTGCCTGACTGGCCCGGTCTTCTCGTGGGGAAGTGGGGCAGTTTACCAGAGGACTTCGGATAGGAGTGAGTGGAAAGTCAGTATTTTTGGCCATGGTTTTTCCTGGTTGAGTTTTATTGTTTCTATAATGTCTCTTGGTTTACTTGAATATTTGAGGGTGCTACCTCTCCAGGTTTGGTTCTGCTTACACCTTTAAAACCCGGAATCATAAGGCCAGCATTATGGCTCATCTGCAACAACAACAACAAATGTCCTGTGGCGATCACAGTCAAACAGGATAATAACTTAGAAAGTGTCTTTCTGGAAAACGGTGCCATGTCACCTCTCTTTCTTATTTCTGGAGCTGGCCTGTTCCAGGTGTACTCCTTTTATCCAACCTTCTGACATCCGCTACCTGATGGGATTCTCACCATGGCAGTTTTCATTTTATTTGACAATCCATGTATGGAACCATATGTAGTTTGATTTTCATATTTTCTTTTTTTTTATTTTATTTTTATTTTTATTTTTATTTATTTATTTTTTTGATTTTCATATTTTCTAAGTGAAATCACAATGTCTCTAAATAAAAGGACTCTGACCTCGTTTCCCCCCTGTTTCCTTCAGTGTTGGCTTCATCTTGTGCCAAATGAGCTTGAATTTCCCTCGAGGAGCGAAACCACCTGAGTGATGCCTGCTGGAGGGGATGAAGGGTGGGGCCAGGCAGCTGGGAAGCTGAGGAGCTAATGTGTGCCCTAGCTAGGATGATCTGGGTTAGAGGTTAAAAGAAACAAAGTGGAAGTCACTGTGTCATTCCGGAGGGACTGTCAGAACACAGGAGCCAAAACAAGTAGGAGGTTCGCCAGCCAGCAGCAGCCTGCTTGCTGCAGCTTTGCAGAGGATGTACATTCAGAAATCACCCCACCTCCCTTCAGCTGCTCTCCAGGGATGCTTGTCTCAAAGCAGGTTGATTTCATCACTAGTTCCATCTGGAATTTGACATTTATTTTCTTAGTTTCTATGTCAGGGTTCACCACCAACACCTCTTTGCGCACTCCCCTCCCCCCACCGCCTCCCCAGATTTGGTTATTTACTGGAAGAGCTCACAGCCCGCCTTCCATATCTACTGGTTATGCATCCTCGGATTTAACCAACCTCAAATAAAAAATGTTCAGATAAAAAAAATTCAGAAAAAAAATTCCAGAAAGTTGATCCCTAAACAATACAATATAACAGCTATTTACATTGCATTAGGCTTTATAAGTTATCTAGAGATCATTGCAGCGGTCGCCTACCGGTCTGTGAGGTCTGAAAGGTTGGTGACTGCTGATTTAAAGTACACTGAAGGGTGTGCACAGGTTCTATGCAGATGCTACGTCATTTTAATAAGGGACTTGAGCATCTGTGGATTCTGGTAGCCACATCGGGTCCTGGAGCGAATCCTCTCATGGATACTGGAGATGCAGGGATGACTGTAGTCTCATGGATATAATTTGTTAGGGCAAGAGGATATAAAGCAAAATCAGCAAGGAGAAAGGCTAATGCAGTAAAGTCTGGAGTGACCATTCCCAAGCTTCCAGAGTCCTCTTCCAGTGGTCACCTATGACACACTCCCTCCAGCAACAAGTTGTGACAGCACGTATGAAGTGCTGTCTACCAGGCACACTCATTAGAGACCCAGAGCCCTGGGTTTTTATTGGGGCTGGCCACAGAGGCATCCTCTACCTAGCAAGTACTAGAATTCCCAGCTCAGAAGGAAAGCAGGTGTTCATCGTAAACCATGTTGCCCAGAGTCCAGGTGCAGGAAGCCATTCTTACCAGGGAATGGTAGGAACACTCCCTGAATCTGAGTTTCCTGATGCCAGCCAAGGGCGAAAACAGTCTCAGGCCTGCTACATGGTCTTTATACAATTACTTTTTACTTTGAATTTATTGAATTGGACCTCCACGTTTGTGTTCAGTGATTGAGGTGTTGGCTAGATGGGCCTTGGTCTGTCATTGCTTAGGGGGAACTACTGTCTGGTCAGTGGGTGTTTTGTTTCTGGACATGGTTTTACTTTGATGGTGCTGCCTGCCGGCTTGCAGCCGGGGCTTCTGCCCAGAGGGCAAGTTGACTGACTGCCTCTGCCCTTTTATCAAGATGACTCATTCATTTCCCCTTCACCCCTTTGCCCTGCTGGCCTTATCAGACTGGCTCTGGCAGACTTTCTTTCCTTGCTTCCAAGGTGGGTGTGGATACTGGCTCCAGGCTCCACAGGCACAGGCTTGCATCTTTCTAGGGAGAAGCGTGGGTGAGAGAGAACTGTAATTAATGTCCATTTAAAGCCTATCTTACCATTTTCTAAAGTATTCTTTGGAAATCTCGTTGGGATTTGCACCTCTTTGCCTTTGAGTTTTGCTCTTCTGTTTCTTTTTTTTCTTTGAGTTTTAGCTGCCTGGTTTCACAAATCTCCTATCTGACGGTGGTTTAGAATGACATACAGTTGATCCTTGTATAATGGGGGTTAGAAGTGCAGATAAATATTCATGATTTGACTCCCCAAATCTTAACTAAACTTAATAGCCCACTGGCAGCTTTACCAATAACATAAACAGTCAATAATTTTGTATGACTCTAGTCTCATGGATGTAATTTGTTAGGGCAAGGATATAAAGCAAAATCAGCTCTATGTTTTGTATGTTATGTGTGTTATATTCTGTGGCCTTGCAATAAATAGAGAAAAGAAAATGTTATTAAGAACACCAAAAGGAAGAGAAAATACGTTTGCAGTATTTATGGGAGGAAATGCACGCCAAAGTGGACCAGTGAAGTTGAAACCCATGTTGTTCAAGAATCAGCTGTTCTCTTTCCTGTCGTCTCTGGGCAGGTTCATTCTTGCTGACCTGCCCCTCTCCTATGCTCTGCAAGCTTCTCACACCCAGAGAGGGCATCTCGGTGTCTGGCCTCTTGTGTCATTTATGTGTGCATCAGGTCACATGTGCCCAGTTACCTATGGCTTGAACTCATTCGCTTACAACATCTGCCTCTAATGTGACCATACCTATTTTTTGCAACACCAACCATTCCGCAGCCTTAGCAAAAGCTATGGGCAAACTGGTGACATAGGGACTGTGGCTAAACTAAGCTGTTGCTTTCAAACTTGTGGCAGTTTCACTAAAGTGCGTTCTGGATTCAGCTGCAGTGGGCATGGGAAAGGGAGAGGAATTGCCCTCCTAAATGGGAGTCTTGTCACTAAATAACCCTTTGAGACAAGAGTCTGTTTGCACCACTACTAGAGTTTAAGTCTTACCTCTTGGTGATGTAAGGTCTGCAGAAGAGCAGAGCAAAGGCGTAGAGCTGTGCAGGACGTGCTGGCTCTGAGGACAGATGTGGGGGACAATTGAGCATTAGAATAAGGTTAGTGCAGCTGAGGAACTGAAATTAAAATACATTTTTTTCGATTACAATTTACATTCTTTATTTTGTATTAGTTTCAGGTTTCAGATGTATAGCATAGTAGTGAGACAGACATAATTTACAGAAGAATTATATCTTTAATTTACTTAATTTCAGTTAATTTCAGTAGCTATGTGTCGGTCGTGGATTTGGTGTTATACAGGAGGTAATTGTAGTGTGGCCTTTGATTTAGACCGCAGGTTTTGAGAATTTGTCATCATTCACATAAAGGGTTTGAACGGTGCCTGGCGAGAGCTGTGTTTTTAGCAAAAACTGTGTGTCTAGATAGTGTTGGCCTTATTAAGCTTAGTATTTTTTAAATATATTTTATTGATTTTTTACAGAGAGGAAGGGAGAGGGAGTTAGAAACATTGACGAGAGAGAAATATTAATCAGCTGCCACCTGCATACCCTCTACTGGGGATGTGCCCGCAACATGCCCTTGACTGGAATCGAACTTGGGAACCTTGAGTCTGCAGGCCGATGCTCTATCCACTGACCCAAACTGGTTAGGGCGTGACTTATTTTGACTAGAATGGTGGTAGAGTTCATGTGGAATGTGAAACTCTTTATTTAGCTTTTATGTTTTCTTTTCTAAACTAAATTATTATTAATTTTTTGCTTTAGTATTTTGACTAGAATGGTGGTAGAGTTCATGTGGAATGTGAAACTCTTTATTTAGCTTTTATGTTTTCTTTTCTAAACTAAATTATTATTAATTTTTTGCTTTAGGTTGCTGCAGCAACTGGCCACACAGTAGTGTTGGTGGACCAGGCAGAGGACATCCTGGCAAAATCCAAAAAGGGAATTGAAGAAAGCCTTAAGAAAATAGCCAAGAAGAAGTTTGCAGAAAACCCCCAGGTAATTTCTTGTTCTCAGCATCCTCAAGACCAGTCCTCTGACAACTTGACATTCTTGGAGGAAGGGTGAGGTGCTGGCCTTTGCATACTTTTCAGTTTGTTTATGTAAAACATATTTCTCCATAATTTTAGACCAATATAATTGCACAATCACTAAACATACAAGGGAGACTGGTTAAAAAATAGGACAAATAAATAACCACATTGGTGGGTGGGATTTGAGGTTGAGGAGAAAGTTCTGCAGGTGGTAAACTCATTCTGTCCACTGAGAGTTTAGGATTGAATGACACCTATCCTATATAATAAAAGGGTAATATGCAAATTGAGTGCACCTCTGCTACACCCACAAGCCATGCCCACTGGCCACGCCCACCAGCCAATCAGGAGAAAATGCAAATAAATCCCCCCAAGATGGCTGCTGGCCACAGAGAGCAGGAGAGAGGCTTGAGTTTCCCCAGAAATGGAGGAAGCCAAGCTTTCCGCTTGCCCTTGCTGGCTCAGGCATCTGCTTAAGACAACAAAGTTTCAATTATAGAATTCCAACAGAAATGGCAGCACCCACAGAGTGAGCAGGAGGCTTGGCTCCACTCCAGGCTACAAAGTTTCAATTGTAGAAGATACATAAATCCCAGATTCCAGGGCCTCTGCTTGGGTTGCCGAGGGGCGTGGCCTGCCTGCAAACCACCACAGGCCTCTCGCCCAGGCTTCCCAATGCCTCAAGGGAACCCCCATCCTAATCCAGGTCACCCTTCAGGACAAACCAGCTGGCCCCCACCCATGCACCAGGCCTCTATCCTATCTAATAAAAGAGTAATATGCAGATTGACCATCACTCCAATACACAAGATGGCTGCCCCTATGTGGTCAAAGATCCTGCCCCCATGTGGACACAGGATGGCCACCACAAGATGCCCAGCAAGAGGAGGGCAGTTGGGAGGGACCAGGCCTAGAGAAAGGGCAGTTGGGGGTGATCAAGCCTGTAGGGGAGGGCAGTTAGGGGTGACCAGGCCTGCAGGGGAGGGCAGTTAAGGGCAAACAGGCTGGCAGGGGAACAGTTAGCATCAATCAGGCTGGCAGGGGAGTGGTTAGGGGGTGATCAGGCTGGGAGGCAGAAGTGGTTAGAGGCAAAAAGGAAGGCAGGCAGGCAGGCGAGCAGTTGGGAGCCAGCAGTCTTGAATTGTGAGAGGGATGTCTGACTGCCTGTTTGGGCCTGATCCCTCGGGCCTAAACGGACAGTTGGACATACCTTGAAGGTCCCAGATTGGAGAGGGTGCAGGCTAGACTGAGGGACACTCCCTTTACCCCGCCCTCCCTTGCACAAATTTTGTGCACTGGGCCTTTAGTTTATTATAAGGATGCAGGAGAGAAAAATAGGAAGATAATTCTCATACTTGTAAGTTAAAAAGAGAATGGGACTATAAATACTGTTTTCGATAGAAACTTTCAGTTGCCTAGGTATGCCTGTTATTGATGTACTTGTGAGAGAAAAAGACAGTCATTGTCACTTCCAGCAGCAGCAGTGGTGGGAGAACTTGAGGAAGGCCTAGAAGGCCGGGTCTCTGGTTCACTGACTCTTTTTCAATGAGCCTTCACAAGTAATTACAAGCACTACAGAAGTCACCCCAGTGCATCTTTGCCTATCTTTGTCACCTTGTTAAATTTGCTTAGGATTGATTTTTTTGAGTCTTGAATGGAAATTCTCCGTATACAGGCAGAGAAGAGTGCAGGTGGGGATTTTGTTCTTTTTCATCTGAGGTATCCACAAGGATTTTTCTAGGTCTCTTTAAAAATCTTTTTATTGCCCTGGCCAGATGGGTCAATTGATTGGAGCGTCATCCCATACATACACCAAAAAAGGTGGTGGGTTTGATTTCCAGTCAGGGCACATATCTAGGTTGCAGGCTCGATCCTTGGTTTGTAAAACTTTTTCATCTTCAAACAAAAACTGCACCCATTAAACAATAATTCCCCACTCCATCTTCCCCAGTCTCTCTTAACTTCCAGTCTTTCTGTCTGTCTGAGTTTGCCTATTATAGAAACCTCAACAAGTGAAATCATACCATATTTGTCTGTCGTTTAGTATAATTCTTCAAGGCCCATCCATGAACTTCATTCCTTTTTATGTCTGAATAATATTTCATTGTGGGTGTATACCACATTTTATTTATCCATTCACTTGTGAGTGGATACTTGATTTTATTTTTTATTTTTTTTTTACCTTTCGGCTATTATGAATAATGCTACACTAAACATCAGTATATTATCTGTTCAAGTCCCTCTTTCAGTTCTTTTGGTTATGTACCTGGAAATGGGATTGCTGGGTTATATGGCAATCCTGTTATTATTTATTTTTTTTTTTGAGGAATAACCAGTCTGGTTTCCATAGTGGCTGCACTGTTTTATATTCCCACCAACAGTGTACGAAAGTTTCAGATACTCTACATCCTGGCCAACACTTATTATTTATTTATTTATTTATTTATTTATTTTTCATAAAAGCCATCTAGGAGATGTGAAAGTGGTATCTCGTGTTTTGGGTTTGCATTTTCTTAATATCTGATCACCTTTTACAAATCAGAGGGGCAAGGTGGATCTAGTTTTCAGAGTGAGTCTGAACCCAGATAACCTGCATTTTTTACTTGTTTACTCTGCAGACTGTCCCCAGTGGGCAGAGACTTCAGCCCTGTCCTGCGTGTAAATTAATACCTGTGTGCCCAGGTAGCTGAGCTCCCAAAGAGTCACTCCTTAGGAATCCAGTTTCCTGACATTTCTCACCTCTGCCAGTGACATCCTCTGAGAGGGACGTGTCATCTTCAGCCTGTCTGGTTGATGTACTGTAGTAACCTAGCTCTGTGCTGACCAGTACAGTAGCACTAGCTCAATTGGGATGTGGCTGAATTACACTGAAAGTGTAAAACAGACACCAGAATTCAAAGACTCAATAGAAGAAAAGAATATCAATATCAATCATCTAAAATTTTATAATATTGATTAATTTTGAAATGATATCTTCAATATATTGGGTTCAATAAAAATTTTAACTGTTTTCACTTTACAATATGCAGAAAATAGAAATTTAAAAGTGACCTGTTCTCTCACTTTTTTGCTTCTTTTGAACAGCTCTGATAGTTGGCTGTTCAGTGATGAGTTGGGAGCCTTGGCTAATTAATGACCATTTCAATGTCCATGAACAATTACATCTTGAAACCAAATGGCAGAACTGTCTGTTCCTGCCCTGAGGTCTGTTTGTGGAGACCTGGAGTCACGATGAGGAAGATGATGGGATTTGAAGCCCTTGAGAGCAGAGGCTATGCCTGGCATGCTTTTGAAATACCAGTTGCTGGCCTGTGCTGGGCGATTATTATCTGGTGAATGCTGAGTCTGGCTTTCTTACCATCTCTGTTGCCCTTACTCAGCTCTTTCCTACCTCCTGTGAGAGGGCAATAGTCAGCACCACCTCCCAGACTGATGGATGGTCCTGAGCTCAGCTTTTACCCTTCCCTGGAAGGACAAATTACAGCTTCCTGCACCGGAACCTGGCAGCCTGTCACTCTGGGGACAGACACCAGCAGGCCAGTACAGGCACTGTAAATGGACAGTTTAATAACCGGAGCAAAGCTGTCCAGAAGCTTGGAAGATTATAACCTCAACTATCAACAGGGATAGTTGATCATCAGTTGGACTTGTTCACAGGCCAAATACTTGCCTTGGTATCTAACATACATGGAGATGCCGCTGTCCCTAAGCAGGAACATAGGAAGTTTTATTTCTCAGAATCTCGGGGTACATTCAAGTTTTGTTAGGTGTGTGGGCCTAGTCTCACCCTCCTCCTTCCTGCACCTTAGCAGTCAAACACACCCCATTTTCCAGTGAACTCAGGGAATGTCTCCTTCCTTTCCTGGCAATAGGCAGGCGGTGAGTTTGTGGAGAAGACCTTGAGCAATGTATCGACCAACACGGACGCGGCATCTGTAGTCCACAGCGTGGACCTGGTGGTGGAGGCCATCGTGGAGAACCTGAAGGTGAAGAACGAGCTCTTCAAGAGGCTGGACAAGTTTGCCTCCGAGTATGTGGACCCTGATGTCCTTGTTGGGTCTAAGGGCTTCCTCCCAGGAATGTGGCTTCTGGCTGTTAGCCCACTTCCCCTTCTGTAGCTCACAACTAGTTCCCTTCTTCTCCATTTGCCATTTCCAGTTTTCTTCCTAAGGATCCAGTTGCCCTGATCTGATCCTGGTCCACAAACAAGGGTGGAATTTCCCATGGTAAATGGAAGGTCCATCTGGGCCAGACCTCTGCCTCTTGTAGCATCTGGGTCATGGGCCCTGGCAGGCCAGAGGGCGGAGGAGGCTTGGATATGTCCTCCGATGTCTGCTGAGGACTTCAGAGCAGTTTCCTGTATCCCCTTATTTGGGTGGAACTAACAGAATGGTGTAAGAAGGCAGTGCCTCTGACTACATAATGTTTTCCCAGGACTCTCCTGTTCTAAGCTTTATCTGTATTAAATTGTAACAGTCTTGTAAGCATTAAAGAAGCATTAAGTTCTGACCAGGCTCTAGCAAAGGATGGAGAGGACAGCCAGCCCCATGAAGGTCAGGCATTCAGGTGCCTGGGACTCAGGGCTGCGCGTGGTCAGCATGCTTGTGCTGGTGCAGCTCATGTTTTCAGAGTCTGGAGCCTTCTGTTGTGCCTAACTCTGGCTTTTGGTGACAGTGACACCTGACTGACTCATTGATGCTCTTCTGTTTCGTTTGGCTGCACTCACCTGTCTTGGTCAGAATAAGATTATATGACACAAGTAATTCTTAGGCAGTCACAAGTGAGCAGTGGCTACAAAGAGACCCTTGCATACTAGCCTGCTGGAATGTCAACCCCTCCCGAGCTCTATGGCCTGGGGTCAGGAGAGGCCCTGCCCCAGTAAAAAGAGACTTATCTTTCTGTCACCTGTCTGTCACTGCCAGTCTGCGTGCTCATGCGCTGTATACTGGCGTGTAGGGGCTGCAGAAACCGAGGACTCTCTTGGTAGGAGTGTTGGCTCCAAAGTGGGCAGGAAGCCCTCTAAGATAAGCAGACACTTGCCTCAGGAAAGGGAGTATAGCCCCTTTAGTAGTTTGGCCTATCCTATAGAACAAAAGGCTAATTCGCAAATTGACCAAATGGCAAAATGAACTGTTGCTATGACATACATTAACCACCAGGAGGCAGAAGCTCAATGCCTTGGTGGTCATTGTGCTCCCACAGGGGAAGTGCCACTCAGCCAGAAGCTGGGCTCACAGCTAGCAAGTGCAGCAGCAGAGGCGGGAGCTTCTCCCGCCTCCACGGCAGTGCTAAGGATGTCTGACTGCTGGCGTAGGCCCACTCCTAAATCATCAGTCAGACATCCCCCGAAAGGGCGCAGGTCAGCCCTGAGTGAACGAATCTTGTGCTCCAAGCTTCTAGTATTGCAATGTTGGTCATTCCCTAGTGACAGTGACAGGTCTGACTGCCCTCTATGGCAGCATACAGTAATGGGAGGACTGTAGGGTAAGTGAGGGGTTCTGGGGCCAGCCCCATCACTTCCCTCTGGTGTGGACTGCCAGCAAACATTTCCGGCTCTCAGTTATCATCTGTAATTTGAGTTGGGCTAGGGATAAATAATTTCCAAGACCATCCCAATTCTAACTCCAAGACTAACTTCCCTCGTAATCTGTAAAATGGGGGGAGTGGTGCCCACCGCAGATGTGACTTTGCTTCTGGCCATCGGCTGTCCTTCTCTTCATGCTTATTTTCATTTTAAGTAGCTTGACTGAGATATACTTTACTGCAGTGCTTTACAGTTAGATCCTATAACAGGAGATGAAAATATGTCTCAGTGATGGCATTTCCGAGGGAAGCCCTGGAGGAGGACACGACTTCCCTTGTGTAAGAACTGCGGATGACAGCTTGGCTGAGGCCCCTGGACAGCTGAGTCCTGGCTCTCCCTTGTCGACACTCCTGGACTCTGACCCACTGCAGTCCCCGCCACCCCCTCTCGTCTTCTCCACACTCAGGCCTGCAGGCATTGCTCTGTCGATTTTTTCTTACTACATTTAAGAGAAAAGTAGTTTTTTCTGTACCTGACTATCAGAAAGGGAAAAACAAAAGATGGTCCAAGAAAGGGAAAATGTGAAGGTGTACTGTTGTGAAAAATAAGACAACCTTGTATGTTTATTTATTATGCAGCACATTGTGTTTGTGTTGGGAGATGATGTTAGGTGTTGGTAGGAGCAGTGGAAGGAGACATTTCCCCTTCTTGTAAAACGTGTGCTGGGAGTGCCCTAGGTTGGGGACACTTGGGCCTGGGCTCTGTTGTGACTTCATCCTTTCCCGAAACATGATCTGCGATCAACGTATCTTCATTCCCCCTTTCTGCAAGTGGGTGCCCTTCAGATGTCCTGAAAATGACCTTCAGACGCCCCTGCTGCTGTGGTTCAGGCTATGTGGTTTGTGGCAACCACACTTGTGGCTATTGCAGAGGGTTTTTTCTCATTATCTTCTGTAGTGGGCAGAAGTTTATCTTTTTTCTTCCACTGACCAAAAAGCAAGCAGCTTTGAAAACTAGAATTTTAAAACTTTAAAATTAAAAAAAAAAAAAAAAGAAAAAGGCAAAAGCCCCTCTACCTGGCTTTCCAATTGGCTAACTTGGAAGTTGTTGAGAAAGCTGGGTGCTGTGGTGCCCTAAAAGTGAGCACTCTCCTGAGGAGAAGACCCGGAGGTTCTTCCTGGGGCGCTTGGCCAGCCACCAGCCACCAGGCTTCTCCTTTCGCCTCACTCTTCTCTCCTCTTTCCAGACCCACTTGTTTCTCCTCTCGGCCTTCTGCCCTCCCCCCGTTTGCCCCCGATTTTTTGGTAAGCAGGAACCCAAATCTGGTCAGTAAAGGTCTGCTCTCCTTCCAGTTGTATGGTGAACAGGCCTTTGTGGTTCTAATTGGCATTAGGCTGTTTTGTATCTACTCGTCCACAAGGTGGTGCCATAGGCAAGCTTGGAAGGCTTGCCTAGTTAAAGATTTTCCTGTTCTTCATTTGGCACCCCACTTTATTGTGGTCTTAATAATTAAATTTTATTTAAGTCAGTATTTTTTTTTTAATTTTAACAATATTGTATATGCACAAAAGAAGATGGTACTGTCTTTTTAGAAGCATGATACCTTGAACTACATTTATCATTTATATACATCTATCTTTTCTTCCCCAGTTCCGCTTGTGGAATCTTTAAAATTGCTTTTGGACCAGGTGGTTTTCTTCTCTTTTCATTTGAATTCCCATTCAGGGGAGAAATAAAGCTTTTCACTGAGGGGAAAAGATCTTCGTTCATGTTTCTTAATCTGAGAATCCAGGTGTTTCTTTATAAATTTTTGTTTGAGTGTCTGGATGCATCCTTTCTTACATTGGTCTTTGATTACTGAGAGTTCTATTTTGTGGCTGAGGTTGGTTAAATAGCTGCCTCCTTTCCCCCTCATACCATGAAAATTAATACAGGTAGAGGAGAAATTTTGCTCCCTAAAATTAAGGAATGATTGGCAAAGATTAAGTATGCCTTTGGGACAGATAACTTTCAAATTACTTAATATAAAATTTTAAAATTAACTGCACCAGGTCACTTGATTTCAGCTTTTTATATGAAGAAGTCTTTTCTCTGACTTTTTCTGGGGGTCAGGACAGCAGATCTGGGCAGGAAGTGTTGCCTCGTGCATTGCATCTGAGGGTAGTTCTGACTGTTCCCAAAGATGGGATTCATTCTGATAATCTACCAACTTTCTCTCCACAGACACACAATCTTTGCCAGCAACACTTCCTCTTTACAGATCACGAACATAGCTAATGCCACCACCAGGCAGGACCGCTTCGCCGGGCTCCACTTCTTCAACCCAGTGCCCATGATGAAGCTCGTGGAGGTCAGTGGGCCCTGCTGTGCATGTCTGCTCGCTTTGCAGCCCCGTTCTGCTTCTCTGATTCACACCCGCCTTGCCGTGGGGCATTGCACCGGAAGGATTCTAATGGGGGGTAGTTTGTCCTTGTGCTGTATTTTTTTGGCCATAGTCCATCCTTTCAGAGCCAAAGGGAGGCTCCTGTGCGTCGTTTCTCCACAGCTCTGTGTTCTGACCCGTGATGTCCAGGAGGGCAGTTAACTTTGTGGAATGTTAGTTACTGGTTTGTTCCATAGCTGGTGGGCAGTGCCGAGAGAGGCCTCTGACTGGGAGGCAGCACTAAAGATCACTGGTTTGATACAACTCGGGAGAGAGCCACACATGTTCAGGTGGTCTCGCTGAGGCCAGTGTGCTCCAGGCTGTAGATGGAATTCTTATTAGACAGCCTGGTTTTCCACAAGAGCCACCACCGCTACCTCGTCCTCTGCTCTTGGGGT
The DNA here is from genome assembly GCA_027563665.1 of Antrozous pallidus. NCBI lineage: Eukaryota > Metazoa > Chordata > Mammalia > Chiroptera > Vespertilionidae > Antrozous > Antrozous pallidus. Next base: position 45,904,923 of record CM050511.1, on the reverse strand, counting down.
GAATTTGGCCCCATTTAATAGGGCCTCAGTATTGTCCCCAGGTTAAGGCACATCTTTTGGGTGTTGTGATCAGAGCTATTTAAAGAGCTCCTGATAACCTTGAACTTCCTGACCACAAACCCACAGGTAGAAGGGAGTGGCCTGGGAGGGTGCCCCAGCCTTCCTCGTTGCTGCTTCTATTTGCTTGGAGACTTGGGGATGAGAAAGATGGAGTCACAATAGACAATTGGTACCTGAAATGTGGCAACTTGCCTTTTACAGTGGACTAATTACGGGGTGTGAGGAGCAGCCACTATTAAAGTAGCATTTGTTGTGAGGTTGGAGATTTATTGCCGTGCGAAGTCTGGGGGACGTGGAGCCAGAGTGTTTTGGGATCTGCTTTCCCCACTGCTGCTTTCTCCAGGCCTCGTTCCTTCCTTCATCCCTCCCCTCCCCTCCCCACCCCACCCCACCCCACCCCGCAGCAGCGTGAGCGTTAGGTTAATGAGGACTGTGTTTTCCTGTAGTTTTCTGTCGAGTGACAGCTCTGACCAGCGATAGGAATCTGTCTGTTCTACTAACACTGCTCCTCAGCTTCTTCCAATTTACCCCATTTCCTAAGGTGGTTTTGGAAGAAGTTAAATAAAGAGGGAATAGAGAAAACCACATTTACCCTCTTTTATGCAGAAAAGAGCAAAAGAAGTGGAACGGAATTTTTAACATTTCTGTTCTTAGCAACTAATTACTTTCTTGTGTAAAACACATATCATGTGCATATGTGTTTTGGAGATAAAGACACATTTTTTAGATTTACTTCAAACTCTAATAATGTTGTTTTTAACTGCATTTATTGGATAGTGTCCATCTGTGTCTTTGAAAAAGTTGCACATTGGTTGTTAACAGCTAATACTTACTAGCAAATGCTAGCATTCTCTAGAAAATCTTTTCTGAAAAAGTGCTCTTCTCTGTTTGGTGTTTATTCTTTAGGTCTCACATGTGTCTGGCTGGCTCTTGCCTTTTCCTTGGAGCTGGAGATAAATATGTGTGTTCTTTTCAGACCCTGCTGGAGCGCTGAGCAGATTATCTGTAGCATGTAGCTATTTGTTGAGTGAATGAATATGCAGCCCTCCCATTAAAAGCCTTTACCATTGACTTCTTTAACACATTACTTTAAAACTCCCTGCTGAGCGCCTGTGGCCTGCTCCAGCTCTATAGCTCTGATGGGACATGTGGCACCTCCTTAGATCTGCTCTCGAGTTGCTCTTCGATGAGTGATGCTGCAGAGCAGTGTCTGGCCTGGTTCTCCCCAGCCTCGTCCCCATCTCCCTGGTGTTTCTTTCTGCTTCCACTTACTGACTTCCCTTTGTGTCCCGACACCCTAAGCTGTGCTCACGTTAAAACATGAATGAGAATCTCTTCACTTAGATGCACCTTTCATCTTGCACAGGTACTAGCACATTAGGGCACACGGCACCCTCAGGTAGGGCGGACGTATCAGGTGCCCTCATCCCATTTCACGGGAGGGAGGCACGCGGGGTTGGCCTGGCCTGCCTGAGCTCATAGGCGGGGTCTGATGGAGAAGCCCAGCCTGTTTGCGTGGACTTTCAGTGAAGTTCTTTAAGTGGCATTTACATCGTGTGTGTGTGTGTGTGTTTTAAGTATGAATTCACCTGGCTCTCTCTGCATTTGCTAGAATCTTAACTCTCGACAGGTACAGTCAGTGTTTCCTGAGGGCTGGCTGCCAGGCATGGTGCTGGTGCCGTCGGCTGTGGATTCCAATGGCCCACTAGACCCTTGCACTGCACCTCATATGAGGTCTGAGGACTGGGGCACCTGTGCAAAGTGCCTGGCAGGCCAGCCCCAGCCGTGGGCCCCTGTTTGCAGGCAATTAAAGCTTTCCTCTGGGATTGGCCTGTTCAGAAGCAGAGAGAGCCTTTAGGCTCCTCTAGTTGCCTCCCTGAGGTGGCGAACAGGAGCAGGAAGAACACCAGCCAAAGCCGGCACTTAGGGAGCAGTTCCTGGCCGCTAGGGCTGTGATCCTGCCTTACCTCACAGCCTCACCTCAATTCCCCGAGACAGGTGGAGGGATTTCAGTGTCGTTTCAGTCTCACAACACGTGCCGAGTTGTGGACCAGGAGGTGGGGATTTGAGCCCAGGTCTGTCACAACAAAGTCTGTAAAACTCTCTATACGAACCCAAACCTGTATATTTTAGGCCTTGATTTTGTGTATTCTGCAGTACTTCACTGTCTTAAAGTGGGCATTTTGGTAAACATTTTGTTTCTGGCTGAGATCCTTCTATTCTGAAACAAAAGCTATTTTTGCTGCCTGTGTGGGTGCTTTTGGTCAATGTTTCCTGAACTGTTCTGTTAAAATTATGTGCTTACTCTTGGTCATAATTCTTCTCCACTTTGCATTTTTAGGTCATTAAAACGCCAATGACCAGCCAGAAGACGTTTGAATCTCTGCTAGACTTCAGCAAAGCCCTGGGAAAGCATCCTGTTACTTGCAAGGTAGAGTATGAGTAGCATGGGAAGGGGCGATTTTCCTGGGAACCTGACTTGCTTCAGGTGAGATGGGGCACTTGTACTGCAGGCCTGTCCGTGGGTTGGGAAGAGTGAGTCGGGCCTCCTTTCTAGCGCACTAGGCCATCATGGGGAGTGTGAGATCCCAATGGGCCCAGCAGACTGTTGATGAGTGGCTGTGTTTCCATAAATGGATTTTGCTACCCCATCAGCATTAGCTTCTGGGCCTCAGGAGCCAGAACCACCCTGTGTGTCCAGCATCCCAAAGAGAACACGGGGGCTTCGCTGCTGGCAGGAGCAGCATGCATGGTCAGGAGGTGATGAGTGAAGAGCAGCCCGCCCTGCCCCAGGTCATGCTGGGAAAGCTGCTTCTCAGTGGAATGCTGCATTGTGGTTTGTGTGTTTTGTTCTCAGTGAGAAGTGCGGTCAAATGGAAAGCATGCCTCGACCTTTCCCCGTAGGGTCCCGGTTAGGAGCTGTGAAGTCACCCTGGCTCCTCACTGCTTCATGTTGGTTACCTCCCTCTCTGCTTTGTTTAGTTACTCATTAGTTCTCCCCAAATTTAAGGGCCACACTTCTGCCTGATTTGGCAGCTCTTCTAAAGGGGTAGTTGTGTCACAAAACGCTGTTACGAATTTTTATAACTATCTCACCTTTTTTTTTTTTTTTTACCTTAATTTTCTATATCATTATTGTTCTTTCCATAGCCTACGTTTGCTTTCTACAAGAGTCTTGAGTTTGAACTCACAGTATTGTATTGGCCCGTGAAGACTCAGTTGTTCACGAATCAGCCGAGTCGGTTGCTTTCGATGTGGACCCCGGGCACCAGGAAGAGCAGAGCAGTGTGCCATCCCCCAGCCCAGGAGTGGAGGCTATTAGGGAGTCTCACTTTTCTAACACTCATTATTTGTTTAGTTTTGTGGTTTTAAATTGGGCTTTTTAAAAATCACGTTACTAACCAGCTGTTATGATTGGACTTTCTTACCAGTTTATGCTGTGTTAGTGGCAGGTAGTAGTAATAGGCTAGAAGGAACAGTGTGTAGCAAATCAGAGACTGGCTGTAAAAGTTGGGGTTCGGGGCCAAGCCAGTAGTCAAGCTCACAGCTTAATCAATACTTCTGAGAGCAAGGGTCTGTTCTTCCACGGGGGAGCCCGCCAGGCGCGGGGATGGGAACTCTGGGTCTCATAAAACCACCTGTTGCATCGTCCAGAACACTTTCTCCAGACCGGACCATAGCGCTTCCTGGAAGTCTTTCTGGGTCCCTTATTCAGGCTCTTGGAGAGGCATCCTGACAATATAAGGCCCCCACATAGAACAGGGGTCTACACGCTCTCCTGGAAAGGGCCAGAGTGAGTATTTCAGGTCACGTGGTTTCTGCTGCAGCTTCTCAATCCTGCTGTTTTAGCGGGAAGGCAGCAGAGACAGCACGTGCTGAGATGAATGTAGCCGTGTGCCAGTAAACTTTATTTAAAATGGGCTGGGGGCTGGATTTGGACTATAGAATTGCATTGGTAATTGCCAATATCTGACATAGAAGAGTGGCATTCATATGCCCACAGTGTGTCTTTTCATAGTGAGACTTCACAGGGCAGGAGAGTGTGAGGTAAAGGGTTACGGCCATGAACTGTGGAGCCGGCCAGACTGGGTTCACCTCTTGCCTCTGGCACTTATTAGCTGTGTGACCTTGGGCGAGTTACTTAATCTTTCTGTGCCTCAGACCCTTCACCTTACAAAGAGCTAATAATAGTACTTATCTCACAGGGTTAAATGAGGAATACAATATATATATATTTGTAATCCTCAACTGAGGATATGTTTTTTTTTTTAATCTTTATTGTTCAGTTTATTAATTACATTGTTTCCCCTTTTTATCCCCCTATAGCTCCCCTCCACCCTGTACCTATCCCACCCTCCACCCTCACCTCCCCCTCCCCACTGTCCTCTCCCATTGTTGCTAGATTTTTGTCCAGTCTCTTGCTGCACTTCCCACAACCCTTTTCTCCCCAAGAATTGTCAGTCCATTCCCTCTCTATGTCCATGTCTCTGTTGTATTCACCAGTCTATCCTGTTCAACAGCCTATCAATTCACTTGATTTTTATGTTCATTTGTTGATAGATGTGTATTTGTTGTTCATAATTTTCATCTTTACCTTTTTCTTCTTGCTCTTCTTAAAGAATACCTTTCAGCATTTCATACAATATTGGTTTGGTGGTGATGAACTCCTTTAGCTTTTTCTTATCTGCGAAGCACTTTATCTGATCCTCAATTCTGAATGATAGCTTTGCTGGATAGAGTAATCTTGGTTGTAGATTCTTGCTGTTCATCACTTTGAATATTTCTTGCCACTCCCGTCTGGCCTGCATCGTTTCTGTTGAGAAATCCGCTGACAGTCGTATGGGTGCTCCCTTATAGGTAACCAACTGTTTCTCTCTTGCTGCTTTTAATATTCTCTCTTTATCTTTTGCTCTTGGCATTTTAATTATGATGTGCCTCGGTGTGGACCTTTTAGGGTTCCTATATATTGGGGTTCGGTGCACTTCTTGGACTCCTAAGTCAATTTCTTTCACCAGGTGTGGGAAGTTTTCAGTCACTATTTCTTCAAATAGGTTTTCATTGTCTTGGCCTCTCGCTTTTTCTGGCACCCCTATAATTCGGATGTTGGTATGCTTGAGGTTGTCCCAGAGGCCCCTTACACTATCTTCAATTTTTTGGATTCTTTTGGTTTCTTGCTTTTTCAGCTGAGTGGATTTTACCTCTTTGTATTTCAAATCTTTAACTTGGTTCTTGGGGTGCTCCAGGGCACTTTCAGGTCTTTGTATAATATTTTTTGTTTCAGTCAGTGTATGCTTAATTTCTGGTTGGTCCTTTTTCATATCCTTGAGAGTCTGCTTTATATCCTTGAGGGTTTCTTTCATTTCCTTGTAGGACTCATTCATTTCCACGTTGGTCTTGATCATTTCTACGTTGGTCTTGATCATTTCTTTGCAGCTCTCGTTTATATCATTGAGGGTGTTGTTCATTTTCTTGTAGGACTCATTCATTTCCTTTGTGGTCTTGCTTATTTCCTTATAGGCCTCGATCTTTTGTTGGAGCCTCTTAAAAAACCCTATAACCGTGGTTCTGAATTCCATGTCCAGTCGTTTTTTTTTCCTCCATTTCTTTCACATCTGATTTCTTTCCATGTTGCTGCATGGTGGCTGCTTCCCTGAGTTGGTCAATTAGCTTTGTGTGGTAGACTTCCTACTAGGGATAGTGGCTCAGCCTCCCCGGTTACCTGAGGTGGATATGGGCTGCACAGTCTTGCTGAAGTTAAGCTCAGTTAATCGTTGTTAGCACTTGGAGGGTTGACCTCCAGGCCAATTGTCTGTGAAGCTCAGCTGTGCTCAGGTTGGGTGGGCGGAGTCTCCGGGCCAAGCAGACAGCGTTAGTTCCGCCCTATGCGACCCCAGGGACTCTGTGCCGGGGGTAATGGCCGCCAGCACCTCTTAGAGAGAGCCGCTGCGGAGCTCCACCGGCTGCCGGTTGCCGGGGAATTCAGACTTTCCCAAAATGAGTCTGCATGCGCAATGTCTCACCCAGGGTCGTAAAACAAAGCAGTCTGACGGTTTTCCGAATGAGAGGCAAGTCGCGGTGCGCTCTCTGCGCCGTCACGAAGCCGAGCTGTTCACGCAAGCTGCCTTCTCCACAAGCCGGGAGACCCGGCAGCACCCGAGCTTCGGCGTGCCCTCCCACTGTCCAGTTTTCACCCCGTGTGATAGTGGGTTCTCTGGACTTCGCACAGAGCTGGAGAATCAGTCCAGTGGGACACCTTTGTCTCCCCGTTCGAGAAAACTGGCCGGTTTTCAGCCGCCCGCCCTCTCCGCGGCGCCACTCCAAACCCCTCTCTGTGCGAATCTTTCAACGCTGTTCGCCACCGCTCCTCCGAGTCACAGTGACTTATTTTCACTTTTATTTGTGGAATTTTCACTCGGCGAGCTTTCTGGTGATTCTGGAAGGTGTTTGTTCTTTCTTTAAGTTGTAGTATTAAAATTGCTGATTATGACGGCAAGATAGGTGTTTTACCTTTGCCGCCATCTTAGTTTTCTGCCGAGGATATGTTTTTATTGATTTTCAGAGGGGGAGGTGAGGAAAGGAAAGAGAGAGAGAGAGAAACATTGATGTGTGAGAGAAACATCCATTGGCTGCCTCCTATACATTGGCTTGCCTGCCCAGTGTGTACCGTGCAGTCAAGAGGCCCCAATCAAACCCAAGTCTAGGTATGTGCCCTGACCAAGAATGGAGCACACAACCTTTTTTGGTGTATGGGACAGCCACCCAACCAGGGTGTGAATTAATGTTTGTGAAGTACTTAGAACAATACCAGGCACATAGTAAGTGCAATAAAGTATATTTAATAAATTGATAAGAAAGCATGAACAATGTAAGCTGTACAATTTCATAAAATTAAGTTGCTTTATTCAAGGACGATGTCTCTTTAACGTCCCACTAACATTATGAGAGATCTGTCTCAGCATCCTCAGCAACACTGAATATTTTCATGGGGAAAACCTGTTCCCAGTAATCTTACTGGCAAATGCCAGTTTTGTTCCAATGAAAAGTGTTTAAGTAATAGCTTGTTTAAATGTTTTGTGAGTTTTAGCACTCTTTTCAGGCTCTTTATGTAGACAACATAAACTCTATTTTAGAACGTTGTATATTATAAGTAGAGCAGATATTTTTCCCCGGCTGCTTTCTGACTTCTAACCTTGTATATGGTGTGCCTCATTTGAGTTTCTTTAATAAACCTTTTAAATTTGAAAAGCATTTTCTCCCTGGTTATAAAGTCATCATCATATCATTAATACACTCTTGGCTAAATGGATACAGTCCTTATGTGCATGTCTATATTCCTGGGGGCTTAAGAATAGGAGATGTTTGAAAGGAGGCAGGTGTAGGCCCTGTGGCTTGGCTGCCCGGTGTGTACCATGCGGTCAGGCTAGCTGTAAGAGTAGTGCAGGCTGGGTCATCTTTAATTCAGTGTGTACAAATTGCCTAGTGTGTTAGAAATGGAACCCAAGGCCAGGGTGAGAATTCTGCTTGCAGGGAGATCACAGCTTTTTTTTTTTTTTTTTCCCAAAGAGGGGGGCTATTTGCTTAATGGAATCAGCTTCATATGAATATCACCAAAAATGACCGCTCCACCTGCCCCCAAAAGAGATCAGTCGTTGAATCCACATCCCACACTAGGCCTCCAGGGTGAGATGAGGAAGTTTCGATGCCAGGGAAAGAGTGGTAGGAGCCAGAGTGGAGGGTCCTAAGTGGTGTGTGTGTGAAAGGCCAGCGGTCGGCCTCAGGTCGATTGTCCTGGAACCTGTTCACAGCTCGAATCCTGTTGTAGCGGGAAGGCCGGAGAAAATGGCCCAGGAGAGGTGCTCCTGTGGGGGTTTGAGTTGGAGTGTTGATTTTTCTAGATCCCTGAAAGGCGTGTGGGAGAGGAGAGGAGAGGAGAGGAGAGCCTGCCATTGAGTGCAGGGCAGTGTTCACAGCAAAGCTGTTTTCTGGTGTGTCTGCACAACTTGTCACATAGAAACGATCACTCCATTTCACAGATCATAAAACTGGACTTCAGGATGATGCAGGGTCAGAGAGTGTGAGAGTTTGAGCCCACCCTGCCCGCCCCCGAACCGGCTCTTCGGGTGCCCTCTTCCTTGACCTGCTCCTATTTCAGGATCATGCAGTGGGGGCACCTGGGATTTTGTTAAGTACTATAGTTGTTGGATAAATTGCCATGTAAAGTGGAAGTAAGGCTGTGCTGCTGCTATAATAGAAGTTTGAAAATGTATAGCTTCATAAATGTGGGTAACATAGTCGAGGGTGAGAAGGGACAGCTTGGCGACTTCACAAAAGATAAAGTTCAGTGAAAAAATTCATGTGTCTTTTTCTGTCTCGTGAAACAGGACACGCCTGGGTTTATTGTGAACCGCCTGCTGGTGCCCTACCTTATGGAAGCAGTCCGGCTGTACGAACGAGGTATGAACGAGGTGGTTTGCCTGGGCCAGGTGGGAGCTGCAGGCTGGCTGTCCTCAGGCAGGGGCTGCAGGAAGGGCGGGCCTTACAGGGCAGGGAAGGAGCATCCATTGCTAGCCAGGTGAGTTGGCCTCCCCCTGGGCCCTGCTGCCTCTGTCAGTGTGTTGCCAGGGCCCCCTGGGTTCCCTGTGAGGCCTCTAAGGTGTGGCTCTGGGGCCCTCCACTGTAGTCCTGGCCAGAGCAATTGCACGCCCAGCACGGCTTTATATCCTGCATCTCTGCTTTTGGTTAAAGGGTTTAACCAAAATAATAGTAGTAATGTGAAATAATAATAAAATAAAATTGCTTAAAATAATAGTAGTAATGTGAAAATCACTGCGCTAGGAAACCTTCAGTTTTCCTTAAAGCTCTAAATTGTGACTGTGATCGGAAGTAGGTAACAAGGCTGGCATGTGCTGAGGAGCACTTCTGATAGCCCTGTCTGGCCTTGCTGCTGATGTCACCGTGCAGGTCGGGTTTTTAACCTTAAGAATAGTCTAAAATGTCTCCTCAGTACTTGTTGACAGACATATACGACCTGGGACCCGGTCCAGATTATAAAATGTCATGTATCCTCCTGCCTGCCTTCCCACCACATTTCTGGAAAGGTAACTATCATGTCAGCTTCAAAGGCAAAGAGCCTTAATAGGATGGATAAAAAGCAAGTGTAATTGTTTTCAATTACTTCACAAATGCTTGCTCCTGAGCATGTCATTTCGAAACAAAACATTTCTACCAGCTCTTCCAGAGAGATGAAAGCACATTTGCTTCCTCAAAATCTGCTTTAAATATTAAAACTTCTCTGTGTTTCAGGAGAACCTTTGCCTCACTTTTGCTCCAAGATCAAACCAACACTTCTGTGTTTATCTATCAACAAATACGCCTAATTATGCCTCAGAGGAAGCGCAAAATGTTTTGCCCAACCTTGCTAGGCAGGGCTGGTTTTTGTAATGTAATAGGGCGTTGGGGGTGATTGACCCTGTTGTTAGAATAGGGCATGGGGGTGATTGACCTCCTGACGGTGTTTTTCTCGCTGCAACATACTGTCACTTTGACATATTTGCAGAGGGACCGTGTATCTGATTGCAAGTCGAAAGTCATTTTCTTGCCTTCTGTCCCCAGCCCCGGCAGTGGTCTCTTTCTGGACAGATGCATTCCCTTGGAGCTTCACCATCACCAGGAGCTGGTGAGGTGAAGCTGGAAGAGGGGTCTGACCCCTGGGGGAGGTGCTCTTAGTTTGTCTCTGACTCTTCCCTCGGCACCTGTCATTGCTGTCCCTTTGCCTCTGCCAACTGCTCCTCAGGGCCTGGGAGCCGGAGCCTATTCTCCTAGAACAGCTGGGGATCATGTTGGAGGTGGGGCTTTCTCCAGACTGTGGTCTGGACTCCTCATGTCACCCCTCAGACTCCTTACCATGACCCTGCTGCTGCCTCAAGGTTCTGCCCTCCTTCAGCCCACATAGGTGTGTGAGATGCACACCTGCCCCCGTTTCCATCGTCTGTGCTGATGTGCCTGCATCCATTCTACTTGGAAACCCGAACCCATTTTGGATCCTCGGTTGCCTGTCACATCTGTTCATTTGTCACCGTTGATTCCTCCGTGTCATCCCAGACCCCTGTGCTAGTCAGCCTGCCTCAGCGGGGCTCCTTTAGGCAACAAAGGCGCTCACGCTGCCTCGCATCTCTTCCTGACTGGTCTCTGCCACGTTCGCAGACAGTCTCATGCTGTCCTGGGGGCGCGGGCACGGTGCGCGCTGTGTCTGCCTCATGCCGGGGGAGCCCAGAGCCCAGCAGCAGGGTCGTCCGGCGAAGACGCACACTGACTCTTTGGCCCGGCCTTTTCTGAACTCTTGAGGAAAACTCAGTACAACACTGCCTTGGGCAGCTCGGACTGCTGTAACAAGAGTACCACAGGCTGAGTAGCCGGTAACTAACAGGTTTCTATCTGACAGTTCTGGAGGCTAAAAGTCCGAGGCCACGGTGATGGCAAGATTGGGTTCTGGTGAGGGCCTACCGCAGGCTGCTGCTGCCTTCTCGCTGTGCCTCACACTGTCCTCCCCTGGAGATTGCCGGAGGAAACAGGCTCTTCGAGGGGCTCTAACCCCACTCACGGGGACTCGACCCTTCTGCTCTCATCCGGCCCTGATCACTTCCCAAAGGCCTCACCGTTTTAGACCATTTCATTGGGGGGTAGGGTTTCAACATAGGAATTGGGGGACACAGACATTCAGTCCACACAAACACTGCGCATATACCTGTGGTGTGAGTGCTCCGCACACACGTGCTGGCACACTGCTGCTTTGAGGTGCAGGCTCGGCAGGAGGGGGCTGAGGCATTTCAGCAGGGGGTCATCCCAGTCATCGTCCACTCAGGCCTCCTGGCAGCTGAACACCTTGCAGAAAGCCACAGGCTGTGCCAGAGCTTGCATCATCTGCCCCTGGTATCTGGGCACTCTACCAGTCTCTCTGCCTCTGAGCCTCAGGCGTCTCTGTCCTTCAGCTTCTGTCCTCTTTCGGTCGCTCTCAATCATTCCCACTGCCGTGAAGGCCTGACGGGTGGAGTCAGTCACCCTCATCCCCGTGGGTCAGAGCTCACTCTCCACACCCTTGAGCAGGCTGGTGCCCAGTAGCAGACAGCTGCCCCATCAGGTGCCACTCTGACAGGCCATGGTAGGCTTTGGCAGGGTTATGGGGTCAGGGGACACCTGGGAGCGCCATGAGCCTGGCCTCCAGTCGCTGTGATGTCCTGCTCACACTGTCACTCCTTGCTCAGGACATATGCAGAGGTTCTTTCTCATCAAGGACAGTGTCCTTGCCAGGGGCCTTTTCCCTCACCCTCTGCCCCTGCCTTCGTCACCACACATCTTGCCCTACCTTTCTCACAGCTCCATGTGTCCTCAGGGCGCAGGCTGAACCGGATCTGTGTTGCCCGTGTCTTTACTCTGGCTGTCCGTGGGGCTGTTGCCACTCAGCTCCTGAGGCAGGGGAGGTGTCTTTCTCCTTCCCTACTCTTTCCCGTGGCGGTGTCTGGGTCCTCACATCCTCAGTGAGCTGGCACAGGACAGGCATTGAGGTCATTGTTGCTAAGTAAAGGAGTGGTGGCTCGCAGAGGTTCTGTTCCTTGTGGCTGTGACCCGGGGTGTTGTTAATGCCAAGCGTGGCCGGTAGGTGGTGCTGATGAGCCAGCAAAGAGCCCCGGTGGGTTGATCCCAGGTTTCGCAAGACTGCAGGATGTGAGAGTTCACTGAGGAGGCTTTTCCTTGTCTAGAGTTAAGGGCTGTTATCTGGGATTCCTAAGGTTAATGCAGAATTTTGCATGTATGTACATTTTCTTTGTAGAGGGCATCAGCTTCTCCGTGAAGTGCTTCACTATAAAGTAAGTTAGGAATTATTAGTCTAAAACACTCCACCACATTTAACTCCCACATGGCACCCCAATCTATATGTGTGTGTTTTATTTAGCTCTCTCTTTTTTGCGTCTTTGGCTCTGTAATAACTCAGAATAGAACTTTTAGAGTTGTGCTGTAAAACTTTGGGTTTTGTTTTTTTTTTTGTTCTGTAATATGCTGTCTTCATATTATTTTTTTGAAATAAGTGAGTCTCTGAATCTGGAATTACAATCTTGCCTCTAGGGTTCATTGCCTGTCCTTGGATATGGATTTGATTAAATGGCCTGAGGTGATTTGGAACCATTATGCCAGGAGATTTCTGTCCTCAGGGAGCCTATATTCCTTTGAGATGAGAGAGCCCCTAGTAAATAACCAACATGTTAGACTGTGACCAGTAACCTCTGAGAAAGATAAAGTAAGAGGATAGCAGGAGTCCCAGCCTTGAGTCCTTAGTTTACATGCATGGAGAGGGATGGCAGTGAGCAGAGACCTACAGATGTCAGAAGTCTGAGGACACTGGGCACCCAGCACAGGGAACGGCAGGTGCTGAGCCAGAGGAATGTGCAAGGCTGTCATTCCGGTATTCAGGCTCTGACAGCATAGAAGCCTTGGGGTTTAATGAAATTCTTTTAGCAAAATCCACCTTTCAGCTGCCATATTCTTTCTCATGCCTGGCTTTGCACATGCTGTTCCTGCTGCCTGGAATGTCCTTCGCTGCCCGATCTTCCATGGGGTTCTCATCAGGACATTTAGGACCAGGGCCTGGTGAGGGTTTGGGTGAAGTCATGGCAATATGAGTAAACCTCTCCATCTTTGCCCACACAAAGATGAAATGTTTGACTTCTCCCATTATATCTTGAGTACTCATACTCAAGTGCTTTTCTTGATTTTTTTTCGTCTCATTCTAAGTCTGATACATGACAGATATGAATGCAAGTTGAATGAATGACGACGCTTGATTTTGCTGTCTTTGCTTTCTTTTTAAAAAATATATTTACTGATTTTTTTTACAGAGAGGAAGGGAGAGGGAAAGAGAGTTAGAAACACTGATGAGAGAGAAACATCAGTTAGCTGCTTCCTGCACACCCCCTACTGGGGATGTGCCTCAACCAAGGTACATGCCCTTGATTGGAATCGAACCTGGGACCCTTGAGTCAACAGTCTGACGCTCTATCCACTGAGCCATACCGGTTAGAGCTCTGTTTTCTTTCTTATGACCAGAAATTCAAATCATGTTTCTCAGGACCCCTGAGAAATTTGTTTCTCAAATCATGTTTCTGGTTAATTAGCTAGTGGAGTACTAATAATGTCACCCTTATGAAATAATTGGCTGATATTTTAATCGCCTAGGACTACCTTGAAATCCTTTGGCATTACTTCAGTACTTTATTTGTTTTTAAAAATTGTCTTTATAGATCTTTAAATAGTTCCTGTTTCTCATGCCCAAAAATCAAAAATATTGAGGTATGAAATCTTCTCTGAGTATTTGTAATATTTTGGTATAATTGTCCCTTTATGCTTTGGAACAAAATTCTAGATAGCCACTTACTGTAGATTCTTCCTGTTCCCGGTTTCAGAGAAAAGGACAGGCTGTTCTCGATAAAGGCCTCCGAGGCCCAAGGACAGTGCGCTAAGGATGACATTCCTGGGAAGAAGCACACTGACCCTTGTCTTAGTCTTCTCGGCATGTTCAAGCTTTCATAGCAGTTCTAGAGCAGGTTTGGGCTTCAAACGTTATTTTGACTGAAGTGTTTATGTTACTGTGATTCTAGAGGAATACTCATTACTTGCAAAACCAACAAAGCTGGAAAATAAAAATATATATACAATAAATAAAAAAGCATAAAACTTAGTTCTTTTTAAAAAATATATATTTTATTGATTTTCTTACAGAAAGGAAGGGAGATAGAGAGTTAAAAACATCAGTGAGAGAGAAACATCACTCAGCTGCCTCCTGCACACCTCCTCCAGGGGTGTGCCCACAACCAAGGCACATGCCCTTGACTGGAATCGAACTTGGGACCCTTCAGCCTGCAGGCCGACATTCTATCCACCGAGCTAAACCTGTCAGGGCAAACTTAGTTCTTTTTATATAAAAAAGTCCATTTATCAATCAAAAATCTGCTTTAGATTCTAAAATATCTAAATGATACTTTAGTACATTATTCCAGACTTGGAAATTTCCAGTCCGTTAGAGAGGAACTAATGTTGGAATCAGGGTCAGGGGGGGGCTTTTTCCCTTCATGGGCAGAATTCACCTACAAAACAGCTTTGAAAGTCTTGTGACCTTTTTAGCATGTACCGCTGACACAAAATCTTACTTAAGCCAGAAATCCTGACTCCCGATATTTTTTGACTGTACAAATATGCAAAACTCTAGCGGTTCTGGAACTAGCGACCTGACAAGGAGAACTCTGGGAAGATAGTAACTCAGGGTTCCCTTCTCCCTAGGTGACGCATCCAAGGAAGACATCGACATCGCTATGAAGCTGGGAGCTGGGTACCCCATGGGTCCGTTTGAGCTTCTCGATTACGTTGGGCTGGACACAACGAAGTTCATCATGGACGGTACGACTTGCGATTCTCTGTTGTCTTTCTTTATTGAGTTGAGGTAGCCTCTCTCAGTTGTGACTTACAGGCCTGTTTAAAACTGAAATTCTAAGGGGTCTTAGGAGACTTCCTGACGTCCTGCTCACACAGCTTTACAACTCAAGTTGCTAGGTGGTAGAGGAAGGAAAAATGTGGCTGCCTAGCATCTCTTCACAGGGTACCTTTTTTATTTTTAACTTTTCACTTTGAAATAATTATAGATTCATGGGAAGTTTCAAATATAAAACAGACAGTCCTATTTACCCCTTCCCCAGCATCACCCCGCAGTTCCATCACAAACCACAGCAAAGTATGAAACCAGGAAACCAGCACTGATGCATTTTGTCCTCACACACACTCTGATTTGTATGACTGCACTGCAGTCAAGATACCCAGCCATTTTCTGTAATGTGTCCACTGTCCTGTGAAGGCTCTGAAATGGGGTAAAAATCATTATTAAAATGGGACTACTACCTAGTAGCTCATACTACCAGGTTTCACAAAAGAATACGTAGGTGTTTTGGAGGAGTGAGGAAGGTTCTACTTGAAGCATGAACTTTGGAACTTTAAGAGGATGTAAAATAGCAGCAGCAGCAAATTCAGATTTTTCACATGTTCTGAAAATTGTTTGACTGTGAAGGGTTCAACCACAGTTGAACCAGTGATTTCAGGAAGTGTTTGGATAAACAGGAGCCAGGCCTCAAGCAGCATGGGGTGTAGGGAAGGCAGGCAGCTCACCTCTTTTGGGGCCCTGGGGCTGCACCAGCTCAGCCTTTCTGTGCCATGTTGGGCTGAGGAGCACCACGCCCAAGGGGCTCTCCCACATCAAAGTGGGACCTGTAGTCTTGCCCTGGAGATGCTGAGATGTGAAAATAAACCCAGCACTTCATCTGAGCCCTCTTCCCTTCTCTCAATAGGGTGGCATGAGATGGATACACAGAACCCCCTGTTTCAGCCCAGCCAGTCCGTGAACAAGATGGTAGCAGAGAAAAAGCTTGGCAAGAAGACTGGAGAAGGGTTTTATAAATACAAATGATGCGCAGTTGCTCTGGCTCCGGGAAGAGCCCTGCAAGCTCCACTAGCAGCCGCCCCAAGTGCCCGCGGGAATGCCCTGGGGTCGACCTGCTCCCACCCAGCACAGTCTGTGCGATGTGCATTTGATTGTAATCTGTCTGAAATAATCATTTTCATGTAGCAGGGTTCTCTGTTGAGAATGAATTCCCTTTTTTAGTCTATTCATTTCTGTGTATTTTCTAAAAAGCTTTACACCCTCAGTGCCTTGGAGCAAACATTTCTTTTGAACCTCATCCCTTTGATAAAGCACTGCCTGAATTCGCGCACTGGTAGAGGGAGAGCGTGCAGGGGTCATCACTGCCACTCGGGAGGTCCTGGGCGTTGGTGCGACCGTGATGTGTCTGTGAAGCGCCCGCGTGTAGGGAGCAGTGTTGCATCTCACCTTTGTGAGGGGGTCTGCTGCCTGCAGCTTTGAGCCTCTCCCCACATCCTGGGTACGACATAGTGCCTTTCTGTCCCACTCACCATCTGCTGGACTGGCAGGAACATCGCCACGCGCTTGGTTTGCAGGAAGAGGTTTCCTTCACATCTGAAATCCGGATGGGTATGGTCTTTCTTTTTTTCATGAGAAATCATTACTGCGCACTGCCTACAAATTGACTCTAAAGAATTCAGTCTTTTAATCTGCAAAAAAATTGAATTGAAATAAACATGTATAACTTTAAATGGTAACATACTTAAATGGTAATTTAGCCGAGGGCTGTGTCCCACCTCCTTCGGTCCATTGCTATTTTAAAGCAGCAGTGGTGAGGAGGAGGTGTTCATCTGGAGATGTTTGTGGGGTCCTGACTGTAGCCATCACTCCAGGTTTTTTGCCAATAAAACTATGGTTAAGTATGTTAAGAGCACAGAAAAAAATTTTAAGGAACACCTGCTGCTTTGCCAGCAAAGGGAAGTAATCCTCCTATCTAATAAAAGAGTAATATGCAAATGTGACTGTACCTTGGCTCCTGATTGGCTATGCTACCAGCCAGTCAGGAGCTGGGGGTATGACTGGGGGCATGACTGGGGGCATGGCCACGGCTTGCCTGGACGCCAGTGAACACTTCCCTTCAGGAACGCTTCGCTTCACGCTGGCGGGGGCGGGGAATGAAGCAGGGACGACGCCTCTGCACAGTGTGTTTTCCAGGGCCTAGCGAGCCAGCGGGAGAGGCTCGGTCCTTGAGGCGTCCGTGGTGCGGGAGGGCTGGGCCAGAACAACACCACACTTTCAAAGCAAGTTGTTTCCCACTTAAATATCCTCTGATGAGTATCTTTAAAAACAAAGTAAATATTCAGCCATTGTCACACCTTGAAAAGTTAAGGTAATTCCTTAATATCACCTAATATCAACTACGTTCAAATGTCTTAGTTTCAAAGATGCCTTTTACTGTTGGTTTGCTCCCCTCCGGAGGCTACCCAAGGTCTTATTTCAGCCCTGATGTTGCGCTGCTTCCCCGACCATAAGTTCCCAACGCACTTCCAGCCAGAGTTAAAGGGGGCTTCTTCTGTTTTTAAGGCATCACCATATCCAGTGCCTGCCAGGCCCCTGTGAAAGCACTACTCCTTAGGTCCGGGTGCTGGGAGCTGAAGCAGAGAGGCTGTGAGGCCCAGCTCACCCAGCATGCTGCCCCCCCCCCCCCCATCATCCCCTCCCAATTATCCTGGCCCAGCCTTCCCTATGCATACCTAGTCACGGAGAGCGTGAGGTGGTCGTGGCAGCTGGATGGGAGGCCTGCAGGGGGTGTGGCCGCAGCACGAGGGAAGGGAGGCCTGCACCCTCCCCCAATCCAGAGGGGCTTGACAGGGGACCACAGGCCATGCCCCCCACCCGGCAGGGCTTGACAGAGAACCTCAAGGTGTGCTTCCCGCCCTGGTGCTGGGCTAGGGTACCTCAGGCTGCTCTTCCCACCCCAGCTCCAGGCTGGGGGACCTCAGACCGTGCCTCCCACTTGGTGCGGCTTGACCGGGGACTACAGGCCACACTCCCAACCTGGAAGGGCTTGACAGGGGGAACTCAAGGTTCGCTTCCCATCCTGGTGCTGGGTTAGGGGACCTCAGACTGTTCTCTCCACCTGGCAGGGCTTGACAGGGGACCTCAAGCTGCACCCACACCCCGGCACCAGGCTAGGGGACCTCAGACCATACCCTCTGCCCCAGCACCAGGCCAGGGGACTTGAGGCTGTGCCCCGCCTGCCTGGCTGGGCTTGACAGGGGACCTCAGGCTGTGCCCCCCACCCAGCGGGGCTTCACAGGGGACCTGAGCCTGTGCCCCTGTGCCAGTGAGGATTGACGGGGGACCTGAAGCTGCACCTCCCTCCTGGTGCTGGGTTGGGGGACTTGAGGCTGTGCTCTTCTGCCTGGTGGGGCTTGACAGGGGACCTCAGGCCATGCCCCCTACCCAGCGGGGATTGACAGGGGATCTCAGGTCGTGTCTCCCACCTGGTGGGACTTGATGGGGGACCTCAGGCCACACCCCCCCCATCCTGGTGCTGGGCCAGGGGACCCAAGGACGCCCCCTGCCCTGCAGGGCTTGACAAGGGTTGGACTGGCCGGGTCTGGATCTACCCCAATGCGGGGGAGGGGGGGGGGTGGGGGGGAGACTGGATCTGGGTCTCACGTGAGTTTGAGGCAAAAGTGAGTGAGTGGGGACTTGACTCTGAGTCCCGTGGTGTGCCCCAGACTTTGACAGGAAGAAGGTTTTCATATACGTTTTACTAATTTTCTTTAGTCTCTGATACTTTTATTATAGAGAAAGAGCAATAGCAATATTAAATTATTTCCTCTAATTAATACCCTTTTAATGTACACGAATTTTGTGCACCGGGCCACTAGTGTAACATAAGCTTCTTTAATCATTGGCTTGAGAAAGTGTTTCCCAAGATAGAGTTTTGAAGCTGGAAGGACATCGGAAACCCTGAGGCCCACTGACCTCATTGACAAAGACCCTGTGACGCGCCCAGGGCCAGCAGAAGTTTTGTAGCAGAGCCAGGCTTAGAACTAGTTTTGGTGATGAAATAAAAACAAACTAGCACATTTGGGAATTTCAAATCCAAACTTTCAAACAGGACTGTCACCAAAATGGGCATCCTTGTTTACTGTCCTGGGGCATAAGTGTAATGGTTGAGAGATTGCCACCCCCACCCCCTCTTCATGATAATGTGTTTTTTTCTCGAATCTAACTGGAGCATCAGAAGAACATAAATAGGTACATGCACTTCTACCACACAGAGACCCTGGTTTAGGAAGCTTTTAGGTTACTCTTATAAAACATTTCCTAACGTGGAAAAGGAAGCACCTGCAGTGCCACCACGTTCCATTACTAAGGGCCACCCTCGTGCCTGAGCCTGTGCTTGCAGGCTGGCTCTTGGCCTCTGACCTCTGCCTGGCCTCCGGCAGGGCTTCATTTCCTCTCACTGCCTGGAGTGCCGACAGGGTGTGCGCCTTTGTCCTGAAAGTGGCAGGGCTCCTTCTGGACCCCTCAATTCAGGGAAGAGAGAGATGGCAATGGGACCATCGGCCTGCCAGGATGTGAGGGTAGGGCCACAGCGATCCTCTTCTGGCTGAGGTATTTCTGTGCACTTTGAGCAAGGCAAAAAGGCTGGTCACTGAGCATTTTTATCATTTTCAAAAATTTTCCATGCATCATGTTTGGGACCAGGAAGGAATGTTGGACATTCTTGAACAAAGAGGCGTTGACGGGGGTCCTCAGTCCCACCGAAAGCTGCTGCCCTTTGCTGAGGTGAGGTCTACGCTGCAAACTGGACTGAGGAGGAGCCAGAGAGCCAGGCTGGCCTCCACTGCGCTCAGCAGCTTGTCCAGGCGGATCTGCGAGTCTGACTTTATCACCAAGGCTTCTCACCTCCCCAAACTCTCCTCCCAGCAGCCACCAGTTCCATCACAAACCACAGCACAGTGTGAAACCAGGAAACCGGCACTGACACACTGTCCTCGCACACGCTCTGATTTCTATGACTGCACTGCAATGAAGATACCCAGCCATTTTCTGTAAAAAATAAAAATAAAAAAGGATCTGGAAAGAGGGTACTCCTGCCACCCCCACTTCCTCAATCTCCTGTACTCCCTTCTCAGTGATTATGTTCCTATAATAGAATGAAACTTTGCTATTGGGAAGAAGCACACAATTGATGACATGGCTTGTGAAAAAATTTCTGGGAGCCTCTGACAGCCATCACCCAGTCTTAAGTTAGGCTTAGCAAGATGGCCTCCTCTGAAGAATTGTTTTAATGCTTATGAAGATGTCTTTGTAAAGTAAAAACTGTGGCCCTTTAATATTAATAAGATTCACTATTAATAACAGTTTCTCAGTGGAAATGGTTGGCTAGCTTTTGACATCGTTGGTAAGGTATGTTTCCAGTCAGGGGCCTGTTACATGGTGCGCCACAGGGCAAGGTATGGCCAGATTCTGGAACTGCAAATGTATATAATTGGGGGTATAAAATGATGCCCCACTGGGTGTTACAGAGTAAGTTTTCTGACTCATTAACATGCCAACTTTCAGAAGCTCGTTTCAGATGAAACCACTAATTGGCGGAAAGGATAGACATCACGTTAGTCATGGCTCACACAGCATACTCTGCTTTCTTTCTCTCGTGGTTTTCACGTCACACTTTTCACACGTTTGAAACAAGGTTTTGTCTTGTCCCACCTTGATTTTAATTCCTTTAACACTTCAACTTCAGTAGCTAACCAGTTAAGTCTACCAAAAGTACAAAGTGTGGCTGATTTTGGGGGACCAGTTTTCTTGTAAACAGGCACTGATGACACATGAATAGTACCCTAACGTGCTTTGAGCACTGGGAGCATTGCTGTTGTCAACCCATTTGTCTGTGTAAATTTTATTCTTAAAATCAGTCTTAATATTTTTAATCACAGTTTTTATTTCTACGGCGGGAATGTTAACTCCTGAAAAACTGAAAAATCCCATCATTGACATGAATTCAATGTTTTATTTAAAATCACCATCTGTGGAGAGAAACCAAGATGGTGGCATAGGTAAACACCTAAACTGCTGCCTCGCGCAACAACTTCAAAACTACAACTAAAAGACAAAACAGACATCATCCAGAACCACAGGAAGGCTGGCTGAGTGGAAATTCTACAACTAGAAGGAAAGAAAAGCACACTGAGACTCAGAGGAGCTGCAGGAGGCAGAAGTACCGAGAAGCACACACAGAGAGGACTGGCAACTGAGTGTGCAGCTGGCTTTCTTACGCAGGAGGGAGACAAAAGCTCCTGACTGTGCTGAACTCCAGTTCCGGGTGACACTCCGGAGACCCAGACTCATATGAGGTGAAAGTGGACTGTCAGGCAAAAGAAAAGCACATGAGACTCGGGAACTGCGGAAGGCAGAGGTACTGAGGTGCATGCAAGGAGAGGGCGGGCAACTGAGTATGTGGCTGGCTTTCTCAAGCGGAAGGGAGACACAAGCTCCTGATTGCACTGAACTCCAGTTCCAGGCAAGACTTTGGGGACCCAGACTCATTTGGAGAGAAACTGGACTGTCTAGCAGTGGGTGGAACTCGAGGGTGGCTTTCTCTCAGAGGTACTTGCAGAGATTAACATGGAACACTGAGACACAGGGGCCTGTTAGGCAGGGCTGATGGAAAACCAAGCTCCGCCCTGAGATTCCACCCCATCCAAGCTGAGCACAGAGGCTCTTGCAAGTCTTGTCTCATAAGGGTGTCTCCAGCCCAGAAGTTCTCCCAGCGTAGACACAGCTGATCCTCAAAGCCAATTAACCTGGAGGTCAATTCCTCCTAGTGATACCAACAACAATCAAGGCTTAACTACAACAAGACTGTGCACACAGCCCACAAAGGGTTGTACCAAGAGTGTCCACCTCAGGTAACTGGGGAGGCTGAGCCACTGTCCCCTGGAGGACATCTAGCACACAAAGCTACTTGACCAACTCAGGGAAGCAGCCACAATGCAGAGAAAAGGAAACATCACATTTGAAAGAAGTGGAGGAAAAAAACGACTGGACTTAGAGTACAAAACCATGGGTATAAAGTTTTTCAAGAGGTTCCTAGAAAAGGCCAATAAATTTAGAGCCTCAAGGATATGAAAAAGGACCAACTAGAAATTAAGCGTACACTGACTGAAATAAAAAATATTATAAGGAGACCTAAAAGCAGACTAGAGGACTGCAAGAGTCAAGTCAATGTTTGAAATACAAAAAGGCAAAATCCACTCAGCCAGAAAAGCAAGGAGCCAAAAGAATCCAAAAAATTGAAGATAGTGTAAAGGGCCTTTGGGACAACCTCAAGCATACCAACATCCGAATTGTGGAGGTGCCAGAAAAAGAGAGAGCAAGACACTGAAAACCCATTTGAAGAAATAGTGACCAAAAACTTACCCCACCAGGTGAAAGAAATAGACTTAACAGTCTATGAAGCACACAGAACCCCAAACAAAAGGAATCCAAAGAGGACCACATCAAGACACATCATAATTAAAATGTCAAGAGCAAAAGACAAAGAATATTAAAAGCAGCAAGAGAAAAACAGTTACCTATGAGGGAGCACCCATACAACTGTCAGCTGATTTCTCAACAGAAACTATGTAAACCAGATGGGAGTGGCAAGAAATATTCAAAGTGATGAATAACAAGAACCTACAACCTAGATTACCCAGCAAAGCTATCATTCAAAATTGAAGGTTGGATAAAGTGCTTCACAGATAAGAAAAAGCTAAAGGAGTTCATCACCACC
Organism: Antrozous pallidus; assembly: GCA_027563665.1. Taxonomy (NCBI): domain Eukaryota; kingdom Metazoa; phylum Chordata; class Mammalia; order Chiroptera; family Vespertilionidae; genus Antrozous; species Antrozous pallidus. The sequence goes on along the minus strand of CM050511.1, from coordinate 45,882,610 downwards.
AAACCAGTATTACATGAAATGCTGAAAGGTATTCTTTAAGAAGAGGAAGAAGAAAAAGGTAAAGATAAAAATTATGAACACAAATATCAACAAGTGAATCTAAAAATCAAGTAAATTAAAAATCTGATGAACAGTTAAACTGGTGAATATAATAGAATCGGGTATAGAAAGGGAATGGACTGACAATTCTCGGGGGGGAAAGAGGTGTGGGGATGCGGGAAGAGACTGGACAAAAATTGCACACCTATGGATGAAGACGAGGAAGGGGGATAAGGGCAGAGTGTAGCATGGGAACCGGGTGGAGGGGAACTAATAATTGTAAATAGTCTGAACAATAAAGATTTATTAAATTAAAATCACCATCTGCAGCTGCTGCAGAATTAAGTGGAATACATGATTAGTACCATGGGCTTTGGAATTAAACAGACTTAGATTCTAAAGCTCAGCCCACACAACCTGTGCAACCTCAGGGGTTGTTTTCTGGCAGAGCGGGCAGGACGGCCCCCGTCCACAGGGCTGTTGAAGACCAAACAGAATGATGGCTGTCAGGCTGAGGTGGTGCTGCAGGGCAGGCCAATTGTGACCACCTCCCTTCTCTGCCCAATTTGGGAGGAAGCCAGAGTTCTTCACCTCACACAGGCTTCCAAAAGCCTGGACATTTCACACATGGGGGAGTGTGCTGACTATTGGGAAGGGCCCACAAGTCTTATAAAAGAGCTACAGTCAAGCTGCAGGGCTGCCTGTAAGATAAGTGATGGAGCGCCACTCCCACTGTGGCTCCAGAAGGTCTTCTCGAGCTCCCTGGGGAGCTGGTCAGGCTGGTCGGCTACCAGGAGGGAAGCGCACACAGGAAAGCTCCCAGTGAGCTGCAGGGGTGGCTGTCACTTGGGTAAGTCACATTCTGTGAATGGATGGTAGTCTGTGGATGATTTAAGACCCCAGGAGAACAGCAAGTGTGGAGGAGAGAAGGTCCCAAGATTTTCCCAATATGGTAGTTGGGGAAGTGATGGAATATGAACAGAAGAAAAATTAGGCTTTCATCCCATCATCATGTAATCGGTCAAGGCAAAGCCCTTTGCTTGGCAGTGGGACAATGCAGGTCTCCTTGCTGGAGCCGCTGGGTGTCTGAATGGGGGTCTCCAAGCCTCAGCAAGGTGCCTCAGCCCTACCTGGGATACCCCACCGGGAAAATGCAGTTGGTGTTTAGGTGACAGGGACCAGAAGGGAAGCCTCTGAAATAGCAGATGTTGACTCCCCCAGGTTCAGAAGGTGGGGAATTGAGGAGCCAGAAGCAGGGTGGGGAGGAAGACATGCTTGAATTAAGGTTTCTGTTTGGGGTAGTTTGAAGGCCTGACCCCTAAATCCCTCATTCCAGGGCAGTGTGCAGGTTTGGAGGCACATCTGGGAAGGTAGATTACTAGAGCTTTTGAGCCTCAATGGTCCAGTTGAGGGAGGGGGATGGAACCACTTCATGGTTTTGTGGTGGGACCACTGCTGTCTTGCTCTGCTGCGTCAGCAATCTGGTTCAAGTCCCAGGAGAGACAGCTGCCCTCAGACTGCTCCCAGGTGAACAGCTCTTGTTAACTGGAGTCAGGTGAGAAGTGGTACACAGGGAGGGAAGTGGTCAGGAGCTGAGTTACCCAAGTGCATCCTGGTCTGGGACCAGCCCCTTCAGCACTCCATCCTTTGTGGACTCTGCCAATAGCTGGCATGAAGTTCTTCAGTCCGAGGCCTATGGGAGTTATTAATGCTTACGTTTTGATTTTTCTCTGCTGGCCTGCCTTTCCTGTTCAGTCTCCTGTGTGTCGGGGGTTCTCTTGCAGGAGAGAACTAGTTTATAGCATCCTTTTACTAAAATTACAGCTCTGTCCAATGCTGGGTAGTCAGGGAGGGACAGCACATCTTACTCCCTGACCAGCAGTTTGCAGCCCATCCCTCCCACAGCCTTGTTGGGACTCTGCACTCCAGGGTTTCTGATCGCCACTTGAAATTCCCCTTCCATAAGGTACGAGGGGGGCAAGACTGAAGAGTAGAATAGAGACAGTCATCCAAAAGCTCCAGTAAAAGTTGGAGTGGCCACACACGAAGAGGGTGGCATTGGCATTGAAGGCTCATGAGCCCAGCCAGCATGGCTCAGCGGTTGAGCATCCACCTGTAAACCAGGTCATGGTTCGCTTCCAGGTGAGGGCATATGCCTGGATTGCGGGCTCCATCCTCAGTAGGGGGCATGCAGGAAGTAGGTGATCAATGATTCTCTCTCATCAATGTTTCTATCTCTCCCTCTCTGAAATCAATGAAAATATATTTTAATAAATATATATTTTTAAAGGAAAAAAGCTCATGAAAATGGGCCAGTTTTTGTGAGGGCTGCTGGATGGGTTCCAGTTCTCTGGGACTGGACACCCAGGAAGAACAGCCCAGCTGACTGGAACCTTAGAAGCAGGGTTGGCACAGCCTGTGACGGATGGGACCGCTGCAGGCAGTCCCAGGAGCACTGTGCAGGCCTTGCTCTGTGAGTGCTAAGGGGGACTTGAGCTGGTGTGGAGGGCAAGCTGGAGTTTAAAACCTGTCTGCACTCAAGCAGCAGGTCTCTGACCTAACTTTGGTAGAATCTTTAACAAGGGGCTGCATTCTACTTTGGTGGGCTCATAAGTTAGAGATGGAAAAGAGGAAGTGACTACTAATTCCACTGGACTGCAAAGTCAAACAGTTAAGCAGTGTGATTGCCTATTTCAGTTAAGCAGTATTATTCTACCTGGCAAATCATACATTACCTACCAATTTCTCCCATTTATTTAAGGGAATAAACATTTTTAAGTAACTTAGCTGGTAACATCTCAAGCTATTACAGATTAAGAAAAATACTTGGTAAACACATTAGTGTAGATGACCCAGTACAATCCAAACCCTAACCATTTTCCATATTTCCTTGTCTTTGGTCCAGATAAGATTAGTTAGGCTTGGTTACCAACTGCTTCCATAGACAGAAGAAATATGTTCACATGTTCTATGGCTATAGGCAGTACAAATTTTTTTACACTAAGCAAAGAAAGTGTGTTTAATAGCAAATTACAAAGCAATTCAAGGGGAAATTCATTTATTAGTTATTTTCTATCTGGCAGGCGTCTCTCCTTTGTAGAGGTCAGTGGTCTCTTCATTTGGCCCACAGGGGCGGGTGCTTGGCACCCAGCAGTGGTGGGAGTGGGTGTTGTCTGGCTGTGACTCCAAACTGGGCCTTCCGGCTGCACCACCTCCTTCCTAACACAGAGCAACAAAATGCTTGTCCATTCTACACGAGATGGCGAGTAAGCTTGCACACAGTGCAAACCTTTATCTGGCGCAATGCTACTTCCACACAGCCCATCGGCAGGTGCCAGTGATATGTACTGAATGAGGGTGCTGGGCATTTCTCTTACACTGGTTGCTGTGGCCCCCAGCGCTGCCTATGATAGACAACATTAGATTTTTCTCTCAAACAGCAATTAAGTGAATAGCCAGTGTTCACTTGAATTCAAGTTTTACAAAAAATAATTAATTATATATTACCTAATATGTATAAAGTTCTAACTTGGGTCGTCTAGTGTAAGTAAGGGTTATTTTCAATAGCTGCTCTGTATACCCTTCCCCTAGCCTCCCTCACCATCACTCCTGGCAGCAGAGGAGAATACAGGTTTTCCCAGTAGAGAAGTTGAGCAACTTCCAAAATGGTCCCCACTTAGTGACAGCCAACAAAATCAGTGATCTTCTTTTCCCCCTAATATACTTAAGCATTTAAAATCACATCATTCTATTGGTATTAAGATGCTTAATTGCAAATTACCCTAGTAAAAAGCAGTTCAAAATGTTATGTCTTATGAGTTAAGGCAGCTCCTAAAATTCTCTGTGTGAAAGATAACATTCCATGGGAAATGTAATTTGTACTACTACTGTCATGTGGAATATGCTTCCCTTTTTTTTTTTTGTCAGAACATGCATTGCTCCCTCGTGATTTTTCTCCTTTAAAAGGAAAGCCACACCGACATCTCGTTATTGCTCTTGCACCCTGAGTAGAAGTTTTCATATGGTTGCAGCCTTAGAATGAACTATAGAGGGGAAAAAAATGTACTTGGGATATCCATAGTCAAGAACCTGTTCAAAGGCTCCTTCCAGCTAAACAGGTCGTTGCCAGCAACCAAACAAATTAAACCAGAAGAAAACACCCCTTCGAACAGCCAGTGTGTCAACTGTCGCCTCAGAGAAAGGCTGGTTCCCCGGAAAAAAGGCGCCCACAGCTCTCCTGGAGGCATGTGATCAGCTCTGGGCCTGCTGGAGGGAAGAAAGCCAAGTCACCCGAGACCAGCAGGAGCAGTGGCTCAGCTGCCCAGGACAGCTTCCCTCGGTCTGTGCCTCCAGGGGCTCTTTTTTCCTCTCCTTCCTCGGAACCCTCTGTGGCAGAAAGCAGGATTTGGGCTGAATGGGCCAGGCTTGAGCACTGTGCATCCACGTCAAAGTTCTCTGGGAAAAGTTATCCTGAAAGCAAAATAAAAAATGAAGAGGGACCCTAGCCGGGTTGGCTCAGTGGATAGAAGGTTGACCTGGGGACTGAAGGGTCGCAGGTTCTATTCCAGTCAAAGGCATGTGGCTTGGTTGTGAACTCAGGGGTTGTGAGGGAGGTAACCTACCGATGTGTCTCTCTCATATCTTGTTTCTCTGTGTCGCCCTCTCCCTTCCATTCTCTCTCAAAAACCAATGGAAAAACATCCTCAATGGAAAAATAAGAAGAGGGGCCTGGGTTTGGGGAAGGAACCACTGGCTCAGAGAGGATGCCAACAACCAATTTCTTTCAACATTGCTATTCATTTTGTGTGTGTGAAAATTGTGGAGGGGGAACCCATTGAGAGGACTGTAGTAGGCTTGGGTAAGGCTTCTCAGCTCTGTATCCTTGCTGTCTACTTAGTAGACAGGCTTTTATTACTCATGGATTTATTCCTAAGATCCAGAAAAGCCGATGAATATGTTTCTACAACCCTTCCCTTCAATAAAAGAAACACTTAATGTCACCTTTTACATCATTTTGTTGGATTTTCTAGTCAACTCCTGAAAAAAGCATGGTGGGGCTTCAGATACTTGGTTGATGTATATTAAGAAAGCTCAGATAATTTTCAAATAAATATGAAACCTTTATAAAAAGTAGGTCCCCTGAACATAAAATAGATATTTTCCCCTGGTTCAAGTTAGGACTAAATGAAGAGGAATTGGAGAGGTTCCAGAGGATAGTAATAAAAATGATTAAAGGACTGATGATGAAAGGTTCAAGGAGTTGGGATTACTTAGCCTGGAGAAGAGAAATTTGAGGGGTGATTTAATGGCAATCTTCAAGTACAGTATGTGGAGGGTTATTACAAGTATGGTAGCCAGCTGTTCCCCAGCTGTATTGAAAGTTGAAAAAAAGAGATAGGATTTCAGCTAGAGACTTAAGTTAGATCAGGGGTATAAATGGTCCTCATGCTATCTCAATGGATGGGAAACCATCATGGAAAATCATGAAATACTTATGTTTGAAGCACAAATGTGTATTTTTGGCTAAGTCAGATACCAGCCTATATGCTAATAGTGTAACAAAAGCTTAAGGGAGAACTCTAGAATACAAACTCAATACGGGGGACATGTTGACTGTGGGGAGATGAGAGGGAGTTAACACCTTCTCCGGCACAGGGACACCTTGACCTGGGGACCCAGTTTGAGAAGCAATGAGCTATGAAGTAGAAAGCGCAACACACCTGCAGGCATAGCGGCAAGCTGCGGGTTCAGCCCGTGGTGATGTCTGAGAGGCTCGAGAAGGGAATCAGTCCCATCCCAATCCTGGGGACGCTCTTCTCCCCATTGGCCCTGACTTCATCTACACCTGGGAAGGACGTGGAGGGGCCCACTGCCTACGAACAAGCTCCTTGGAGGCGTAACTTAAAGCTGCACCAGCAGTGCCCCTCAGTCGGGGACAGAGCTGCTGTGGACTGGCCCGTGGAGTTAGTTCACCATCACCAACTCCAGATGAAAAGGGAACTTAATGCTTTGAAAAAAATCACACTTTAAAAATTTTTTATTACAAAGCTTCTTTTAAAAAATGCTCAGCACGTTAATGCAAACTGGAATGACAAACGTTAGATGACAGTTTGTGGCAAAGGCTGTGCCTTGCTATTTAAAAAAAAGGGGGGGGGTACATCAATGATCATTTTAACAACTTGCATAAAATCCCACTAATTGGCTAATAAAAACAAATACAAATGCAGAACATTTAAAGTAATAACAATTCAAGTGCTGGGCTTTTTACAAGAAGGGGTGAGAAGGAAAGAAATGAAAATTCACTGCAAACTGGACTACCGAAAGTATCTGTTAAGGTTTACCATTAAAAAAAAACAAAAAAACACACACAACAAAAAGGATATCCGAAGAAAAATAAAATGGAATAGTACTGCCGACTGCGACCAGCAGAGTGTACATGGCCACGTACTGGACAAGATGTTGCTCAAAAAACAGTGGCTTCTTTTCAGTTCCTTTTTTATTTCAAACTTTTCCAGGTCTTTGAATTTTACTTAAAAGCTCATAGCTAGCAAAATATACAAGAAAATTAAAACTAAAAAGTGTAAGTTAAAAAAAATATTCAAGTTTAAAAAAAAAGGAAGCAAACTTGATCCTTTTGCACTGTTAAATAAAAGCTTCGGGACAAAGGCAGAGAAAGAAAAGCGGAGACGGAGACGGAGACGAGGGAACTCGGCCACACGTTCCCGCGGGGACGCCCCCCGATGGACGCGCTGGCTGCTGGCTCCAGGTGCCCGAGGCCCACGGGGCGGCCAAGTCACCATCCTTGCCAAAGGTTACAGGTGTGGATGCAAGATGCGCTGGGAAGTGCACGGCGGACACGCGGGGAGGAGAGCGGCTCAGCTGACCCGGGGCCTGCTGGCGTTCTCATGTGCTGCTGAATTTCCTTCTAAAAAACCTTTTACGCTTTCTTTTGGGCCTTGGCTCTTGCAGTAGATGAAAGGGGGTTCGGCAGTGATTGTCTTTGTGGATCAGTGTCTCTAGCAGTGACCTCAGGTGAAGGTGGTGCCAGTTCTCCTCTGGGGTCCACTGGGCAGGCCGTGGAGACAGTCTGGGTTTCAACAAGCTTCCATCTCCAGGAGGGGTCCCGGGGCCGCCGCCTTGGCTTTGCACGTTGGGAACGAGCTTCGTTTTCCACCTCAGGAAGGAACACAGGAGATGCTGTTAATGGGACTCCGTCTCGGGCCTCCACAAGGTTTCCCCTCCACTGAATACCGACGTGACTTAGGATCGCGGCATGGAATGAATCCACTTTGCTGCTTTGGTGATGGCTACGCAAACGGCCCCGTGGTGGCCCCACATCCCCAGACTACGTGAGAGGTAAGTGTATTTTATTGAAATGTTTTCTTTGGTTCCACGTATATATATGTATAGGTTATGATGTAAAATATTTTTTTAAAAAAATCCATTTAATGCTTTGGATCACGGACAAACATGAACTGTAATGGCGGGCAATGGCCACATCAGGGGGAGAGTTGCTCTCTAAAGCATTCGGGTATTCTGTGCACTGTGGGGATCTGCTGTGTGATTTTCCACAGGACTGACCCCTACTCTGTCAGCCCGCGCAGGCACACGCCCACCGCCAGCCCCTGCGACCGACCGACCGACCGACCGACCGGCACGTGCTCCATCCACCACTCAGTCCACTGCACAGAGGCCTCTCCAGTCTCACTTAAGACTTCACAGTCCTCTTGCTGTTTCCTTCCCAGTAACTAAGATCTCTAATGTTAGCCTTGGTATGTACACTTGACAAGTGTTTGAGTAACTGTCGTTTGATATGGTGATGATGATTTTCACAAAGGATCCCCAGATCCTAAAACGAGCTGAGATTTTCTAAAGCAACTAAAAATAAAACATAACGCTGTACCAGGATGAGACCAAGATGAGGGGAAAGTGAAAGCATCCCCAAGTTTGGCTCCTTCACCGGGGAAAGGACCTGGGGAGGCCGCCCGGGTCAGACGCCCCGGGCCCCTGCCATCTCGGGTGAACCCCGATATTCGTGTTTGCGCTGTCCTTGTTGCTAGCAGAAGTTTTCTTTAAAAACTTAATTCTAACAGTGAATTTCTTTATGTTTTTTGAGTGGAGAGAGACTTAGCGGAGAAACAGAAGGGAGCTCTGAGATAGTTCCGAAATGCAGGCTGAACTCGGATGGGGGCTGCAGTCTGTCAAGGGCTGTTCTCGGCGGGCGAGTCTCTGGGCCTGAGGCGCAGAGAGGGCATCGGCCCGGGGCCCACTGGCTGCCCTGGCACGACTGGCCTCACCGAAACTGCGCAGAAACTGTCTGTGTGTCCGGGAGGCTGCTGAAAAGACAAGCAACGACCAGACAGAGGGCAGTGAGCGCAGACTGCTGCTCCCTGAGGACAAGGTCGGTGCCTGTCCTCCCGCACAACGCCCCTCTCCCGTGTGGCGGGAGAAGCCGCAGCCTCGTGGTGTCCTGAGGGATGCCACGGCCTGCAGCCCTGGGCCAGGCTCACGCAGGGGAGAGCAGCCACGCCTCAGGCTGTCTGCAGGCTGAAGGAGACACACTGTCCCTCATCCCGGCCAGTCTGACTGTGAGGTCATAAGGTCCAGACTTCCAAGGCCCCGCTGTGGCCCTCCTTCTTCAGCGGGGCTGGACACCCGACAGCCTGCAGCACCCCCACTTCTGCTCTCCGAGGCGCCCTTTCCCCTCCGACCTCACCCCAATGGGCCGCCGCCTCCTCCTGAGCTGAGCACAGCACTAACAAAGTGTCAGAAGGAGCTGGCTGCCCGGGGCATTCACCAGAGGTAACGGGCACTTCCCAAAGGAATCTCGCTCGGCATCTGGAGAAGCCATTTCTTCCCCAGCCAGCCAGCCACACACTCCCCCGCCGCCATTTCATTACGCGCCCTCTCTCAACTCCTCCGGAGAAGCTGGCCTCGGAATCCTCTGTGCAGGGACAAAAAGCAGCTCGCCCCACCGGGACACATTCCTAACAGCGGCAGCGACATTTAAATACGGGGCAGAGCGACTGCCTCGCTGTCAGGATGGATGACGGTCCGAGTCTGGCTGCTTCTACACACACAGGGCTGTCGGGCAGACCGGGGCTTACCTCCAAGTGGGCCCACGGGGGCCGGCAGGGCTGCTCACAGATAGAAAACTGGCCGAATCAAGAGTCTTTTCAAGAAACCACAGGCATGACGCTGGGAGACTAGAGACTTCCCACATCTGAGGCTCCACTGGGGGCTGTGGCGAGGCTGGGCCAAGCCAGGCGAGCCCCGGCGCAGCCCAACCCACCAGCGAGGCCGGTGCAATCAAAGCCGCAATTAGGCTCCCACTTCAAAGGGAGCCGGGAGCCCTGTGTGTCAGAGCGCAGGCTCCGCAGCGGGAGTCGCTCCCGAGGGTGGGCCCTCTGGACAGTGGGTTCCCCGGAGGCACAAGGTGACCGCCTCCCCCCGCTGCAACCCCTGGTGCTCTCTCTCCTGGACCGAACTCCAGTCCTGACAGAACATCCCACTAACCAGATGGAACCAGAAGCCCAAAGGTTTCAAGACGGGCCTGTTTTGGAGCGAGAAACAGCACTGGCTCTGAGGCGTTAACAGCTTTCTAGGTTTGACTCAAAGGTGAAGAAGAGAAAGGGGGTCATTCCTGCTCCATCAGCTCCAACAGGAGATTCCCTGAAGCCGGTGCTTTCCCAGCCCACACCCGGCCCCGCAGCCCGGTCCCGCACCCCAGAGGGAGGCCAGCATGTGCAGGGACAGCAGAGCGGGGCTGCAGGAATATGCGAAGACCTCCCCCAGCCCCTTGGCGTCACGTAGTCTCAGAAAAGGTGAAGATTCAAAGATCAGAATAAAAAATTCTTCCTTCATCCTCCACCCAATGTAACTAGCATGAAATCTGAGGAGAGGTACCTGCAGGTGAACAGAGGCAGGTTTCAATTGCGAAGTTTGCCTCACAGCAGCGCACTGCACACCGCACGCCAACTGTCAGTGTTCAGCTGCTGCAGGGCAAACTGACAAAATCCCGTGATTTCAGGGCGTGAACTCCCGCCTTGCGCAATGTCACGTACGTCAGGCGGGAAGTGCCTCCTTCCAGAGCAGGAAGCAAGCATGACCGAGCTAGTCCGGCCGTGGTTTAAGAGGAGGCTGAGGCATTCGGTCATCAAGGGGCAGATCCCAGGTGACCCCCGAGAGTACCCAGGGCTCCTGGCTCCCTGTGGGAGCCTTGTCTGCAAAAAGCTGGTGAGGGGGAAGGAAAAGCAATGTCCGCCAAGCACGGGCGTGCCGGGCACTGGCAAGTACTTGACATGTACAACGTCAGGTAATCATCACTTACAGATAAGGAAATGGGGGCTGAGTGGGTTAAACAACATGCCTGAGGTCACCCCTCCCCGCCTAACAGGTGGCAGGATTAGCGTTTGAGCCCTGAGCATATGTTCTCTCCACCACACCTTTCTCTCATTCTGTCAAAAAGAACAAAGCAGCTCACTGCAGTGCACAGACAGCTTTGGCTGGAGCGCCCACTCACCTGGCTGTCAGTCAGCCTGGCGGCTTCAGTTCTAAAGACCACAGCTGAAGACAAGAAAGTGGCAGAGCCTCAAGCTGTCCCAGTGCTAGCAAGTTCCCTCACACAAATGGCACATGCTCCCCTTCCACATGCCAAACGGGGCCCCGTGTACTTTCCATTTATATATTATTTAAATAAGCCTCATCTTCTCCTTCCAGCTCTACATCATGTCAGAAGCCGCTTATTACTGTCCACGGGGGGTAGCGTCTCAGACAGAAAAGGAACGCACAAGATATTGTCAAAGTCAGATTTTAAAACAATTTTTTCTTAACCCCCACCCAAGGATCTGTTTGTTTTTATATTAATTTTGAGAGAGAGAGGAAGAAGGTGATGGAGATGTGAGAGGGAAACCTGGGCCAGCTGCCTCCTGCATGCCCCCTGACTGGCTATCGAACCTGCAACCTCGGCGTGTGCCCCGACAGCCAAACCCACAGCCTCCTGCCGAACCGGAAGACACCTCAGCCACCTGAGCCACCCAGCCAGGGCAAGAGCAGAGTTTTTAAAAATCCAACATGACAGGGGTCATTAAGAATATTGGCCAACAGCACCAATTCCTCATTAGCATGGGCTATATATGTCATATTATGCGCCCTGTGGAATAATGACAGGAGGTATTAAGAAACATTTAATTTCTCTATTCTGTTGAAGATGAGTTATACCCAAGAGTTAAACATTACATGCTTTGTTAACGTAAATAAAAGGCAAATCTAGAGTTCTCTGATTTCCTTTATAAATCCAGATTGCTCCATGAGAATCAGAATGTTCTCATTTTTAAAAGTGTCCAAAATACTTTTTTTTTTCTGTCAACTATTCTGTGCGTTGATCTTTATTCAATTTCATGAATACCAAATATTACATGTCTTAAGAGAGGTGAACGCGCCCCACACTTCTCTCCCTCCTATGTTTTAATGGCACGTGATCAACAGTGAGAGCCAAAGGTCTGGTTCCCCATTTCTGTCACCCAAGGCAACTCACACACAATTCTAGCTTTTGACCAGGAAAGAAGGGAGAGGAATTGATGGCAAGGGCACTACAGCAGGGCAGAGATTTCAAAAGCTTTCCCCATGTGGACAGCCCCTCCCCATGGCTTCACTAAACGCATAGCTGTCTAGATAGAACCGCCCTGCCTGCTAAGCTAACAGGCCGGGCCACAGCTGACCACGAGCTGCAGGGCACACCTGTGGGTCGCTGCCTAGTGCTCCTCTCATCCCCGCTCCTCACGCCCCGGGCGAGAGCAGTGAGCCCCGACAGCCACCTGTACAGCGTGGCCGCCTCCTCTGGCCTCAGCGGATGACGGGTCGGGCAGAAGTCTCTCTGACCGAACCGGGCCGGCCACCCAGGGCCCTTCTCTGGGATTGGAAAGAATCGCCATCTCTTTGGGAGACTGAGATTGTGACAACACCTAAGCTTGGGAGTTCTGGGCTGAGGATCAAAGAACTCGGGAAGTCAATCCGCAGGAGGGAGAATGAAGCAATTATCAGGGAGGGATGGACGCAAGAGGCAGGAAGAACATTTGGACGGCTTTCCTAGGCCACCCATCCTCCAGTACTCTCCTTAGCCCAACTGTCTGGCTTCCACTAGATGCTCCTGTATCCTTAAAACAGATTTCCTGCCCTGCTTACACTAGCGGGGGTTCTTTCTGCTCCTTGCGATCGCGAGGCCCCCGTGAGCAGTGCGCAGAAGACAACCTGCAGAACGGGCAGGATCTGAACACCCGCAGCCCCCCTACAGCGTGGTCCAGCCACACAGTGTCCCCAGGCAGCCCTCTCCGTTTAAGACGGAGTGACCAGGCCTGCCCTTACTTGCCAATGTCACATTCCTTATTGAATGTTCTCACCATGGAGTCCCTAGTAAGGAACACTGTAGTCAAGTGTCAGCTGTGACAAGTTCAGCAGGGATTTGTGGGCCAACATAAGAAGCGGGAAGACACAGGCAGGCCACCACCTCAGACAGGAGCATGCCCAGGGCAGGGGCTGAGCGTGAGCCTCTCCTGCCACCAAGACCTCCACTTCCTGCGCAGAGCAAACTGTCGGTCCTTTACAAGGTGAAGGACACGCTACCAGGATCCAACTGCTGTGGAGACGGTAGAGGTGCCCCTGGGCAAGGCCTCCATCTGAAGGACCAGGCAGGTGGAGCAGGTGCACACGTTTTCCCAGGACATGCTGACTCGGGCTCACGGGAGCCCACACAGCATGACTGCCAGGGCTGCTGTGTCCACCCCTGCACTTCCCTTTCCAAAAGCCCCCAATGCCCGTGTCCCCTGCTCAGTTCCTGACACAGTCAGCGCCTAAGTGTACATTAAAATAGTTCTTCTAATTAATTTCCTTTCAATGTGCACGAATCCGTGCACCGGGTCACTAGTCTGAAATAAAGATTTTCTCAACAAGACCACTGAAAATATTTAGTCCACTCCCTGACGCCAGGGCAGAGTACTTCCTGGCTTCAGGCCAGAAGCCAGGGTCCTGAGAGACCCAGGCTCGCAGCCCTATCACCCGCCCTGAAGATGTCTCCGTCCCACTCTGTCGTCAGGCTGCTCTGCAGGGAGTCCTCACAGGTTCCCCACCCCTAACCTCCTCACCAGGCTCACAAATACAACCATCAAACAGAAAGCCAGAACAGTTTTTTTTTTAAATATATAAATCCAAGCACTGCACAAATAGCCATTACATTCTATACGGTACTAGAAATCACCTCCCCTACATACCTCTAAGCTCCAGAAAAGTAAAGGTTAAAGTAAAAACACTTTAATTTCTCAGGTTAGCAAGTACACACGATAAAGCCGAAAGCAGGTGTGTCTGTACCGAGCACCTGTGTGCATCTGTGTCCGCAGTGAACTGGAGGATTTTTGCTTTCTTAGAGATTGCATGCTTCTACGTTTCAACTAGTTCTTTGAGGTTATATAATCAAAGAAAATACATTAAAGTATCACTAGATTATCTTCTCAATCTATATAATTTAAAGATGGTGGTTTTTTTTTTTTTGTATTGGTTCTGCTAAAGTTACTAACCAAGTTGTAAAGTTACATTTTTAAATCAGTAAACTCAGAATGATAATCCTCTCTAAAAAAAATTCTAATTCTTTGCTTCTTTAATTCCTTATGAATCTTGATTAGCTCAGGAAAGGATTCAGTCTTTGATGATAATCTCTGACTTCTGACAAACTCTTGAGATGTTGCGTGTTCCAAATCAAACATGTACCAAAACGCTGGAAGCTCACAGCAACTTGATCCCTGTTCTATCAAACCCGAGAATTCCCTCGTGACAGAGCAGCTGAAGTGCTGCCTGCTCTAGGAGCCTTCCCCATCTCACTGATTCACGTACTTCCTGTTCTCTTTACACTTACGTCGTGCACTGCCTGGGCCTCCTTCCTAACAAAGCATTTTACTCTAATTACCATTTGTACGTCTGTGTCTTCTTAAACTGGGAGCACGCCAGGAAGGGACAGGGCCAGACAGCAAGCACCCCCTCTGCCTACTGCAGTTCTTTACTTGCAGCGGTCATCCTCACTGTATATTTGCAGAGAACAAACCAACAGCCCAGCTGTGGCTCAGTGGCTGAGTGTGGACCTATGCACCAGAAGGTCACGGTTTGATTCCCGGTCAGGGTACATGCCCGGGTTGCAGGCTAGATCCCCAGTGCTGGATATGCAGGAGGCAGCCAATCCATGATTCTCTCTCACCATTGATGTTTCTCTCTCTCTCTCCCTTCCTCTCTGAAATCAATATAAATGTATTTTTAAAAAGAAAACAAGAAAAAACATACAAACGATTGGCAGTCATGACACTTGCCTTCCAGCTGGACCGGAGGAGAACGTGTGCAGCGCCATCCCCTGTGGCCCTGCGCTCCCAGCGTTCCCACAGCCCAAAAGCTAAGGATGAACTTGGCTTTAGTGAAAGACCCACAGCTTGGGAATCACCTCCCACTGGAAGAATGTCTTTTACCAATCTCATTTCTAATTGTCCTGGAAGAGGCTGCAAGGTATAGAGGCTGAGTGAGTGCCAATTCTTTGTTTCAGCATGATCTCACCAGAGTAAATACTCTTTTCGTAAGACCCAGAAGTGGAAACACACGGGGAACAGGGACACAGCTGGGTTACAAGGAACTACTTCATCGGCCAATTTTTATCTTGGTCTGCATGAGGCAACTGCAGCGGCATTTCCCATCCAAAAAAAAAAAAGGAAAGCTTTAAATGAAACATATCTTTTAAAGAGTAGCAACACAAGCCTCCACAGGGCTTTTGGTTCACCGAGGAGAATCTTTTCCTCGTTAGCAGGGCATTTTCCTTTGAGTCGATGGTTCCGTACTAGTTCAGAGTAATGAGAGTCTCTAGTGTTTGAGCAACAGACATGGATGAAAGATCTTCTTTAAGGACACCAAACAGTGTTTTGTTTCACTGTGTACATAAGAGAAATAAACCATCTCAAAAAAAAATAAAATAAAAATCTTCCGGCCCAGCAGGTATGGCTCAATGGTTGAGCAATGGTCTATGCGCGAGGAGGTGAGGGTTCAATTCCAGGTTGGGCGCGGGCCGGGGTTGCAGGCTCAGTCTCCAGTAGGTGGCATGTAGGAGGCGGCCAATCAATGATTCTCACTTATTGGTGTTTCTATCTTTCTCTCCCTTTCCTTTCCTCTTTGAAATAAATTTAAAAACAAACAAAAACAAAAACAACTCTTCTGTTTGAGTCACACCTCCCCTGCCGGGGCCTGTGCTCCATCGGCTGCACCTGACCACAGAGAGGAACAGCAGGACTTGGCTGATCCTCCGTTACGTCCCTTCACAACGGAAAGCCAGCCGTGGGAGCTCTGACACTGCACCACCCGCATGACTGATTCGAATCACGTGTTTCACCTGTCTCCCGTTTGTATCTAAGGTGAAGCCAGCACTAGCATGACTCAGTCTGTCAAATGGAGCTTCTTGGTCACGTCAGTGGAGAGTCAAACCCACAGAGGCAGAGCATCCAGGCTCTGACTTGGGCAGAAGCGGGCAGGCAGGGCAACCTATGCAGGGACAGAGCACAACCACTGTGGGTACAAGTCACCCGAGATCAGACAGGTGTGTAATAGTTACAAACCACACAGGCACAGATGAAGACTGCAGACTAGTGAATATAAGAGACCCGGGTCTCTCTGCTAACTCTGGGAGGTAAAGCAGACTAGGAAGCTGGTCGGAGCGCTCTGTCCTGCCCTGTGAGGACCCAGAGGCACACTGATTGGAAATGACCTGCCCCAGGCCCCACAGCTTACTCAGGGGTAACATGAGGGGCCTCACTCCTAGTCCAAGCTCCTTCTACAACACAAGGCTCTCTTTCCTTTGACTTTCCTTGCTTTGCCACTGCTGTTTCAGAACCATACACACAATACTCTCCATTTCTCAGGGGTAACAACTGGGTGTCCCCAAGTGTTACATCCTCAGAAAGACCCTTTCTGACCAGCCAGCCTAAAACAGACGCCAAGCCCAAGCCTCGTTTCATTTTGATGACAGCAAATATACTTTCCCACTCATTCTTCCTCAACCACAGTCACACTGCGGTACAAGCACCATGAGAGCAGGGAGCTCCTGGGCCTCCTCCCCCTCTCTAATCCTGTCTCACACAGCCTGGCTTCCACTGGGTGCTCAATACATGCTGAGTGACGCCGAGACAAGTCAACTACTACACATATCAAAGTTTCTGAATTCCTAACACAAGGGAAGGTGGGGGGAAGAGTAGAGATATCATCATTCGTAATTTACTGAAATCTTTATGAATGCAAGTCAGGTCCTCTCTGCTCAGTAATTCATAAATATATATATATAATTGATTTCAGTGAGGAAGAGAGAAGGGGGGAGAGAGAGAGAAACATCAATGATGAGAGAGAATTGTTGATCAGCTGCCTCCTGCATGCCCCCTTCTTGAGATCAAGCCCACAACCCAGGCAGGTGCCTTTGGCTGGAATCGAACCTGGGACTCGTCAGTTCACTGGCTGATGCTCTATCCACTGAGCCAAAACAGGTGGGGCTGCTCAGTAATTCTTATCAAGGAACCACCAGTGCAAGTGCAGCTCCGAAGCAGGACAGTGAGGGGACAGTGACTTCAAAGGCTGAAGGACGACCCAGCAGCCAGGGGAGCCCACCGTCTGGAGCCCCACAGGCAGCTGGTGGGAATTTTTGCTGGAGGAGGATGGGAGTCACTTTATTTTATTTTCTTGTGAGACAGATTAGAGAGGACACCTTAACTTTAGAAAGAAGTAAACAACAAGGAAGCAC
Organism: Antrozous pallidus; assembly: GCA_027563665.1. Lineage (NCBI taxonomy): Eukaryota > Metazoa > Chordata > Mammalia > Chiroptera > Vespertilionidae > Antrozous > Antrozous pallidus. The sequence goes on along the minus strand of CM050511.1, from coordinate 45,865,767 downwards.
AATGATAGTTATGACTTATTTTTTTTAAAAAAGTTGTTTGCGATACCCTCATTCTAAGACAAAAATATACTCTGCTTAATCTTCTAATGGAAAAAACTAGGTAATATTAACCAAATATACCTTCTGAAATATAGTAATACATTTTCATGGTTTTTAATAGAAACAGCATTAGAGGTTTTGATGCAAACAGAAGGTGGAGCGAGTCTGCGAACATCAGTCCTCAGTGCACTGCACTTGGAGGATCTTCCCTTTGGGGGAAGAGCACCGAAGCAGAGAATGCCATCCAGACAACATTCTTTCCAAAAAAAGAAAAAAAGACTGCAAAAACCCCCACACAAGCTTGTGTGTGATGGTTACTGGAATTACTTCTATTATGATGTTATGAGCTCCTGGAGGCAGGTTTCTTTCGGCTCCTTGCTCCTAATCATCAAGCAGGAGGCCTCAGAATAGGTCCTACGATCATAGCTGTTAGGCTGAATTAAAGATGAGCATCTGTGACATTTTTTGGATTCTTTGTTTGGACACCTAGTTGAAGGAATGACCGACCCTCTTTTCACTCAAAGAAAAGCCTGCCTCTCTGCATTAGTTTAGAAGAGTTGTGTTTTAAATGATTTTGAGAGAGAGAGATTTGTTGTTCTATTCATTTATGCATTCAATGGTTGATTCTCGTATGTGCCCTGACTGGGGGTTGAACCCACAACCTTGCTATATGGGGACAATGCTCTAACCAACTGAGCTACCTGGCCAGGGCTAGAAGAATTTTGGTATCACAGAAACACAGTGATGGGACTCTGAAGACCCTGGGAATTTGAGTAAGATCAGGGAGCTGCACAAGGAGAGAGCACCTGAGTTGGGGGTGCCCTCAGGGAGGGTGGAGGAGGAAGACAGGCATATGAGGCACAGACACAGCCGCAGGCGGTATTATCACCCCCATTTCACAGACGAGGAGAACGAAGACGAAAACCTGCAGGAGAGCCCTGGCCAGGTGGCTGAGCATCTTCCCAGGCACCAAAAGGCGGCAGGTTCAGTTCCCGGGCACGGCACATACACAGGTTTCAGGTTCAATCCTGTCGGGGCACGTTCGGGAGGCAGCCAACCAACATTTCTCTCTCACGTTGATGTGTGTGTCTCTCCTTAAAATCAATAAAATCGTATCCAGTGAGGATTAAAAAAAAAAAAAAAAGGCTGAAATAGATTACCTAGGCAAACGGTGGATTTTAAATTAAGATCTATTTGGTACCCAAACCTCTGGTGGCTCCTTTGGGAAAATCCATTGACATTTCAGCACCAAAATGTAGTTCTAAAGACTAGAACTAGGAATCAGCTGGTTCTAGACAAAAGCCAAATGGTTTGCAGGCCAGCGCTCCACTCAGGCCCCCGGCCCTCCAAACACAGGCAGCAGCCTCCACCCACAGGGAACTGCTAGGAATTCTGCCTGGATTGACCACAGGACAGGCAGGAGGGCAGGCGGGGCGGAGAGCGAGAGGCTGAAGGCTGAACGCTGAGGAGAGGGGAGAGGCGGGGCAGCACTAACTGGACTGCTCTGAATCCTACGGGCAGTGAAAAGCACTGACTGTTAGTCGGGAAGTGACATAATCAGTCTGTGTTTGAGCCAATTCCTCTGGGATCTGGCAGGAAAAGGATCCAAAGGCTACCGCAATAATCCGATGAAAAGTTTGTGCGAGAGAGAGAGAGAGAGAGAGAGAGAGAGAGAGAGAGAGAGAGAGAGAGAGAGAGAGAGAAGCCAGACAGACCCTAGAGACAGAACGGACAGCACCTGGATGTGGCTGCTAGACAGACAGCGGAATCCACGGTGGCTCCTTCGGGAAGAATTGTCACTGGAAGAAAATGCAGATGCACTACGTTTTGAAGACTCACAACTTAGCCAAGACCAAATCAATGTACAAGGCAGGTTCCCTGGGCTGGTGGTTATGTGGTCAAAACTAGTATTAGAGCAAAAAGAAGTGAAATAAATGTTACTTGCAAATAGTAGAAAGAGATCTAACAATGGTTACGGATAAAGAAAAATCTTGGTAGCAGAATACAATTAATCAAGTAAGTAGTCCCCATGCCAGGCTTAATAAATAAGTAAATAAAGCACATCTTTCTCACTAGAAACAAGTGAATTTCTTTTACGTATCTGTGTTCCATCTCTATCGAAAGGAAGTCCCTACAGAGCGGATGGGGCAGAGCTGAGACAGAACGGCCTGGGCCCCTCAGCCTTTGCTTGCTGGTTTGTGTTGTTGTTTGTTTTTTAAGGAGACAGATTTGCCACTCAGAGTAAGGAATGGCTGAGAAGAGAGCAAGGGAAAGGAAATGGAGAAAGATTAAAGGGGCAAAGCAGGAAGAAGGGGAGAGATGACCACACACTATATTGCAAATACATAGCCGGTATAAAAACCATCAGACTTTTTAAAAAGTGATAATTTGCTTTTGGTGGGGTTTCTTCTTTAAGGGAGCAATGCTGAGTGAGCAAGGAGGTTCGAAAGCAAGTGCCTCTGTGTGTAGCGAACGCCAGCAGTAGGGCCAGAGGGCCGTTCTTACCATGTTTCAGATGTAGGCAGCTGTCATTCTTGGACCTGTACCTGCAGAAAATTGTGTCTTTAACAAATTTTTATTGAAGAGGTTTTTGAACATTCTAAATATGTAGTAGCTACAACATTATGTGGACCTGTTTGCTTTACTTTTTATGGTTCTTATACCAGCCATTTTTATTTGTGTAGTACAAGTGACCTTACTTTTTTAATTAAAAAAAGGGGGGGGGAATAAATAGGACCTCACTGATTGATGCCTTGAATTAATGTGTAGGAAAGATAAACCCTAACACCATGTTTTATATTTTAAAATAACCTAAACCACACACATAAAAAAAAGATTCTCAAGGAAATATTATAGCATATTATAGAATCATCATAAAAAAATTTACTGTTGAGTTCTGCAAATAGAAGAACAGAAGTATCAATAAAGCAAAGAGAACGCAGACAACAGAAGCAAAAACAAAGCAAAACAAACAACCACAGTTAACCAGGATTCCAGGTGACAGGGTTGGGGAAAGGAGTTTTTAGATGTACCTGCACACAAAGTCACATTGAAAAGAAAGGTCTCTTAAAACATTTTTAAAGAATTTCAGGAGGAAAAGCAAAGTGGAGGTATCACAAGATACAGTTGCCGAATAAAGCAGTATGTGTGTGTAGAAAGAGGCAAACTACTTTAAAGGTGTTTGCAGAAGGGTGAGGAATACTGAAAAGTCACAGGGTGCCTACCTGATGTGGATTCCTGTAGTTTCTCTCTCTTCCTCTTCTTTTTCTTACCCTGGAAGGAGACAGGCACAGCGTCAGGGTACAGACTGAACTGAGAACACACGGGTGAACGGGATACAACAATACAGATGGGCAGTCAACACAGAGATGCAGATGCCTCATATTCATCATTCATCCTCATTTTCTCTACCCTCCCCCGCCCCCAGCCCTCTCTCAAATCAATAAACATATCCTTGGGTGACGAGGGAATATGTATAAAAGCACATTAACAATGAAAGTAAAACTATAAGACCATCTTGAACATATTGTGTGAATACATGAAAGCATGTGTTTGTACACATCAAGGGAGTTTTTCTTCATGTCACAGGGCCTGACTACTGAGGCCATAGGACTTGGAAAGTTGACTGACCTATCCTCGCAAACACTGGCCACTGGCGGGACCTGGCGGGTGAGTAATAGCGGAGTGGCCTCTGAGGTCACCGAGTGCTCTGGGAGGGAAGCGGACAGCAGGAGAGCATGCTTCTCACCACCACCCCCATCGCCCTTTCACAGGGCTTCCACAAGGTGCTTCGAGGCCCTTTTGTGTAGGGAACTGACTTCCTCACTTTCTCCTCCTCCCTCCCATTTGTCCTTTAACACTAATCTCAAGTGTCATCTCTTCCAGGAAATGCTTCTCTCCCACCCCACCCCCTCCCTCAGCCGGAGCTCATCGCCACACCTAACTCACCACAGGTGCTGGGCTGGGCTGTGTCCCCCAGTCCCTCCCGGAACAGCTCCTTCCCCCAGAGCACTGCCCAAGTCAGCCCTTCTCTGCCACCCAGCGCACACCCAGAACATGTGACTGCAGCCTCTGTGAAATAACCTAGACCTGCGTCCGCCAACCTTTCAGACCTCAGGGACCACCAGTGGTTCTCGGACCGCCGGTTGGTGACCACTGACCTAGACTACATTTCAAGGTCAAGCAGGTGTTTCAAGAGAACCTACAGTTATAGCAAACAAAAAGAGCTACATTGTTTGGATGCCTTAATGTCAACCTATGCAAAAAAACCAAAATTCATGGAGGGTAAGCATAAAAATATTTTTCATAAAGTTACACCTAATACTGAGGTTATTAAGCACTACATTTAAAAGCTCTAATAAATATTTGGCTGATCTCACCTAAGAAAATACATGCACTGTTGTTGATTTATGAAAACCTGTTATAAAAGCTATACAAACAAATTGAAGTTATAAAAATCTAAAATGCCATAGAATAATAGGGCATTTTAATAATAGTATCGAGTTCATGTTTTCAACATCAAGAATATTAAGCACTTAAAACATCGATTTATTTGTAAATGGCAGAAGACTGAGAGCTATATTTAATATGATCTCAGTGAGGATCAGACTAGCATTTTGACACTAAAAGCTAAGCTACAGCGAGAGCGGTTTGGCTCCGTGGATAGAGCGTCAGACTGCGGGACTGAAGGGTCCCGGGTTCGATTCCTGTCAAGGGCATGTACCTTGGCTGTGGGCACATCCCCAGTAGGGGGCGTGCAAGAGGCAGCTGATCGATGTTTCTCTCTCATTGATGTTTCTGACTTTCTATCCCTTTCCCTTCCGCTCTGTAAAAAAAATCAATAAAATATATTTAAAAAAATAAAAATAAAAAAATAAAAGCTAAGCTACAATAAGGATAGTCCTGTTTAGACTATTCTTATACTGTTATTTTAAGAATATCTTTAGCTAAAGTGCTATCACTTGATTGACTTCTGTTTGCCTCAGTAATTAATGGGCTGATTTTGATTTATGATAAAAATTGTATGTAAACAAAACTGGGTTTCCCTTTCATTCAGGACAATCCTAAAATCAAGTTTTGCAAAAACAATTTATTTTAAAAACTGTGCTGAGGAAAATCTTTCAAGGTGAATTCACATGACACTGGCTGCCTTTAAAACTTTCTTCCCATCTCCATATGGACAGAAGAGAGAGCAAGAGGGAGAGAATTGTTTCTTTTATTTTTTCTAAAAAGTAAAAACTCACTTCTCTACTTAAGGGTCAGAACCAGAAACTTCAAAGACATTCAAGATGCAATGGTCATTCAATCTATACACATTCATAGCACAGCACAGACCCCCTGGGCCAGAGAGGCGAGGCGAGGCCAGCTGCCCCCTCCCGCCTCCCCCACAAACCGCATCCCGGAGAGAGGACACTTCTGAAACCCTTTGGGTGGGAAGCCGATTCCACTGAAAGGGCGTGGCAAAGGCTCTGCCCAGAAGATGCTAATTATGATTACTGCTCCTGGACCAGAAGCCCAGGGGGGAGAAAACTCTTCCACCCAAGCAGTCTTCTCAGGGAGGTGCTGGGAGACTGGGCCTGATGAGTTTATGGGCTTAAAAAAATCGTTTTTGCCAACATTTCAATGATAAGGTCTTTTAATTATTTTTGTATGAAAGAAAACATAAGGTGTTTTCTTACTTATTTAAAAAGTTCCATTTAAAAAATTAGCACTTATAGTAAAAAAAAATTGTGACAGTTCAAAGCTTTCAAAATGTGATGATATATTATGAAGTCTCTTAATTTCCAAAAATAGGACATAGCACCAGCAGTAGACACACAGTGAAACACACTTCCTCCGCGAAAACCAAGGGAAGAAAGGATGAGGGGTAGCAGAGCCGTGGGCGCGTGGCGGCCTTACATAATTGTCTCTTGCGGACCAGCCCGGATAGAGTTGCATATGAAGCTGCCTTTCCTTCCGCGCTAGTTCATAATACTTAGCCTGCTCTTCGCGGGAGAGGGCGTGCCACTGAAACAGAAGGGAGGGGGAGGTAGAGACAAACAGAAGTGAGCAAAATAGACACAGCAGTATCAAGTTCATGTTTTCAACACCGAGAACATTAAGCACTTAAACATCAATGTGTTTGTAAATGGCAGAAGACGGAGAGCTGCAGACATCTTGCTGGAGTCTGGTGGCGGGAGACAAACTCCATCCTTGGTCTCTCTGTTCCGTTCTCTGATATCACAGGAAACACATCAAAGCCAACCCAAGTACCCAAAGTAACAGGATCTGTCACCCACCCTTTCTCTTTTCCAACACATATTAAAAAGAACTTTCACTGCTGAACCTCAACGCCCAATTTAGCCATTTTCATAGTTTGCAGCATATTCTGATACCTGAGCCTAAGTACCACTTATTTATGCAAAATGTGATAACTTCCAGATGCCTTTCCCACAGACACGTCCTCACTCTGAAAGAACACTCGCCCACTGTCATATGAAGAGCGTGAAACCTTCATCATATGATCCTGTATGTAAAGCAAGACATCAAAAGTCAGTCTGTCCCAGCCCCTTCACCCTCTCCAACACGTAAATGAACACTAATAGTCTCCAGGGAGGACACTGATCACACTGCACACACACACTTCATGGTGCTGGGTTTTCGCTTCCTTCTGATGGAAGGAAAGGAGCATTATCAAAGTTTACTTTGCCATCTAGGGAATTTGAGGCAACAGTACCTACTTTGGAGGATACAGTGGCTGATACCCTGCAAACTTCCCATTTGCCTTTCACATCACTGATATATATGTATATGGCAAAATAGCTTATGTAGAGCAAGGCATCCGTTTGGGATTTTAAGTAGCTTCTATTTTCACACTGCTCTCCATATATTTGCCCACAACTTGTCCCAGGCCCCCAGAAGGCAGTTTCAAATATATTCCCTACTTCCTCAGTACCCGGATCTGTCAGCAGAATAGAATCTTCCAGGAGACTGGCTGAGCGTTGGCCTGAGGTGATGGCACAGAGGCGGCAGCGCAGGAGCAGACCTAAGTCCACATGCACAGCCGCGCATGGCCACTCCGGATCAGCCCAGCCTTCAGTCCTGCTCTCCCAGCTCACTTTTTCCATGCAGGGCTAGACCAGCCTTTCTCATCCATGTCTACCCTGAATATTGATTTTAATTCCCGTTCTTTATTAATGACAAAACAAGGAAAAAGAAAAGTCAGGTGTGACTGGATTGGGGAGAGGAAGATGGAGAAAGGTGGGTGAGGAAGTCCTCAGGAGGAAACGATGTCTCAGTCCCCCCTCAGCACAGGGCCCCTGAAGGCAGGCAGGCTAGGAAGCTTTCCTGGGAGAAAGAGAAAAGCCACTGCTCTTGTCTGTCAAGAGAAACCCATCTCAGGAAGAGCACTGACGTCCTTTCTGCCGCATCCCCCACCCACCACTCCAGCCTCCCTGCAGGTCAACTAAGCCCATGTCCTTTGAAAACCCCTTAAAAGCCAGGGCTGCTGCGCTGGACAGGGCAGATGATTTATTTTTCAATTGCTGTACAAGTGTAGAGTGTAAAGTTAAGAAGCAGAACACACAGCAGGACTTGGCCTGAACCTAAAATCAGGTAATATGCTTTTCTTAAAAAAGAATTGGGGGAGGGGACAGAAACACACACACACACACACACCTGAAAGCTACCCGAGGCCCAGTTCATTGTGCTAGCAGAGCAAACCCGCTGTCCAGTGGCGCCTAGGAAACGGCTGTCTGGGTCAGCCTGGCAGCTTAAACCAGGCAAGCAAGAAAAGTCACGTGGCTTCTGCCCAGGGGCGGTGTTCCCAAACCTGAGACACCGCACCGGCCTGGTGAGGCCCTCCACTGGGGGAAGCAAACAAACGGAGCCCAGGGGAAGAGGGCAGCCTTGATTGTTTTTCTTCTGGGCTGTGATTGTTTTTTGAGAAAAGACTAATCATTAATATTTACACTTCTGGTATGAAGTAAATGTGACTCGCAGGAGGCGCAGTGTCACCAAGGAAGAACACAAGAGGAGGCAAAAAGTTACGAAAAGTCTTACCTTGTAAATTTGTTTATTCATTTGACAAATAATATATCTATATAATTTTATATAACATATGGCAGCTTTATAACTTTCTGAGAAAACCGGAAATAAGTTTTATAAAACTATTACCCAAGCAACTAGGTATTTTTCAGTTCAAGCTGAAAACTTGGGGCTGACAAAAAACCTGAGCTAAGAGAACTGAGCAAACTGCAAGGATTGAAAAAGCAAGTCACAAATTAAGTCATTCACTTGCATTTTTCAGTTCCTTTTAGTTTCCTGTTATTTCTAATGTTCAAAACCTACTCACAATGAAAGATCATTCACCAGAGAAAAGCAGTAGGTTAAATAATGGTATTAAAGTTTTGTACTGAAACAAAAATAAGGTCTAACACAAACTAGAAAGATGATCTTTCTTTACAGGAGTTTCTGAAACACACCTGGAGAAAAGTGATTTTGTTGTTTTTGCTTACTAAAAAACTGAGTTAATTTTTTAAAATTAAATTTCATTATCATTTAAAAAATACCCACTTAAAAGAAATTTATACAGTTCCAAGATTTTAAAATCTTGACAATACATTTGCAATAAATGGACTTCCTTTAATAGCCTGGAAGGTCTTTAAAGAAAGCTTATCTTAAAGTTGGATTTGTGTTATTATTTACAATCATAAGAAGAAAAATGATTATTAATTCCTACGCATGAACAATTCTACTTTAGAGAGACAATAAAGATGCATAAAAACCCAAAGAAAAAATGCTAGGATGAATTTAAGCTCCCTTTTAAGAATTATAATCATCCCAGTGTAAAACGTCAAGATGGTAAAGCCAGGGACTTTAAGAAGGAGCAGGGACTACTCTAGCAGAGGGGAGCCATGAAAGGAGAGAAAACCTGATTTTAATCAGAGATCTCAGAAACTATAAATAGAAACAGGTGTCCAAATCAAACACAGAGAGAGCCCAAATGAGAACCATCCCTTAGACAGTGGTCGGCAAACGTCGGCTCGCTAGCTGTGGTTTGCCGCTCTGTTGCCTAGTGAGTCTGCCAACCACTGAATAGGGACTTAATCACAAGGAACAACAACAGCCTATAAATATTGGAATTGAGAGTCTAGGTCAGTGGTCGGCAAACTCATTAGTCAACAGAGCGGCAGTTTGCTGACCACTGCCTTCGGACACATGCTCTGATCTAGGGATGGTTAAAGGAGCTGAGAAAGTAGCAACTGTGAGAATCGTGCATGAAAAATATCAGAGCCTTCTCTAGTCTCCTGAGCAGAAAAAGAATCCCTGCTAGAAGGACAGGACACCTTTAACTCAAAAAAAGGAAAACAAAACAAAAACACACAAGCAAAGAGTTTTACAGAAGCTGAAAGAACAACAACTCTTCTTTCCCTCTGATTTCTTCTTTTAAACAGTCAGGGGAAACAGTCATCAGTCTTTAAGCTTTTCAGGTGGAGTTCTTCAAAGACGATGGAAATCACTCATCGGCTTGGGAATTCATTGTAATTACTGTTATTAAGTGTTTAAGGATCCACAGGATATAGAGTATTGTACACAGCGCACCAAAAAGCTATAATCTGTCACTGCACCCTGACCCTGAAACCCTGGTGTCTTGCAGATTGGAAATAGCTGCATTTTTTTTGCCATCCAACAGTAATCAACAATGCAAGAAAGCCTGCTCCCCTCTGCCTAAAATCTCCTGAATGCTTTGTCTTATGAATGTTAAAATGTATTAGGTTTGTAGCAAACATGGTAAAAATGATAATCAATAACAGGTAAAACTAAGGTTGCTAGACCTCCATCACTGAATGTTCATTTGCAAATCACGAATTTCGTGAGAGGTTTCAAAAACACCTGCATAGTTAAGCCACCACACATCTATGAAGAGCATCAACAATTATGATGAAGCGTCTCCTAAATTATAATGCAATCACAGAGAAAATGTGATTAGAATTTAAAAATTCAATTTTTTTCTCCACCACTCTTCAGATACCTAACTAACAGCATTTCAATCCAGAGGAAAACCCCCTGGGAAAAACTGACTAGCCTTTTGGCTGGTGGTTGGATATTAAAATCTCAGTATCTGTCCTACTTGCAGCCTAGTGCCTGGTACACAGTATGTTCTCAGAAAAATATCTTAGCATAGGTGACAGAATGATGAAAAGGGGGAACAATCCAGAAACCTGGCTCATGTACATTTTGAGATTCAGAAAGTGATTTTTCTAGAATAAAGATTTTTCTGGCCCATATAAATTCTTCTACTCAAAGCTTCTGAGTAGCGCAGATCTGCTTCTACCTTGGAAAAAGCGGCCAGGATCTGCGGGTTGCCCAGGCCCTTCCGTTGCTCCCCATGGGGGCTCAATGCTCTCCTGTTTCAGACAGGACTTCACACACACGTGGTTAACCTCTATGCATCCCTCAGGTCTCAGCCCAAATACTATTTTCTCAGAGGGGCCCTTCTCCTGGCCCCATTATTCTTTCTCATCGAAGCTTCTTCTTTATAGTCACAGTATTTGTCACAATTTTAATTATAAACATCTGTATCCTGTCACAAAACTTTAAACTCCATGAAGACAAGAACCATATCTATTTTATTCAGCAATTATTATCCCATTGCCTAACTACAGGGCCCGGCACACAAAAGACAACAAGTACTTGTTTTAAGAGTGGTAACAGGAACAACGGCGTAGGTGGTTGACAATGCATTACAACATTTAATCTTCGGAAAAGCTATTGCCATAGCTTTGTTCTCTTGATTACTTCCCAGGGGGGCTGGTGACCACCTCATGTGCAAGTGCATGTGGGCAGGTTCTAATGAAGCAGCCCCACGCGTCCCACCAACACGATTCACCATCCCACTACTTACCCTTCTGCCTAGAATCTGGTTGATAGCTGCACTTTCTTTTAGAGTACACTCGGCCACCACATTTGCTCTCATTTCTTTCATGTATAACATAAAAGCATTCAGAGGCTTCTTAATGTGAGGTCTCTTGGGCTCCTGCTCCTTTCTCTGTTCGTGCTGAGGCTTCCTGAAAGGGGGGCGTGGTGTTGAAGGAGGGTGGTGGGCAGAAGAAGGAAGAGATGGATGGACAGTAGCAGAGCATCTGATTACACAGCAATCTCAGGCTGGGACAACCCCATGGCTCTCTACAAGCCTGGGACACCATCAACTTAGAAGAGCAACCCTTTGTGAGTGAGTCCCCTTAGGTTTGAGCAAGTTTTCTGGGAGCAATAGAAGTGTTAACACCAAATGGGAACGGGTGTGTACAGGCTGTTCCAGTCAGGGCCCTGAGGCCCAGCTCTCGGTCACCTCAGGAAAAGCTGAACCTACAGTGTAGCCGGGTCATTCCTTTTTCAGAAGTCAGGTTCCTAACTTTGGGGGTGGGGGTGGGGGAGGAAGAGCCACTTTGAGATGCTAATGAAATTTCACCCTCTCTCTCCCCCAAACAAATGCTTCATGGTTTTGCCCTAATTTGCAGAACATTTATGGACTATCTTGTGCTTCCTACCACCCCATCCTTCCAGTCTGCAAACCCCCTGCATTAAGAAACTCAATTCCTAATCTCTTCAAGGAATTTGCTGTAACAGCCTGATACAATCCTGGGTATGGCTGGCCCCTTTCCCTGGACTTGTATGCTTTTAAAGCCTGCATCCTGGGTGGGCACTGGATTCCAGTCCTTTTCAGGTACCATCGGGGGCTGGCTCCCCAACAATCAGAATCAATTGAAATCAGGCAAGCTTATCCAGTACCCGTGCTCAAAAGACTACTCCATTTTGGTGAGGTTCCCTTGATCTACTGAGGTCTGTGCTCCTTTCCAACCCCAGAATCACAGTTAGTTGGCAGTGAGAATCAAGCCAGCTAAAAGTCCACAGGAAGCTGAGCTCACTGATTTCCATCATAAAGGGAGGAGCAAGTTCAACAGGGAGGAAGAGACAGTTTAAAGGGCAGCACCTTCAGGCACCCCCAGGGAGCCCACAGGGCCACTTACACGTGCATCAGGTCCCCGTCAGTGTGGGGGTGCTCCTGCTTGACCTGAGGCGTTACAATAGCTGGATGAGGGATGCCAGTTGTGTGGGGACCCGGAGGACCAGGAATCATATGATGAGAAAACCTAAAGGAAGGAAAGAGAAGAAACAATACTCACTAGTGGCCACTGCAGCAAAAGCTAGAAGGCATTTGCAACAATCCACTCACTGCTACGGGCAGTTACACATAGGAGAATTAACTATATATTACAATAGGCTGAGAATTCCTTTCCTTTCTGTGTTCAGGTGGAAAATATTTATAATTATTCCCTGTGTAGCAACTCCCCCCCCCCCAAAATAAAATAAAATAAAATAAAACTAATAGTAGAATCTGGCATTTTTCCTGGGACGGCTCTAGGCCATAGGATTAAAAGAAATTGAGTCATTTTACATGCAAAGGAGTTTTCAAATAATTTCATTAAAAACAATTATGTTGGAAATAAAACAAGTAAGATTTAGCTTTTCAAAGATTTTTAAATAAAAGCTAAAGAAATCACATTTAAAAAACTCTGCCAATGTTCCCAATCAAACTATCACAATAAGTAAGAGTCTTCCCGCATTATTGGCTTCTTGACTAATACTAGGAGAGAACAACTGGGAAAATAAGAAATATATAAGGAAGATAGTTTTCAGTCCCCAATTTAATAAGGTCGCCCTTATCATCCAGAGTAACTTTCTACACAGAAAGAATGCTTAAGAGATCTTGCCTTATGGAAAACTGGTAACATAATGGAGGGAAGCATTTAATAAAAGGGAAGAATACATAGAGTTCTACATCAAGGCAAAAACTACACACGCTAAACAAAGGCTTTTCCCAGAGTATGCTTGCAGAGCGTAAAAACATCTTAAAATATCCACCACCATCCAACACAAAGGAGGGAAACTGCCATGCAAGACAAATAAAATAAATAAAGGCCACTTTCAACAAGCACGTTGGATAAATTTGCGTGTGCTTCAGAAATCTTTGCTTTTTAAACTGTTTTAAAGTAAACAATTCAGCAAGAACAACATTCCAGGACTTTCATCACAGCCAGTACAATGTACTCCTTCATCTGGGAAGGAAAGAAGGAACTCTGCTTGGATCTGTAATATTTCAGAAACTATTTTTTTTTTTAAATTAAGGCAACATGGTAAAAACACAAATAGTTGACCAAATAATAATGCTTTGCTAAATGCACCATTTGCAAGAATATGCCTGGGAAACACTCCTGTCATCAGATCGTTCTTAAGAAGTGTTAAAAAAAAAAAAGTAAAAACATATTTGGGGGGAAGGATATTAATTTTATCCCCTTCCAACGAGTTGTATTTACGATTTGTTTATAAAAATAATGTTTTTTCAAAAAGCTGAAATTCACCACACAGACTGTGAATTTCATAACTACATAAAAAGTAAAGATCCACAACCAGTGACGAGCCCAAAAGCTTGACTTCCGGCACAACAATGCTCTTAGGGAAAGCGACATGGAACACAGATGCCACACCACACATGTGTGTACATCAAGCACAGGCACAGAAGCCATCCTGTCCAGAAGCAAGCGTCCCACAGAGCAGGGGGCGCAGACGCCCAGAGCTGCGCTGGCACTGCGTCCCCACAGGGCCTGATTCACACACTAGAGCCCCCCCCCCCCCCCCCCCCCCCCGCAGGCTGAGGGCTCTGCTGAGAGCCTTGGTCCAGGAGGCTCTGGACTATCTGGGCATTTGCAAACACTGTCACATTAAATGGTACAACTTTCCTCAGAGAAAGTCAAGGATAAAACTCGAACCAAACTCATCTTTATCTCCCCCCCCCCCACCCCCCACCCCACTTTCCACACCCCAGCGTATTTTGAGTAAAACAAGCTCTTAGGTTGTCCACTTTTGGGACATTTCACATCCTGCTGCTGCCGGGTGGCATCAGGGTCTTCTGGGGGCACAGTCTTCTGCGTGGCCGAGTGCCTACCCCTGGCGGGTGTGGCTGGTGTTTGCTGTTGGGGCGCAGAGCAAGGCTCCTTCCTACCCAGGAATCTCTAGGACACCTAGTGTGGGAGCCAGGCACACTGCACAGACAGACGCGGGGCTGAGCTACACACCCTCCTAGCCGACCGGCCCAGAGGCAAGCAGAGGCACACAAGATGCAAGCGCAGGAAGAGCAGCTCATCTTGGGTGCCGTTTCCACCTCTACCTACCTGGACATGGAAGTGTCGACTGACAGTGAGGATGGGTAGGGTTGCCTGAATCCTCCCGTGATGGGATATACAGGCTGACCTTGCCTGAGGTCACAGAAGAAAGGAACCCATCAATGACAAAACATGAGTAACCAACCAGCAGTCAGAGTTTGATGAGGGGAGAAGAGGGAGGTATTCACATAGGATTTTTATTACAGACCAGTGCATTTCTCCGGTTATCCAACAGCCTCCCTTCCTAACCCGCCACCCAATCAAAGTACCTTCTGCCTTGAAGAAAAGCTCCCACCTTCAACATGAAAAAACTAGTCCATGAATTACCCGTCTTTTATCCCTTCCCCTCTCCCAACCCCATTAAGTGCTTTGAACAAAGTAGGCATCTGACAAATGTTTATTAACTAAAACAGAACGCTGGGAACAGTGAAATAATCCTTTCAGAGAAGACTAGTGGATTCTCGATCAGAATCCTTGACAATTTTAGCAAAAAGAATAAATACAACTTCATATTTATATCAAAATGAATAAGTATTTTAAAGACACTGCAGTGGGGGGGGGGGGCATACAGGAGGCAAAAGAGCAATTCACTGGAATTACCTTCCTGCTCTCTGACAATTCCCTCTCTCCTAGCTTTCCCACAGCTCCCGTTTTTCACTTACACAGTCGCTATCTTCAGCTGCCACTGACACAAGGCAGCACAGATTATTAGCCCCAAGTAGCTAAGTTCAGACTGTGTAAGACTGAACATGTACACATAATCAATTACTAGTAAATGCAAACAGTTATTGATGAGAGGGCTAATCCTACAGAGTCAGTGGAAATTTCCATGACAGGATAACCCCTTCTTGCTGAAGAAGAGGTAATATAAGGATGTCAAGGTAGTGAGATGGGCTGTAAGGATAGAGAACCTGCTGAAGAAAGGTGAGAAAACGTTTGCCAAAGTTGGAGCACTGTTTCTATGGAGTGCTGTGGGGAGGGCGGAATGGAGAGGGATGGAGTGGGAGCAGGGAAAGTTGTGTACTTACAATGAAATGATAAATATGAGCTACACTATAGAAAAAAATTCCTTCTTCATATGATATATTTTATTTCTTTTACCTTTAGAATTTAGAAAACTTTCAAGGCAGCAGTTAAGGATTTTTTAAATGAATAACAAAGACCAACTGAATTCTGGAAAATAAAAAGCCCAAACAGTTTTTTTTATGTTTGTTTTTTGTTTTTGCTTTTCTGAACTCAAGCTGAAACTTACATTAAAATTCAAAAGATGTTTTTGTATTTTTAAATTTCTCCCTATTTGTCATTTACCTCACTTGCCATTTATAAGCAGATAGTACATGGATATTCAATGTGTCTTTTCCTTCAATAATATATTTTTATAAAAAACCAGAAAAGAAAACCACACTGAGCACTTTGTACAGGCATAGCACATGCCCCAAACCACAAACCGAACCCATAAAACTATAGGCTTCAAAGCAAATGCTACAGTCATTTTCTGTACATATAAGCAAATGGGTTCAATTGACTTCAATGCCTGTATGTTTTTTCAATCTTTTAAAATGAAATGAAATAAAGCTAGCACCTTGCTTGTTGTTTTAAAATTTCCTCAACTCCACAGATATTATCACTCATCAAGCTAACTGCCATGAGTGGGAAGTAGGAGAACATGTTCAAATGCCTGGCTGAGTTTGTAGGGAGGCTCTTACCAGCCGAGCGGTGGGGTAATCTGTCCAACTCCACCCGGAGACAGTGGGTAAAAGGTAGGGATCTCAGGAGCAGGAGGGTGTCTGGACATGCCTGTTAAAACGAATGGAGACACAGAATGTTCAGATTTGTAGGACATTTGACTCTTGCGACAATGGAAAGGCAATAAAATGATTTATGCCATTGCTTAGCAGAAGCCAGTTTGGTATCTCTTCTTAAGATTTCAACATGTGAGACAACAGGTTTTAAAATAGTACATCTTGTCTGGCCGGCTTGGCTCAGGGGCTAAACGTCGACCTATGAACCAGATCATAGATTCCTGGTCAGGGGCACATGCCCAGGTTGTGGGCTCCATCCCCTGTGGGGGGCATACAGAAGGCAGCTTGTGATGATTCTCTATCATCACTGACTAGAGGCCTGGTGCATGAAATTCATGCATGGGTACGGTCCCTAGGCCTGGCCAACAATCAGGGCCAATCCGATTGGGGCCTTCTGACTGCTGGCTGGGGCCTTCCTTTGTTCCGCACCACTCCCTGGTGGTCAGTGCATGTCATAGTGAGCAAACTCTGGGTCTCCTGGTCGAACTTCCAAGGGGACACTTTGCATATTAGCCTTTTATATATATATATATATATATATATATATATATATATATATATATATATACACACACACACACACACACTAGTGGCCTGGTGCATGAAATTCTTGCACTGGTAGGGAAGGTGGAGGGGAGGGTATCCCTTAGCCTGGCCTGCATCCTCTCTAATCTGGGACCCCTGTGGGATCGGGCCTAAACTGGCAGTTGGACAACTCCCTCACAATCCGGGACTACTGGCTCCTAACTGCTCAACTGCCTGCCTGCTTGGATCTCCCTTAACCACTCTGCCTGCTGGCCTGCTTGCCCCCAACTGCATCCACCTGCCAAACTGATCACCCCCAACTGCCCTCCCCTCCTGGCCTGATCACCCATAACCTCCTCTGCCTTGGCCCCACCACCATGGCTTTGTCCGGAAGGACATCTGGAATGTCTCATGGTCTTATTAGCATATTACCCTTTTATATATATATATCTCCCTTTCCTTTTTGATGTCAACAAAAATATATTTAAAAATAAGATAGTTCATCTTGAGAGATTCCTGAAATAGTAAATATACTGCTAACAAAAGCCAGCAAAATAAGACTTTTAAATTATTTAGTTTGCCCACATTATTTTACTTTGGTTAAGAAAATGGTAGACAATTACTTCTGTGTAGAATGGAAAATGACAGGCCTTCTAAGTAGACAGCCTGCCTGGTGCTCAAGGATTAGGTAAATTGCCAATTTCATATTTTTATTGGCTCCCTTATGGAGTCACAGATTTGGGAAATGTGATACCTCAGAGAATCAAAGATTAATTAGGAATCATCTGCAGCCCTATAATGGTCACACTTGATATGATTCACTTAGTCTCTGCCACTTTAGCTCCAACTAAGCTCTTCATCAAGTTGAGTCCTCTGGGCTTCAAGGTCAAGCTGCTCGGGATTAGTTGTGTCCCATAGAAAATGAGAGTGCCACCAAATTGTTTCTTGAGCTCGGACTCCTGGAGCTCATATTGGCCTATAACTATAAAAACCGCCTGAAGATTATACCTAATCCTAGTCCCAAATGCCATCTCTTTGTTTATATCTTACCTTGGGTACAGAAAAGAAGGGGTAAGACACATTCATAAAAATGCAAAATATTTTAAACTTAGATTCAATGTATTTGGGGGGAAATGAGTGATTTTGAATAGAAAAAGACTACAACTGCTTTCTTAAACAGCTAATCTGACTGTATAAGGCCATTTCCATAAAAAAACCCACATCCCCAGGTTGAAGACTTAGAGGATGCACTCAGTGGTTGTAAATATATTGATTGGCAGAATATGGAGCTGGGTGAGCACATGTAGAGGCTCTTTACATATTCTACATTTAAAAAAAAATATTTTTTATTGATTTTTCACAGAGAGGAAGGAAGAGGGATAGAAAGTCAGAAACGTTGATGAGAGAGAAACATCAACCAGCAGCCTCCTGCACCCCCCCACCACTGGGGATGTGGTCACAACCAAGGCACATGGCCTTGACTGGAATCGAACCCAGGACCTTTCAGTTCGCAGGCCGATGCTCTATCCACTGAGCAAAACCGGTCTCGGCCATATTCTACATTTTTACTGTTTAAATTGATTATGAATTTCATTTGAATTTTAAAAGATGCTAAAGGCCTTAAACATATGAGAATAATTTAAGAAGTGTTTATTCATAGTTGATATTAATTTGACTTTGAAGTTAGGACAAACTACTTCTCAGTTCTCATAGAAAGTAGGTGGGATGGAAAAAGTCTTTAATCTCTCCCTCAATAGAGAGATTACATGTTTTACATGATCATTTCATGTTTTGCTGTTTTTGAAAGAATGTTCTCCAAATCTTTTTTTGTGTGTCTAGAGGTACTGGTCACATTACCGCCCACCCCCCTTTTCCCCCAATTTCATACTCTGGATTTTCTTCTTGGGATTAGGTAAGTTTGAGCATCTGGGGTGATCTTAAGGCATATCAGAATCATGGGAGGTTCTCCACTGGCCTCCACCCTCACCTGAGATTCACTTATCTCCCCAATCCTGAGGGTCTGCAGGGAAATTGCTCAGTTTTGAAAAGAAAAACCAGACCAGGCCGCTCCTGGTGCTGCCTGTGTGCTCGTCTGGTGCGGACCCGGTGCTTCTTTTGTGAAGCGGCAGCTGAGGAGACTCGGGCGCTCGCCATGGCCCACGAAAAGCCCAAGGAAGGGGTCAAGACTGAGAACAACGATCATATCAATTGGAAGGTGGCGGGGCAGGAGGGTTCTGTGGTGCAGTTTAAGATTAAGAGGCACACGCCGCTCAGTAAGCTCATGAAAGCCTATTGTGAACGACAGGGTTTGTCACTGAGGCAGATCCGATTCCGATTTGACGGGCAGCCAATCAGTGAAACAGACACACCTGCACAGTTGGAAATGGAGGATGAAGATACAATTGATGTGTTCCAGCAGCAGACAGGAGGTGTCTACTAAAAAGGGAACCTGCTACTTTACTCCAGAACTCTGTTCCTCCAGACCAAGAAGACATTCTCAATTAGAAAACTGCAATTTGGTTTCAACACATCTGACTACTACAGTATAGTTTTCTCTATTCTTTCATTTTCCCCTTTCCCATTCCTTTATTGTACATAAAGTAACTGATGTATGTGCACAAACATTTGCATTTTTTTTAAAACTAAATGGCCAATGGTATGTTTTGATCTACATCAAATGGAGATGGGATAGGGAAAAATACTGGTTCTGTGAAAACACCCCTTTCTCCATTAGTGGCATGCTCATTCAGCTCTTATCTTTATATTCCAGTAAGTTATTTTGCTCTCACTGTTTAACAACAAAAAAGAACAATATAAAAATTCTTGCATATCTTGTTTGATTGGAGAATTTTAATGTTTTTCATTTATCATTGTAAAACCAAGGACAATTTTATAACTTTTTTGTACGTAGCTGTTACATGTAGGGCAATCTGTCTTTAAGTAGGGATAAATCACTCTAAAAAAATGAATCCTAGATAGTTTTCCCTTCAAGTCAAGTGTCTTGTTGTTTAAATAAACTTCTTGTTTAAAATGAAAAAAAAAGAAAAAAGAAAAAAAGAAAAACCAGACCAATCAAGAAGGACTTTGGAAACTCTGTGAAAATATGTACTTGAAATTCAGGGTTAGAGGTGAGAGACTATTGAATTATCTACTTTAATTAATAGTTAAAACCCTTGAGAGAACCAAGATGGCGGCATAGGTAAAACACCTATCTTGCCGTCATACACAACAATTTCAAAACTACAACTTAACGAAAGAACAAACACCATCCAGAATCACCGGAAAGCTGGCTGAGTGAAAATTCCACAAATAAAAGTGAAGATAAGACACTGTGATTTGGAGGAGCGGCTGAGAACAGCGTTGAAGATACGCACAGAGAGAGGTTTGAAGGAGCGCGTGCCAGCGGATAGGGCGGGCGGCTGAAAACCGGCCAGTTTTCTTGAATGGGGGAGACAAAGGTGTCCCACTGGACTGATTCTCCAGCTTTGGGCAAAGTCCAGGGAACCCACTATCATACAGGGTAAAAACTGGACAGTGGGAGGGCACGCTGAAGCTCGGGTGCTGCAGGGGCCTGCTGGCTTGTGGAGAAGGCGAGCTTGTGCGGAGTGCGCATGAACCTGGGAACAGCGCAGCTGCGGGATCGCACAGAGACCACTCGTGACTTGCTCTCTCATTCGGGAAACCATCAGACTGCTTTGTTTGGTGTCCTTGGGTGAGACATTGGGTGTGCAGACTCATTTTGGGAGAGGCTGAATTCCCCTGCAGCCGGTGGAGCTCGGCAGCGGCTCTCGCTCAGAGACCCTGGGGCCACATAGGGCGGAGCTGACACTGTCTGCTTGGCCCGGAGACTCCGCCCACCAACCCGAGCACAGCTGAACTTCACAGACAATTGGCCTGGAGGTCAACCCCTCCAAGTGCTAACAACGATTAACCTGAGCTTAACTTCAACAAGACTGTGTAACCCATATCCACCTCAGGTAACTGGGGAGGCTGAGCCACTATCCCTTGTAGGACGTCTACCACACAAAGCTAATTGACCAACTCAGGGAAGCAGCCACCATGCAGACATGGAAAGAAATCAGATGTGAAAGAAATGGAGGAAAAAAAACAACTGGACATGGAATTCAAAACCACAGTTATAGGGCTTTTCAAGAGGCTCCCAGAAAAGGTCGAGTCCTATAAGGAATAAGCAAGACCTACAAGGAAATGAACGAGACCCTCAAAAAAATGAACGAGACCTGCAAGGAAATGAGCAAGACCAACATGGAAATGAATGAGTCCTACAAGGAAATGAACGAGACCTACAAGGATATGAAAGAGACTCTCAAGGATATGAAAAAGGGCCAACCAGAAATTAAGCATACACTGACTGATATAAAAAATATTATACAAAGACCTAAAAGTACTCTAGAGCACCCCAAGAACCAAGTTAAAGATTTGAAATACAAAGAGATAAAATCCACTCAGCTGAAAAAGCAAGTAAACAAAAGAATAAAAAAAAAAACTAAAGATAGTGTAAGGGGCCTCTGGGACAACCTCAAGCATACCAACATCCGAATTATAGGGGTGCCAGAAAAAGAGAGAGAGCAAGACAATGAAAACCTATTTGAAGAAATAGTGACCAAAAACTTCCCACACCTGGTGAAAGAAATTGACTTAGGAGTCCAAGAAGCGCACCGAACCCCAATATATAGGAACCCTAAGAGAACCACACCAAGACACATCATAATTAAAATGCCAAGAGCAAAAGACAAAGAGAGAATATTAAAAGCAGCAAGAAAAAAACAGTTAGTTACCTATAAGGGAGCACCCATACGATTGTCAATGGATTTCTCAACAGAAACAATGCAGGTCAGACGGGAGTGGCAAGAAATATTCAAAGTGATGAATAGCAAGAATCTACAACCAAGATTACTCTATCCAGCAAAGCTGTCATTCAAAATTGAAGGTCAGATAAAGTGCTTCGCAGATAAGAAAAAGCTAAAGGAGTTCATCACCACCAAACCAATATTATATGAAATGCTGAAAGATATTCTTTAAGAAGAGGAAGGAGAAAAATATAAAGTGTAAATTATGAACAACTAATTCACATCTATCAACAAATGAATCTAAAAATCGAGTGAATTAATAATCTGATGAACAGGATAAACTGGTGAATGTAACAGAATCATGGGCATAGAGAGGGAATGGACTGACAATTCTTGGGGATAAAAGGGGTGTGGGAGGTGCAGCAAGAGACTGAACAAAAATCATGCAACTATGGGAGAGGACAGTGGAGGGGGGTGAGGGCAGAGGAGGGTGGGGTGGGTACCAGGTGGAGGGGAGCTATAGGGGGGAAAAAAGAGAACAATGTAATTAATAAACTGAACAATAAAGAAAAAAAATCTGATGTTATAAAACCAAAAAATAAAATAAAATAGTTAAAACCCTTTGTTAGAGACTGACTGTTCGGGAACACACAAAATAATGGCCTGTCCTAGGCTCTTCTGACCGGGACACAGAGAAGTAACTTGTTTGCAATCACATGGCTCTTGGCAGACAAGCTTAAAACTCTGCTGCCATGCTAGTCCATGTTCTGAGTGTGTGGAGAACATTTCAGTGATTCTGCAAAGGTGGGGTTCAGCAGAACAACAAACTACTTTTACTGCTCTGAAGAAGGAAGGAGAAAACTAACATTTACTTAGCACCTGCTATATGCCACTTCCTATGCTAGTCTTTTGACTGTTTCTATTAAAATTCTACTCATATTTCAAATACCCCTCTCCCATGGAATATTCTCTAACATTTACAGCTCTGAAAAATCTCTTCTTTGAATCTACAAGGTTTTATTTGTACTTTTAACATGGTACTAAAGATGGTCTTCATTTTCTTTTATAGTTAGTTTGTGCAAATGATTTCCTGCATGAGTTTAAATTGAGCTTGGGAAAAGGGAAACCATGTTTTGCCAATCAATGTATCAAACCAGGGTTGTCTCCACAGGAGGTTCTTAATAAATACTTTTGAGTGACTGAACAAATGAACAAGTGAAAAAAGTGTCTAAACAGACCCATTCCTCATGCTGGGTCAACATTATCAACCGTTTTGCAGGTAAATAAGTACATGATGGGGCTTAGGTCACTGCATGAGCAGGAAATGAATCTGTGTTTTCTGAATAGGTTATTGTTAAGAACCTGCTTCCAAAGATTCCTAGAAGTGTGTGACCCTCTACCAACTGCTGACTTCGTATCATGCATTTAACTGGTATTTACCCAACACTTACTGTGTGCTGCAGGCTATATACAAAGCATGGCCTTAATAAATATAGATAAAATTGTTTTGGAGTTAGACTATATGGGTATATTAATTTTGCCACTCAACTACATATCTTTGAGGAAGTGATTTATTATTCTGTAAAATCAGAATAAAAATAGAATAGGGGTTGTTGTGAAGAATAAATGCATTAATATATGCAATACAGAAAACACCTGGCACACAGTATAAGTGATATGTTTTTGTTGTTATTTAATAGGATACAATGAATAGAAAGCTATAAGTAGGTATAAATAAACCCAGCATTTCCTAAAAGCTCGTTCCTTTTAATATTTTTATCAGAAATAATGAGTAGAACAAAATGATTGGTATTGTCTTCCTTTCCTGTTTCTACACCTGCACACAACTCCACATACCAACACACTGACAGAAAGGTAAAAACTAATGTGCTTCCTAGTGGGAAGGCAACATAAGTTATTTTCTTATGAATGAGAATGGGTTCTGCTAATTAACAGGTTAATTTATTGGATGGTTATATCTAGTGTCAGAATATGCACATGACACTCTTTTGGTTTTTAGTTGTTGTTGTTCTTTTTTTTATATATAATAAAGCTAACCAGCTTCCCAGGGACTTTGAAATCAGTGACTCTGGTCATAGCACCATGTTCTAACTAGTTGAGCTACATGATAAAGCCAAAAGGCAGACAGGAGAGAAAAGAAGAAAAAGCAAGAAACCTAGTGAGAATGTACTCTCAAATGAATAATATAATTCAAAATCATGCAAATTCATTCTTTTCAAACCGAAGTTTACATATCCCCTGAGATACATGAAGTCCAGGACAAAAAGTAATCAAAAAGAGGATCTTTACATTAAAAGCAACAAAAAGAATATATGGAGTAGAATGTGAAAATAATGCAACTTTTCAAAGAAACTGCAAGCAGACAACTTTTGGTCGTGCCCACTGGGCCTTCTCTAGTTCTAGAGTTTGTTAAAAAGAAAAAAGTTTGAGAAGCAAAGCTATAATTATAATTAGTAAGGCAAAACAAGATAGGGTAGCAGTAAGTGATGGGAACAGAAGATAAAATAAAAATGTAATTGATAGCTGTTTATAAACTTGTCTTTTTAAAGAATCGAACTGTCCTAGAATTCTTAAAGAGAAAAGCTACTAAACTGATATATGTTATTCCTTTAAATAAGCTCATTTCAAAGTGCTTAGAACAGGGGCTATAACCTAGGAAGCACCATGTAACTGTTAACTAAATAGTTAAAAACTTAATAATAAAACCCACTGTTGGTTCTTTCCGTTAATAGCTTGAGTTTTTACAACTGCTCTTAACTGTCACCTATATCTTTGTGGTTTCCAGGCGTGTGTCTCTGGCTCAGGCCCTGCCCTGGGACCGGGATGTTTAAATTGCCTACCTCATGTCTCTCTTTAGATTATTTCAATCCTAGGTTATGTTCCTAATCATCCCTCTGAAATTTGGCCTTCTTCCTAACATTTCTTCTTACATAAATCCATAGTCCTGTCCTAGTTGTTTCTTATTCTTTGGAGGTCCCTGGTAACAGGAAGTAGAGAAAGGACTAGAAATGACTAAAACAGAGGCAAACCCGGACACCTCTGCATGGGTGATTCTCACCTTCTTTAAGTATAGGTACAGGCTCCACTCAAGTCTAAGTCCTCAAATAAGTTGCCTATTTTAACCAGGGAAGGAAATGAAGGTGCTGCGTATTTAACCTAGAAGTGCTCATAGTGGTGAAAAACAACAACAAAACTCCCAGCCCCTAAACTCCACTCTTTTTTACAAACTTAATGTCCTTTCCACTACAGGTCAAAGAGAGGGCTGGACAAAAGGGTGAGGTGCTGAAGACGGTAAGATTTTCATCTACCTATTCTCTGCCTTGGTTTTACAAAATACTTATTTCTCTCTCTTCAATTACAGTTGATGTTCAATATTATATTACTTTCAGATATGTGGAATCTTTTATTTTGAATCCCTGAAGATTCTGTTGAGGTGCAAGTGTGGACATACATGGAAAAAGCACAAGCCACCCAGGAACAAATTTAACCTCAAAGTTTGCTCTCAAACCGTGAGACCCGCAGGCTGGGACACCCTGCGCTCTGTGTCCACAGCCAAGCAGCCCACCCCCACTGGCATTTCCATTTCTCAGAGCTCTATGCTGTGTGCTTTTCTGTAAGTGATACAGAAGGGGAACTTGGCAATAATGTAGAGAAGCAAGTAAGATTCATGTTATGGTTTTGTACTTTATTATTCATGTCTAAGATGGTGCTGTAAATAATAAAAAGAGGATAAAAATCTAACATATATATATATATATATATATATAAATATAAAATTAAAAGAAACTAATGGCTCAAAAAGATAATATTTGAAAGTAAAAATCTCCTTTGTCCCTTTTCTAACTTTTCCTTTAAAAAAATATATTTTATTGATTTCAGAGAGCATAAAGGTGAGAGAGAGAGAGAGAGAGAGAGAGAGAGAGAGAGAGAGAGAGAGAGAGAGATCAGTGATGAGAGAGAATCATTGATAGGCTGCCTCCTGAACGACCTCTACTTGGGATCGAGCCCACAACCCGGGCATGTGCCCTTGACCAGAATCAAACTCCAGACCCTTCAGTCTGCAGGCCAATGCTCTGTCCACTGAGTCAAACTGGTTAGGGCTCTAACTTTTCTTTTAACACTACCATCAACTCCTAGTGCATGCTGAAATAATGAGTAACTGCAGGAGGACTCAAGGACTGGATTTTTAGCATATCTGTATAACATACTGGTCTATATTGTGGAGCCTAGATTTTCAGAGCTGTCACTTTGAAAATAACCCTTCTAGGTTCTTCATGGTTTTGTCCTGAAAAATAAAAGAAGCAACAACAAATTCTTTGGGGTTTTTAAAAATGGCTACCAAAAAATTATTCTTGCCTCCTAACAATCCATTTTGATCCACCCAGCGACAGGAGCCAAGGCCGGTGAGGTCCCCCAGGCGGACACGGCACAGCTCCTCCCTAACCGGGAGGGCAGGCTCTCACCTTGTTTGGAGTTGACGTCTGACGGGATGTGTGACGGGTGGGATCCTGGGGAAAAGTGCTCGTCGCTGTAAGTGATGAGGGGGGTGAGAGGATGAACTGCATGGGATGGCTGCACCACGGGCACTTTATTCGACTGCAAAGGAAATACAAGGTCAACAGTTAACAATGAATGCCAAGCTCCTGTCTCCTCTCCCGGAGAAAAAACCACACAATAGCAGTAACTGGGCATCAATCAGTATAACTGAAGAATCCTCTCCAGACCTGCACAGTGGAAATCAACTGCTGTACCCATTTAGACCTTCAGAATCTGTCCATGCTAAATACTCCTCATGTCTGACTAGCTCATTAGGAGACTATCAGTTATTTAACCATATCCCCTATGGAGATTTAGGTTGAGTGCTATTATTCCATGAATCCTGTACATACCTTTTTACATGATCTATTCAGATGATTTCAACAGAGTTATTAAAGCAAAAGTTATGAATGCTTTATAAGCTCTTTATTCATTACATATGTCTAGCAATAAAAAGGCACTCAATAAAAAATTATTAAATGAACAAATAAATAAATACTGCCAATTTGAAGGGCAAATTTTCAAACAACCCAATAAATATAAATTTGCTATATTGATATTCTATTCGTTTATATAATTTACTAGAGGCCTGGTGCACGAAATTCGTGCACAGGGGAGGGGGCGGGGAAGATGTCCCTTAGCCCAGCCTGTACCCTTTCTAATCTGGGACCCCCGAGGGATGTCCGACTGCCTGTTTAGGCCCGATTCCAGTAGGAACCGGGCCTAAACGGGCAGTCGGACATCCTTCTCACAATCCAGGACTGCTGGCTCCAAACTGCTCACCTGCCTGCCTCCCTGATTGCCCCTAACTGCTTCTGCCTGCCAGCCTGATCACCCTCTAACCACTACCCTGCCAGCCTAATTGATGTCTAACTGCTCCCCTGCCAGCCTGTTTGCCCCCAACTTCCCTCCTCTACCAGCCTGGTCACCCCTAACTACCCTCTCCTGCAGGCTTGATCACCTCCAACTGCCATCCCTTGCAGGCCTGGTCCCTCCCAACTGCCCTTCCCTGCTGGTCTGATCACCCACAACTGCCCTCCCTTGCTGGGCCTGGAACCTCCCAAAGGCCCTTCCCTGCTGGCCATCTTGTAGTGGCCATCTTGTGTCCACATGGGGGCAGGATCTTTGACCACGTGGGGGCAGCCCTCTTGTGTGTTGGAGTGATGGTCAATCTGCAAATTGCTCTTTTATTAAATAGGATAGAGGGCTGGTACACGGGTGGGGGCCAGCTGGCTTGCCCTGAAGAGTGTCCCAGATTAGAGTGGGGGTTCCCTTGGAGTGAGGGGCAGCCTGGATGAGGGGCCTGTGGAGGTTTGCAGGCAGGCCACACACCCCAATGATCCAAGCGGAGGCCCTGGGATCTGGGATTAATTTATGTCTATAATTGAAACTTTGTAGCCTGGCGTGGAGCCAACCCTTCTGCTAGCTTGGTGGCAGCAGTCATTTTTGTTTGAAACTTTGTAGCCTAGAGTGGAGGCCTAAGCCCAGCAATGGCAGACTGAAAGCTTGGCTTCCTCCATTGCCAGGGAAACCCAAGCCTCTATTCTCTCCAGCACAGTGGCTGCTGCCATTTCTGTATCTTTTATAATTGAAACTTTGTAGCATTGAGTGGAGGCCTAGGCCTGCGGCAAGCGGAAAGCTTGGCTTCCTCCATTGCCGGGAAACCCAAGCCTTTCTCCTGCTCTCAGTGGCGGCAGCCATCTTGGTTGGGGTTTATTTGCATAATCTGCTCTTGATTGGCTGGTGGGCGTGGCTGTGGGCATGGCTTGTGGGTGTAGCGAAGGTATGGTCATATTTGCATATTACTCTTTTATTAGATAGAATGATTCTATAATTGTACATCTCTAAGAATCATGTTATACTATTTTAATGTGTTATAGCTTTGTCAATCAAACCTGACCACCCATTATGCTTTAGGCCTACTCAGTTATCTTCATGATCTCTAGTTTCTAGAAGCCTTAATTAATAAAAGGAATTTCCAATCTTGTGTTTAAATACATAATGTGAAATATAGCTTGTAAAAATCACTTTAAATTGTTAACAACTTATATAGTCTATCTTGTATTTGTTTAAAAGTAAATTTATTTAAATTGGGAGCCCAAAGCTACATAACATTTTTTTTTAAGGTATAGGTTATTTATTTGGACTTCATCAGTTTGAAATCTGGGATCCTTTTATTTGCTTATAGTTGAATAAACTCCTTGCACCCTCAAGAAAGTGCACTAAGTAAATCAGTAATATAAGCAAGACCCAGGCAGTTTAACCTAATTAAGGAGATAGATTTTTCAGAAATTAAACACCTCCACCCCACCCAAAGACAATAAACTTAACATAACTATATAGATACAAAATGTTTCTAATTTTCAACACATAGACTAATTAAACCAGTATCACAAAGATCTTTATTTGCAAACATTACAGTAATGAGTAACTTGTGAATTTAAAAGGAATAAGATATAATAAATCTTGACAATTAACTAATTCACTTCTTCAGACATGCCTTCACCATCAATAGTTTGAATTCATGAGATTTTTTACTGTACTACAGACTAAAATGCATCTGAAATCCATTTCTCCAAAAGCAAATATCTGTATTTAAGTTTGGGGAAGTGCCTGAAAACTGCCCTGCACAGTGTCAACTGCCCATAATGTAGGTCTATATCCAACTGGTTTCGGGCCCTGTAACACACCTGTGTGTGGTAGTAGCACTATGATATGCATCATTTCGTGTTTGATGTTTTTTACAAATTAGGTATAAAAAGTAAGTGGCTCCAGCAAGAAGGTCTACCCTCAGGAAAATTAGGAGCAATTATCCTAGTAACACTAAATTCTCTTTACAGCCAGTAATAGTGATTCTCTATACCCTGTCATTACAGCCTCCGCCCAAAAGAAAATCACCCCTTTTTCAGACAATGATATGATTTCCCCTGTTTTATAATCATCAGCTCCTCTCTAATGGCAGAACTTGCATCGCTCGTATAGCCCTTGGCATTTATTAAATAGAGCACCATTATCAAAGCCACATGCCTTTCTCTACATACCTCAGCACAGACATCTATGCATATAAATGTGTAAAAGGTTAAAAAAAAATGTTCCAATGCTTTTCAAGTGTTAATGATGCAGTCAGCCAAATACGATGAGCTTCTTAAATACAAGGAATTTAGAATTTAGAGGAGGTGGGGGGTGATGGGAGGGTGGGTGCAGAGATAGGGGGATATTGTTATAAACCCCTTTTCAAATGGAAACAAAAATCTCAACACCCAAATGCTGAAACGAATATATTTCAATGATACTTTAGAATAAGCGCTTTGATTTTCATTTCAAAAATCTCATAAGTATAGTTGCTAAACAATCTACAAAGATATTTTCTTGGGGTAGTTAAAAAGAATGAGCATTGCAGAAATCTCCTGAGAACGCATATGTATTTTGCATGCCTTTCTTATTTCCACAGCACCATCTTAGGGAACTTGCATTAGCAGGCAGCATCTCCTTAACGTCTGACCTATCCCTCCAGTCATATAGCTCAGAATTCGGTGCCATGAATTTTTGCTAAATTATGCTATCCTTGCTCTCTTCTTAATTTTACGCTTTTCAACACAGATTTGCTTTCCTGTGGAAAAGAGATAAGAAGCCAGGGATTTTAATTTAAGCTCTGGCCTTGTCTTATATTTTGCAAGATGGATAGCATACTAGTAGTGTGTTATAGCCAACAAGGCTTATGTACATTTTTGTAGCCAAATCATGAGAGCAATATGAAATCTCAATGATAGGTGTGAGCACAATCCTCAAGTTTTATATTTGGCTCCTGTCAACCACCTCCACTGGGCATATGAACAGGACCAAACTATACTACACATCACCATCACAATCAAGTGACCTCGGCCCTAAACAGTGGGCTTCCCCTGAGAGCACGAGGGACTGTCCTTTGACACTGTGTGCCCGCACAAGACAAGAACCCAGGTACGGCCGCTCTGAGTAAGTTTTAAAGATAATGTAATCATTTTTAATTCTAGCTTCAAATCTCCATATAACAATGTGGGCATCTTGGGTGGGGCAAAGGGAAAGGAGGAGGAATAACTAAGTGACTACCTAGTTTTTACGGACAACTTTATGTAACTACACTATAATGTGCGGTTGCGCAGTGTATGTAGACCCATGTGTGTACTTAAGCACCTAAAATTGCCAAGCGCGATGTGAGCACTGACGGCCACACAAATGAGGCTGTTGTTCTTGTGCAGCCTCCTTTCCAGGGGTCTGGAAGTGGGGGTGCGGGGACTGGAGACAACGGACAAATATGTAAATAAGACAATAAGTAAAATCTCAGAGGATGACATCGAATGCTAAGATTAAAAGAATCCTGGTGATAAGAGAGTATAGTAGTTATAAGCCTTTGTATTATGTTAACACTATAACAATCCAATAGTATAAAACCAAACAGTCTAAGATTCTATTTTCTAAAACAGGAAATGGGGTCACCAGGGAATGGGTGAGCAAGCCACGACTGCTTTCAGCACTTCTGACAACCCAGGGCTGCTCATTACACAACTCCAGTAACACAGGGTCACTGGGGATACCATGCGAGTGGAAACCCTAGTCACTCAAGACAGTGAGCCATCCTTTTAGCTCCTACTCTGAGCACCTAAGATCTCACTCGCTAGTCCCCCCTGGCCCCTGACTCCCACACATCTTCCTACGAGGAAGGGAGAAAGGATAAACAGCTTTCTTTTTCACTCACAGGTACAGTCAGGTGAATCTTAGCTTCCAGTGGAGAAGCACCAGGAGCTCCCAATGTTTGTCCTGTTTCCTTTCCCAGGTGACAGCAGGCACAATTACCCCACTTTTATGAGATCGCCAGGAGCCTGTGTCATCCCCCGAATGCCGCAGCTGCTCAGAGGTGGAAGCACTCCGGTCTAAGCTCACAGGGCAGTAAGCGGCTCAGTCAGGCCACACACCTTGATCTTTTGATTCCATCTAGATTACACATTCTTTTATCTCAAGCAGGTGATGGGTTGGGTGTGCAAAGGAAAAAAAAAGATGGAGTGATTGGGTACTGGGAGGAAAGGGGCACAGAACACCAAAGGAAGACTCTAGAAGATAGCTCTCCCACCTACTCAGTTCCATTCATTCAGCAGGAAGCCCACAATCCCTTCTGAAACTCAAAAAACCACCATCAGGCCACCCTACCCACAAAGCACATCATTTATTATAGCAACTAACACCGTACCTTGGAGACAGGTAAACTGAGGCACAGAAGGTCAGCAACTTTCCCAAAGGCCACATTCACGACCACTTCAGCACGTGGCCTCCCGGGAGAGCCAAGTTCATAAAACCTCAGGCACTGTACTGACCATCTGGCCACACCTAACAGGATGCACATCCATGACATGACTGTGTGGTCTCTGTCCCAGGCGCAGGAATCACCTCGGACCAACAGGCACCTCAGCAGAAGCGGTTAGGCCTGCAGAGACGCCACCGCCACCCTCTCCCCACAGCTGGAAAGCATTCCTGGAAGCTGTGTGGTTGCCATCCAGGCTGCTACCTGCAGGTATCAGCCTCTTTGGCATCACAGCCAAAATACCCACACGAAGTGGGTGCCACTTGGGGATCCTGAGAGTCACCCTCAGCAACATGCCCAGAAGTGACTACTCCCCGACTGGCATGAAAGCTCTTGGCCTATGAGGATGTGGTTCTTTCTGGAAAGGACTAAACAGTGGTCCAGCTCTCTCCTGGTGAAGGCATGAGCCTGCTGATAAGTGGAGTAATTGGGGGGAGAAACCTGCGGGCCTGCTGGCTAGTCCCCGTTTTGCACATCTCCAGGTTTCAACTAAACCCGCAGTACGGGATCCAACCGTGCATAAGGCCCTGAGTACCATTTCAACTGGCTGGGCATTGTATCTGGAGTCCTCCTGGCAATCACTGACTCCAGGGGCATTTTAACACTCCACAAACCTGCTGAAATGAGGAATTTCATCTGGCCTCAGTCGTTATGGTGGTATTCAACATTTTATTATACTCCTAGAAAGTCTGATACTGGTACAGTATAAGTCCTGAAATTTCACATCGTGCCTTCCCTCCTCCTATGAGAATCTGGGCTTCTTAAGCCTTCCCACAAAGAGGAGCAGATCTGATTTACTCCGAAAAGGATGTGACGATCCTTGCACCAACTAGACCTCAAAAGTAATAGTGCTCGAAGCCTTTCCTAAGACCCACCAAAGCTAAACACCTGATTCGTATCTGAGGTGGCTTCCGAATCAAAGACCACTACTGTTTGAGATGCAGTACCTATTTTCAGATAACGGGGGGGCACTGGGCTCGGAAGACTTCCTGAGCAGGAACTGGTACTTTTGCAAGGTTCACAAGGGACAAATATTCCATGAGTCCAAAGGTGTCCCATCATGGGACACCTGGGATGCTCTCCTAAGAGGAGAGGAACATGTCACAGGGAAAGGGAGGAATGTGGAAGAATAGACAGTAAGTGCCCGCGCTAATGGCTGTGACTTTGCACCCTCTGGCACTTGTCCAATAAGTGGGCAGTGTCACTGTATTTATAAATGAGAAGGCTGAGTCCTTGTGGGCAAACAGCTTAGTAATAACTAGTCGTCAGAGGATTCGTGCTGGCGTGGTTTGGTACCAAGTCCCTGCTCGTCCTGCCCCAAACTGCTCCCTCCACAACTCCTCTCGCCACCTCTGTTCCAAACCTCCCTGTCAGGGAGTGTGGCCTGCCATGGGCTCTGCTGTCAGAAAGCATCTGGACAGAACAAGTGACCACTTGGGAAAGACTGATGTCACTAGCAGGACTACAGACAGACTGCTGGAAGAGCTGCTAAGAAGAAAAGTGTGGCCCACCCATAATTTTCCCAGCTCTCTGCAAAGCGATGATCTCCATACAGTATCTCATTTAATCATGAAATCGCCCATATGCTAGGTGTTAAGATTTCTATTTCAAAAAGAAGAAAACCAAGGTTCTAAGACATAAATAATTTATACAAGATCACACAGGATATTAAATAGCACAGACAGAATTTGACTCAAGTTGGTGACGCTGAAATCCATATCTTGTACACCTACAGAATTAAAAACAGGTATATCCTAGCATCCAAGTGGGAGGGAATAATAAAATCTATATATAAAAGCCAAGTGACCAGAACGACCAGAATGACCAGAACAACTGGAACAACTGGTCACTGTCACGCACACTGTGGCCAGCCAACCCGCCTGAGCAGGGGTGGGGCTGGCCGGCCAACCTTCTGCGGTTCTTCCCCCTGGCAGCTGGACTCCATCTGTGCATGAATTCATGCCCCGGGCCTCTAGTCATTTAATGGTTAAGTACATGGACACTGGAGGTACAGTTCAGATCCCAAACATTTAAATGCTTAGTTTCTAGGTAATTCACTGAGTTTTCAGAATTCCCGTTTCCTCGTACATAAAATGGGTGACATAATACTTCACGGGATTAAACTGAAGATTAATGAGCAATGCAAATAAAACCTCTTACTCAGGTCCTAGCACATATTATGCTCAATAAGTACTTGTGGAATAAATAAAGGAAAGAGAAAAGAAAAGTAGAGCCAACAAATAAATTGCTCTGTTCCCCAAAATTCAAACCACTCGTCTCTAAGACAAAGTAAGTTTTAGAACTAGAAATATACTTTCAGGTGAATTCCCCACCAAACTCTCCCTTCCCTATTCTGCCAGCGTACTTTTAGTCTAAAGTGTCTGTGATCTCAATACTTTCCTCTCACCACTGCTTGCAGAAATCCCTCCCATCCTTCCAGATTCATCACAAGTGGCACACTCAAAATCTTAAACCACATAACTTTCTGGGATAGAACTTGCTATGGATTCACATGTACATAGGTTTTCTATGTGTTTGCTTTACTTCTTCTGTTAGATTATAATTTAATCGATAATACAATCTATGTTTATTTACTTAAAAATATCTCTTACAGCAGCAATTCTCAAACTTTTTTGTTCTCAGAACACCTTAATACTCTGAAAAATCTTTGAGGACCCCAATGAGCTTTTGTTTGTGTTGGTTTATTTATAAATACTTATATTCAAATGATAAGTACCAAGTTTCCACTCGCGCTATCCCACACTGCTCCCTTCACAATATAAAAAATTTTAAAGTACTTATTAAATTATTTAAAAATTATAAGCCCATTACATTATCATAAAAATATTTATATGAAAATGACCATTTTGAAACAAAAGCATTAAAAGAGAAGAGTGGTATTTAGTTTTACAGTTTTCACAAATCTTTTTAGCATCTGGTTTAATGGAGACAACAGGGTTCTTGTATCTGCTTTCATGTGAATTCAAGTCTCTGCTTTGATGTTATTTTGGTTGAAATATGTGAAAAAAAGTCTGACCTCACACAGATATGTTGTTGGAAAGAAAAGAACTATTTTAATAGTTTTTTCAGTGCCATGTAGAGTAAAAAACCATATCAATATACTTTTCCTACTCTTACATTAACACCCATTGATATCTCTTGCACTATGAATTTACCCATGTATCATTTGTAACATTATGCATTAGTTATCTGAAAATATTGGCTCAGTGAGTTGACATATTTCATTACACATTATAGAAATTGCATTTATATTCATTATCATTGCTGATCTAATCAGAAAAGATTTAAGAATTTAAGAAGTTATCAAGCAGTAGATACAAATTTCTAAAATTCTGATTTTTCCTTGAAAGCTCAAATTTTTCACTAGCATCAAATGCTGCCAATTGCTGTTTTCATTGAAAAGAGAATCTCTGCTTATTTGTGAGAAAATATTTGCCAAGTAACAGACCATGCCACCATAGTTTGTCAGTTATGCATTCAAAGGTCAAGATTCAATAATACTAATAATTTTTTACTGCTTCATCAAGGATATTCTGAAGTGACACTGGCATGTTCTTTTTCCTGGGAGGGTGTTGTGATGCAGAATTCAGTGACTGCTAGTACCATTTGGAGCCAAGGCACCAGCACTGCAAATGTCAACTCAGTGAAAAAGCAAACAATTGTTCTGACCTTGTGGACCCCCTACTTGAGGGATCTCCAGGGGTCCACAGACCATGCTCTTAAGAACTGATGCCCATAATAAAGTAATCCTATATAATAAAAGAGAAACATGCAAATTTGACTGTACCTTTGCTCTTGATTGGCTATGCTACCAGCCAATCAGGAGTGGGGGTGGGGCCAAATGGCATGAGCGCTGGCTCCAGGGGTGGATATGTAACAGCAGTGACAGCGAGCGCCCAGCCCCCAGGGCTGAGTGATCGCATGCAGCCAGGGCTAAGCTGAGCAGGGCGATGCCTGGGTGCCCAAGGCCTAAAGGGCAGACTGGGGTGAGCCAACAGTTGGACATCCCCTGAGGGCTCCCAGTATGTGAGAGGGGGCAGGTTGGGTTGAGGGACCACCCCCCCCCCCAGTGTATAAATTTCGTGTACCAGGCCCCTAGTAGGACATAAATAGTTTTGACTGTGGATGATTCAAGCTAATAAAGTGAAAAGTAACATTTCAGTTACGCTGAATTTAGAGAAAAATTGATTTATGGGTTACAAAAATAAAATGTTTTTGTGTTGTACTCAGCTATTATCTCCCTCACACACCTTATTTTCTGGTATTCTAAATGTACAAATCAAAAGAAATCTGAAAAGCAAAGAAAAATATATACCACATACTTTTAAATGATATTTAAAATTTTTGAAACTCCTTTAATTTAACTCAGTGTGAACCCTGGACTTGGGTTCTTTTATTAGAGTTTGAATTATTTTCTTCCAAAAGATTCTTGCATACAGTAGCCAGGAATATGGATCTGCACCCTTCAATGTTCACTCCTCCTGTCCACTCACCATTTGCCCTGCACCCACAAGCCCCTTGGATATGACTCTATGCACTGACCACACTGTGCTGTTACCATCTGTTTGTGCCTCTGTTTTCTCCCGTCAGATAGAGGTCATGACTTGGTAACTACCCACAAGCATCTAGGGCAGGCCAGGGCAAAATGAGATATTTAATATCTATTGCTTACGACTAATTGCTTGAACCAAACTTTCAACACTAAGAAGTCAATTCCTTTCAAGAAAGAATTCATACCCTTATCAGAAAAACAGGGATTGGTTCTTATATTTTCTATTGCTGCATAAAAATGACCACATACTTATTATCGGCAAAATACATCACAGTTTACTATCTCACAGATCCCGTGAGCAGGATTCCAGCACCCATTTGATGTGACCGGGTCCTCTGTTCAGGTACCTACTGCAAAGTACCGGCCAGCTGGGTTCCTGCCGGAGGCTCTGCAGGCTCACTCTGGTTGTGAGTAGAATATGTGAGGAAAACACTCTTGATTTTGTAGCCCCTGCTGACTTGTCCCCCTACTTTTGCTGGTTATGAGATGGGGCCACTCACATTCCCTGACAAGTAGCCGCCTCCATCTCACAGCAGCAATGGTGCTGGTTTTGAATCTCCTGTTCTGAATCTCTGACTTCCTCTTCCATGACCAGTGGAGAAGCCTCTCTGCTGTTTAGGGGCTCATGTGACTGCGTCAGGCCTACCCCATAATCTCCCTTTGCAAAAGTCAACAGTGAGGCGGGAGAGGGCAGCTATGATAAGCTCGGGAGGCTGCAAGGCCTACCACCGTCTGTTAGGACAAAGATAACCCACTTACCTTTCTAGTATTTTTTCCTCTCCCTTACAAAAGATAAACTGACTTATCTCTAGCAGATAAAAATGAAGTGCCATCGAGGACATTAGTATTTGGTGTTATAGTTATTCTGATTATACTATAAAGTTCTGAAGTTAAGTTTTGTGTTTTCTTTCTTCCTTATATCCAGGGGCTTCAAAGTCAAGAGTGTGTTCCTCACATATCAGAGTTGACAGGAGTTACTTGCAGTTTAGAGGGGAAGGGAAGAGTCAGGATTAGCACATCGCCCCCCTCGCCCCCCACTTCAAGGACTTCGGGGAGAGCTACTAAGTATGCAGGCATGCAGGGAAAGTTCCAAGTTAACTGCAGGTCATGGCTGAAGAAATCGAAAGGCAATCTGTAAACAGAGTTAAAGGGTCCAGGCCAATTTATTTTGAGGAAAAGTCTTAAAAAGCTTTGGCTTTCTTTCCAACATTAACAACCAACATGTTAGATTATGGCCAATCATTTGCCCTTTAAGAAAATTTTTGGAAAAATCATTATTTAATATTTAAGTGCAACTCATCTATTACAAGGTTATACCTAACCTTAAGTTTTAACTTAATTATCTGATCCTCGAAGGTAACTAAAGAGTCACATAATTGTCTTAATATTCATTCATCATTAATAATGCACTAAAACGCTGTAGGAAGTAAATATGGTAAAAGGGAAATAAATCACAGCAAGGCAATTAACTGAAGAGTGCAGGTGCGGGTCACAATATTTAAAATCTGGAACCTGGCTTGGCCAGTGCAGCTCCGGAGGTCATGGTTTGATTCCTGGTCAGGGCACATGCCCGGGTTGTGGGTTCGATCCCTAGTGGGGATGTGCAGGAGGCAGCCCCCACTACTCTCTCATCACTGATGTTTCTATTTTTCTTGCCCTCTCCCTTTCTTTCTTGAAAAACAAAAATCAATTAAAAAAAAAAAAAAAAACCTGGAATCTGGATATCTGAGTGAGAAAGACAAGAGACAATTCCCTGAATACTTACTATATTCTAAAAACAAATGAAGCTTTCATATTTGTGATCAAATTTATTCCCTCATTTTCAAATAAGGAAACAAATTGGGACTTAGAAAGGTTAAGTGTTGTCCCAGGTCATACAGGCTAGCCTATAAATGGTTGAACTTGGGTTAAATACAGATCCGTTTTATCCCAAAGAGATGAACTTTTCATTGTGAACTGCTGAAAAGAACAGCTACAAAGGGGAATAACTCAATCTGAGAGCCAAAAGGGACCCCTGACTTTCCAGTAACTGCAGTCTAAAAATAGAGGAACTGGGGTTAAGGTTGAAGCTGAGAGAAGATCAGAGTAAAAGGGAGAATGACTTCTAATTACGTAACAATACTCCATCCTATTATCTCATTGATCTCACAACACTTTTACAGACCACTCTTAATCCTCGGGGTACTGCATTTTCTTTTCATGTAAAGATTCTTTTGTCCGTGTTAAGACTGTTCTTTGAAAATTAAAAGAAAGAACTGGAATCATCCAAGATAAATAAACCAAAGCACAAAACAAGTGCTAGCGGAAAAATATTATAAGTCCAGAAAGTCCAGTGAAGGGATGGGCCATAGGTGAAAGGGGGGCGGGGGACTCTAAAGAGGAGGAAGGACCAAGGAGCCTGCTGGACTCCTGGCTGCGAAGCACAGGGTTCCACGGGGTGCATGCGTTTGTAAAACTATAGTGGTAAGGACATGAGGTAGAACAAGATCCCAGTGGTCCCTCACCTATTCCAGATCACAGGCACTGTGATCTGATCAAAGTTGCATACAAATGTTTTTATGCACAAATACAACCACACATCGGTGGAGAGGGGTGGCCGTTGTGGTGTTCACAGGAGAGAAGAGGAACATTAGATTAAAAACTGCTGCCCTGTTCCAAGAGAGAAGTGCTTGGCCATCACTGCATAATCTTTCCTTATTATTAAGGCCCAGGCATTTAGTCAGCTTCTCAAAAGTAGTACTTGTATAGGTCCCTGGGAAAGAAG
The DNA here is from genome assembly GCA_027563665.1 of Antrozous pallidus. Lineage (NCBI taxonomy): Eukaryota > Metazoa > Chordata > Mammalia > Chiroptera > Vespertilionidae > Antrozous > Antrozous pallidus. The sequence goes on along the minus strand of CM050511.1, from coordinate 45,827,163 downwards.
GTAAACAAGGCAGTGAAGGTGAGTGACACGCCAGGAGCCAGAGAGCTCAGTGCAGAGGCAGCAGGCCCAGGGTCCGGGCTGAAGAATGACAATACACAACAGGATGGACAGGAGGAGGCAACTCCTGGATCTCCAGAACCCGAGAGAGGGTACTGCTGTGGGGCGAGCAAATTCCACTGCTCCCTGAACCTCGTCAGCCATCAGGCCTGAGCAGGCTGGTGATGTGGGCACACGCTGGTTAAAGAGGCTCTCTCTGCCACCGTTTACCACTGCCCAGGGCCTGTGAGGGGAAGGGGAGTCTTCCACGACAGCAGCACTCCTCTGTTACCCAGGTAGTTTCAGAGAGCCGAAAGATCTCCCTAGCGCACTCAGGATACCCAGTGGGAAAGGAAGACTGTTTGTTTGGGGCTGTAAGAAGCTAGATGCTCCAGCTCTCCAGGAGGGTAAAGCATGGTGGCTGGAGCCTTCATGGGGGCCAAGGCCAGGGAAATACAACAGCTACCCAGATGGCCAGTGTCGGGGAGTCATTTATATGTTTAAGCTGTAAATTCATGGGGCAAAATTCCATAGGGACAAAGACATGAGACTTAAACCTAACAATTTCCTATTGAAGGGGGACCCATCACACTTAAAGGAACTATGATGTGCATCTGCCTCATTTTAAATAAAACTGATTTTTAAGATCGGGTGTGAAGCATTTACAAAACAGTTGAAAAAGAAGGATTATGTACCAATTTCATCCCACCAAGATATCTGAGATTTTAATAAGTGCCATATGTGTAAAATATTATTTGATTAAGACTCTGTTTTTAAAAAGTGAAAAGAGAAACATTTAAGTCTGTGGGGATCCTTATTTTTCTGTAAAATTTGCTGAAGAATCAGAAATCAAAAGAAAAGCAACAAATTATTTTGGATTCAACTACTAAGACTAAAACTTTAGTTGAGAGCTAAAGATTATTAAGAAGTTCAAATAATTTCTGTGAAGGTATAAATATGATATTTGCATGTAAGATAAGCATTAAACCTTCTATAGAGCTGCATTGTCCAATATGGTAGTCACTCACTTTCAGGTTTGAAATGTGGATCATCCAAATGGAGACGTGCTTTAATTGTAAAATATACACTAATTTTAAACACTTAATGTAAGAAAGAGAACATAAAGCTATTTTAATGATATCTAACATTGATTACATGTTGACATAATATCTTGGCACCCTGGCAGGTGTGTTTGAGTGTTGAACCATGGACCAAAAGGTCACCAGTTTCATTCTTGATAAGAGCACATGCCCGGGTTGTGGGGTGAATCCCCAGTGGGGGACATGCAGGAGGCAGCCCGATCAATGTTTCACTCTTATTGATGTTTCTCTCTCTCTCCTCCCCCCTCCCTCTTCCTTCCTTTCTCTCTAAAAATGCAATAAAAACATACTTTAAAAAAAGAAGCAACATCTTGGCTATGTTGCATTAAATGGGGTTATCAAAGTAAATTTTACCTGTTTTTCTTTACTTTTTTGATGTGGCTACTAAAAAATTTTAAATTAACATATAACTTGCATTTGTGACTTGTATTAAATTTGTCAGCAGCCTGGCTTTACAATGGGAAATCTACAGGTAAGATTGCTCCTGCTGTCCAGCCTGTGTGGCCCAGCGGTTGAGCGTTGACCCAGGGATCAAGAGGTCACCGGTTTGATTCCTGGTCAGGGCACATGCCAGGCTGCAGACTCAATCCCCAGTCAGGGGTGTGCAAGAGGTAGCCAATCAATGATTCTCTCTCATCATTGATGTTTCTATCTCTCTTCCCCTCTCCCTTCCTCTCTGAAATCAATAAAAATATACTTTTTAAAAAAAATAATGAACTCTTAAAATAAAAAAAAAACCCAAAGAACTAATGATTAACTCATTCTTTGATGGGTAACCATCATTTCCATCTCACATCAGAGCTTATTACCTGAAAAATAACCAGAGCTTATCTTGAGTGAAAATGATGCTACAGACATCATTATTCATAGGATATACTTAGATGAGTCAAAGAAAAAGAACCTTTTGTCTCAGATTTAATGGCAAAATCCTGAAATGAGTTGAAAATTAAAGCAGAAAACTTAAATGACAAACAAAAAAGATTACAAAAAATTGTTTTATGTAATTTTGCACTTTTATTTTTTTAATCCTAGCCCAAACAGTGAGGATATTTTTTCCATTGATGTTTAGAGAGAGTGGAAGGGAAGGGCTAAGGGGAAAGAGAGAGGGAGGAGGGAGAGACAAACATCCATGTGAGAGAGACACTTTGATTGCTTGCCTCTCACACATGCCCGGACCAGGATAAGTATCAAACTTGCAACCCAGGTACGTACCTTTGACCGGGAATCAAACTCTCGACCCTTTGTAGACCGATGCTCTAACCACTTAGAAACACTGGCAAGGACGTAATTTTGCACATTTTGATTCACCTTTTTAAAGCCCCCAAATAACTTAAACTAGAATGGAAAATTTTCCTTAAAAAATTTGTTTCAATGATATAAAAAGAGGAGACAAAATATAAAGACCTTTTTAAAGACTCTTAATATAACCAGTCTTTTATAAATGGATATACAGCCAGTTATAAAAATCATAATAGCACAGATGACAACAGCTATCTTCTGCTAGTGAAAAAGGATACTTCAGTGAACCTAAAATCAAAGATAAAGTCCATTTTGTATCATTTATTGTGAATAGAAAATTATTTTCCTAAATTTCATTTTGCATCTTTTTGGTGAGAATATGCCGATGAAATCAAAGTAGATACTGAATCCCTGGTCTGTAAGTCTTTCCCCAAAACAACCTAGATTGACTTTAATTTCCAGAATTGGGCTGGAGCTGGCTTACACTTGCTTTCCAAAGCTGATTACAAACTGTCCAGGAATTTTGAGAGCCTATTAATATTATGTTGGTAGCTCAAAATTGGCCATGGTGGGATTATTTGCACCATGGAAATGGGCAAATATGAAAAGCCAGTGCTACTTTCTCTCAAGCTGGTTATTGAACATACACCAACACACCACTGGCAAACACTGAATCCCTTCCTAAATTGTTAGAGGAAACAAACTTTTCTTTCCTTCTCTTTGACAAACATCAGGAATGTAATGTTGAATTTTGTCTGAAACCATTCCAGAGTACAAAATTTCAAAGATCATTATTTCACATGATCCAGGATGACCTGGACTTGGTCAATGCCCCAGGTCCCGCTAACACTGGAGGCATGTGCAGCCATCAGTCACTAATTATTGTGCCTTGTTCTTTGTCTCTATGCCTGAATACCCTGCATTGAGTCACTGGAAAGGAGGAGTTCCACTACATAGCAATGAGAAGAGATGTGTAGAAGATCCATGACCATACTCTTCCCCCATTTCAAAGTAATAATTAATGCAGGTTTTTTTTTTTTTACATATACATACACACACACACATATACACACACACACATATACACACACAAATACACACACACACACACTAGAGACCCATTGCACGAAGAGATTTGTGCAATAGGCTTTCCTTCTGTTGGCTTCCAGCACTGGTTTTCCCCTGGCACCCAGGACCCAGGCCTTGCTCTGCACAGAGTCTGCATTTTCATCTTCGCTGCAGACTCTGGAGTCTGCAGTCTTTGTCTTCGCTGTGGCACTTGGCTCCTGTAGATCCCTTCGCCTGCCACCCCCTTCCTCCTAATTTGCATATTCCTCCTGACTGGCTGGTGGGTGTAGCAGAGTGATGGTTAATTTGCATGTTTCTCTTTTATTAGTATAGATTTGTGTGTGTGTGTATTTTTGTGTATATATGTGTGTGTGTGTATGTGTGTGTGTGTACGTATGTATGTATATGTGTGTGTGTGTGTGTGTGTGTGTGTGTGTGTGTATATATATATATGATTCCAGAGAAGAAAGGAGAGGGAGAGAGAGATAGAAACATCAATGATGAGAGAGAATCATTGATTGGCTGCCTCCTGCATGCCTGCTACTGGGGATGAGCCCACAACCTGGGCATGTGCCCTTGATTGGAATCAAACCCGGGACCCTTCAGTCCACAGGTCAATGCTCTATCTGCTGAGCCAAACCATCTAGGGCAAATATAGTTTTTTAAAACAACAACAATGTTTGATCTGACTGGTGTGGTCAATGGTTAGAGCAAAGGGTCGGTTCAATTCCTGGTCAAGGGCATGTATCCAGGTTGCAGGTTTGATCCGTAGCACCAATGGGGGTTCATGTGCAACCAAACAGTGCGTCTCATATCAATGTTCCCCTCCCTCCCTCCCTCCCTCCCTCCCTCCCTCCCTCTTTCCCCTCTTTCCACTCTCTCTAAATGTCAATGGGAGAAAATATCCTTGGGTGAGGATTAAAATATATAAAATAATGTAATTATTTTTGAAAGTTATCCATAACAAATACATTTTACACAGAAAAGCAAGTAACTGCCATCTGCACATTAAAGAATGGCTTCCAACAGGAGGGCAGTGTGTTAGGGCGCAATTATCCCAGCCAACTGCACAGGACCTGGTGCTGGGCTGGAGATTAAGATTAAAAAGGAGATGAGAGACTGTTGTTTTTGCAGTGTGTTCAGTCAGAAACACAACATAAATTCACTCCGAAGAACAACTTAGTGTCTAGCTGTAAATAAGCCACTCCAAGGAAAGGCTGACGTCTTAGGGATTGGGGGGGCGGGAGGCGGAGCCAGATTGAACTAGAACAAACACAACCAAGTTGACATTCATTTACAAAGTGTTTTCATGTTCCTTATCTCATTTGGATCTCACCCTCAGACTGTAAGGAACGGATTATTAATATCCCCACCTATTATATAAGGGGGAAAATGCTCAGAAAAAACAACATCACACAGTAAGTGAAAGAAGCTGGACTCAATCCTGTTTTCTTTCACCAAACCATGATGTTGCCCATTTTCTGCTTGCCCAGTGGCCAGCAGCCCCTCTGCTCACTAGGGTGGTCTCAAAATTGACCTGGGACAGCCACAGAGTTCTCAGAGGCAGGTGTGAGTAATGTCAAGCTGTAAATGTGTAACCAAACAAGAAACCACCACAGAACCTTCCCTTCCTCTTCACACGGGATCGCTGCTACCATTACCTTTGTGCGTGTTTTAGAAATGGTTATGCAATAACATCTTAACAGCATACTGAGGACAGTATAATCACTCAATAAATTATTCACAAGTCTGTGATTCCCAAACTAAACTGAAGAATTCAAGGTCTAAAGGGAACATAAGCTACATTCTATTCAGAAAATTACTGTCCAAAAACCATCTTTTGCTTTTCACTTTTCCTTTAATTTCCCAGTTTTCATTAATAATGGTCATTTCTTCAGGCTCTCCACTCTTGCAGCTAATCAGCAACGCTCTGGAGATCTTCTCAACCTTGGCCACTGCTGATAACTCTTGAAAATAAACTTAACTTTACCAGCCTCTAATTGTCTATTAAAAAATCTGTGGGAATTCATCCTCTTCACGAACCCTCCTTAAGCCCATTTTAATTGTAAATGTGGAGATAACATAAATCATTATAACACATTTTCTTTCGTTTACCCTAACCTAAAATTTCCCTCAACTTACTAATTTAGCTGTGTTTTCTCTAACCAAGTATGTCGTCTTGTTTGAATCCCTACCTCCCTTTAAAAGTTTTTAAATTAGGTGATAATTAGGGATTTAAAAATATTTAAAAGAAATAGAAAAATAACTTTTCAGTTCCTCAAAAAGTTAAACATAGAATTATCATATGATCTAGAAATTCCACTTTTAGGTATATACCCAAGAGAACTGAAAGCATATGTTCACATAAACACTTATACACAAATGTTCACGGCAGCATTTGTTCATAATAGCCATAAAGTGGAAACAACCCAAATGTCTATCAACTGATGAATGGATAAATTGTGGTAAGGCATACCTCTTTTAATTGCACTTTGCTTTATTGCACTTTGCTTTACTGCACTTCACAGATGTTACTTTTTTTTTTTTTTTTTTACAAATTGAAGGCAAGACTTTCCATCAGCAAAAAGATTGACTCACTTTATTGCAACACTCGCGTTACTGCCATGCTGTTACCAAACCATAATATCTCCGAGGTATGCCTTTATATCCATCCATACAATGAAATAATATTCAACCATAAGAAAAATAAAGTTCTGATATATGCTAGAACATGGATGAACCTTTAAAACTATGCTAAGCAAAATAAATTAGAAATAAACAAAAGATCATATATTATATGATTCCACTTACATGCTATGTCTAAAATAAGCAAATTCTAGAGACAAAGTCAATGAGTGGTTGCCAGAGGGTGAGGGGAGGGGGAAATTGGGACAGACTGTTAATAAGTAAATGGTTTCTTTTTGAAGTGATGACTGGAATTAGAGAGCGTTGATAAGTCCCACCACTTAATGAATATTAAAAATCACCGAAGTGTACAATTTAAATGGTGAACTTCATGTTATGTGAATTACATCTCAATTTTTGTTTAAATATTTTTATTAATTTTTTTACAGAGGAAGAGAGAGGGATAGAGAGTTAGAAACATCAATGAGAGCGAAACATCGATCAGGTGCTTCCTGCACACCTCCTACTGGGGATGTGCCCGCAAACAAGGTACATGTCCTTGACCGGAATCGAATCTGGGACCTTTCAGTCCGCAGGCCGAAGCTCAATCCACTGAGCAAAATCAGTTAGGGCATTACATCTCAATTTTTAAAAAATAAACAAAGAGCACAAGAACAGATTTGAACTGAATGAAGGCTAATTTTACTTTATATATAAGGCAAATTGAAGTAAAATTTTACTTTTGTCTATGGTATCTCTGAACCATGTAATTTTACATCAGTGATGACAGGGGAATCTCAGAAGGCTAAACCTGTAATTATATATAATCGAAGTGCCGTCCACAGCAAAAGTATAACGAACTATGCACGGTTAGGGACACAGATGATACCACATTATCATATAAAAGGCCTGTCTGGGACCTAGCCTCTTCTTTTCCCCACAGACACAATTCCTGGGCCTCGCTCACAGGGATGGCACTAGGGCAGGTCCATGGATGGCATCAGTGTGACTCACTGGGGGCACTTCCGAGGAACGGACAGTTGGGAACAGGCTATCTTTGCAGGTATTCTCCAACCCGCCGGAGGATGAGCAGGGTGTGTGCAGACCTCTTGGGAACTGGCACTGTCTTCCCAGGCTGCTCTCCGGTGGGAGCTGAGGGAGCTCGCCCTGCAGCCTCTGCACCAAGCAGGCGCTGAAGGGCTCCGAGGGCCCAGCCACCAAGCCAGGTTTACTTACAGTCCTCAATAACCCACAAACTAAACATTTTAACCTGGGGTGCTAAGTACTATGGGTTTTATTTTTCCTATATTTATAAATGCAGTAAACGTTTTTTAACTTAGAAGTATGTGAAGAATCCATTTCAGTGTAATATCCACCCCAAAAACCTTAACGGCCACTTGTTTACAATTTAAAAAATTGTTTTCATATCAAGTATCTCCATTTTCCTAAATGGTCTTAAAATTAACTTCCATAATGTTCCAAGTCATGATTTTTACTGTTATGAATGAAATCTGTAAGGCTTCTATGGCATTTTTCTGTAGAGGATCTGGTCAAATCTTAGGACAGAGTGACGGAACCACCCGCCTCCAAAAGCGTCAGGTCTGTGCCAGGGCTTTCATTAGCCTTTTCTCAGAGGTCTGTGCAAAATGGCTCCTGGGCCTGAGATGAAATATTCATTTTATCTCATCCGAGGGGAAGAAAACCGCCACTTCAAAGTGATCAAGTGCAAAGCAGTTTATTAAAATGAAATTCGAGAGCTGAAAGGGGCCTGCGGGCTCAGGAGTGTGACTCCCCTCAGTGGGCCACGAGGAGAGTGCCCTCCAGGGAATCCAGGGGCTGGGTGTCTGCAGTCAGGCTCCAGACCTCCCACCTCAGGTCCAGCACTCCCCCCGGGACACCAGGCCTCTACCAGGTCAGCCCAGATGCTCAGAGGTCAGCCCAGACCTGGCTCAGGGAAGGCAAACGATACAATCGATGGATTTTAAAGTGAGCATCTACCACGTAAGGAACAGGGCCAGACAAGGAAGCAAGACAAAGGGGACAAATATATTTTTAAAACCTCATCTCACCAGAAACTTAGTATCTACTCAAGGAGGTATGACATGTATACAAGGAACTATCCATGGAGCATTCAAAGCAACACTAGGCCAGAGTCCAGCAGAGGGCTGGTAACTTGAGCCCAACTAGAAAACATTTAAAAAACCCAACCTCAGCCCTAGCTGGTTTGGCTCAGTAGATAGAGTGTCGGCTTGCAGACTGAAGTGTCCCAGGTTTGATTCCAGTCAAGGGCCCATGCCCAGGTTGCAGGCTCATCCCCAGTGGGGAGCGTGCAAGAGGCAGCTGATCAATGATTCTTATCATTGATGTTTCTACTTCTCTCCCTCTCCCTTCCTCTCTGAAATCAATAAAAATATATTAAAAACAAAACAAAAAATCCAACCCCACACCTCACATGGTCATTGTGGAAAGGCTGACTGGGCCGCCTTTAAGAAGTCTACTGTCTGTCCCCCATCATTTTTATTCTTCACAAACATACAGACTAACTCCATGGAAAAGGGCAGAGGTCAGTGACCTCTGTGGGCAAACATGATGGAATTAATGGTTAGAGAGAGGGAAAAGAGTTTTTTCTTTAAAAGACAGAGCACAGATTTTGCAGCCTTAGTTCTAGGAAAAATGAAATTTTGTATAATGTATACAAACAACAAAAAAGCTAGAAATATATGCAATGAATCAGTAATCACAATGTGTGAGACCAGAGGTGATTTTTGTCTCTTGTGCTTTTGTTTGTCTCTTGTGTTACCAAGAATATTATGCATTTGCATTATAATTAAAGAAAAAAGTTTTATTTTATAAGAGAAGGGCATTTTTGTGCTACTTGAGCTCTCTTGTGTGAAAGAAATCATACTATGAATTTTATTTTGAGTAGCCACTAAGTCAGCCTCACATGTAAATATTTAGGTCTTTCCCCAAATGTCCCTCCTATATTTCAGTCAAGTAACTGATTACCTCCTCTCTCTCTCTCTCTCTCTCTCTCTCTCTCTCTCTCTCTCTCTCTCATACCCCTGTGCATACACTTTAGGTCCATCAAAGGAAAACCAGCTGGGTACTATGTCCTCAGACTACCATGGAGCCGGAGTCCACTTGCCCTCCTCAGCCTCTCCCACTCCCCTGCCTCTCATTGCCATGCCCCCTGTGATTAAGCACACAACTCCACATGAAGGTCTTCAGTGGGAGCCAGCATATCTTCAGAAAGCACAGCTCTGATGACCCACAGCGCTGAGCTGGCTGTGAGGGGACAGGTCGCCTGCACAGGGACCCGTAAGACCAAGAAAGCCATGAATTCAAGAGACAGATGGAGCATCACTAAGACCTGACCATCTGGATTCACTCATTCTGGCAAGTGTGTAGCTACAAGGGACCACGGCCCCAACACGTGGCTTCATCACAGAGTGCTTCAGCCATGAGGTTTTCTCTCCAAGTGGCTCAGATTTTCCACTGCAGCCTCAGGTGCTGTGCAAGAGATGACAGTTGTGCAATCAGCCGTGCACTGTGCTGGTAATGAAAAGGTCTCAGTTTATCATCATCTTATCTGCGATCAGTTTGTCACAGTACCTTTCTTACTTTCAGCTTCTTCTGGGTTTGACTCACTCACCCTTTCTCCTTGCAACCTGCCCTGGCTCAGCGGTGCAGCACTGATGCTTTCCTGGCCTCGGTTTTTCCTATCCAAATTAAAGCAGTGGCACTCACGAACACTGGGATTTTCCTTCTGAATGTGTATATGAACTCACATTAAAACATGGGCGAGGCCTCATGGTCTTCAAACTGGAGACACTTCCATCCAAATGAGAACAGCCACGTGGCCAAGAGGAACCCAAGTGTCCCACTTCAGCTGACCCTGTCTTCCCCGAGAGGCAGACAGATCACCCAGGAAACCCCCACAACTCAGACCTTCTCAGTTTCCTTATTTATAAGGTGTACTCAACAAGGGGTTAGGGTTAACAGTCAAATATTAGCTTTGAAAACAAATAGAAAACAAGCAAACAAGCCCTTCCGGCTGAGCTACAAGTTTCTCTCCTCCCTCCCTCTCCTGCCCCTATTAACCCTCTTAATTACAGTAAAGGGATCTGAAGTGAAGATCTTACCAATAATTAGAGTTGACTTATGTGTGTTTTTCATTTTCTATCTACAACCAGAAATACAGGATTGGACCCAGACCAAGTATCAAATTCAATAGGACCCTCCTGTGGGAGCCCCAGCTTAGCAGGCAAACTTTGAAGTGTAAGAACTTACATTTCTACCCAGGGATGTCGTTCTGATAACAAAGGGGCTTGGCAGACAAAGGATAATTTGTTGAATCTGCTAGACGCTAGACGCTGCTTATCTGCTGGAGGCATGTGGTCTTTAGGCAGAGCTGAGTTAGCACCTGTGTAGAAGAACTAATTAAACTGGAGGAAAGAAGAGGTCCCTGCTCCCTTGTAAGGCGGTCAGTGGTTCCTCATTAGCATGTGAGCCTGAGCGCTTCCTTGGTGTTCAGTTTGTTTCGGTGGTTAACAGACTAAGCTAAGTGCTGTTCACTTGCTGAGGGCTGCAAACCGCCCCTGGAAACAAGAGGAGACAGTGTCTTCCAGAGCAGGAAGGCGATTAGGCATGACCTCCGGGGCCAGACTGCCTGGGTTGTCTGGGTTTGAATGTCACTTCTGCCACCTACCAGCTGGGTGACTCCAGCGAGTCACTCCATCTCCATGTGCCCCTCATTTTGGAAAATGGGGACAAGCACAGAAGCACGGTATGAGGAATACGTGCATTCATATTTGTAACCCATTCAGAACTGCCTGGCACATGGTAAGTGCTGTGTAAGTGTTAAACAAAAATAAATGTTTGTGCAGTGCTTAGACCTGTGGCCATTAGATATGACTACAGTCTAATGTAAAATTTAATCTAGAAAACAGAGGCCAAAACATTCAGGATCCTGAATACTAAGGCATTCCCTGAGGCTCTAAATAATGACCTCGTGCTGTACACAAATTTTAAAAAAATCAGACAAGTGATTTTCCATCATCAGGTCCCAAGCTCTGGAGTGGAGGTCGGGGTTGGGGGGGCGGTCAGCCGTGGCAGGTCCACAGAAACACCCATATGCCCTGCCCCTTGATTAAAGGAAGTAACCCTTACCGCATGCAGATTTGTTTGAGGTTCATCAGAGCTTTACCAATACAAATTACTTTCTCCCAGTATTTCAAGCAATTATCACTTTTAAAGTTTGCTGGGGGAGGGGTGTGAAAGGAAGTAATAAAGGTTTGAATTAAAACTGCCTTTCCTTCCCACTGTGTACTAGTTGTACCAGTTAATAATGTGGATTTTTCTTCAATAGATGGAGTTACACATATGTTGATATATACATGATTTGATATGTACACTATTTTGTTATATTGACAGCAAGCTTCAAAACTTCCTATGGCAAATTTGCTGAAGGTGTTAACATCATAGATATTTTTATACTTAAAAATGTCCAATTTCGTGTCAAAAAAAGAACATTTGCAAGAAGTTTTAATTCATTATTTTGAAGAAAAATGTTTTCGTATATTTCGGGAAGCTTATGGTGAACATGCTCCATCTCAAGATACTTATGAACACTGGTTTAACTGCTTTAAAAGTGATAATTTCGATGTGAAAGACAAAGAACTTCCAGGTCAACCAAAAAAGTTTGAAGACCAACAATTACAAGCATTATTGGGTGAAGATGCATGTCAAACTAAAAAATAACTTGCAGAAAGATCAAACGTTGCTCAGCAAACAATTTCCAATTGTTTACAAGCAATGGGAAAGATTTTAAAGGAAGAAAAATAGGTGCCAACGAAAAGACAAATGGAAAACCGAAAAGTCATCAGTAAAATGTTGCTTCGATGGCACGAAAGACAGTCTTTTTTGCACTTTTGATGTTTCCTTGAAATTACTGTGTTTTCTTTGATTACAAAATCAGCCATTACTAACCAGAACGCCTAGCATGTGCGGTCACGGTGAGGCACCCCAGTGGAGAGGAAGTGTGGGAGAAAAGCAGGCGGCAATGTTGGCTCCACAGGTTTCCAGGCAGAAAACTAACATCTTCCAAACAATGCTTAATTGTCATATTTTTCTGTCTGCTATTTTGGGTACAGCAACAAGGGTCACTAAGTGTTATCATCATTATCTTATGGGGCATGTTTTCACTTTCTAAAATTAACACTTTTCATTATTTTTTTCTCATTCTTCTGAAGTCAATTTCTCACGCATACCATACAGTATGGACGTTTCCCATCTCTACAACTTAATAGCTTCAATCTGTCCCTGGAGATACAACCATTTGTCTGTTGCCTAGAATGTTGCTAATAGGATGAATATAATTGTCTTTGAGACTGAACTTCTGCTACTGACATTTAATAATAATAAAAGAAACCACAAAAGAGGTTATTTTACACAAAAGAGACATACATATCAAAGTACTTTATTTCTTCACCCTTCTAAGAATGCTCCTCCCTCCGCTTCTCTGAGGAAACTGGCCCAGCTCATCTATGCCTCTGCCTGGGCACCGCCGCTCTATGCTGGCCTCCTGCTGCAGTGCAGAACCAACAGGTACTGGGCTCAAATCTTAACTTGCCGCCCTTCATAACTCTTGTCTAGTGAGTTAGCCTCTCTGTTTGTTCCACTATAAAATGAAAATGTTAATATCCACCACACAATACTCTGATAAGGAATAAGAAAAAATTATATAGAGTTAGTATCTGCTCAAATACATGGTAACAATTCATATTATTTCAAACCCTGATGGTCCTACAACTATAAGGTCTCTGAAATCTGTCCAGACTGAGCATCTACTAAAATTGGGGGAAATATGGGTCATATTTCTATATGCTGAAGTTCCTAGCAATTGGACAAATTATTTCCTCTAATTTCTTCCTAAGCAGGATATAGGGCTAATGGACACTTTATCTTTCCCTGCCCCACCATTTCCATAAAATACACCAAAGAACACGTGTAACAAAAAAGGAAGAAGAGATTATTCATGATGATGATTTGTATAGAACCCTGTGATGGTCAATGAAAAACACCCACCTACCAGTGAGGTGCAACCATGCAAACTTAACTCTCTACTTTCCTTCCATTCCCTTTTTTTTCTAACTATAGCTAAAGCTTTGATGACTTCACAAAAGCTGTACTTTTATCTTGATTCCCAGAATACTGGCCTATAGTTAATGTTGAAAGCACCGTCTGCTCAGTGTACCTCGGCGGACCCAGCCAATGGTTGGCACTATCAGTCAAGTCACCCTTTGACGACCAGGCCGTGCTTAAGGGCCACACTCCTGCTAGAAGGGAAGAGAGAAAAGAAAAACAAGGATGGCTACAAAAAGAGATCCTTTCCCTTCTACGGCCCCACAGCCATTCCCAGGCCTGTCATTTATCCCCGTCACCTGGCTTAATGAGAAGGGTGAAGGAAGAATGAGGTAGAGGAAGACAAGATGAGAGAGAAAGGTGTTGGGAGTACAAAAAGCAGTGGCAAATGGATTGAGGTGGACTACTGGCCCCACATGTGCCAAGAGGTCAAGCCCTGCCCTGTCTGCCCCCTCGGGTCAGCAGCTAGCAGTCAGAGTAGGCAAAGGGCTGGAATGTTGGACAGGTGGCACTAGCCAACCCAGGCCGCACTGCCATGCCAGGAACAGGTGCATGCCGTATGGCAGCTGGAACCCGTTCTGTGAGCCTACAATGGTTTTGGTGTCATCAGAGGAGAACCTGAGGAGCTGCCTACATTAGAAAAGGCCAAGAAAAACCACCAGGAGACATAGTTCTTAGGCAAGAGGGTAAGGTTTCCACTGTGTGCCTGAGTCCCCTGAATAGAGAATTCTCATGCTGCTTTCTCACAGGCAAAGAGAATGGTCTCTTCAAATGGTACCCGGGACTGTGTCTGGCTGCCCCATCACATGTAGGACACAGCCATGGGGCAGTGGTAAAGCACATGGCTGGAGCCCGACTGCCTGCCTGCCTGCTGCTCACTGTATGGCCGTGGGCAACTCACTTGTTCCTTCTGTGCCTCATCTGAAAACAAGGGTCACAATAACAACACCTCCTTCACAAGGTTGTTAAGGATTAAGTGAGCTACTACTATTATTAAGTGTCCAAATCAGTTCCTTGCTCATAATAATGTTTGTTAAGTAGATAAAATATGAAAACAAATCAATATCTGCTGCACAGTGACCAAATGTCCTTTGTACACAGTAGGAATGGCTTAGCAGAGCACCATGAGTTTGTGCTCCTCATTCTAAACCTAAATCCTTTTACAGAAGCAGCCCTCTCAAAAAAAGCAGAAGCAAGCCAGGGTCTAACACCACAAAATAAAACGTTGTGCCTTAAGACACACAGAGACCTATAAAATACACTGTTAGGTCAAGTCAGAAATCACCCATCTGGAAAAGGGAACAACACTAGGATAGGCAGGAGCCGGGAATGAGAGCCTGGGGCTGCCACGCTTCTCCAAAGGTGAGATGTTACGCATGTGCAAAACACTCCATGTGTTACAGGATTGATACCTATGGAGACCATCCTCTTTATGTGATGTCACTCACCAAAGAAGAAGAACTACACAGCTAGCAAATGCACTAACAAGACTTTTCCATTAGGAAATCAGAGTGAAAGCACATGGGACAGAAGACATTTAGAGGAAGGCAGATAGGGGACAGTTGGAGCCGGGCCACAGGGCTGCGTGCTGTTGAGACCGAGTGCAGGGGAGAGAGGGGGTACAGGGAGCTGCTTGGGTTTGGGTGAGAGATTGGGGAGCTGTGTGAAAGGGAGAAGGGAGCACTGACTGAGCGACTAACTGTCCCTTGACAAGTCCTGATGCTAACCTGCGCACAAAGGCATCGGATTGTTGTGGGTGTGCAGGGGAAACAGGGACCAGAGCAGGGACTACCCACCCTGCCACAAGCCTACCACCTATATAGTCAGGCTCACCTAAAACATCCTGTTTTTGCCAAAGATCACAAGCACCTTGAACCCAAGTATGCACCTAGTACTGTCAAAATATCAAAACATAGACACCTATAAATCTGCTCTTCAAAGAATTCAACAGGATTTTCCTGGCACTTAGAATGGCAGGGAAGACAACTGCAAAACAGCAATAGCTGTCTCTGGAGGTTGGGCCATGAGCAAGTTATAGGAGTCTATGTTGAGAGAGAAGTGAGGGCAGGCAGGATGAAGCAGTATGTGGCTAATTCTACCATGGGGCTACCCACTGTCACCACTGCCTACAATAAGCACTCTGAATAAAAGATAAGACAGATTCAAAGTAAAATTTGGTTTATTCTACTTTCAGCTCTAGAAGGTTCAGCTCTGGATACTAAAGTCATTAAAAACCATTATGTGAAGATAAAGAATAAAAAGGCAACAAATAAGTTTAAAGCAAACTGGATCTCTTTTCTTGTTTGTTTTAAAAGGCAAGAATGTCAGGTAAATTTCAGGAAGTTGAAAATTACTCAAATATTTTTTACCTGTTTTATTAAGTTGTTAAAAATTCATTTTCCCACTATAGGCCCAGTCAGCTCAGTAGTTGCAAGCATTCAAACTTTGTGCCTCTCTATAGTCCAGAGTATTAGTATGGAAGCAAAACAAGAAACAAACAAAAAATTGTCCTTTGGATATTTTTCTCTCTCCTTTACAGTTAGCTTATTGGGTAAGCAAATTAAACTATTATCAGAGTCATATAAAGGAATGTGTAAGAAAAAGCCAGGGAGAACTACCAAGCAGCCTAAGTGATAGAGACAAAAAGCATTTTGTATGCAAAGAGCCATACAGGTGGTAACCATCATCTTTATCAGCATCAGCATCATCATCATCATCACCATCGCCATCACCACCACTGCTGTCAATCAATATGGTAGGATGGTAAGACATACCAATGGGCCCTTCCAGAAAGATGGCCTTCATCACCACCACCACCCCACAGGCCCAGTGATTAAGGGGAAAGGACAAGCTGAAGATGATAGCAAAGGCACAAAAGTGAAAAGTTATGCAGGGTGGGCAAACAGCCCAATGTGACATGAAAACAAGTGTTCTCCAGAAAATGTAGAGATAATGTTGGTGCCTCTAAGCAAACAAGCTCCATGAGCTGAAGAAACAGATTTAATGGTTAGGGAGGGAACACTGACTAGGAATGAGCAGCGACCACAGGACAAGGACAACAGCTTCCACACTGGACAGTGAGGACCAATCTCAGAGGCACACGTCACGTGTGACCACAGTTTGTCACTATCAAGGTGCAACAGATGGCAGATCTGCAATGTCAGAGAGAACTGCTGTCTCAACAGAACTGTCACCTTCCCTGTGAACAGAACCTCAGGAGCCCCCTGCCACATACACACTAGGGCATCACCCCAGGCAGCAGTCCTGGTTGGTGAGGGTGGGCATTGCCTGCCTGGAAGAAAGGGAAGGAGAGAATGGCACTTGAACTGTGTTCCACTGGCTTGTGGTGAACAACCTAAGTCCAAGAGGCTAAATTTAAAGCACTTCATTCGTTATCTTTTTTAGATGGTAAGAATTAAAGGTTCCCTTTATACAGACACATATGTACACAATGGTGTAATTTTCTCCCCTCTGCTGGAACATACCAGTTACACCATTGTGTACATATGTGACTCTACTGGCCATGCAAAGGCCCAACTTTATCCACTGAAAATGATCTGTCCTGATCCATTAGACCAACAGGCACCATGTAATGTGCATGTCCACCTGAGGGCGAGAACAGGCATAAGTGGAAACAGTCCGGAGACCCGATGGAGAGGAGCCAGACAGCTGTAATGTGGTTTAATAGCAGGAAGTCCCCTCCTCTCTCAGTGGCCATGGTGAGCCCATATCATTCCTCTGCTTTAGAACACTGAGAAGATGTCTATTTAGAAGTTACATTAAGGTGTACTTTGAAGAGACAATGGGTCTTTCTAGAAACCCACTATCTTGCTGATCCAAGAATTGGTCACTCTGAGCTCTCCACTAAAGTCAGCTAGTAACTGATGCCACAGTGCAGGTAACAGCCTCAAAACAACAGGGCACAATGAGGGACTCACCAGACTGGAAGAGGTTAACACAAAACAAATATATGGTAACACTCTCAACTTCTCTCTGTTTCTGAAACATAGAGAATATATATAGGAAAACAATCTGTGACAGAAAATGTTGAAAGATGACATGAAGTTTTTCAAAGAATCAGAGCAGTGAGAGACCTTGACATTCATTTAATTCTGTCCTTGCTTTGCTCCAATGAGGGAAGTGAGGCCCAGGGGGGTGAAGAGATGTGCCCACCACACACACACACACACACACACACACACACACACACACACGATGTTGGAGTATCTGGCCTCTTTGCCTTCCTTTCCTCCTTCATTTGAGAAGCAGCTGTGGAAAGGCTGTTTTTGTAGGGAGAAGTGGAGTCACTGACTGACAGAGGGAAGAGATGGTGGTTTCAATTCCAGTGACACTACAGACTCACTGCTACACTCACACCCAGGAAAGATTTTTACTCTCAGGTCAAAGAAGTACCCAAGGTTGTTGAGGGAGTAGGATTGAGAGCCAGGGAGGAGGGCAGGGGCACATGGGCTGGACAGGACAGAGACTTAAGAAGGGAGAGAGAATGGACCAAAGAGCCCTTTGCATCCACTCAGAACTGAGTGTGCCACAGCACCCTGTTCACCTGGCCAGGAAGCAGGTAAAGACTCCACCTTGGAGACGGCTGGCCTCAGGGCAGCCCCGGACAGAGTGTGGTTGGAGCATGGGCTCTGGGTCTGCATCTTAGCTTGCCTCCTCACTGACGGTGCTAACCTCCCCTGTGCCTCAGTTTCCCACAAAGGTCTTCTTCACAAAGTGAGTACACCTAGAGTGCTAAGAGCAGAGTTGGGCACGGGGTAAGCACTGTGTTTCACAAATGAAGGCACTGGTCACCTCCACAGCTTCAAGTTCACAGCCCGGGAAGTGGCTACACGTGAGAACCTGGTGTAGTCACTGCGAGGCACCACTGCACACAACTCACGAACACATCCTCTTTTCTCTGAAAAGGCTACGCTTCCCACCCGAAAGGCAATTCTGTTTCTTCTTCAAAAAAACAAACAAAACAAAAAAACAACCTTTGTTTTTCTTTATTAGAAATCTTAACTCATGTCATTTAGAAAATAAAAATATAAGTTAAATATAACTAAATATAAAATATTAAAAAATAATAAATATGAAAGTAAGTTACACAAAAATTACCTGATATTGCCACCCAGAAAACTTTAACAAAGATCATTTTCTTCCCATTTATTTTTTTTTTAAAAAAAAGAACACACAAATCTGTGACGGATCATCTCCTAGTTTTCACTCATTATACTATGAATATTTTCTCTTATTATGCTTCATGACACCATTTTTAATGGTCCTACTGTTTGGTATACTATAATTTCATTTACCACTTGTTAGCATACTTTGACAAGACTTGACCTCTGCCATCCTATTCTCGCCTTTTACATGCCCCCCCCCCAAAGCATTACAATTAAAGCTTTTGATGTAAACTCACCTTCCCTCCCCACCTCCCCACCCCCGCCCCCGCCCGAAAACAGGTTTTCTCCCTTAAATTGCTCCCCAGTTCAGCCAAGGCCAGTGCTCAGAAAGGGGCTTCTAGAAAAGCTTCTCCATGGAGGGGCTGGGTAGATTAGGGAAAAGCAGCTACTGAGGCCAGGCCAGCGAGGCTTCCCAGCTCCAGGAATGCCTGACCTTCCTCAGGGCTTTGATCTGGCAGCCTCCTCCTGCCTGGCGCTATCTGGCCAGGGCAGCTGCGGGGGGAGGGGGGGAGGGGGGCGCGGGGGGAGGGGGGAGTGGTGGGAATGGGGAAGAGGAGAAGAGCCAGCGTGAAGAACCCTCCACTGGGCAGTGTGCCAACCTCTTGCACCACTCTGAAGGCCCAGCTGAGAGAGTCTTAGACTCACCTACCAACTTGCCCCATTTTAGAGGCGAGTTAAGAGTTAAGACTTAGGAAGATAACAGGACTTAATTAGTGCTTGTGAAATACAACTTAATATTAGCAATGATAGCAGCCACAATTACCATCACTACCAGTTGGAACATATACTGTGCAACAAGTACTATGCTAAACAAATGTTTGATCCCAGCAACAACCTTGAGAGACTGCTATAATTGTCCCTATTTTAGGATGAGGCTGAGAAAGACTAAATGAGCTGCCCAAGATCCCAAAGCTAGAAAGATAAGGGCAGGAATCAAATCCAGATCTGTCTGACCCGGAACAAGCATATTGTAAGAGTGCCTGATTATTTCTATTTCCATTCCATTGATTTTAAAAGACGAGCTTATTGGCACTCACTTCTAATTTAGAAGGTGGCAAAGAATTCATACTTTCATCTCTCTAGTCATCTTTTTACAAAGCTACATTTCTACATTTGCTAAACAATGACATAAAAATACTCAACAGATAGTTTACTGGTAGTCAACCTCCATATATTTTATATGAGAATGGCCTGAGTGTACAGTTTAGGCTTAACATGCACTGTTACCCACAATGCTATACTGTAGCTGAACTAGCAACAAGGTGCACTTGATAAGACACTGTGCCTCTAATAAATGGAATGCCAAATGATGTTTCTTCTAAATTTCTCCGGGAGGCCACGTCAGGTTTGGAAAGGCCTCAGGCCAAGGACTCTCCCAAGTACATAATTACAATGCTTCTCTTAGATGATTATCAGGCAGAAGACAATTTTTTCAAATTGTTTACTTATTTTCTTCAAGGCAGAGTCTCTTCTCAGAATGACTCATGTGAGCAATTTAAACAGCTGTAGCAGGAGATGGCCACTGCTGCCTGCTTTACTGGGTAAATGTGCTGAATCCGTGTGAGCTAATTAGATCAATCTTGACTCGTTTTCTTTAATGAGACAGTATAACAACATTCACCAACCTGTTTTCTGGTTTTGTTTTGTTTTTTTGTATGTTTTTTTTTTTTTTACATACACTTGCTATTTCAGTCTAATCTGCTCTTGAGCTTCTTTCTGATTGAAGCAAAAACTCTGTTGTTTTTCAAGCACATGAGAAAAGCCGCATTTTATGTCATGTGGTTTGAATCAAATGCATAGAAATAACCAAAGGAAACAAAAATAAAATTGAAAAAATAAGATTTTATTACTCAATGTCTCTCTGCTTTCTCAGAACGTCAACTATGTAGATTATAGATGCAAACAATGCAGAAAGGTGGGCTCCCCTGCCTTGCTGGTTTATTGCTTCACCTTCTGGAATACTGTACGAATACATGGTAAGATGATTCTTCTCTTTCCTGCTCCCATCTCTCTTAACTGTGGCTGTGGAATTCTGAGGTCTAAAGGCCAAGGGGGAAGGCTGTGATCACAACCCTGTGTGTGAGGGCGAAGGCAAACTCCCACATTCAGCTGAAAGCCCACGCACCAGGTTACCGAAAATCACATGCTGCGGAGAAAAGCAAGTCTCTGGGTTTCTAAATCATTTGTCTTTGCTTCTGTTAAAATGGGGAACTTTTATTTCCTTTCATTTAGAATAGATTTTATTTCTATTCTTGATCTCCTTTGAATGCATAGACTGAAGTTTTGTTTTAATTAAGTGCTGAGGACACGACTGATTCTCATCTATTTTCACTCAGGAAATTTGAGTCTCCTTCAAATATATGACAGGGTTCAGATTTATATTGCTCAAAATGTCATTTAAGACTATTACAGTCATGTTCAAAATGACAGTGAGAATTATCCACACTTAAAAAAAATCCCCCTGTAATGCAAAAAAAACCAACAAAAAACAAACAAACAAAAAACAAAACCAAGACTCAAAAAACAAAAAACTTCAAATGCTCAATGAACGATCTTAGTCCTTCCAATGTGGCCTATTTGGGATTATGTTGAGTGATATTGGTTCATTAGACAGTAGCCTTCGTTACAAATAAAAAATTATGCATGTATTTGTGCACTTGGCAGCTTCAAATCTTTCCTATAAAAGAGCCTAAAAGTTTGACTTACTAAGCTAATAGTGCTCACTGTTTTGGTTTCAAGATACCTTTACTCTTAAAAATTATTAAGAACCCCAAAGGATTTTTATTTATAAAGATTTTGTATTCAGATATTTACTGTATTATAAGTTAAAACTGAGAACATTTAAAAATATTAATTTGTCTATCAAAACAATAGTGAATACATCACATGTGAACATAAGTAACATTTTTATGGAAAATAAGTGGCACTGTTTTACATTTTTGAAAATCCCTTTAACATCTGGCTTAATAGAAAACAGCTTCATTCTCACATCTGCTTCTGTATAAAATCTGTAGTGATATGTTGTTTTGGTTCAAGTATATGTAGAAAATCTAGCCTCATACAAATAGGTAGTTGGAAAAGAATTATTTTGATAGCCCTTTCAGATCATTGTGAATATTCTCCTTTAATACGACACTGGACAAATGATGGTTTCTTAAAGGTTAGCTGCAGTATGGAATTTGAAACCATACCAGTGAACTTTTCCTATTCTGTTTCATGAAAATCCATTAGTCTGCCTTGCATCTGAATAATCCTTTCACCTATGTATGATTTTGTAACTGATCATTTGGAGAATGTTGGCTTATTGAGTTATGCAGATCTCCCAAATATTGACACATTTCATTATATAAAACCAAAATCGCATTTGTTAGTATCACCAAACCTCTCATCAAAAGAGTCCTTAAGGATTCAAGCTCAAGCTTACGGTGAAGAATACAAGATTTCCTAAAATCGAATTTTTGCTTGCAAGTCTGAATTTTATTATTGGTAACAAATATAATTGTTTTTCTTAAAGGACAGGCTCACTTTGTAGTTTTGATAAAAAGTCAACCAAATAACCAACTCTGAATAGCCATATTTGATCCATCACTCTGTAAAGTAAAAACTTAAATCATGTAAGTGTTTTCCTTGGGACAGCCATGGCAATTCACTACACAGCAAAGTACTTCTCATTTCACCACCAGAAAAAACAAACACGTACTCAAATGCCTACTTTTAACAAAATTAATAACTTTTACCAAGTTATAAACACCTCTTTCAAGTAACTAGCATTTTTCAACCCAGCACAAATAAAAATGACTACTAGTACAGTTACTTGTTTTGTGCAACTGTTACTCACCATTGCTTTCATACCACCAACACAAATGTCAACAGTGAAAATGGCAAAAAAAAAAAAAAAAAAACATACAAAAAAGACTTAACATTATCATGAAAACAGTTTAGATCTCATGGAGCCTCCCTGAAGTGTCTCGGGGATCCAGGGGTTCTAAAAGTATACTTTAAGAACCTCGCTACTAAACCAAACCTACTGATACTGACCCACTCAACTAAAGGAGCTGGTCTATTTTTGCTGTGGGTGCAGAACAGAGATATGAAAGCACAATCCACGCATTGCAAGGCAACCATTTCCCTTTTTTCACTCTCTGAACCATCTGTACCCAATAACCTGGATAACATTTTCTGGCCAACATCCTGAAAGACTAACTTCTAATAAAGTTAAAAATGCTCCTCCAAAATATAGGAGCTGATGACTGCTAGCAGCAGAGGAGGATAGCCCCCTGCCTGCACTGTGCTACAATCATTCCTCATGCCTCCATGATTCTCCTTGATTCACCACATGTTTACTGCATCTTTAATCTTTCTTGTTTGCTATTATTAGCATTTAAGGCTATAAATTTTTCTCTAAGTATCCTTTTGGCTTCAAATGACTGATTTTGACATGTAAATGTTTTATTACCATTTAGTCCTAAATATTTTCTTCAACCTTTGCAAAATTTAGAAGAGTTTTCTTTATTGATAAGATATAGCTATCTTCTTCTAAATCAGTAACTTTGTGATCAGAGAATATACACTAATAAAAGAGAAAGATGCAAGTTGATCGTATCTCTGCAACGCCCACCAGCTAATCAGGAATATGCAAATTAACCAAACACAATGGTGGGTTAATTTGCATACGCAGGCAGATAGCAAAGGCTGAAGGCTTGGCTCTGCTGCGGCTTGGGTTCCGGGTGCAGCAGGAAAATCAGTGCCAGCAGCCAGGGGAAGGAAGGCCTATTGCATAAATCTTTGTGCAACGGGCCTCTAGTAGTCATATAATAACTAAATCAATTGAAGTTTGTTATGCTTGAGTCCTGGCACAATATTTTCCATCTCAGAGTTGTTGGAAACAGCAACCCACATAATCCATTTGATCAACCTTATTAATCTGTGTTGTTCAAATATTCTATAGCATATAGTTATTTTAAAGTGAGAGGGGAAGTATCTAGTGGTTTATCAATTAGTAAGATATATTAAACTCTCAAGATTGGAGGGAGAATTGTCTATATTTGCTGTGGTTCTGTCAATTTTTCCCTTATAGACTTTGAAACTATATTATTATCAGGATAACAGTTTAGAATGGTATTTTCCTGTGTCTGGTATTATCATAGTTCCATCAGCTTATTTTGAGTTGATCTTTGCATATAGTATCTCTTTCATACTTTAACTTTCACAATTTTCCTTTATTTTGGTCTCTCCATATGTTTTCAGGAACGTTTCTTCAGATCTTTCCTCCCTTTCATTAATACCTCCTTCAGCGAACTCCAGTCTGCTGAAGTGTTTTCCTTTTCTTTTTCAAAAGTGTGTCATTTTTTTACTATTCCAGTGAAAAGGTTTAATGATATTTCTGCACCTCAGCAGAGGACCCACTTGTTAAATACCACACAATATTCAGTTCTACAGAATCCTTGATGTGTGTCATCATCTTCAACTAGGTTCTTTATGTTTCCTCATGTTTTTTAATTTCCTTTTCTATTTCTTAAGTATTAAATTAAATGTGTAATACCGTTTTCTACAACTGTATAGTCTAATATAGTAGTCACTAACTATAAAGTACTTAAACTTAAATAAAATTAAAAATTCAGTTTCTCAGGTGCACCAGGGAAGTGCTCAAGAAGCACACGCAGGTATTACATTGGATAACACAAATGGTAACAGTGATATAAAGGCTCGGGTGTCCGACTCCACTGCATCTGCTGACAGTGGCTCATGAGACCATGTTTCCTTGTGTGTGTGTGATTTTCTTTTTTACTTTATTATGACTGCTCATCCCTTATAAGTTTATAAATGGAAATTCTTTGAGGTCTATATTGAAATTAAGTGCTTCCAGAGGGGATCTGCTTCGCTTCTGCCACATGCTGAGAAGCACTGCCAAACTAGGACTCTCTTAAAGAAAACCCTCAGTCGGAGTGTTTGCGTCCACCTGGATGGGGTGGAAGGGGGATGCAAACCTGAGGGAAAGCAAGCTGCTGTTTCAATTCTTAGAAGAGTGCTTTTCCTCTTCTAGTCTGTGCCAGTTTCCCTGGGAAAGCAAGTTTATTTCTAGTTCACCTTTACACTGAAGATTCTTCAGCTTTTGCGACCCTGCTTCCTGCTGGGGTTGGGGTTTTTCTCCCATTAGATTCTATTCTTCGTTTCATGCACCCTGGAAGATGTAAACTGAGCTGGATTCACTGCATTCAACAAAAGCCATGGGCTATTTTTATCACTGGATCCCCACTTTTACTTGCTGATTGGCTCTGACTATCCCATACTTTCTAGTCAGCTCATGAATGCATTCAAAATATTTATTTTGAAAGGAAAAAAAAAAGGTTTTTTACAGGTGAGATATGTCTGTACATGTTTATGTATCTATACAAGGTGGTTCAAAAGTAGGTTTCCAGTTTTGAGTACATGAAATAAGTTTATTCGTGTATTACTATTTCTTAATTTTGTATTATTTTCCATACAAACAACTGTAAACCTACTTTTGGCCCACCCTATATTATGAATGCGTACATATTTGAGAATATATGAGTGTTTGTGTAAGTAAAGTATGTATCTGTAATTTTAGCTTACTTCAGCAGAAGGGCTGGTTAGAGTATTTCATCAAGTATGATGCCAGAATTTGAAGACCACATCAAAACTGTCTGGTGCCTAATATCAGTTTTAAATCTAAAATTAATAATCAAAGGTACAATTTAGGAAGTATACTGACATAACAGTTATCAAACCCTATTTTAGAAACTGAAAACAAAGAACCCTACACACTCGTATTTATCCTTTCAGAGTAACAGGCAAAGGAAGATTCAAACACAGATTTGCCTGACACTTAGATAAAATAGTATAGTATCATTACTCTAATTTACATGAAGTAGCTGAGGTTCTAGTCCACAACATACATGTTATATGAGTGAAACCCGTGGGGCCAAATGTTACCCAGTTTACAGAATTTTCCACATGTATGGGCAGTAATATAGGATATATATATGTAATATGTAACCCTCTAGAGTCTAGGATAGAACCCCTTAATCAGATACATGAGCATTATTTCAGCAAAACTCAATAGCAGGCATATCAGTGCGGTGAATAAAGGCTATGTAGTCTCTCATCAATTATTGGCCACCAAATAAGCTCTGAAAACAGTTTCAGATTTCAGAGCTTTTATTTATTTATTTATTTATTTATTTATCCACATTCTTTTATCCACAAGCAACCTGTCCAGAGTCCAACTTGGATCTAGGACTAAAACTGGTTTTCTACAACACTCCTTTCTAGGCATCACCAGATCTGTCCTATATACTATAATGTAGTCCTAATGGTACCAAGCGAAGGGAAACTTTATTTTTGACTTGCTAAATCTGAAATGAATTCTCTCCTGAAATGAATTCTCTAATCATGTAGAATGTGGCACTTCCCAACTTAGGATCCTCATACACCGATGTGTTTTCCAATCATAAACTAGCAGTTACTTTTCTCTGGACTAATACAATAAGCTTACTAGTATGCATTGTATGTATCCTCTCCAGAAATCGAACCTGCAACCTTTTGGTGTCCAGGACAATACTCCAACCAAGTGAGCCACCCATTATCATTTTTAAATTTCCCACTGTTACAGGTGAAACATTCTGTGTTTTAGAATTTAATTAATAAACTAGTGAACATTTATGGAACTTCAGCAGATATGTACATATTATTGATAGTTTATAGTAGAATTTTGTACCCTATGGGCCTTCCAGAAAAATCATTTGTTTGTTGTGTAATACCACACTACCTTAGAATCTTTTTTTTTTTTTAAGCACATGAGTTTAATAGTTTAATAGTCCAATTTTGGAAACAACTAGTCACAACAGACGGTTTAAAGCAGCAGCCTGGGTGGACAGTCCCACCATCAGAGAACAGAAGCCAAGGCTTGCCTGGGACTTCAATTGCATGTAATCCGAAAAGGTGATTAAAGCCATTGTGATTTACCTATGAGGTAATCCCAAATTATTGTGTTGTATTATTTATATCTCTAAATTTAAAAAGTTACTAATCATAACAGTATGAACTACTCATGTTTACTACTAAAACCCACAAAACTTCCCAATTATCTGCCAATTTTAAATGTTTAAGTACTTAGATGCACACAAGACCACTTTTACTGGATTGGGGTAGCTTTTTGTTTTTTGTTTTCCAGGAAATAGTCCTATTACAGTTCAGTGATTGTTTATTGATTTTTAGAGAGAGAGAAACATCTTTAATTGGCTGCCTCCTGCACAGTCCCTACTAGGAATAGGGCTACAACCTGGTATGTGCCCTGACTGGGATTCGAGCTGTGACCTCTTGGTTCCTGGGTTGACCTGGCTGGGCCCAGTGGTTTTAATTATGTTTTGAAAAACTCTTGTTTTCCACTGAGGACTTAACGTGCCAGTTATAAGTTTCTATAATTTAGAAATAAAATTTATATATACATGCATATAAAAAGCCAATTCTAGATTTTTTATAATAATGAAAAATATATCATGGATATTTTTTTAAGTGTTCAGAGTTATTTTAGTCAATTTCCCCAATCAAAAGTTTTCATCTAAGTCCCTTACCAGGACTTAAACGGATTAGTTTGACTTTGATCTTCCTGTGTCTTTGGTATATACACAGAGGTATGAGGAGACAAAGAAAAAGTGGGTAAAAGGATTAGAGTTAGAATAAATCACAATTGGAATAATTAATCAGGACTATTATGTAATAGTTTCTCAACATTCTCACCTCCTGGTTGTTTATCCTTTAAAAAAATGAGGTGAAAGTGCTGCTCATTTACTCCATTATTTGGGAATGTGTGTATATGTGGCTCTATTTTAGGGGCTAATCATAGAAAGGAGGTCCCTGTCCAGAAGAATCTATACACTGTCTAATGAGGGGGAGAATGAGATATGAATTAATCACTTTCAATACAATGTGAAAAATGCTCCGAGGCATGAATCAAATATTATAGAAGTAATTAAGGCCACACAGGACTTGAGTTTCCGGGAGAGGGCCTGTGAGCTGGGTCAGTGGTTGAGTACAAGTATGCCTGCGGGGGGGGGGGGGGGGGCATTTTGGCAGAAAGTACAGCAGAGGCAAAGGCCCAGAGGTTGGACAGCGCCCTGACATCAGGTGGAGGTGGGAGACAGCACTGGGCAATTCTTGTCTAACTAGTCAATTCCTGGGCTATCCTTCAGGAGGACTACTTATGTTACTTCAAAGCTGTCTAAGTTGGGGGGACTAATAAAGAAATGAAAGAAATCTGAAAATGACCGATTTCATTTATAAAGTTGTGAACCTGAGGGAATGCTGAGTTTGAAGATTGCTATATAAATGAGGCTGACTCTCGCGTGAACCTCCAGAGAGAGGCTGGAGAGAGCTGGAGGGGGTGGTGGCTAGAGAGAAGCAAGCCCTGGAGTTTGGTGATGATAAAAAGTTATTAAAATTACTATTGCGTGGTCATAAATTTTATGTACTTTCCCCTTCTCTCCTTGTCTTTGAAAACCACCTGTCAAACTTACCCTAATGATTACAGGTCCTCTCTGGTTTGATAGCACGTCTCACTCCCTTGGGCAGAGTATGTTCTATGACCACATCTCACCTCGTTAAGCAGAAAACGTACTCTAGCCCTTGTGCCACTGCAAGGAGCCAGAGATTTTAGGAATATTAATGGTGGGAAATGAAGTCACAGAGAACTTATAGGTGTAGAGAGTATAACTTGTGCAATAGTAAAGGCTGGACTGTGGGAAATAGGAATTTAAGGTTGCAAGTGTTTGGGGCCAGGCAAAGAGAACTAGGTCAGGACTGGATGTCTGTCCTTGTGTCCCTTTTTTTGGACTCTCCATCCTGACTCTAAAGCTAGGGTGCAGAACCTTTTTTTCTGTCAGGAGCCATTTATAACATCATTCTTAAAAATTAGCCTGCTGGCCCTGACAGGTTTGGCTCAGTCATTAGAGTGTTGGCCCTCAGATCAAAGGATTGTGGGTTTGATTCCAGGTCAAGGGCACGTACCTAGTTGCAGGTTCCCCAGCCCCATGTAGGAGGCAACCAATCAATGTGTTTCTCTTATGTCAATATTTCTCTCTCTCTTTCTCCCCTTCCCTCTTCCCTTCCATTCTCTCTATCTGAAAATCAATGGAAAATATATCTTTGGGTGGAGATTTTTTTTTTAAGTAGCTTGCTATATTTGGTCAAACATTTAATGAACTCACCCCTAAAGTCTTGGCAGGGCCAGACCACATAACTCCACAGGCCTTATATGGCCTGCTGGGCAGACATTCCCCAATCCTGCTCTAAAGGACTTCTTTCTAAATTGTGAAATATGTTCATTTTAATAGAAAATAAGTATATACTTAAGATATAGCACCAATATTTATTGAAAGGATAAATACTAGCATATATATGTGTGTATACACACACACACACACACATACACACACATATAGGATTACAAAAATACAAAACATACATGTACATGGTCAATGACTAGAAAACGTTGTGAATAATGATAAGAGTTATTAGTGTGGTGAGACTATGTATGAATTAGCTCATTTCCTTTGTTGTTGGCTTTAATACATATTCAAATAAAAAAGAGGGAAATAACCCATAAAAATGCCTATCAGAAATGGTTATTTGTAGTAATCAAATAAATACTATCACAGATAAAATCAATAAGCACTTCCCAAACTATTAAATCATAGGCAACACTTTCACTTTGGGAAATAAGGCCAGGTGGAACCTCTTTCCACTCGCCTCTAGTCCGAATCAATGCATTTCTTTGGCTTCCATTCTCTCTCCAGTTCCCACCGTTACCAAACCCGCTGCTCCCAAAGGAAAAAGAAAGGAAGTCAGAAAATCAGGTTTCCTTGAATACCTTTGCAAAAGTCTAGCCATTCTTTTCAAAGTCTTTCTTGATTATATAGAAATCTTCTCAGCTCTAAATTGTTTAGTCCAGCGGTTGTCAGCTGGTGGTCCATGAGGTCTGAAAAGCTGGTGATCACTGGTCAATCAACTCACTAGAAAGAGCTAGAAAAATACAAAACTTTCTCCCCAAACCAGTGGTCAATTTGAATACTCTCTTTGTCTCGAGCATTCTAAGAGCACTCAAATTCCAAAGAAAATTATAATTTTAGGAGGAAAAAATATCTCTGAATCATAGTTTCTCAAAGCCTCAGAGTCATAATTTTTTTTGGTAAGGGGTATTTAGAAGCTCAAACCATGTATGAACTGCATGAATTTTGAATGCTTTGCTCTCAAAAACATGGCTCTTCATGAATAATGGGAGAAGCAGAAGGAAAGAAAACAAAGTAAAAGAACCCTTTTCTGGATTCTGAGAAAATTCCAGATACAGGTCAAAAAGTCTTCTCTGGGCATTCTACCTAAAAAACAAATAAAACAAAACAACAACAAAAACTGTTGACAGTATTTCTCCATAAATCTATCCAACAATAAAGTATTCCCAATTAATTCAGCTAACATATATCTCAACATTCTAATCCTATCTAATAAAATAAAAACATGCAATTGACCATGCCCTCCACTATGCCCACCAGCCACACTCACCAGACAATCAGGAGCAAATATGCAAATTAACCCAACAGATGGTGGTTAATTTGCATATGCAGGAACATACTTGGGACCCAGGCCACTCTGAGCCTGTAGGCCCACACTTAGGCCCTTTAGGCCCTGAGCAGCAGGGGTCCCGGAACACCCCCGGCCACTCCGGAGGCAGCCAAGGGACTGGGGGTGGGGCAGGAACATCCCCGCATCGTCATTGTGGATGTTCCTGCCCTGCCCCCAGCTGCTTGCGTGTGCTCAGGTGCCAAGCAACAGTTCAGGTCCACACCCCCAGCCCAGCGCCCACGATGGGGGGACTGGTTGCTGGCCTCTGGGACATGCAGAGACCCTGGCAGCCACTGCTGCATGCAGCCCAGGGGTCCCCACATACCCCCTAGCCCAGTGCCCACGATGGGGGTGCTGGATACCAGTCTCTGGGGTGTGCAGAGACTCTGGTGGCCAACACTGGATAGCACAGACACCCCCCTAGCCCAGTGGATACAATGCAGAGGCTGCATGAGCTGCAGAGGAAACACCATTTAAAAAATATATATATATTTTATTGATATCTTTACAGAGAAGAGGGAAAGGGATAGACAGTTGGAAACATCAATGAGAGAGAAACATTGATTAGCTGCCTCCTGCACACTGCTCCAACCAAGGTACATGCCCTTAACAGGAATCAAACCTGAGACCCTTCAGTCTGCAGGCACACAGTCTATCCACTGAGCCAAACCAGTTCCAGAGTAAACACCTTTTCTGAACACTCATTGGCTAAACTCCTGTATGCCACCACTTTCAGTGTTCTTGGTAACTTAGGTTATAAGAATTTAAGGAGGTGATTCAGGGTTTTTCCACCACCATCCTGGAGTAAAAAAATGAAGGGGTCTGCTGCTGGAGGGGCTAAGAAATGTCATATCCTGCCCTAGCTGGTTTGGCTTAGTGGATAGAGCCTCAGCCTGCTGACTGCAGGATCCAGGTTTAATTCTGATCAAGTGCATGTACTTAGGTTATAGGCTCCTCCCTGGCTGAGGCCCAGGTCAGGGCTCATGCAGGAAGTAACCAATAAAAATGCTTCTCTCTGTCTCTCCCTCTCTGTTCCACACTCTCTAAAAAATCAATGGAAACATATCCTCAGGTGAGGATAAAGAGAAATGTAATATCCTATGAAAGATACATCTTGAAAATGCCTACAGAAAGTTGTCATTTTTTCACACTGAAGGGACTGGAGTCCAGGTTGATGAAAACACCTTGGCAGCTGCAGTGGCTGCAGCAGTGGGGTGATGGGGCTGGCTGGGGCCTTCCCTTGATGAGCCCACATCAAGGGTGGCCAGACTGCAGCTGAGGTCGGCTCACCATGGAGAGTGGGCCTTGGCTGTCAGTAGGACATCTCCTGAGGGCTCCCAGTATGTGAGAGGGGCTGAGGGAACCTCTCACTGTGCACAAATTTCATGCACCAGGTCACTATTATTTAATAATGTCAGCAATATACTTAGTTTATCTTATGTTAGGCACAAACTGTAGGCACAAAAGAAATGTGGTATCAATCTTGGGTGGATACTGATATAGGGTATAAGCCTAAGAATCACAATGTATTCATTTTCTGAACAATTTTCTTACCCTGTCTGAAGTACCAATAATAAACAGCTTCTATTTAGGAAAGAAACATTGTTCTCTTATGGGCAGCAATGCTATTTACAGTGTGAATACTCACCAAGGTACTCAATAGTGATCCATTTTTCTTTTTTTTTTTCTTCCATTATTGGCCCCAATGATCACTTACAGAAAAATGGTATTTCATATATTCCCTTTGAGTTTAAGGATGAGTTAAAATAGTCTTTTAAAGTTCTCCCTTTATACAAGGATTTGAGAATAGCAGCTGCAATTTAGGTTAAAAAAAAAAGGGAAGAGTAGCCTGTCACACAGGTGACCCAAACCAACTACTAAGACCACTTATATGATTCTCTTTAAATGAAGTGATTAAGAGCTTGGGAGATGAGATCCTTAAAGGCACCAGAATACACAGTCCTATGATGCTGTGTTATCAGCCTATGATTTATTAACTGTTTACAGTTTATTAAAAGTCTCCAGTTAATTTGCTATAAAGCAAAAATAACATGTTTCCTTCCTCACCCTCCCCAAATTGCTTCCTGGAAGTAAGCCTTATCCCTAACTACAAAGAAGAAAAATTGGTAAGTTATTCTCTCTTTTTTTTATTATAGTCTTAAAACAATACTAAATTATTACATGTTAACGGGGGTGCTACATAAACTTAGTTTTCTCTAAACCACGCAAAAGTACTTAAAGCAATGCCAACACAATTATTCAAGAGGCCATTGCAAAAATTCACTCCCGT
Source organism: Antrozous pallidus (assembly GCA_027563665.1). Taxonomy (NCBI): domain Eukaryota; kingdom Metazoa; phylum Chordata; class Mammalia; order Chiroptera; family Vespertilionidae; genus Antrozous; species Antrozous pallidus. Next base: position 45,794,839 of record CM050511.1, on the reverse strand, counting down.
CCCCCGCATATGTGTCTAATGCTTAGAGCATCTGTCATCCCACCAAAGGGTCTTAGGTTCAATTCCCAGTCAAGGGCACATACCTTGGTTGCAGGTTCAATCCCCAGCCCTGGTCAGGGGACGTGCAGGAAGCAAGCAAAGGATGTGCCTCTCTCAAATCAATCAATCTCTCTCTCTCTCTCTCTCTCTCTCTCTCTCTCTCTCTCTCTCTCTCTCTTTTTCCCCCCTCCCTTTCCCTTCTCCCCTCCCTTCCTCTGTTTTGCTTTCACTCTCTAAAAATCAATGGGAAATATATCCTTAAGTGAGGACTAACAACAATCAAACAAAAACACACACTTCCATGTATCATTAGACACAATTTTAGTCCAAAGACATTTGGAAACACTGAACTCCCCAGCAACAGCATCCAAGTCAATCTCCATAAATTACCTAAGTTGTCCAAAGAGGTCACAGGGACCAACCCATGAGCTTTGTTTTGGGTGGTATCCTCGCAAAAGCCACTGTATGGGACTAGTGACAGTTATGCTTCTGTGAGGCAAAGCCCCTTTGGGGAACATAAATACATTTTTTAAATTTCTGGCAGACTTCTGAAAATCTGGCAAAACCCTGCTTTTGTGCAGCTTGCCATGTAGTATAAACAATATCTTGAATAAAAAGCTTAAAATGTAAAACATTCCCAGTAAAATAAGTGAGGGGTATGTAATACAGGGTATAATGACAGAACAATGAGATTGTTTTTACAAACCACACACAAAATATTCAGGATTACTTCTTTCTAGTTCAGCAAGTACACTAAACTGAGGTTTGGATTTAGGTCAAACAGGAGGGAAATTTCAAATGCAAGTTCAGTGTTTTTGATGACTTGAACGAGGATCTAATTAGGCAATAGGGTAAGAGATTCAGGAATCCAAAACTTTACAGAATTAGACCGATATGCTACTCAAGCAAGATGGAATAAGGTAAGGCAATGGGGCCCCCAAAGAATTGATTTCATATCCAAAGTATGTGAAATATGTACTACAGTAGTCTGGCTAATAGTACTTAGTTCTCCGTTATTAGTCCTATACGACATTGACATTCTAGAGACAACTCAGTCCCCAATGAAGAGGTTAACGTCCTCCCGAGGCCAGATTGCTATCCCATTCTGTACCCCAAAGTCTTACTGGTGTCTTAAAGCGCACACTTCCCAATGAGCCTTTCTCACAGTCCCAGTTAAAATCCTCTTACTCCTCCCAATTCTCCTGCATTTTGAGTTTCATCTACAGCCTTTTCAAAATAGCACCTTGGCAAAGAGTAAATCGGGCCTATCTCAAACTCTACCTGGAGGCCTAGAGGGCAGGCATCGTGGGCCAAGCTAAGTGTGTGTGTGTTACGAAAAGTACTCTATAATGGTTAATGAGTCAGCATGCATCAGAATCTCTTGGAGGGCTTAATCAAAAACAGGTTTCTGGACCTCACCCACAGAGTTCTCAGTAGACTTGGGATAGGAGTAGAAATGAGAATTTCTAAGAAGTTCCCAGGTGATGCTGAAGTTACTGATTCGGAGACCACACTCTGAGAACCGAGGGTTAGATCGACCTCACGAAACAGAAATTTATCATACAACCTTTATCTACGAGTTAAACTTTACAGTGATGCTAGCATTCTATGTAATTGTTGAGACATAAGTAATCAATGTAAAGCAATTACAGACTGCTCTATCATTAGGTCCTGCACTGGTTGGCATGGCACCTCCTGTTTATTTTGTGTCCTAAGTAATTCTTGGAATGGGCTGGGACTCATGCTCCCAGAAAAACCTCCGCAGGAGCTCATCCATCTAAGGCTGAAAAACTATCTTTGACGTTAATAACTCTGAATGGGAAGAGATTCTAGAGGTCTAGTCTCCTACTCAATAAACTCTTTTGACAATATCCTTATGAGGTGGTTCAGAGCACCTCTCCATCCCCACCAAGAGGGATGTCGGTGTTTGAGATGTCGTTTGAAAAATAATCCCAAATGATCCCATTTATTTTGAAGTATGGAAAGTCTTCCTTAAACTAGGCTGGTATTTTTTTTTCTAAGACTTCTACTTACCTATTGGTATAGGCCCCATAACCTCTTAACTGAAACCCTTGGGACCATATGTTTTATAAATTAATTTTTCAGATTTCAGAAAAGTACTATGGGGGGGGGAGGACGAAAAGTAATATTTTGGCACATATACTGTATATTATGCATTGCTCTCAGTCGGGTGCAAAGGCAGTAAGTAGTCTATAATCAAACACATTTTCAGTTTTGCAATGAGGCATATAAATATTCATGCTTAGTGAAATAAAGACCATAAACAACTTCACATTATTTAGCGTCAGATTCTGACACTAAATTTACAGATATTTTTCTATTCAAAATTTATGAGTAAAGGATTGTGGGCCTGTATGATTTTGTCCTCTGTGACTCCATACTAGCAGTCAGTCCTTCAATTCTGTCATACCCCTCTCCCTCACTACTATGCCTCTTCCTATATGTCATCATTCTTTTAAATTATCAACTGATAAATCCAGTGTAACGAAAGACGACTAGGAAAAAGGTCAACTACTCATCCAGAGCAACCTTATTTCATTCACTATTTAAGGTTCAAAAGTGCAGAAATGTAAGAGCACGGGAGGAGGCGTCAAAGGAAGTAGCACTCAATCTTAGAAAAGTGGCCTGTGAAGCTGATGTGTGAGATAGTGGTTTAATTAATCCAAGGCATGACGCTTTCTGTGATTCCAAAATGGAGTAAAAAGAGGAGAACTAATCCTTATTGACCGCTACTATGTGCCAGGTACTATGTTTGATGATTTACATACATGACCTCCAATCCTTATAATTACCCTGTGCAGCAGGAGGTGTCATCATTTCCTACATGAGAAAAAAGTCACACAGCAAGCCAATGGCAAAACCAGGATTCTTATCTTATCCCAAAGTCTATGAGAGATCCTTCCAATATACCCAAAGGCTACTACTGATGAATGGCTGGGTGAATGGTTCTTGACCAGCCTCTACATACATTTTAATTAATGCCTTTAAAGAGATGCCCGCTTTTCAAAATCCAAGAGGACAAGAAAATGGGAAGAATAAAAAATACTGTATCACTGGATCAAAATAAACCAAAATGGCTAAAAATGACCAAGGACCATTGAGAAGGGACAATTTAATATGGATGAATGTAAAACTTTAAAGGTTGATGGTTCCATACACCAACATGTTGAAGGAAAACAAAAATTTCAGTTGCATAAAATTAACTTTGAGCCTAGGTATCAAGAGGTGATTAAAACTAAATCCTCCGGCTACATTAATACTAGCAGACCTATGGTGCACAGAAGGAGGGAGGCCTCAGATCAGCCCTATGCTGTAATGGTGAGAGCAAATCTGAAGTACTGGGTAGTTCAAACCTCAAGCTTCTATTGAACCAAGCACTTATAAGGAGGGAGGTGTACAGAACAGCAGAAGTTCCAGATCCAGAGGCTTAGAAGAATGTTTGTTTCATCTGAAAAGTAAAAAAGAGTGGCAGGAAAGCAAATGACAGCCTCAAATACATACGGACCAGTGATTCCATGTCTTGTCAGTGATGGCCCTGAAATGCAGGGTCCCTCCAGGGGTGGAGGTAGGGGCGGGGGCAAGTCAGAGGTAAGGGGGTTACTCCTGAAGAGGTTTGGCCTCACCAGGGAAGAGTAGTGCTGTGTCCATCAGCCAGATGGGATGTTTGATCAAGCCACATTTAAAGCCCTCTCATTCTTTAGGTTCAGTTCTGCGGTATTGAACAGCCTGCAGGCAGCAATGGCTTTGTCCCATGAGGACCTCTAACAGTGGGAATTGGGAGCAATAGGCTGGCTGAGTGACATTTCAGTAGACTGCCAGCAGGGGAGAGATTTTCAGGTAAGTAGACATGTAGCACTCCTCAAGCCCTACCAGGTAGGTAATTATCCACTCTGAATCCTCCAGAGGCTAACCCACTGGAGTCTGCAATTCCTTTTGCTCTCCTCCCACTCATCCCATTGGCCGAGGCTCAAATACACATGGACTGAGGAATCTCTTCTTTTTGGCTTCATCATACATATATTCTTCTTCCCCACCCTGCCCAGATGTACATCAGTTTGTGTGATTAAATACATCCTTTTAAAATTCCTTAATCTGACTTCTTTCTTACCCATCCATAAAGAAAAAGTCCCAAAATTAGTGGACAAACAGACCAACTCATTTCACCTGGAAGCAGTGTAACTTCTTATAGGAAGATGATGATGTGGCGTTACAATTCAGGTAGAAAACAAAAACATGGTAGACAAGAGAAGGAAAATTTCCAGAAGATTATCGTATTTAAAACTTAAAAATTATAAAACACAAGCTCATTTTTCCCCAAGATGCACAAGCACACTACAAGTTCTCTAAAGAACTCTTACCTTTCAAATTTCCATGTGGTGTTGGTTGAGCACTTTATAAATTATACATCTCTACCATTTCTGTTTTGTCCCTCTCCCACACCCAATACTTCAGTTGCACTGTCTTTTCAACCATTTATTCTAAAACCAAAGGGTTAATGCTTATAGAAGCATGGGTGTGCTAAATTGCCAGTTCAAATACTTCTAATGAAATAACGCACATCTCCTTAATTTTTCTTTATAAAAAACACCAACTTTAGATAGTTATGCCACATACTAACATTCCAGGTTTGGATATTCCATTCAAATCTGGAAAGCTAATAATACTTTGGATCAAATGCCCAAAAGTTGCCAGTTAGGATTCTTACAGCTGCATAACTAGTCATGATTTACATGTCTTATACAGCGTGATAATGAATTCTTAGACTACCTGAAGAGTCAAATTAAGGGTCAGTCATATGCCCTCCGGTTAAGATTTGTATTTTCTTTCAAAAGCATAAATGTTTGTGATTATTTACTCTGCTATACTTATTATATTCTGAAGTAATGTTCTAACTCCAACAAGAGTAGAATGGGAGATTCTGTCCAAAACATTTTATGAAGCTATTATATAGGTATGTAGACACGGAAAATTACAGCTATAAATAAGAGCTCTGAGTGTTACTTTAAAATTCTGAGGTTGACCAAAGCATCACTTATTTGTTAATTATACCTCAATAAAGCTGGGAGTGGGGAGGGGGAACTTAAGAGGTTCTCTGGACATTTCTGCTAAGGATAAAGCTATTTAACTCAGAATAAGTTTCTTTTGGCTTGTTATAAAGTCAGTGTTTTTTTTTTAAATACTTTAAAATTGATGTTAATTAACACTAATTAAAATACATTTTAGAGCCCCTCCCTAAAGAAATGTTCTTCCAAATTACAGAATTTTAAAGCTATAAGGAGCAAAAACTATTAAATAAGTTCCTTTCAAAATTTTTTTTTACAATAACAGAATCTTCAAAGTAAGAGATTTCCTTTTAGAAAGAAGGTTCAAGTAATATTTTGAGTATCATAAAGTTGCCTTCACATTGCAACTTAAGATTTCCATTTGAAGTTTGTATGAGGAAACAAACGCCATCCTCAGGGACCTAAGAGGGAAAGGTCAGAGGCCGTGTGTGTTGCAGGCCCGGGGATCCGGGGATCTGTCTGTGTGCAGAAAGGACAGACACCAGAGACTGTGCTGCCCAGGACCTGCCTTGACGCTGAAGGGCCATAATTGTCCTGTAACCCGAACCTTGCTGGTCTCATCCACCATAGCCCTGAATATAAATTTTAGATCTATAACCCATATTTTATTTGACTAAAAATATTTGAAATATGGCTTTCTTTTTTACCATTTGGAATATTAGTGAATTACACATGTATGTACTCTGTAATAAGGACTTAAGATTGCCCTCTGGAATACATCCAACTACATATAAAATTCCTAAATATACTAGGTAACATTCATGTAATTAAAATTTATTTTTCCTGTGAAAGAGATAAGCTATTTCCTGTAGAACATTAACAAGGCTAGGAAAAAATATGAACTATGGTTTTTCCCTAAATTCCAAATTACTGTAACTTAAGAGTTTAAGGAATTTCTTTTTTTTTAATGTTAACAGTGGTTATCTTTTTTAAAAAATATATATTTTATTTATTTTTCAGAGAGAGGACGAGAGAGGGATAGAAAGTCAGAAACATCGATGAGAGAGAAACATTGATGAGAGAGAAACATCGATCAGCTGCCTCCTGCACACCCCCTGCTAGGGTTGTGCCCACAGCCACGGTACATGCCCTCGACAGGAATCGAACCTGGGATCTTTCAGTCCACAGGCCGACACTCTATCCACTGCGCCAAACTGGCTTTGGCAGGAATTTCTAACCATATATTTTTTCCCCATGATTATACCACCTTTAGGACCGCAACAACAAAACCTCCTAATTTTGCACCTTCAATTGAAATTCAGGCTTAGCTAAAACAGGCTGGACTCTCCACTTCCCTCCAGAGCCTGGGTTCTACTCTGGGAACAAGTCATGAGGTAACTCAAATGTCAACAATGCACAAATAGAGAAGATAGTACATCTCAAACAATAACAAAATGCAAATCATGTTTTAAATGAAGGCAGAAGAGGTGTTCTTCCCTTACAACAATAACAACAGCTAACATTTATTAGCACCTAAGTCGAGTATGCTTCGAATTTGCACTGCCTTTACACAAAGCATTTGGTGGCTACTACTGTTTTTCCCCTTTATACAGATAAGGAAATAAGGATTAAAATACTTAAGTAACTTGCTTAAGATCTCACACAGCCATTAAGTAGTGGAGCTCGGATTCATGCACAGCCAACCTGATTCATGAGCTTTAAACACTGTATTACATGTACATACACACAGGTGACTATACTGACATTTCTATATAGCATAGACATTTCTATAGAACAGGCGCTTAGAAACAGCAATCTTGTTGGGAAAAGGAATTAGAGAGTCTATCTTGAGGAACGTATTCATTTTACACAGAAGTTTATTTGGGGGTGAGGATATTGTCAGAGATTATGGAGGCTTCCACCCAGAACCCCACTCCTTCTCAACCAACCGCCTGGAGCCAACGCTGCCTGCACGAGAGCAAGAGTTCAGAATTTAGGGCTGGGATGTCAGGAATTCACAGGTCTTCCGCCTGGACCAGAACGGAGCGTGCTGGGGCATGGTACCCATGGGTGGCATACACCACCCTGCCCCATTTTCCTCTTCTGTCTTATTTCCTTCCTTGCATGTAAACTTGAAGCCACTTGTAACAACATCCTCTAAGTAGCCTGGAAGGGTGACAAGATGGGATTAAGGATAGGAAATGGTAAGAGATGGAATGAGAATGTTAGCTGAACCCGGCCTAAAGGAGAGTCAGAGGACAAAGGCCTAAAAATACAGACTTCGAATCTCTACCACCGCTTAATGATAAGAAACGAGGAAGAATCTGCACTCCACTTCTCTCAGGGCCTGCAGCACATACTCTAAGCTTCAGTGTTTATAATAGAGTACATTCATTAATGGTTCAGAAAAAACATTTACGCCTTCGGTGTTTGGAAAGGGCTCAGACATTTTTCTGCTCATTAACTCTAGTCTAGGAAATAGAAGCTGCAACCCAAAGTGTGTGGTTGTTTTCCATTTGAGTTTATTTAATTTTCAAAACAGTGAGTCATCTGAACTATGCAAATGAAAGCTATGATGGTTTTACTCAAAAGACTAAATATAGTTTATATATAGAACACGTTTCTTTAAATAGAAGAACATCTAGTTCTCTATGTATCTAAGCAAACTATCTTCTTCTCCCTTTAAAATCTGGAGACTGATGACCTGGCAAGGGACAGCCAGAGTTCCCGGTGGCCGGGGAGATGATGCGAAGCGGGTTCCAGGCAGAGGCTCAGGTACACTCCTCTATCAAGTGAGGAAACCGAAGAGAGACGGGGGGGGGGGGGGGGGGGGGGGGATGTGTGCTGGCGTCTGATGGAAGACCATCAGGAAAGCCATGGAAGGAACGCTATATTGGATAATCTCAGAAATGTTTACAACTATAAAATTAGTGAGCAACAGGTTCACTATTCTGTAAGAATATCTAAAAATATAAGCCTTTTTCTTTTTACTGTAACTTGGGATTCACAAAAATACATACTGGCTCATACATCAAAATGTTGGCCAAAATGCTTCAGATAGATACTTAAGAGTTAATCTCCAAAAATATCTGACATTACCCACACGCAACAGAGGAAAAACACAGATCTCTTACCTCAAAAAGAATTCATGGGGCTTTCCAGCTCTCCTTAGAAATCTGGCTTGAAGAAAGCACACACACTATAGAGCTTTGCCTTGCTTTTCATGTAAATCTACAGCTTTCAATAAACATAAAAAAAAAACCTCCCCTCAATTTATATTCCAAATATCAAGGGATTATTGAAACCCCTAATTTGTGTTGAAGTCTGTGGCAAGTTTTATACCTTGAGTGAAATGCAATCTAATTCCTATGTGGTTATGTTTAGGGGATTGGGGGTGGAGGGGGCAACTTTATTAAGCCAATGCTCCAGGCAGCCCTGGAGCAGACTGGATCCAGTTTGAAAGGAACTGGCAACCCTAAAACTTTTTGATAAGATAAAAATCCATTGATGTCGGCTCACACGAAGCCCACTTCAACTCTGCACTTGTCCTCCGAGTTTCCTTGGCATATCGGCTCCCTTCCTCTATCTGCTTTAGCATAACTTTATTTTTCTCTTTTATCTTTCGATAACTGCACCCAGGGACCGGAGGGGATTGATTTTTTGTTTTGACTTATTGTTTGAAGATCTGTAACTCAAAGCAGCTCTCACGCCTCTGATGTCTAAGCTGGAGCAGCATAAAAGGTAAACCCGGGCCTGGGTAGCAAGCTGAGCGGCAGCAATACCATTTTATAATCAGCCATCTAGGTTTTCATCTTACTTTGCCCCCCTCCCAACCCCCAACCCTTACCAGGGCTGGCTGGCAGAGTGTGAGGTTACTCCTACGCCTTTGTTAGGTGACAAGAGCAAGTTAAAATAAAAATAAATGCCTCGACAGCTTTGCGTGCCAGGCCTCTGAGATTAAATATACTTCTCAGAGCAGAAAGTTATTTCCTACCTAGAAAAAGGCCCTGCTTTTAGCCACAATGAAAGGAAACTTCAACACATTTCAGAAGGTTGCTTTAGAAAAACAACATTTGAAAACAGGGGAAGATAGTATGACTGACAAAACCATTTCCCCAAAGGGCTTTAGTAAAGATGGAAAAAAACACACACAACATAATGCTTTTTAAAGGCTGACTAACAAATTCAAAATCAAAATGTTACTCTTGAACCAGAAGCTGTTCCAAGACAGACACACTTACATAGGTTAGAAACTTGGTTGTGTTTCCAGAGTTTGAGGTTAGGAGTATACATTCCAAATAAGCAAGTGTGATAACCAGAACTTCACTGTCTTTCTTCCAGGGTAATTATCAAATTATTAGGACTACTTGTGCCTTAATTCGGCTAATATCACAATCATATGCTGGTGTACATACACCCAAATTCCCACAAGAGGTTTTGAGGGTCTGTTCCCTGAAGTTGCTCAGCTTGCTGAAATATGGCTACATACGCAAACATTATCTCCCAATTGTAACCTCATTTTCTGCTCTGCTGGACAGCATGACCAGCATTTGTCATCGTGACTCCCCCGCCTGCCACATCATTCATATGTCTATAATTGTCACCGAGATGTGGCATGTCAGCAGGACTCCAGTGTTCTCTGCTCCCTGTCTCCACACAGTCACTCAGGTAACAAACCCATAATCTTGTCCTGTTTTCATGATGGTTGAATTACACATAATTGTTTCTGCACAGTGATTGATTTCTGCCTGAATAGAGACCTCTGCCTTTTTTCAATGCAAGCGAGTGGCAGCCAAGTCTCTCCATCTAGGAGGAGGCAGCAGCCTTTGAAGAGATCAAAGCCAAGGCCGCAAGCAGTTGTGCGCCCTGGGAATATGGAAAGCCTTTATGCTCTCAACCCCATTTCCAGCATCATGTTGGATTGCAGCTGCATTACATTCTGCCAGCATTCTTAATGCTTTTAGTATTGACTCTGACATCACCGATAGCTGTTTTAAAGTAACAAAAGCCGAAAGATGACTTATTTTCACAACTCTGTAATTGGAACATGCAAAGATGGGGGTGGGGAAGCAAGAATGAAGGGGAGGGGAGTACATTTGCTTTTAATTTAAAACAGCACAAAAGAAAGCCAGCAAAAAAAAAAAAAATTATATAAGTCTCCACAAATGAAAAACATGTTTTTCTTACGGAAAAACCGGCAGGGGCATTTTTATAACTCAGACCACACAAAATGAACTGATGTCTAAATACACACTTTTTCAAGCCTAGAGGGTAAAATAAAAACGATGGGGTAAGTGATTCCAATTGGGAAAGGGACTCTAACATGCCTTCATCCACTCTGAGGGCTCTGCCTACCCACACCTGATGCAAGGTGAACCAGCACAGCTGCTCACAACAGCCACACCTCCTCACCTGCTCCCTTACCAATCAATTAAATGAAGGTGAAATTTGAATTTTTAATAAATCACAGGTTATTAGGAAACTGTAAATGCATAATTCCTTATTAACAGGAGAAAAAGAACAGAAAAGTCAGAGGAGGTTTTTGATTCTGGCTCCAGACAGGCACAAGTACGCGTGCTATGGTTACACCTCGACACCTGACTCAAAACCTGAAGCCACTGAACAAGGCAGAACAATTCTTACGGGTCCAATAACCAAATCAACACTGGCATCTTATTCTTTCTTAAAATAGCTAATAAGAGCAAAGGTATTTCTGATTTTTGAAAACATTAAGGCATCTTGGTAATCCATTACTGCATTTAAAATCAACATAGTAAGCAAGCAGGTCAACCATAAATCATCCTGCTACATATTTAAGGTTACACATGGTACTATGTATGTCCAGTAATGTCCACTCCCTCGCTATCACAAAATCCTCTGATATTCCAATTCTATTCAAATTACTATTTTTGAAAATGTCTGGGACAATTATTATGTAGTTTTATACAGAAATTCCAAATGTAATAAATGACAAGAATTTAGGAGTGGGAAAACAGAAGAATTTAAAGAATTTACAAAATTGAATACATCTAATTTATTAAAGCCCTTTCTTGGCAAAGATTTAATATTGTTCATGTAGATATTAGTCAATGAACTATCCTTTTACTTTTGCAAGTCTATGAGGTTCTGAAACTTATTGACATAGAAGAAATGATTATAAAATAACTTGCCCCTTTTCATTTTGTACAAAATCTTTCAGTTCTGAAACACCAAGTGACTGGTGAACAAAAACTGCCTTTGTCTGTTTGACAGGATTTTGAATCAACAGGCCTGGTTTGTAAGGCCCCAACTATAAATTTTCTCGGAAAAGTTTGTCTGAAACGGTGCTGATCCAGAAAACCCTTTCTTTTAGCAGCCTGTCTACCTCAGTTTACTAGGTTCCAGTTTTAATGTTTGTGTTATTTGGAGTTGGGTTTTTTGTTTGTCCTGGAGGAAGGTGTGTAAGCTACATTAATTCAGAATTGCAATAGCAAATTTATGCAGGAACATATATGAATTGTAGCATGTCAAAGTGTAGATCTTTTTCTCTTGCAAAATGCTCTTTCCTGCCCAGCCAGTATGGCTTAGTATTTAAGCATCCACCTATGAAACAGAAGGTCACGATTCAATTCCCAGTCAGGGCTATACCTGGGTTGTGGACTCCATCCCCAGTAGGGGTGTGCAAGAAGCAGCCAATCCATAATCTATTTCATCACTGATGTTTCTATCTCTTTCTCCCTCTCCCTTCCTCTCTGAAATATATATATATATATATATATATATATATATATATATATATATATATATATTTAGAGGCCCAGTGTATGAAATTCATGCACGAGGGTAGGGGGCGGTTGGGGGGGGTGTTCCTCAGCCCAGCCTGCACCCTCTTCAATCGGGTACCCCTCGAGGGATGTCTGACTGCCCATTTAGGCCCAATCCCGATCCTACTGGGATCGAGCCTAAACGGGCAGTTGGACATCCTTCTCACAATCCAGGACTGCTGGCTCCAAACTGCTCATCTGCCTGCCTCCCTGATTGTCCCTAACCACTTCCGCCTGCCAGCCTGATCAACCCCTAACCACTACCCTGCCAACCTAATTAATATTTAACTGCTCCCCTGCCAGCCTGTTTGCCCCCAACTTTCCTCCTCTGCCAGCCTGGTCACCCCTAACTGCCCTCCCCTGCAGGCTTGATCACCCCCAACTGCTCTCCCTTGCAGGCCTGGTCCCTCCCAACTGCCCTCCCCTGCTGGCCATCTTGTGGTGGCCATCTTGTGTCCACTTGGAGGCAGGATCTTTGACCACATGGGGGCAGCCCTCTTGCGTGTTGGAGTGATAGTCAATCTGGGTATTACTCTTTTATTAGATAGGATAGAGGCCTGGTGTATGGGTGGGGGCTGGCTGGTTTGCCCCGAAGGGTGTCCTGGATCAGGGTGGGGGTTCCCTTGGGGCATGGGGCGGCCTGGGCGAGGGGCCTATGGTGGTTTGCAGGCCAGCCACGCCCCCCAGTGACCCAAGAGGAGGCCCTGGGATCTGGAATTAGTTTATGTTTTACAATTGAAACTTTGTATCCTGGAGCAGAGCCAAACCTTCTGCTCGCTCAGTGGAGACAGCCATTTCTGTTTGGGTTTATTTAAATTCTATAATTGAAACTTTGTAGCCTAGAGTGGAGACCTAGGTGCTAGGGCTACAGAAGCTTGACTTCATCACCTGGGCAACCCTAGCCTCTGCTCTCTCCAGCTCCATGGCTGCCACCATTTCTGTTGGGATTATGTAACTTCTATAACTGAAACTTTGTAGCATTGAGTGGAGGCCTAGGCCAGCAACAGCAGGTGGAAAGCTTGGCTTCCTCCATTGCCAGGGAAACCCAAGCCTCCCTCCTGCTCTCAGTGGCTGCAACCATCTTGGTTGGGGTTTATTTGCTCCTGATTGGCTGGTGGGCATGGCTGGTGGGCGTGGCTTGATCGAAGGTATGGTCAATTTGCATATTACTCTTTTATTAGATAGGATATACGTATGTCTTTAAAATGTTCTTCCCTTTAATTTTACCATTTCCAGAAAATGCCAGAAATAAGTTCCAGTGATCAACTTACTTTTTTCTAGGTGCCATTACTAGTAAGCTTATCACATTTTCTACATCCCAAGGCCCCAATTTATTCAGATTATCAGGCAAAAATACTTTTATTTTATGATTCCATCACTGGTCGTCTCCATTAAAGTAACAAGCAAAATAGCTACTAGAAACATGCCAGGTTTCCCATTCACACCTGAAGAAAAGTGGACACAGGCTGCCTCACCAACGTGTCAGACCCTTCCTAGACTCCTCCCAATGCATCCAACGCCCTTGAAGACTCTGCTCTGAGAAGCTGGAGTTTAGGATTTTAGTCGCCTGAATAGCACATACGGTGTGCTCAGCCACCAACCTGGAGAGACACCAGGCAGCTGAGCAGAGACATGCTCAGGGAACCTCAGCAGCTTCCACTGCCTTGGGCTCCACACACTCCTAAGACTGCCCCTCAGCGAAAGCTGCCACCATTGAGAACTGAGGTGACAACACTGTGGTAATACACGGGAGACTCGTTATGCAGCATAATCTGTATGCTGGCCTATTTATTTTTCCCTTCAGGATGGAATATAATCTCTTGGAGGACCTGGAGGGTTTTACACTGTTTACTGAAAAGAAAATCAAACTGGCTCAGAGGTGAAGAATGAGAGAGGCTGGGTGAGGAACAGGGCTCACAACCCTGTGCAGCCCATGTCTGGGAATCCCTCCAGGTGAGGCATTTAAATCGCTTCACACAAATAAACATTCATTCTCAAAACCTTTAAATAACCAGATTCCATGCTTTCCTCTGATAAACCATTCCAGTGTCTATTAATCCATCCCTTGGAAGTAATTCTTTCAATAATTTAAACCCATTTCCTTTGGATTTGTCTTCAGGGAAGAACAAAGCTGGTCACAAACTAGCATGAAAGAAACAGTCTTACACTTAAAGATGATTTCAAACTAGCCTCCAAATCAAACAACAGCTTCTACCAGGCAGATCCCACTGAAGACTAGCGAAGAGTTCCCCATCAAGAGCCACCAGCTACGTCAAGATTTGGACAGTGCCCAATTTTCAACATGCTCAGCAAAAGACCGAGAACTGTCTCAGATAGCACAGGACTTTCTTGTCAAGCGATTTCATCACTTGCACATCCAGGATGACCTTTTTGGTTTAAAATAGCCAACACCCTGGCACAGATATTCTAATCTAGGGAGGGAGGCAGCAGGATTCCTATAGCTGCGGAGGGCAGAGCCACAAGAGGGTGGGCAGGAGAAACCTCAAGGTCAGCGTGAAGCACAGCCTCAAATGACGTAATTTAGCTGAGCCACTCCACCATCACATACGCAGTCAGCAAACCCAGGTGATTCTGAGCAATCTGAACCTATATAGCAGCACCAGCACAACCAGCCCCAAAGAGAAGTATTTCCAGCAGTGCTGCACAATCTGCTGGTCTCCTAAAAACCCTCCGCATGAAACACGCAGCAGCCAGACTGTCAGAAGCATGTTACTGGAACAGACAGGAATATAGCTCCCCTCCACTTTCCCCATCAATCTACAGTAGTTGGTTATAATGCACACTAAACAGAAAGTATCCAGCAAGAAAACACTACAGTGTCAAAATGCATCTATATATTAAGAATTTTAAGCTTTATAAGAATATTTAATATACCTCCTCATGGGGGGGGGGCCCACTTGCTCTGGATGTCAGATGGGCAAGAATGCCAAGTGGATCGAATAAAATGCTAATAATGCAATCACAAGCAAACATCAAGAAAATGACAAAGCTCATAGTTATCCTACTTCTAATACCAATTCTTGAAGAGCTTGCATTAGAGCTAAATTTTATAATGAAATCTGACAAAATAATGAGAAATTATCAATTTCATTTGAAATAAGAATTTGCAGCTTCCATCAATGACTATAAACATTGCCCTAAGTGTATACTGTGACCGATGTTATTAGATAATTATGCAATTCAGGCATATAATTCTTCAATCATGATCAAAATTTCTAACTGATAGGTACCTAAAATAAATAAAAAATTCCCACCACTGATTTATATATCTAAAGAGATCAATTGATTTTTATTTTACTTCCTCCCAAAATAGACTAAAGCAACTCCTTTTCTCACTATATTAATGCTCACATTTGTGTCAGGAACATGATATAAGCTTTGGAGGCAAGAAAGAGCTACAAAGAGTCAGAGGGGAAAAAAAAGGAAGTACTAATACATGCTACAACATGAATGAAACTGAAAATATCATGCTAGATGAAAGAAGCAGTCACTATTGATCACATATCATAATTCCATTCTTATAAAATGTCTCAAACAGAGAATATGAGACAAAAATAGATAGTGGTTTCTTGGGTTTCTGGGATGGGAGATGAGGGCCTCTGGAGACAAGGGATGATCGCTAAAGAGTATGGGGTTTCTCTCAGAGGTGATGAAAACGTCCTACAATTGACTGTGATGATGGTCGCACACATCTGTGAAAATACAAAAACCTATTAATCTGTATAATTTAATGAACTGTATGGTATGTGAATTATGTCTCAAATACGTTATTTAAAAAACAAATAAGTAATGAATAAATGTTGAGTATGTGAAGGAATTCCTCCTCCCACCCACTTAAAAAAAAAAAAAAGCCAAAGGGGACAGTCCTGGATGTGATTTCCCCGAGTACGCCTACTGGGTGGCTTGCTCCTTGTCCAGGGAGCTACCTCATAACTTTAAAACAACAGAATGTTTACTCATGAAAACACAGCACCCGGATGACAATCGTGGACAAGGAATTCTGGGACCAGACTAGGTTGTGAGTAGAGAAGAACAGAGACGAGGGATGGGTCGGTCCTCTGAAGGCAGACTTTCATGGTAAGGGAAGCTATAGTTAGATGGCCAGACCTTCCCTGATGCAAGTCTACACTCTGGTGCCCCCAGAAAGTTACTAATGCACAAGATGCCCTCTCAGAGCAGGCTAGAGCAGTATTGTGTCAATTTTCTGCCTTGTTTGCTCGGAGGCAGAAAAACCTCCTTTGCCAAAGCACTGAGGTCAACTCTAATGATGGCAGCACTGGTAGAAGTGGGGCTGTTTCCCTCTCTGACCAGCTCTGAGGGCTGGCACCTAGACGCCCAGGGCCTGTAGACAAGCACATGGCCATGCCAGTGTTCCACACAGTTCACAAACCATTTGTTTTTACCAGGTTCTAGATAAGAAGCCAGGGACTTGTTCAAAGACACAGGACTAATGAATGACTTGCCTAACTCTATGTCAATATTTTCCCCACCATTAAATTAGCAACAATAGAACTTAAAACATAAAATGTTTTTCTTCAGGGAGTCAAGTATTTTCAAACTTCACATTTCATACACACATTATTGAATTCACACAAAAATTATTAAAATAATGAAAAATAAACATCTGAGCCCTAACCGATTTGGCAGACTGAAGGGTCTCAGGTTCGAGCCTGGTCAAGGGCATGTACTTTGGTTGTGGGCACATCCCCAGTAGGAGGTGTGCAGGAGGCAGCTGATCGATTTTTCTCTCTCATCAATGTTTCTAATTCTCTATCCCTTACCCTTCTTCCCTGTAAAAAATCAATAAAAAGATTAAAAACTAAAAATAAACATCTGAGATGTCCCTGAATTATGAACTGTTTTCTCATTTGCAAGTTATAAGTCACATTTCTCTTGCAACCACACAGAGACTTCTGTTTTTTCCTGAAAACCAGCCATCTTGGGAGGAAACATTTCTTTCTGAAAAATGTAATCTCTGACTAATTAGCTATATAAGAAACTCTCATAAAATCTAGTTAATATGATCTTGCTTTATTTAACTTTGCTTTTAGCTTAGAATTCTTTGATAAATGGTACATAAGACATGAAAGCAAACATCCTCAGGCCTGCAACTCACAAATGTACCCTGACACTTTATTCCTCACAGGCAGTGATCCCCTGCCATGGATATGACCAAGTATTTCCTAGAGATGGTAACTAAGCCACGTGATTTTCAAAGCAATCATTACCTGCTGTGTTTCCAACTCTTACGAAAATCTTCAAACTGTTTGTGAGTAAAGAAACAGAAACAGAAAGGTAACAGTAACTTTTCCATGAGAACACCTAGCGAATGGCTGGTCCTGGGGACCCGGGCTCCGGCAGTCATGATCCAGCGTATGTGTTCTTAGCCACTGTACCATATAACTGGAAACTATCTACCTGCATGAGGTTCTGTTTGCCCAAGTCTAATGGCAGTCAATTTCGTCAGCTCTCTGAAACGTGGTCACCCAGTGCACAGAGCAAACGTCTATTACAGGTCAGCGTTTCTGGCGGTTGGGTTCAGGAAATAACGGCACAGTAACAACAACATAAAACACAGGACAGTAACTTCTAGCCTTCAGTCTTACCAACCACCAGTTCACTTGGCACCAATGTTTATAAATTTGTTCATCTGAAATGTTTTCTGAGGTAGAAGCAGAGAGCAGACTGTCGCATCTCAGAGGGAAGCAGGCAGTTGGGGGGAGAGGTCAACTAAAGAACCTGTATGCATATATGCATAACTCATGAACTCAAGAGAGCGGGGTGGGTGGTCGAGGTCTGGGGCAGGGGGCAGGGATGCGCTATAAGGGGTCAATGGGAGTAAAAAGGGGATATATGTAATACTTTCAACAATAAAGATTTTTTATAAAAGAAAACTAACCAGAAAAATAATGTTTTATGATGAATGTATTAACTGTGTTTTAAAAATAAATAAGTTGCTCTATAAATAGTTCTGAGTTCTTTTCTTCAATAGTCTTTTAATTTAAAAAGTATTTATTAGGCAATTTTCTTGGTCCAACCAGAGCTTTCTACACAACCATTTTTAAGTAAGTAACCCTAATGCTCTCTACCATACTTCCAACGGGCCACACTGAACTGAAAGCAGGTACAGGAAGAGCCCCCACATTATACGACAAACCTGGGGACTGTGGTAACGGCCGCGGCTCCAGGAAGACCTGGCTGGTCTCTGCACACTGGACCCGGGCCGGTTCTGGTGAGGGGCTCCTGCTCACTCCGTGCTGAGCAGTGCCTCTCCCTTCCTAAGCTGTAAGCTGACTCTGTCTTCATTGTCCTATACCCACAATGGGACTCAGCACAATGATTTTGAAAATAAGAACCTTCAAATACTTATGGGATGAACTATTAAATAATTCCTGAAATAAACATTCTCTGGTGTTAATCTTCATTCTACCAGGAAAGTTGTTTAACCTTAAAATTTAGGGTTAGCTCAGAGATGGACACAAAAGAAAATTTCTTCTGATTAGTGAGATGAAATAAAATGTCCTTTCTGGTTCCTAAACTGTCCAACAAGGGTCCAGAAATTGGAAGACCTCTGTAAAAATCTATATAGTCTATATAAAAGACTATAGATAAATATGTATTTTTAACACGGTTTCATTTTAGCATTTCTTAAAACAAACCAAAAAAACTATAACATCCATTATTGAGGATAAAATTCAATAAATTGAAATATTCTATGACTGGATAGTAGCCAGGCATTACATGATATAGACCTATATTTAGTCACATGAAAATATGAACACACATAGTTTAAAATGAAAAAATTACAATAAACCACTAACCTAATAAACCCATTTATAAAAATGCTTGTATTGTAAGAACATCTGAAAGAGTGTGTGTGTGTGTAAATGAAACATTTATATCTGAATAATAGAAATACATACAGGTACTTTTTTCCTGCTCTTCAATGAGTTTTCCCTGGCTTTTAAAAAACTTATTAATTTTTAAAAACAAACCAACAACAAAAAAAGACATTTTTTTTAAAGAAAGAAAAAAAGATTACAGGCAGTCCTTAGCTTACATCGGATTCCACATATGTTGTTTCATGGTTACATTGCCATCTCCCATTTATTTATATTAAAAAATTCCATCATTTTGACATACATACATATGTTTTTTATTATTTATTTACCACAAATAAAGATCAGGAATTGTTATCTTTCTCTTAAAATTTTTTATTGTTTCACTTCATTACTGCTGTGTATGTGCTCCATGTGAGTGACGTAGGTGCTTATGTAGATGGGTTCCGACTTACAGCTAAAACCATGTTATGTCGAGCTGTAGGAATGGATCTCCAATGTAACCAAAGGACCTACTGTATACCTAAATAAGTTTTTTCACTTTTTGAAGGAAACCTACTGTTGTAACTTCTCAGGAATGATCAAAATTCCAGATGATTCTAAACTAATTTCTCTTACTTAACGTAACATCATGATGCACAAACATCACCGCTAATAGCTCTAAAAAACAAAGAACATACCACGTTTTAATTTCTCATTGTGCAAAGACATCCTCTGCAGCAGATTTATGTCTGTTGATGCTAAGTTATCTATATATACTAGAGGCCCGTTGCATGAAAATTCATGCAATAGGCTTTCCTTCCCCTGGCTGCCAGGACCAGTTTTCCTCTGGAACCTGGGACCCAGGCCTTCCCTCTGGCTGTTGCCTTCCTGTTTTGCTTTGGTCGGCTGAAGGCTTCACTCCTGCGGGAGCCTTCTGTCTTCTCTGCTCTGTCTGGAGTGCCACGCTGCCGCCACCTCATCTCCGAGCCCCGGGGCGAGGCGCTCAGCGCCACAGCACCGCAGCTTTGTCTCCGCCCCCAGGGCCGGGCGCTTGCGCCGCTTGGCCCTGCCTCCCGCTCCTGATTGGCTGGTAGCATAGCCAATCAGGAGCCAAAGTACAGTCACATTTGCATGTTACTCTTTTATTAGATAGGATACGTGTAAAGCTTTAATATGCAAATAGACCAAAAGGAGGAACAGCTGAACAACCAGTTGTTATGACTTGTGCTGACCACCAGGGGGCGCATGTGGAACATGGCTGGCATCGGCCACAGCAGGATGGTGGAGCAGGTGAGCAGGGGTGCCAGACTGAGGTGGGGTAAGCTTCTGGTGGTTACTTAAAATTCTTTGCTCATACATGCTGCACTCCCACCCGGTGCTCACACCCACTGCCGGCGCCTGGTGCCAGTCCGAATTGCTCGGTGCCGTCAGTGGGTGTGAGAGGTGTCTGCTGGCCCTAATCGCCTCTCAGCTTCTCCACCTCTGCCTGCTCCTGAGGGGCAATTGGGGCCGGCAGCTGTCTCTTGCACCCACTGCTGACAACAGGCCCCACACATAGCCTGCTCCTGAGGGGTGATCGGAGCAGCAGCTGCCACTCGTACCCACTGCTGGCGCCAGCCCCAATCACTCTACGCTGTCAGCACATGGGAGCAGTGACTGTGGGTTCAGGGCCACCAGCAGACAGGGGACCAGGGATCATGGTGGAAGGGGCCAGGCACAGCCTGGAGGATGAGCTGGGACCCACCCCTATGTCCACCACAGCCTCCGGGCCCACAGACTTCCTTTCAAGGTGCACACATTTGTGCACTGGACACCTAGTCCTATATAATAAAAGCCTAATATGGAAATTGTCCCCTCGGGCAGGAGTTAGACCAGCTGGGAGCGGGGGCAGTGTGGAACATGGCAGGCATTGCTGACGCAGCACTGGCAGCAGACAGCAGTGGAGGCACTGCTGGTCCCAATGGGCCCCAACAGGAGCAGAACTGTGGAGCATGTGTGGGCAGCACCAGGCCAAGGTGGGATGCCAGGCAGGGCTGAAGGGTTGCAAGGCTGGGGGCACAAGCTGGGGCTTCGAGGCTGGGAGTGCAAGCTCAGGCCTGATCTCTGCAGGCCACCCCAAGGGACCCCTCCCATGCATGAATTTTGTGCACCATGCCTCTACTCATGGAATAAGGAGGAGGTAACATCATCTACCAAGAGAATTCAAGAATCACAAAACCTTTGACCATATAGGTACTTGGTTATCATTTGGTTAGACTTGGGGACACTGGGGCTGTAGAAGCAAGCAATGAAATTTCCATAAAAGGCAGACATTTACCAACATGTGTCTGATACACCCAAGGAACAACTACTTCTGGGGAATTTTCATGAACACATTGAGCAACCGCATGGCTGTGTGTTGAGTGAACCAGAAGACAATTTTTAAGTATTCTTAGAAAATGTTATTAAGCCACCACTAAAGCTAAACCATCTATATCATTGAGTAAAACAGAAACATAGAGATACTGGTATAATCCTCAAAGGAGTTATATCGACATTGACTAAAGGATTCTTCTCAACCCTCTTTTGAGAAGAAACTAGTTCATGAATTGGACTGGATCCTGGATATATGGCTTTGAATCCAAATTATACCACTTACTGAACTCTGGGCCTATAGCAATCAAATAGCCTCTCTGTGCCTCGGTTTCTTTACTGGAAACATGGAAAGATAAGTAGTACTGGCTTCACAGTGCTATAGCGAGTATTTGATAAGAAAAAATACATTAAAGTTCATTCATTAGATATATTCTACTATATTATCAACCCTACTACTCTCCTTGCCTGTGGGCAATGCCTCGTTCTATTTCCTAAAATCATACAGAGGCTGCTGGTCAGGAAAGTTAGGTGATCTTTTGAGGCACTTAAATGAATCAGAGACCAATATGATGTCCATAATGTAAAATGTTTGGTTACAGGTTTTGATTAATTTTTTTGTTTTCTTACCATGAAAGAGAAAATTTAGGATAATCCTTAATCCAAACTCACAAATGGCTGTCCTAAAACTTGCCCCTCTTTCTAGATTTCATACGTCCATTAATACTGCCCCCTAAATAATCAGGCTGGAACCTTAATCATCTTCTATACATCTCCACCCCACCCCCATCCTCCACATCTCACTGGGTTCTTTTGACTCCATGTTCTCCACCAGCACAACAGCTATCACTACCAAAACTTACATTAAAGAAATGTATACTTTCATATAATACCTCACTTTATACCCACAAAGCCCTGTAAGTGAACAATTCTCACTGATGAGAAAGTTTTTGATTTAACCATCATCTAGCATCTTCTGTGTGCCAGCGGCAGTGATGGCAACACAAACTAAGGTTACAGAAAGCACCTGCAGTAGGAGCCAAGGTCTGGGCCCCAATTATGGTATCACTACTTACTAGGGGTGTGACCTGAGCAGATGACCTACTTCATGTGACCTTCCATTTCATGGCCTGTTCCCTTTCTATACCCACTATGGCTCAGTTTCTCAACCCTCTTTATGCCTCAGTCTCCTCATCTGTAAAATAGGGATAACGGGGATATTGTCAGGTTACTGTGAGGATTAAATTAGCTAATACATACTAGTATAAAGGGCTCAGAACAGATCCTGGCATGGACTAAATACTCAAAACTAATAGCTAACGTCTAGTCCATGGACTCTGTATTTAATGCTCAGGTAATCTGTAAACTCAATGTCAGCTTTGGGATTTTGCATGAGTTGATATATTTTATTTAAACATGGACTGACATTTGGTGTTATTGCCCTGCATTAGTAAAGTTTTAACATTTCTGCTATCTTTATTACCCAAACACCTGGGAAGTAACCTGCTCTAAGCAGGGTAGTATAATGGGATAATGGGTTCTGGGCCATAGAGATGACTAAGACATGCTCCCTATCCTAAAGGAACTGGCAGCTAGGGAGAAATACAGACACGGAGACAACCACCCATTATCTAAGACATGGGAACCCACAGGACTGGTGGTGCAATCAGGAGCAACTTCCCAGAGGACATACCATTCAGCCTGGGCCTTTTAGGATAAATGAGCTTGTGCGGTGCTGGTGAGGCATCTCAGGGAGCCAGAGCTTTGGGAAAGGGCTCAGGGTGCTGGTCTGGAAATGCAGCCGAATCCTAAGCTGCAGGGTAGGGCAGCGAGGAGGTAGGTCTTGAAAGGTATATGGGTCCAGATTGTGGAAAGCTTTGAAAAGAATGCTAAAGGATGTGTGTTTTATTCTGTGGTCCGTGGAGGAGAACCCTTGGGGAGGAAGCCTCCTGAGGTCTGACTAGAAGTGAACAGAGGCCTGGAGTATTGATGAAGGACGGGGCTGGACAGAGCTGAGTGGAGAGAAAGTGAGCTCGGGGTAAAACCAAAGCTCAGGACTTGGAGTACAAGTCCCATTGCTTTCTTGGTGTGAGGCCTTGTGTGAGTCACTTAGGTTTTCTGAACCTCTGTGACATTTTACTATCTCCTGGGCTAGTGTTTCTTCAGCGTTACTTCAGTAACAATCAATAAAAGTAACTTGTCAAAAGTGTGTACACATGGCCTGCCTATAGTGTCTGGTTCAGGAGATTTGCACAGGAACCCCCGTTTCTACCTTTTAAAGGAGAACACCAGTGATTTTGTTGCAGTTGGTGCCCCTCCCAGTAACCCTACTACTCACACAGATGTACTTTCACAAGTGGGAAAGGCGGTGATCTATGTCACAGGTGAAGAACCCAGGTTCGGAGAAAGGAAGTCACTGCTGAAGAACACAAAGCTGATCAGCAGCTGAGCCCTGCGATCTGGACCCGACTCCAACTGCAGTGCTCGCTGCAACGCCCATCCCGTGTGGGGAGGTATGTTACCATCCCTGCGACTGGCCCAGTCTGATCCATCTGATCAATGATTAGGACGAAGGAGCCAACCACCCTCTTCTCCCCTCCTCCGTAGCGTGCCCAATAAGACGAATTTCTGCACTCTGGGCGGTGACGGTAACTTTCTTCTCTCCCACTCCCTCATTCACTTTTCGCAAGGGAAACCTACTCATCTGCGGTGATTAAGAGAAGAAACCGGGCAAGGACAGACTGACCCCTGGTTTTCTCTTTGGGGGCTAACTTGCCCAAGGCACAGGTTTATTCTCATTTCCAATTCTCTGGCAGGTGTGAACTGCTGCTCCTGCTGAAGGGGTGGGGAGGGTGTTCAAATAAGGGAACTCAAAGGAAATCCCAATTCATGTCATGGTTCAAGCCACAGGCTCCAATTCAGCCTTTTATTAAGTAAGTTGACATTCTGCTCTCCATCTGTCCAGCATCTTGCCTGCTGCTGGACTTAGTCTCCACTGGAAGAAGGCATAAAAATCATCAGCCTCAAAACTTGAACATAATCAAGTACATACTTTTAACTACTGACTGTAAGTAAATGCAATGCTGGGTTCACACAACTTAAAAAGGTGCATTGCCTTTGACTCTACAATTCTACTTTTAGCAATTTATTACAAAGAAAATAAAATGAATGCAAAGATTTAGTGTCATTAAAAAATAATGTATTTCAGTACAATGTTGCCCAAGATAGAGAGAAAGGGTAATTATCATCTGAATATGTACCCAAAGACTGATTAGGCAATCGTTAAAAATGACATTACAGAAGAGCGAAAACGACGTCCACTGTATCAGTGGTCGCCAACCTTTCGGACCTCATGGAACACCAGTGTCCGTGGACCACTGTTTGGCGACCGCTGCACTGGATTATGTCAGTGGGGGGAAAGCAAGTTACAAAATGGCTTATTATGCTCTCATTGCGTGAGTGTCTAACATGTATTGTGTACGTTTATGTATATTTCTACATATGCATAGGAATAACTCTAAAGGCCACAAGCGAATTTTAAGAGTGTTCATCTGTGACAGTGGGATCTTGGGAATTTAATATTAGTTATTCCTGTTGCTCATTGGAGTTTTCTGCTTCTTCTAGTGAACATATATCAATTTTTAATGAATCGTTTCTTTTAATTATCATTAAAAATAGTTAAGCATTAATGAAAAGAAATTTCCAACAAAATCATCAATGAAACAACTGTTTTCCTGTTTCACATTTTAATGATGATTCATTAGTGTTTTATGTTCTGGAAGGCAACTGTGGTTATTTTTAATGATGATAAGTTTTTAGACCTTAAGGAAAGGCATGGACTCTACAACTTACTACACTGAGGCAGGTTACTGTTCTCCGAGGATGGGCCCTTATCTCAATGTGCTGATAACATCCACCTACAGTTTTCAGTTAAGATGAAATTAAACAAAATAACCATGTAAACTGCCTAGCACAGTATCTGGCACAAGGTAGTAGTTTAAAAAAATTAAAAAGGTAATTGTTTTCCCTCTCAAAAACAAAAACAAACTTCAGTTTCAACTTAAGATTTTAATGTATACATAAAAAAATGAACAAAAAGACAATTCAAGTAATGTTTGGGAGATTTAATTCTTTTCCTAACCTTGGCAGCTAGCTAACTGGTTAACCCAACTATAGTAAACATAGTTTTAGTTCAGTCCTTTTTGGGTTTGTTTCTGACTTTAATTTCAGTTCATGAATTCATGCACCTTGAAAGGAACTGTGGGCTGTGAGGCTACAGTGGGCTCATGGACGGGTCTCAGCCCATCCTCCACACCCCTGCCTGGCCCCTTCCACAGCAGCTCCCGGGTCCCACCTCTGCTCCCACATGCTGATGGGTCCACTCACATCCGTTGATGACGCAGAGCAATTGGGGCCAGTGCCAGCTGCAGGTGCAAGAGGCGGCTGCTGGCCCCAAGCACCCCTCAGGAACAGGGGCAGATGGAGAAGCCCTGCAGGGTGAGTGGGGCCGGCAGCCGCTGCTCATACCTGCTGAGAGCGCAGAGTGATTGGGGCCAACAGCAGCTCTGGTGTGAGCAGGGTGTGAGCGGGCCCAGTGCCAGCAGCAGGTGAGAACATCAGGTGGGACTGTGGCACATGGGAGCAAGGAATTTTCAGCAACCACCAGAGGCTCACCCTAATGACAATGCCCAGCGCCCCACCTTGGTCTGACGACCCCGCTCGCCTGCTCCACCATCCCACCGAGGCCGACACCTGTCATGTTTTGCGCTCTGCTGCCTGCTGCTGTCACCAGCCACGTTCCACGCCCATCCCCTGATGGATGATCAGCTGTTCGGTTGTTCCATCGTTCGGTCAATTTGCACATTAGGGTTTTATATAGGGAGATAATATATCGTGTTTAAGATGGAAGAATTCTGTACCAGAAAAGCTGACACCATGCTTAAAAGTATTTAACATTAATTGGGTTTCACTGAGAGAAAAGGAAGTCTTGAAAGGGAAAGGAAGCTGGAATTTTCCATGAGGCTAAAAGAGCACTGACTTCTCTTTGCTGCCTGGCCAACATATCCCCTTGGACCTGATCCTTTTAGGTGCCAGAAAAGCTAGAAATATTCCAGTTAAAAGAAAATTCAGAGGGAAAAAAATAACTTGCTTGTTATCCTCTACATTCACAATTATAGAGATCTCCTCTCTCTCTAATTTTTGCAGCAGAAAGAAGAATCCAGCTCCTAAAGGACTAAGGAGGGGAACTAGCCTAACCAAAAATATATTCTTACTCCCATCCAAGGAGTTAGAGGAGTGAACTGGCAATTTTCAAATATTAGAAGGATATGAGATTAATAACAAATATAAAATTTAGGAATCTGATCCCCTCATGCT
This sequence comes from Antrozous pallidus, assembly GCA_027563665.1. Lineage (NCBI taxonomy): Eukaryota > Metazoa > Chordata > Mammalia > Chiroptera > Vespertilionidae > Antrozous > Antrozous pallidus. The sequence continues at coordinate 45,768,403 of CM050511.1, read as the reverse complement.
CCTCATTCCCTTACTAGAAGACTATGATGCTGAAAAGAAAAATCAGGTGCTCTCCTAACAATTAGGAGGGGGAAACAGAACTGAAGGAAAGCCACCTTTGTAAGGGACGTGATGACAAGTCCCAAAACTTTTATTTATGCAAATACTTTTAAAGGTTAATGTAGGGCCTTTACTCAGTGTTCAAATTCCAGGTCAGCAAGATGGCATAGCAAGCACCAAAAGTTTCCTGCCTTTCTCAGTTGCTTCCTGGGTACAGCCAACACCTCTCCTGGCTGCAGAATTCCCAGCAGGTGAAAACCAGGACACTGGATAATACCACCTAAGACTCCAGCTTTGCTCACTTAACTGCAAGCTTTATATGAATTTCACATCAACCATAGAAGGTGGACAAGCCAGATATTAATATGCCATTTTGTGAATAAGGAAACAAAGACGGACAGAGGTTAAATAACTTCTCCAGACTCTAGGGGAAGAGTAATAAACTTGGGACCAGGCTCAGCTTTCACCTAATAAAGACTCAAATTTTTTGCTTCCCCATTGCAGAAGGATTTAATCAATTTATAGCACAACACTGGCCTAGGGAAGTCACCACAGATGCTGCCACATGCATTTAGAAAGAACACAAGTACTTTTTCCTTATGTATATATTTTATTGGTTTCAAATAGGAAGAGAGAAAAACACCAGTGATGAGAGAGAATCACTGATTGGCTGCCTCCTGCACGCCCCCTACTGGGGATCAAGCCTGCAACCTGGGCATGTACCCTGAGGGGGAATCCAACGTGACCTCCTGGATTCATAGGTCGATGCTCAACCACTGAGCCAGACCGGTGGAGCACAAAGAATTTTTAACATCAGAGAAAGTCTCAAGTGTTACTGAAAAACCAAGTCCTTTCTATCTGGGGAAGAATAAAAATGAAGTGAAAAGCATTAACCATATGATACTAAAATATAATTGAAGGTGGTTTTCTCTTTATTCTATTTCCATCTCAAGCACCCTCCTGCAAAAAAAGCATTTCTATCATCTCCTCTTCTTCAGTGATGTTTCTGGACCTAAGTAAGAGATAAGGACTTCTTATGATCAGTTCTCATAGGAGGGCCCACCCTTATGCTTCTTACACAAGCAGCAAGCTCAGAGGCTGGCAGCTTTCAACTCTTACTTGGAAACTTAACATTCTGTGAGGAGCTTTAAGACACCGATTTAATGCTCTTTTTATTGATGCAACAAAATCAGAGAAAAGGGAAAATAATAAAATGCTAAGGATTATGTAGCAGACACGTTCAGATTTTGCTTTTCACATAGCATTTGGTTCGATACAGAAAAACCTTTAGAAATATCCCAAAAACCTATATGAAAATCTCTTTATTCAGCAAATCTATTAAAATGCTTATTTTGTACTAGGCTGAATATATAACTATCTCATAATTCATTTTTAGTCTCAGATAAATTGGTCAGATAATCAACTATCATCAACAGTTGATAGTTTCATTGCAAAATAAAAATATAAGGACTTGCAAAAATATTTTGTATGTCAACTTTTAGCATGTCAGCTTTAAAGCTTTCTGAAAACTTTAAATTTTTTGTTTTGGTAACTGTTTCACTGAGAAGCTGACAATAAATGTTAGAGCCAGTCCTCTTTTTACTTACAGAGCCTTCCCTCCACCCAGCCCTCATGCAACCTTTCTCTATGTTGAGTAAAATAGCAATAGGCCCCTTTTTAAAAGTGAACATAACATTAATAATACATTACTTGTGGGCATAGCTAGAAACAACTGTTAATAATTAAATGTTTTTTAGAGTTGACTTGCTCCACATTAGCTGCAAAAATGAGATACATTTCCAGACCTTCTGTGATGCTGCATCTCTGACAGTTATATTTCTCAGATGGGAGACAGGAGACAGGTAACCAAAACTCTTGTTGGCTCTGCAATGTCCTTGTAAATGTCCCACTACACAGGGGAGGCAGGTGAGGACCATTCCTCAGTGAGCTTTGTAAGTAGTCTATATATAACAAGTAGATAACTGCAGCAGGTTTATAAGTTTAGATATAATGGGTACTATGTGCAAATATATTACTTTACAGAGACTATATTCCTCTCAACAGCCTCTGTTATTAGTCTATAAATAGCCCAGGCTAGATTAGCTACATTATCAAAATCTCTGGAGTTAGCAATCCCTGTTCACGCTTAATGTTCAACTCCCAGTCCCCTCTTTGGTGGATTTCAACCCTTACCCCTCAGTCTTAGTTGTTGGTTTTTAGGTCACTTCCCGGCTTTATGCCTCTAAATCCTAGAGACTGAATCATTTATTTGCCTAAAATTACTAAAGAGCTTATAGCAGAACCTTACAAGTTCCTAGACTGTGATTTCATAAGGTCACAATTAATATTTAAAAAATGATCATGAATCTAAGACATATTTTAAATTATTTAAATAAGATCCAATGGTTGCCTTTTTCAAATGAGTTGAGAACCTGTCGGGACAGTACAAAGCAGTATTAAGTCTCTAGATGCCACAATATTAGCTTTCCACAGGCTGGCTCAGTTTGGCCTAACCACTTAGGTAATAACTTTAAAGATGCAAGTATTACATGAATATCCTCTTTTTCTAAACTTTATTCCCATGACAGCAGCATCTATGTAATTCGGAGCTCCACTCTGCCCAGAAATAAAACAGATGTGCTTTTCTGCTGGCCCACAGACACTGCTGGCATATTATGCCCTCAAATTCCAAGTTTACCTTGAAATCAAAGGCAAACCAGTTTTATAAAGTTCTCATCCTATATCTAGAATATACACATGAGAAACAAAAGAAGTCAGAGAGGAATGGAATGATCCAATTGCTTTTATAAAATGCCAATCACATAAACCAAAAACACTTCTGTCTAAAGAACTAACAGGATTAGTTTAAAAAGAGAGACATTCAAAAGCTGCAAATTTTTCTCAATTGATATTATGGAAGAATACTTGTGAGGCTACAAGTTCAAGTCCAGACAGACCCATTTGGGAGGCCCTATCTCTATCCTGTTAAATCACACAAGGAGTCTTGTCCACAAGGACTGACTGGATGAATATAATGGGGTTGATGAGAGCAAGTCCAGGTCTGGCTTGGGGGATGGGAGAGGGTTACTTCAAAGAGCAAGATTCTCTGTAGGTTGGCTCAATGGCCTTGTCTTAGTGAAACTGGATTGTTCTCAAGTTTTTATGAACAAGAAATATCTAGGATCATTTCAAAAAAACACATCTGCATAAAGGCCATACACTTGCGGTACCAGTCATGCAAAAACACCAGCTCCTGAAGGGCCATGCGGAATAAGTAAGCTGTTTGTCATAAGAGACCTAAGCTTTCTGAAGGGGGGACGGCAACAGTGCCCAATTATTTTTATTGTGATCCTTTCCCAACTTTATAGCAGTACGATTAAGAATGAATCCAACAGATGAGTCTGGGGGCTCTATGGAATTTTCCCATGCTTTCTTCTGACATCCACATTCAGATCTGAGATAGAACGTGCTTCCTAAAAGTTGACTTCTCCTGCACTTGAGGTAAAGAGGAAAACTTATTACACTTAGCTTCAAAAAGTGTACAACTTAGATTAGAAAATTTAAAGTAATTTGTCAGTATCTCACACTAAGTAGCTCCTTGCACTAAAGTGAAAAGACACACTGCCTTAAAAATCTTGCTCGAAACACAAGCCAGAGTCTCCTCCGCCCTTGAATTATTATTTCTGTGATTGTTTTCAAACCTACACAGGAATGTGATGTACAGTGATTTAAGGATAAGCTCACTGATTAGACATATTCACCTTAGTTCCTTAATTTCAGATGTTAGCAATGATAAGAAAAAAAAAGAATCAAATTGTAGCTGTTTGTAAGCAGATACAAACTTGGACAGAGATTACAACAAAGGTATAATAGGTATAATTCTGTCCATCAGAAATCCAAATGTTGATTACCTGAAAGTAAAAACCACACACTAGAACTCAAATCCTAATGAGTTGTTTTAAATAAGGGGGGGAAAAAAGAACACCTGAAACATTTTAATAGCAATGTCTAATAATAGAAATAAGAAAGATGAAATGCAAACATCTTCCTTTCCCACCTTAAAGTCTATCATCAGGAAGATCACAAAGAAACACACATGCAGCCAACAGCCAGCAGCCAGGCTGACCAGGTGCACTGTGGTTGGTGGAACCCAGCTGCAACATTTGTCGTTTCCTGCACTAAGCTGGCTGCTTTTCCCTCCCCTGAGCAGCTGAAGAGAAATGAGATGTTGCTCTTCAAAGGTGTTAAACATTTGGGCTGTGTGAGGGACAAATGGAAGCCTGACACCTAACATGAATAACCACAGTGCTCTAGGCCAATGGGAACTTTCACTGTGTTTAAAGCCAGCCAGGCTTGCTGCTCACAAGGTATTCAGGCACATGAGTGCAGGGACCCCGCAGAGGAGGAAACAAACAGGTTTTTTTTTTTTCCTTTAATGTTAACCTTTACCATTTGCCGACAGGGATTTTAATAAATAAGACTCAGAGAAAGAATGGTTCGGGGGATGCTTTTAACACACTCGCCAGGCAGGCTCTTTGCTAGGACATATCGAACAGGCTTCTGCATCCTCTCCCTCTCTACGAAGACAGCCCAGGTTGACTGTGCTTCCAGAACTCACACTGATACCAAATGCGTTGTCAGTACAGGTACTTTCTCATTAGGTCCATTTTGTCTGAAGTAAGAATTCTTACTTAAAGCTCTGTGAGACATCCATTTGTAAGCTTTGGGGTATAGACACACCTCTAAGAATTCCAGTTTTGGAAGAATATAATTAGCCCATTAAAACATTCCATTAAAAAGCTGACTTGGAGAAGGTGGTTCTCCTGAGTAGATAATACTACACTCAGGTCTTATGTAAAAGCTCAGTGATCATACACAGTGTCAGTGTTTGTCAAAAAAAAAAAAAGGAAAAACACACGGAATTGTTAGAATGAGCTACCAGCAGAAACATCTCTGTGCGTGCCAGTGGCCCTAAACTGCTATTCTCCGGATTACCTAGTTACTACAAATGGAAGATTCTGTGTGGGGAAAGGGGCAGTCTGGGCCTTTCCCCACCCCCAGATGTGTTTCTAGTCCTAACACCTGCAAGCCTGAAGTGTAGTAAACAAGCAGTTGTTTATAATGTAACTGGGGTGCCTCCGGGCTGCTCCCACCTTAAGCCCAAACACAAATGGTCATCCTGCTCCTGGACACCCAGATAAAAACCTATCACTGTGGCTATCAGTGACACAAATGTTGGCTAGCTCGCTCTGCTAAAGACTGAGTTAGCAAGAAGGCACAAGTGTGGTTAAGGGTGAAGGAGAGAGGCTGCCTTCCGGTTCAAGTGTTCTGGGTCTCAGACACGTTAAAAACAGCTGTTAGGTATTAAAAACCCAAGATTGCAACTCAATTTGGTTGAACCTTAAACAAAAAAATTGGACATAGCCTTGTGGTTAAAACTGAAAAGCTTCTGGAACTGTGCAAACTGCAGAATATCTGCAAGAAAATGTGCCTAAAATAATATGTCCTAAAATGTAACAGAATAAAGCAAAGCAGCAGATAACAGAGTAAAGTAATTGCTTCCTGACCACACCCCTCTCTTCCACTCTACACCAACCAACATTTATTCTGGCCACAAATCTTTCCTAAACAATGAATGTCTGTTCAATTTACTGATCTCAAAATGTGAATACATACACTAACAATAAATGCCGTTCATTTTCTATCAAAATTTCCAAATGATTAATATGGAGGGGGTAGCAAAAGCTGGAGAGAAATAGTGAAGGCAGAAAATTCTGATTGAAAGAGGAAGAGAAGCTTACTTTTCAATATTAGTAGGGAAAATTTATAAATACCAATAGATTTTTTTCTTATATTGGCTTTAAAAATTATTTTGAAAGGAGAAGTAGCTGAAAGTATGGAACAAGTCCCACAAAGCATTAACTGTGCATAGCTGAAAAGTATAAGATTGTTTTGTTGGTCATTTTCTATTGTTTAACAAGTCAGAGACTGTAATCTAGATTTGTGAGAAAGATTATTTGCTGTTCTAAAAGGCCTTTCAACAGAAATCTTCAACTATTCTTTATCTGAATCATATTCTCCACCCCTTCATAAAAACCAAACCAAACCAAACATCCCCACTACAAAAGAAACATCTCCTGTGTTTGTATGTTCAGTGCAACAAGTACAAAGTCTCCTGCAAATTTTAAAACTTAGAGAAGCATTTATTTGGCAGTGGTCACTAAACATAAAACTGTATTTGTTTTTACGCGTTCATTCACTTTTTAGGTAGGAGATTCATATTTACCACACGGGAATCTCTATCATTAAATATTTAAAAAGCCTTTTAAAATAAAATGTGAAATTGCTACTTCAACCATCACAAGATCCCCAAGGTCACAATTTTAGCAGAGAAATAAAAATTAGAAAAATCTTAACCCCTACTCGAAAGGTCAAGTACGTTTTTTAAATCTATGGAAAAATAACGACAATAACTTCTAAATCACAGTGCTCCGGTAAAATAGTTCTGTTTCACATACTATCATGTCAACAATTGAGTGCCGTGGATAATCAAAATAAACACTCATACTCTTGACTCTGAGTCATTCCTCTCTGCTATTTTGGTGAATCTTTTCAACCTCAGATTCTGCTCTCTGAGGAATTAATGACAGTACTTTCCCCAAAAGTCTGTGACTGATTTTTTTCACTTAGTGGAAGAACTGGGCTAATATGACAAAAATCATAGGTTCCTTTTCATGATCAAGATCTGACTCAGAGGAGGGACAGGTAGCCTGAAACTCTAATCCCCAAGGCCCAGGCACACATGCTTTTCATACACTTGTAGGTAGGAGAAGGGGAAGGAGAGGGAATGAAGGTAAATATATTGATGGAGCACTAAACATCAATTTCCAAGCCACAGGGCTGGTCCCCAAGGAGCACAATCACCGGCACATCTCATGTCCGCACACTACACAAGTTTCCCTTTCCATGCTCTCTTCATATAGAGATGAGGGAGGTTCCCCCTCCTCAGCAACCGAGAAATACTGTCACATACAGATCTGGACTTCTGCATGGTGCTACACATTTGTAACAATGGACAGTAGAGTAAAAATAGCTGGGGCAACTGATTTTAAAAGAAACATTAGCTAATACAATAAAGAGAGGACTCTGTTTTAGAAGCTAAGGATTTCGAATGTTCAGCTTCAATGAGCCAAAGTGTTCTGATTCTACATAGCTTAAAGGGCAATGTAGATACAGCATCTAGCTAACTGAAAGAGTAAGTCAATTTTTTTCTTCTCATCAGCACAGAAAACACAATCCTCATAACATTATAAATTTGTTGACTTAACTTGATTTCATGACAATTGGTAATCTGTTATTTATTAACCTTAACCAATAAGAAGCTAAAATTCAAAATACAAGACATCAAAATTAGCACTCTTTTAAGGTAGACATTCCTCATAACAGGTCTTATTTAGCAATGACTGGTTATATATAATGAAAGCATCTCTAATGTGTTTAAAAAACACACACACACACAAAAACATTTTTCCCCAAAATACAAATTAATGTGCTCTTCTGAAAATAATTTGTAACATCAGCATGTTACTCACTGTTCTCGGAATGGGTGGAGAGAGAGATCCATTGGACATGTATGGGTCATTATTCATATTTGGCATCATTATGTACCCGGAATAACTCGAGTAGGAGGGTCCCTTGTTGTAGAGGCCTCCGTCTGGATGCTTTCCTGAGAGAATCCAAAGAACAATTGATGATGCACTGGCTTCCTGTTTTATATATCACTGTCTTTTATCTGAAAAATCAACTAGTTCTATGACAAATGGGACCTTACACAAGAGTTGTTTACAAAATATTGCAACTGAATTATTATGCTCTATTTTAGATTGACAGTATTTATTCTCTTAAATGAAATTAGCAGTGAACCAGATGTTTTAAAAAACATGTGGTTCAATTTACTTACACTACTGATGGGTGTTTTTACAAAAATAAACGTTATCCATCTAACTTAATTTATTCTAATACTAACAAACTAGACTAAGAAATAGAAACACATGAAAGAACACACACAAACCTAAAGCTTCAATATAAACATATTAGGCCATTTAGCCATTCAAACGAATATACATTTATACACTTAAAGTTATGGTCCATCTTATAGGCAAACTTGTAAATCCTACCTGTGCTTCAACATTTCTAGAAAATGTCTAGGTTTTACGGAAGCAGAGAGTTGTAACTAGTATAGAGACAACCCAAATTTATGAAGGATTAACTCCAGGAGACTTAATTTTATGTGCTACGCTCCCATCATTTTGCCAAAGTAATTTGCATGTGTTCAGTATATACATTTCTTCTCTTTAATCTGTGTAACTACTTTGTAGCTCAGAAGGAAGCCTGATATAGTTCTCTTTCCTTCTTCTCTGGGTTGACATATCATACATACAAACACTTCGTTCTGGTCAAGCCAATTGTAAATAATTAAAGGAGAACAGAAAAGCCGACTGTCCAACAAGGAAACCTTATAGATGCCTTGATTCTTTTAAAGTCACATGGAGTTCTCCTTAAATCTAAAAAATATATACCATTTTTAAGTTTTGAGCAAGAATCAGAAATGGGGAGGAAGCATGGCTATCATGTTTCATATGCATAGTTCCTAATTTTACACATACAAGTTTTATATTTTTACAAGTTAGATTCTGCTTCACTGAGCCATATTTAGTCCATGCATTCTCTGTCTGCCTTCTCACTGTAAATGGAAACAGCAATTTAACAAATGAAAATCCATTTGAAACTATTCATGTTGGTAAATAAATTGGTGTAGACTGTCATTATAACAATTCGGGGGGGGGGAATGCTAAAAGTCTAAGCCAATTACAACTTTATAGGTAAAATGAAGAAAAGAGGCAAACTCATTGTTTCCTCTTCCACAATGAATTTGGAAGCCAAATGAAATCCAAAGTGCCTAACTCATTCAAAGGCAGTTTTAAAGTTCCTTAAATATACCTTAGAGATAAGCATTAAGTTTCCTGGGTTTTCTTCCCCATTTTGTTAAAATAGGGGGCATAGTGTTATCACATCTGATCCTGGGTTGTTGTTGTTTTTGTTATTTTTTAACTCAAAATAGCAAAACATACCTACATTCACAAACTGCACTTGTTAAATGACAAAGTTGAAAGAAGTAGATTTAGGTCTTACCGTCATCCGGGTGTTCTCTGGCCTTGTCATGGTAGGATTCCTGCGAGGTTTGTGCTTGTCTGGCCACCTAACAGCATGAATCCCCAGCCCCAAAAGAAAGAAAAATCACCTTAAGAGTTTGTGACAATACTGACATAAGTGTGCGTCCACTGGTGCAACTCAATCACCTCTTTTATCCATCTAAGAGGTGGAGGCTAGGGTTGAGTACTGGGAAATCTTCTTTTCAACATGTATTTCTGAATCATTATTACCTACCGAGGACTACAAAGAGCATAAGTAATAAGAGGAAAAACAATAACAATATAGTAAATGTGGGAAAGATCCACATGCTGTTCTGACTGATGTTTGCTAAAATGCATCAAGGCTGCTGGGTTGCCCAATATGATAAGAGTGAGTTTATGGGGTTGATCGTTTTGATAACTTCTTCAACCACTGTTCACTCAATCAGAGCTGATTAGAAGCTTGCTGAAATGTCACTTTACAACTGAAAATGACATTTTAAATAAAGGCAAGTCAACCTCTCACAGATGGGGGCTTAAGGCCATTATCCCAAGCCAGAGCCAGCAGGAGCGCTACTCCATATAACCTACCATGGCCAGCTGTGCGCAAGCTTACCAGAGGAAAGTGAACTCCTCTGTGGTTAAAGAAAGGAAGATTTGAGAGTTGCGTTTACAAACATCTAAAAGGGAGCCCAGCTAATATCACTTCTGGTAACCACCATCCACCCAGACTCAACCACGTGCAAATCAGTGGTATTACCCCCTTCACCATCTTCCTTGGGTCTGCCCCATGCCCATTTACCACCAAACACTGACAGAGCCCCAAAACCTGGATTCTGGGCTTCAAATGCAGCAGAAAATGTGAAATGGTGGCAGGACAGCAAAATGGGTAGGAAGAAACAGAGGCTCTTCTCCAACTTGAGAGTTTAGCCTGAGTGTTTTAGCTGTTATTTGGTTCTTTGGACATGTATCCCCCACCAATGACTTCTTCCCCCTCGATATACACGCAGTCACAAACCATTTAAATGGGGTAGGGTGCACCCCAACTCCCTCCCCCCACCACGAGGTCCCCTTCAAATTGGCATAATGGGATGAAAGATTCAGAGGATAAAGAATACCTTATATATTCTCCTTAAAACTCAGGCCCCCAGCCTTCAAAATGAGTACTCACCCCTGCCATTGGGATAAAGAAGGTAACTCTGAGGTGTTCTTAAACGCGTGTTTAAAACCCAAAATGCCCCCGCCCCCAAAACCACACGCTTTCTTTTTGGGGGCAGAAGGATGCCATTTAAGGGAAAAGGGTATAACCTCCAAGTTTCGGTGGAGGGAAAAATCGTTGATGAAATCATCCGAGTGTCAGAACTTTTCTACCGGATTTCCTCCAAAGCGTTTCCCAGCTGTTGAACTAGGGTGGCCAGTGGAGTGTCGGGTGTCAGGGTCCATCCGCCCACCCCACCCCACCGCCCTGCTAAAGCCTTCGCGCGGCCCGAAATAGCCCTTCCGCGGGGTCCCTGCTCCGGGCTTTCTCGCGCAGGCACCCACGTGGCTCTATTTACTCTACTCGAGTTACCAGCAGCAATCGCCGCCACCGGCCTGGAGATCTGATAACGCGCTTCCCACCCTCCCCCGGGTGGGTGCCCGGCTTCCGCCGCATCCCCACTCTCACTCGCCTGTCTTCTGTGTAGATTTAAGGCCTGATCCGGGCCCAAACTAACCCCAAATATAAGCGTCTTGGATTTCTTTCTTTTTTTTTTTTTTTTTAAGTAATGGGGGTTGAAGGAAACTGGTGTTGCAGGAGGTACTGCAAGGGGTGGCTCGGTTCAGCGCGCCGAGGGCTCGGGGCAACAGACCGTGCGCTGGGCTCCCGAGGCCGCAGGGACCCAGCCCCGCGCCGCCCCCGCCACCCGCCACCCGCCCGGGGCTCCGCGCGAGCCCAGCTAAGCGGCGGTTGGGCCGCCGCCCCACACAACCCCGGGTCCCCGGTCCCCAGCCCACGCCCGCCTCCCCTTCCTCTCCGCCTGTGGCTCTGCTCCTCTCCACCGAAGCCTGCAGTGGTTGAACGCACCGGTGCGGAGATATCACCGAGATAGCGGGTGCACTCTGTTTTCCGTCCCAGGAAGGATTCTGAGCTGAGACATCCTGGCCGTAAAGCACCGCACCCTCTCGATGCCAATGAACAGTCCGAAGGCCAAACGAACGTGCTCGAGGCCAACTCCTCCCGCAAGCCAACGGTTTGGCCACCGAACCCCAACGGACCCACCTGGAATAAGTTTCCCCGCACAGACCTCCGCCTCCCACCCGACTCGCGCGCGCACGCACACACACAAAGGAGGAAGACTGCCCGGGGGCTCACCCGGCCGCCGGCAAACACGCGGGGCCGTCTCCGGGGCTGCCGGCGCCCGCCCAGCCGCCCTCGCTCTCCGCTCCGTCCCGGGACCCGCCACACCTCCAGGCGCGCGGGCGGCGGCCCACTGACCTCGTGTCCATTGCTGGCCGGGATGATCTCGGACTCGTTAACCAAGGAGGACTTGATGTCGGCTAAGTCGCCTTCCTCTTCGGGGTGACTGATCTCGGCGAAGATCTTCTCCTTCTGGGGGTCGCCCTCGTCCTTGAAGGGGATCATCTCGTCCGTGGCGCAGAGTTCCGGGTCCCCCCCGCCGCCGGCCCCGGAGAGTTGGGGCATCCCGACCACTCTGTAATCTCCGCTCTGCTGGGGGAGCACCCGAGGCGACAGCAGGAAGAGAGGGGGTCAACGAAAGCGGGGAGGGACTGCAAGGATGCGTGAGGGAAGAGAGTGGGCGGAAGCGGGGCCGGCAAACGCGGGGCCGACGGCCCGCAGCCGGAGCAGCTGCGGCAGCGCCCGAGTCCCGCAGCCGCCCGCGCCTTCCCGCTCCGCCGAGACCGACGTCGGTGCACGCCGGAGGCCGATGGGCACCGGGCGGCGAGGGCCGCCGCTGCTCTAGGCTCCGCTGCCCGGGCGGCCACCCCACGCCCCCGGCTGCCGCGCGCTGAGGGCGCCGGGTCTGGAGGCGGCACGGCTCTCCAACACGCGGGGCAGGGTCCGTCGGGCGCGTCTGCACGCAAACCTCTCCACTCTGGCTTCCCCGGATGCCGGATCGGGAGTTGGTTTTCCGAGAAAGGAGGAGAACTGGGCAAAAAGGCTCTGTTTGCCTCGGCGGAGAAGGTGCCAGGAGAATCAGAAGATAACGAAATGTCCACTTCCTGGAGAGTCAAAAAAGTAAAGGGCTAGCCGGGTTGGAGACGTCCGCTTTAGAGCTCCTAATTTCCTTCTCTTTCGCTTGAATTTTCCTTCTCCAGGCGCGTTTAATCTGCTGGAGGAGGAGGGGGAGGAGGAGGGGAGGAGGCGGGGGAGGAGAAGAGGAAAAGAAAGAAGTTTGCCAGGAATAAAGTTTGTGCGGCGAGTGCCGGGAGTCGGCAGCGGAGGGCACGGCGGGGTCTCGGAAAGTCCCAGCAGGGTCCTCGAACCCGAACTCTGCTGCCCGAAGCTGGAGCCGGCACACACACGCAGAGCCCGACCCCTCTTTGTTCCCGGCTCGAATTTCTCAGCCTGGCTCGCTGGCAGTCTCGCTCGCCGCTCTCCACGCCTCCTCCGGGCAGCTCTGTCAAAGGAAGGAGCTGCACTGCACCCCTCGGGTTCTCCCGGCCTAGGGGAGGGGGGACCCCCGAGCTTGACCGCGTGCGAGGCTTCGGAGCGTCCGGGCTCTTCGGCCCGAGAGCGTGCCGCCTGGGTTCCTCCTCCGCGCCCTGCCCCGCAGGTGAGCGGCTGCGCCTCCCCACCGCTTCTCCTCCTCCCGCGCCTCGCCGGCGCTGAAAAGCTACCCATTTGCGTCGCTTCTCCTCCCCCTCTTCCCCCGCCTCCAGCTCTCCTTGGCTGCCCGCTGGGCGGGAGGAGGGGGACCGCGAGTTGGAGGTGGTGATTGAGGACTTTTTTTTTTTTTTCTCCCTTTTCCCAGAGCCTGTAGGACCAGTCCTAGTTTTGGGGTGTATGTGTGTGAGTGTGTGTGTGTGTGCGCGCGCGATCCTGGAGGGAAGGATCAGGCAATTTGACGAGGGAAGGAGGGACCGGGCGCTTCTTATAACCCACTGAGAGGCACGCTCTGCCCGCGTGAAATTGACAAGAAACTGTCCGAATAGTTTAACTTCATCATCTTAAGTATCTCTTCCCTCGTCTACCCCCCTTCCTCAGTCTCACCCCCACCTCCTTTCCGCTTACCCGCCCCCGCTCCCGCCGCCCTGCAAGGGGAGGAAGATGAAAGAGAGGCCGCCGCAGCTGTGATCGACACCACACTGATAGATGCTCTGACCGAGCGGATGAGGCGGGAATCGGGGACAGAGAAGGAAAATATAACAGACATTGCTCAAGTAATAAGAGAGAATGGAAACAAGAAGGACAGAGTTGGTCGAAAGACTAGGAAGCACATACTCACCGAGAATAAGAGGACCAGGAAGAAACAAACCGAAGAGGACCTGCATTATCGCCTTTTAAACAAGATCTCTCCCATTACAGCCTCCTGCGATGCACCTAGAGAGTTACGCCAGTCCTTTCATGGATTTTTGGAGATACACGCCACAATGTGTGGGAACCTCTTGAGGAGGATGCAAAAACAACCAGAGGAGGAGGAGGAGGAAGATAAGGCAAAGGGACCCAGGAGATCGAGGCCAGTAGAGGGAGAGAGGATCTGGCAGTCTTTGGCACCTTGGACCACTGGCTCAAAGGGACCCTTGAGGATGCAAATCTGAATCCAACCTCAAAAATTCCCCAGCCTCCACCCTTCTCTTTGATGCATTTTGTACAAAGACAGGACTTAAGGAGACGTTTTGTGAAAGTTATAGTATAAGCTAAGTTGAAGTTTAAAAACACATTACATGTTGTTCCTTGGCTCTCAAACCCCCTCAGTTAAAAAATCCAGGCAAAATGATTATACCCAATACAGTAACCATCTGTAAAACCTCAGCACAGTAAACAAGGAGCAGGAAGAAATGTGTCTCCATCACCCTTAAATTGAAAATAAGGAAAGCACTACAGAATCTGACTTTAGCTCTCTGATACAGCAACAACCGGGCAAAGAGCCTTCTTTTCCTAAGGGGGGATTGCATGCTGCTGGACCCTGATAAGTAAAGACCTCAACAATGATCTAAATGAGCACCTAAAACCTCGCCTACTGATAACTGCTTCCCAGAGGTGAGAATTTTCTAGGAAGCAATTTTAAAAGCTATCATTTAAAGGGTTCAGTAAGTCACAGAGCATGGCCAGTAGTTCCCAGGTAAATTCTATCTGGGGCTGGTGAAGGGAGCCAGGAAGTGTAAACAGTAAATCCACCTTACATATCTAATTATGCTATGCCTTGAAGAAAAAGAAAAAGAATATTCTACTGCAGTACGTCTAAACAGCAATACTGAAAAGGTTGGAAAGAAACCGACTTTAATTTTTTTGGTTGGTGGCCGTATGTAACTTCCCTTTAAGTCACACACCAGTGCGAGTGTAGTGTCCTGGGAATGTGGAGCTGGAGCTGTTAGACATTTATAGCCTCTGTTCTATAAGAAATGCGGGGAAACAAAGTCAAAAGCCCTCCCACAAATGCTCCAATTTGCGACAGGAAAAGAACTGGAAAACGCAGTTTCGCCAAAGCAGCCAGAGTAGAAGCTCTTTTCATCAAACTCGCGGAAGGGGTGGGGGCACACAGCAGGGCCAGAAGGTAGTTTCTGGAAGCCAGAGGAAGATTAAATGAGGATTCCTACATCCCCATTTAAGTGTTGCAACTCAGTCGAATTCATTTTCTCCTTCATGTTAATTACCCGAACCCCTTGAGTCATTTGAAGCTCAACTCCAGGTGTCCTGGAGATTAGGCGCTCCAGAAGACGGGAGTTTGGGGAACAAGAACTAGTGGGAACTGTTTACTAGAAGAGTCACGGGTAGGTGTCTGCCTTTAGGACTTGGCCATAACCCTCTCTTTGGAAACGTTGTTTCCAACAAAATCACCCAACGTCAGACTCTGCGTGACTGTTTTCCTTCCCCGTGGCGTGCGGGGTGTTCGCCAATTGTCCTTATCATTTAAATATTCTTTAAAGAAGCGTTACGAGAAAACATTCACCTGGTTTTTATAAAGCTCTGTCTGGGAAGGAGAATGACATTTCCACACGCAGTTCGTCTCTCCGGATCAGGGAGCGACACAAGAGGGGCGGCATTACTCTGGGAGGAGCATCCTTCCTCCCTACAGGTTCAGTGAAGATCGGGGCAAAGGCATTTCTGGCGCCCGGAGGTCTCTAATTCGTGTGGGGGCTGCTATTAACATATGCACACACACACACCCCTCTTGGGGTGCACGGCCCGGGATGTCGTGGGTGCGACGCGGGAGAAACTCCGCCGCCCGCCGCCCCCTCCGCTCGGATGTAGAGGCGGCGGGTGGTTCGTGTGAACTCGAGCGAAGGACTGGGAGGTTGGCTGTTGCAGGTTCCCTCCTTCAGGATGTGGGTTTCAGGGGGCGTTTTGATGTGATTGAATTCCGACCGTGAAACAATTGCTTAGGGGCTGGCTGGATTGCTGTTGGTTTTTCCCCCCTCTCAGTGGCTTTGGTTGGTCGGGGTTTAGTTTGGGGAGCGAACAAGTGACTTGTTTTAGATCAACACTTCCTTCTGCGCCGGGCGCCGCTGGCCCGGCTGCACGTGGGGGGCGAGGCGCCCACCCGGCGCGAACAGAGGAGCGGGGCCTGGAGATGCGCGCCCCGAAGTCTACAGGGCCAAACCGGGCACGGACTGGGAGGATGATCCCCCCCCACACACACATACACACACCTCGCCCCTGCCTGCCCCCCTCCCCCCCCAACCGTACCCACCCCGGCGATTCTGCTGCCAAGAGGAGTCAGCTACAGACACTCCAGCCGTCCCTAATTACAGGGAGGAGAGGAACAGCGCGGTGCCCTCCAGAGCCCTCTCCGCCCCCTCCGTCCTACCCCCGCCCCCCGCTCTGCCCCGGGTCTTCCCCTTTGTGTGGCCTGGACTCGCTCCCAGCTACGACTTTGGTGGGATCCCAAAAGGAAGGGGGCGGCGGGGACCTACGGAAGAGGATGCTCCAGAGAAGCGAGAGCGAAGGACCAAAGGAGGGAAAAAAAAAAAAAAAAAAAAGACGGAGAAGGTGATGACGGAGACGGAACGCCGGCCCCTCCGACGTTCCACCCCAGCCTCACCGGAGACTGGAAGCTGCGCGTCTTCGGTTTAACGGACGAAGGGGAAAGCTGGAGGGGCGCGGCGAGGGAAACGGCAGTTTGTGTCCCAGGGGTTCTTCCGCCGCCGTCCCTCGCCTCCTCCTAAGACAAACAAACGCAACGCCCCGCCCGCCCGCCGGGGTAACCGAGAACTCGTGGGAGCGTAAAACCGTCCTTCCCAAATCCGGCCGCCCGCGGACCCCGGCTTCCCGGGGCCGGCGCTGCCCGGCGGGTCCGCCCACGGAGCCCGCGTCCGCCGCCGCCGCCGCTGCCGCTTCAGCCCCAGGGGGCTCCGCCCCGGCCCGGGGCCCGAGGCGGGTGCGGGCCCACGTCCCTCTCCACCCTGTGTGGGCTCGCCCAGCAGAGCTTCTGCTAACTCGGGGGCAAGGGCCCCAAGTCCCCAGGCGGCCGAGAGAGAGAAGTCAAGCTGGGAGGTCGCGGGCCAGAATGGAGGGAGGAGTGGGGGGTGCGGCACGGGCTCGAGGGGGCTGTCTGGGCCAGTTAGAGCCCCGCCACGCGCCCTCGCTGCTCGGCTCCGCGACGGGAAGCCCCGCAGGGCCCGCGCTCCCGCACAGAGGAGCGGGCGTTTAGTCTGGAGGGGCGGGGGGTCCCCAAAGGGAGTGCGGTGGGAGCCGGGATGAACTGGCGGGCCGCGGTGCAACTCGCCCAGGGCGCCGGACTTGACATTCTTTCTGCTCCTTTCTGGAAACTTTTCCCAGGCGCCTCCCCTCGGCTGAGGACCGGCTTCGGGCAGGCGGCAGGGGGCGCGGGCGCGGCATCACCCCCCCCCCCGACCCCCCTCCCGCGCCCCGGGACCCCTCCACCCGCCCTCGGGCCGGGGACGCGCGCGGGCGGACGCGCGCCAGTTGCGCCTTATATCTGCGGAGGGCGGCGCCTGCGCAGGGCCCGGCGCGGCGGCGCGGCCTTTGAAGTCCTGGCGGCTGCCGCTTTCATCCTTCTTTCCCCCCTCGCAGGCCCCTTTGTGTGACTAAATTTGGCAGGAATATGGATCCGAGCCAGTCTTTCCACGTGTGCTCCCAGCTCCCAGCTGAGAAGGCCAAGGGTTCTCTTCCGGGTAAGGAGACAGGGAGAAAGATCAAAGAGTTTGGGGAGCTGGATCTGAAATGTGAATTGAAAATAAAAATCAAGCCTGGACACATTCCAGTTCCTAAAGCAAAACCAACCCTCAGCAGAGGCCGTCTGGCTATGCCTCTCTTTCTCCCTCTGCTCCCTGTACTCGCTCCCTTTCTCTCCCCCGCCCCCCCCCCCCCGCAATCATGCTTGAGCACATGGAATAACACAGGGAGGACATAGGGAAACACTTAATTCCTCCAGATTTTGTTTTGCAGTAATTTTATTAAGGAACGTATCTTGTTCATAATTGCCGTTATGTGAAGCCGAATTTCTTCAGCCATAAATATTGTCTCATTTTGGTACGCTTCACACTCTCTTCTGCAGCCACATTTGGGAAGAGAATGTTGACGCAACCCGGGGGCACGTATTCATTGTGCATAATGCTGCTTTTTCTAACACAGTACACTGCACCATATAGTTTCCTTCCACACAAGTTACATTCTGGAGAACCAAGGTTAATGTTATTTTTATCAACCCACTCACTATCTTAATGGTTTCTGATTTGAAATCCTTGTATCGGTAGATTTCAGAAATCTTCTCCTACAGCCAGAAAGTGATTAAACAGAAAGTTAGATGGTTAAACTATTAGGCCCCTCTTGAAATGCTTCTGGAGCAGCATTCTCTTGTTTTAAAAGTAACCAAGACAAAGAGACAGCTCCCAAATAATGTAATGAAAAGACTTAGACATTCTGGTTTGGATATGGGCTCTGCCACTCCCTCTCATGCTGTGGTGACCTTAGGCAAGGCTTTTAACTTCTCCTGGATTCAGTTTCCTTTCTGTAGAATGGGTATAATAATTGCCTACATGATAAGATTGTTTTAAGGGTTCAGCGAGATAATGCACGTGAAAGTATGCACAAATATAAGATGTTATTAGTCTGTGAAGCAAAGATGATTATTGAGAAGACCTGTGAGTTGTAAAACAGAAAAGCTCTAAACCTTTACACCACAGGAGCAAGTGGGGATGGTGTCAGGCTCACACATCGGCTGCTGTGACCATTTGCGACAATCTTAATACAAAGACACCAAAGTCACCTTAGTGTTTGTTATCCAGAGTGAGAGTGATGAGAGGAAGAATATTCCAGGAAGAGAGGGAATGTGCCTTGCCTCTGCCTCATGTTTATAATGGGCTGTTAATGCATTGACAAATAGATGAAGAAAAATTACACTGAACATAGGATACATTTTGTGAGGCATTTGACCCAGCTCATAGCCTTAGTGGTGTGATGGCCTATGAAAGGGGTAATGTCTACATGGATCAAGTATTTGAAACGACAGAAGCCATACAGATGAGGGGAGGGGGGAGAGCAGGGGGAGGAGTGAGCAGAAAGGTGTATACGAGGTGTTTCTTGGGACTATAAATCCCACCAGAACTTAGGTTTCAGAATAGAATGTGATTCCATATCTCAGACCGAGGCATCTTAAGTTTACAAGGCAGTAAAGATTATGGCTAGGGCTGGATGTGAAGTGGCAGGGGTATCACATGTGTAGCACTTAGGGCATTTAGCACAGCATGTTTCTTGTGTGATCCTTTCTGACCTAAGGTAACCCCACGGATAGAGCCATTGCCTTGGCCCCACCTCCCAGGATAAACTTTGCTGTGTGACCTGTGTACCAGATGATGAAGCTGGAATAGGGGCTGGTTCCCAGCGTTCCATTCTCCTTTTACCAAGGCCAAAGCTGCTCCAGTACAGAAGCATTAGAGGTGCTCTATGTCTTTTGGCAGTAGTGTTGAAGGGACTATGTAGCAATTGCGGGGGGGGGGGGGCAGGGACACCTAAGACACACACACACACACACACACACACACACATATATATATATATATATATATATATATATATATTTGATTTTTTTCAGAGTGGGAGAGAGAGAGAGAGAGTTAGAAATATCGATGAGAGAGAAACATCAATCAGCTGCCTCCTACACACCTTTACTGGGGATGTGCCCGCAATCAGGTACATGCCCTTGACCGGAACCGAACCTGGGACCTTTCAGTCCGCAGGCCGACACTCTAATCCACTGAGCCAAACCGGTTTCAGCAAGAGACACCTTTTTTAAACACACCTTTCCCCAGATATCCCAGATTAGAAGTAAATGTCGATCAAGTGCACTGGTCCACTTCAGTCCTCCCTTTCACTCTTCAGATGCAGCCATTTTAAAATTTGTTCTTGGTGGAAAGAGGAACATGCACCGAGGCACTGAGAGTTCTGTCTTTTTTGAGGGAGTGGGGGCAGCTGTGTGGAGACACTGAAAATACCCAAGGAAAGCCTGGGCCTTCTCTTGAAGAAAATAAGCTCTCAAAAAGGGTATGGATGCATGGCTAAAGGGTTTTCTTAATTTTTTAAATATGTTTTTATTGATTGCAGAGAGAGGAAAGGAGAGGGAAAGAGAGTGAAACATCAGTGTGAGAGGGAAACATCGATTGGCTGCCTCCTGCACAAACCCACAACCTGGGAATGTGCTCCTGTGGGGAATCAAACCAGTGACCTCTTGGTGCATAGGTGGATGCTCAACCACTGAGCCGCACTGGCCAAGCAAGGGTTTTCTTACTTTTTATAAATCTGTTTCCTGAGTGGCTGTGATAATGGAGGTGTTTCTTTTCTTTTTCTTTCTTTTTTTTTTGAGAACATTCCTTTATATCACACGTCTGTGGTTACAGAAAACTTTGTTCACATGATCTCTTACCCTCCGACCAATCTGTAAAGCTGAATGAACACTTGTCACAGTTCGAGAGTACGGACCGCTGCTCAGAAACACCATCACCTTTGACTTCCTTTGTTGGCTTTGGGGAGACTGCCTTCCTTACCCCCCATCTCCCACTCCGTCTCGGGAAAGGCCTTTCTTCCTGTCCTATCCCCCCTTCAATACAGATGCTCAGGGCCTCTCTGCTGCTCTATCCGTTATAGGTCAGTGGCCACCAGCCGGTGGACCGTGAGGTCGGAAAGGTTGGTGACATCACCCTCAGGGTTCTGGCCATCACATATAGACCGCCAGCCGCCAGTTCTACTTTGCAGCCCCAATCTTCTCATTGAGGCCTGACCTATATATACTCCTGCTTTAGTCCCACACGGGGCACTCCCAGCAGTCCAGGCCTGGAGAGAAAGCGGGGAGGGGGGTGGTCCCCCGGTTGTGGGGGCAGAGGCCACGTGCACGGGGGCACAGGGAGAAGCCACTGGAGTGCAGAGGCGTGTGCATCCTAAGCAGTCAGCACTATTTTTCAATATTTTTCAATATTTTGATTCCTATTTTAACCCTTTTTATACATGACCTGAATTTCAAGTTGCTTCAAATGTTTCTTTGGAAGCAAGAGACGTTTAAAATATGAACCCGAATGATGCTCCTGAGATCCTGTTTGGCAGACAAGACCCGGGTGGCCAGTCCAATTTCACAACCCACTCACTCGCGGTTTGCGCGGCTGCTGAGCACGGCCACGTCCAGGCTCTGTGCGAGGCTCTGGCGGAGAACCAGGGACACGGGCCCTCCGGGAGCTCACAGTCTCGCGGGAACTGAGTGAGCGGAGGCACAGGGCGCTGCGGGATTCACCAGGAGGTAGACAGCCAGGCACTTGGAGAAGGGCCTGGGGCGGGAGAGGGGGCAGGGGACAACTACGGCCTCAGTGCCCTCCTGAGCGAGGAGCAAGGCTGCACCAGGTAGTGGCTTACTGAGTGCCAGACAGGAATCCGGTGACGCTGGCAGCTGTTCCGAGCTTTTTGCCAGCAGGTTGTGATGTTTCTGTGTGATGGGAGGTGTTTCTTGAATGGAGGCAGATGCACCTCCTGAGATGGGCGTCCTCTGTAGTCCTCTCAGGCTGCCTGGGCTGTAAGAGCAGAGCCCTCAGCTCTGTCAGCTGTGGGCCATCCTCTCTAATCCTTGGTCTGAGGCAAGAAGCCAAAGCAACAACCTTGTTGCCTGAAGGCAAGAGCAGTACCAAAAGAACCATATGGAGATCAGTGCAGAACAAGGTCATTAGTCTCATTGTTTATCCAGTTACTCACAGCACAGATTTGTGTAAGTTTCAGCTGCAGTGGTTGCAGCAGGCTTTTGATGTGTGTAATCTGTACATTTTAGCACTGGGAGAAACTGCCTGAATGATAGGAACTACATCCAATGCCCAGTCACAGTGAAACATGGAGTTCAACAATTTTCCAGTGAATTCCATCAAATAAACCACCTGGAGAATCGAGATTGAGCCTCCTTTTTTTAATCACAAGACTTTTGTGGCGTCCTTGTGATTGCTTTGTATTTGCTTCCCTTTGAAACCAGGTATCTACTTTAAACCTTAATTTATCTCTTAATTTATCTCTTAATAAACCTTAGGGGAGGGACTTGGCCTGCATAACATTTGACCTTGAAGATGCTTTCTTTTTAAAAGTACTTCTGTCCATTAAAACAGACTTATTGAATGGAGTTATCGACTAATCTATACATTTATCCAAGACACAGATTCTACTTCTTTAACTACCTTGCACATACAACTAAGCTCAATCTCAGAATTAGCATCTATGGGAGCAATTCGGAAGGTAGACAACCAAGGCAAATAGTTTAGGCTACAGAACCATTATCTGCTTCAACTAAGTCATTTTCTTTGGCAAAAATAAAGCTAATTTGCCTGATCTGAATTTGACTTAAATGTCCTGAATTCCTGCTCTGCCAATTACAGATCTCAAGTCCACTTTCCTTAGGTTAAATTGGCAGAAAGCAAGGGACAGAGACAAATTACTATCCTATGAAGTTAGACAGTGATTTTTTTTAAACTGCCAGCTTGAATAACTTTATAGACTCCCAAATATATTTTGAAGCTTAAATTATCCTGTCATTTGACCTTTGCTGTTCCAATTCTCTGGATAAGTTTTAGATTATTTTCCTTTGTATTGCAGGAACAGCAAATCTCCAGCGGCTGAGTCCGACAGACCTTGTAAAATCTCTCGCATTTCTGCAGGCAGCCTCCTGGCTGGTCTCCGGCTTCCGCTCTTGCTGGGCTCCACGCATGCCCACAACAGTCCATGAGTCACAGAACAGCCAAAGTCATCCTTGACCATTTCCTAGTTGGGGTGGCTCCCAAGTTGCTATGGGAATATGCTTCTGGCTTCCTCTCCTTCTACTCCTTGTCCAGTGCTCTCCAGTACCAGTGGTTCTCTTGCTGTCCCTCCAATGTGTAAAGCGCGCACACACACACACACACACACACACACACACACACACACACACTCCTTAGTCCTTTACTTGTTGTTGTCTCTGCCCAGAAGATCCCAGCCAGGGAGATAGTCACAGGACTCACATCCTTCATGGCTCTGCTCAGATGACAGTTGCTTCTCAGACCTTGTTATCTAAAAGGTAACCTACCCCCATCTCTCCCTATTATGGGCACTCTGCATTCACTTATAGGCTTCATCTTTCTTCATTGTCACTGCCTGATGTATTTTTTAAAAATATATTTTTATTGATTTCAGAGAGGAAGGGAGAGAGAGAGAAAGAAAGAGAGAGAGAAACATCAATGATGCGAGAGGATCATTGATCGGCTGCCTCCCGCATGCCCCACACTGGGGGTTGAGCGTGTGCCCTGACCAGGAATGGAAACATGACCTCCTAGTTCATAGGTTGATGCTCAACCACTGAGCCACACTGGCCAAGCCTGACATATTTTTTTATACTTGTTTATTGATTTATTACTTTTCTCTCCAACTATAACATAAGTTCTACAAGAGTAGGGAACTCTCTACTGCCTACAACAGCTCTTGGTGCACAGAAAATATATGAGATATGTGTTGAATAATGGATTAATATAGTCTTTGCCCCCTCAGTTTCCTCATCTGCAATACCTCCCTTGTGGAAGATTACATATATCTGATATAAAATTACCCGGCACAGCCCTAACCGGATTGGCTTAGTGGATAGAGCAATGGCCTGCGGACTGAAGGGTCCCAGGTTTGATTCCGGTCAAAGGCATGTACCATGGTTGTGGGCACATCCCCAGTGGGAGGTGTACAAGAGGCAGCTGATCAATGTTTCTAAATCTCTATTCCTCTCTCTTCCTCTCTGTAAAAAAATCCATAAAATATATTTTTTAAAAATTACCTGGCACATAGTATAAACACTGAATATAGGTAGTAACTATAATGGTATAGATAACACTGCCAATAGAAATAGGACATAAGTCACACATGTACTTTTAAATTAAAAATCTATAAAGAAATAGGTTAAATTAATTTTAATAATATGATTCTATTGTCCTGGTATCCAAAATACTACCATTTCTTTCTTTTTTTAAAATATATTTTATTGATTTTTTTGCAGAGCAGAAGGGAGAGGGATAGAAAGTCAGAAACATCAATGAGAAAGAGACATCGATCAGCTAGCTGCCTCTTGCACGCCCCCCACTGGGGATGTGCCCGCAGCCAAGGTACATGCCCTTGCCAGAATCGAACCCGGGATCTTTCAGTCCGCAGTCCGACGCTCTATCCACTGAGCCAAACCGGTCTCGGCCAAAATATTACCATTTCAACATATAATCACTATAAAAACTTATTAATGAAAGATTTTGCATTTTTTTTTATACTCAGTTTTTAAATTTGGTGTATGGTTTACCAAATTACTGATAGCACTCTCAGTTCACATTAGCTAAATTTCTGCCCCTCAGCAGCACATGTGGCTGGAGGCTACTGTATTAGACAGTACAGCTGTAGTGGGTCCACTCTTCAATGACAAGTTTTTGTCTGATTCATCCTTGCAGGCCTCTTGTGACAATAGTGCTTTGAACAATGCTCTTAAGACAGTAGCTCATCAA
Source organism: Antrozous pallidus (assembly GCA_027563665.1). Taxonomy (NCBI): domain Eukaryota; kingdom Metazoa; phylum Chordata; class Mammalia; order Chiroptera; family Vespertilionidae; genus Antrozous; species Antrozous pallidus. The sequence continues at coordinate 45,744,029 of CM050511.1, read as the reverse complement.
AAACATGTCAAAGAATAGCATAATATGTTGTTATATACTATCTTTCGTGGCAAATATAAACTTACTTTCAACTTCATTGCAGGGTGAAATAAGTTTGTGTACTAGCTTGAGATGATAATAATCGTCTTATATACGTTATAATAGTGCTTTGCACATTCTAGAGGCTCCCTGAATAGTTGTGGTTCAAGTATGTTGTTCAATTGTTTCTTTAAATGTTTCACTACATTCTTAATAATAGATTTACCATTGAACTTCAGGAAATATGTAACGTGAAGATTTCCTGTATCCTATTTTCTAAGATGACTTGCTCCTCCCCTGCAAAACCTCTAAGTTCTCTACAAGTCATCTAGGATCAAAGGTTTCTCAAGAAATATATAGTGTGGAGAACTCCCACTCCCACCAGATTCATTCTCAGCTATCCTCCCTCAACTGCTCCTGGACCATACATGGGCCAGATAGTAAATCTCTGTGCTGTGCCTGGAGTGTTCAAACAAGGTATCTTAATAAGGTATTATAGCCTTAGATGGAGGCAAATGCTATATAGTTGCAAAAATCATTCTGCCCATTTCAGAGATTTAAACCCTGATGCAATCAAAAGGTAATTCCCTGGAAGAAATGGGTGAAGAGTCTCCTGCTGAGGGTCTCCCTTCAAGGCCTTGATATCGATATTGGACAGAAGTGCATGTAAATGTCAGTGCTTACCATGACTTTGAACATGACCTATGGATTCTTTCATCAAGAGTACAGAGAGTTAAGGAGTAAGTTTATGCAGCCACTAAAGTGAAGGGTGTTTGAAAGAAAACATTTAAGTATGTTAACAATGATTCCTGAAATTATTTTGCCAGCAAGAAGATCACTAAAAACATATGCAAAAGACTCTCAACTAGATATTCATAGAATTATAGTTTAAAACTTTGAAATGTTTAGTTGTTTGAACTAGGGGATTTGTTGAAGCATTACACCGCTATGAAAATGATGTCATACCATTATTTTTATCCACTTGAAAAGATAGTGATATATTGTCAAATGCTAAAAGATTGTAAAGGAACAAGTACCAAAATCCCTTTCTACGTGTTAGTTTTTAGCATGTAAGCTGTCTGTGGATCACAGTGTACCTGTGCCTAGGACAGTTCCTACCACAGAGTGGACCCTCAGTCGGCATCCACTGAATGTTTCTAGAAGGATTGACTAAAATACTGATGGTCATTTTCTCTGAATAGTGGGTCATTTTCACTTTTCTATGCTTTTAAAAAACATGTATATGCAATGAACCAGTGTTGTTAAAGAAGACTTTAAAATGTTAAAATGTAATATAAAAAAAGGATTTAATAAACAAAAGAGCCAGCCTTAGATTATTTTGACAGCAATAAGGAAAAAAGAGAAAGAAATGATTAAGTCAGCAAAGACAAAGAAGAGGATGAGACAGCACTGGCAATGTTGGGGCCTCTGCGTGGCAGCATTTTCAGCGCCAGCTCCGGTGCGTGTAGAAGTTAACGCAAAGGCGCTCTGACCAGTTTGTGGCAAGGGGTAAAATATAAACACAGTGAAATGTATAGGTTTTAAGTGTACAATTCAATGAGTTTTCATAAATATATACACTCCTGAAACCACCTCTTCACTCATGATATAGAACATTTCAATAACTCCAGAGATTCCCACATGGGATGAACTGACCTTGAAGCAACTTTTTAAAGCAACAGTTTTGGTGAACTGTCATGTTGTTAGATTGCTCTTTTCTTGCTCACCGCTTTGGAAATATCTCTTACACTCTGTGATTTATTCTCTCCATCTGAAAACTTGTCAGATGAAAATAGGCCTTCCCAGAAAATGTGCTAATACTGTATTTTATATAGGAAGGGTGGAACTGGAACTCATGGTATAGGGTTGACTGTTGAAATGCTGAAGTGAAACACCCACTAAGCAAATTCAGTGAAATTGTTGTATCACAAATTGTTTTTTTTTCAATGTAATAGATGAAATGATTCTGTGGTCCCAACAGATACAACAGTCGGAGGAGGTCGCGGGTGCTCCCAGCATGGATGCTTGCGAGAGAAGATGGGCAGGTCAGTTGAGAAGGAAGTGATGGGGTCATTTCCAGAGGCACCTGCATCCCAGAGACCTGGGAATGTGGGGGTTTTGGTGGGTGTAGGAACACAGGAGAGCAGCACGGAGCGTTTATGCATGTCCCCAGCACAGGCCTCCTGGGCCTAATGCTTCTCTGGCCTCTGTCTGACCCAGTCCACTGTGTACATGCAGTTGAGCACAACTCACAGGAGGGTCTTTGGGCTGTGGCACGAAATTATACTCATTGTTTAAAAAAAAAAAAAAGGAGGGGTGTATTTCCTGGACTTCTCTTATGGGAAGTGGTAAAAAATGCAGACAGGATGTAGTCTGATGCTTTTCCCCCTTATTGTGAAATAGTTGACATTCTTGTCTCCTCTCGCTCTTGCTCTTGCTCTCGCTCTCGCTCTCTCTCCTCTCTTCTTCTCTCCCCTCCTCTCCTCTCCTCTCCTACGGGAAAATAAACCTGGGCTTCCAGGAAGGGAAAGAAAATTTAATCAACTTAACTATGGGTTCAAATGCCCATGCCAGAACAATCTGACCAGTAAACAGAATTGTCCAACTGCCTGTGGAGTGGATTGCAGTGTGGTTCAGGTCAGATGATTTCTTAGCTAAGTGTCAGAACCTCTTGGACGACCATCCTGGTAGTCCAAAAAGACATGGCATGCTGTGAGAGGAATAAAAACAGTAATGTGCAAACAACATTCAGGATTTACTCCCAGGACGGACTGCAGCACGCTGCAGAGCCAGTCTTGCTCCTCAATGCTTTTCATCTGTCTCCTTTCTTCATGCGCCCTGCAGCATGCATGCGGGGTGTGAAATCACCTGATAAATGGTTCCCACTGGTGAGTTATGAGAATTTCATAGTTTGACACCTGAAAATGAAGAGAGTGAGGAACGATGGATGACTTGGTGTGCAGGGTGGTGAATTGGTCTCCAGAAAGGATCACCTGTGTAAGAAACACCTTTGTGAAGTCACTACATAGGTAAGAAATGATAAGTGAGCTGAAAATTAAGATAATAACAAAGATCCATTTCTATGAGAAGGACAGTTCAACAAAGAGCAGTAATAAAAGTTGTTACAATCTGTGAAAAAGAAGCAAGGAAGGGAGCTTACCTAATAGCTAAATATTTTCTTTTGTCTCATTGGCTTGTAAGCTAAGGTGGGTATTTACTTGTTTTCTTGCTTCCCATGCAGGAGTTAATGCTCTATGATTGATTATAGTCACTAGAGCAGCAATAGCAACAGCAAAACTGATCTTTAAGTGACAATCATCGTTATCTCTATTTTTTGATTCCTAAAAGTGAAAAAAGATTGAAAATGGACATTGTCCATTAGTTACTGTATTTCACTTTACTATGGTTGGTTTTTTTAAAAACCCATTTTGTTTCATGTAATGCTTCAAGTAAATGACATTTTCTGCTTCTCAGGTTTGAATACAGCACTGTTATCTCAGCGTTCCCAGCACCTTGGAAGAAACATTTCATGGAAGTAACTCTATTACAGCTGCATGTCTCTTTCTGCTCCTTTGTTGTTGAAAGAAAAAAAAAAGAAGACAAAAAAGAAAAATAAATAAAATAATAATTATATTTCTGGCCTAAGACTATGATCCTTTGAATGAAACCGCCCCCACTTCTTGTTAATCAGTGGGTGAGTGATATCCTATTTCCTCCTAGTTTCTTCTTGTGGAAGATGAAAGAGGAATTCACACTCAAATAAAGATGATACTGCAGACGTTACAACTAATTTATACAGTTAAAAACTCAGGATTGTATTCTGAGCAACATGACACAAGATTTCATTTAAAAGGAAAGGGGAGACAATTTTTCTCTTTATTTTGGTATCCCAATTTCCACTGTGCATGTGCTACCAGCTCCCTGTGATCACTGATGAGTGTGACTTTGTGCTCACCCATTGTGTTGCTGCTGGATAAATGGACCTAACTCCATCCTCAGGTTGGAGATAATTTAGAAGTATTGCTGGCTCCTCTTTTTCATCCTACCATCTCTTTCTCATCTTCCAGATCATGGTGCTTCACCAGAAAGAAGAAGGAGAGAAGGAGAGGAACTTAATTATTGACTTAGATACTACAAGTCACTTACTACAGTGACTACATATGCAGAATATCCATCATATATGCTACAGGCATTATAGTCTGTAGCCAATATTTTTGTTCATGGAAAAAGTAAATCTGAAAATGAAACCAATTGTTTTAGACAAAACACCCTACTGTTGAAGAAAAGGCTGTTTTGTTAACCCGAATTAATCTATTTAATGTTCAATTACACTTTATTTTGTCAGGGGGAAAGATTGGACCTTTTTTAAGGTTCAAAACAGTGCTGAAAACCACTGACACAAAGAGGGCAGCAGGTATAAGTACACACCTCTTCACCCATTCTCTCTCTCTTTCTTTCTCTCTCTCTCTTTCTCTCTTTTTTTTTTTTTACATGCATTCTCTCTTGAACATACTGTAGACATACTTTTGGCCCCAGCTCTCTGCTGCTAAACCTGATGGTCAATTCTTCTTTTCCTCATCATCAGCATTTGACACAGTTAGTCACTTTTTTTTTCTTAAATGTATTTTTATTTCAGAGATGAAGAAAGAGGGAGAAAGTGATTGAAATTTCAGTGATGATAGAGAATTATTAATTGACTAGAGGCCTGGGGCATGAAATTCATGCACTCGAGGCAGGGGGTTGGGGGGGGGGGAGTGGTCCCTCAGCCAGCCCTGCACCCTCTTGCAGTCCAGGAGCCCTTAGGGGATGTCCAACTGATGGCTTAGGCCTGCTCCCCATGGGACTAATATCAGTCAGATATCCTTTAGTATTTCTGCCACCACCGCTGTGCTTGCCAGCTGTCAGGCTGGCTCAGGGCTTTTGGCTGAGTGGCACTCCCCCTATGGGAGCGCACTGACCACCAGGGGGCATTGAGCATCTGCCCCCTGATTGTCAGTGTGTGTCACAGCCACTGGTAGTTCCACAGTTCAGTCGATTTGCATATTAGCCTTTTATTATATAGGATTGCCTCCTGCATGCCCCACTCTGGGAATTGAGCCAACAACCCAATTACGTTCCCTGACCAGGAATCAAATTGTGACTTCCTGTCATAGGTCAAAGATCAACCACTGAGTCCCATTGGGCTAGACCACACTCGATCACTCTTTCTTCACTTTCTCACTAGCTTCTGGGATGCCATCAGCTTCTGGTTATTTCCTGGTCCCTTGGGCCACCCTCGGTCTCTTTGGCTTGTTATCTATCTTCTCCTTCACCTGTAGTTGGCAGAGTGCTCCTGTGGCCCAGCCTTTAAGCCAACCTTCTACTTATTCATTCCCCTGATGACCTCATCCAGTCTCATGCTTTTAGATGCAATGTAGATACTAGCAACTCTCAGAGTTTCATCTTTGGCCTGGACCTAACCTCTGACTTATAGACTTCGATGTCCAACTGCCTGCAGACCTCTCCATTTGGATGTCTAGTAGGTATCTGAAGTTTGACATGTTCAAAATCTAACCAGTCATTCCCCAGATCTTATCTTCCACAGTCTTCTCTCTCAGGAAATGACAGGTTTGTTCTGCTGCTCAGGCAAACACCTTGGATCCGTTACTCTTCTCTTTCTCTTACGTCCCATATCTTACCTGGCTACAAGTCTTTTACCTGCTAAATGTAACCAGAACCAATGACACCTCATAGCCCTGGACCAATCTGCTATCTGCTATCATCTTTCATCTGGATTTCGACAGCAGCCTCCTAACGGATCTGTTTCTGCTCTTGCCACACCTGCCTGTTGTCTGCACGGCCACCAGAGCAATCCGTACACCTAAGTTGATCCAGGTCTTTCCTCTGCTCAGAACTATCTAGGTGTTTACCATTTCAATGGTTCATAAGACCCTATGTTATCTACTCTCTCCCCTGACTTTTCTCTTACTGGGCTTATCTCCTCCTGCCTTTCCTTCCCCTTGTTTACTCTGCACCAGCCTCACCAGGATTCTTGCTGTTTCTCCAATCACAGGCATGTCCTTGTCCCAGCATCTTTGCACAGGCTATTTTCTTTCTTTGTAGTAATCTTTCTCCAAATCTTCACCTAGTGCTCTCCCTCGCCTTCTTTGAGTCTTTCCAAATGTACCATGTCAGTAAAATCTTCTCTGATCACTCTAAAGTTATAACCCCTCTCCAGCCACTGGCACTCCCCATCCTCTTTTTCTGCCTTATTTGTAGCACTTGTTGGCAGCTGCCATCCTCAATATATGATTTATTTCTTCATTGACCATCTTCCCCACTAGGATGCAGTTCATTGGAGGGAAGAGTTTTTTGTGTTTCTTTCATTGCTATGTCTCCAGGCACCTAGAACAGTTCTTGGTATGTAGAAAGAGTTCATTTTCTAAGTGAAAAAAATATATTAAAAAAACATGTACACACACACACACACACACACACACACACACACACACACAAAAAAAAAGCCGAGACTGGTTTGGCTCAGTGGATAGAGCGTCGGACTGCGGACTGAAGGGTCCCAGGTTCGATTCCGGCAAGGGCATGTACCTTGGCTGCGGGCACATCCCCAGAAGGGGGCGTGCAAGAGGCAGCTGATCGATGTCTCTCTCTCATCGATGTTTCTGACTTTCTATCCCTCTCCCTTTTGCTCTGTAAAAAATCAATTAAAAAAAAAAACAAAAAACATGTACACACAGTTTGGTAGTACTTGGTGCCTGTATGCTTTATCCCTTGTTATAGTTGTGAGCTTGATATTGGCAAATAAATAATTTGAAATGGATCAGGGATGTTATTACTTGAAGGAATTTGGTGTTCTTTTTAAAAAATATATATTTTATTGATTTTTTACAGAGAGAAAAGGGATAGAGAGTCAGAAACATCGATGAGAGAGAAACATCGATCAGCTGCCTCTTGCACATCTCCCACTGGGGATGTGCCCGCAAACACGGTACATGCCCTTGACTGGAATCGAACCCGGGACCCTTCAGTCCGCAGACCGACGCTCTATCCATTGAGCCAAACCGGTTTCGGCGGTGTTCTTTTTATAAGGATAAAATTCCTTTTAAAAATGATCACTCATTCTCATTTGTCTATGTTGTCAATATAGATTTTCATTCTAATGAGTTGCTTCCATCAAGAAGAATCTCTGTGACAACTCTGTTGGGCAGATAGCTCTGATGAGGCTGTTTCTAATTGATAGCGAGGATAGTGAATTGAAATTTAAAAGTATTGTAAAGAGTCTGTTTCTCAGTGGCCCGGTCTGAATAAGATTCGGCCAGGCCCTTCAGGACAGTGGCTGGGCTGGGCTCAGTCCCCCCAGAGCTGCTTCAGGCCTTAGCAGCGTGGGGAAGCCTCAGCCTGGTGGTATGAGAGAGGATTCTGAGTGAGTAATGGGTCCAGCATAAGTTCCTTTGACGTAAAGAATGGGAAAGTGATGTCCTTTTTTATTATCTTTGAATCTCGGTGTAGTATCTGGCAGCCTCTGCTGGCCCCAGTCCATATCTCTCACCTTTATCCAGTCAGTGGACTTGGCCAGACTTCCAACTACAGACCTTTTTGCCTGAGGTCTTCTCTTGCCTCTGGGGCCTGCTATGCTGCCCATGAGACAGCCCAGGAATGTTGGGCAGTTAATGTCCCCCAAATGAATCAGTGTTGGACCGCAGTTGGAGTATAAATACCAGCCCTCTCAGATTCCGAGGTGTGTTCTGCACTGGGTGGGGGCAGATTCCGAGGTGTGTTCTGCACTGGCTCCCACGGTTTCCCCAGGGGGACTAAGATGGCCTGATAACATCATTTCTTGACTTCCTTCCCTTTTCTATCTCACGTCCCAACTCCCCTATTTGTGTTTCACATTTCCTTCACCTTTCACGTAAAGTACTTGCAACTGAATTCTTGTCAAAGGGTTTGCTTCTGAAGAAATCAAGCTAAAGCAGTACCAGGAAGGCTTTTTTTTTTTTTTTTTTACCACTTGTAGTGCTGGCTGAGCATCTGTTTTACTGGAGAGCTCAGAACTCAACCTGGAAACCTTGTGTTGTTAAGAGCTTCTTGCTAGAATTACTAGTAGTTTTGTTTCTATTATACTTATTTTTCAGTGACTTATTTATTTTGATAATGATTTTCTATTGTGATATAATAGTATCACACCATTTATGTTTAAAAGTGAGTTGGTGTAAATACTATATTTATTAAATAACTAGAGACCTGGTGCACAAAATTCATGCACGGGTAGGGTTCCTAGGCCTGCCCAGCGATCAGGGCTGATCTGTGGGACAGGGCCCCGGCTTGCACCCACCTTGGCTTAGTGCCTTGTGCTCAGCAGTACCAGCCCCCACTGTGGTCCCGCTCTCATTGGGGCCCATCAGGGCCGGCAGCACCTCCACTGCTGCCTGCTGCCAGTGCCCCATTGCCAGCGCCTCCCGTGTCCTGTGCCAACCCTTGGTGGTCAACGCACATCTAACACCTAGTCAGTTGAATTCCCACCTCTGGGAACAATTTGCGTATTAGCCTTTTATTATATAGGATATACATGATAGGACTGGTGGTAAAGGGATTTGACAAAAATCATGGACTTAAATGCTTGAAGTTTGGGGAATATCCAGTTACGGTTCCTGAGCTGGCTTAGCCAGGTCTTTGGGGGACCCAAAGGATTACCCATCATGCTCTGTATGGCACCTTTATAAAACAGCAAGTGAGGTATAACAACAATATTATTTTATGCCATGCTCCCCATAAAGTTGGTATCTTCCCTTATGAATGTAAATTCTGGAGCTTGTTGAATAAATTTGCTTTACCTGTGTAATTTTTAAGCGTTTCCTTTTGGAATATCTTATCTTCTTTTTCCTCCCTTACCCCTCATCTCTTTTTCTCAGAAAAGAAGGCAAAAGCAATCACCCATAATCTCAACAGAAATAATTACTGTTAACATTATGTTATACTTCCTTCCTATTTTTTCTAATGGTCTACATAAATGATGTGCCAAACCCATTCCAGTAAAGTTCCTTGATGAGCAATGCTCATTTTCACTTGTGTCAACTTACTTGTTCCCTCTAGTATTCAATGCTGCTGATCCTTCTTGAAGTCCAGTCCTGCCTACTGATTGCCACACTGGATTCCTCTCCTAGGTTGCCTCCTCCGCCATCTGCTTGTAAATATCTCCTGTCTCTGCTCCTTTCTTATGTCTGGGCTTTCCTCTGGTTCTCCCTGAGCGATCTCACCATGACATGAAATCTACTCCATGTCTACATTTAAAAACATCCTCACCTGAGGATATGTTTTTATTGGAGAGAGAGAGAGAGAGAGAGAGAGAGAGAGAGAGAGAGAGAGAGAGAGAGAGATGAATGAGTTGTACCCCAACTAGGGATTAACCCTACAACCTAGGTATGTACCCTGACTGGGAATCAAATCCACAACCTTTTGATGTGCAGGACGAAGCTCCAACTAACTGAGCCACCCAGCCAGGGCCATGTCTACTTCTTTAAGCTGGATTTCACTCTTCAGCCCCAGACCTAGGACAACATTTTCTGCATGTGTCATGGCCACATCAAATTCATCATGTTCGAAATTATACTGACAATATTTCCCCACAAACCTGTGTCTTTTCTGTTTTCCAACTTTGCTAATTTTAGCCCAAATCAAGGAGTCATCCTTGATTCATACTTTTTGTTACTCTCCTGCCAAGGAGTCATCCTTGATTCATACTTTTTGTTACTCTCCTGCCCCCACCATTGCACTGCCTTCCCACCTCACTGTCCCCACTACACTGCCCCTTCCCAATGCATTACCTCTATGAGGTTTTTGACGTCTCTGAATGAACTGCACCCATCACCTGCCTTCAGTCTCTCCCCTCCACCCCCAGCCCTGACCTTATGCCCAAAGTGATTTTTTAAAAATACAAAACCTGTTCATGACACTTTATTGCTTCCAATACTCTTCAAAGTCCAGAAGGATAAGCACTAAACTATTTCCTCTAGGGAATGGGGCAGAACCATTTGCTTCTTATGCTAAACACTTTTCCATTACTTATTTTTTTAACAATGAGCATAAATTAATTTTCCAATTAAAATGAATAGAGATAAAGATTTTTAAGAGGAAATACAATTCAATGAACACCCCCTGTGTCTACAAGCAGGAGGCTAAAAATTCCTTGTATTCTGCCACTGATTCTCCCTCAGGCTTCTTTCTCCACTGCAGGCTCCAGGAATTCTAAACAATGTGCAGTTTTTCAGGCCCTTGCTTGTGCTGTTCCCTCCATCTACAATGCCATTCCAATCTTCACCACTTAAACATCCTCCACGGTGTATATCACATCACATCTCCTATGAAGGACTTCCCCACCCCAGAATGGTCACACATCCTTTGTTCTCTACCCTGGAACCTATAGAGAAGTCCACTCCAGTGCCCAGGGGGTTTGCTTACTTATTTGCCTCTCCTCCTATGACCATAAGTCTCTTGACAGCACGGCCTGTGCCTCTTTGCAAGCCCCCCGAAACAACCAAACAAGATCTATAATTGAACCCCTACCCTGGGCTGTGTGCCCCATTCTCTTTCAGTAAACAGCCTGCAAAGCAGAGTAACTTGATTTCACAGAAGGAATGTTGAGGCTCAGAGCTAGGCTAAAGGTCACCCGGGGGACTGCTGACACAGCCATCTCTGCTGGAGGGCACTTAGTGTAGGGACCATGTCTTGTAGTATCTCACGACAACAGGCACAATGATGGCTCAATAGTCCATCAATATATATGTGTCACTGCCCTAGCTGGTTTGGCTCAGTGGATAGAGCATCAGCCTGAGCACTGAAGGGTCTTGGGTTTGATTCCAGTAAAGGGCACATGCCCAGGTTTTGGGCTCAATCCCCAGTAAAAGGTGTGTAGGAGGCGACCGATCAATGATGTTTCTATCTCTCTCCTCTCCCTTCCTCTCTGAAATCAATAAAAGTATATTAAAACTAGAGGCCCAGTACATAAAACTCATGCACTGGAGAGCGGGGTTGGGGGAGGGGTGTCCCTCGCCTTGCCTGCACCCTCTCCAATCTGGGACCCCTGTGGGATCAGGCCTAAACCATTTGGACATCCCTGTCACAATCCAGGACTGCTGGCTCCAACTGCTCCCCTGCCTGCCTGCCTGATTATTGTTCCTAACTGCTTCTGCCTGCCAGCCTAATCACCACGTAACTACTCCCCTGCCAACCTGATTTCCCCCAACTGTGCTCCCCTGGCAGCCCAGTCATTCCCAACTGCCCTCCCCTGCAAGCATGGTCTCCCTCCCCCAACAACTGCCCTCCCCTGCTGGCCTGGTTGTCCCCAAATGCCCTTCCCTGTTGGCCTGATCTTGCCCCCAACTGCTCTCCCCTGCCGGCCTGATCACCCTCAACTACCCTCCCCTGACAGCCTGATCTTGCCCCACACTGTCCTCCTCTGCTGGCTAATTTGGTTCTTATTGGTCAGTTTCTATGCCAGTCAGCGTCAAAAGCGCTGCCTCCTAGGCAATCATTGGCTCTTCACAGTTGACCCAGAATTGGTTCTGATTGGTCATTTTCTATGCCAGTCGGTGTCTCTGGGCCTATCAATGGGGCCTGATCAGAAAGGTGGGGCTGATCAGCAGTCATGGTAGAGGCCCGTAGAGAAATGAAGGAGGCCCAGCTGCTGGAGAGAAAGAGAGAGGCAAGTGCTGATCAACAGCTGCCACAGAGGCTATGGATCAGACCCTGCTTCTCTCTTCTGGCCCCTCTCTGGGCCTGATTCGCAGCCCACTCAGCAGTCAGTGCTGGTTGCCATGCCAACCCAGTGCTGACTGTAGGGCTGACTTCCAGTCGGCTGAGCTTCCAGTCATGATGTACCCAGGGTTTTTACATATTAGGATAAATAAATAAATAAATAAATAAATAAATAAATGTCAATGAATAACTTAGGAGGATAGTAGTCCATCTCACCAAAGAGTATTTACCAGGTTTATGAATTGGCCTCATCCTTTCTCCATGTGCTCTCTAAAAGAGGTGCCCAAAGCAGTTTGAGGGGGCAGGCAGTGAGTATCAGCCTTTGGGGAATCTGCCCTGGAGTGGAGTATTGGTAGTCATTTTAAAGTTGTTTAAGTTCACTACAACAACTTTGTCATGGACAAATCAGGAAATCACAGAGCTGTCCCTCCTGTTGGGCTGAAGAAAGGGGGCCCCCAGAAAGGTTTGAATGCTCTGGCAATCCCACAGCTCTGTATGGAAGCCATGGGCTGCCCAACACGCTGAGCCTGGGAGTCATATGCATGCGCACACGTGCCTCTGTGTGTGCACACATGTGTGCCTGGGTGTGGGCACAAGGTGAAGCACAACTGATGGAAGGCAGTGAGGCTCTGAGCAAGTCGGACTGGCAAGGATGGGGATGCCCACTTAACCTGGTTTGAAGCTGGGTGTGTGGCAGAACCTCTTCTCGGGGGGTTCTCACTGCTCCTGCAAACATTCAGCCTGAATGGGGCTGGAGGAGAAGTAGGAACGTGACAGGGAAAATAGAGCCTCTAGAGGAGAAGGTATAGGTGGGGGGGACAAGAGCAGTTTTGTTGAGCCCCAGGAAAGAATAAAATAGAGCGCAATAGTGTATGCTTAAGTTAGTTTTAAAGATAGAGGAGACCGAATTCCTCCTTAGAGGAGTTCACATTTTACTAGCAGGAGGCAAATATATAACACAGACAAACACCAAGCGAGATATGCCCGTGGTATGCACAATACGTCCACGGCAGTCCTGGACAGATACCTCACTCAGTAATCACAGCATCCCGTGAAGTGGACACATCCTCTGGTCTTATCCACACACTAACTGTTCCCAGCTGCTGACACCTGCTGCTAGGTAAGTGACAGCACCTGCATTCAAACCGGGTCGGAGGAGGCCAGAATGTGCTCCACTGCCACACACCATGGGCCGAAGCGGTAAGTGAAACGATTTGGGAACTTGGGAACGCGGGGAGGTCATTCTGTTATTGTCTGCAGGGTAACAAGGCCAGCTCCCGGAGAAAATGGAAACCAAACGTGGGAGTGAACAGACAGCGTCACTTTGTGTTATTCAGCGTTTGGGCCACACAGCACTTTGATCTAAACCTTTTAGTAGATAACAAATGAATATTTATTGTTTTTATGAGCATTGTTTTGTATAAAACAAATTTGGGGGAGAGGGAAGGAATAAATATTTGGGACAGCAAACATTTAAATGCCAGTAGTTAATTTACTTTCTTACCTTGATTTACAATGGTAACATTTGGGTGGAAAGTTGAAAAAAAGGGACACTCTTTTGTTCTTGTTTTATTTAGAATTTCTGAAGTCTAAAGGAATGTTTTTATTGCAATACATAAAGTAATGAAAAACAACAACAACAACCAATGATTTAAATCCCATTAAAGACTCTTAACCCCAGGGTGTTAAAAGAGCAAAGGAAATTCTAGCATATTTTAAAAATCTTTTCCTATTTTTTTTCTTCTTAAAAACCTTCCAACTTCAAATTTGTTGTTACACGGAAAAGAGGGAAAATGTCAGAGACGGGGAAACAGCAAAAACAGCCTAAGCTTTGTGTCAGTAGACCCAGGACCCCACCAAGGGAGGAGAAGGGACTAAGGGGCCAGGAGGTGATTGAGAGCAGAGGAGACGGTAGGTGTCCCATAGACTTTTACTGGCGTGACCCGCGTGGTCCATCCAATGCCGCACAGCACAGACTGCTCCGTCCTCTGCCCACGGAGATCCAGTTTGCGTGACTAAACGGCCAATAGCTCCGGAGTCTTAGGAACCCGAGACCCTAAAATCACATTTGAAGCTGCTGGGCTGTTTAACAGGGTCATGTAGAGGGAAAGCATCCGACAGGCTCCGGAGGTACAGACGCTGGCTCTTACTCTTTCGAACACGCCATTTGCCGTGATCACTTGTTATTTTCAGGAAAGAAAATAGTCTTGTCTCTGGGACTTTGCCACACTAAAAATTGTTCCCCAATTTTAAAATACTCCTAAGTTTCATAATCTTCCACAAGAGTCCAAAAGGCAGAACAAAACAAAACAAAACAAAAACAAAACCCCACTACTGCTTGTGTTTTCCAGGGTCTCTGCTTTTACTTCTGATCCAGATTTTCTTATTTGTTTTGCGTCATGATCACTAGCAGAGTGCGGTAGCTATGGCGATGCTTGCAGAATCCGCGTGTCAGGCTCTGGGCACCAGCGCCCTGGGCGCATCTCAAGCTGCAGGGCAAGGAGGGAGACGACATCAAAGAACCTGAAGACCGGGCACATTTACTTTTCTGATTCAAATTACTTTGTTTGGAAGCGAGTAAACACCATTACCTTAACAACTGAGCTGGGCGGCTTTGAGGGCTTAACTGGACACTGTTTTCCTAGGGAGAGGTGGGGGCTGCTGAGGACCCACCGGGGCCTGCAGAACCAGGTGGCTTTGTTTGTTTTCACTTTCTTCTCAGATATGCGGCGGGGGAGGAGTTACAGACCATTTGACCGAGTTTCTTGTAAAAGTATCTGTTGGTTTTCCTTGCTTAAAATGGAATTAATGTTCATTATGGAATAATTAGAGAGGCAAAAGAGAAAACCTACCAAGTTCTGTCACCAAGTCTCTTCTTAAATTTGTCCCCCCCCAGCCAACTATGCCCCTACATAGATTTTTACATCCGTTCATAGACTCCACACCCCAAAACCACAGCATGTTGTACATTGTTTCCTTTTTAAAAACTTATTTTTTACTTACTATATCCTGGAGGGCTTTCACTCTTGGTCCCTATAGAACGGTTTCGTTCTTTTTTTTTTTTATCTGTAGCATAATATTCCATTATATGGACGTTCCCTAGTGTATTTAACCTGTCCTCCGTTGATAGATATTTAGGTAGTTTCTAATCTCTTGCTATTACCAACATTCATATCACACTATATACCCGTAGTTGTAGGATTTTGCAACTGCGAGAGTGTGCCTGGAGGATAAATAATTTAGAATTGGAATTGCTGGGTTGGGATGGATGAGCATTGGTGTTTTCCATGGAAATTGTGTTGCCTTGCTTTCCATAAGATTATACCAATTCATTCCCCCACCAGCCCTATGAGAGTGTGCCTGTTTCCTCATATCCTCGAAAACACCGTGTGACACCAGACTTCTGGATCTTTGCCATCTGGAAGGTGAAAATAATGCCTCAGTATAGTTTAATAATGTGTACTTCTCTTATAAGTAAGGATGGATGAACATCTTTGCCTAACTTGAAAAAACTCTTTGTATTTCTTATTCTGTGAACTGTATGTTTATATCTTTAGCCGATTTTTCTATTGTTATTTTTTCTTATTGATTTGTTATAGCTTTTTACATACTAATGATGCTAGTCTTTTTTCCCCATGAAATATGAATGACGAATGTATTTACCAGTTTGCTCTTTGTGTGTTTTTTTTTAATTCAGTCACCCTCCACCACCCCATGCAGAATATTTTTATTTTTATGTAATCAAATATCCAGATCTTTATCTTTTTCTGACTTGAGGGTTCTATATTAAACTTAAAGAGGCTCTGTCCCAAATAGGTATTTTTAAAATCCTTTTATGTTTTTGTCTATTTGCCTATGAATTTATATTTGATGCATCTGGAATTTATTTTGGTGGCAGGTAAAAGGTGAAAAACCTGGCTTACTGGTATTTTCCAAAATGCCATCTTCTTGCCTCAACACCATTTTTCATGCATTTTTTTTCTTTATGTTTGTTAATCCTCACCGAGGATTTTTTTCATTGATTTTTAGAGAGACTAGAAGAGAGGGGGAAAGACAGAGAGGCACATTGATTGGTTGCCTCCCACAGTTGCCCCCACCAGGGCTGGGGATTGAGTCTGCAACCAAGATATGTGCCCTTAATGGGAATTAAACCCATGAACCTTCGGTCCATGGGCCAATGCTCTATCCACTGAGCAAAATCAGATAGGGCCCAGCACCATTCGTGTTGAGTAATACAGCTTTTCATTGATGTTTTGAAGAATTACTACTATAAATTAAATTACCTCGTGAATTTAGGTCTATTTATGGACATTATTCTATTCCACACACCAATTTGTCAAGACATGCACTGGTACCATGCTGTTTGCATGAAATCTGGAAGAGCTAGTTCTCTCTTATTACTCTCCCACCTCCCAAGTTTTCATGGCTATTCTTGCTTACTTATGGACATTGAAGTGAGCTTGTGTAGTACCCCCATAGAAATAGACTTTTTGTTGGAGACATGATAAGTTTATAGAATGATAGAAGAAAAAATTGAATTTAAAATGTTAAGTCTTTATCCAAGAACGTGGTGTATTTGTTGTTGTTGTTGTTGGTTGTTTTTTTTTTTTTCTCTCCTTTTCAAGTCTGCTTTTGTGCCTGGTAGCAGATTCTTTTAATGCTCACTCCAGGAAGAAGAGTCCCTCTAATGAGGTGCTGGCAGGAGGATAAGCTCCCCCCAAGAGCTAGCCAGACAAAGCTAAATTCCAGCTTAACAAATGTAGATTCTAATCTTTGAGAATCATCTTTCTCTTTATTTAAACATACACAATCAATGGTTTTGCATCTGTGTGACCATATTAGTAACATATAAATAACATTTGCAAAATTATTCTGCATGGTTTGTCCCTTTGGATAGGCTAGAATCCAGCAAGATGACTTTTTGGCCTGTAGCATCGTTCTCTCTCGCTCCCTCTCTCTCATTTTTATATATAAACTAGAGACCTAGTGCACAGGATTCATGCACTGGTGGAGGACATGGACTGTGGCGATCATTTGTCCTCTAAACAGCTGCTCCTGTGTTGAGTGTCTGCCCCCTGGTTGTGAGTGCACATCATAGCCACTGGTTGACCGGTTGTTCTGGTTGTTCCACCATTCATTGGATGGGCTTTTATGGTATAGGACTTTACTTAACTTTTTAAACCAAACGTTTTCTTTTGGAATAATGATATATTTGCAGAAAGTTTCAAAACACTTAGATTTACAGAAAATATTCCTATTCTCCCTTCACCCCATTTGCCCTAATGTTAATATTTTAAATAACTGTAGGGCATTTGTCAAAACTGAGAAATTAACATTGGTACATTACTTTTAACTAAACTCCAGACTTTATTCAGGTCTCACTAGCTTTTTCGTTCATGTCATTTTTCTGTTCCAGGATCCAGTCAGGAAACCACTTGGCACTAGGTAGTATTGCTCTTTGATGAACCCACAGAGGAGACAGCAGCCTTGATCTTCCTGGCTTCTGGGGTTAACCATGTAGACTCTTGTTCTGTGGCTGGAGGAAAACCCTTATGACCACAGAATCTGATCATTCAATTCCGTGATGCAGCCTTCCTACCCTACACGTTCCTTTCTGTATTGGCAGCATTCCATTAATTTAACCTAAATGTGTGTGTATGTGTGTGCACCTGTGTGTGATATGAAGACAAATCAACATTTCTCCATGCCTCTGCAATGTTGGTCTTTCAAATGCTACTGATAAGGTTCACATATGTATTTTGATGAAACCATTGCTAGTTAAATCAATAAATGGGTTCTTTTTCATATTGTCCACATCTGCCTTATCTACGAAGATAAGCAGTATGGTTTGGCTCAGTGGTTAAAAGCATGGGTTCTTACACATCTGGGTTCAAACCTCAGACATTTACTTAAGACAATGTATCGTCTTGGTTAGGTTACTTCATATCTCTGAGCTTCAGTTTCATCTTCTATAAAATGAATCATCTGTTCATAGAAACTCCTAGAGATAACGCATGCAGAGACTGTAGTACAATACAAACTTCTAATAAAAGGTAGTTTTCATACACTGGCCATCTCCCACCTTCCCTGTTGTCAAATAAACATTATATCTAATACCATACCTCAGTATCACAGCTCAGAATTTAGCAACATCATTGTTATGTTCCAAAGGAGCATGTGTGGGAAGAAGGTTCTGTGCTAAGGGTTATGCCAAGTACAGATTCCAGTCTCTCCTCTTTCTATGCATTGCTGCTTTGTCCTGCACTCAGTGTGGGTTGCTAGTGGGAAGGAGAGAAGTGGCTCAGAAACACATGGAGACTGGGGGAGTGTGGAGCAGGGAAAATCTCTTTCCTCCTTTCAGGAGGTTCTGTGTGTGTGGCTGCAGCGCTGGAGTGTCTGCCCAGATGGGCATTGCCAAGAAGCCGGGTGGCCCAGGCTGGGTGGAGTTCCCGGACCCGATGCTGGGTGAATCTCTGGCTGTGGCTCAGGGGCCCCTTCGAGTGCTTCCGCTTAGGGTCACTTTGGGTCCTCTGGACACCACTTCCAGGCTCTGCTGCCAAAGAGAAATGTTCTTGTTCACTGAGGCATTCAGAAAAGGCCAGAGAACAGGAGGAGGGCAGGGGCAAGCCCTTTGGTCTGCACCACAGAATACCCCGAGCCACAGGGAGAGATTCTAGCCCAGGGTCTTTCTGGGATATTTATTATTAACATTTTTCAGTCAATGCTATTATCTCTGCAAAACTTGACACATTTTGCAATATGAAAATAAGTATTCTTGGCTTTACATATAAAGGCCTCCATTATAGCTCACATCTTCCTTTACACCTTCTTTTTCTAATTTTATTTTTTCTATCATGGTTATAAAATCCTGACATAAATATATGTGTGTGCACGCACACACACGTACACACACATGATTTCAGGTTCTGAGTGGAAAATTTCTTTACTAGAAAAATAGAACCTTAAGTTATAAAGTTGCTCTCTTTTCTAATGATGTGTCCTTAATAATGTTTGGAAATAGCTCATAGATAATACATAGCCTCCCTCAATCCTATTTAGCAACAAAATAATCCCTAAACGCAGTGATTAATAATCTACATGCCTATGGCATTCTTGCAGATACACATTCTGTTCTGTTTCATGGTCAGAGACGTGAGAAGAGGAAAGGTTAATTTTCAGTATATTATGTCCTTGCAGAATAGACTGATACATCTTTTTTCTCTCCCTGGGTATATTTAATACAGGATATTGCTTTACATTTTTACTGCTTCCCAACAAAGCTGGAATATGGATCTTTGCATCTTTGCATATGAATGTAAATTATCCCTACAGTGTTATGGAGAAGAAAAAAGTCTGATAAATTACTCACACTGCTTTCTTTCTTTCTTTTTTTCCCAGGAAAACCAGTGCAGCTATTGAGGTGACCTCTCAACACAGAGCCGAGTAAGAGAAGGCAGGATTTCAGGAAGAATAGCTGTTTACCATCAAAGCGAACTGGGTTCTACACAGACATGGTATATTATACACAAAGGCAGAGGTAAATGCTTCATGGTTTTTACGAGTAATTTGCTGTGCTTATATAAATGCACTAGAGCCTCTAGAATTCTTACTGATCATATTACTTGCTTTTCTATTGTTAAAAAAAAATCCCAATAATCAAACGTAATTTTAAAAAGTCAGTTGTCTGGATCCCACCCCCTCTCCTGGCACCCAAAAAGCCTGATGGTTCTATTATATCAACATCTATGTATCAGAGGGAGCTGATTTATTCAATGTGATAAATGCCAGTTTGGTGATGCCATATAATAAAAATTGACCAGCCGTCCGTTTATCAAAATGTCTTTCTCTGCTCAGTTTTAAAAAGCAGGAATTTTACTTGAAGTGATATATTTCTCAGGTTAATTTATATTTTATAAATATGTGAAATTATTAATTTATTCTATCTGTAGCATGTGCGGCCCCTGAAGCTTATGGCAGTGCTGTTATCTGTTGTAGGGATGCAAACATGCTCTTTGATGTGTTATTCTTGGGGACTTTGGAGGATAAAGATGGAATACTCATTGGGCCCAGCTCTCCGGATGGGCTGAAAATGCAGCAACGTATTATGTGTATTTCCACAGAGCAGGCTCATCACTTTCTAATCTGTACCATGTTGTAGATAACAGGATTCTCCAAGGAGTAGCAGCCTCGGCCATTTCTGCCCTCTGTCCCGCTAGGATGGGCACTGGACATCGCCCATCCATAAAGGTCTCTGGCGCATGCTTGCCCCTGTATATTGCCCAGTGTTCACTGTATGGACAGAAGGGCACTACCTAGGAAAAAGGACCATGTGAATAAAAGACACTGTCTGTAAATAACTCCATACAACGCCAACATATGTCACATCCTGTCCTAAGTGTTTTATTTCTATTAACTCCAACTGCACAGCAGCCCTGTACGACAGGCTTTCAAGTGTGGGAACCCCTTTCACCTCCCTCGTGGTCCAAGGTTCCAGTTCAGGGTTCGTGATCTGGAGAAGGCTGCACTCAAATGAAAGAGACTAGAAAAGCATTAATTTGGGAATATTGGGGGCCAGGTGGGAGCCCACCTCTAGGGGGAGGACTACCACAGCACTGGCCTTGCTATCCCCTTTTATTAGGACTATGTGATACACCCATATCCTTTAGATCAGAAAATTCCAATAATAGTCAATCAGCAAGAATTAACATAAGACTAATAAGTGGAAGCTGCTTCAACTACCAATGTCTCAACTAAACAATGAGTGAATAGCTCTGACCTTTCAGAGCAATTAAGGTTAACCAGCCTTCCTGATTATTCTATTTACATCTCTATTAGTGAGACAATGACTGGTTTCCTGCATTCCAAGTATCTCCAATTTACAGGTGAGGAAACTGAGGCACAGAGGGATCACTCAGTACAACTCTTATTCTCTGGCCCCAGCTTTGCATTGTTTCAGTGGATGCAGACACATTCTCAGCATTGAGATTTATTTTTGGTTTTGAGCTGAGGACCTTCTTCTTTCACTTATTCATTCATTCTTTCAGTCAACAAATACTAGTAGGTGTTGAGAGATCATATGAGCCAGGGACTGTGTTAGGTGATGAGGATACAAAGGCGAATATAAACCAGACTCGCTTCCTTACTATTATTTTATTTTTATTTGAAAATAAATGAACATGAAAGCATTTTTGTGGGCCCCTAGGTATTATGTGGTGCCCAATGGATAAGTCAGTCCTTTTTCCAAATAAGTGACACAGTGAGGAAAAAATTAGAAGAGGATGGGATTGTTTTGATCTGAATGAAGGATCTTAGGGATTCAAAGTTAGCCAAAAAGATGATGCTAAGTGGTCAGTTTCCAGGACAAGGGAAAGATAGGATGGGCAGCTGAATAAAGACCAGAGTGCAGTGGGCAGGAAGGGGAGGAGGCAGTGCATAGTGAGAGAGACTGGAGATTCCCTTTCACCTAATGCCAGCTGTGGAGTTTGGGAGGAGATTGCTAAAAGGCACTGTGCAGAGACCGACATGGGTCAGTGTGGGCAGGGAAGAGCCCAGGGGAAAGGTGGGATACTGGCCAAGATGCTGCAAGCCAGAGAATAGAGCGGCAGAGTCCGGGCAATGGCAGGTACTGGCTAGGACTATGCAAGGCAGTCAGGAAAGACACACTGAAACAGGAGGATATGGTGATACCATGACTTAGACTCGTGATGGCGAACCTATGACACGCGTGTCAGCGCTGACACGAGTAACCGTTTTCGATGACACGCGGCCGCATGTGGTCGCATACAAAGTATGGGGCCGCATGCCGAGAAGGACTTTACATCCTCGGCTACTGGACAGCCCAGGCGCAGTAGCCGAGGATGAAACATTTTCTGTAGTGTAGTGTAGACACTCTGTGCCAGAGGTCTGTAGGCCAAAACAGCAGAATTCCTGAACAGAACCTCTAGTTCTGAGACTTCGGGTTAGGCCATTAGGGATCTTTGACCTCACTTTCGGCCAGCGAAGCAAGGAGCAGCAGAATGCTGTGGGGGATGCATCTCTGGGGGCCCTGTGATCGCCATTACCAGCAACCACATAACCATAGCAACCATCATCCAATCTACTGTTCTGGGGTGTCATGGATTTCTAATTGACCATCATTACTGAAATAAATGAGGGGGAGGCTGGAAGAGGTGAGGGCCTGTGCTATGGGAGCCGTTTCCCACCATTAGAAAGAGTAGCAACCATCTTAATTTATATAAGGTATGCCATTTTGTAGCATAGTGCAGACTCCATTTCACCACTATTATTGTTGTGCATCCTTATTAACCCCTATTTCTGCTTATTAACCCGGTTCTTTCCTAAAAGACAGTTACATGTGCCATCTTGTGGTCAGTTAGGCAACTTAACCCCTAATTGCCTGCAAGGCTAACAGGCTGTGGGGGGTGCCCCCAGGCAAGACATCTTGAGCATTCTTTAAATCTTTGTCCTGCTGAATCCAAGGCGCTTGTCAAGACTGCATCTTGGAAAAAAAACGCTTCACCAATAAGGCTGATGTGTTTATCAGCTTGGGCTTAACTTTGCCTCAGGTGTCCGGGAGAGGGCCTTGAAATGTAAATGCGGTCTTGCCCCAGGAATGGGAGAATGAATAGGGCCTGGGCTCACCGAAACTCCTTTAATCCTAATGTTGGAGAAACCCCTTTGTATTGCAGAGTCCCTGACTCTCCATCAGAGAGAACAGATGTCCCACCCGGGCCCAGCTTTTTTCTTTATATTTCTTTGTCTTCTTTTCTATATTTCATTTTTCTTCATTCCCAGCTCCTCTACTCAGAAACTGAACTCATTCTCTCTCCATGCTGGATGAAGGAAAGATAGCCTATAACAGGTTATCTATAATTCTATCTTCTGTCACTGCCTCCCTGATGGAGAACCAAAAAGTAAAAAAACCAAGGTTAAGTAAAGGAAGTGGTAGTAGCAGTAGCTGACCCTTTCAAGAGACATGGACTGAGATGTATGGCATTATAGAAAAAAATGGCAGATCATTTTGCCTTCTATGTACTGAAATGGTAGTAAGCAGAATGTGGAATATAAATAGACACTTTGAAACTAATCATTCCCAGCTCTTGAAAAAAAGTGAGGATGAAAGGAAGGAATACATTGCCAGGCAGCCACACCTTTATAAAAGACAATCTAATTCCATCCTTAAATTTATAGAAGGCTCTACAAATTTAACATCTGCAAATTTGAGCATTGCTCACTCCATAGCTCAGCATGGAAAAACACTCAGTGAGAGAGAATTTATTAAAGAAACTCTCCTAAGATGTGCACCAGTTCTATTTCACGATATACAGAATAAAGATGCAATTATTGAGAGAATATCTGAGTTACCACTCAGTAGAAATATCATAAAAGACCGAATAATGAAACTGAACACAAATGTACAACATCAATTAAAGAGAGACAGGAAAAATTGTAAACATTTTTCTATCTCTCTTGATGAAACTACTAATGTCACATCACATGCTCAGTTGGCCATTATTGGTTGATATTCTGATAGTCTCACAATGAGAGAAGAGTTGATAAAGTTAGTATCAGTGCCAACAAGTACATCAGGAAGCGAAATATGTAAGGTTGTTATACAAGCACTAGCGGCCCGGTGCACAAAATTTGTGCATGGAGGGGGGTTCCCTCAGCCCAGCCTGCACCCTCTCCAATCAGGGACCCCTTTGGGGATGTCTGACTGTTGGCAGTTGGACATTCCTCTCGAAAGCTAGGAACACTGGCTCCGAACTGCTCATGGCCTGCCTGACTGTTCACCCCTAACCCCTATACCTGCCTATGTGATCGCCTCTAACCATCTCTGCCTACCTGCCTGATCACCCCTAAGTGCTCCCCTGATGGCCTGATTGCCCCTAACTGCCTCTGCCTTGCCCCACACCTGGGACCCAGGCTTAGATCAAAGATAACAAACTATGCCCTCTGGGATAAATCTGGCTTTCTGCCTATTTTTGGTCAATGAAGGAAAAAGAGAATGTTATTTTGTGACATGAAATTCAAATTTTAGTGGCCATAAAGTTTTGTTGGGACACAGCCATCCTGTTCCTTTGGGCTTTGCATGCTAGGACTGCAGAAGTTGAGTATTTGAGGCAATGTATAGCCCACAAAAATTGAGCTGCACTCTGGCTCCTTACAGCAATGGCATTTGGCCCCTGCCCTAGATAAATTCTGGGGTGTTATTATGTGAAATGTGCATACTGTAAAATATAGGCTTATAAAATGAAAACATTTTACTTCAGTGTTCATTGTCATTTTAAAGGGCACTTTTATTTGTAGCAAATTCAGTTTTCATGGGATTTGTGGAGCCCAATGCTGGGGAGTGGACACTGCATGCAGGTAGTCCCAGAGCTCCACGCGGCACCCACTTCAGCTTCCGGGGGCGGGGCCCAGGCTGGGCAGGGGAGCCCAAGGCCAGGCTCTGCGTGGCTCTCACAGTAGTAGCCACGGCTCTGGTGGCTACGGGGGGGGCGCAGCATCCTCTGACGAGGGCCTTTCTTGGTGGTGGCCATGGAACCACTCCCTGTGGTCCAGGGTCATCCATCCCGAAGCCTGGCAGCGCAGCCCTAGTCCCCTTCCTCCCCTGGTCTCTTCCATGTCCTCACTTCCTTTAACCACCCTCCTCCCTGCCGCCTCTGCCGTTCCTCTGGCGGCCCAGCCTGCCCACCCTGCCTACCACACCTGCCCTGCCTGCCCCGCCTGCCCTGAAGGGAAGCCACGAGGCCGGCGGATTCTGGACCGAGCTCACAGGGCGCGGGCTCTGGGGGGCCCTGTGCCCCTTCCCCACCTGCATTCAGTGCACTGGGATCGGGCGGCAGCGCCAGCGGCACCTGCAGAGCGACTGGTGCTGGTTCTGTGGTGGTGGGGAAGAAGGTGGTGGTGGTCCACCAGGGGGAAGAGGCATCAGCCTGGAGAACTGATGCTGCACACTGGCAGTCCTGGCCGGCCCACAGTGCCCTGCAGGGCGGACTGCGGCTTGGCTCACAGCCCCACCTCGCACCTGGCTCTCATTACCTAAGGTGCCCGGATGCTCATTTGCATGTGATTCAGTCACCATAACTGTAAGGAGGGATCTCGCAGCCCTTAAGTACCATGGGGGCAGAGCTTATAGCATGGTGCTTGCTTATGCAACACTGTGGCCATGTCCCTGCTGGCCACGCCCCTGTATGCTGGCCATGCCCCCTGTATGCTGGCCACACCCCCTTCCACTGGCCACACCCCTGGCCATGCCCCCTGTCTACACTCCCTGTCTGCTGGTGATGCCCCTGCTCCTGATTGGCTGGTAGCATAGCGGAGGTACGGTCAATTTGCATGTTACTCTTTTATTAGATAGGATTCAGTGATCTAAGCATTGATATCTCTAAAGTTATGTCAGTGATGAGAGATGGGGTACCAAACATGGTGGGAAAAAACTCGGATTTGTCAAATTCTTTTGGAAGCTATTGGTCATCTGATTGTGCCTTTTTATTGTATTATCCATCACGAGGTTTTATGTGCCAAGGCAGGATTCACCGAATTAAATGACTTAATGTCAGTTGTTACAAAAGTAGTGAATTTAATAGCTGCTCGCCCCCTTCACAAGCGAGAATTTGCTGCACTTTTACCGGAGGTTGATTCCACCTACAGTGGACTGCTGAGGTACAATAATGTAAGATGGCTGAGCCAAGGCAAAGTTCTTGAGCGTTTTGTGGAGTGCTTTGAAGAAATTAAGGCATTTCTTGAGGATAAGGATCTGGGAAACTTTCCTCAGCTCAATGATGATAAGTGGGTCAACATCCTGATATTTTTTACAGATCTCTCTGTTCATATTAATGAACTGAACTTAAAGTTACAAGGCTTTGGCAAAAGTGTTGGCATTATGTTTGGATACATAAAAGCTTTGGAAAGTAAACTTAAAAATTTCAAGCAAGATATAGAAACTAAAACTTATAAGTATTTTCCTTGAGTAACAAAGTATTTTGAGAAGGCCAGTGCAGCTGTACAAAATGAAATGGAATCCTTGCATACCAAGTACCAGCATATTTTAGACTTGTTATTTGACCAGTTCAGTGATAGATTTAATCAATTTAGAAGCCTAGAACAGACCATAAAAACAATTAAGTATCCTGATGTGGTAGTCTACATTAGTTTGGAATTAAATGGTTTCCAATGGATGCAAATTGATGATTTGGAGATGCAACTTGCAGAATTTCAAGACAATATCCGGGCTCAGGTGTTTGTCCACTTGAGGTCAAAGCTTGAGAATCTGGAAAGGTGCCGCTTGGAGAATCAAGAGGCGTGCCATTACAAACGGGAGATTTGGAGTGCCTGGAAATGATTACCAGACACTTTTAGCACCCTGAAAAATATAGCAATGGCTTTATTCACAATTTTTCCCTCTACATACTTTTGTGAGACCTTATTCTCAGCGTTAAATAATATCAAAACCAACAAAAGAAGCAGATTGACAGATGAAGTTAGTAGCACTTGCTTGGGCTTGAAGTGTACAAAATACCAATCTTCAATTGAAGGTTTAACCAATGAAATTCAGCAACAAAAAAGTCACTAATAGGCAGGTTAGTTAAAGAATTCCCCCTCCCCCTTACTTACCTTAGTTCACGGTACCCCACACAAGTTAAATAATATCAAGACCAACAAAAGAAACTGACTGACAGATGAACAAAGAAGTCACTAAGCAGGTAAGTTAAATAATTAGTTTTTGGTTTATTAAATACAGTTATATATTATAATTAAACATTTTTTGTTATTTAAACTATAAATATCACAAAATTATAGGTGTTTTTTTTTTCTCGAAGTGACACACCACCCGAGTTATGCTCGGTTTTTTGGCGAATTTTGACACACCAAGCTCAAAAGGTTGCCCATCACTGACCTAGACCATGGTAACTTTACTCGTGTGCCTCTTCCTGTAGTGCAGAGACTGTTGTTCCTACATGCCCTTACCACCAGAGCCGTGGACATGAGCGAGGGTCTACCAATCAGATGTGTTTTATGAGTCTTGAATTTTGGCCTGAATTAAGTTGGCAGAAGCAGAGTGAAGGGCAAAGGAGCATGCCGGCTGAGAATATGTCCTGCGTTCGATTCCCCAGGAGCACTCTCTGCTCATGTGTTACTGATATACTAGGAAGCGTTTCTAGTAGTAAATGGTGAGAAGGAAGCAGCAGAGAAGAAAAGAAGAAGCCAAGCAAGAAAAGGCTTCACCTTAATCTCAAAGGGAACTATGAGCATAAATCACACAGGTGTGTGTTGTTTTTGAAGCAAAGGAGCTCGGTGTTCAGAGTCTTGCCCAGTCTGTAGAGGAGGGATGGGAGTGTGATCACCAGACCTCTGACAGCAGGCAGGGAGGCTCTAGCAGCCATGGCGAGCTGCCTAAAGAAGTCATAGGTGACAGCCCTGAGGATCAGACCCACAGAAATAAAGGCTCACAGAGCTGATACAGGGTTTCTGAGGGGGTCTGAGCAGAGCACCTAGAGTTCGCTGCAGTTTGTCTCTGTTCTGAAGCTTCTCTGGGCTCCATTTAGCAAGCTCCAATGTATCCCTTCAATCTCAACTTATTACATAGCCATCCCTTGCTGCAAAGATGTCTAACACAGAATTTTAAATTGGATACATTTGTACTATGACAAAATTGGAGCTCTGTTAGTAAGTAAAAAGGAGAGAATGGATATTGGGTAGACAGCCATCAGGCTGCTAAAATATATTTGTCATTTTATTTACTGTAACATTTGGTTATTTTTCTTAAGTGGAAGATTACCAAATTTAAATAGTAGATTTTTTTTTGGTTATTTCTTCTACTATTGTAAAATTAAAATGCCCTTCTTAAGTAGAGATCTGATAAATATCAACCTATATTTTATCTGTACTTTCTAGTTCATAAAAATATTTAGCTCTTTAACCTGCTTATATCTTAGTTTGGTGAATAATTCCAAGTGATGCTATAGATGATTACCTATCTTTACATCCATATTAACACACTATGATTTGTTGGTGGTGTTTATGTTTCATGCCACTGGTCTGTCTAATTCTTCTTCAGTGCCACATATTTTAAAATGATGTGCTTTTATAACACATTTTAATTGCAATAGGGCAAGCACCTATCTCATATCTACTATCTATCTATCTATCTATCTATCTATCTATCTATCTACTTACTTATTTTCATTTCTCTTAAATTAAGTTGTGGATTTCATCAATTTATTGTCAACAGTTATTGTTATGATCATATA
Source organism: Antrozous pallidus (assembly GCA_027563665.1). Taxonomy (NCBI): domain Eukaryota; kingdom Metazoa; phylum Chordata; class Mammalia; order Chiroptera; family Vespertilionidae; genus Antrozous; species Antrozous pallidus. Next base: position 45,716,007 of record CM050511.1, on the reverse strand, counting down.
GTTTTTCTAACTGATCAAGTTATATCTGTATTATTAATTAGCTGTCACCATCTGCAAGCTTCATTTTTCTTCTCTGAAAAAGAAGGGGTTCAATTAGGTGACTGTAAGGCTCTCATCCAGGCCTAACATTTTATCACCCTAAGAATTATCTAGCTCTCTGAAGAAGATCCCATTTGGCTGGCTCGCTGAAACTCATTCTGGTTGCTTTCTGTACAAATCAATAGATGCTCTTATGTAAGGAATGAGGGCAAGGGAACACGTCTAGAAAGCTATGGCTTCTAGTCTTCCTACCAGAACACCTTGCTGCTTTCAACCACCAGAGGCTTCCTTCCCAGGGCACCCAAACCAACATTTTTTTAAAGAAGAAAACAGAGGAAAACACCAAATCTTAAATGATAGCAGTAACAGTATTTACAAATTACTTTGTGTTATATATTTAACTGATACATTAAACTTAGATCCGTGCCTGGTACATAATAAACACTGCATAATTATTAGCTATCATTTTGTTGTTGTTATTTTTTTATTTACTGTTCCGCAATAAGTGGGTGATGGGAGACCTGAATTGCTGGTCCTTTATTTGGTCTCAGTTTACCCTTGCTTCTCATAGAGTTAGAATCTCCTCACGCTGAGACTCTCTAGAGTTTTGCGGTAACATTTAAAATGTTGTTCTACTGCTTTTCACGTGATGTGATCCCTAAGTGCAAGTCAGCAACTTCATCTGGTGCTTACTCACAGAAGCAGCTTTCCTTCCAACACTGAAGGAAAGACTGGCTATGTTGGACTTACTGAGAGGTGGTAGTATGTCAATCGTCAGGCTGACCTAGCTGATCCTCATTATTCATGGATTCTGCATCTGTGAATTCACCTAGTTGTTCACATTTATATGTACCCCCCAAATTAATGTTGGTGCTCTCCCACTCGTTCACAGACATGCACAGAGTGGGGAGAACTCGGAGTTGCCTAATGCACTGGTTTCCAAGCTGACGTCAAACTATGAAGCACTTTGTGTTCTTGCTCTGCTCTCACACTGTCAACAGGTGTCCTTTGTGTGGTCAATTTAGTGTCATGTGTGTTTGTTTTTTTGTGTTATTGTGTGCCTTTTATTGGTGATTTTACTGTTTAAATGGCCCCATGCACAGTGTGGTCTGGTGATTCTGTGTGCAAGGGGGCTGTGGCATACCTGTTGGGGAAAATATGTGTGTTAGATAAGCTTCCTTCGGCCTGAGCTGAAGTGCTATTGCCACGAGTTCAATGTTAATGACTCGATAATGTATATTAAATACAGTGTTTTCAAACAGAAATAAACGAAAAACAAGGTTATGTGCCAATCAGCTGACAAAAATGTTGTGTCTGGAGATTCACAGGAACCTAATCCTCTATTTCCTCTAGGAATAATGGTTCAGTAGTCCGTGTTTGTAGTGACTTTATAAAACATTAACTACCATGAATAATGAGAACCAAGTTAAGTGTTCTTTCTTAAAGGATATTCCAGGGTTATTGAGGCTCCTTGTAATTTTCATCCTTGAACATTCCCATGTCCCTTTCTCTCCCCTATCAATGAGACTCCCTGAATCTTGTTTGGGCACAGGAAGCTTTTGGGTGCCTGTGACATCCACTCAAAGTGCCTTCATTTTGAGGTCACTTAGCGCTGTTATTTAAAAGTCTAGTGAATGATTTTCATTATTGACTTTAGCATTATATTGAATGTTGTTTCATCATTAAGAAAACACAACAGTGGTTTGTCTTAACAAGCACTGAATACCATCTTTAAGGGAGGAAAAGAAAATTGTACACTGATTAATGATGTTATCAATTCTTCACTGATTTAAGAAAGCATTTTCTTGCTGATAAAAATAGTTACCATTATCTTTTATCACATGCTAAACACAGCACTAAGTACTTTATATATGTTATTTTACTGCATCCTTACAACAGCCCCACAAAGTTGTTTATTATTTTCAGTTCACAAATGAGCATCTGCAGATCTGGGATCTGGGAGTTGGATTCAAATCCAAGTCTATGTGACCTAATGTCCAGGTCTCTCTACTAAGGCATTTGTAATGGACATGACCTGACCCTATTAACTGCTCTTCCCTTTAGGCACCGTGTAAAGCACATTATGAGAATTCGAACCAGGTTTACTCACCTGAACTGAACGTGTTACGTTCCTACTTTCTTGACTCAAGGGAAGACAGACAAATGTAAAGAGCATGAGAAAGATGCGACAAATTATGACCCATGGTTTGTTACTTTAAACAGGAAAAAGAAATGTGCACGAGAGAAAAACAAAGGCACACACCAGACCATCTGTTTTTGTAACATATTAATTAATAATAAATAGAAAAATATTTGCATAATATCTACATTTCATAAGCTGGGGGGAAGCGCACAGTTCCAGAAACGACGCCTTTGGCTCCAGCATACACTGACAACGAAGCAGTAGTTGCTATGTCACACAAATAAAACAGATCTTTCTGCCGATGCTTTCAGAGTAATGGTAATTAGATTTGGGGTTACTCCTGTCCTATATCCTGCACTAAGTTGATTAACCTGTTTAATGAGTCCGTGAGAATGACCAAAGCTGACCTCACTTCAAAGAGCCCCATTGTTGCTGTGTGCTGACCTGAATTTTAATTGTGCACTGGGTTCTTTAATTGCATCACAGATGTGCTGGAGAATAGAGTAGGTATTTTAAGCGGCAGTGGGTTTCTTTTCCCAGATGTGCTCAGTTACATGCTGTGTTAGATGCTGGTTTGCATATCCAGGCCCTGAACACTCCCCCTCTTTGCAGATCTACAGCTGAGCAGTATCTTTGCCACAGCTGCCAGTGGTGATTATTTTTTTTTATATGGTAAACCTTAACTTTATGTATTATTAAACATCACAAAGGAGGAGTTTAGAAAGAACATTGTGTAAATAAGTCAACAGTGAATAAATTAGAATCCAGTTTTCAGGACTCCCTTGAGGCCTCCAGCCTCGGTCCTGAGCTTCCAAGAGGACGTGTCTTCCTTAGAGTACAGTCATCAAAGGTCAAATGGTACTTTAAGCTGCAGCACTAGACTATGGGGAGGGGGGGGGGAAAGAAGCTAGTTCTTAAGTGATAACATTGATTTTTTTAAACCCTAAAACTCAGTAACATTTTCTGTAGTCTACTTCCCAGTTTCTCTTTAACTTATTATTTTTATAACCAAGTTGAAGAAGGTATTTCAGTTATCTACTTGCAATAGGATGATGGCATTCTGAACTCATTTTTCATTGTGGCATTTTTAAAAACTAAAGGTCCTGCTTCTGATGCTTAGGCCTTAACAAAATTCATCTTAAAATATTATTGTAACAAGTTGTTTGGGGAGGGAGTCACATATAAATAGTGATAAATAAAGCAACTGCTGCTGTGCCTGTACTATTCTCCTCCCTTGCCCATGTCAGGGGTGGAAAGTGGACCCACTGAGTGTAGGTAGGGGCTCAATTGACTTCTGTCATCTAGTCTGTGTCTTATAGTCTGTGAGGTGGTCCCCAGTGTCAAAGTGAAATGGCACTCACTCCAGGGTGGATGGAGGGATGTTAGTGGAGAGAATGGCAATGGGGAGGAATCTTGATTCCCATTGAGACCAACAGGAGACAGCAGACTGTGGGTGCCTCTCTCAGTGGTTCTCAACCTTTCTAAGGCCGCAACCCTTTAATACAGTTCCGCATGTGGTGGTGACCCCCAACCATAAAATTATTTTCGTTGCTACTTTATAACTGTAATTTTGCTACTGTTATGAATGGTAATGTAAATATCTGTGTTTTTCGATGGTCTATCGTGACCCACAAATTGAAAACCGCTGCTGTAGAGCCTAAGACCATCGGAAAACACAGATATTTGCATTACGATTCATAACAGTGGCAAAATTACAGTTATGAAGTAGTAACAAAAATAATTTTATGGTTGGGGGTCACCACCACATGCAGAACTGTATTAAAGAGTCTCGGCATTAGAAAGGTTGAGAACCACTGCGTTTAACTCATAAAGGAGCCTTTATCATCCCAGCAGCCTTAGATTCTCAAAGATGCTTTCTCTTACTACTTTACTTCTCCTGCTGCCCGTCTAGTCCATTTAATTTCCTGTTTCACCACTAATATGCACTATGACTTTGGAAGATACATTTAACTTCTTTAGGTCTCAGTTTCCCCATCTGCAAAGTTAGGGTGTGCTACATTATCTTCAAAGTTTGTTCCAGTAAATGAACCATCTGCTACTTTGTGCTTGTCTTGCCAGAGTATTTTAACCAGGAAGGTGATTAAACTATTTCCTAAAATCCCTTTTATTTTTTTGAGGCCTCTTTGGATTTTATTTCATGTTCCCCTGCAAGCATTTTTTTTTTTTTTAAATCCAGTGTGTCTATAGCTCAACCAAGTCACAGCAGTCCAGGCAGTCTCCAGATGACATTTGGTTCCCCCTAACCTGAGCTGTGATTAGTTTTCTGAAGAGAAGTATCTACATTTATGCATGCTGGTACATTATCACAGCCAGACGGGGGCCATGTTAGAAAAGTCGGGAAAGGTGGGAGGGCAGGGGGTTTGTATCATTGGTAAGACCCCATTAGCGGTGATTGGATCTCCGAACAGAAAAGGTTCGATTGTCTTATTGTTTGGGAAAGATGGCTACCACACCAGCTAGAACTGTCCCTCACACTGCAGGTCAGCAGGAGGCTAAGGAATGCTTGTTCCTCAGTGTGCCTGGCTGCCACTAATCCCACGTCTATGCGTGTAGAATGACGTTTCTTCAGTGTGTCCACGGATGCACCCCGCAGTGGGGCCTTCTATAAATGGCAGCAGCAGAGGCTCAGAAAAACATTTCTGGGAACGCAGTGTCTGAAGCACCTTCTTTAGGATTTCTCAGGGGAAACTGTCTTAAGGCAGGTGGTGTTGGGGGGGGGGGGGGGCGGGTAGAGTGGCAGAGAATGAGGAGGGAGAAGAGTCCACCAAGGCTAGTAAGACATGGTTCCTTCTTTGGAAGCAACTCTCCCAGAACAATGTGGGGGTTAGGGGCATCTAACCCCTGCACAGTCAAAAATCCAGTCTGACTTTGACTCCCCCCAATTTTAACTATGAATATCCTATCATTGACCAGAAGCCTTACTGAGAGCATAAACAATGGATTAACACATCTTTTGCATGTTATATGTATTATATACTGTATTCTTAAAGAAAGCTAGAGAAAATAAAATGCTATTAAGAAAATCATAAGGAAGAGAAAATACATTTACACTCTTTATCAAAAAAAAAAAAATCAGTGTGTAGTTTAGATCCACGCAGTTCAGGTCCATGTTGTTCAAAGGTCAACTATAGTTTCTTACTCCAAAGAGTTTGTTTCACCCTTGGTTACATCTATTATCTCTGTGAACTCAGTCAAGTTTCTGGACTTCTTTGAGCCTCAAGTTCCTCACCTGCAACCTAAACATGATAACATTAGCTCTAGGGAATAGCTGCATTGAAGATCCAATATGCAAATATTTGTGAATGTATACTATAATATATTATATAAATTTCAATTTTTTGCCCAGCCATAACAATTATTTAATGATTCTATCATATCATATTTTTGTATTAGCCTTATTCCATTTATTGTCCCTAAGTTCCATTTATTGTCCCTGTTTTTGTTTTCTTATTTCTTTCCACTTCCAATTTATAAATCTTCTGAATATATAAACCATTTGGAGGAAAAGATAAGCTACATATAAATAACTGAATAAATTTTCCCTGGCCATTGTGGCTCAGTTGATTGGAGCATCAACCCATACACTGAAAGGTCTCGGATTTGACTTCCACTCAAAGCACATATCAAGGTTGTGGGTTTGATTCCTGTCAGGGTGCATATTGGAGGCAACTGATTCGATGTTTCTCTCTCTTGCCCTATCCCTTCCTCTCTGTCTAAAATCAAGAAACATACCCTCGGGCGAAGATTTTAAAAAATCCTATATAATAAAAGCCTAATATGCAAATTGTTCAATGGGAGTTTGACCACTCACTACGATGTGTGCTGACCCCAGGGGGTGGTGCAGAACATGGTGTATGTCAGCAATGTGGTGCTGGCAGCGGGCAGCAGTGGAAGTGCTGCCAGCCTTGATGGGCCCTGATGAGACCGGTACCACATAGGATGGTGGAGCAGGTGAGCCCGTGGTACCAGGCCAAAGCTGGTACAAGTGGGGGCCTCATCGCCATCGTGCCCCCGCCATTGACCAGTGGCAGCAGGAGGGGGGCAGGGCCGCTGCCTGGCTTCTAGGCACTGAGAGAGCCAGGGGTAGGGGGCAGGGGAGAGGGTCCCTGGGCACCTATCCATTGCCCCATAGGTGGGATGGTGGAGCAGATGAGGGGGCAACACCAAACTAAAGTGGGGTACCAGGCAGGGCTGCAGGGCTGTGAGGCTAGGGGCACAAACTGAGGCCCAATTTGTGCAGGCCATTGCAAGGGACCCCACCCATGCATGAATTCATGCACCAGGCTTCTAGTAAAATAATAATTGAATAAATTCAAATTATAATTTTGCTAGTGGAGTGCTAAAAGAATCAGAAAAATATGCTAATGGCAACTTTCCCCATTTTACCACCAACCCAGGGTGAGTGCTGCTGCTTATACCGACCTCAATCATTGCCTTACAGCATGTCAAGTACGATGTGTAGTACTTGCCATAACTTTTAGTGTTTACCTGATGTGCAAAGTCAGTTATGTTGCTAACTTTACATAGGCCAGTAGAAGACAGATCTTGGCTTCAGGCCAGGTAAGTCCAGAGCCACCAGCTTGGTGCCACCATAGGCCAGCTTTTTGTGGAGACATCTCCCAATTCACATACCTGAAAATGGTAGAAAAAAATGCATTCATTCATCCCATTTACACTTAAAGAGCCTCTACCACCCACCAAGCACTATAGCAGGTGCTCTGGGTGATGCAGGACTGGATAAGAGATGGTCCCTGGCTTCTGAGACATGTGGACCAGGGGAGAAATAATGTGTAGCTAACTAGCTCGATGCAGTAGGGAGGTATGGAGAGTGCAGAGTGTGCAGTCCCTGGAGCTGTCCTGCCCTGTCATCTACCAGCTGAATGGCTTTAGGCACCAACCACTCAGTGCCTCAGTGTCCGTATGTATAAAGTGGGAACAATAATGGCACTTACAATAGGGCAGTGGAGAGTAACACATGTAAAACATGCTTAAGTAACACATGTAGAACAGTGATTGGCATCACAGAAAACAGGTGATAGAGGATGATGATGATGGTGGTGGAGGTGGGGGAAGGGTGGTGATAGGTGCTCCCTGTGGGAGCAAGAGAAAGGCCTGCCAGTTTCTCTTGGGAGATTGCAGGGACGCTGCAGATTTGGTCTTGCTTGGCAGAGGAGAGGGTGCTCCCTCCAGATGGAGGGGTCAGCCCTATGGGTACAGCTAGGGTGCAGAGAAGGATGTCCTCAGGCAGGACATGCTCCTCACTCCTGAAACCTGAGCTTGATGTCAGTCAAAGTGGAAACAAATAAGGCAAGTTTCCATCGCAAGCACATTTTGTTTGTACTCATGAGAGAAAATTGGCCAGGCTGGTTTGTGAACAAATGCTTTCCCCAAGTAGGCATAATCAGTGCCTACAGTGAGTGGCAAGGAGGTTTGAGGATAAGAAGCACTTGGCTAGTTAATTCCAGATTGTTAAGAAAATGAAGGGTTTAAACAAATCTGAATGAATTATACAGGTTAATAGTGTGACCTGAGTTTAGCAAATTGTTTTGTAGCCCTTCACTTTCCTTAAAGCAAACGACCAACCAAAACAACCAAACTAAACAAGTTGTAATCAAGCTCACAACCCACATCAAATGATGTCAATGCTAGGCACAAACCCTGATGAAATCCCAAACTTCTTTTTATCCTGTCATTCCCACACACTATTCTTTTAAGAAACAAGGGACATGAATTGCTGAGTCTCCAGAACGGCAGAAATTACTACACACAAAACCAATGAATGGCAGAGAAAAACATCCACTTTACTTTGTGCATAAATAAGTGCATTATATATATAATTCAGTGTAGAATTTCCAAACAGAATAATCAGCTTAAAATAAATGTGGTTTATTAACAATTAAAAGTGATAACACAAGCTGAAGAAGATTGGGGGTGAAATGTTGAGTTTCCTTTGATAGGTAGAGTAATTACAAAGTGTGCTTTTGAAGTTCAAGAAGACAGCCTTAGGACACAACATTTTTAAAGTAAAAATTGGCTTGCACTCTGTTCCAGTGATTTATTTTGCACTGAGAAATGGGTGTGAGACATGATGTGATTTAAAATTTCATCCCTTGATGGAACTGCTTGAGGGTGACATGATTTTTTTCTTTTTTCTTTTCTCAGCCTGATCAGCCTATGAAGTTTCCTATCTGAAAGTTAATCTTCTAAAATTCCTTCGGAATTTAAGGAAACCTAATCTTTTGGTGTGTAAACAAAAGGGATTTAGTATATTGCTTTCCCTCTGACACTCAACAGCCTAGGAGTGTCCAAGGAGCAGTGAACAGGATCTAGTGCTCACCAGGCAAAGCAAACCCAGCCATTCTTGTTTGGTTGCGTATTAAGTAATTACCTTTGAAAAAGTTCACCTTTACCATTAAAAATGCTTCTTATCTTTCAGAAGGCTTGAAAAGTGTGGGGCAAAGTTGAGGGGGGAGGGGGAAGAGGCAGTAAAATTTGAAGAGAAAAGTTAAAAGGAACTGGGATTTAGTTAAAATAAAAGGTTAGATTATGGAAGGAGCAGTTTATTGAGGAAGAAAGGATGAATGATAGTTTAAAAGATAGCTTTATGGTAAAGATATTTTACATGTTTCAGTGAGTGCATCTTTTCTATTTCCACCAAGGAAAAGAAATTCATTTGATAGACTTCTAAAAGTTTTCAACAGTCTCTTTCTTTATATAAAGAAAAAAAAATACTTGAAAAAATGTCTCTTATGGTATGCTAGTACATACTTAAAAATTGGCTGTCTCGGGGAAGAGCAGAGAGGGGAGGCCATGATTTGTAGTGTTTGTCAATTTCCTTGGTATAAATACTCCCACTAGAGCAGATTCTACCAATGTGATGTCACTGAATGCGAAATTGGGAAGAGGTGCACAATAAAACACCAGTTGTCTTTCCACCACACAGATACAATAAACGTAAATAACCCCAAGAATGTAGGTAATAGTAAAATGTAGTAAAAAAAAAAGGAAGCAATTAGTTTGGGGTACTTATTATAATATTTAATAATGACTATGTTTAACAAGCAGCTCACACTCTCCTGAAAATTTAAGTTGGCTCTCAAGAACCCGAACAAGATGTATCAGAACACTGGTATATGCATGTATGACATTGTGGAAAGGGATTTGGAAGGCTACACCCCAAATTATTGACTGTGGTAATGAACTCAGGGAATTGTGGTGTGTGGATGGGGACCATGGTTTACTCTATGCCCTTCTCTTTCACATACATTGCTAATGTAATAAGAGTGAATAGAAAATGGTTTTCATAAAATATTTATTGTTTTCATATCAATATTTCCTTCCCTCCTTTCACTTGACTCCAAGACCCATTCAGCATGGCCAAATGAAAGATTATTGGACTAGACACTAAAAACTTGGTTTTTAATTCTGGTTTGGCCTCTGGCATCCAGGTAACAGCACAAGTTATTTCTTCTGAGCTGTGGGATCTTTGTCAAATGAAGATACTTGGGTTATATCTCTAAGAGTCCATCTGGTGCTAACCTTTACATTTCAGATTCTTTCCCATATCATTCAATGTGTATACAGTCTGCAGGAGATCAGAGCACAGCCCTGGAGTTCTGTGAAGTCCAACTCACAACATGCATTGCTTCCTTTATTTCCCAACTTTTCAAAAGATTATGGACTTGAAACTCATGGTCACTCTTGGTAACCATAACACTTGGTTGGATTGAGAAAACTGAGGTTTGGAAACTAGCGAAGGGAAGGCCAGAAGATGTTCTTTGATTAGCTCTATTGCTAGCAGAACTCATTGATGGTGCCTGCGTGTGACTAGGGAGTCTTCCCCATGCTGCCTGGTTTGTGTTCTTCTGGAACATATTAGCTTGAGTAGCTACCCTGAACATCAGTCTGCATCCAGCTGACTCTGGCCAGAAAAATTAGGAGTTTGGTTCCCAACCAAAATAATAAATACATTTTTGTTTTTATTTTTAAACTATAAACTATTAGATATTTATGGCAGAATAATTAGTAAATACAGATGAGCAATGAAAAGGACGCTCACTGATTTTCAAGTGTAGAACTTTCCATTTTTGTGGTTACTGTGCTTTGTATATACATATGTGGGCATTCGGATGTTTGAAATGACATCCTCCTTCTGGAGAAGGAAGCACAGCATAGACACAGAGTGTGATGCTCAGGCTGGGCCCTGGCTCCATCCACCAGCCGTGTGACCGTGTGCAGTTTACCCTGTCACTCACTTGGTGTCTTAGTTTGCTCATCTGTAAAAGAAGATGATAGAATCTGCCTTGTAGTTTTGTTGTGAGAACTGAGTTCATGCATATGAAATACACATATTGACACACTATTCGATGAATGGTAGCAATTTTTAATTTATTCTATTCTTTATTGATATGCCATAGTTTACTACCTCTTATGTTGGATATTTAAGTGGCTCCTAATTTTTTTACAATTGAGATGAAGTTTTTTATGTTATAACTTTACACATATCCTCAGGATAAATTCTTATACCTGGAATCGCTGAGCATGCACATGTTAATGTTTTAAGCATATAGTATGAAAATTAAAGTCCTCCTTCTACACTGTGAAAAGAACACCCTTGTATGCACACAAACGTGTCCCATCTCTCCCTCAAGTCATGCTGGCGAATAGGCTGGGCTTTCACATTCCTTATCAAAATGATAACTACAAGTCTATTTCCATAATAGATACAAATCTATGCTCTTCATCTTTAAGATGAAGAACAAATGCCCTGAGATACTGTTAAAATGTGCAAAATTAATTAAATTGAAGGCAGGAGGTTTTTTGCACTACTTAATGCACCTGGTTGTTGAGCAATTCCCCATGGCCCCACTGCTGAGCAGCAACTGTGAAAGAGATGCACACTGATGGGGGGGACGTGCACCCCCAGGGGAGAGGGCAAAGGCCCTTCTTTCTCTTCTTTCCAGCCTTCTTGTCACTAGATTCTAATATTCTGCATGGCCTTTACGCAGCCTGAGGGAAAGATGCTATGTTCCTCCTTCCTTACTCTGTTTGAAAAGTGTATTAGCACAAACCAGGGTTCTACCTGAGAACCAGAACCAGCAAAACTGCGGATGCTCAGGTGGGATTTTTCCTTCCTCAAGAAAAAGCTGCTTATTTCTTTAAGACCTTTCAACTGATTGGAAGAGGCCCACACTGATTATTGAGGATAAGCTCCTTTACTCAAAGTCAACTGCTTGTAGATGTGAGCCACATCTACAAAATATCCTCACAACAGCACCCAGATTGGCATGTAATCTAATAACTAGGTGCATTAGCTTAGCCAAGGTGACACATCACAAGCAGTCACAACCAGGTGCCTGAGCACCCTAAGCTCCATACCAGGCAATGCACAAGATTTCTGATTCAGAGCTGCCCTCAGCTAACAGCTCAGAGAGTGTTACTTCTCTGTATAGGGAGAAAAATGGGACCTTTTATTCCTATTTTCATACAGGAAGATTCCATGTAAAAAAAATCTAGGTTAAAATTAAACATGCTTCATTACAGAAAAAAACTGAAAATTCTCTTTGGTAGATGAATGTGAATTGGAACCCCAAGTGGCTTACTTGATCACAAAATCAATTTTTTTGCTGAGCACCTTTTGAGTCTAGTGTCCCATGAAATACATGGAAAAGAATGTTCTAATCTATAGTGTTGGCCACTCAGAATACAGATGACCTAAAATGTATTCCAGTTTAACCCATATACTACCTACCATTTAGCACCACTGGATTCTATGCAAAAGTAAGTTTACTCAGAAATTCCCACAGAAGATGTTATTGAATGCCCACCATATTGGTTGAATGCCCATTATGTGCAAGACTTTATGATCAGTGTTGGGAACATGAGCAGAATAAGATTGACACAGCCCCCATCTCACGGAGTTTATATCTGTTCCTAGACATGTATCCCATGAGGAAGGACCCCTTGCTTCCTTATCTACTCTGAATGGGACACCAACAGACCCACTATCAACCCTGGTGCACGTTTCCTGTAGGTTAAAAGACCATAGAAATGGGACCTTGTGTACTAACAGTCTGTGCCTTGGCCAGGGGACTGGAAGTGCTGAGAAAAAGCACATTTGTCTTGCCAGAAAATGAGATCAAAACCAGAAGAAGAAAATCCTTTCACATGGGGTGGGCAGTTGGCAAAAAGCAATGCCTCTGAGGTTGATGGAAATAAAAGGTAGCCAGTCTCTCTTTCCAGCTGCCAATAGTTACCCCTGATAGTCAGAGACATCCTTGACTGAAAACCTTGAATGTGAGAAATGCAAGTAACTAAAAAACTCAGGTGTTTCACAGCAATATAAAATTAAAAAGCCAGCCAGGAAAGCCCACATCTCAGGTTCTTATCTCTAGGTTCATACTTCACTGAAAAGGAATTTTAGTTAATTTGAGACATTCTTTTGTGGGTCTTTCAAAAAAGCTCTATGGGCTGTCTTCTGCAAGACTGTTGATTCCTTGGTTTGCCACACCCGCTATCTTATGGGTCAAGCTCATCTGGGCCAGCTAGGACTTAACTAGCCAGCTCCCAGCTGTGGTACAGCTACAGGTTTTCAAGAGTAGGTGTCCTATATTGGGGAGGTGCTTACTAGCAAAATGGAGCAGGTGGTTCTCCAAGAGGATCACTAGGAGACAGGGAGAATGTGAAGGGCAATCCTTCCTTCTATCTCACACTTGACATCAGTCAACAAACTTGCATTGAACATTCCTTTTATGCAATGCATATAAAAAATGGACATTAAGTTAGGTCAGATATATTAGATAGTAGAAATTTAAGTCAACCTGGGAAATTATAGATAAATGTTTTCCTAAGTTGGAATTAGGCATGAACCTGAAAATTGTTCCTTTTATTCCGGTTTCCACCCTCTGCCTTCTCAGCCCCTTCCCAATAATGCCTTCCATTTTGCTCAGCCATACACCAATTTTTTTTTTAAATTACAGTTGACATTCAATATTATTTTATATTAGTTTCAGGTGTACAGCATAGTGATTAGACATTTATATAACCTACCAAGTGATCCCTCCAATAAGTTTAGTATCCATCTGGCACCATACATAGTTGTTACAATGTTATTGACTATATTTCCTATGCTGTACTTTATACCCCATGACTCTCTTGTAACTACCAATATTTACTTCTTTTTAAATATATATATATTATTGATTTCAGAGAGGAAGGGAAGAGAGAGATGGAAACATCAATGTTGGGAGAGAATTATTAATAGTCTGAACACCCCACACTGAGGATAGAGCCTTCAACCGGGCATGTGTCCCAACCGGGTAATCAAACCATGACCGCCTGGTTTATAGGTTGATGCTCAACCACTGAACCATGCCAGCAGAGTCAATGTGTACTTCTTAATTCCTTCACCTTTTCCATTCAACCCCTTATCCTCCTTCTATCTGGCAACAATCAGTTTGTTCTCTCTATCTTTGAGTCTGTTTCTGTTTCACTTATTTTTGTTCTTTAGATTCCACATCTAAGTGAAATTCTATGGTGTTTGTTTTTCTCTGTCTGACTTATTTCACTTAGCAAAATATCTTCTAGGTCTATCCATGTTGTGATAAATGGCAAGATTTCATTCTTTTTATGACTAAGTAATATTTCATTGTATATATGTGTACCACATCTTCTTTATCCAATCACCTATTGATGGACATTTAGGTTGCTTCCATATCTTGGCTATTGTAAATAATGCTGCAGTGAACCTAGGGATGCATATATCTTTTTCAATTAGTATTTTGGATTTCTTCAGATAAATCCTATCCAATTCTTAAATTACTTCTGATAAGGACAGTGAGCAGCTTTAGTACCTTTGGCTTACTAGGTAGTAGGGCATGACTTAATCTTGTTGTCACATACTGTGTTTAGGGATGAACACTGACCTGTCCTAATATTGTATTACCACTGATTTTCATCCATCCCATCTTGATGTTTACATTTCTTTGACATTATTCTAGATCCCCTTGGAGTCTGCAAAGGGTACTGCTTAACTTTGTAGGAGTTAGTCCTATAGCAAATCAATTTTCTCAATCAAAGTTGCACTCAGCCCTAGACAGGTTGGTCCAAGTGGATAAAAAAAATTTTCTCTTAAGGGTCAGATATGACCACACAAAACCTTGTAAATGTCAATGGTTAGTTATGTATGGCCAGTCTATGTGGGTTCAAGACCTCAATCTGCCATTTGCTAGTTTTACAATCTTTAGCAAATCACTTAATCTCACTGGGTCTCAGTTTTCTCCTCTAATAGAATAGGCATACCCATTAACAGAGCTGTTGTGAGGAGTAAATAAATGGTAAAGCCCTTAAAATAGTGCATATCACATAGCAAATGGTCAATAAAATTAGCGATTGGTATTATTTTCCTGGTTGATCTAATGGGACTCTCAGTTTAATGGGGGCAAACTCATCAATGTAGGTTCTGCTGTAAGAGAGTGGCAGAGGCGTGGGAAGGGCCTATCAAGACTGCAAAGCTCACATTGCCTTTTCTTACTTGCGGAGAATACAAGTGTGATCCTGGAATTATTCACCTCCCAAAGTGGCTATGATAACTTTGAGTGAGAAGTTAAAATATGGTCCACTGAAATTATGAGTGCAAAGTAAAGGTTGTCGCCTCTGCACATCAAACTCAACCACGGAACCTGCAAGCAGGGCATGGCGGGAGGGAAACAGGCAATCTCTCACCCCCCTTACCACCAGGGCACTAAGTGCCTCCCACCTCTGAACACCAGGCTTTGAATTATTGCCTAAGACTAACACCTTTTCTTTAAGAAGACTTCTTAATTTGACTATTACCCTCAGGGAAATCTACTTGCCAAGAATTCCAACAGTAACTATGGGTTGTGATCCTGGAGGTGAATTAGTATTGGAGTTCTGGGCAATTTGCCCTAAATGCTAATCTATAAAAATGCACCTGGAGAAGGACATTTTTCTTCTGAATCACAGATCCATGGCGTAATTTTTAATAACAAGAAGAAAAACGCTAAGTACACTGAATAGGGTCTACTCAGGTAACAACTTGAAGGTGGGATGCTAGGCATTCACTTTTGCATTCACTCAAAGAGCCTAGCCTGTTCCCCTGAAAGCATGGGCACACCAGAAAACGTGGTGTACTCCAAAGAGGATGTTAGAGAAGGCATAGAATTCTGGGTTCAAACTAGTTCTGCCACTTATTTACTAGTGTCGGGGATTGAGTAAGTATTTAAGTCCTTTAAGAACTAGTTCTGAGGATAGTGTAAGTAAAGTGCCTGACACATCCTCTGCCATTGCTGCATGCTATGTGATTGAACCTGGAATTTCCTCCCAGAGGGAATTTTGCTATACTTAACTTTATAAACCTTTCAAAAAATAATTCATTCTGCATAACCTATTTTTTAATCATAGAGATAAATAACTTTCCCTCTTTTGCTTATTTTACTTATTTAAAAACTAATTATTATGCCTTTGGTAAAAATTAGTCATTATTCGTCTAGTAGAATATAAATTATTTTTAAATCACTTTTATGAAATCATTAAATCTTTAGGACAGACATTAATGTTTTCTTTTTGAGTAACTTTTTACTTCATATTCTTTGAAACTTCTTAATCTGATGCTTCTAAGCAGACACACACACACACACACACAAGAAAGATAATCAGATAGGACTCTGACTGTCCATAGGAAAACACTATATGCTAACAGAGGATGGATTCTACCCCCCCCACTAAAAAAAAAAATCATGGCCTCAGAATTCACACAGCTCAGCTATCATTCAATTATGAAGATATGAAAAAACACAGAAACTATGCTACCTATACCTTTTATAAAAATAGTTACTCAGGGAAGTACTCTAGCCAATGAAAAAATAAATCAGAATAAAGATGTCAAGAAGAAAAACTAAGGTAGACAAGATGCAATGGTGAATATAAACTTTATAGTAACCAACCAATGATGTAGTTGTAAAATTTAATGCAAGTTTTAAGGATTTTTATATCAGAAAAAAATAAATGATAACAATAAAACAATCTCTAGCTAAAATTTCAGTTTACTTCAATGAAACCTAAGAATGGGAAGAGGAATTGAAATTCTGCTGAAGATCTGATCTTGAGAGTTGTGTGAGGATAGATTACAGATTCTAAATAATTCTTGACTTTATAGCGATCTATAAGTTTAGTTATATTTGTTAGAGTAAAATGGGCCAAATATAATAAAGAAGAAAGGAAGCAAAGAGCAAATTCCAAGTATACAAATTAAGATAGTAGGAATAAGACTAAATCAGTAGCAATATATCAGTGGTTAGAAGAAATGTAGATAGGTTAGTTCTCTTCCATGTACCACTCAACAACAAGCAAAAGCTTTCCAATTGGGTGAAAAAGCAAGACCCTTATATTTTATTCATAAGAGACATACTTAAAAGTAAGTGACGAAGAATTGTTTTTAAAAAGTGTCATGAAAAGACACATAAGGTAAATGCAAATGCGAAAAAAATTAGGAAGAGAAATATTTATAAGAGAAAAGAAGAAATTAAGATAAAATACATTGAACACAGAGAGGGGTCTATTGTGATATTAATAAAAGATAAAATCCATCAAGAACATACAACTTTTATGCACTGAAAAAATGCTTCCTTGATTGAAATCTTTGCTGCCCATATGGCAGAACAAAACTTACAAAATTAATTAGAAAGACATCTGTCTTTCTCTATCTCTCTCATCACTTAAAAACTTCCAAGGGTTTTAGGAGCTCCATGACTACAAAATAATATATATTTCTTATTATAAGTCACAGTATCATATGAGTTATTGGAATATAGTTACCATTAAAGCCATAAGACAACCACCAAGGGGATGTGTGATTTTACTTCTTTTAAGCATAGAGACAAAATTCTATACATCAAGGACAGGAACCAGTCAAATAATTTAATGTCTTTTTAAAAGTAGCATCTAAACAACACTTGGATATGACTCACGAGGGCTTGAGCAGGCTGCCTGAAGATGAGAATCTGCAGCTATTTGCACGATCTCAGAACTGAGCATAGGGGGATAGCAGAGGATGGCATGGCCCTGGCAAGGTCACTGAAGGTTGCCTAGAATATCTTTCTAGTAAACTGTGAAGGTCTCCAATCTTTATTATGCTTCCTAGAGGAGAAACTGGGGTCCACATTCTGAAAGGTACCTAAAATGTCCTTTTTCCTTATTGGGGATACAAAAGGCTAAGTTTCTCTCTAACCTGTTTATGAAAAAATAAAAAAGGAAGCAAACAGGGTTTGTAAACAAATACGGTTCTAACTACAATGCCCTGCACACAGAAAATGAAGCAGTAACTTTGGCCCATCTTTCTTTCTTTTTTAAAATTCTTTATTGTTGAAAGTATTACATATGTCTCCTTTTCCCCACATTGACCTCTCCCTGCCTACTCCTGCCCCACCCCCCAAGCACAGGTCCTCACCCCCCTATTGCCTGTGTCCATTAGTTATGCTTATATGCATGCATACAAGTCTATCTTTTTTAAGGACTGTGGTCATAGCCTTTCGACCTCATCTGAGTCATATGTAGGGGAAGCCATTCCAACAGTGTCATCCCCCAGTTTGCAGTTTTCCTGATTATTCTCTATAACACAGGATACTGTGACTTTGAGCAAGGCAGAGGGTCTGCCTGGCTTCTCTAGTCCTGCCCACTTAGTGCCACAAACCAAGCCTCTTGCCCAGCTGCTGGATCCAACAACTGTGCTGCTCCTGGATTTTTACATCTGCAATGAAATCTAGGCTCAGCACCTGCTCTTCCATTTTCCCTGATTTGCACATCCTGCTTTCTTTGCCTGAAAGCCCTCTTCCCTGCCCCTAATGTGGCTATTTCAGTTTCTTCAATTTTTAGTTCCCGTTGTTTGGACCTTGTTTGTTTATAGGCCTGACTCCTCCATGAAGCTAGAACTGCATGAGGGCAAGTTGACAGCCAGAACAGGGCCTGACAAACAATTGGTTGGCATTCAATAAATATTTCCTGTGTCATTGAGGTAATGATTCCATGAGCAAGGATTGATTACTCTTTCCCTGAGATAGCAGTGAAGAGGGAGAGGAGGTGTGATAGAAAGCTGACTGGAAGTCAGGACAGAAGCAGAATTATGTTTGCTTACAGGCACCTGTTTTCTCAGTGAGAGAGGAGGCCACCTGCTTAGAGCAATGGAGGTAGGGAGCTGGTAGAACCCTTGAGGAAAGTATTAAGGTTTAGAACAACTGTTTGGGAGAGCAGGTGAGAAATCCTTGAGGCCCCCAATGAGGTTGGTGCTCATACATTTGTGATGGAGCCGAGCAGCCTGAATATACAATTTTTCCCGGAAGGGCTTAGTAGACATGCACTAAAAAAAATAATTCTAGTTGTTATTTCTTCATACCTACTATGTGCCGGGATCAATGTTGTATGGTTAGGGTGCCCAGTCTCTATTCCTCATAACAAAGCCTATGGTGTAACTTTTTATTTCCAACATACATATGGAGATACTGAGGCTTATGAAGGCTAAGCTGGCAATAGGCAGAAGCATATGGAAGCCACAGGCCGGCTCCAAAGGCCAGGGCTTTGTCTGGGGCCATGCCATCCTACCAATCCTTCTGTGGTTTAGTTAGTTGAATTGAACTGAGCTAGAGGTGGTCATGGTGGAGGCAGTGAGAGTATAAAGGAGGCTAGAAGGAAGGGTTCTGGCTAGAGTGTTATTAGAAAGACTAACTGTAGGCTCCAGGTAAGGGAGTATGTAAATTCAGGTATGTTTGGAGACCTCCAAGTGAAGAGAAACTAAAGGTGTCAGTAATATCAAATAATATTTTTTAAAAGAGTAAAAAAAGCTAGAGAAGAGCATAGATAGGAAGATGTGGTTTATGTTTATGATTCAGAGTGACCCAAAAACAGGTGGTGATAAAGCTAAGGTGTGGCCATGGGAATGGATGTGAACAAACCAGAATGAAGGAGATCACCGAGCTCTAAGACCGTCTGTAGTGTTTCTTGGTAAGTGAATGCCTGGCATATTTTAGATGCTCAACATTTCTTGAATTAATGGATGAATGAAAGGATAGCCACAAAAAGAAGCTATAAAGTAATGGGACTTCTTTATTTGTGTGGCTTGTGAGCATTTATCACTCTTTTGCAATCCTGCTTTACCCATAAGCTAATGAAATAAAGAGAGCAAAAGAAGTGTCCTATCTGAAATGAAAACAAAGTGGCCCCTTGAAGTGACGATCTGATTTCTGCAGAGTAGAATTGTGGAGGCCCAAACATTTGAAGGCCTTTTTAATTGGAGCAAGAAGAAAGTTCAACAAAAAAGTCATTATTATGCTGGAGAAGAACAGCAATCAAATTGAGAAATGACAATCTTCTGTATGTTTTTTCCTATATGGCACATGAGTTAACACAATGATAGTATGAATATTTTGTGTTTTATGTATTATATCAGGGCCTAGGCTCAGTCAATACTTTCATGTTTTGAAGCTTGTAATCCAGGCATAGCATCTTTTTAAAGCTAAGTCACAATAATCCTTCACAAATGGAATATAAAACTCAATCCTGATTCATGAATTAGTGCATTGTTTTTCCCTGCTGACATCTGATTGTGAGGTACAACATCAGGCATGCCAAGCAATGACAGATGAAACAGCATGATGTAATCTTGTGTTTCAAAGAGTAAAGCCTCCAGGGTATTGGTAAACACACAGCTAAACACAGTCTCACAATACACTTCTGTGTTTTATGGTTTTGTCAAAATCAAAGGAAACGTATTTACTTTGGAACAAATAATTGTGGGAAATGTCTATAGTGTCCCTGTGGCTTGTTTTCCTGGTAACTAGAATTCCCTTTGGTGTGTGAATAATGCTGGATAAGTAAGCTATGTTGGATAAAGGACAAGATTGTATTCCAGCCTTAATTATGGTATAGAGGAGTTTTACTCTAGGCTTCTTACTTCATTTGTCAGGGAATTGTTATGGGAAGGCCTGTTATTGTTTTATAGTTAACAGAGTTAAGGTTCTTAACTGAATATACTCTTGGTGAAATGTAAGTGAAAGGCAATTTTTCAACTTTGTATTTTTAGATAATTAAAACTAAAAAATAGCCCTGACCATCTATCTGTACTCGGCTAGCTTTTGCGATTTTGCAGCAACTGAGATACCTGTTTCTGGCATTTTCTAGTTACTTGCAAATAGCATTCAGTTCTTTCCTCTTAGCTCTGTGATGGTGAATAGTCATGGTGGGAAGGCCCTTCTACTTAAGAATGCACCCATTAAGGAACACGCTGAGAAATAAGATCTAGGAACCAACAAGTTTAAGACTCCAAATCATACTTTCATGCCATTTTTCTTCTAAAAGAATTAAACCCGAACAGTTTTTTATTTGATTAAAACAATAAAATGACTTACACTCTATAGATAACCTCAAAAATCACCCTTCATAGCCTGAGATGCAAAGCCGAAGGCAGAATGGAAGCATCTTTAGTGGTCTGGAACCTGGGGAGTCCAGTTAGAGAAACCATCCCTCAGTTATCTGACGGCTCAGTTGATTCTTACAGCATGATCGAATGTTATTATACTAATTGTAAAGGATCTATATTGTGAGACTGGCAAGCATGGGGTTCACTTATGGCGCTAATACAGATATTTTTCATGGCAGAAGTAATGATACACTTTGCAAGACAATAATGCATCAGAACAGAGTGTCAGCAGAATCCCAGTGAAAGTGAGTCACTGTAAAGGCCTGGACAGAACTGGCAACTTGAAGAAACCTCCTAAAACTTATGAAAACATGTTGATATTGAATTTTATTCTCCCACATTTAGAAGTGTGTGTATTATGGTTTTTGATTGGATGGACAAGAGATTATAGACATATTATGTATCCATTCCATATATGTTTTCCTCAAACTTTTATTCCTCTTCTTTCCTGTCTTCAGAATAATGGAAGATTTAGTTAAATTAATTCATTGCTAATTGAATGAAACTACTTTTATAAACAAAGAGTACTGTATAAACCATAATACCTGATAGAATTCATTTAGTGCAAAAATGGAAAAATTATATATTATAAATCAAGATGGTTATCTGAAACACCATATATTGTCATTATGCTCTAAAAATTAGAGTATTTTAGGAAAGAGGAAAAGGAGCTCACATGACTTGTAATTTACATCCTGAAGTTTCTTCCTCTTTCAGAAAAACAATTAGGGACATTTTTTTCCCTTTTAAATCAACAACATACAACTGTGAGAATTGGGTGGTGTTGAATTCTTGTGAGAATTTCACTGAAAAAGCCCAAACTCTAATCTATTTTAATCTTAGTTTTAAGTGATTTCTGTAGTATCCTGCCTTTTCCTTGGCGATCTGTGCTAAAGCAATATTTTTAAAGAGCTGCATGGCTGGGAGCCAGATTTCACAGGCATGAGATTGAGTGAGTGGTCAGGGAGTGGAAATCAGTGAGTGTAAGTTTCTTTCAAGAGGTTGACTTAAGGAGAAGAGAATGGATGAGAGTCTATGGGGTAGTATATCAAGGGAATGCTCTTTTGAGATAGAAAGAGAGATTTTAGCTTGCTTATAGACTGAGTAGGAAGGACCACATATGGCTGCTCAAGGAGGGTGATGTTGGTAAGATCAAGGTCACAGGTATAGTGGTTAGCCTTGGAGAGCAGGACATTTGGCTCTTTGCTGGAAAGGAATATTGAAAAACTGCACACAAATCTAAGGATTTTTTGAGGACCAATGGGCCCATGGCCTCAGCTGAGGCAACATGGTAGGGGGAGTTGAGAATGGGAATGATGTGGAATTGGCTTTGTAGGGAATATGATTGGGTTTCACTGAATGAAAGAACGACAGTTTTAAATTATTTTTATGTTTAATGTTTCCAGGAATAGTGAATACCTTGGGAGGAGAAAATGTGATGTGTATGGTTTGAAGACCCAGGTTAGGGATTTGTAAAGTAAGGTAAGACTGTCAACATGGGTTGATAAAATTAGTGGTATTAGATGAAGATGTAAAAAAGTCTAAAAGGGACCAATGAGAGGTGAGGATAGGAAATTTTAAGAATGGAAGGAAAATGAAGCAGAGAGCAAGTTTAGTAGGAATTGGAAGGAAATTAAAATCTTGAAGGTTAGCAATTCTGATATATGGATAACCAGGAGGTGAACAATTCTGAATTATGGAAAACTGGATCTAAAGTGGGGGTCTGTTTCTGGACAGGACAAGTAGAAAAGTGGAGGTGACCAGGTCCTGACAGAGACAGAACTTAGAAGAGTTGGCATAATGGATGTGGAGGTGCTACTGGGTTTGAGCTTCCACAGCACCAATCCTCACCTCCTTGGTAGCACTCATTGCTCCATCCTCTTGTTAGTGTATGTCTGATTTTCCAAGCAGACTGCTAATTCACAGAAATTTAATAGTGTTTTTTAATTTATTTTTTATTGTTGTCAGTAATACAGATATCCCTTCCTTCCCCTTTTACCTCCCTCCACCCAATTCTTCCCTCAGCCCAGGCCTTCCCTGCACTATTGTCTGTGTCCATAGGCTATGCATGTAAATTCTTTAGTTAATCTCTTCCTGCTCCCCTCACCTCTTCCCTCTGAGATCTGTCAGTCTGTTCTCTGAATCCAGGTCTCTGGATCTATTTTGTTAGTTTATTTTTACCTTTTTATTTCCAGTGCTTGATGCAGGGTTTCAGGCATCTATTAGTACACAATGATTGTTAAATACACGAGTCCAAACAACCAGAACCAAGTACAATTTATGAAAAAGCAACAACAAAAGAAATATGGCAGCAACAAAAAGGGAGAAAGGTGTATCTATATGATGGTTTTGAATGCAAGGGAAGCTGATGGGAGAGGACTGAAGGCCTAAGTTTGTGATTGGAATATGCTTATCTCAGAGGTGATGGGCTGCAGGTCAGCTTAGAAAGGGTTAAAAGGACAATGGCATCTTTAGGGCCAAGACAGCATTGAGGACAAAGGACAAATAGGGTGTGTGTTTACCCTAAGACAGAGGTACCCTAGGGGGCATGGAAGAGCCTGGGGTTGGGGAGGAATGAGGTTGAGCCAGATAGGAATGGGAGTATAGCAAGTGATGATAGAACAGGGGTTTCCTTCTAGGGCAATCAATGTTCCAATAACAGGAAGGAGAAAGGAGATTGGGAGTCAGGCTGCAGATGCAATGGTGATACTGACAGTTTGTTGCAATAATAATAGCAAATTCACCCAGGTTTTATTATGTGCTCGGTCTTGTACTAAGCACTTTCCATAAGTTATGTCACTGAGTCTCACAGCAGTAATATGAGACAATAATACCATTTCTATTCTCAGAAGATGAAGTAACCTCTCTATGGCCACACTGTGGGCCAGGAGCAGGTCTGGGACTTACCTCCAGAGCCCGTTCACTAAATCATTACATACCCAGTCTCCAAAATAGACCCTCTTCCCCACTCCCCCCCATGCCAGTGCCAACAACTAGTGTTGCCTTTTCACAGCCACGTCCTATGTGTCACCTGGGGTGAAGTTCTGAAAACACAGGAGAGTTTAGGTCTGTGTTCTTTCAGGCTGTAATCAGAATCAGGACATTCATTTTGTTTAGACTCAAGTAGGTGATCTCAAAAAGTCCAGTGAATCCCAGCTCTGGAAAGCACCTTAAAGGTTGACAATTGCAGCCTCTATAGATTATTGATTGCATTTTATTTTATTTCTTAAAAGGGCCTAGATAATTATGGAAAATATTTAACTTTGACAAAAGAGAAAAATGCCTTATTTAGTAACAGACTGAAAAAAACAGAGGTACTGAGTAACTTCCATGAAGAGCTTGTGTGTGTGTGCATTTGTGTGTATGTACACATGTGTGTTGAAGAATGGGAGAATTAATAGTTGTGTGGAGGTGCATTGTTTTGATAGCATGAGATATAGAACCAAGTGTTTTCCTCTGCAACAGAATTGTAGGAAGTGCCAACTATGTACTGTCAGCCCTCTGTGTCCACAGTTGCAGACCCTGTGGATATGGAGGACCAACTAAGTTACTTTAGCATCTGTGGATTTTGGTATTCAAGAAGGGTCCTGGAACCAAGGCCTCATGAATACTGAGGGACCACTGCACTCTTAAATTGTAAATCATGCTCCAGGTTTGAATGGGTTGCTCTGTGCCCAGTGAGAGGGTTGAGCAAAGACAGAAGGGCCTATGGGGTTGGTGTGCACAGACATAGATTTGGCCAGTGTCATCTGGACAGAGTGAGTCAGGGGTGCACAGGGAAGGTGAAAACAGAAAACAGAGACTCCAGGAGGGCCTTGAGCACTTTATCAGGGAGCTCGGAAGGCTGTTATCCAGGGGCACAAAGGAATTTAGAATGGCAGAATACTATCAGGAAGTAGAATACATGAACGTGGGCTTGGGAATGCGTTTCTTATACCTGGCTTATTTCAGGATATGGGAGAATGCTGTTTTACCCTCTGATACTTAAAGCAGATTGGGAATCTGATTTGAAAAACGATTCACAAAAAACTCTGAGACATTTTAGTTTGTGTTTTGATGACATACTGAGAAGTTTGCAACACCTGTCATTGCAGCTTTCTCTGAACCTCAATATACGCAAGTGCAAGAAGTTAGTTTCCACCTGATCTACTGTAATTCCTGAATCTTGCTTACCCTGAAGACATTTACTTCCAATTATTTGATACATTACCAGGTAGCACACATGAAAATATTTGTCTAGACTGCCACTTAGCAGGCAAATGACTTGGGTTGGTAGATGAGTCTCACACACTCATCTGTAAAATGGAAATAATCAAGCCTTCCTCACAATATTGTGAAGATTCACTGAGGTTCCTTAGACAGGGTGCATAGCACAGTGCTTTTCACACAGTAGGTGTCCAATAAATATTACATACCTTCCCTTTCCCCTTCTCTCCCACCTTGGTGTTGGTGTGATTCTGATCATGTTTGTTTGACTCAGCTGTGGCATACCCTTCCTTAGACATACTTGATTTGCCATATATCTCTAGACCATTCAGAAAAAAAGTATTGATATTTTGATTGGAATTTTGATTAATTTGTTTAGATAAAATTAATGCATAAATGGCTGTGTAAAACTTTTTTAGCATTAAAGAAATAACTAGAGTACATGGCAGAGAAAAAAAATCCAAAGTTTTATTCAAGAACCCAAGAAGACACATGGATAGTGGTGTTGAAATAGTCTTCCAAGCCACTGTGAAACTTCTAGATCACAATGCTTTGCAATTACTCCTTGGAAAAATGTTTATTGAAACAAACTTATAATACACATAACCTCATGCATGAACCTTATGAGTGAAAGGAATCAGACATAAAATGGTACTTGTTGTGTGTGTTGAATTAATAAGGGCCACATTTTTTTGTAAGTACTCCCAATACAAGACAGTCTATATATTACTTCTGTGAATATCAGATACTGTGATGATTTGCTTTGACCAACAGAATGTACATGAAATAATACAGTGTGACTTCTCAGACTGAGTCTTAGAGGCTTGTGACACGAATGTTATATGATAAAGTTAGGACCACCTTGCTGGATACATATAGTCCAATAGCAAAAATCACCAGAGATTTTTTGGACAGTTTTAGGTCATGAAGCACCAAATCGAGTTGCCAGATGACTGAAGCTGCATATGTAACCCAAGATAAGACAAACAGAAGAACTGAGCTCAGGCCAAATTGTGAGCAAATAAAATGATTGTTGATTTATTTTTATTTATTTATTTAAATTTTATTATTAATTTTCCCATCACCATTTATCCCTTCTATGCCCTCAAGACTACAAAGTTTCAATTATAGAAAATAAATAAATCCCAGATACCAGGGCCTCTGCTTGGATCACTGGGGGTCGTGTCCAGCCTGCAAGTCACCACAGGCCTCTAACCCAGGCCATCCCACACCCCAAAGGAACCCCCACTCTGACCCGGAACACCCTTCAGGGCAAACCAGCTGGCCCCCACCCATGCACCAGGCCTCTATCCTATCTAATAAAAGAGCAATATGCAAATTGACCATCACTACAACACACAAGATGGTTTCCCCCATGTAGTCAAAGTTGGCTGCTCCCAAGTAGACACAAAATGGCCACCACAAGATGGCCAGCAGGAAGAGCAGTTGAGAGGGACCAGGCCTGCAAGGGAGGGCATTTGGAGGTGATCAAGCTTGCAGGGGAGGGCAGTTAAGCGTGACCAGGATGGCAGGGGAGCAGTTAGGCATTAATCAGACTGGCAGGGGATTGGTTAGGGAGTAATCAGGCTGGCAGGCAGAAGTGGTTAGGGGCAATCAAGAAGGCAGGCAGATGAACAGTTGGGAGCCAGCAGTCCTCGAATATGATAGGGATGTCCGGCTGCCTGATTGGGCCTAAATGGGCAGTCAGACATCCCTCGAGGGGTCTCAGATTAGAGAGAGTGCAGGCTGGGCTGAGGAACACACACCTCCGTGCATGAATTTTGTGCACTGGGCCTCTAGTTGGCAATTAAAAACCAGATTATAAATCACATCATGGTCTTTGAGAGTCAAACTGAATGTGTACTGCTTATTAAAATTTCTTTCTTTCAACAGACACACAGAATTGAGTATCTTTCATATTTTGAAACACAGTGTGTGTGGGGGAGACTGAAGAGATCTGCCAAAATGGAAGGTGCCCCCTCCCTCTCCTGGTTAGATCATATTTCAGTACTTTTTCACTGAGCTGAAATGTATCAAAGCAGAGAGTGATTAAACAATTCCGTTCATCCTTTATTCATGACCAAGTACAATGTTAAGTTTCTAGAAAATATGTCACTGCAGTCAGCTTCCATCAAAAGCAGAATTGTTCAGTGAGTGGAAGGAGGGCTGAGAATGATGCTGACAATGAGAGCAGACTGTGGGGTAGAGATGTAGGTTATGGTGATATGGTGTGAGCCCTGGACCTAGCTGT
Organism: Antrozous pallidus; assembly: GCA_027563665.1. Classification (NCBI taxonomy): domain Eukaryota; kingdom Metazoa; phylum Chordata; class Mammalia; order Chiroptera; family Vespertilionidae; genus Antrozous; species Antrozous pallidus. Next base: position 45,688,860 of record CM050511.1, on the reverse strand, counting down.
ACCTGAAGCATAAACACATTCCCTTTATTATTATTTACTGTTATAGCAGCTTGAGTTTGGCTTTTTGCTGCTTAGAAGATTCCTAACCAATAGAGTCAGCGGGACCTCCTCCCCACTTCTTGCCCCTCCTTGGCTGCTATTGCTAAATCCTCACTAGCTCCCTCTTCTGAGGTACTAAACTACCTGGGGTTATCTTTTTTCTTCTAGGTAACTTTATATGGAGTGGAAGCATGGTAGATGAAGTAGTGGCTAAAAGACAATAAAAAAGGATAACAATCGCAGGATCTACATTTTTTTTTCTTGTTTGAAAGTATGTGTTCTTGCTGCCATCTCATCAATCACCCAAATGCTTAGTGCTGACAGTGCCATTGTGGCTTATATGTGGATACAACCTTATGACACACAATGTTAAAGATATCACTTGGGATAAGGTGAATGGACAATGTACAACCATAATACACTTATATTAATCTTTGAAGGATTTAGTTAACTGATTAACTTCCCTTTGTGAATTGGAGCCCTCTCTATTTTCTTAATTAGAATGGTTACTACTTATCAGAAGGTATGCTTTAGTTTATTACATATCACTTGTATAAGTAATTTATTGTTATATAGTTGACCTTTATATATATGAATTGCATGTATTTTAATTTAAGGACAACTTATGTTAGAAACTGTGACAAGAGAGGAATAAGACATGGCCCCTATCCTTCGGGAATTTTTAATTTAGTGGCAAAAACATACATATGAACTGTTTCGGAAATAAGTCTGGACATGCTGTCAGTCATTTAGTAGTAATATGTACAGTGTGTTGTCTGAACATACATATAAGTACAAGGAAAGAGTTTGAAAATACATAGGCAAGAAGAAGCTGTGGTTCTTTCACAGGCTGTATTGCAATCTCCCAAACTGGAAGGTGAGCCCCCATCATCAGGGCCAATGTTTTATTCAGCTTGTATTCCAGATGTTTGCTCAGTGCCCGGCTTAAGATATGTTTTGTTGAATTGTATTAATATTGTAGGCACTTTCTTGGTTCATTTAACCTTATAAATGTGTACCATATCCATCTCTCTTGACCGCTGGCTGCCTTTCCATAGTTCAGAGAAAACAAGCAGATTCCTGTATCCTGCCTTTTGCTTTTAACACATACTGGGCATTGGGCCAAGCAATGGCCAGGTGGACGGGCAGACAGGAGCCTAGAAAGTTTATACCAAAGGTCAAGGAAAGGTAGATGGCCTTGAGTTCAGCCAGGCATGGAAAACAAAATGGATCCAAATTTGAGAAGAAGTTAAGTGCCTGGGCAGACAGCCAAGGCAGCTCTAGGAATAGATTTAGAGGAAGGGATATGGGGCAGGTGAATTTGCAACTAATTCTTATGCCCTAGTCCAGTCAAGAGCTTACTCCTTTGAGAGTAGGATGCAATCTTAAGACATGGGAAGTACAGAGGGCTCTTGAGTGAAACTGGCTGACTATGCAATGAACTTCCAAAATGATTCCTTAACAGGACCTCACTCCATATTTTTCATACCGACAGCAAGATCACATGTGAATAAAGGATTATCCTTCACAATAATTTCATAAACAGGATTCTAATGAATGAACTCACAAATAGCAAAGTAGGATTCACTAGAAACAAAATATATGTGCATGTGTGCTTGCAGAAACACTTCTTACTCCCCCCTACCAACATAGATACACAGAGCTAGAGAAAAAAATATCTCCAAATCATTGGGCTAGGATTTGAAAATGTAGAGAAACACATACTAATACTTGGAATCTTAATTTATGAAAATGAAGATAGATTTCTTATCAGGAACATTGAATCTCTTTCATATGTGTTAGATGGCGGTTGGTCAGACTGAGATATTTGTAAAAATTGTTTGACAGTAACCCTTGGAATTTATAGTTCAGAGCTCTAAACCTGCTATCAAATTCCCTGAATCTGAGTTACACATTGTGCTATGAAGAGTAACAGGCACTGTGTTTATCCTTCTGCCTTAAACAACTTAAGGAAAATGGGCAAAAGTATGTAAAACAATAGTGTTTAGTTATTCCATTTTTATTTACTTAAAATATTTTTTTATTGATTTCAGAGAGGAAGGGAGGAGGGAGAGATAGAAACATCAATGTGCCCTGACTGGGAATTGAATGGTGACCTCCTGGTTCATAGGTTGATGCTCAACAATTGAACCATGCCAGCTGGCCTTAAAAGAGACAGTACTGGACAATGAACTCTGAGAAAAGGGAAACAAATGAAATGAGCCCTATGATTGGTCCAGCTCACTTCCTCATGAATGTTTCCAGGCTGCAGTGCAATCCTTCCTGAGTTGAGGAGCAAGAGTTTGTAGCTTGAGAAAGCAAAGGTGGATAGAATTCACAGGGCAGAGTACCAGAGAGCAGAGAGCTATTGTGAGAGAGAAAGACAGAAAGAAAGAGATCTGGAGATCTGCAGAGGGTACCCTCAAGTCTTTACTGAATACTTATCAGTGCAAGTATGTGAGGAAAATTCTTGGGCAATGGGAAGAAGTAGATAGAACAATCCCCGGAGCTCTCACAGAGCCAAGAATTGTTCACCTTCCCGCCATTCAAAGTGAAAAGACCTCTTGACACATAGAACATTCAGTAGAGTGCTCAGAAAGGTGTTTCCTTAGTAGAGGGGTCAAGCTCTATACCAAATGTTATTGTGGACCTGCCTGACAAAGATTAAAAGCAAGCCTTGAAGGGATCAGCCTATTTATAAGCAAATTAACTTCCCCAGAATAATGTTCAAGAATATATAAAGAACATAAGAACAAAAATCCAAGACTCCATCTGATAAAATAATAACTAGGCATTCAAAGAAATGGAAAAATATAAAATATTTTGAGGATCAAAGTCAATCAATAGAACCAGACCCAAATATGACATGAATCATAAGATTAATAGTAAGGACATTAAAATATCTATTTAAAATATACTTTACATATTTAAAAAATAGAGGAAAACTTGAGCATGAGGAGAGAAATGGAAAAGGGAAAAAGGACCTAAATCAAACTTCTAGAGATGAAAAGTCAATGCTTAAGATAAAATATACAACAGATGGGATTACTAGTAAATTAAACACTATAGAAGAAAAGATTAGTGCATTTGAAGGCATACCAATATAAACTATCCAAAATGAAACAGAAACAGAGAAGTCTGCAAAAAACAAACAAAAAAGAAAAAAGAGAAAAAAGGCCAAAAGAGAGCATTATTAAACCTTGGGACAACATTAAGTGATTCTATACTTATTAAAGATATCCTATATAATAAAAGAGAAATATGCACACGTGACCATGCCTTCGCTAGGCTACCAGCCAGTCAGGAGCTGGGGAGTGGGAGGGGGGGAGCTGGGTGCAAAACTTTAGATGTTTCTATATTGTCCTGATTTTAGTACATGTGCTAACAAAGCAAGCACAACATGAACTTTGCCTGCACAGTATTTGAGGGCCAGTGAGAGCCCTCCTTTACAGTTATGGTGACTGAGTCATGTCCTTTCGTGGTGACCTCGGGATGGTTAGGGGAATTTGATGCCATGGGATCCCCTCACGAGGCTCGCATGTTAGTTGCTCTGATAGTTAGGCTGTGACTGAGCTTTGGAGTTTATCTGTCATGTGGGACATGCAAATGAGCACCCGGGGCACCTTAGGTAATGAGTGTGAGGCAGGACTGTGAGTAGTCAGGCCCAGGTGCTGGGTCACGAGCTCTGAAGCCAAGCAGCAGTTTGTATCCATGCCCCCCCGCCCAGCGCCCACGACAGGGTTGACTGCTGGCCTCTGGAGCATGCAGAGATCCTGTTGTCTGCTGCCATGTGCGGCCCAAGGTCGCTACATGCCCCCTAGACTGGCACCCACAACAGGGCTGATTGCTGGCCTCTGGAGACAGGGATGTTCCCACCCCGACACCACCGGCTTGCAAGAAGTGCTTTAGGTCCACGCCCCTAGCCCAGCACCCACGATAGGGCTGGCTGCTGGCCTCTGGAGCATGTGGAAACCCTGGTGGCCACTGCCATGTGCAGCTCAGGGGTCCCTGCATGCCTCTCAGCCCGGCACTGTACTTAGGCCTTGAGTGTCCCAGAACACCCCCAGCCACAGCGGAATTATGGGTGCAGCAGCCAAGCTGCTGGGGGTGGACTCTGAAGCCAAGCAGCAGTTTGGGTCTATGCCCCCAGCCTGGCGCCCACCACAGGGTTGGCTTCTGGCCTCTGAAGCATGCAGAGACTCCAGTGGCTGCTGCTGTGTGTGGCTCAGGGGTCCCGCATGGCCCCCAGCCCAGCGCCCACAATAGGATTGACTGTGGCCTTCAGAGACAGGGATGTTCCTGCCCCACCCCCAGCTGCTTGCACGTGCTCTGGGCAACATCAATCAGCTGCCCCCCTGTACACTCCCCACTGGGGATGTGCCTCCAACCAAGGTATATGCCCTTAATAGGAATCAACCCTGGGACCCTTTAGTCTGCAGGCCCACGGTTTATCCACTGACCCAAACCATTTCCAGTGTAAACATGTTTTCTGACCACTCATTGGCTAAGCTCCTGTATGCTGCCACTTGCAGTGTTCTTGGTAACTAGGGTTATACAATCCAAGAAGGTGATCTAGGTGTTTCCACCACACTCCTGGAGGAAAAAAACAAAGGTCCACTGCTGGAGGGGCTAAAAAGTGTCATATTCTGCCCTAGCTGCTTTGGCTCAGTTGATAGAGCCTTGGCCTACTGACTGTAGGATCTGGGTTTGATTCTGATCAAGGGCATGTACCTAGGTTACAGGCTCCTCCCTGGCTGGGGCCCAGGTCAAGGCTCATGCAGGAGGCAACCAATCAAAGTGTCCCTTTCACATTGATGTTTCTCTCTGTCTCTCCCTCTCTCTAAAAATCAATGGAAACATATCCTCAAGTGAGGATAAAAAAAGAAAGAAATGTCATATCCTATGAAAGACATATCTTGAAAATGCTTAAAGAAAGTTGTCATTTTTTTCACAGTGAAGGGACTAGAGTCCATGTTGATGAAAACACCTTGGCAGCTGCAGTGGCTGCAGTGGCTGCAGCAGCAGGGTAATGGGGCTGGTGCTTTCCCTTGATCAGCCCAGTCACCTCCCACAGAGGGTGGACAGACTGATGGGGTGTGGGCCTTAGCCATCAGTAGGACATCTCCTGAGGGCTCTCAGTCTGTGAGAGAGGGCAGGCTGGGCTGAGAGAACACCCCCCCCCCACATGCATGAATTTAGTTTCTGATACTTCTATTATAGAGAAAGAGCAAATAGCAACATTAAATTATTTCCTCTAATACCCTTTTAATGTGCACGAATTTCATGCACCTCGCCACTAGTTGAATTATAATTAAAAATTTCCTCACAAAGAAAATTCAAGGTTTATTTTTAAATCCTACCACACATTGAAGGAAGAAACAATACTAATTCTACATAAACAATTTGGCAATTTATTGAAAAGTTAAACATATGCCTACCATATGACCAGTCATTTTGCTCCCAGGTATTTACCCAAGAGAAGGGAAAGCATATTTCCACACAAATACTCATATACAAATGTTTATAGCAACTCTACTCATAAAACTGGAGACAACCCATGGCCTCATCAATAAATGAAGAGTTAAATGAATTATGGGATATCTAGGTAATAGAATACTATAATAAAGGAAGCAAAGTACTGATGCACAGAAAAACATGAATGGATCTCAAAATCATGCTTTAAGATAGACAAAAAAAGAATATATATTGCATGAGTTCCATTTACAGAAAAATCTAGAAAGTGCAAACAAATCTATAGTGGCAGAAAGTAGGTCAGTGGTTGTCTGGGGTTAAGGGTAGAGGGGAAGATGGATTGCAAAGGACCACAAGGAAACTTTTTAGGGTGATTATTCTTGTTTAAATCACCTTGCTATAAACCACCTTGTTATCTTGATTTTTTAAATCTTTATTGTTCACTTTATTAATTACATTGTTCCCTTTTTTCCCCTATAGCTCTCCTCCACCTGATACCCATCCCATCCTCCGCCCTCACCCCCCCACTGCCCTCCCCCATAGTTGCATGATTTTTGTCCAGTCTCTTGCTGCACTTCCCACACCCCTTTTCTCCCCAAGAATTGTCAGTCCATTCCCTCTCTATGTCCATGATTCTGTTACATTCACCAGTTTATCCTGTTCATCAGCTTATTAATTCACTTGCTTTTTAGATTCATTTTTTGATAGATGTGTATTTGTTGTTCATAATTTACACTTTTATCTTTTTCTTCTTCCTCTTCTTAAAGAATATCTTTCAGCATTTCATATAATATTGGTTTGGTGGTGATGAACTCCTTTAGCTTTTTCTTATCTGCAAAGCACTTTATCTGGCCTTCAATTCTGAATGATAGCTTTGCTGGATAGAGTAATCTTGGTTGTAGATTCTTGCTATTCATCACTTTGAATATTTCTTGCCACTCCCGTCTGACCTGCATCGTTTCTGTTGAGAAATCTGCTGACAATCATATGGGTGCTCCCTTATAGGTAACTATCTGTTTTTCTCTTGCTGCTTTTAATATTCTCTCTTTGTCTTTTGCTCTTGGCATTTTAATTATGATGTGCCTCGGTGTGGTCCTCTTAGGGTTCCTATATATTGGGGTTCAGTGCGCTTCTTGGACTCCTAAGTCAATTTCTTTCACCAGGTGTGGGAAGTTTTCTGTCACTATTTCTTCAAATAGGTTTTCATTATCTTGCTCTCTCTCTTTTTCTGGCACCCCTATAATTCAGATGTTGGTATGCTTGAGGTTGTCCCAGAGGCCCCTTACACTATCTTCAATTTTATGGATTCTTTTGGTTTCTTGCTTTTTCAGCTGAGTGGATTTTACCTGTTTGTATTTCAAATCTTTAACTTGGTTCTTGGGGTGCTCTTGAGTACTTTTAACTCTTTGTATAATATTTTTTATTTCAGTCAGTATATGCTTAATTTCTGGTTGGTCCTTTTTCATATCCTTGAGAGTCTCTTTCATATCCTTGTAGGTCTCGTTCATTTCCTTGTAGGACTCATTCATTTCCACGTTGGTCTTGCTCATTTCCTTGCAGGTCTCGTTCATTTCCTTGCAGGTCTCGTTCATTTCCTTGAGGGTCTCGTTCATTTCCTTGTAGGTCTTGCTTATTTCCTTATAGGACTCGACCTTTTCTAGGAGCCTCTTGAAAAGCCCTATAACTGTGGTTTTGAATTCCATGTCCAGTCGTTTTTTTTCCTCCATTTCTTTCACATCTGATTTCTTTCCATGTCTCTGCAAGGTGGCTGCTTCCCTGAGTTGGTCAATTAGCTTTGTGTGGTAGACGTCCTACAAGGGACAGTGGCTCAGCCTCCCCAGTTACCTGAGGTGGATATGGGTTGCACAGTCTTGCTGAAGTTAAGCTCATGTTAATCGTTGTTAGCACTTGGAGGGGTTGACTTCCAGGCCAATTGTCTGTGATGTTCAGCTGTGCTCATGTTGGATGGGTGGAGTCTCTGGGCCAAGCAGACAGTGTCAGCTCCACCCTATGCAGCCCCAGGGACTCTGTGCTGGGGCAATGGCTGCCAGCACCTCTGAGAGAGAGCTGCTGCCAAGCTCCACTGGCTGCTGGAGAATTCAGACTCTCCCCAAATGAGTCTGCACACACAATGTCTTACCCAGGATTGCAAAACAATGCAGTCTGATGGTTTCCCAAATGAAAGAGCAAGTCACGAGTGCTCTCTGCGCAGTCAGGCAGCTGCACTGTTCCCAGGTTCATGCGCACTCCGCACAAGCTCGCCTTCTCCACAAGCTGGCAGACCCTTGCAGCACCCGAGCTTCGGCGTGCCCTCCCACTGTCCAGTTTTTACCCTGTATGATAGTGGGTTCCCTGGACTTCGCCCAGAGCTGGAGAATCAGTCCAGTGGGACGTCTTTGTCTCCCCAGTTCAAGAAAACTGGCCGGTTTTCAGCCGCCCGTCCTAATCGCTGGCGCACGCGCTCCAAACCTCTCTCTGCGTGTATCTTCAATGCTGTCCTCAGCCGCTCCTCCGAGTCACAGTGTCTTATCTTCACTTTTATTTGTGGAATTTTCACTCATCCAGCTTTCCGGTGATTCTGGATGGTGTTTGTTCTTTCGTTAAGTTGTAGTTTTAAACTTGCTGTGTATGGCGGCAAGATAGGTTTTTTACCTATGCCGCCATGTTGGTTCTCCACATTGTTATCTTGATTCTAGTGATGGTTTTATGGATATATACCTGTCAAAACTCATCAAATTTTATACTTTAAATATAAGCTGACTATTTTGTTTTATTGATTTTAGAGAGAAAAAGGGAGAGAGGGAGAGAGAGAGAGAGAGAAACATCAGTCAGTTGCTTCCCACACTAGCCTTGACAGGAATCAAACCCACAACCTGGGCATGTGCTGTGACTGGGAATTGAACCCTTCACGTTTGGTGGGTGGGATAGTGCTCTAATCAACTGAGCCACACCAGCCAGGGCTATGGGCAGATTATTGTATGTCAGTTATCCTTCCATAAAGTTGGTAAAAGAGAAGGGTGGAAGAAGGAAGAGAGGGAGGAAGAAAAGAAAGGAAAGGAGAGGAAGAAGAAGAAGAAAAAAAGGAGAAGAAGAAGAAGGAGAAGAATAAAGAAGGAGGAGAAGAAGAAGGAGAGGACGAAAAAGAGGAAGAAAGTGAGGAAGAAGAAAGAAGAGCAAGCATTGTTATTGACTTAATTAATGCGGCTTTCCCATTTACTAGGATCTGTGGATGTTCTGCTTGGTTTGTTGTGGCTCCTGGGACACTGGCAGCTGGCAGCAATTCTATGTTGGCCATCAGAACCACACAGAGACTGGAACTGGCTTGGATTTGTGCCTTGAGCTTCTAGACTGTGTCAGTGAAAACTTGAGGCCACATTACAAGCAGATGGGAAATGATGGCAGGGCAAGCAATCCTTGAATTTTGGATAATTCTCTTTTATTTTTTAGAGCAAAAAGTTTTCTTTCCATTCAGTTAAAAATCAACTGCATAGAAATTTTGTTTTGCAACTGCATAGAGAAAGGGAGGAACATTTTGCTATCCAAAGTATCTGAGAGAAAATGCAAAGTGTTTGAGATGTTTAAACTTACATGAACATTTAGTAGCCTTGAGTTATCCTGAAAAGATGTCAGCCTTAACTATGCATGATCAGAAACATCTAGAAAGGAGGTGACTAGTGAAAGTTAATTTCATTTAACTTTTCCATTTAACCAATTCTTGCCCTTTAGCATAAATCAGATTTTGTAGAAAAAATAACTAATCAAAGAAATATACACAGATCTAGATACATTGAAGACTGTTATTTCTGGCATTGTAGAGTCACTAGGACAAACATGAAGTCTATGAAATCACCGGTGGCTTCTCCCAATAGAGCCCCAGGCTGAGCGTCATCTGGCATGTCCTCCCCAAGGGTCGACCCTGACCAGAGAGAATAGCTTTTCCTTTCCCTCCTCTGAGACTCTCACCTTAGTTTTGCTTCTTCACCTCTAACTCCAATTAACTTTCTGTGATAGCCCAAGGGGACATCATTCTCTTGCCTCCTCAGAAAGCTGGTATGGACAACCACCAAAAGTTTGCCTAGCAATTTTTCTACTCTGCAACACCCTCTGTCAAAATGCGTATCTCTCTACCAGGGAGTTCCCATTTTCCTCTTCTTGGGTTGGATTCCCTCTCATTGCTGAGCTCTAGAGACAGAAACCAAAGGCTCTTTTGTCTCTTCTCAATTTGAATGATTTATCATTCTCTGATTGTATATATTTTTCAAATGAATACTTTGTAGAATTATAATCCCTAGGTTAGTATTTTGTAAATAAAGTTGATTAAAATAGTTTTTTAAAATAGAAAAACATTTAAAAGTATAAAACTAAAAAAAAAAAAAATCACCCCAATCCCTAATGTTACGTTTTCCTTTGTTTTGGAAAGAAAAAGAGTAATTTGGGGAAAGAAAAATCAAGAAAATAACATTTGAGAGAGTACTTGGGATTTAAGAAATGTAAATGATTATTCTTGTTTAAACCACTTTACTATAATATCTAGTTTTACAACTAGTGTGTTAATTGGCCCTGGTCCTCGGGGGTAGGAAAAAACCCTTTACAATATTTGTATATATAAGATAGATTTTTTTTCTAATTGTAAGCTTTCAGTTAAAGTCAAACTGAACTTGGAATGGGCAAATGCTGTTCTTCATCTTCCTTCTTTGTGCAGCATATTATGAAAGGATCGTGCCCTTCTTAAAATTCCCCATCCCTTCACTTCTGAGGACTGAGCCACTTCTGGCTCTTCTTTTCACACATAACCCCCTAACCATTCAACTGTCTTTCCTTGGGGGAGGTTTCATGATGTCTAAATCTGCAGATTTAGCTCTTACCTTCATCCTGACTAGATATCTTCATTTCCAGTTGGCTTTCATTATCTCTCAAAGTGTGTTACTTCCACCTCAAACTCCAAAGGTATACAATATACCTTCATTTTCCAACCATGTTTCTCTACTTGAATTTCCCACTTAATTAACAACTTCCCTGTCATTCTATCAATAGGTACTAGCACTTTTCTTGATTCCCCATATCCAATTTTTAAAAATTTCTTTTGTTTTATTATATATATATATATATATATATATATATATAATTCTTTAAAGTATTACAAATAGTAGTACATATGTGTTTTTGTTTTTCCCCCCATTAACCTCCCCCAGGCCTTCCCTACTGCCCAGCACATGCCCTCACCTGCACACCACCACCCCCGCCTCAGTGTCTTGTATCCATTGGTTATGCTTATGTGCCTGCATACAAGTCCTTTGGTTGATCTCCACAGCCCCCGCCCCCCACCCTCCCTTGCCTTCCCACTGTAGTTTGACAGTCTGTTCAATGCTTCTTTGCCTCTGTATCTATCTTTCCCCCCGTTTCTTTTCTTTAAAGAAATCTTGCATCTGCATACTAGATATAAACATATAAGAACAAAAAAATGTCTGAGTCTCAGTTTCAGTGTCCAACAGTTCTGAGTTCCAGTTCAATGTCAAATAGTTCCTTAATGTGTACATGTCAGCAATGGTGTCTGGATAGTGGACAAATGGTGGCAATGCAGGTTTCACTCTAATGGTTTGGTTCTGAGCTGCCTGCAGCAATGTACAGCTGCTGACTGCTAGCATGGCAAGGTGTCATCAGCGTCTTCCATCTCTGGGCTGTCTTTGCGGTTGGAACAGACCTGTCAGTTCCTCTTTGTTGCAGGAATCCACATGGTCTTGGAATTGTTTTCTGAAAATATACAAATATATTCTCGACCAAAAGTTAATACAGGAATCTTTTCTGTAAATTAGGCTTGGGATTCTTTTTATTTTTGCCCAAATGATTTTTCCTTTGGCTTATTTTGACACCTTGTGTGTTTTTCATGGGTGTCCTGCTGTTAGCATTACAAATGGAAATTACTTTTCTGAACTAAGAATTTTCTAAGTGTAATTTACTTACAGGGGTATTTTTCCTTACATGATATTATCCCACTATCCCCCCTTTTTTTGATTAATGGGGGCTTTTGAAAATTTTATATTGCAGTCTTGCTAACTTTAAATTTTAATTTTTGCGCCCAAACCGGTTTGGCTCAGTGGATAGAGCGTCGGACTGCAGACTGAAGGGTCCCCGGTTCGATTCCAGCAAGGGCATGTACCTTGGCTGCGGGCACATCCCCAGTAGGGGGCGTGCAAGAGGCAGCTGATCGATGTCTCTCATCGATGTTTCTGACTTTCAATCCCTCTCCCTTCCGCTCTGTAAAAAATCAATAAAATATATTATAAATAATAAATAAATAAATAAATTTTAATTTTTGCACAAAAATATGACTGCTTTAGGTTCTTTGCATGTTAGGCAATTTTATGAAGAGATGAACTACTAATAGAAATTTTAGTTAATATTTTAGGAACAGCTTTTTGTCCAGTATACTTAATTTTTCTCGAGTATTCACTTATTTCAATTAGCCAATTTAAATTAATCTGAAAACTTGACTACTATTTTGCTGTCAAATTTAAAACTCAAATAATAATCAGTTTACCCTGTAAATATTAGTGGAAAGGATTATTTGTATTCTTGAGTAGGCCCTGAGCATTCCTGGTGCCAGACTAGATTTAGATATAGGGCTGCTGTTGCTGGCCCAGTCTCTTTCTGTGACCTGGGTTCCTATCTGAGCTATGCATGGAAGGCAAAGTAGCCATGGGGGCAGAAGACCTCCCTCAGAAGGGGTGAGAGTTCAGGTCCTTGCAAAATTAGGGGAGTGAGGATCTGTGCCCCACTTCTGTTGATCTTTAAGTTCTCTCCTGATAGCCTCTCTGTGACTGTGCCTGTCTTGAGTTGTTCCTTCCCTGAGGAATCTTACCCATCTCTGGCTAACCAGCCATCCTGGGTGATGTGAGGTTCAGTTCTGTCTCCTTGGTAATGTATACCCCCATGGCCTCCATGCCCAGCACCTGCCTTGGGATCCCCTCGCCTGCTGTTGGGGTCCCATTACTGATCACATATCTCGGGGGACTCAGTTTTTTTTCCCCAGAGAGTGCCCAGCTCACCCCATTGGGCTGACAGATCCATGGTGCCAGCCACCCAGAGGCTTCAACCTCAGCTTGAACTGAAAGCTCAGGCAACAGCTATGTGCACTTGGATTGTGAGAAGAGGGTCCCTCTTGGCAAAAAGGGCAAGAGGGGCCAATATAGAGTGCTCAAGTGCCTTCTCAGTGCCTTAATTTCTTCTGAAAGAGATTAATTCCTTTCCTGTCCTTTTTTGTAAATTGCTGCCAAACATTCAAAGAATTAGTTTGTAAGTTTCTTTGGGATAATTGTACAAAATGTTGTTGTCAAATATCAAAAATTATAATGACATTGTGAAAGAATATCATGTAAGGATATTATGGTATCACAGAGGGTTAAGGGGGTTCTAGCTTAAGGACTGGTGTCCATAGGAGATGACATGCTCTAGGCCATGTCATTTCAATTTCAAACTAGCTGCCAATTTTTAAATAACTTTATATAAACTTTGTCAGGAGTTAAAAACACAAATTACTTACCTTAGTTCAAGAGGTCAAATATATTGACTTTCCCCTTACTCTTGCCACCCCCCACTTACCCTGAGGTTTGACATTCTGATGGATGTTTCTCAGTCTCTGGATCTGTTCTTATTTATCAGTCTATACCATTCATTATATTCCACAAATGAGTGAGATCATGTGATACTTATCTTTCTCTGCCTGGCTAATTTCACTTAGCATAATGCTCTCCAGCTCTATCCATGTTGTTGCAAATGGTAGGAGCTCCTTCTTTTTTACCGCAGCGTAGCATTCCATTGTGTAGATGTACCACAGTTTTTTAATCCACTCATCTGCTGATGGGCACTTAGGCTGTTTCCAAATCTTAGCTATTGTAAATTGTGCTGCAGTGAACATCGGGGTGCATATATCCTTTCTAATTCATATTTCTAGTTTCTTGGGATATATTCCTAGAAGTGGGATCACTGGGTCAAATGGGCTCCATGTTTAGTTTTTTAAGGAAACTCCATACTGTTCTCCACAGTGGCTGCACCAGTCTGCAATCCCACCAGCAGTGCACGAGGGTTCCTTTTTCTCCGCATCCTCGCCAACACTTGTCGTTTGTTGATTTGTTGATGAAAGCCATTCTGACAGGTGTGAGATGGTACCGCATTGTCATTTTGATTTGCATCTCTCAGATAGTAAGTGACTTTGAGCAGGTTTTCATATGTCTCTGGGCATTCCTTTTGTCTTCTTTAGAAAAGATTCTATTTAGGTCCATTGCCCATTTTTTTTATTGGATCATTTGTCTTCCTTTTATTAAGTTGTATAAGTTGCCTGTAGATGCTTGAGATTAAATCTTTATCAGTGATAACATTTGCAAATATGTTCTCCCATACAGTGGGTTTTCTTGTTGTTTTCTTTAAGGTTTCTTTTGCTGTGAAAAAGCTTTTTATTTTGATGTAGTCCCATTTGTTTATTTTGTCTTTAGCTTCCATTGCCCTAGGAGCAGTATCAGCGAAGAAGTTCTTTTGGCATATGTCTGAGATTTCTCTTCCTGTGGATTCTTCTAGTATTTTTATGGTTTCCCATCTTATGTTTAAGTCCTGTATCCATTTTGAGTTTATTTTTGTGTATGGTGTAAGTTGGTGGTCTAGTTTCATTTTTTTGCATGTATCTGTCCAATTTTCTCAACACCATTTATTGAAGAGACTGTCTTGACTCCATTTTATGTTCATGCCTCCTTTGTCAAATATTAATTGAGCATAGTAGTTTGGATTGATATTTGGATTCTCTATTCTATTCCATTGGTCTATATGTCTGTTCTTGTGCCAGTACCAGGCTGTTTTGAGAACAGTACCTTTGTAATACAGCTTAAAATCTGGTATTGCAATTCCACCGACTTTGTGCTTCTTTCTCAGGATTGCTGTAGCTATTCAGGGTCTTTTTTATTCCAAATGAATTTTTGGAGTTATTTCTAGGTCTGTGAAATATGCTGTTGGTATTTTAATGCGGAGTGCATTAAATTTATAGATTGTTTTGTGTAGTATGGACATTTTAATGATGTTGTTTCTCCCAATCCATGAACCTGGTACGTTCTTCTGCCTGTTTATATCTTTCTCTATCTCTTTTTTCAGTGTCCTGTAGTTTTCAGTAAATAGTTCTTTTACCTCCTTAGTTAAGTTTATTCCTAGGTATCTTAATTTTTTTGGTGTGATGGTAAGTGGGATAGCTTTTTTAATCTCTCTTTCTGTAAATTCACTATTGGTCTATAGAAATGCCATAGATTTCTTGGCGTTAATTTTGTATCCTGCTACATTGCTGAACTCATTTATTAAGTCTATTCGTTTTTTTTATGGAGTCTTTTGGGTTTTTTATGTACAATATCATGTCATCTGCAAATAAGGATAGCTTTACTTCTTTTCCAATTTGGGTGCCTTTTATTTCTTCTTCTTGTGTAATTGCAATGGCTAATACTTTCAGTGCTATGTCGAACAGGAGTGGTGAGAGTGGACATCCCTGTCTTGTTCATGTCCTTAGGGGAAATGGTTGTAGTTTTTGCCCATTGAGTATGATATATAGTTTTTATTATGTTGAGGTATGATCCTTCTATTCCCACCTTGTTGAGAGTTTTTATCAATAAAGGGTATTGGATTTTGTCAGATGCTTTTTCTGCATCAATTGATATGACTATGTGATTTTTATCTTTCAATTTGTTTATGTGATGTATCACATTTATTGATTTGTGGATATTGTACCATCCTTGCATTCCTGGGATAAATCCTACTTGGTCATGGTGTATGATCTTTCTGATGTACTACTGGTTCTGATTTGCTAGAATTTTATTGAGGATTTTGGCATCTATATTCATAAGGAATATTGGCCTGTAATTCTCTTTCATTGTGTCATGTTTATCTAGTTTTGGTATGAGGGTGATGCTGGTTTCATAGAAGGAGTTTGGAAGCATTCCATCCTCTTGGATTTTCTGGAATAATCCGAGGAGGATAGATTTTAGTTTTTCCTTGAATGTTTGTTAAAACTCCCCTGTGAAGCCATCTGGCCCTGGGCTTTTGTTTGCTGGAAGCTTTTTGATGACTGCTTCAATTTCTTCCATAGTTATTGGACTATTGAGCTTTTTAGATTATTCCTGATTGAGTTTTGGAAGGTTATATTTTTCTAGGAATATATCCATTTCCTCCAGGTTGTCCAGTTTGTTGGAGTAGAGTTGTTCACAGTATTTTTTAACAATCCTTTGTATTTTGTTGGGGTCTGTTGTCATTTCACCTCTTTCATTTCTGATTTTATTTATTAGGATCCTCTCTCTTTTCTTCTTGGTGAGTCTGGCTAGAGGTTCATCAATCTTGTTTATCCTTTCAAAGAACAAGCTCTTGGTTTTGTTGATATTTTGTACTGTTTCTTTGGTCTCTATGTCATTTATCTCTGCTCTGATCTTTACTATTTCCTTCCTTCTACTTACACTGGGCTTTTCTTGTTGCTCTCTTTCTAATTCTTTGAGTTGTTGGGTTAGATCAATTATTACCATTCTTTCTTTCTTTCTTTCTTTCTTTCTTTCTTTCTTTCTTTCTTTCTTTTTCTGTAGTAGGATTGTAGAGCTATGAACTTCCCTCTCAAAACTGCTTTCACTGTGTCCCATAGATTTTGGATTGTTGTGCTATCATTGTCATTTGTTGCCATGATGTTTTCTATTTCTTCTTTGAAGAAATAGAAACCTAGTAATTGTTTAATAGTGTGCTGTTTAGTCTCCATGTGTTTGATTTCTTTGGGTTGTTTTTATTATATTTGATTTCTAGCTTTATGCCATTGTGATCTGAGAATATGCTTGATATGATTTCTATCTTCTTGAATTTGGAGAGACTTTGCCTATGACCCAACATATGGTCTATCTTTGAAAATGACCCATGTGCACTTTAGAAGAATGTATATTCTGTGGCTTTGGGGTAAAATGATCTGAAGATGTTGATTAATTCCATCTGGTCTGGTGAGTCATTGAGGATTGATATTTCTTTACTGATTTTTTGTTTATAGGATTTTTCCAATGGTGATAGTGGGGTATTAAAGTCTCCTACTATGATTGTTTTGCTGTCAATCTCTCCCTTGATATCCTCCAGGAGTTTTTTTTTTAATGTATTTGGGTGCTCCTGTATTGGGTGTGTATATGTTTACCAGAGTTATTTCTTCTTGTTGGATTGCTCTTTTTAGTATTATGAAGTGGCCTTCTTTATCTCTTGTTATGTCCTTCACTTTGAGATCTAATTTGTCAGATATAAGTATTGCTACCCCAGCTTTTTTTTCCATTTCCATTCACCTGAAGAACCTTTTTCCATCCTTTGACCCTCAGTCTGTGTGCATCTTTTTTTCAGAGGTGGGTTTCTTGTAGACAGCAGATATATGGGTCATGTTTTCTTATCCACTCAGATACCCTATGTCTTTTGATTGGAGCATTTAATCTGTTTACATTTAAAGTTATTATTGATAGGTACTTATTAGTCACCATTTTTGTTCTTTACCCCTGTGTTCCTTCTTCGCTTCCTATTTCTTTTTACAGCAGACCCTTTAACATTTCTTGCATTGCTGTTTTGGTGGTAATGAATTCCCTTAGTCCTTTTTTGTTTGTGAAGCTCCTGATTTGCCCTTCAATTTTGATTGATAGCCTTGCTGGGTACAGTATTCTGGGATTTAGACCCTTCCTTTGCATGACTTTGTATATTTCATTCCATTCCCTTCTGGCCTGATGAGTTTCTGTTGAGAAATCACTTGCTAGTCTGATGGGGGTTCCTTTGTAGGTGACTTTCTGTCTCTCTCTGGGGCTTTTAAGATTCTTACTTTGTCGTTGGTGTTTGCCAATTTAATTATGTTATCATAAGAACCAGTCAAGATCCATTCCTCTGCCCCTTGTATTGAGCTGATCCAGTCATCATGGAATAAGCATTGCTCTGGCTGAGGTGCAGTGTACTTCTCCACATACTCTAGTTCTACCACCTCTTCTGATGAGATATTTTCCAGTTCCATATGTTTGAGCAAGGGCATTCGTAGAAACTGGCCCTTGATAAGGAAATCAAACTCCACATGTTTTTGGACTTCATTTTTGG
This sequence comes from Antrozous pallidus, assembly GCA_027563665.1. Lineage (NCBI taxonomy): Eukaryota > Metazoa > Chordata > Mammalia > Chiroptera > Vespertilionidae > Antrozous > Antrozous pallidus. Next base: position 45,671,241 of record CM050511.1, on the reverse strand, counting down.
CCTCTAGCAATTTGTTATTTGCTAATGATGTTACTAAGGTCAGCAATTTCACAGGCTGCAGGGATTGAGAAGGGAACATCGTCTACTGCATATTTCTTATTGTCAGTGAAGAAGCAGGCCTGGAGCTGGGCCATAATGGTGGCACACACCAAACCTGCCCACAGAAACGTATGGGGTAACAGTCTAACAAGCCCCTCTTCGGAGCTCTGGTCCCTGAGGTTCACAGAAAGAGGCAGCTCACAGTGAGCCTGCACTAGGGCTGGGACTCTGCTTTCTTCCCTCCGTCTCTGGCCTATATCCAATTTTTTATCAAGCACTACTTTTAGTCTATCTGCAGAAGTCTCTAAAATAGCTTCCTTCATTTTCATGCCCACCAGCACTTGCACAATTCAGGTTCTAGCATCCCCTGCCTGGGTAAATTTCAGCACTCCCTGCTTTTTTAAATCTGCCAATATACTTTCTCCTATTCAATAAATCATTCACACTGATGCTTGAGTTTTCTTCCTAGGTTTTAGTTTGGTTTTGTAGCTCATTAATTTAAAAACTGCAATAATTCATTACTGCTTGGAGAATAAAACTCACCTTTGCTAGGTGTTCCCAGCCCTTCCCTTCCCAATCTGATGAACCTGCATTCATAGTTTATTTCTCAACTTTATGAGTCCCATACGCATTTTCACTACTCAGTGCTTTTCTACATATTTTTCTTTTTCTTGTAAGGACTGTTTTATAGCATCTGTTAAAACCCAAGCCATTTAGAAATTTGTAGGAAATGCCCATTTTTTCTTATGGTTCAATGGATTTAATCACTGCTTGCTTGCCCTGAGATAGCCCTTTGCCTGTCCATCTTTTCTAGCACTCATGCTGTGCTTGGTGCACAGAATAACTTTTTCTTCATAGATTCTGTGAAAACAACTTCTGGCTTTCTGAATTACTGAAGTCCTTGATTATAATGTCTGGAAAATTTAGCAAAATTTTAAATTATGCATATGGCCAGCTGAAGAACTTTATATACTTCCCTGAGATTTAAAATATAACCAAATAGGCCTGGTTGGTGTGGCTCAGTTGGTCGCAGTATTGTCCTATACACCAAAAGGTCTCGGATTGGATTCCTGGTCAGGGCACATACAGGAAGCAACCCTTTCATATCGATGTTTTTCTCTCACTTTTCCTTCCCCTCTCTAAAAACACTTGAAAATGTCATTGGGTAATGATTAAAATATATATTTATATATAACCAAGGAGAGCATGCTGGGACAATAGAAGAAACTTGTAGAATAGACTCATCTAGTTGTTAATGACAGAAACCCAACTCAATTACAGGCTAATGAAACTGAAAAATCCAAGACTAAAGCAGCCATTAGTCACTGCACAGATATGCAGATAATGTCATCCATCAGGATCGATCATTCCTTAACTCTCAGTTCTGCCTTCTCCTGCACTGGCATCATTCCTAGTCTGGCTCTCTCCTTGAGCTCAACATAGTTACCACCAACACCAGGCTCACCCCCACCAGCATAAAGGAGCATCTCCCTCATAACAGATCTAGCAGAACTTTTGGGAGTGGATTTTATTGGGCCAGAGTGGGTCACATGCCCAGCCATGGGATGGAATGCTCTGACTAGCCAGGTTGGATTATATAACCATCTGTGGACCGGGGTTGGGGTCAATTTAAGTGTATCCTGATGGACTTTGAGAAGGATAGTGATGATTTCCCAGGAGAAAATTGGGGTGCTATTAACGGCAAAAGGGAAATGGATCCCAGACAGGACAAAACAACAGAGAATCTACATAACTTCTTACTTATCAACACCCATAATCTAACACATGATCATTTAGGAAAAGCCTAAATTTTAATAATATTAATAGAGAAAATGTTGATTTAAAAGTGAGTGTCATAAGTAAAATAAAACACTTATTTTTAGTCTATATAACCAAAGAAACTTTTAAAAATAATGTTAATAAACTGTCTTCAATCATTAAGACATTCAGTCATTCATTCATTTGTTCATTCTAGAAATTCCTCGTGGTTAGCCAGGCATTGTGTGCTAAATGTTACAGGTACAAACTCTTCAAGATGAGGTTACAGATTTCCAAGTTGACATCAACCTCCTACATATTAAAGCTCTTGAAGTAAGAGCTCTCCCTGATAATATGGATAGGCATTTCAGTTAGGTCTCATACCACAGAATAATGCAGTCCAATCCTTTACAAAGTATTTTGTAAAGAATATTTTAAACTTAGCATTTTTAATTGATTCATCCTGCCTTTACTTTTAGTTAAGTCAAATTACTTAATTTGACCAAAGGACGCATTTTTCTAGCTTCTCATGTATGAATTCAAGATGACCATATAAAAAGGCAAAGATCTTTATATAATTTACACGTCTTTCATTATGATGAAAGTGATAGACCATACCTTCTAATGTAACGGATCTTTTTGAAGATCAGTCTCTAGTCTGTGGCGAGTCTTGATATTTTTGAAACAGTTACGGTGAAACAAAGGCAGTCTTTCTTATTTCAATGACATTGAATATTCACATTATTTATTAAGGGAGGATTATGTAACATTTAAATGAAGGCTCCAATCCATAAAATACCTGTCACAGATGAAAAACATGTATGTGGATAAGCATAATGCATTCATTTATAGGCTGTGGGTCCGCTCTCCCTCCAGGAATGTTCTAAATCCCCGTGGTGTCCCTGCGTGTCGGGGTTGGCCGCAGCATCTGTAGCTGTAGAAGCCAGTGTGGTCCAGGAGCTCCCCGCTGGCTGCACATCTGAACAGCTTCAAGAGTACAAGTTTCCCCATGAAAGGTTTGGAATAAATTACACTAAAAAATTGGCTCCAGAAAGAGTTATTTTGGATGGGACAAGGTGAAGCTCTCATGAGGTGTGTGAAATGAATCCCTTCTGTGCAGTGGGTGTCTGTGGAAGAGGTGGTAGGGGTGGTTAGTGTGGGGGAAGTGAGGGAATCTAACCCCCCACACACTTGGACAGAAGTGCCAACTCTACTGACTGGACAAGGATTTTGAAAATTTCACTATTAACAAATGGCTTTATAACTTAATATGAATACATATCTTAAAAAATTATGAATTTTCCCTGATACTTTACTTTTAAAAGAATATCTTTTCTCCCCTACTAGAGTGCTGGAGCTAGCTTACACCAGTTTAGGGTTGCTGATTGGTAAGCTCTTAGGAATTTTGTGAGCCAGTTGATAAATGCAACCATGATTAAAAATTAAATTCTGTAAACCTACAATTACATTTTATATTAAAAACGAAGGTTTAAAACTATCGCAAATGAATCACTCTCTAATTATTTTGTTGTATTTTCAAGTGAACTATGCTCTTGAAGTGGTTTACATCTATCATGCCAGTTCAGTGGACAGATTGTATAATGGTGAGTCTCTTCACAACCCTACCCCTCGTGACATCAGATTGGCAGTTTGAAATCAGCATGATGGGAATATTTACACCACAGAAATCAGCCTCAAATCAGAGCTTGATTTAGCATGTTGTTGAACATCTAGACTTAAGAAAGTGATGGAGAAAATGTTGATGAAGCATATTAAATTTAAATGTGTATTGTTTGTAGTCATCACATTGTGAATAGCCCTCAAAACTGAGGAAATATTTTTCTATCTTTGAAAACTATGATTTGATTCACCAAGAAGCTGCTTCCGTCATTAATGAACAAGTGGTTTTCTGACATATTGATTTTGTTTATTACTCTTTAACATAAATAAAAATATTAACCAATGTAAATATGGGAATTATAATTGTTTGATAATTGCCACCATAGATTGGCTAAGGATATAAGAATTAGATAAAAAACATTCTGAGAGGAAATCAGTTGACTATATAGAATTTATTATAATACAGAGGTTTGTATACTTCATTATATTTATACATTGTAGCCATGTCTTCTTTATGTCAGTAAAATATATGTTAAACTTATGCATACATTTCCCTCCCATAGAGCTGTTTGTTAAACTTCTATTGGAGCATCAGTACCCATTAACAAAGTTGAGTTTCCTACTCCAGCTTGGACTTGACCTCTGTTTTCCCAGAATCAAAGGCTCCTCTGTGTTAGAAAATAGAGAAGGAGCTATGGCCCAGGTGAGGGACTAAAGTACTTGGCCTGCTGGAGATAGCTGTTGACACAGCTTTGCCAAAAGAGAAGACATAGGCAGTCTTTCTAGTCATCCCTCTTCAGGCCCTAAATGTGGACCTGATTTATAAAAAACAACAGACATTGCCCTCCCCCCCCAAAAAAAACCCCACAAACAAACCAAAAAATTACATGTGAAGAACAAAAGATTATTATTCACTTGAACTGCTTTATCCCCAATATGTGCTTCAGGTTTCCTTTATGTGTCTCACTGCCCAGCCTAAAGGTCTGGTAACTGCTACAGCCGTAGCTCTGGCCCAACACTCCTCACTTCCATCATCCTGGAAGACAGTCTGGAAGCCTAGTGGTGGGCATTGGGGATTTCAGAGGAGCTTCTTAGACTCCATTTGATCAGTGGCTTTGCCAAGGGCAGTAACCCCAGGAATAGTGTCAGGGAAAGGAGGAACGTGGTGGCGATGTGGTAGCTGAGATGCTAGTTTGTGATCCTTGGGTTAGTCTAAGTATCAGTATGGAACTTGGTGTTTAGAGAAAAACTGGACTTAATATCTTGTTCTTCCAGGGCATACTCCAAAATTCACACACTTTACAGAATGGTCTTATGCCAATAGTAGTGTCCTACTAACAACTCCTGCCAGAGTGGAGACTTTCTGTGCCAGTGGGAAATGATTTGGAGTCAGGGGACCTGTTCTGCTCCCAGTTCTGCTGCTGAGAGTCCTTTGGCGTTGGCAGGTTATTTTGCTTCTCTGGGACTTGGATTTCTACATAACGATCTAGTGCAGGTCCCATCTCACTCTGTCATCCTTTGGCTTGCAGTTCTTTGTGTAACGGTTAGAGCAGAGGAAGCACACATTGTTGGTCAAAATGTCAAGGACAGCATGTAGCATATTGGTCATATCAATTCTTTGAATCCCAGACTTCAAATCCATTATGGCAGTAGGCATAAATCACAAAAAATTCCAGGCTACAACTCCCAGATTTCTTACAAGGATCAGAGCACTGACATTCTTTGGCAGATGAAAAAAGAAATTCAATTATCTGGAATGCAAAGAAAAAAGAATATTCTCTCTTGTTGAAAATCTTTCTGAAGGGCAGTAGCAGTTTCTCTTGCTTTAGTAAGAATGGGGAACATAACAGTATTTCTTCCATTATGGTTCTGCTCTGCTTCAAGATTAAGATTCTGAATATGAATGACCATTATGCATTCAGAATAGTATGCAGAGCACAGTGCAGAAGATTTAAGAGAAGGCCTGAATATACATTCTCCTAGGTGTACGTGGAGACATCTTTATCAATTATACCTGTGATCTCAGTGGGTCACTTAAGGTTTCCATCTTTCTTGTAAAAGTGGAATGACAAAAAATTGGACTTAATATCTTAAGGGTGGGGAGGTAGTGGTGGTGCTCCATATCATTGAGTTATGTTTAATGAAGAGTATAAGTTTAAAGAATCCAGAAACATAAAACATTTGTACTGTGTTCTGTGTACCAAAGGCTACAGTTGTTATTTGTAAGACAGTTGCTCAGAAGCAAATGTTTTCAGATTCTGAGATGTAAGGAACAGCATGCCACATGAATTCGATCCTCCCTGTGCAGGCGCTCCTTCCTCACTGTGGGACCTTGAGGTTTTATTCAATTATTAATTAAAAGTGTGTATTTTAGCACATTCTCTTGGTCCTCATTGTACAGTCTCAGCCCCCAGTGATCTCCCCATATTCAGGTAGATAACATGGGACCAACCACCAAGGTAATGGAAGAGAAAAAGAGAGTGAGAGAGATGAGCAAGAAGAAAAGAAAGAAGGAATGAACTAGAGGAGCAAAATAGTAGGATTAATTATGAAGAACTTGTGCTTAATTTTTAAGTAAGGAGACAAGAATTCAAATATCAAGGACAACAAGATTTCAGGGTATGGAAGCTAGAGCTTTTCCTCCTGTGGGAATCATACGTTCTGGGTGTCAAAACCAGGGCATGTAGTTCATCCATTGACTGCTTTGGCTCAAAAGGTTTCTTGGTCATTGTCAAAAGTATATCATAAAACCCTCTTTCTATCACAACACTGTTTCAATTATGCAAAAATGGGTACCCAAAAGGTTTTAAGCCTGAGCTACTCATCTGACATAATTCAGAGTAAAATGAGTTTCTTGATGATCCTGGGTGTTGGAGGCCTTTTGTGTGTTTTTAGGTAAGAAATGCAACTGACAGCCTTCATTCCCAGCCAGCCAACCAGCTGACTAACCAAAAAAACAAAAACAAAACAATTCTCCCTTTTCCCCTAACAGCTGCACCCCTGCCAAATGCAGAACATTTGTGTGTGTGTGTGTGTGTGTGCGTGTGCGTGCGCGCATATTGATTCTAGATGCAGCTATGTCCTGATATTTCTGTGTGACTTACTTGTTTGATCAATTATCCAGACAGCTTACTACCTCTCTTGCTTACTTGTTAGCATCTTTGCCAATAATGAGAAAAGAGGGCCTCAAGCTAGTTCATTTTGCTATACATTAGCAGTTTTTGAATTAGTATTAATAAAGAGAAGGTTGAAATTAATGGATAAAGTGAGGATTTTACTGTTTGCTTGCATTTCAGTTAGTTATGCCAGCCCTAACCCATGTTTCCATGGGTATGTGGAATGTTATTTTTATTTCTGTACTTTTAAGTTTAAGACCAGTTCTGTCAAGTTGCTGAGATTCACCCTTGCAAGGTGGTGATGTTGATGTGCTATGCCTTCTGGCTTCATTCCAGGTAAATAAATCAACAATAACTCTTGAACCTTTTACCTTTCTTTTATTTTCACTATAGAAAAGTTCAGGTAGAAATATATCTGTATATCTATATTACGGATTTTTTGTGTTAAAAGAGTAATGAAATACAGAATGCAATACATGGGTTATTCCTGCTATGAGTTGGTCTCTTTTATCTATCTCTGACCAAAACAGATGTTGGCAGCCTTTCTCTTCCAGCTCTCTAAGTCAGACTAAGACTATCAGTTCCGCTTAGAAAAGCTGTAGGGAAAAGATTTAACTCTTTCAATAGACTCTTACTAGTATCTCTCCTCTGTTCTTTTTTATTATAAACTACAAATACAATTAGAATGCATTTCTATGCAACAATAAAAGAAAATAGCAATATTAAAAATACATTATTACAACTCTGAGGGAAGTGAATTTTTATTTAGGCACTTTCAAGAATTCTGACAGTGAAAAGATGTCTTTGCTCGAGGAGGCAGCTGAATGTGTTTCCAACTTACAGTCAAAGTCCATTTGCATAAAATAGGAAAAGAGCCATTTTTTTTAAACTCAGAAAAAAAAATCTATCAGAGTTTGGCAGGATGCATCCTGCTAGGATTCTACTTTTTTTCTGTAAAACTGACCATTGAAAAAATTCAGTATGCGATTGGTGCCACAGTAAAGCTCTTGTATGAGGATTCTGCAACAGAATGTAAATTAAAAGATGTGGAAATGGAGGCACAACAAGGGAAAGAGAGGCTCAAATGGTAGAAGGAAGGAAGATTTTTACATAAAAAGTATAATGAACACATAGTATTCCAAAAATTTATTTTGGAAAGAGAGCGTTTCTTTAGATTTTAGCTTAACAATTTTTCTAAGTTACTAAATAAAGACTTTAAATATTTTCCAAACCATGCTTAGGGAAGAGGAAAAGAAAATGATTTCTTAGACTCCAGGTAGTTTCACATAATTTACCTCACTTCTCACCATTGTCCTATGAGGTGGGTATTTCTCTCACTATTTTTCATACAGTCCTCATGCCAGGACACCTGTGCATTAGACCCCCAGGTAGTGGGTTTTGTGGAATAATGCCTATGCTGGCACTCTCCCACCCTTTGCCAGCCCTCCCAGCAATATGGGAAATACAGGGTTGGGAGAGCCTCTGACTTTCTTGCCTGAACCCTTCCAACAAAGTCATCAAACAATAAGTATAACTAAAGATGCAACTTACTTTAATTCTTTCAGCAGCCTGTAAGATAGGTGCTGCATTTTCCCCTTCATTTCCAGAAACGGAGGCTAAGAGGTTGTTATCATCTCATATCATAGAGCCAGTGAATGGCAGAATCTGATATTTTTATTCCAGAGCTTAAATTCCTATCTCATCTCAAAACTCAGCTCTTTTGGAGGTTGTCCACTGTGCTCCCAGCCACTAAAGAAATGGGCCAGACCCCCCCCATTCCTCTTGTTTAATATCCTAAATTCTGAGGTGGATCCTCTCCACCATAGCAGCTGTCAGCAGACAAGCCGTGTGACACTAGAAACTTCACAGAGAAGTATTTCTTGAGACGGCCAGCATTTCCTGCTTGTGATAGGTGATGTGATGGCCAAGCTGTGACTTGCTGGTTATGAAAGGGACTAACACAGGGACATTAGACATTGGAGGAACTCCTGATGCCAGAAGTTCACTGACTTGCCTAGGTCGCACAACATGCATGAGGTCAAAGCCCATATTCTCCACACTGCATGAAAGTAAGGATTCAACTAGAAGGAGATAAGGACTTGTGGTTCTCCTAAAACTGACTAGAAAGCAAAACTGAAATGAGGTGGTGGGTGGTGATGGAGGGAAAATGGTGAGTTTTCTAGATTCTAGGGGAGGAGTACAGAGGAGGCTGGAGGAATGTGTAGAGTCCCAACCACATTAATGTCCATATGGTTAGTACCATGCTGGTGGCTCTGATAATGCCACAGGGATGAGCAGTTATCACACAAGTTATGCTATATGTCATATTGGCCATTAAAATGGCCAAAAGTAACGAAGTTAACTGTGGGGTGGTCTCTGGGGTACACAATTTTAGCTATGTGACGAGGGGGTTCAGGATGTGAGGTAAGTATAAGGAGGTCATAATTAGAGAGACCAGAGGCAATACATGTTCCAAAATAGGAGCTAATTTGTCACAGTGACCCAGCTTTAGGTCAAGGTAGAATAAATATTTGTAATTTATAAAATAGATCTGGTCTTCAGCCTCCTTCTACTGTACTGCAAGGTTGGGCTGTTTGTTTGCTAGAGTGTGTTTTGGATCTGTCACAGTGCTTTCAGTCAGTGAGAATTATTCTATGAGCTGAGAATCCTTCCCATTCTCTTTTGAGCAGGCCACGAGTTCAACACAGCTGTGCTGGCCCTTCAGGCAATTTGGATCACATCTGTTCTTCCTGCACACTGACAAACCCCCATGTGAGGGTGTCGTCACAGAACAGACGGCTGCACATTTGTCACTAGATTGTTCTTTGTGTGTATTCCTCACTTCTTCCTATGGATGACAACAAAGAAAACATCACATACTTACAGAGCAACCACTTCCAGGTGACTGCACAAAAATTCACATTTCTCATTGACATCATGCTTTGTGTTTCTTTTTCTTAGAATTCCTCTTCTTTTTCCCACAAATGAGCACTTGTCCTGTTCTAGGAGCTGGAGATACAGCAGCGACTGAGATAGGCAAGTTCTCTGCTCTCAAGGAGTTTGCAGTCTGGTGGGGAGATGATTTTCAAAGCAAACAAAATAAGGGGATGTTCTAGCAGGTGCTCAGAGGTCTGTTGGAGAGGGTTGGTGGGGGAAGGCTCTGCTTGAGGAGCCAGTGCTCAGGCTGAGACAGGAGTGACCAGACGGAATGTCCAGGAGAAGACCTGGCAGTGCATTGTGTGAAAAGAGAACACACGATTCTTAAGACAAGCTTGTGGGCTCCGACAGCAGATCAGAGTGTGGGTCCATGAACATGGTGGAGAGAGGGAGGGTACAGATTGTGTGGAACATTGGAGGCCCTTAAGAAGGAGTTTGTATCTTGTCCTAAGCATCCTGAGAAACCATTGGGAACTTTTGAGTGCAGGAATAACATGGTGTGATGAATACTTTAAGGGGAGCACTATAGCTGTTGCTGGGTGTAGGGTGTTAAGAATGGGAGCAGGTGACTAGATGGAAGTCATTCAAGTGAGATGACAATGGCTTGGACCAGAGTGGTAGCAGGGGTTAAATTTGAGATTGAAGAGACAAGATACTTATTGATGATGATGAGATGGGCAGAGTGAGGTGTGTTACTTTCAAGGATGGGGTGAGGGTAAAATCCACAGTTCTGTTTTGGCCACGAATGTCTTGAGATGCCTGTTAGATATACAAGTGGCGAGGCAAGTCGGGAGTCGCTTATATGTATCTGGAGCTCAGAACTGGAAATACAAATGTGGATTCCTTTACAAATTTGAGGCTGCCTCAGTTATAGTAAAAATAAAATCATTTAAAAATCTAGATGGATCCTAGAAAATAAAAGCTTGGGAAATGGCATTTTTAGAAGAGGCAAGTGGTTACATTATTTTGATTGCAGTTTTTGCATGGAACTGCATTGATGTATGAGGCACATAAAATCTGTACTACATCAGTACAGATTATAAAAGAATAGTAAGACCAAATACCGGGGTCCAAGGAACTTATTGCTTAGTGGAACACACACACACACACACACATACACACACACACACACACACACGAATCAACACTTACAAACTACCTCTTTGCCCTGAATTGTACAGAAGCCTTGCAGGAGATCCTGTGTCTGATCCTTCAGGTCATTAAGTCAGCCCTGGGGTTGGAGAGATGACGTGCTGGAGACGGATCACTCTTGGGTGCTAACGTGGTGTGTAAGAAACGTGGGAAAGATATGTCTGTACAGGAGACCAAAGGAGTCTCTAAGGGATCACAGAGGGGTCAGGGGAAGACTTCACCAGAGGTCACGTTTGGGATGCATCTTGAATGAGGAGTGGGAATTTGCCAGGGGGCAGGGGAGGAGTTGGAAGACTGTTCCCATCAAAGCAGTTTTCCAGAGGGAAGGTATGTCTGGAGAAAGGCAGCCAAACAGTTTTTCATCTGTGAACACAATGCCCTGTTGAACACATAGGTCCAAGAGATCTTTGCTAGTTTAATGGAATTGTTCTCTTACCTTTGAAATCTGCCAGGCTTCCACTACTTCATTTATGCATTAAAAATCCCAGATCATTGCATTTACCTGACTTGTGGTGACATGAAACACATTTTCATTTCAAGCTTTGATTGGAGACTGTTCTTCCCAACACCCTTCCATCTCCCATCAGAGAGAGAAGCGACAAAAACGGTGCAGAAGTGGATAATTGTAGCCAACTATAACCTGTCTCCTTTTATGTAAAAAATCCAAAATGATAATTATAGGTAATTACTACAGTGTAAAGCCTCAGTCTGTTCACCCTCTCACCTGCAGTGAGTTCATCTGGGACGCGTGTACTGCAGCCTGGTGTCTCATTTTTAAATAGACTGGTGCTCTCCTCACTTTTTTTATTTTTATCATTGCATTTAGAACAAAATGCCTTTTAGGCACTTCTTGGGCCTAGTTTGTAGTGGCTGTCTTTTCCCAGTACACCCTTTAATGCCAATTTCTCTCACTTTATTTTAATGACTCAACACAGATGTTGCATTAAAGATGGAAAGAAGTTACCCACAATTGGGCTTTCTTACTATTGATAGTAAAATTTTAATAGTAAATCACTGCCTGTTTTTGGTTATTTGGGCTGCCCCAGAATTCCTCCAGTTGTCCCGGGAATTGCATGAGCAACAAGATCACAGCCAACACTCAGACAGGTTAGTCTGTCTGCTGAGTCTACTTAGTCTCTAGAGTTTGTCCTGCATGATATATTCGATCATAGTTTCTTGGAGGTAGCAAAGAATTAATTTCTCTTTCCCTTCCCAGGTGAACAGAGATGAAAGTTGACATTTTGCTGCCAACTTTAAGCAGGCATCCTGACCCTGATTGTGTAAAACATTTACTAAGTGACTTTCCTTGAGCAAATACATAAGCTTTCTGATTTCTTGAGCTGTTAAATAGTTTTGAAGATGAAATCAGAGCACATACATAGAGAATCTAGCAAAGAGCCTGGCATAGTCTGAGTGTACAGTGCATGTTATTTGTGTATTTCCTCTTACCCAGAAGCCTCAGCAGGACTGTTTTTATATGGTGCTGCTAATTCAGGAATTTTCCAAGTTAAATAATCAATTTCAGCTGTCAGTAAGTGCCTTATAAGACATCAATATCACCAGTGACCCACGTGACTGTTATTCACTGCAGTGATGTGAATAACAAGCCCTGGTTGTGGGGGTTGGAATTTGCTTGGGGTGGGGGAGAGGGTATCTCTGTTCATAAGCATCCTGACCCAGTTTGATAGAAATATGGTTAGGACCTACAGTCTTCAGAGTAATGCTCTGTTTAACAATTTGGTAAAGTCTGGGGAGACTCACAAGTAGTCTAAGGCAAGACTTTGATGAATCTCCCAAACGGACACATTTTATGGCTCCCCAGCTTTCTCTGCGAACCTTCATACAATGTATTCCTCCTTTATGGCCATTTAGTTTAATTAATTTATTTTTCAGTCTTTATTGTTGAGATTATTACAGAAGCCCTCTCTTCCCCCCCCCCCCCATAGCTCCCCTCCAGCCAGTTCCCACCCCACCCCAGGCCCTCGCCACCCTATTTTCTGTGTCCATAGGTAATACATATAAGATCTTTGTCTATTCTCTTCCCTCACCCTCCCACACTCCCTTCTCTCAGAGAACCCCATTTCCATGTCCCGATTCTATTCTGTTCACCAGTTTATTCTGTTCATTAGATTTTTTTATTTATTTGAGGAAAAAGAAAAAGGTAAAGATAAAACATTATGAACAATAAGGTGACAACAAATACAATATCTATCAGCAAGTGAATCTAACTTATTTTTTATATATTTTTATTGATTTCAGAGAAGAAGGGAGAGGGAGAGAGAGACAGAAATATCAATGATGGATAGAGAATCATTGATTGGCTGCCTCCTTCATGCCTCACACTGGGATTGAGCCAGCAACCACGGTATGTGCCTAATTGGGAATTGAACCATGACTTCCTGGTTCATAGGTCGATGCTCAACCACTGAACCATGCCAGCCAGGCACTTTATGGCCATTTTAAATAAAGAAATAATTTTTTAAAATAAGTAATTAAACAGAAATGAGACTTACACTAATAGAGGATTCTAAAGCCGCACATTGAGTGAGGTGACCATATGTTTCTATTTGCCCAGGACAGACTCAGTGTATGCCTGTTGTCCTGCTGTAATTATTAATAGCATCCCCTTTTACTCTCAAAAGTTGTTGCACTATGTAAAGTAAATCAGTTGTCCCAATTCTGACAGTATGATAGATTGCCCTGATCTACCATGTCCCAGCACCAGCTTATGTGGCTGTTAAGAACTCTAGCCTGGCTGCAGAATTACAAACCATATGGCAGAGACCATTGAGGTGGCTCCCCCATGGTCTTCTATGAATAGATGATCTGCAAATGTCAAGGATTTCCAGGATTTAAACACCCACTGAGCCACATCTGCCTACTACGAAGCAGCTCCCCCTCAGATGGGGTCCTGCAGTTCTTCAGCGGGCAGACTCCCACTTCGTTCAGAAGATTTCACCAGTGTTTGGGGTTACTTCCTATCACCACTTTTTTATGGCATCAGAACCTAGCTGAGTAGCTTTTTTCTTTCTTTCTGCTCACAAGCTGTATTGTTACTAGAGTGCGCTTCTTAAAACAAAGAATATGTAACTCATTAAATGCCTTCAAGAAAAAGGAGATGTAAGGATCTAATTTTATTGACTGACATGGATGGCAGAGACACACAGAGCCCGCTCACATCCTTTGTAAAGTTGAGATTCAGAGACACTTCTTCACTCCCCCTCCCGCCATAGGAAGAGACGCCATTGCACATGTTTATCTACTGGTAGATCCAAAGATCTGTCGGCCATATGCATGCAAGTAAAACAACACAGACCTTGACAGAAGATGCTTTTGTGAGATGTGTTTGGGAAAATTTTCTCTATCCAGAGCTGGTGCGATTTACATCATTGATCAGTTGGCCTCAAAGAACTAACAGGTCATCCTGTATCCTCTAGGAAGGACAATGTTCATACCAATTCAGAAACGCTGCCTCAAAATACAAAAATAGGCCAACCCAAAAGGATAAAATGTCCACCCACCCCCCTTAGTAGCACATTTCATTCTACTCAACGTCTCACCTCATTTTTATGCACTTTAATCCAGAAACTTCTTAGTCTTGATGGATTACTTGCTTAATGGAGCAAGTGCTTACAGTTAATGTAATACTAACAAAACAACCACAGCAATAGCAAACACACGGAATTTACGATGCGAACAAATCTAATCCTCACTGAAACGTAATGAGGTGGGCACTGTTAGTGCTGTTATTTTACAGGCAAGGAAACCGAGGCTCAGATTCTGGCTCCAGAGCCTGTGTGCTTGCATGGCATGTCAGTATTCTAGAAGGCACTCAGGGAACTGTAGCTCACAAGAAACATCTCCTGTCAAGTCCAGTGTTGTTCCACTTGCATGCACATGGTTGTCAGGTCCATGTCCCCTGCCTGTCTATAGCCATCCCTATCTTTTAAGAACAGAGTCACATCTCTGCCCTTAGCTTTCTTCTCTTGAGACACAATATATCCAAATTCTTTTGTCTTTCATTGTGAAGACTGTTGCCCAAACATTTTATCATTTTGGTTGTTCTTTCCAAGTGCCTCAGAAAATACTTCACCTGGCACCTTCAGCCTTATCCCACTTCAGCCTCACCGGCTAATGAAGAAGGGTGTTCTCGTTATGGTTTAGGGATAATCAGAGGACGAGAAACAGGCTCTGCTAGAATCCCCACAGACATAGCCCATTTAGCCAGGAGAGCAAGGCAACCATGATTCCCTTATGGCTTTCTGTGACCAATGCAAGGTAAGTCGCTTGGTTTTACAGAAGGGGAGATCCACACTAACACAATTATAATCTTAGTTAAAAATCACCCTTGGTCACCTGGGAAAGTATGCTTGCAGGAGCTGGGAATGCATGTACCATAGGCAAATAAACAGATAAAGGAGAAACCATACCATGACTGCAACTGGCTGCTGCACTGTTTTGAAACCTCTCCTGCCTTTAGTAAATGTTGTAAGATAATTGATGGTTGTGTTTTTTTCTTGTTTCTTGTGGTATTGTGGTCTTCCTCCTTAGAGGATAGTCATCCTTTTAAGTGGGATCCAACAACCTTCCTCAAAGGCTGGAATTCAAAACTGAGCCAACACTACTTTGAAATGATATTTAATATCAGGTTGTCAAGGTTTTGGAATATGAAGGAGTCTGCATTAGGAGGTTACTTGCTAGTTACATTATTTGATTTTGTGAAAATTCTACGTCCATTCATAAGAAAAATTTAAATAACAAGTACACAGACTGCACATAATAGTTGTCCTCCAAATGTTAATTTCTTTCTCTATTGTATGTTAGTTTGTGCTTCCACACTTTTTAAAAATGCCATCTGGCATCCTCAAATTCATACTTCATGTTTGGTCTAGGTTGTCATAGGAGATGTAATGATGAACAAATGACACCTTTCATGGTGCTCAGTTTGAAGTGACTATTTTTGAAGACCGACGTTTCTCAAGGTGGGATATATGTCCTTTGGTTGGTTCACATATGTACGTTGTTAGGTGGCATACAATGACCTTTAAGAAACATTTTATAATCTATATATTTACTTAATGTGTATTACAGGGACTTATTCCAGCCTACCAAACCTCTTATTTCCTGAGCATTATTCCTTAAGTTGAGGCCGAAGACAAAAATAGACTTGAAGGAAAAATTAGAATAAATAGGTCTATAGTTCAATATGGCAAGACTTTTGAGGGAGAGTCATAAATGTATGAAGTTTGGGATGCACCAATATAGGACTTTTTTGGTACCCAGGGGTTTGGTTTCCTTGGTCTATAGATGGTTGTACATAAGTGCCAAGACTCTTATTGCTCCTATTTTGATATATTCTAGGTTTGTCTTTAAGTCTCAAATGTTCCTGCTCTTTCTTGAGTCCTGGTCTTGTTCTTTCCTACCCTTGGAATGCCCTTTCCAATCCTCTGCAGCTTTTTAATTTACTCTTGCTACTATTTCAGGTGACATCTTCTATAAAGCCATTTTCACCCATGCAGTCACAGAGCATTGGGTTTTTCAGTTATCCTGACTCAGACACTCTCTCTTCCCCGCCCCGTGGCACAGTGCCGCTCATAGCTAACCTATGTGATAAGCTGGGTGTGGAAAGGCCTGGCTGTCTATGAGATGATCAGTCTGGGGGAGGGCAAAGGAAAACCAATTCAAGCAAGTCGCAGATCAAAGTGGGCTCAGAATTTGTTATTAGTTCTGCTCATAAATATTCTTTCTGCTATCCATCAGTCCAATCTAAGAAAGCTCACATTCTCTCATATTATAAATTATATCATCAGTTATCTGGGAACAATAGTGTTCATTTTCAGGTGGCTTGCTTCTTCATTAGTCAAAATCCTAATTTCAATTATTATTCTTGATTCTGGATTTAGATAAAATTACAAAGTCAAAGGCTATGTGGATTTTAAATTTTGACATTTTGCCAAGTTGTCCTTGAGAAAAGTTGCATAATATCTTCCACCATACACTTGATGACTTGCTTGCTGTAATTTTTGATGTGTAGGTTAAAAAAGGACACTTTAGCCTGGCTGATGTGGTTCAATGGTTGATCATCGACTCTGAACCAAGAGGTCATGGTTTGATTCCAGGTCAGGGCATATGCCAGAGTTGCGTGCTCGATCCCCAGTGTGGTGTGTGCAGGAGACAGCTGATCAGTGCTTCTCTCTTATCATTGATGTTTCTATCGCTCTCTCCCTATCCCTTCCTCTCTGAAATCAATAAAAAAACATTTTTAAGAAAGGATACTTCATTGTTGTGTTAATTTGCATTTTTAAGTTGAGTGATGTTTATAAAATGTGAGTTTTTCCTATTTGTTCTTTTTTTTTCTTTTTCACTTCTTCTCTCACTCCCTCCTTCCTTTCTTCCCTTTTTCTTTCTTTCCTTCTACTGATTTATAAGAGATCTTTTTCTATGTATTACATCTAAGCAGTATGTATTGCAAATGTTTAATTCAAGTGCCTTTTTACTTTTTTTTGGTATTGTTTCATACCAAAGTTTTAAATTTTGAGACAAATTTAATGGGCCAGTATTTTCTTGTTTCTGGGTTTTATAGTTTCCTTAAAAAGACCTTCCCTCAAGGAGAGGAACCAAGATGGCAGCATAGGTAAACACCTATCTTGCTGCCATACACAGCAACTTCAAAACTACAACTTAACGAAAGAACAAACATCATCCAGAATCACCGGAGAGCTGGCTGAGTGAAAATTCCACAAATAAAAGTGAAGATAGGACACTGTGACTCAGAGGAGCAACAGAGGGCAGCATTGAAAATAAGCATGGAGACGGAGGTTTGGAGCCGTGCTGGTGCAAGCGGATAAGGCGGGCAGCTGCAAACCCTGCTGGTTTTCTCAAAAGGGGGAGAAAAATGCGTCCCACTGCACTGATTCCCCAGCTCCGGGTGAAGTTGGGGGAACCCACAATCATACGGGGTAAAAGTGGGCAGTGGGGAGGCACACTGAAACTCGAGCATTGCAAGGGTCTGCAAGCTTGTGGAGAGGGCGAGCTTGTGCAGAGTGCGTGTAAACTTGGGAATAAGCAGAGCTGTGTGACCATGCAGAGAGGACTCGTGACTTACTCTCTCATTCAGGAAACCACCAGACTATATTGTTTTATGACCCTGGGTGAGACTTTGGGTGTGCAGACTCATTTGGGTAGAGGCTGAATTGTCCAGCAGCTGGTGGAGCTTGGCAGCAGCTCTCTCTCAGAGGTGCATGCAGCCATTACTACCTGGCACAGAGACCCAAGTGCCACATAGGGTGGAGCTGACACTGCCTGCTCGGCCCATCCAATCTGAGCATAGCTGAACCTCACAGCCAATTGGCCTGGAGGTCAAACCCTCCTAGTGCTGGCAACAATAAGCTAGGCTTAACTTCAACAAGACTGTGCAACCCATATCCACCTCAGGTAACTGGGGAGGCTGAGCCACTGTCCCTTAGAGGACATCTATCACACAAAGCTAATCGACCAACTCAGGAAAGCAGCCACTATGCAGAGACATGGAAATAAATCAGATGTTTAAAAAATGGAGGGAAAAAAACGACTGGACATAGAGTTCAAAACCACAGTTATAAAGTTTTTCAAGAGGCTCCTAGAAAAGGCCGAGACCGACAAGGAAATGAACAAGACCTACGAGGAAATGAATGAGACCTATGAAGATATGAAAAAGGACCAACTAGAAATTAAGCATACACTGACTGAAATAAAAAATATTATACAAAGACTTAAAAGTAGTCTAGAGGACTGCAAGAACCAAGTCAAAGATTTGAAATACAAAGAAGCAAAATCCACTCAGCTGGAAAAGCAAGAAGCCAAAAGAATCCAAAAATTGAAGATAATGTAAGGGCCAACCTCAAGCATACCAACATCCGAATTATAGGGGTGCCAGAAAAAGAGAGAGAGCAAGACAATGAAAACCTATTTGAAGAAATAGTTACCAAAAACTTCCCATACCTGATGAAAGAAATTGACTTAGGAGTCCAAGAAGCATATTGAACCCCAAAATATAGGAATCCTAAGAGGACCACACCAAGGCACATCATAATTAAAATGCCAAGAGCAAAAGACAAAGAGAGAATATTAAAAGCAGCAAGAGAAAAACAGTTAGTTACCTATAAGGGAGCACCCATATGATTGTCAGCGGATTTCTCAACAGAAATGATGCAGGCCAGACAGGAGTGGCAAAAAATATTTAAAGTGATAAACAGCAAGAATCTACAACCAAGATTACTCTATCCAGCAAAGCTATCATTCAGAATTGAAGGTCAGATAAAGTGTTTCACAGCTAAGAAAAAGCTAAAGGAATTCATCACCATCAAACCAATATTATATGAAATGCTGAAAGATATTCTATAAGAAGAGGAAGAAGAAAAAGGTAAAAATATAAATTATGAACAACAAATACATATCTATCAACAAATGAATCTAAAAATCAAGTGAATTAATAATCTGATGAACAGGATAAACTGGTGAATATAACAGAATCATGGGCATAGAGTGGGAATGGACTGACAATTCTTGGGGAGAAAAGGGGTGTGGGAGGTGCAGCAAGAGACTGGACAAAAATCATGCAACTATGGGAGAGGACAGTGTGGGGAAGGTGAGGGCGGAGTGTGGGATGGGTACAGGGTGGTGGGGAACTATAGGGGGAAAAAAGGGAACAATGTAATTAATAAACTGAACAATAAAGATTAAAATATTTTTTAAAAGATCTTCCCTCAGAAATTTAAAAAATATACCCATTTTAAAATTTGGATTTCTAATTTTCAAATAAGGTGTTGTATCTGTGACATAAGTGGAATAAGCAAGGAGAGACCCTGTCTCTGGCCTCCCTAGGTGGCCTCCCGCTCCCTTGGCCTTGTCATTCTATACATCCCTTGGCTTCAGCTTTAGCTCATGATCCCTGCCTGGATCTTACTTGTTTGGATGGCCTCTTATAACTGCTTGTTGGGCCTGCAGGCCTCAGTCTGGTGCAAGGCTGTTTGTTGAATTAATGTACCATAGGGCTTCCCCTATATCAAAGAGAATAGAACCTGGGGCAAAATAATTGTTAACTATTGATAATTCTAAGTGTTGAGTTAAAATAACCTTTTCTCATAGTTCAAGGATGATTAAGTAGTTGAATATGTTGACAGTAGGACAAAATTCATTTTTAAAATTCTAACAAGATACTATAAACAAACTGAAGAATACATATTTAGCTATACTCTATTTTATAATATTTGAGAAGATTCAGTTATAAGCAATTCCTTTTAAAAAGTTGTCATTTCTCTCTGGGATATAAGATGCTTGAAGTTTGAACTGTGACCTTTTGCCAGGAACCATAATAAGAAGCTTTGCCAGAGGTAGCTAGCAGGTGTTCACACACTATCTCCTATCACATTTCTGTGCATTTCTTCATAGTCTCTTCACTTCTCATCAAATGTTCACCATGTCACATTCAGTTGTACTTATTTTTGTGGGATTTTTTTCCCCACTTATCACAAAACAAGTCATTGATAAACTATTATAGATATACTAGAGGCCTGGTGCATGAATTTCATGCACAGGATGCAGGGGATGTCCCTCAGCTCAGCCTGCACTCTCTTCAATCTGGGACCCCTCGAGGGATGTCTGACTGGATCAGGCCTAAACGGGCAGTTGGACATCCTTCTCACAAACCAGGACTGCTGGCTCCAAACTGCTCACCTGCTTGCCTTCCTGATTGCCCCTAACCGTTTCTGCCTGTCAGCCTGATTACCCACTAACCACTACACTGCCAGCCTAATGGATGTCTAACTGTTCCCCTGCCAGCCTATTTGCCTCCAACTTTCCTCCTCTGCTGGCCTGATCACCCTTAACTGCCCTCCCCTGCAGGCTTGATCACCTCGAACTCCCCTCCCTTGCAGGCCTGGTCCCTCCCAACTGCCCTCCCCTGCTGACCTGATTGCCCACATCTGCCCTCCCTTGCAGGCCTGGAGCCTCCCAACAGCCCTCCCATGATGGCCATCTTGTGGTGGCCATCTTGTGTCCAAATGGGGGCAGGATCTTTGACCACATGGGGGTAGCCCTCTTGTGTGTTGGAGTGATGGTCAATCTGTAAATTACTCTTTTATTAGATAGGATAGAGGCCTGGTAGATGAGTGGGGATCAGCTGGTTTGCCCTGAAGAGTGTTCTGGATCAGGGTGGGGTTCCCTTGGCCTGGGTGAGGGGCCTGTTGTGGTTTGCAGGCCAGCCAGGCCCCCCAACGACTCAAGTGGAGGCCCTGGGATCTAGAATTAATTTATGTTCTACAATTGAAACTTTGTAGCCTGGAGCTGAGCCAAGCCTTTTATTCACTTTGTGGTGACAGCCATTTCTGTTTGGGTTTATTAAAAGTCTATAGTTGAAACTTTGTAGCCTAGAGTGGAGGCCTAGATGGTAGGGCTGCAGAAGCTTGGCTTCCTCCATTGCCCAGGCAACCCTAGCCTCTGTTCTCTCCAGCTCTGTGGCTGCCGCCATTTCTGTTGGGTTTAATGTATCTTCTGTAATTGAAACTTTGTACCATTGAGAGGAGGCCTAGGCCGGCAACAGCAGGCAGAAAGCTTGGCTTCCTTCATTGCCAGGGAAACCCAAGCCTCTCTCCTGCTCTCAGTGGCCACAGCCATCTTGGTTGGGTTTATTTGCTCCTGATTGGCTGATGGGTATGGCTTGACTGGAGGTATGATCAATTTGCATATTACTCTTTTATTAGATAGGATTTTTATTTCCCATTAGGTTTAGTTTTTTTGCCAAACTCTAGACCAATTTTTGTAAGGTAGAGAGGAGTCTTAGAATCCGGAGGTATCATGATAAGCCAATAACTAGCAATGCCTCTATTTTCTTTGAAAGTCATTCAAATCTAGCCATTAAAAAATGAGAATTATTTTATGAAGACCTCACTCAGAAATTCCATATCATGTTGCAAAAAACCCACTGTGATAGTTGACAGCACTCACTGTAAGGAAATTGATATACTTAATTTAAATATTTTAGGCTATATTTTAAATCCATAGTCTCTTACTATATCTTCAAATGAAACAAACAAAGAAACAAACAAACAAAAAGAACTGGGTTCCATCATCTGAAATCATTGGTCCCAGACTTAGAGCATCTATTAAGTCTTGTCAAGTAGTGTGCTAGAACTGGATGACACCAACTCAGGAGTCACGAATGTGCACATCTCTTCCCAACTGTGTTTAGTGACCTCATGCTGATAGCTTGAAATTGGCCATTAGGGGAGTATTTACACAATGAAAATTGGCAAATACTATACATCAATCAGGGCTTTATTTTTCAGAGACCATTTACCAGCACACTACTGGTTTCCAGCTACATAAATCTTACAAAGGGATGTGAATAACAAGCTACTACTTGAATAATTCACTTTCTGTGTGAATATTACTAAATATCTAAAAGCTTAAAAACTAAAGTCAACAGTTTGTCTTTAATTATAGAATTAGTACCTAGTTCTTGACTTAGCAAGTGTAACTTAGCAATAAAATTTTAACTGGAAAAGGCAATAAAAATTTTATAAGCTTGTCTCCTACCCTATGAGGAACCCCTACTAGAGAATAGCTATTATTTTTGTCTACCCTGAAACTCTCTCCTCTTTTTCTGATAATAGCATCTTGATTTTTCCCCCTTAGCAACTCTTAGTCCACACGGCTTAAGAGGGAGAGATTATTGACTCCACGTCCACTCCCCTCTCCTGCTCTCAGGATGTGCATATGATCCAGACTTGACCAGAGAGAGTGCCTATGACCACCACAATTTGTGCAGAGGTGAGCATTGACTCAGTTCTGGCTAATGGGATTGCTGCATTCCTGTGAACATACCAATTGGTTTGGGAAGGCATTTTACCCAAGGTACAGTGATGTCTAGCAATTGCTAGTGCTATCAAGAAGAAGGAAACTCCACTTCTGTTGCTTAGTTAGTATAGTGTAGGACTAAAGCTCTATGTTGCCATCTTTGCCACCATCTCAGGATAACCTGCCTGAGTATGAAGCCAACACAAAGGCAGGCAGAACTGAGTAACAGAGATTCCTAATGAGATCATTTGTGTTTCTGGATCCATCTATGCTGAATCGATAATTACATTGAGACATTTTATTTCCTTTTTGGTTAAGTCATTTAAATTAGTTTTGTCACTTGAAATTGAGAGCTTTCACTAATATTATCCTATCTAATAAAAGAGTAATGTGCAAATTGAGCATCACTCCAAGACACAAGATGGCCACCACTATGTGGTCAAAGATGGCTGACCCCATGTGGACACAAGATGGCTGCCACAAGATGACCAGCAGGGGAGGACAGTTAGGGGCAACCAGGCCTACAGGGGAGGGTAGTTGGGGGCAACCAGGCTAGCAAGGGAGGGTGATTAGGTGCAATCAGGCTGACAGGGGAGCAGTTAGGTGTCGATCAGGCTGGCGTGGGAGTGGTTAGTGGGTGATCAGGCTGGCAGGCAGAAGTGATTAGGGGCAATCAGGTAGGCAGGAAGGTGAACTGTTGGGAACCAGCAGTCCTGGATTGTGAGAGGGATGTCTGACTGCCTGTTTCGGCCCCATCCCACTGGGTCCCAAATTGGAGAGGGTGCAGGCTGGGCTGAGGGACACACCCCACCCTGTGTATGAATTTTGTGCACTGGGCCTCTAGTTTCTATAATAACTCTAATGAAACTCTGCAGTCAACTTTTGAATTCATCTAGAGATAGGGCCCCTCACTATTTTGTGATGCGATTCATTTCTTTTTATGATTCTGATTGTTAGAAAATTGTACATTGACCCCAATTTATTTCCTCTCATTGGTCCTCTATATGTTATCAAGGGCAACACTTGTAAGTATTCATTTTTATCTGCCTTCTTGCCCTTCACAAACTCTGAGTTATCATGGTTCTGCTAAATCTTCTCTAGCTAAACATAGTGTCCTCAAAGATTCTGCATGATTTTCATCTTTTTAGTCATAATCTTCTGGAATATAACAGTTGGTCAACATCTTTAAAAAAATACTCATAAACCTAATATTTTTCACAAGATTGAACAGAGTAGAGAGGGATTATTATCCTGTTCTACCTGCAAGACTGACTATAAGTGAAATGCTGAAGGGGGATATAAATGGTAAAGATTTGGCTTCCACCCTGGCCAGTATGGCTCAGTTGGTTGGATGTTGCCCAATGTACCAAAAGAGTGCCCATTCAATTACAGTCAGGGCACATACCCAGGTTTCAGGCTTGATTTCCAGTAGGGGGCATGCAGGAGGCAGATCAATGTTTTGCTCTCACATTGATGTTCCTCTCTCTTTCTCCCTCTCCCTTCATCTCTCTCATAAAAAACAACAACAAACAAACAAACAAAAAAAAACACACCTTTAAAAAAAGAATTGGCTTACATTTCAATTTTTATTTATACTTCTATTTTCATTATTCCACATCTTTGGGTTTTTTTCACCCCAGGGGTCCTCTTACCCTTTGTCCCCTTCTCTTTCTACCTAACCACTGCTGCCTCCACACACCTTCACATCACCCCAGCCCCCAAACTGCTCCTTATTACAACAAACAGTAAGAAAAGAATTTGACACTTATATAGAGTGTCCCAAAAATGGAATAATTATACACTGTCTTTGAATAAAGGCAGTGTTTATTAAAATACATTTATTTTAAAAATTGAGCTATCAGCTGTTAAAGTGTGTATACATTGGGGGGGGGCAGGACTCCCTATATAAGCTTAATGTACAACCTCTCTTCAGGAGTATATATTTTCATATTCATGGATAAAGCTTTGTTTACTTTGAGTCAAAGAACAAAAGTTCCAATTGTGGAGTGTTAGCTATTGTTGAACCATATTGGGAAGGTGCTTTCTTGAAATGAAGTTTCAGGCCCCTACTTTGTTCGTAGACTCTTTGCCATCCTGCAGCCTCCAGCAGCCTGCCCCACACCTACTCTCACACTCACAGCCGGCTTTTCTCAGCTGGTGACATCCAGTTGTGTTTTGCCTTCTTTTTCTTAAAGAAACAGAAATACTTCTTGTTCTCAATGGAGGACAGATTGGGAAAAACAAAAACTTGAAAGCTGGCTTCATTTCTCCTGTGAAATGCACAAGGTCTTCCTATCACTGGGCCAGAGATGATGCCAATATCTCAAAAATTATCTGAGATAAGAGTGAAGATTACATATTTTACATATTGTGGTCCCTTTGAGATCACATATTTGGGTCATTTTAACCACTAAGTTCAACTCCATAGGTTTGATCAATCAGTCTATCTGATACTGTCATTTAACTGATGGAAAATGGTACATCAGTGCCTTTACTTTCATGTCAGACATATAGATTCTCTCTGGTTTTAGCATTCTTTTGATATTGCTAATAAGCGTTTTATGTCTGTTTTTTTTTTCTTTTTTGTGGTTGTTATATCCTAGAGACTTGCCCAATTCCTGGTTTTCCAGAAAAATTTTGCAGTTGTTTATAAAAAAAAATAGCATGTAAATAAAAATATCCAGAGCAAGATCACAAAGCTATATAAAACTGCTGCTCAAAATTTTAGTTCTTCAGCAAGTTTAATGGGGTTTTTCCATGAGGCCTATTTATGAAGGTAATTTTATGATAATGCGGGCCCATCTTGTACGAAATCCTAGGATAGTCATTTTTAGTGGAAGCAGAAAGACTTCTTTATAATACGGCTTTTCCCTGCGTCAGTGTGCCTTGGAAGGAGACCACCAGGTCAGCATCATAGTGGCATCCCTGTGTAACACACACATTGATTTCCTCAAGCAATGGATTGTTTTCACCAAACTGGCTTCTCAAAAATCAAAATTTATTTTTCCTCTCGGTCGGTTTACGTGTTAAGAATCCTTTCCAAATCACTTCCCAGCTTCTCTCCATGAAACCGCCACTGGTTCATAGAAACCTAGGGCACTTGATGGAGTGAGATACAATGACGACTCCCTCTGTCTATTTTCTCTTTTGAATAAACAGGTCTTTTCTAAGGGTGCTGCTGGTGGTTTGGTCCTTGGCAGTTACTCTCCTCAAAAACGTGTCTTACAAGGGCAAGAGTAGAATGAGCACCTTTCAGAGCCCTTTCTGTTTGTTTAGTTTCTTGATTATATGAAGTACATTAAAACCAGTCCAAGGCCCATTAACATAATTTTCATGCATGTTAGTTCTGGCAAAACACACGAGGCAGGAACTGTATGATAAATGAGATAAATAATTTTGATGGAGCAGTGAAATAAAATAAACTTTTGCTGTTTAAGAAAACAAACCATGACTAGTTGTGTGTATGGGGATTAGTTTGTGTTGGGGTGGCATTCTGAGGGTGGCCTCTCATCCTTAGAA
Organism: Antrozous pallidus; assembly: GCA_027563665.1. Taxonomy (NCBI): domain Eukaryota; kingdom Metazoa; phylum Chordata; class Mammalia; order Chiroptera; family Vespertilionidae; genus Antrozous; species Antrozous pallidus. The sequence goes on along the minus strand of CM050511.1, from coordinate 45,645,265 downwards.
TGTTCTGGGGAGAAAGAGCCGCTGTAAATCCAACAAGGTCTAGTTGTAGCTTTAACACAAGACATTATGAAGCCCATTAGTCTTTATTTAAGGCTTGATTATTCAGGCTATGGATTAGGTGAGGGTCCCGGTTACTTCCTTTCCTTGGCTGCCTGTTAGCACGTTGCCTAAATAATGGTCAAGGACAGACAGAAGATAAGAAATGTGTATACGTTCATATTAGAGTTAGTAACACCTTGGGGAAGAAATTGTTGGGGCTGAGTAGAATCTTTTTAACAGGTTTCATTTTGTGTAGTTAGCACTTTACAGGTTGTTGTATGAGCTGGCCATGCTGAAAGTATCTATCAGAGTTAGTAGTAGAATAAGGTTCATAGGGCCTTGGCCAAATACACAGCCTTCTTATGAGCTAAGCCTGGAAAACACTCTTCAAAATGATACTACAGTCTCTGTGTGTCCCCCAGTCACAAAAGCTAGAAAGAACTTCAGTTGAGGCCTTGAGAGTTTGAGTTTTTTCTTTTCAGATTTTTTTTAATGGAAATAAGGTGGATTGTTTCACAGTATCCATTGATCTTATGTCACCTGGGTTTGTGTCATTGAGACCTCCTCCAGTGCAAACCAGTGTTTCTTAGATGAAAGAAGGAAAATTCCATGCAAGTATGCATGCCCTGGCAGAAGACAGTGAAGTGACACTTGCGTATGTTTGGGATTTTCTTTTTACTCCATAAAGGCTGAGAAACAGCTGAAAGTGGTTTGGCTCAGTGAATAGAGCGTTGGCCTGTGGACTGAGGGGTCCTGGGTTCGATTTTGGTCAAGGGCACGTGCCTTGGTTGCGGGCACATCCCCGGTAGGGGGTATGCAGGAGGCAGCTGATCGATGTTTCTCTCTCATTGATGTTTCCAACGCTATCTCTCTCCCTTCCTCTCTGTAAAAAATCAATAAAATATATTTTTTAAAAAAGTCTGAGAAACTCAGGCCAGAAAGAAAGTAAAATTAATGAAATTAATGGGATGATTGCTGAATTTCGAATATCCTTGCCAATGCTGCCGTCGTAGCACAGTTAATAATTGCGAACTGGTTATAGACCACACCTGACAGGAAGCCCTTGAATTTCTGCTTTCGAACCCGTGGAAAAGTACAGCACCATATCTCTGCCACCTACATCCCATTCTATCCTGTCTATGAGACGACACATCTTCTACCCATGAGTAAAGTTCTCATACTCTCAATAGTCTGTAATGTTGATGCTTGGAAATGGTGGCAGTATGATTTTGGGGTTTTCCTAACTTCCCTGCAAAAAAACATGGAGTAAATTGTATATAAATTATATTTCATTAAATCTGTAAAAAATATATGTGTCAGAAATATATATATTAGAAAGCTCAGGATTCTAAACTATAGGGAAAAACCCAGAGCAACTAGATCATAAACCAAATACCCATGAATAATATGTATTAAAAAAACAAGGGGACAAGGTAAACCAGTGGACCCTAAATATGAGCCAGAAGACCAATACTTTTCTGGCATCAGTGTAAGAGAAAATAGAAGGATGCAACGGGGCTGGATTTGATAAATATGAGAATGGAAGAACCCATTGTAGATGAAACTGGGAACTAAAGCAGGTCAATTTGATAACAACAGCTGAAATGGTCAGGTGTTTGCCTGCCTTAGTTGCTGGTGATACAAGTTTCCCATGTTGAAATGGGAAATGACTGGGTCAGTATAACCTCTGGGAGCTCTTGAAACTGACCCACCAGAGCTCTTCTCCAGCTTAGAGTGTCACACTGAGGAGATGAAGAAAAGAGAAGGGTCAGCTAAAAGTGGATGGGTGGGAAAAACAGAGCCAGGAAATATTATAGAGAAAGCTGCTGGTGTGGTGTGTGTAGCAGATTTTATTTTTTAATTTATTTTCTTTATTGATTAAGGTATTACATTGCTCCCCCCCCCCCCCCGAACAGTTTTACTTTTACAGAAAAATTAAGAAGACAGTACAGAGTTCCCATATATTCCCCACGCAGCTTCCCCTATTATTAACTTCTTTAAATCTGTATTAGTATAATACAGTAGTTATAATTAATACGTTATTAGTGACTTACGTCCATACTTTATTCAGATTTCCTTAGTTTTTACCTAATTTCTTTTTGTGTTCCAGGGCTCATCTAGGACATCACATTACATTTAATTCCTTAAGAGAAATAGGAGATGAAAAAAAAATGAAAAAAATTGTAGTTCAAAAAGAAACAATGAAAGAAATAAAAAAGTTCAAGACAATGAGAGAGATATTTGAAAATAGGAAAAGAAAAGAAAATGTGCAGATAAGAGGAGTCCTCAGAGAAGAATGCTGACACACTTCTCCTTGGGCTCCTCTAGGCTATAACAGGGTCTTAGACTTTCCTTGTTTTTTGATGACTTTTGCAATGTTGAGGAGTGTTTGTCAGGTATTTGTAGCTGCCATATATCTCTTTAAACAATCTACAAAAAACAAACAAACAAACAAACAAACAAAAAAACAGAGGGGGGAATCTCTGTGAAATTAGAAAAGTCTTGTGAACCAAGACTCTTCCTAAAAGTTCAGGAAAACTAATTTTACATAAAAAATTGCCAACAGAAAATTTTTGAGGTCAAATTCTATATAAAGTTACTTTAAGAAAAAAGAGGATTGAGAAGAGATGTAGGCTATAAAATATACCAGAAAGACATGTGCAAAAATAATAAAACTATAATGTACTATTTTTTTTAGTAAAGCAAAATATTTTAAATTAATTATTCAAAACATGAAGAAACAAGAAAACCAACAATTTGAAAAACTCAGAAATCAGGGAACGGACATCAAAATAATCCATACTAATACCAGGCTAATATGCTAATTAGACCAGATAGACCAAACATATTCCAGATGTCATTCTGGATGTCCTTACTGACAAAGCTGGGGCCCAGGTGGCACTGCTCAAGGTCTCAGGTGCCTGTGGCTGGCCTGGGTCCCGAGTGCCTGTGGCTGGCCTGAGGGAGGGAAGCCCAGATCTGGGTTGCCTGCGGCCAGCTGGAGGAGGGAAGCCTGGGTCCCAGGGACTGAGAGAGGTGGTTAGGGGTGATTAGGCAGACAGGCGAGTGGTTAGGGGTGATCATGCAGAGGTGGTCAGGGATGACCAGACAGGCAGGCAAGCATTTAAGGGCAATTAGGCAGGCAGGTGAGTGGTCAGGAGCCAGTGGTCCCAGATTGTGAGAGGGTGCAGGCCAGACTGAGGGACCCCCACCTTCCATGCACAAATTTTGTGCACCAGGCCTCTAGTTTAAAATAAAATAAAAAGGGGCTAAATAAAAAAAAAAAAGGAGTAAATTAACATATAATTCCTTAAGAGAAACAGGAAGTGAAAATGAGAAAAAAAAATTAGAGTTCAAAAAGAAATAATGAAAGAAAGAAAAAAGATTCAAGACAATGAGAGATATTTAAAAATAGTCAAATAAAAGAAAATATGCAGATAAGATGAGTCCCTAAAGAAGAAAATGGTATAAAATACTTCAGACACTCAAGGAAAGAAAATGTGTGCCAAGATTTTGTATCTAACAAAGCTGACTTTCAAATAAAAAGGCACAGCCGAGACCACTTTGGCTCAGTGGATAGAGTGTCGGACTGTGGACTTGGGGGTCCCGGGTTCGATTCCGGTCAGGGGCATGTACCTTGGCTGTGGGCACATCCCCGGTGGGGGATGTGCAGGAGGCAGCTGATCGATGTTTCTCTCTCATCGATGTTTCTGACTTTCTATTCCTCTCCCTTCCTCTCTGTAAAAAAAAAATCAATAAAATAAAATAAATCAAATAAAAAGGCACAAAAACTTGGAATCAACATGGAATGACTTTAAATATTGACTCATGAGCCCTGTAGAAATCTCATTGTCCTAGATTTGTATTGGAATACCAGTAGGAACTTATGAGGTGTGGTATTTTTAAATATATATACATGCATTGCTGGTGGAATTCTCTAGCTCTGTTCACTGAAAAGGCCTAGAAGTAATAACCAATTCAGAAATGATGGATATCTTTAGGACCCAGATGTGGTCTTGAAATATCATGCTCCTCTAAAAGAAATCAGGATTTATTGGAAAAGGGCTAATCCCAAGTCTGGGGCAGGAGACATACAAGGTGAGCCTGGGGTGTCTATAATACCAGACAGCAAAGAAGTTATCTAAGACCAGTAGGGCCATGTAAACCCAACTCTTGAAGACAACATTTCTACTGATCAATTTAAGCTTCAAAATGGATAAGAATCGAAAAGGTTTGACATCCATCAAATACATTTAAATCTGTGAGTTCATAATTATATATATATATATATTCTTAAATATCATACTAGTTGGTCACCTTTTGAAGATAAGAGGGACCAATTCATTGCTTTAAAAAAATGAACAATTAAAGGGAAAGAATTGAGCATTTATGAACCCCGCTTTTGTGAACCACACCACTAGGTATCTCCTCATAAAATCAAAGCTAACAATGACAACAAAAGCCCTATAAAATGACAGAGTTCGAATGTCATAATTTTGTAACTCTTAATGAATGAATATATCTAGGCATTAAATCAGTGACTGCTTACCTCAAAAAAGAGTGAAAAAACAGACATTATATGCTTCTTGATGGAAAACTACACCACCACCCAGAACTTTGCCAAACAGAGTTTGGTCCAGTTTCTAGACCTGATGGCCCATTTGCAGGAAATACCAGGGATGGAGGAACATAATGAGTTGCAGGCACCAAGGGTATGCAGTTAGCAGAATGCAGCCTGTGAGAAACTATGGTTAAATAGCCTGATGTTGTTTTGTTTTTATTTTAAAAGATAAATTATAAGAAAAAATTAAGGCATAGAGGATAATTGGTACATTAAAAGAGATTGAAAATATATATCAGATTTTAAAGATGAGCAAAATGAAATGACAATGTCTTTCATAAAATCAGAAAGAATCACAAGGAAATGATTGCTTTTAATCTCAGGATAGTGGTTATTTCTAGAGGGAGGCAGGGGCTGTGATGGGCTGAGGCCTCCACAAGGCCTGCTGGGTGGCTGGCCAAGTTCTATTTCTTGACCTGAGTGGTGGTCACAGGCACTCCACCTGATAATAACCCACTACACCTCCCTTTTGTTTTGTGGGGTTTTTCTGTTATTTGTGTTTTATCTTTCATTTATAAAGGTGTGTTGTTTTTAAATTAATTCTTTTAAAAGGTGTTTCTAAAGAACTGTTCCTGATTTTGAAGTCCTTGAGCATTTTGATTAAAGTACTCCCCAGAACCATGAAATCCAGATGAAGAACTCCTGTTTAAAATATGTTCTTCTCAGAGGAAATATAAGTTGAATTCAGACAAAATTATCATGAGCTGAAATGCTCTCTTTGTTTTCACATAAAGACGGAGTTCTTACATTTAGAGTCTGTGAATGAGCTGTAAGGAGCCTGAAAGGCCCCTGAAATAGTATGACACATTTTTGTGTGCATAAATGAGACATTTTCTGGGGAAAGTAAGAAATGCTTTTGTCAATTATCAAAGTGGTTTGGGACCTCAAATGGTCAGGAGTCCTTGACAAGAGCACCCGGAGAAGCCGTTATGTCCCTCCTGTTGCTGGTCCACTGTCGTGGTAGAGGATACTTCCTTGCGCTTTCAGCCACCTGGGGAGGAGGTCCCACTTTCTGGACCCCAGCGACAGATCTGTGTCCTCACCTCCACGCTGTCCCCACTAGTAGGATTGGGCTATGGAAAGAGCAGAGGATCCCTGAGCTCCAGACAGGTCTTTGCTTTCAGCTCATGCCTGTATCTGGGCAAAATGAGGCCTGTCCCTTTCTTTCAATCTTAGAACAGTGAGTCCCTGGGTTTCCAGATACCAATCTTAAGAGAATCCTCCACAGTCTTTCACAGACCTGTTACTACTGCTACTATCATTTCCTTAATGTTTTCTTCTTCTATAAAGTAAAATTTAAAAAGGGATGCGTGTGTATCTACAACCCGCACCCCCACGCCTCTGAAGTGGGTTCATAGAGGTAATTACACTTTCATCCCCAGTGTGTTTCTCATGGTGAGACCATCAGGGCACCCCTTGGGTAGGGCTGACTCGGAGGTCCTGGGGAGGCCGTGGGGTTCTGCAGGTTCATGAGTAATGTTTGAGAACACTGCACCAGTAAAGTTGTCTTCCACGTTCCACCTAAAGGAGTGGCTTGCACATCACACTTGGGGAAACATTAGATCTAGAACTTAATGTACACAGGCTTTGAAGAAAGAAGGCTTGCATTGGTTCTTGGCACTGATATTTTTCTTTCTCTCTATATTTTTATTGATTTCAGAGAGAAAGGGAGAGGGAGAGGGGGAGGGAGAGGGAGAGGGAGAGGGAGAGGGAGAGGGAGAGGGAGAGGGAGAGGGAGAGGGAGAGGGAGAGGGAGAGGGAGAGAGAGAGAGAGAGAGAGAGAGAGAGAGAGAGAGAGAAACATCAGTGATCAGAGAGAATCATTGGTCGGCTGCCTCTTGCAGGCCCCACATTGGGGATTGAGCCCACAACCCAGGCATGCGCTCTAACTGGGAATTGGCCATGACCTCCTGGTTCGTAAGTCAACACTGAATCACTAAGCTCTGCCGGCGGGGGATCTGATATTTTCCAATGGTGTGTGAAAGTAGCTAAGTTTCTATCTTCTCATCTGTAAAAGGAGTGGAAAACTGAACTCATAGGATTTTCGTAAGAATGATATGAAATTCTGTTGATAATAAAGTACGAGCCCAGAGGACACACTCCGTGCCGCCTTCCAGGGCTTCTCTGTGTTCCGAGCGTTAGTCCAGGCTTAGCGCGGAATTATTACATAACCCGAGGCAACTCATTCAACTTATTTGAAAAGGCTTTTATTTTTGATCTATTAAATGGTGGTAACCTTTTATTTTATTTCCTACAATTCCCTAGGAAATTCAGGGCAAACAAGCCCTGCGCTGTCTTGTAAACTGGTGATCACTGAGAACTGCAGAGCTCTGCTGGGGGCAACGCGAACCTGGAGTAAGCACTCACCTTGACCCCATGTCGTTTCCTGAACGCTCAGGCAGCAACACTCTCACTCCCATCTGACTGTGAGCAAGTGCTGCACAAAGCCTATATTGAAAAGAGCCATTTCTTCCCTACCTCTGAATAACTATCACACACCATCTAGCCTTTCGTCACTTGAACGCAAGTGACGCAAAGTTGGGTTAAAACATTCTAAATGAATTGACCAATTATCTGGACATTTCAGATCCAGAAACACCCAGTAGACACTGAATATTTAGATCATTGGAGTGATCAAAGTTTTTCTTGAGGCATCCAAAATAAATCTTTGTTTACATATCAATGATGCTGAGAGCACAAAGAACAAGGGTTAAAATGTGAGAGTTTATATGTTCACTTCCTGTCATGAAAATGCCAAGCTTACCTCATACAGAGTATTGTTAGTTTTGAGTAGTTTTAGGGGCAGAAGGCAGTCATTTTAGGGAAAAAGAATTGATGTTACCTATTAGAGGCCTGGTCAGATACCTGTGGCTGACTGCTTTTCATGAGGATGGAAATCATTTAGTTCTTGGGCCAAGCATAACATTCCTTTTATTATTCCTTTGAAGTGAAACTTAATTCTTTGTGTATGTTTTAAAAATGTGGGACCTCAAAGTGAAAGTCTCACATTAAGTGAAACATGAGACAGATTAACTATTGATGATCATAATATGTAGGTGATGTAGGTGCCCAGATGATGGCTTGAGAATCTGGGCTGGGTGTGTTGGTGGGAAAACCTTGCCAGAAATCTGTTACATTATTTGTGATTTCAATGGAAGACTGAACTTATGTTGAAAAAACAGAATTTAAAGAGGACTCTTTTACTATATAAGTGGTTTAGAAATGTGTACTAGTTTATTTGTTGTCTTTGAAACTTAAATTAAAATATGTATTTATACTCACTTATAAACATCAAATGTTGTAATAATTCTCTTTTTGGACCACCTTTTTATTCTACTATTAGTGGCCTGGTGCATGAATTCATGCACATTGAAAGGAAATTAATTAGAATAAATATTTTACTATTGCTATTTGTCCTTTCTCTGTAATAGAAGTGTCAGAGATGAAAGAAAATTAATAAAATGTACATGAAAATAATATATAAATTAAATAATAAATAAACAATAACAACATGATATAACAATGAATATTTTCTATGAAATTTTTATTGTCAGAATCTTCATTTATCATTAGTTTTTAAAAATATGCCAGGTATTCCAGAAAATTTATATCATTTGACAAACTTTACCTTTGCTGCAACATTGAGTAAATTTTCCATCAGATGGTTTTTCATCAGAGAAATTTAATGATAGGCAAAGTTGACATGTAACAGTCATTCCACCACAACTATGTTTGATAATTGCATCCTCATTTACTTCATTTTTACTGTGAAGGCAGTTCCTACAGTATTGATAGTACTTGTTGATGACAGTTTTTCAGACATATTCTGTCAACGATGCTGCTTTCTTTCAGTTGCAGAGGTGCTTGTGCCAATATTTGGTCTTTAGACATATTCTGTTGACAACACCTGCTTCCTTTGGCTACAGAGGCACAAGTGCGGCTGGCCTGCCTGGAAGGGACTACAGGAGGGTATCAGGGAGTGTCTGGCCCCATCTCACCCTGGCATCCCCCACTCGCATCTCCAGCCTTGCAGCCCCAGCTCATACCCCCAGCCTCATAGCCTCACAGCCCTGCCTGGCAACCCACCTTGGCCTAGCACTGTCCACTCACCTGCTCCACCATCCTGCCATGCTTTCACTTTTGTTGGCGACCATCAGGGTTGGCAGCACCTCCACTGCCGCCTGCTGCCAGCACTGCATTGCCAACACTCACCATGTTCTGCACCATCCCTTGGTGGTCAGCGTATGTCATCGTGAGCAATCGAATTCCCAGTTGAACTCCTGAGGGGAGAATATATATACATACACACACACACACACACACACACACACACACACACACTAGTGGCACGGTGCACAAAATTCATGCACAGGGGGCAGGGGGTATCCCTCAGTCTGACCTGCACTCTCTCCAAACTGCGACCCCTTGGGGGATGTCCAACTGCTGGTTTTGGCACACAGGGATCAGTCCTAAACCGGCAGTTGGACATCCCTTTCGCAATCCAGGACCGCTGACTCCTAACCACTTGCCTACCAGCCTGATCGCCCCCAACTCCCCCTTCCAGTCTGATTACCTCTAACTGCCCTCCCCACCAGCCTGATCACCCCCAACTACCCTCCTTGCTGGCCTGATTGCCCCCAACTACCCCCCACCTGCTGGCCTGCTTGCCCCCAGCTGCCCTCCCCTGCCAGTCTGATTGCCTCTAATAGCCTCTGCCTCAGCCCTGCCACCATGGCTTTATCCAGAAGGTCTCCCAGTCTAATTAGCATATTACCCTTTTATTAGTATAGATTTCTATTAATACCTGCCTGCCATGTCACTCCTCTGTTCCTTCTGGCACCCAACTAAACAACTTGTTGCCAGGTCTTCATTTAATGTAGCTAATTTGAGAGACAGGTGAGCCTGGACATGTAAGATCCAGTTACTACGAACTGATTTGTAAGCACTGGGACTGTCCTGGTGATGTTACACACATCACCTTATTTCATCTTCACAGTATCTCTCCAGTAGCGGTGGCATGTTGCTTGTTTACTGATTTGGAATCAGAGGTTTAGAGGGGCTTCAGTAACTCTGCAAGGAAAGTAGTCTACCCAGGATTGAAACTCAGTTTTTGTCTAACTCCTGAATGATTGCTTTTGCTCCTGTGCAACATCGCTTCCCCTGTAACTTGGCCTATTTCAGAAATCACCTTATCTTGGAATAAGCAGTTTACTCTCCTTGGTGTTATGACCTATTTTCTGTTTTGTAACATTGCCAGGTAAATAATTTAAGACTGTGTATGTTTTTAATTGTTTGTCTATATGTCATTGCTACTGTTATTTAAAGCAAATAAACAATAACAAAGATCAAGTAGCCAGGAAACCAGCCTGCACATAGGAAAAAAGAGAAAAAGTAGCTGTGCTAAGTGAGTCATCTCTTCACCTGGTGTCATCTCTCCAATTGGGCATATGCCTTAGAGCACTGGGGACTCCAAGTGCTTTTTATTGCTTTAATTGTTTGGCTCAATAACTGTTCCCTTGTGCTTTCACAGTAATGTGTATCTCTTTGATAGAAAGGGATGAACACTGTATAGTATTGAGGTCGTGTAATGAAATTCTGATTCAAAAAAACCACATGAATGTCAATATTGACTGGAACTGGTGGATAACCAAATAGTTGTTTCATTATTATTTTTGTTTGTTTTTACAAATGTGAAAATTAAGGTCTGGACCCCTGTTGGGCCCAGGGCTACAGCGATTGGGACCACAGCTGCCACCTCAGGCTTTCCAGGCCAGGCTTTGGGCCTGGTTGCCATCTTGCTTGGGGGTTAATTTACATATTGCTCCTATTAGCTGGTAGCATAGCGAAAGTACAGTCAATTTGCATGTTTCTCTTTTATTAGATAGGATTCCTATAAATATTCTTTTTCTACCATGGAAAGACAAAAGAAACATAAATAATATGATAAGAACACAGTGAATTTAGATATTGGTGAATAGACACGCTCAATCAGAGCTGTCTGCTACTCATCCTAATGGAAAATTTATACCTAACTAATCATTTTTTCAATATAGAAATTAAGAAATGGAGGCATAATTCTGGTGGCATTGTAAATTCTAAAACAACCTAAGATATGATCAATATGTTGCAAGCTGAGTTCAGGCATCGACTGACTAGACACCTAATTGGAATGCTGTGAGTTCCTAGATAGCCTATCAGTAGTTGGCAAACTCATTAGTCAATAGAGCCAAATATCAACAGTACAACGATTGAATTTTCTTTTGAGAGCCAAAATTTTTAAACTTCTTCTAACACCACTTCTTCAAAATAGACTCACTCAGGCCATGGTATTTTGTGGAAGAGCCACACTCTCAAGGGGCCAAAGTGCTGCATGTGGCTCGCGAGCCGTGGTTTGCCTACCACTGATCTTGGTGAATCTAACTGACATACCATTTCTTACCTGCACTGAGTATTCTAGTCCCACAGTTTGAAAGAACCTGCTGGGAGCTTGTTAGCTGTGGAAACATCTTTTAGCTGGGGTGAGAAGATCTGGGCTGGAGATCCATGACGCTACAATATAAATAACTAGGGAAGCATTTCAGTGGATCGGGGCAGGATTTGATAATACTTTGCTTTCCCTAACACTTCTATAAAGAGAAGAACACCTAAGTTGAATTGGGGTTGCCCAAGATGGTAAGAAACCTCAGGCTCATTCATAGTCCTACCTAAATGTTGAAGGTAGTAATGAAATACAAGGCAGGCTGGATTGTGCTCATAGTCCAAAATTCAACCAACATTAAACTGTAAGCAGTAGTATACATGCGTAAAAACCACCCAGGAACTATTTAAAATGTACATTCTAAATCGGAGTCCCACGGATTCTGATTCAGTAAGTCTGGAGGCTCATGGGAAGACCTTAACAAGCATTCCAGGATATCCCATACTGGTAAGCCCTACTCCACTTTTAAGAACTACTTTAAGGAATCATGTACTTGTCATCAGACTATTCTCTGCAGATACTGTGGCACAATACTGGTATAGGCTAGGCAAAAAAAAAACACAACAACAAAGGAGAAATTTAAAATCCCATTCACAAATGATTCCTTAACATGCCTGAAATCTCTTAAGTACTCTCTGGAAAGGGACAGTTGGGGAATTAGCAAGAATGGCCACTAATTGTTGTTGTGTCCCCAGTGGAAATCAGTCAGAATTGTGAGAAATTATTTCCCATCTCCTTTAAAAGCTAGTCTTTAGATATCTGTCCCTTTCCATCAGAACTCACGACTATCTTCCCAAAATGCTCAATCCACGGAGGTCCTGCCCAGTGCCTGACATTATGAAAAACTGAACCAATGCTTGTTTGAAAATGATGAAGCATTTCAAAGAAAGGCAGTCCACCCTAAGTTAGATCCCCAGGGTTTGGTTCTTCCCTTGTGCTAACTGGGACAGGCAAGAGACCTTCCAGGAACTTTTGTGAATAGAATCTCCTCCTCTCCCCCAACCCTTTTAAGGTACACTTGCTGTGAGTTATCAAATTGAGTTGATTTGTGGTAAGCAGGCATCTAGGCTGCTTGCTCTTCCTGTTGTGCTGAGAATCTCCTCAGGACTTCTATGGAACTAAACTCTTTCAGTTAATTAATGAAAATAATAAACAGCTGTTAATCTCAGAGCACCTGGCCCTCCTTTGAAGTTTTTCTAGACTCTAAATGGTAGAAAATTGTATGAAATAAAGAAGCTAATTCTAGGGAGATTCCTCACTAGACAAGGTAAGACACAGAAGAGAATATATCTGATGTTTTGCCAAGAGCTATCTTTTAACTCTTTTTTTCCCTCCTGGCCTTAGTGCTTACGTGAAATAGGCTATCCTATGAGTCTAAAAACGGAGGACATTTGCTGATGGCTTTATGAGAGAGTTGTAATTGTTACATTTTTGTTCAATTAGTGTTTTTAACTTCATAATGAAGACATTAGATAAGATTATTTTACAGCTAACTTAAAAAAATAGTTTTCTATTAAACAGTGTTCCTTAAACTTTAGTGTGCATATACATCTCTTGGAAAGCTTGTGCAGATTTAATAATGTGATGTTGAGCCAGAGACTCTGCATTTTTTACAAGCTCCCAAGCAATGCCAATGCTGCTAGGATGGGACCCACACTTTGAGTAGTAAGGTATTACCAGACTTGTGGTAAGTAAATAGGGTTTAAGAATTTTTGGACTTATAGCACTCCTTTCAGTTCTATAATATAGTCCCTCTAGTTAAACAAAATAAACTCTGACTACCAAGCATTTCATAGTTGTGTGTCCTTATCCCACAACTTTTGAGAGACATGCCTGATGTGACCATGGTAATATGAGTAAATGGCATCAATACATACCTTCAGTTGCACCACTGTGCAGTCTGCTGTCATGAAACAAAATGACAGGCCCTACAAATTTTAAATGGCCAAATGCACATTTTTAACAGGTTTTCTAGTCACTGATGTGTGCAGAAGAATTACAGAAATGCATGCCTTTCCCAGAGCTTCTGGTAAAGAATACTATAGTTGTTGCTCTTCAAACGATTGAACTTCCACTGAATTCTCTTTGATCTCTAGGGTCTCAGAAAGAGCTTGATTTGCCCAGCTTTCTCACAAAATAATGCACTAAAAACCACTGAAGTACGTATTCTCATCACAGCATTCAGCTCTCCCTCCCTCCTTCCTACATTGGAGATTTAAACCAAAGAGTTCAATGTGGGAAGGTTTTTACTCAGTTCTTCTGCATGAATTTATCCTGTATGGGATATTTTAAAAATATAAATACACATATGTTGAAGAAACAGGGATATGTGATCAGAAAGTGTACTTTCTCTATTGCAGTGACTTAACATATTCAAACAAAACTTGAAATTGGATAAGGCAGTTTCTATTGTGAGAAGTAGGGTGCTGGAAGGGTATAGTGAAAAGAACACAGTCATTTTGCTCTCTATTCATAATCTATTTTCCCTGGATGAAAAAAATCATAGTTTTAATAGAGGTAGCTCTCTAAAGTTGTAACCTTTTGTAGGAGGAGGATGTCACCCTAATCTAAGCACAAGTTAGGAGAATGGAAGCCATCTCTTTGGAATCAGGAATTAGAACTATTAGTGAAGAAGAAACTTTGCTCATGAGTAATGAAAAACAAAAAGATGATTGTGCTTAAAAAACTAAAGTGTAAAGAGTTGAGAGGATAGACCCGAGAACTCCAAAGGTGATTGGTGAGTGACGAGATGGTTTTGCTGACTTGCCTCCGTGGATGTAATTCTGAGACACCCAGCTTCCTTGGAGAGTTAGCAGCATTCTTAGATGTATCTAGAGAACTAAGGGGGGGATGGAGAGACTACAACAATTCTAGGACTTAGATGCAGGACGTGGAGCTCTGTGACTGGTAGTGCTGTCTTATTTATGCTAAGTTGATTTCCTGTATGTTACAATAATTGATAAGTTTTCTAGTATATGCGAACACTGGTGTGCAATGTCGAATACATCCAGGCTTTGTGTCAGAAATCTAATTACACTTTCCTGAATCTGTTCCCATAATCACTGTTGGCAATTGATCCTATTCAGCCAAGTAGGATGGGCATAGTCTTAGGACTGGCCTCAATCCACAAAAAGTGATAGGAAGATGATATTCAGTTTCTTCTTCAGGGGTCATTCTCTCATCTTCATACTTTCTCGCTTTCCCAGATTTTACAGTGGCTGCCACAGAGCTAACTTGTTGTGTAATCCCCAAATGTGGTCCCTCCTTGTCTGCTTCCATCTCATTTTATGCAAATAATAGACATATTATAAGTTTCAAATTACATATGTTAAAATTCAACTGAAATAAGTTTTAAAATTAGTACAAAAATATATTATCAATATGACCATGAAAATGGAAATGGTTATTGGGATAAAAAGAAAAAAAATTGTGTACTAGACCTCTTACTTCTAATTCTGTTCCTTAAAATACTGGGTTATGGTCAAATTTAAAGGGAACTATTTTATGTGTTTCAAATGTATTAAGACTTTCCAAAATAGCTCCTATCAGGGTCAAACTGCTAATTCTAAAGTCTATTTATGAGGAAAAGAGAAAAGAAAGAAGCTTAATAGGACAGGCTAGAAAGGTGTGTTCTGAACAGTCTAGTATTCCAAAGTTGCCATCGGCACACTCAATAGAAAAACAGTAAGAACAGCATACCAATCGGAAGCAACAAACAAGGGAAGGAAGAGACCGTGCATGAAAAACTGGGCAATTCAGCAAGACCTGAGCCAGGCAGAGCCTCTGACTGTAAAGCTGGTTCCCAGGTGAAGGCCCTGGCCTCCAGTGTGAGTGCATGTGGTTTGCAGACCCTTCATCCACTGACAGAGGGATCAGCGCTATTATGATTTTAGAGATTTTGTTGTCATCTTTGATTTGTGTTCAAATCTCCTTTCTTGGGAATTCTAAAGTGTCTGATTATGTTTTTGATGGAACTGCCCAAACTAAAGAAAAAAACACAGGGCTAGAAAAAGTAGAATTGCTCTGGGTGAGGTTTGGAAGAATCTTTCCTGAGACCTGACTTTTTATTTTAAAAGTGCGGGGGCGGGGGGGGGGGGTGGTAGGAGTTAGGGGGGAGATCCAGAGAAAAGTAACCAAATGACCAAGGAAAGCTGATGGGGATGGAACTGTTTTCCCTGTAAAACCAAGGAGAAAGGAGTTCAGTTCCCATTTTTGAAAATATGGAGGGTTATTACAAGACAAAGGGATCCAGTTATTCTCTGTCTTCACAAGGAGAATCTTTACAAGTGTAGATTTGACAGATAACCTCTCAAGTGCTTTCAAGAGCTATCATTTTATTTCTTTAAAAAGTTAAGTAGTATAGATTTTAGATAGGCTAACTGGGTCTTTTTTTTATGGTAAAACTTGTATAAAATCTGTATCCAGTTATAGAATTGCTGAGTTATTTATTTGAACTAATGATGATATTTGCTAATCTTTGCAAGTTAAATTTAGTTTCACCAGAGTTGAAAATGTAAACTGCTTACACTAATCTACATTTCATAATTTGTTCTCTCTTCTTTTGAAGTTCTTTATTAGCTGTGCCCTCTACCATAGGATCACCACTGAGCCCCATGCTAATGGGTATAAATTATAGTGGTGCCAGCTTGTCTTACCTTTGTTAAATATGTGCCAACTATTTCACAATGAACCTTTACTTTCCATTTTATGACTGGCTGTAAAAACTGTACTTACAGCCAGTGAATGGACATGGTGTATTATGTCCACAATCTTGAAAGTCTCAACAAAGCCAACTTTTTTACTCTCTAGGGATAGTTCAAGGCATTTTCCTATCTCTAAATAATCATCTTCTATTCCCCCACCCCCAATCATTGCTTATTGTTTGCAAAAGAAAACAGGAAGAAAAACAACAAAAGAGTAAGTCAGATCATTTTACCCTTCAGTGTCACTTCTGATGGTGGAGGTGAGATTGAAATTATAAAAATGGTAATCTATAACTTAATTTAACATACAGTATTTTTTTCTATCCATTATTATTAAGATTAATTGAGAGTTGGACATCTTTTAATCAAATGTCACAGTGGTATAAAATTAGAATCAATCCAGTGAAGTCTTTATTGTTTTACAAGTTATTATTTTGTGGGAAACACTGTCTTGATTCCACGTTTACAACTTCAGAAGTTGTAAAGCAGCATTTTGTGGTGAAATTTAGACTTAGATAATCCCATAACATGTATATGCACTTTTTCATGAGTGGAAACAAAAAGAGCTTAAAATAGTATATTTGAGGCATCTGAAGAAAACAAATATTTAGAAAGGAGACCCAAATAATATCTGAAAACAAGTAAGTGATAAGCAAATATCAAAAACTTGTTTGGATTTGAATAAAGAGGCAAATAGGAGAAAATAAAAAGGAAAAAGTAGCATTCTTATGGGGGGAAATGGTTTCTAATGTCTTTAGCAAATCAGGATAAATATAACCTCTATGTGTTCTCCATAGAGCTAATTTAAAAATCTCTTGGGAGTGTTTCCATATTGGCTTTTCTTGAACAAAATTGGTTGGAAAAATTCTTTGGAGTTCAAGGTGTGTTTTTTTTTTTTATTTCTTAAAGTTTTCCTGCACCACACATTCCAAATTACTAAAGTGTTAGCTGACCATATGAATCAGATTGATCGGGTTCAAACTTCCCTAGAGCTATGAGCCTAATGGATCCTAAATAAGGACTCATGATTACCTTGTAAGGGAGGCATAGAAGCAAATAAAGAGCAATCTTGAAATGCCATACACACCTTTTTAATTGTAGAGCAAATGGAAAACCAGCCCAACCAGTAGATTTTTGACTGTAATGCCCAATGTGTCTCCTCTTGTGTTCTCTGGCACAAACTTACAGTGGGAATCTTTCCGTTTACTCCAAGAGGTTGCTTGTCATGGAAGTCGAAGGTGAAGGGCCATTTGTTCATATCTGTATAATATCAACTGCATAACAAGGAGGACGGTGTGGGCTCTCTCATTCGGGGAAAACAAATCCAGCTGCTTCACGCTTAGGAGCAAGCCAGGTGCCTTGAAGCCAGTGGAAGAAAGCGACAGGGTTGGGCACTTGGGCCTCCGCCCAAACACCACAGAGAAAATCATTTCATGCTAATTTATTTGACATCAGGAAACCACTCTTCACTGACTCTGAATTTGGCTGGGCCATTCCCAGTGATTCTGGAGAAAGGAAGTTCCAGGGGAAAGGAGAAGGCCAACAATATTAGCGGCCTCAGGAGGAGACAAGGCAAAGGGTATGATTTTATAATCCAAGAAATTCTGAGAATTCCAAGGGGGAAAGGGAAGGCTACATTCTCCAAGAGTTGTAAATAAAAAGAACCCTTATGTTGGGACTCCCTTCTTTCTTGTGCATGGTACTCTTTCCTGCCCAACCAGAATATTGTCTCTGAATCTTTCTCAAAATTATGCTCCAGGCAGGCCCCACCAACTGGCTGAAATTGACCTTGTTTATGCTACAGAGTAGGCTCATTTTTTTCATTGGGGGAACCGTTGTGCTGGGTCCAGGGAGAATAGGAGTAATGGCTTTTCCCGTTTGCAAACTCTTCCCAATGGCATGGAGACATGGGTATCCTATCTAATAAAGAGGGGATATGCTAATTGACTATCACTCCATCACAAAAATGGATTCACCCACAGCTGAGGCCAAGTTCCCTTAAGGAACCTTAACAAGCAACCAGCAGGGACCTGAGGCTATGCTCTCCCCTGCCCCCATGGGGCTTGACAGGGGACCGCAGGCTGTGCCTCCCCCACCCTGGCATCAGGCTGGGGGACCTCAGGCCAAGCCTCTTGCCTTGGCACCAGGATGGGGGACCTCAGGCCACCCTCCCTGCTCCAGCACCAGGCCAGGGGACCTGAGGCTGCACCCCCCTGCCTGGCAGGGCTTGACAGGGGGCCTCAGGCCGTGCTCCCCACCCAGCAGGGCTTGATGGGGGACCTCAAGGTGCACTCCCAGTGCTGGATCAGGGGAACTCAGGCCACGCCCCCTGCCCAGTGGGACTTGACGGCGGACCTGAGGCTGTGCCCCCCCACCCGGCAGGGTTTGACTGGAGACCTCAGGCTGTATCCCCCGCCTGGTGGGGCTTGATGGAGAACCTCAAGGCATGCCCCTCACCCCATCTGGGGGACCTCAGGCCATGCCCCCCATCCTAGTGCTGGGCCAGGGGACCTGAGGCTACGCCCGTTGCCTGGCACCCCTTGACAAGGGTGGGACTGGCCAGGTCTGGATCTAGCCCAATGCAGGGTGAGGGGGAAGAGAGGGGGTTGGCCGGGTTTGGGTCTCACATGATTTTGAGGTGCATGTGGGTGGGTGGGTGGGAGCTTGATTCTGGGTCCCGTGGTGCGCTCTGGACTCTGACAGAAGAAAGGTTTTCATATACATTTCACTAATTTTTTTTCATCTCTGACACTTCTATTATAGAGAAAGGGAAAATAGCAATATTAAATTATTTCCTCTAATTAATTGTAGTATAAGTTGGACTGTGACTTTCTATGGGTAGCTCCTATAATAAATCAGTGGACAACTCATCTCCTGCCTATTTAATTCACTAGAATTCCAAGTGTTTAGCATAGTTTTGACAATGTAGTCAATGCTCAAAAACATCTGCTGCATAAACAAATGACTAAAGTTAAATCATATGGTTAAATTCCATTTTGAAGTTTCAGATAGAGTTTATGAGAAAGAATTGATCAATTTTGACTTTTTCTCCTCTATATTTTTAATTAAAATATTGACAACTGCTACTATTTCATCTATCAGCAAACAAATATTAAGAGAAAACTGGAAATGTGTTTGAAAAAAACAACAACCTTTCTTTTATTCGAGAGGTTCAGAAAACAGCATGCAAAATAATACGGGCATATTTTCCCATTAGTAAAATTCTGTGTTACCAATTCATGATGTCCCACAAACATGATTTTCAAGAGTTCCATGATCTGAATATGTTTTAATATCACCCTCTCTGCCAAACCCTAAATTTTAGAATAAGAGTTCTTAAACTATAGCCTTTCAGAATTACCTAGAGGGATTGTTAAAACCCAAATTGCTGGGTCCCACCCTCAGAGTTTCTGATCCAGTAGGTTTGCATCTCACAAGTTTCCAGGTGATATTTTTGGTCCCCAGGCCATATTTTGAGAACCACTGATTTAGGGAATAATTTTTTAAAAGATAAAAACACCTTTCATTGTTTTGATTGCTCCTTCTAAATTACCCTCTGAAAGATGCTGGACAGAAGAAGTGTCACTAATACATATTAACTCACTTAATCCTTATAAAACCCTGGGAGGTGTATACTGCTATTATACCCATTTTGAGGAAGAGATAATTTGAGAAAATGGGAAGTATCAGCACATGAAATAGGTAGCCTGGCTTCAGATTCTTAACTACAGCATTATATTGACCTTTAAGAAAAGGGCTACCTCAAATAGATTTTCCCAACCATGTGGTCTTGATCCAGGGCAAGAAAAATAAGTGAGTGGATTTTAAAGGCCTAATTGATTGATTGTTTGGCAATGGGCTCTCAACATCACCACTCTGGCTCATCCCCTATGTGCCTCCTTGTCACTGATTAAGTCAGGATGAGACCTTCCTTTCTCAGGAGGCAGAACAAATGATTAGAAATGACCCGGATGTTCTTTCAAAGGGTCCTGGAAAATAAATAAACAAAAACACACCCATTCAATAAAATGGAATATAACTGCAAAAAAAAAAAAGGCATAAGGAAACTTTTTATGTATTCATAGGTAAACAGCACCAAATGCATAGTCCAATTATTTGAAAAGGAAAAAAAAAATAACACATTTATGTTTGCTTACATATGCATAAAATATCCTAAAGGAACATAATAAAGCAACAATAGTCGACATTTGGGAGGAAGAGGAATGGCGGGTTGACCAGGGACAGGAATGGAAGGGAACCTCTCTCTTATGGCTTTAAAAATTAAATAATTAACATTTAGAAATTGGTGATCGATTTCCTTATTTGATTACCGTGGGAAACTGCTTCACTTTGGGCTCCTTTCCCAAGCATTCCCAGCCTCTTATAGGTCCTTCTTACCCAGCTGGACACCCATTCCCGCCTGATGGGCTGGGCTTGAGGCTGGTTACTAGTAATGTCAGCTCATGAAACACAGATAGTGTGCATTTTAAGAACTTCGGAATGGTTTTTGCACTGTATGTAAATGACTACAAGTAAACATTTGGGAGAAATAAAAAGCTTCTATCTCTTAGGAAACAAAGGCTACTTTAATAATAATGACATCACGCTCATAGAGCACTTTATAGTTTATAAAATTCTTTCACATGCATTGGGCCATTTACATCTCACAACAGCTCTGAGAGGTAGCTATTATAGTCCCCATTTAATAGCAGAGGAAACTGAGGCTCAAAGAGTTCCAGTAACTTGTCCAAGATCAGAAAGCTATTAAATAGTACAGTCAAGACTGGTGCCCAAGTACTCTGACTCAAGGCTTGTGAATGTTTCCCTTTACCTTTTTATAATTGTAAAAAGAGAAAAATTAATACGCATTTTTAAAAAGACTGAGACATTCACAATCCTATAACTCCAACAAAAATAATTAAATTTCCATATTGTCTCTCAGGGTTTGTCCATGTGCCTACAACTATTGTGCGGTTTCCATTATAATATATGTGCAAGTATGTATTCTGTTTTCTCCCCATTTTGTACTGCTATCCTGAAGCCTTTTCCAAGTTGCAACATAATTTTCATAATCAGCAGATTAATAGTTTCACATTTCATAAAGAGCCATACTAATGTAATCTGCTATTTAACATGCATTCCATTCATTTCATTCACTCATTCATTCACTCACTCATTCATTCATTCACTCAATGATGACTAAACCCCTACCATGTGCCAGGCCCTGTACCAAAGGGTAGGGACGTTCATTGAGAGAAACACTGAGGTGCTTGAAGGTGAGGAATCAGCAGGCCAGGAAGTAAGGCAAAGCTTGCTAGAGACATTTCTAGAATATTTCTATGCTCAGACATTTAGATAATCCTCAAAATTTTTATCAAAAAGTATAACACTGCTATAAACACCTGTGTACTTAGAGTTTTTCCATTAAAAACATTTTTTACACAGTTGAAGTTCATTTTTATGGCTTAAGTATTTGTGCTCTCATACCAGAAATATATGAGTGTACCATCCATCAACAACAAAGAAAAACAATGTTGTAAATTGCACAGTTAGAAAATGGTGCCCCATTTTTGCTTTAGTTTGCATTTCTTTGATTAGTAGTAATATTAATATTTTTCCCATAAATTCGTTTATTAACTTTATTTCTCTTAGTATGAATTGTCTCTGGTTTGTCCTTTGCCTAATTGTCTATTAGGATCTTATTATTGTTTTGTTCATGTATGGGAGCTGTTTATATAACTTATTTTAGTATTATTTTAACATTATTCAAAAGTTGAATAGGTTTTTTATATTACGAAGATGATATAAAATGACAATTTTTCATTTTTACTAAAATTGTTTTTCTTAGTCTATTTGCCTTTTTGTTTTAATGTTTATAGTTTAAATTTCCTTCTCAAACTTATGAAGTTATTATTCCTCTTGATTTTTTATTAATGTCAGATTATCTTTTGTGATAATTTTTGTTTTTATTTTTTTCTTTGATTTTCATTTGGGTATTGTGAAAGGTATATATAGACTTAGTTTACTTCTCCAATTTTTAATGAGAGAGTATAACATCATTTATATAAACATTTTAAATTTCCATATCATATATTACATTCTTATACATAACACACTTCCTATATAGGTCCATTAGTGTGTATGTCTAGTTTTCCATTAGAACTAACACACTTTTCTGATTTCTTTATACTATATATATTTTAAAAAATATATTTATTGCTTTTTTACAGAGAGGAAGGGAGAGGGATAGAGAGTTAGAAACATTGATGAGAGAGAAACATCGATCAGCTGCTTCCTGTACACCTCCTACTGGGGATGTGCCCACAACCAAGGTACATGCCCTTGACCGGAATAGAACCTGGGACCCTTCAGTCCATAGGCCGACGCTCTATCCACTAAGCCAAACCAGTTAGGGCATATACTATATTTTAATACCTGATTAAAATAGTTCTTTATTTTTCGTTCACCTCTTTCAAAATATTACTTATTGCTCACCCATTTGTTTTCTTCAAATGAATTTTATTTTAATTTTGCAGAACATTAGTAAAATTTTTGTTGGATTTGCATTAACAAATGTAAAGAATATGAAGAATCAGGCATCCTTTATATATGTAATTTTTCCATGTGAAAGTAGAAATCTTTCTCCTTCTGTCAAACCAATTAAATTAGCTCTCAAAAATACATCACTTGTATTTTTTGGTAGTTATCTGAGAAGAAATGAATTATACATTATAATGAATGATCATTGGTATATAGAAATATTATTAATTGTTGTATATTTATCATGTATCAGGAGAGGAAAAAGACTATCTAGGAACATAAATTAGTTTTTAATAAACTTCTTTGGCTTTTCTTAGTATATAGTCACATACCCTTTGCACTTATTCTGATCTCTTTCTGATAGTAGTGTCTGATTAAATAATTCTTAAGCTTATGCTTCTGGTGGAGAGCAGAGCCCAGGTTTCAACTTCATGTTCAGACTCAGGGAAAACAGGCCCAGGCAGGTTGTGGTTCAGAACCTGTTATGCACTAACCCACGAAGTTACTCTGGGCAAGTTGCTTCCTTCTAGGGGCTTCATGAGATGACTTATTTGATTTCTAAGAATTTGACCAACTGTAAAATACTTTGAAATTGAATTATGTTGAGAAACTTCTTTGGAAGGCATCAACTTGGGGCAGAGTTTTTAGATAAGAAAAATTAAATAAGAATTGCCCGAGAAAGGAAGCATGTGAGACTGCAAAGAGCAAGGGTTGTGGCTGAGTATGAAGAATTTACAGGTATATAGACTCTGTTCCTTTTGTTATACCTTGTGTCAGGGCCAAATACTCACTTGTTGTTTTGAGGTTCCTTGACATAAACTTTCTTACTAACATTCTTGTCTAGACAGTGTCACTGGTAAAGTATAATAAAGGTCATGGTCATTGTGGTGGTTTTTTGTTTTATTTCATTGCAACCTTCATTGACTTATTGCTGGACATTGGCACCCAGCCAGAGATAATGGTGGTTAAAAAAAAAAACCAAAAAAAACAGAGAAGGATAAGCAGAACATGCTAATGAGAGGATAGGAAGAGAGTTAAAAAAATTGAAACTTATCAACATATAAGTACTAGTCCAAACACTGCAGTTAGGACTGTACCCTCTGCAGCCAAACTGCCTAAATTTTTATTCTGGCTTTGCCATTTATCAGTTAGGTGACATCTGCTCTTCAGCTTAAAAGGCTGTGTGAACCCCATTCCTCAGTTGAAAACATATGAACGCTGT
The DNA here is from genome assembly GCA_027563665.1 of Antrozous pallidus. Lineage (NCBI taxonomy): Eukaryota > Metazoa > Chordata > Mammalia > Chiroptera > Vespertilionidae > Antrozous > Antrozous pallidus. The sequence goes on along the minus strand of CM050511.1, from coordinate 45,621,662 downwards.
CCCTCAGTTTAAAAAATCCATCTATCAAACAGAGGATAATGACTTACCTCATAGGATTGTGTGAAGGGTAAATAAATTAATAATGGAAAGACCGTGGATATTGTCCCTGGTTCATAAGTAGACTGACCAATTTTACTACTATAATTTTTCCTAAAAAATGTTAGGGATATATATCAGATTAGCCACCTTTTCAAAATGTTTGTGGTGATTACCCTGCCCCCGATCTTCTCAGATCATGCTTTCCAGAGGTGGCTGTTTGGGTGTCTGGTTAATCTAAAATTTAGGTTAAGCATTTTGCTGTTAGATTCAAAGAACTGCATGCCTTGGGTTCTTTCATATTTATGAGACGTAATTCCAGTTTACGTTCCAACTTGCACATTACATTCTTCACCTGATTTATTGCTACTTGTAATAATACTATTTATAACACTTTTCATCCTTAGTTCTCTAAAGTTTTACATACCTCAGTTCATTCCAGCTCACAGGTAACTGGGTGGCTAGTAGCAGAATCTTTCATTTATCATGCAAAAAAAACCCCCAAAAAAAAACAAAAAAAAAAAACACCTAACACCCAAAACGCTGAAGGCTTAATGATGAAGTGACACCCTGCCAATGGGCAGTAGGATGGGGAATATGATGAGGGGGTCACTACTTAGGCCTTTGTGTTCTCGAGTACTCACAAAACAGCTCACACCTTTAATGAAGGTGACAGGTGAAGTACACAGGCTCTGGAGTTAGACAGATTTGGGTTCAAATTTGGCTATTGTTTGCGAACTGTGGGGGCTTAGGAAAGGTACTTGGCTTCTCTCTGCTTCCATGCTTTCCTCTGTAAATTGGGAATGATAATTTTGTCTCCTTTGCAGGTTTTGTTTTTTCTTTGGATGGTGGAGGGATTAGGGGTTAGCGAATCAGCTAACACACAGGAAATAATTAATAATTGTGGTCATTTTTATTCTTAGAATTCATCTCTTTCAGGATGAGACCATCCTCACTTGAGCTGACTGTGTAGCCAGTCTCCCCAACAAGATGGCAATCTCCTACAGGTCATGGATCACCTCTTTAATTTTATATCTTTCACAGCATTTGGTTCAGAGCACAACATGTATTCAATATCCAACAGAGATGTGTTGAGCTGTATTGACAGAGGCAGATCAACAGATTTCTCATTTTTTGCTACTTTCTAAATTTCCCCTTCCAGATGAATGTCTAACGTCCCATGGTCTTTCTTTCAGTCAGGGTTTTCAAATTTAGACTGATTCATTCTTATTGTAAATGGAAATAGCAAAACTTAATATGTATGTAATGTACATATATTTAGACATACCTCATATTTTTCAAACAAAAAAAAATTAAGCCTCTAGACTTTAGTAAGCAAAGTGAGAGCTAATATACTGTCACTGTTATCAGATAGTAAATTTGACACTGAGCTTCCTCACAATAAGAAAAGTATGATGGTTTATATAACCCTTTCTGACTTCTCACCCATTATCTACTCACTTGATCAGTTACATCAGGGTTTTTCACCTTTTTCATCTCATAGCACACATAATCTAATTACTAAAATTCTGCAATTCATCAAAAATATATTTTTTACTGATTGGACAAAAATAGGTATAATTTTGATTCATTCACACCAGATGGCTATTACTGTGTTGGCTGTCATCATTTTTTTTTTATTTATTTGACTATTTAAGGGAAAAGAGATCAGTGCCCCTGACTAAATAGTCAGGTATTGCATGCTTTAAAAATTCTTGTGACACACCAGTTGAAAATCTCTGTGCTACATCATAGTCTTGTCTCCTCTGCTTTCCATTTCCCTTTCTCTGCATACTGACCCCCAATTTCTGCTTATGGTTTTTCTCAAATTTTATTTTCTGCCTTTATAAACGTCATACTTTTTTCTTTTCTTCTCCTTATAGTCCATCTACAACTCTAACTTTTCTCGAATTCTGAGCAAGACATACATTCTCTGGTTTTGACCCCTAATGACCTCTACTAAGCCCCTCCCTCAGGAAAGGGAGGACAGTCTGTGTCTTCTGTATGCAGGCAGTGCTCAGCGTTAGAAAGATCTTCTGACAGGCAGCAAGGCCTGTGAATGGATAGAACAATAGTTCTTTCAGGAGAGAGAATCCAGGATGGAGCAAGTGACAGATCCTTAAAGAAATAAAGCTTGTGGCCAATAGGTTTCCTGTTGAGTGCATTGGCTTCCTAGAGAAAGATTCTGAAGCCCCTTCTAGGCTGTGCAGGAAAGAGGGTTGCAATCAATGGGTGATGTCTGCCGAAGTGGAGGTGAGGGGTAGGGTGGCAGCAGTGAACCTGGTGTTTTCCATTTCTGCATTTTGCCTCTAAGCCAAATTTCAAGATTGTATCTTAGGCCCAATGGGGTAGTGGTGAGGTTCTGGGGGAGAATTTAATCAGAATTGGGTTATATGGGAGGATTTGGTCTCAAAAACAAGAAAGAAGCCAGTTTCTAAAAATACGTTAGAAAAGGACTAAACATACATGGTAACGTAAGCCATCTGAATATGGAATTTGGACTCTTTAATTATTTCCCATTTGTTCTTGGGCCTAGAATGGGGCTGAGGCTGTAGTTTGTAGCCACCTCATTCAAACTCTAGTAAGGAAAGCAATAACTTGACGGAATTAGGCAGTATTGTTAGTGATAATGTTGGCTAGTGGGTACTTTGTGATTTGCCAACTGTGACACTTAAGGGCATTTGGACGCCAAAGAACCTCTTCTAAAGCCCCCTCTAAGGTCCCCTTTAGCTCTACTGTGACCAGGACAGATCTTCACCACTCCCCTAATCATCAGTGAGCATCCCATGACCAGAAAAAGAACAGCTTCTAGATAGAGAAAGGTGTAAGCATTTGTTAACCCAATCCCTTTATGATTTTGCTTCTTTCGGTGACTTACCAGTGAAGAGACCAAGGCTTTAGTTCTGGTTCTGCTAACTGGCTGGTCTTAGGCAAATCATGTTATGTTTCAGTTTTCTTATCTTTGAAATGAGGGGCTTAGCTTGATCTCTACCACCTATTCCTATCCACAAAGTTTAATGAGCTTTAATTTTGCTTCTGAAAAGTGTCCAATAAAGTGCATTCATTGTACACATGCTTACTGAATACCTCCTGTGCTTGACTATACACTAGGCTGGGCACTATGAAAATAAAATCACATATCCCTGCTCTTTTCCAAGAACCTTACAGTTTAATGAAAGATAAATGTGGAACCACATGAAAGGGATGTAGTAGAGCAGCTAAGAGTTCAGGTTCTAGAACCAAGTTGCCCAGTGCAGGTAGTTCCTATATTTATGACACTAGACAACTTTCTTAACCTCTCTGTGCCTCAGTTTCCCCCTCTTCAAATGGTATCTATCTTATTTGGATGATATGAGAATTTACGAAGTTAATAAATACAATCATTAAAACAGTTTCTGGGTGATATGGACAACTGAGGTTTTGTTGTTTTTTTAAAATATATTTTTATTGATTTCAGAGAGAAAGGGAGAGGGAGAGATAGAAACATTAGTGATGAGAGAGACTCATTGATTGGCTGCCTCCTGCACACCCCCTTCTGGGGATTGAGCCCACAACCTGGGCATGTGCCTTGACCAGAAAAGAAACTAGGACCCTTTAGTTAACAAACCGATGCTCTATCCACTGAGCAAAACTGGCCAGCGCAACAACTGGTTTTATAAGGTGCTATGCTCAGCCCTCATTTAAACCAGAGCAACTCTCTTTAAAGGATTTATAAATTAGGCATCTATATAATGTTTCATTTGAAGGAAGGTTCTACTGATTATACAAATAAACACAAATGAAGTAAGAAGTTTGGCATAGAATAAGAGAACATTTTCTTAAGATTATGTCTAAACCCAGGCAGAGTGGATTAAATCTGGCTACAGACTGCACTCTAATAAAGAACCACCATTAACTATGAAACTGTCCTGCAAGACAGAAGTAAATAACCATCATCTTGTTTGAGGATCTCCTTTATAACTTAAAGGATAAAGGGATAAGGTGACTCACCCAGTCACAAAGCTTATTGGGAAAAAATCCTGCTCTTGCCACTGGGATTGGGTCCTTCTAAACTACGGTGATCCCAGGATGTACGCTGATGGAATACTTTAGGCCTGGTATCATTTACTGACTTGGATTTTATTTGATTTTTATTAGTAAGTATTTCTGAATGTATCTCTAAAAGAAAAGGACTTTTAAAATATAATAATAATAATAATAATAATAATAATACCATTATCATACCTAAAATACTCAGTCAATGTTCAAATTTTAAATTTGAAGGTAGAGTTTATAGTCAAGCTGATCAAGCTTGCAGAACCTTTGAAATATGGTATGATATTTTTGGGTCACAAATGCCTCACCGGTGAACTAAAGGTCATTATAATATCTTTAGGTTTTGAACTTCAAATTTTTAAAGTCTTTTTTACAATGCAGCACATGTTAAATAGTTAATAAACTATTGCAAGATGGTGGAAAAAAATGTTCCCCACTAGATACTTAATAAATCTTAGCTATTATTCATAAACAAACAATTTAAATACAGTATAATTTGTTAGGTCCATAGAGAGAAGATGGTACCTGGAGGGCTAGGGAACAAACACCTTTTAGAAGAGATGTCACTTAAGAGATGGATGGATGAGCCAGGGGAATGGGAAAGAGGTGCTTCAGTTGGAGGCAGAAATGAATTAAGGGATGAACAAGCCACTAGATCCCAAGTGCCTTCTTACAAAAATACCTCTGGAAAAACATTAGAAAAATGGTGCCATTTAATTGCTATTTCCCCACATTATTCATTATGGAATTGGTGAAATATAAAATGGTCTGATCCCTGTACTGGACATATAATAAGTCTCTAGTCTTTAATTTGAACATATAACAAGAAAAAAATTGTTACTTAAAATCCCCATTGCTGTTAAGGAAGGTGGGTCTTGGTAACTAGAGTCTCTATGTTTGCTAATCACAAATGAGTTCCACAATCTTACTATAAAATATTAAGTATGAAAGTTCAGCTTGAGAGACTGAGACAAAATCAAATTCCTCTACATAAAGAAGGAGCTATGGGTGGTCTTCCAAGGGAAAGAAGGAAGGAGAAAGCCTGCCTGCTGGAGGAGAAAAAGAGGAGACCCCCATCTCGACACTGGGACAAAAGGGAGAAGGAACACTTATTTCTGCCTTAGACTCTTTAGGAGTCTAGAAAATCAATGACTCCTTTCTTAGAATTTTTAAAGATACAACATTTGTAAGATTAAAAAAAAAGAGAAAATACTGATAGTAAAATAATTATAAAAATATTTTTTAAAACTACAAATATATTTGGAGGGGGCAGGTTGAAATGGAGGAGCTCAGGGGATTTTTAGGGCAGTAGAACTGCTCTGTATGATATTGTAATGGTGGATGCATGTCAGTATACATTTCTCAAAACTCATAGAATGTCAGCTATGGACTTTAGGTGATAATGATGTGTATTATGTTGTTTCAAGTGTGAAAAATGTACCACTCTAGTTGGGGATGTTGATATTAGAGAAGCTGTGTGTGTGTAAGGAGGAGCAGGGGCATATGGGAACTCTGTACTTTCTGGTCAATTTCTCTGTGGATCTAAAACTGCTCTAAAATAGCCTATATATTTTTAAAAACTACATTTGTCATATAATAATATAGGCACTTCTTTATTAACGCGTAACAGGATCTAGATCTATCACTGAGTCTAATACCTACTACAATTCAAGGTAGTGATGACCATCTATATATATAAAAGCATAAGCAACCGAATGACTGAACAACTGGTCAACCAGTCGCTATGACATGCACTGACCACCAAGGGGACAGATGCTCAATGCACAGGATTGAGCTTCTTCTTGTCTGGATCAGGTCTGCAGGGATTGGGCCAAAATCGACTATCTGACATCCCCAGAGGAGTCCTGGATTGTGAGAGGGTGCTGAGGGATCCCACTGGCACACAAATCTGTGCACTGAGCCTCTAGTAAGTAATATTTCAAGATATCTTCAACTACTGTAATAGGACACAAAAAACACTCTGATTTCTATAAGTGTTAATGCTGCCATGGTTTGTTTATTACATTTGTAATGAAAGAAAGTGCTAAATTTCAATGACACGTCTTGAAAATAAAGATGTAAATTATTTTATTTTCTCACATTTCATCCATAGAAGCCTTTGTGGAGAGGGGAATTCTATGGATCTTGATGAAGGACCCCTTACCTATACCATAGAATAGAATCAGTCCAATTCTCCATCTCAAAGATGCTGCTGCTGTCACACTATTGTCTTCTCCCAAGTTTTCCAGCTGATCTGCATTGTTTTTTTCTTAAGACCAGTGTTTTCTGCAGCCAGTTGACCCTGCTTATTCCTCAGGTTTCCTGATATTCAGAAAAAGCAGAGCTGCCCTTAAGATCAGCAAAACTAATGTCATGAGAAGTTGTAGTGGGTGGGGAGAAGGAGGGAGTGCCACCTGTAGAGTCTTTTATGTTGGGTGCTGGAAAGATGTCTCCCCTTCATTGGTTACTAATAACAATTTGTAGTGTGTTTATGGTATGTTTGAACTTCAAACGACTTGGCCAGTATTATTAACTAATGATGTCTCATTTCTGCAGTTGAGTTGATTATAGTAGGTCTGCTTTCTTATAAAAGTCTCTGATGAGTGCTATTCCGGAGACCTTATTGAGGTAAATAAAAGGGAGATATGCCCAAGGACAATCAAACCATTGTTTTCCCAGGGGTTCTTTACAATTCAAATAGAAGTACTTTTTATCAATTGAATGGATAAATGAATCCATTTTTTTTCTCAGAATCCTTCTCAAGACAATATTCCCAGTAGCTATTACTAAATAAAAAAAAGGAGATTCTCAAGATGAATCACTTGCCTGGACCAGTAGTCGGCAAACCACAGCTCATGAGCCACATGTGGCTCTTTGGCCCCTTGAGTGTGGCTCTTCCACAAAATACCACGGCCTTGGCAAGTCTATTTTGAAGAAGTGGTGTTAGAAGAAGTTTAAGTTAAAAAAATTTGGCTCTCAAAAGAAATTGCAATTGTTGTACTGTTGATATTTGGCTCTGTTGACTAATGAGTTTGCCGACCACTGGCCTAGACTATGACTTTGATGTAATATCACTGTTAAGTAACCTTTTACTGATCTCCATTTTATCTGAAAGAAGCCTTGGCTTCTTGTTACGGCATTCAAGGCTTTTCCTAAACTTATCTCAGCCCATTTTTCTATGACCAGACTCTTCCTCAAAGCTAGCCTCTGTTCTCTCCTTTTTCCTAAACACAGACTCATTTCTCACATACTTTTCATTTTGCTCAGGTCATTCCCTTTGCCTGGAATGCTCTTGTCCTTGTTTTATCTCATTTCTCGTACCCCCTGGTCAACTCTTCCTGAAACCTTCCCAGATGGCACTCATTGCTCCACCCATATGCTTTCTGTATGAATTTCCTATCATTGCCTTGTCTCATTTTCCCTTGAGCAGTAGTTATTTATGTACCTTTTTATTCCCAGGTAGATTGTGGGCCCCTGCAGAACAAGAACCACATTTTTCAATTCTATTATAATGCCTAGTTAGTGCCATGCATGTCGAAAGCTTTTAGAATATGTCTGCGTGCCATATGATTTCATTCATATGTGGCATGTAAATAACAAAACTGAACTACCAAGCAAAATAGAGACAGACTCATAGATACCAGGCAGGCAGCTCTGGGGTTTGTGTGTGTGTGGCAGTAGGTGGGGTGGTGGTGGAAGGATTGAGCAAAAAAGGGAAGAAAAGAGAGAAAACTAATGGACATGGACAACAGTATGGTGATGACAGGGAGTGGTTGGAGGTGGAAGAGAGCATGGGGGGATAAATGCTGATAGAAAAAATAAAAGAAAAGAAGAAAAAGAAAATGTGTGTGTGATAGATTGAATTGTCCTGCGTTATTCACCTTCGAATTTTGCAGTGAATTGTGCTTATGATTCACAAAGACTAAGGGAGATCACTTCTATGTGACTCAGCAACTTGTTACTATATATACCTAAGTCGCTTCACAAGCCATCTATATCCCTCTCAATTTCATCTTCCAATTCAGCCATGCCTTCCTAGAATCACTGGAAACCAATCACAGCAGGCTTTGGCAGCCTTCCCCAAACCCTGGTGTGTTTTCACACTTCTATGTCTTTATTATGCTGGACTTTCTTTCTGACATGTCCTTTCTCCTTATCTAGCTAGCAAACTCCTAGTCATCCTTCAAAGTCCAGATTAAATATTGCTGAATGTCATAAGCTTTCTCAGTCCACCAAGACAAAATTAATTGCTCCCACTGTCTGGTTTTCATCAACACTTAAAACAATGACAGGTGCTCAAAGACTAATTATTCGAAGTGAACTACTTGCTCCAAGTGCTTTGTTCAGGAAACAGTCTCAGAGGGCAATTCACTGGTTAGCAACTCAGGCTCTGCCATGAATTTATTGAAGCAGAAATCATTTGGTGAGGAAATAGGCTGAGTAGGATTGAGGGGGCTGATGACTCTGAAACCTTATTTCTCTGTATAGTGCTTTGAGTGTGTGCAAATGGTTAAAACAAGCAGGAATGAGGGAAGAAGAGAAGGGAAGGAGGGAAGGAGGAATGGGGGAGGGAGGGAGGAAGGAGAGAAGGAAAATAAGAAAGGAAGGGAGGGAGGGAGGAAGGGACTTGTGAGAGTAGGAACAGCCAAACTGTTCAAGCCTGTAATATGAGTACAGTTCATATTACTGTTAGAGCTTAATGCCAAAATGTCATGGACCAAACTCATAATTTAGTTTATGGCTGATCTTTATAGTAATAAAAAAATCTAGAAAAAAGCTACCTGGCACCATTTGCTGAAGACGTTTTTTAATACTGTCAAATGATTCATAATTATAAAGGGGGAGTGCACGGTGTTTGCTCTGTAGTGGTTAGGCTGAGACTCATTAAGCACTTTCTGCATCCAAGAGTCCTGTTTTATGTAAACAAGACCTCTGAGGAAGATCTAGATGGGTAATAAAGATGAAAGGAAATGAAGTATATTAACGTGAGGACAAATTAATAACGGCCGCTCCATTCTCTACCAGGGAAATCAGGCACTGTGGGATAATTGCACTTTTCAAGGCGGAAGGGGAGCAAAAATTTAGACAAAGCGATAGACAGAAGAAAGACAAAATCAGACAGGGTTCCAGGGTCACACTGCTCTACGAAGATAGCCTATCCTTTGCAGAACTGTGATCATTGTACTCTGATGAGACCTGCAGGGCTTTGACCTGGCCACAAACAAAACCACCTTCAATGCTTTGCAATGGTCACTGGTATGGGGTGAACAAGCTTACGTTAGGGGACTGGAAGAGGAAGTAAGAGGAAGGTCAGAGTAGATGAGTGGTGAGATGGCAGCCCATGAAAAAGAAAGGAAGATGGATTGAACAGAATCACCATTTCATTTCCCTTCACATAAATAGTGGGAGCCTGTGGGTTGTTGAGATTTGGTTGAAATGAATGTAGCATTGTTGAGACAAGGCTGAGTTAACACAGGTGGGGCTGTTTTCATATCAGCAGTTGACTGTCTGAATTCCTAGACAAGTATGTCAGCTGAACTGTTCCTGACTGACCAGAGCCCACCCAGGTCACTGCAGGGTGCAGAGTGCCACATGACAAAGGTACCTGTGGGGTCCCAGATCATTCACTGGCTCAAACTTACTTGTGCATAGTTGGCAGGAGAGGAGCTCCATGTCACTGAATTTGAGAAAGTGTTACAGCCTAAAGATGACCTCTTTTCCTGCTTAGCCTTCAGGCCTTTACTCATTCCTGGAATGGGGTATCTTGCTGCCAGCTGGTCTTAGAAAGAGTCTACAGATTCACACACATTCTGCTGAATGGCCCTGGGAGTAGGGTGAGGCAAGCCAAACTGAGGGCCCAAGCTTTAAGGAGGCATCCAATTCAGGTGTTTACCTGCACTTACACCACCTGGAGGATAAGTGCTTCCTTAAATTTTGCACCTGGGGAGCCTCACTTACCTCCCCCTATTCTATGCTCTAAAAACAGACGAATGAATTGTATTAGCCTTAGAAACCTCACAACCAGGTTTCTACAGCTTGACTGGGCTTCTCATGTTTACTCAGCTAAACTTCTCTTTCTTTTTTATTGATTAGAGTGGTATTTTAAAGTGCATATTGAGGGGACCACCTTGCTTTCTCATAGAGCTCAGAGTTGACCTAACCAAAGGCTGAGGACCCGTCATAGAGCCATCTTGACTCATCCAAGACCAAAATGATCCCAGGGACTCAGGGGCTGTTCCAGCCTGGTCTGCCTTAACAGAGCCTCATGCTTGGTTTAATGCTCTGCTCTCACAGCCTTGAAGTTCTTAACAATTTTTAACAAGGGGTCCCTCATTTTTATTTTTCACTGAGCCCCAGTTTGGTCCTGGATCCACTTAACAGAATAGATAAAAATATCTGGCATGTCAAACTCTCCAACCCCTTTAAAAATCCTTGCTGATCATTCTTGGAGTAGACACAATTTCTTAAAATAGCCACAAAACCCTACCCCTCCTGCCCCCTATTTACCTCTCTGCACCTCTATTGTGGCACTTTCCTTCTAGCTATTGCACTCTGGTCTTCTTGTAGTCTCAATTGTACTACATCCCATCTGCCTCTGGGCCTTTGCAATGGCTGTTTCCTCTTCCTGGAATATTCTTTTCCTCCTCAACTCTGGCTCTTACTGCTTGTCCTTCAGTTCTAAGCACACACCTTAATTCCCCTGACCTACAAAGCTGGATTGAGCCCACATGGCACATTCTCACAGTTCTCCTTTAGTATTCATTATGATTTCTAATATAATCTTTGAATGATTATCTAATTAACATCTATTTACATGTTATTCCAGATTATGCAGGAACATTGTTTTGTTCACTTTTGCAGGTTCAAGGACTAGCACTTAGCAGGAAGGCACTCAATAAGCAGTTACGGAATGGAAGAATAAGGAAGAGGCCCAGGGTCATCTTGCCTGGGAATGTGTGTGTAGGAGGTGGGGGAATCTGTGGAGGTGGGAGGTAGCCCCTGGAAGGGACTGGGTTAAAGCTGGGTGCCTTTTGGTTTCCAGCTTTGGTGTGTTTTCCAGAAACTCACATGCCCAATGTCTCTAATCAGAAGCTAGCTCAGCTCCAAACTAGCCTTTGGTAAAGAGACACAGTGGATGAGCAAAGTTTAATTACATTGAATTCAGTTCCCTGATGACCAACTCTGAGATCTCAATAATTACAGAAACATATACTGTGGTAGACATTTCTAATGAGCACAAGAGTTTTCAGTTTTCAGTGTGGTCCGTTACGTGTTTTATTGGGTTGTCATTTCATCTCTTTCTCTCTTATTTAGTAATACACTTCCCTTTCATGGGTTTATTCCCTTTGATAGACTTGTAAAAGCATTATATATTTTTTCTAACTCTCTGTTATAGCTCATTTTTGTCTCCTTGCTTCCTTTATCTTTTCTTTTGCAAGCCACCAAGTCATGTGCTCTTCTTTGATTTTCTTCTATGGTTTTACATTCCCTTATAGTAATTTTTTTACTTATGATATTTGAAATATCCCTACAAGGTCAAAGTTACAGCTACTTGTTTCTTTGTTGAGAAGAAGAAAGTCAAGATTTTCTCTTGTCTGTAGGATACCCAACTTTCTTTAAACTCCCCCCACATCCCATCTCCATCCTCAACATCTTATCCACTCAGGTCTTTATTGTTCCTTGTTTTGCTTCCAAAAAATAGAGTGACTTTCTACTACTTCTCTGTGTGACAGAGACTTAAGGCAGGTTTTTGGTTTCCTTTTATAAATCTTTTCTTCTTACAAGAAAAAAAGACAAATGGTATTTTTCTAGTCAACTATTCAGTTGTCTAAAGATATAATTTTATTATCAAAGCGATCTACTTTTCACAGCCTTGTCAGCTATTAGCTGTTGATATCATTAAATATTCAGTGAGTATGACAAGAGACTGTTCTCCTTGCTTATCTTCACTATGTCCCTGCTACTTTGGAACAGCCAAGAGCATAGGCAATTACACACATTTGATTATTAATCTATTTCAATCCAATTCTTAGCTAAATGGTAAGTAACTGATGGTTTAGAAAAAAAGAAAATTTAGTGGAAATGCGTAATGTCGGATAGTTTTTGGTCTGAATAAAGGGTTAGGTTGGGTATTGATTGTTCTTACTCAGAGTCCAGAAAATTTAGCCATTCATCAGGGTGGTGAAATGATTCTTTTCTGCTTTCTTAACTTTTTAAAAGTAAGTTTCACATCTTTCCAAATTTTGATGCAGAAAAAAATACTTTTCCTATTTCTCCCTAAACTATGCCCTATAATGTGTCTCTTTATTCAGCTTGCCTCTAGTTTCCTTAGCACAACTTGCAATGTCTTACTATCTACATTCATTTATAAGTCTTTCAACTGACTTTACCAATCATTAACTCTGTGACCTTGGATAAGTTACTTAACCTTTTTGAACCTTGGCTTCCTTCTCTGTAGAAGGCCAATAACAACAAGAATATCTACATCCTACTGGTATTTGTTAATTTATCTATCTATTCAACAAATATTTCTTGAGCTCCTACTATGTGCTAAATGCTACTCCATGTACCTGAAGCATACAACAGTGAACAACATAAATCCCAGCCTTTATGAAATTAACATACAGAGGGCTAGAGAAACATATGCAGATCGGTGTACAATATGTTCAGATGTGCTAAGTTTACTGTAGAAGAATAAAGCATAGTAGGGAAGAAGGACAATGATGGGGGAGTGGTAGGTTGGTTTCTCAGAAGCAGATTCTGGGATAGAGACTCCTTAGAGCAGTGGTTCTGAATCTTTTTAATGCCACGACCCTTTAATACAGTTCCTCATATTGTGGTGACCCCCAACCATAAATTATTTTGTTGCTACGTCATAACTGTAATTTTGCTACTGTTAATTAATCATAATGTAAATATCTGTGTTTTCCGATGGTCTTAGGTGACTCTGCTAGAGCCACTGCTGTATAGAGCCTAAGACCATCAGAAAACACAGATATTTACATTATGATTCATTAACAGTAGCAAAAATACAGTGATGAAGTAACAACGAAAATAATTTTATGGTTGGGGGTCACCACAATATGAGGAACTGTATTAAAGGGTCGTGGCATTAAAAAGATTCAGAACCACTGCCTTAGACAGTGCTCTCACAATAAACACCTGTGGAATCAGAAAGGCACAGGAGGGTAGAGGCCTCAGCTGACACCATGGGAAGCTCTGAAGCTGAGAGGACCTTTAAGGATTGACCCCAGTTGGGGCAAGGGTATTGGACATTTATATCCTGCTTTCATTGGCCAGGGGACATGCCTTTAGGAAGGTAGTTCTCTTCAGCCAAGGTGATATCTAGAGAGAACTATGAACAGGTAGTCAATTGCTATCACTTCTAGCACCTGGGGGAATTGGTGCTTGGTCCCAAAGGGAATGAGCACAAGTGCATCACTGTGCCCACTGCAGGTGGGAAGGGATGTATTGTTCTATATACAGTGATGAGAGAAGCTTTCTCTGATACAGTCACACTTGAAGAGAGGCCCGAGGAACTGGTAATTGAGCCTTGCAGATGTCTTGGGAAAGAGAATACTAGACAGAGGAACCAAGAAGTGCTAAGGCTCTGAAGATGGAATGTCCTTGATGTGGTCAGGGAACCCAAAACCAGTGTGGCTAAAGAGGACTGGCCAATGCGGATAGCAGAGTGCGAGGAAATGAAGTCAGAGGGAGCCTCGGACCAGATCACATAAGGCTTCACAGGCTGTGGTCAGGATTGCTGTGAGAATTACTTAACTTGATTCATACAAACTGCTTAGGAATATGCCTGGCACATACTCAGTGCTCGGTGAAATTGCTGCCATCATCATCATCATCATTTCTCTCTGTGACCACAACCTGTTAACCTTAAATGCCTTGCCTTTAACAAAAGCCCTGCCATACAGCTGGCACTCAAAACTTGTTTATTGAACCAAACATATTGGTGTGTGTGTGTGTGTGTGTGTGTGTGTGTGTGTGTGTGTGTGTGTGGTTTATTTATTTTGTTTTGGTCGGCAGCACACTCTGCAACCTCTGTCTGCACCTGTTTCAGAGGTTAATCAGCCCCTGAAGAATGAAAGGATCTAGCTGAGTAATTGATCTTTCCTTGTGCTCCATCCAGCCTAGTGGTGCCTGGAGGCTTGTGATGTGGCCTCCCACTCACTGGCCCTATTTCTGTTCAGGACCACCACCACTCCACCACCCTACTCATTGTATAATTGCATGGTTAAGATAATGATGTTCTGTGCCCACAGAAGAATTATCTTGTGGTATTGTCATAGTTGGACTCCTAAGGCCTGGCATATGACCTTTTAATGTAGTTTTCCCTTAAAAATTTAGTCATTTTCAACTTCAACTTTATCAGACATTGTGTCTGATCTGTACTTACTTGTGTGCAGGCTGTTTCTTTCAGCAAAGAGAGGGCCACTCACAGAGCTTTTAGAACTGTTAAACATCATATCCTATACACGCTTGAGTAGAAGGTGGCCCCCAATACAAATGGCTCTGATATTTTTAGCTGCTTTGAAGATAAAAACTTTTAAGCCAAGTTTTTGGCCAATTTTTTTTATCTGTTCATCCATCATACTTCTTTTTTGGTAATTAAAGGTATTTTTTAATCTTTATTGTTCAGTTTATTAATTACATTGTTTCCCCTTTTTTATCCCCCTATAATTCCCCTCCACCCGGTACCCATCCCACCCTCTGCCCTCACCTCCCCCGCACTGTCCTCTCCCATAGTTGCATGATGTTTGTCCAGTCTCTTGCTGCACTTCCCACACCCCTTTTCTCCCCAAGAATTGTCAGTCCATTCCCTCTCTATGTCCATGATTCTGTTATATTCACAAGTTTATCCTGTTTATCAGGTTGTTAATTCACTTGATTTTTAGATTCATTTGTTGATAGATGTGTATTTGTTGTTCATAATGTATATTTTTACCTTTTTCTTCTTCCTCTTCTTAAAGAATATCTTTCAACATTTCATATAATATTGGTTTGGTGGTGATGAAATCCTTTAGCTTTTTCTTATCTGCGAAGCACTTTATCTGACCTTCAATTCTGAATGATAACTTTGCTGGATAGAGTAATCTTGGTTGTAGATTCTTGCTATTCATCACTTTGAATATTTCTTGCCACTCCCGTCTAGCCTGCAGCGTTTCTGTTGAGAAATCTGCTGACAATCGTATGGGTGCTCCCTTATAGGTAACTAACTGTTTTTCTCTTGCTGCTTTTAATATTCTCTCTTTATCTTTTGCTCTTGGCATTTTAATTATGATGTGTCTTGGTGTGGTCCTCTTTAGATTCCTATATTTTGGGGTTCTGTGCACTTCTTGGGCTTTTAAGTCAATTTCTTTCACCAGGTAGGGGAAGTTTTCGGTCATTATTTCTTCAAGTAGGTTTTCATTACTTTGCTCTCTCTCTTTTTCTGGCACCTCCATAATTCGGATGTTGGAATGCTTGAGGTTGTCCCAGAGGCCCCTTACACTATCTTCAATTATCTGGATTCTTTTTGCTTTTTGCTTTACCGGCCGAGTGGATTTTGCTTCTTTGTATTTCAAATCTTTGACTTGGATCTTGTGGTCCTCTGGACTGCTTTTAGGACTTTGTGTAATATTTTTTATTTCAGTCAGTGTATGCTTAATTTCTAGTTGGTCCTTTTTCATATCCTTGTAGGTTTTGTTCATTTCCTCATAGGCCTTGTTCATTTCCTTGTAGTTCTCATTAAGCTCATCGGCTTTTTCTATGAGCCTCTTGAAAAACCTTATTTCTGTGGTTTTGAAGTCTATGTCTAGTCGTCTTTTTCCCTCCATTTCTTTCACACCTGATTTCTTTCCATTTCTCTGCATTGTGGCTGCTTTCCTGAGTTGGTCGATTAACTTTGTGTGGTAGATGTCCTCTAAGGGACAGCGGCTCAGCCTCCCCAGTTATCTGAGGTGGCTACTTTTACTGCAATCCTTTATGGGTTGTACAGTATTATTGAATTTAAGCCCAGCTAATTGTTGTTAGCACTAGGAGGGTTGGACCTCCAGGCCAATTGGCTGTGAAGGAAAGTTGTATTCAGGTTGGATGGGTGGAGTCTCCGGGCTGAGCAGGCAGCATCAGCTCCACCCTATGTGGCGCATGGGTCTCTGTGCCGGTGGCAAGGGCTGCTCACCTCCAAGAGAAAGCCACTGCCAGTCCCCACCCATTGCCAGACAACTCTGCCTCTCCCCAAATGAGTCTGCACACCCAAAATCTTGCCCAGGGTTGTAAAACCAAGCAGTCTGGTCATCTCCCAAATGAGGGAGCAAGTCACGAGTCCTCTCTGTGTGGTTGCGATGTTCTGTCCCCAAGTTTACCTGCAAACTGCTGTTCCAAGTTTAGTGCACTCTCCTCAAAGTCACAGACCTCTGCTGCGCCCGGCTTTTAGCATGCCTACTCTGGACCTTGGACCTCGCCTGGAACTGGGGAATCAGTGCAGTGGGACTTTCCGCCCTCCCCGTTGGAGAAATCCAGCCAGGTTTCCTGACGCCTGCCCTACAGCTCTCTCTCGCGCGCATGGCTCCGAACCTCTCTCCAGGCGTATCTTCAAGGCTGTGCTCTGCTGCTCCTCTGAGTCACAGTGTCCTATCTTTACTTTTATTTGTGGAATTTTCACTCAGCCAGCTTTCCGGTGATTCTGGATGATATTTGTTTTGTTGTTAAGTTGTAGTTTTGGACTTGTTGTGTGGGGCAGTAAAATAGGTGTTTACCTCTGCTGCCATCCTGGTTCCTCCCCACTGGCCAATTTGAATATATACACTTTTGAGATATAATAAAAGCAGGCAACTGCCTATTTATAATTTAGATAACATGCATATTTAAAATTGCATGCATAAATATTTATTTAGAAATATTGCTTTTTTCCACTCACATTTCATGAAACAGTTTTATTTAGATTCTTCATGAGTAACTGACATTAGTGTCATTTTATTCATGGAGCCATCTTTAAATTCATCAAGTACAGTTTTCAGAGTACATCATCTACTATCAATTTTTAAATTCAGGATTTGTGCTATCATTATCAATTTAGTATAAGCCATGGGCAGCTGTTCATTAAATAATAAGTTTTTTTCCTCACAATCTTTTCAAAGAAATATATTTGTGATCTTGTAAATTAACCACTTAAAGCATGCTTTAAAAATTTTGTTCAAAATAAAATTGACCAGTTTTATAATTATTTGTAGTTTCCCAGTAGGATTAGGTTCCAGTTACTCTCAAGAAAAGTGGGGAGAAGGAGGATGGCTGCTGTCAGGAAGGCAGACTGCAAGATAGTGCGTGAGTGAGATAACAAAGAAAGAATGTGTAGTTTCACAGGGAGTGTTTGTTTGTGAGTTGAGGGACAGCTATACACCAGGGGACTGTGGGGGGACAGCTGTATGGGGTTCCCCTGAACAGGCAGCCTCCACTGCTGCTGGGATCCATCCTGGAGCAACCAGCTCTGATGCGGAGACTGCACATCAAAGGGGAAAATGGATGTTGTTGGAAGCCTGAAAACACTGAGAATCTACAACAACAGCACCCAGTGACCAGCTGTGAACCCTGTAACACTGGTCCCCAAGTGGTGTGAGCATGTGGATTTGGAGGAATTCTGCGCCTCATCATGGAAAGGTCAGATTTTGCCTGGGAAAAGGAGAGAGAGAACTACATAACCAAACACCTGGAGAAGAGAGATCATGGGGAGACAAAGAAATAGTCGGCATAAGGAAGAAAAGCAGGCATCACCAGAAAAGGAAGTAAATAAAATAGAGACAAGCAACCTGTCAGAAAAAGAATTCAGATAAATGGTCATAAAGTGGATGAAAAGAATGGAAGACAAATTCAACAATATGTGTAAGAACCAAGAGGAAATGAAGAAGAACCAAGAAGAAATGAAAAATGACATCACTGCTATAAAAAACTTAGTAGAAAGCATCAACAGTAGACTAGAAGAAGCATAGGACCACATCAGTTAGCTAGAAGACAAGGCAGGAAAAAAAATCTAATTATGCAGCTTCTAGAAAAAAAATTAAAAAGCAGGAGGAGAGCCTAAGGCAACTTTGGGACAACACAAAACAAAATATCTGCAGAATAGAGGTGCCAGAAGGAGAGGAAACTGAGCAAGGAATAGAAAACCTGTTTGATGAAATAATGAGAGAAAACTTCCCTGCTATAGGGAAGAAAAAACTCACACAAATCCAAGAAACTCACAGAGTCCCAAACAAAATGAACCCCAAAAGACTGACAACAAGGCACTTCATAATGAAATTGGCAAATTCCAATGACAAAGAATCTTAAAAACAGCCAGAGAGAAACAGAAAGTTACCTACAAAGGATCCCCCATCAGACTAATGACTGATTTCTCAACAGAAACACAAAAGGCAAGAAGGGAATGGAATGAAATATACAAAGTCATGCAAAGGAAGGGTCTGATCCAAGAATACCGTACCCAGGAAAGCTATCAATCAAAATTGAGGGTGAAATCAGAAGGTTTAGAGACAAAAAAAGGACTAAGGGAATTTATTATTACCAAACCAGCAATGCAAGAAATGCTAAAGAGTCTGCTGTGAAAAGAAATAGGAAGCAAAAAAGGAACACAGGGATAAAGAATAAAAACGGCACACACAAGTACCTATCAATAATAACTTTAAATGTAAATGGACTAAATGCCCTAATCAAAAGACATAGGTAACTGAGTGGATAAGAAAACATGACCCATATATCTGCTGTCTACAGGAAACCCACCTCAGAAAAAAAGACACACACAGACTGATGGTGAAGGGGTGGAAAAAGGTTTTTCAGGCGAATGGAAATAAAAAAAAAGCTGGGGTAGCAATACTTATATCTGACAAATTAGATCTTAAAGTGAAGGACATAAAAAGAGATAAGGAAGGCCATTTCCTAAAATTAAAGGGAGCAATCCAACAAGAAGAAATAACTTTGGTAAACATATACGTACCTAATACAGGAGCACCCAAATACATGAAAAACCTTTTGGAGGATGTCAAGGGAGAAATTGACAGCAATACAATCATAGTGGGGGATTTTAATACCCACTAACACTATTGGACAAATCCTCTAAATAAAAAATCAGCAAAGAAACATCAATCCTAAATGACTCTCTAGACCAGCTGAAATTAATTGACATCTTCAAAACATTTCACTTAAAGCCACAGAATATACATTCTTCTCAAGTGCACATGGGCCATTTTCAAAGATAGACCATATATTGGATCACAGGAAAAGTCTCTTCAAATTCAAGAAGATAGAAATCATATCAATCATCTTCTCAGATCACAGTAGCATAAAACTGGAAATTACTACAATAAAAATAATCCAAAAAAAATCAAACAGTAGGGGACTAAATAGCATGCTATTAAACAATGACTGGGTTACCAGAAAGATCAAAGAAGAAACAAAAAACATCATGGCAATAAATGACAATGAAAACACAGCAACCCAAAATCTATGGGACACAGCAAAAGCAGTCTGGAGAGGGAAGTTCATAGCTCTACAAGCCTACTGTAAAAAGCAAGAAGGAAATAATAAAGATTAGGGTAGAGATAAACAACATAGGGACAAAACAAAACAAAACAAAAAAACCAAGAGCTGGTTCTTTGAAAGGATAAACAAGATTGATGAAGTTCCAGCCAGACTCACCAAGAAGCAAAGAGAAAGACTCAAATAAACAAAATCTGAAATGAAAGAGGATAAATAATAACAGACCCCACATAAATAAAAGGATTGTTAAAAAATACTATGAACAATCTGATTTCAACAAACTTGGCAACCTGGAGGAAATGGACATATTCCTAGAAAAATACAACCTTCCAAAACTCAATCAGGAAGAATCTAAATATCTCAATAGGCCAACAACTATGGAAGAAATGAAAGCAGACATCCAAAACTTCCAGCAAACAAAAGCCCAGGGCCAGGTGGCTTCACAGGGGAGTTTTACCAAACATTAAAGGAAGAACTAAAACCTATTCTCCTTAGACTATTCCAAAAAATTCAAGGGGAAGGAACACTTCCAAGCTCATTCTATGAAGCCAGTATCACCCTAATATCAAAACCAGATAAAGACAACACAATGAAAGAGAATCACAGGCCAATATCCCTCATGAATATAGATGCCAAAATCCTCACCAAAATTCTAGAAAATCGGATCCAGCAGTACATCAGAAAGAACATACACCAAGACCAAGAAGGATTTATTCCAAGGATGGTACAATATCTGCAAATCAATAAACGTGATACATCACATAAACAAATTGAGAGATAAAAACCACATAGCCATATCAATTGATGCAGAAAAAGTATTTGGCAAAATCCAACACCTATTTTTGATAAATATTCTTAGCAATGTGGGAATAGAAGGATCATACCTCAACATAATAAAAGCCATATATGACAAACCCACAGCCAACATCATACTCAAAGGACAAAAACAAAAACCATTTCCCCTAAGAACAGGAGCAAGACAGGGATGCCTACTGTCACCACTCTTATTTGACATAGCACTGGAAGTATTAGCCATTGCAATTAGACAAGAAGAGGAAATAAAAGGCATCCAAATTGAAAAAGAAGACATAAAACTGCCTTATTTGCAGATGACATAATATTGTACATTAAAAACCCTAAAGACTCCACCAAAAAATATTAGACTTAATAAATGAATTCGGCAATGTAGCAGGATACAAAATTAACGCCAAGAAATCTATGGCATTTCTTTACACCAATAGTAAACTTACAGAAAGAAAGACTAAAAAAGCAATCCCATTTACCATCACACCAAAAAAAATTAAGATACCTAGGAATAAACTTAACTAAAGAGGTAAAAGACTGATATGTGGAAAACTACAGGACACTGAAAAAATAGATAGAGGAAGACATAATCAGAAGAAAGAACATACCGTGTTAATGGACTGGTAGAATCATCATCATTAAATGTCCATACTACCCAAAGCAATCTATAGATTTAATGTACTTTCCATTAAAATATCAATGGCATATTTCACAGACTTAGAAAAAACTCTCCAAAAATTCATCTTGAATAATAAAAAAGACCCCAAATAGCCACAACAATTCTGAGAAAGAAGAACAAAGTAGATGGGAACTCAATACCAGCTTTCAAGCCACTGTTCTCAAAACAGCCTGGTACTGACACAAGAACAGACATATAGATCAATGGAATAGAATAGATAACCCAGATATCGATCCAAACCACTATGAACAATTAATATTTGACAAAGGAGGCATGAACACAAAATGGATTCAAGACATTCTCTTCAATAAATGGTGTTGAGAAAATTGGACAGATATATGCAAAAAAAAAAAAAATGAAACGAGACCACCAACTTACACCATACACAAAAATAAACTCAAAATGGATAAAGGACTTAAATATAAGACAGGAAACTACAAAAATACTACAGGTATCCACAGGCAGTGAAACCTCAGACATATGCCAAAGCAATTTCTTCACTGATACTGCTCCTAGGACCGTGATGGTGAACCTATGACATGCGTGTCAGCACTGACACGTGTAGCCATTTTCATTAACATGCAGCCGCATATGGTCGCATACAGAGAAGTATGGGGCCACATGCTGAGAAGGATGTTTCATCCTTGGCTACTGCATGGCCAAGTGCAGTAGCCGAGGATGAGACATTTGCTGTAGTATAGTGTAGATATTCTATGCTGGAGGTCTGTAGGCCAAAACAACAGAACTCCGGCACAGAGTGTCTAGTTCTGGGACTTCTGTTTAGGCCATTAGAGGATCTTTGACCTCACTTCTGGCCAGCGGAGCAGGGAGCAGCAGAATGCTGCAGGGGACACGTCTCTGGGGGCCCTGTGATCGCCATTACCAGGAACCACATAACCACAGCAACCATCATCCAATCTATTATTCTGGGGTGTCGTGGATTTCTAATTGACCATTATTACTAAGATAAGTGAGTGGGGGGTGCTGGGAGAGGCGAGAGCCTATGCTATGGGTGCCATTTCCCACCATTTGAAATAGCAGCAGCCATCTTAATTTATATAAGGAATGCCATTTTGCAGCATAGTGCAGACTCCATTTCACTACTATTATTGTTGTGCATCCTTACTAACCCCTATTTCTGCTTATTAATCTTGCCCTTTCCTAAAAGACAGTTACATGTGCCATCTTGTGATCAGTTAGGCTAGTTAATCCCTAATTGCCTGCAGGGCTAACAGGCTATCTATAATTCTATCTTCTTTCACTGGTCTCCTGATGGAGAACCCAAAAAATAAAAAACCAAGGTTAAGTAAAGGAAGTGGTAGTAGCAGTAGCCGACCTGTCAAGAGACGTGGACCGAGATGTATGGCATTATAGAAAAAAAAATGGCAGATCATTTTGTGTTATATGTACTGAAATAGTAGTAAGCAGAACGCGGAATATAAATAGACATTTTGAAACTAATCATTCCCCGCTCTTGAAAAAAAGTGAAGATAAAAGGAAGGAATACATTTCCAGGCAGCTACACCTTTATAAGAGACAATCTAATTCCATCCTTAAATTTATAAAAGGTTCTACAAATTTAATATCTGCAAGTTTGAATGTTGCTCACTCCATAGCTCAGGATGAAAAAGCACTCAGTGAGAGAAATTTATTAAAGAAACTCTCCTAAGATGTGCACCAGTTCTATTTCATGATATGCAGAATAAAGATGCAATTATTAAGAGAATATCTGAGTTACCACTCAGTAGAAATATCATAAAAGACTAAATAATGAGACTGAACACAAATGTACAACATCAATTAAAGAGAGACAGAAAAAATTATAAACATTTTTCTATCTCTCTTGATGAAACTACTGATATCACATCACAGGCTTAGTTGACCATAATTGGTCCATATCCTGATGGTCTCACAATTAGAGAAGAATTGATAAAATTGGAATCATTGCCAACAAGTACATCAGGAAGCGAAATATGTAAGGTTGTTATACAAACATTCCATGACCTAAGCATTGATATCTCTAAAGTTGTGTCAGTGCCAACAGATGGGGCACCAAACATGGTGGGGAAAAAAGTTGGATTTGTCAAATTGTTTATGGAAGCTATTGGACATCCAATTGTGCCTTTTCATTGTATTATCCATCAGGAGGTTTTATGTGCCAGGGCAGGATTCACCGACTTAAATGACTTAATGTCAGTTGTTGCAAAAATAGTTAATTTAATAGCTGTTCGCCCCCTTCACAAGCGAGAATTTTCTGTACTTTTACCAGAGGTTGACTCCACCTACAGTGGACTGCTGATGTACAATAATGTAAGATTGCTGAGCCGAGGCAAAGTTCTTGAGCGCTTTGTGGAGTGCTTTGAAGAAATTAAGGTATTTCTTAAAGATAAGGATCTGGGAAACTTTTCTCAGCTCAATGATGATAAGTGGGTCAACACCCTGATGTTTTTTACAGATCTCTCTGTTCATATTAATGAACTGAACTTAAAGTTACAAGGTTTTGGCAAAAGTATTAATGTTATGTTTGCATACATAAAAGCTTTTGAAAGTAACTTAAAATGTTCAAGCGAGAAACTAAAACTTGTAAGTATTTTTCTCGAGTAACAAAGTATTTTGAGAAGGCCAGTGCAGCTATACAAAATGAAATGGAATCCTTGCATATAAAGTACCAGCATGTTTTAGACTCATTACTTGATCAGTTCAGTGATACATTTAATCAATTTAGAAGCCTAGAACAGACCATAAAATAATTAAGTATCCTGATGTAGTAGTCTACAGTAGTTTGGAATTAAATGGTTTCCAATGGATGCAAATTGATGATTTGGAGATGCAACTTGCAGAATTTCAAGACAGCATCTGGGCTCAGGTGTTTGTCCACTTGAGGTCAAAGCTTAAGAATCAGGAAAGGTGCCGCTTGGAGAATCAAGAGGAGTGCCACTACGAACAGGAAATTTGGAGTGCCTGAAACTGATTACCAGGCACTTTTAGCACCCTGAAAAATATAGCAATGGCTTTACTCACAATTTTTCCCTCTACATACTTTTGTGAGACCTTATTCTTAGCATTAAATAATATCAAAACCAACAAAAGAAACAGATTGACAGATGAAGTTAGTAGCGCTTGCTTGGGCTTGAAGTATACAAAATACCAACCTTCAATTGAAGGTTTAACCAATGAAATTCAGCAACAAAAAAGTCACTAATAGGCAGGTTAGTTAAAGAATCTCCCCCCCCCCTCACTTATTTTAGTTCATGGCACCCCACACAAGTTAAATAATATCAACAAAAGAAACAAAAGAAACCGACTGACAGATGAACAAAGAAGTCACTAAGCAGGTAAGTTAAATAATTAATTTTTGGTTTATTAAATACAGTTATATATTACAATTATACATTTTTTGTTATTTAAACTATAAATATCTCAAAATTATAGTTTTTTTCTTGAAGTGACATACCACCCAAGTTATGCTTGTTTTTTTGGCATATTTTGACACCCTAAGCTCAAAAGGTTGCCCATCACTGTCCTATTTTCTCTTATTAAAGAGAAAATAAACAATTTGGACTACATCAAAATAAAAAGCTTTTGCACAGCAAAAGAAACCATCAACAAAACAACAAGAAATCCCACTGTACTGGAGAACATATTTACAAATGTTATCACTGATAAAGTTTTAATCTCCAACATTTACAGGGAACTCATAAACTTAATAAAGGAAGATAAATGATCCAGTCAAAAAATAGGCAACGGATGTAAGTAGGTTCTTTTTGAAAGAAGACAGAAGGAAGGCCAAGAGACATATGAAAAAATGTTCAAAGTCACTAATTATCTGAGAGATGAAAATTAAAACAACAATGTGGTACTATCTCACACCTGTCAGAATGGCAATCATCAACAAATCAACAAAGCACAAGTGCTGGTGAGGATGGAGAGAAAAAGGAACCCTCATTCACTGCTGGTGGGAATGCAGACTGGTGCAGCCACTGTGGAGAACAGTATGGAATTTCCTTAAAAAACTAAAAGTGGAACTCCCATTTGACCCAGTAATCCCACTTCTAGGAATATATCCTAAGAAACCAGAAACACCCATTAGAAAGGATATATGCATCCCTATGTTCATAGCAGCACAATTTGCAATAGCTAAGATTTGGAAACAACCTAAGTGCCTGTCAGCAGATGAGCGGATTAAGAAAACTATGGTAAATCTACACAAAGAAATACTACACTGCTATAAAAAAAGAAAGAACTTTTACTATTTGCCCCAGCATGGATGGAACTGGAGAGCATTGTGCTATGCAAATAAGTCAGTCAGAAAAGATAAATATCACATGATCTCACTCATATAATGATCAACATAATTTGATTAAAAAGAATAGATTCCAAAACAGATGGCAGGGGAAGCGGGGGCAGGTAGAGAGCAACCAAAGGACTTGTATGCATGCATATTAGCATAACCAATGAACACAGACACTGGGGTGATGGGGGCTTACCCAGGATGGGAATAGTTGGGGGGGGGGGTGGCAATTGAGGAAAATGGAGACATATGTAAAACTTTAGACAATAAAGAAATTATAATAAATAAACAAATAAATAAATAAAAGTAATTGAAAGGCCTGTGTAAGCTGCCTGGCAAACTGAAAGAATGCTTGGAGATTCCCATTCTTTCATCCTCTCTCTCATCTCTCTCTCTTTCTGATTCCTTTTATTAAGACCATCTCATTCTATTTACCTATATGTTCCTTTAGTTTCAACCTATTCTGTAAAGAATAGACTTGTAGAAGAAAGAACTTGGAGAAAAACATTTAAATTCAAATCTCATTTCCCACCATAATTTTTAGCTGATGAATATTTTCTGTTTGACAGAATTTTCTGTCCACATCTTAAGAACTTTGTTAAAATAACTTTTCCCCATATAAATCCCTAGAGTAATCCACCATCCATTGCTTTGTGTTTCAGGGAACAGCTGACCTTGGTTAGAAATTAATTTATTACTTCCTGTTTCCTTTAGATCTCCCACTTCCCTTCCCACCTCCTTTCTCTAATAATGACACATAAAGCTAATGAGTACTGGTCATTAAAGGGCCATTTTAAAACAAGTGAGTTGGGTATTGAATGTCCTGGACCTAAACTTTGCTTGGAGAAAGGACAGCTGAATAATGACAAAATGGGATTCCAAATCATAAACCAAGGGTGTCTTTTCTAATTATAAAATCCAATACATTTTACTTAGCTTACTCTTATACTTTCATTTACTTAGATAAACAAAGGCCACAACTTAAATCTTTTTAATGAAATAGCTTAAAATAATAAGAGAAATTTAAAATATTTACTTCTAATTTATTATATAGTGTCCAATTTTATCCTCACAAAAGTTTCTTCAAGTTTCTTGTTTTATAAGTAATCAATTAAAGGAATATTAAAAAATGTAGATAAATAAGAGGAAAAACAATTGAGAATCCCATCACCATCAAGTAGGACCATTGTCAATACCTTGGACATGTCCTTCCAGATGGGATCATCAAAACATATTATTTTATAACCTAAATAGAGGCCTGGTGCATGAAATTCGTGTGTGTGTGGGGGGGGGAGGGTGTGTCCCTCAGCCCAACCTGCACCCTCTCCAATCTTGGACCCCTCGAGGGATGTCCAACTGCCCGTTTAGGCCTGATATGACTGAGATCAGGCCTAAACAGGCAGTGGGACATCCCTCTCACAATCCAGTACTGTTGACTCCCAACTGCTCACCTGCCTGCTTTCCTGATTGCTCCTAACCGATTCTTCCTGCCAGCCTGATCACCCCCTAACCACTCCCCTGCCAGCCTGATTGATTTCTAACTGCTCACCTGCCAGCCCGTTTGCCCCCAACTTTCCTCCTCTGCCAGCCTGGTCACCCCTAATTGTCCTCCCCTGTAGGCTTGGTCCCTCCCAACAGCCCTCCCTGTAGGCTTGGTCACCACTAACTGCCTTTCCCTGTAGTCCAGGTTCCCCCCAACTGCTTTCCCCTGCATGCCTGGGTCCCCCCCAACTGCCCTTCCCTGAAGGCCAGGTCACCCCAAACTTCCCTCCTCTGCCGGCCTGGTCACCCCTAACTATGCTCACCTGCAGGCTTGATTGCCCCCAACTGCCCTCCCTTGCAGGCCTGGTCTCTCCCAACTGCCCTCCCCTGCTGGCCATCTTATGTCCACATGGGAACAGGTTCTTTGACCAATGGGGGCAGCCATATTGTGTGTTGGAGTGATGGTCAATCTGCATATTACTCTCTTATTAGATAGGATAGAGGCCTGGTGCATAGGTGGGGACCAGCTGGTTTGCCCTAAAGGGTGTCCCAGATCAGGTTGGGTGTTCCCTTGGGGTATTGGGCAGCCTGGATGAGGGGCCTGTGGTAGTTTGCAGGCTGGCCATGCCCCCCAGCAACCCAAGCAGAAGCCCTGGTATCTTGAATTTATTTATCTTCTACAATTGAAACTTTGTAGCCTGGAGTGAAGCCAAAGCTTCTGCTCACTGCATGGCAGCAGCCATTTCTGTTGTATTTATTTACCTTCTGTAATTGAAACTTTGTAGCCTTAAGTGGAGGCCCAGGCTGGCCAGGACAGGTGGAAAGCTTGGCTTCCTCCATCTCTGGATGCAACTCAAGCCTCCTGCTCTTTTCAGCTCTGTGGCTGCCATCATTATCTTCTATAATTGAAACTTTGTGACATTGAGTGGAGGCCTGAGTTGGCAAGGGCAGGCGGAAAGCTTGGCTTCCTCCAACACCGGGGCAACCCAAGCCTCCCTCCTGCTCTCAGTGGCCACTGCCATTTTGGTTGGGGGTTATTTGCGTATTTCCTCTGGATAGGTTTGTAGGCGTGACTAAGAACATGGCTTGTGGGTGTAGCAGAGGTGTGGTCAATTTGCATATTACTCTTTTATTAGATAGGATGTTTCTTTTCATGTATTAATCTACTTTGAATATCTTTCTAGTTCATACAAAATAATTGTAGCAGATGCTGTGATGTACCACCCAGATTCCCCTTCAGGACTAAAGCCATATTTACCCAAATGTCAGCTACTGGCACTCAGCCCTTAGCCCTCAGCTCTCTTTAGAGCTGTTGGATGAAGGTATTTGCCTTGCCCAAGGGCATACTCCTTTCCATTAGGTTGGCTTCCAAATACTGAAAGATGCTGGGAAATAAAGGCCAGCCTCTCTATCCCTGAGTCTAGACATGCCGGAAAGGTTATTCCAGCTTTGAATTCCCTGTGGGGTAGGTTGAGACCTTTCAGTTGGGACTGCATCACAACTTCACTTCTCCCTCCAGTCCTACCCTACCCCTTACTTCTCTTCCAGAGACATGATCCCAAGAATACTTCCATATCAGCCTCGAAAATGCTCTTCTCCATTTCAGAGTTGTTTTTTTTTTTCTTTTTTCTGGGGAACCCTACCTATCACAGTTGGTATTGGGAGTGGCCTGAGAAAGCAGTGGTGGTGGAGCATAGGAACCAGAGCTCTGTTAAGGTTTTCATGGATAGTGAACTGGGATGGGATAATGGTAGAAGAAAATGCACCAGCTAGTGAGATATCTCAGGTGTCAATAAATATGGGAGAAATAACATAAATGCTAATGGAATTGAATGACCATTGCTAAACTCAACTAACATTTCAGGAGAAGCTAATAAGGGCTGAAGTGATTATCTGACAGTTAAATGATAAGAGTGACTTCCTTGGTAGCCTATAAAATGAACTTCTATAGCTAGAGGCTATAGAAAGCTAAGGACGGAGACTGGGACTTAGTCATAAAATTCACAGAGCTCTAAGGAAAGTTTAATTCTTAATTAGACAGGTAAGCCAAGAAAGAATGAGTTTCTGACATGTGGGATGCAGACATCTAGGTTGATAATCACTACCCCGCCCCCCTCTTCCCCCCAGCTCCAACCCTATACAATGTTGTATCTCAGATTCCTCTGAACTCCTAGCAGAAGTGGTTTACTTATCCCTTTTCAAGGTAAGTGCTGCCTTCTTGCTTGAAGATACTGCAAAGCTCAGCCAATGGTCGAGTGTTGATCTAAGAATCAGGAGCTCACGTTTTGATTCAGGGCACAGGCCTGGGTTTTGAGGTGGATCTCCAGTAGGGAGCATGCAGAAAGCAGCTGACCCATGATTCTCTCTCATCATTGATGTTTCTATCTCCCTCTCCGTCTCTGAGACCAACAAAAAATATTTTTTAAAATGCTTCAGATACTTTCCTCCTATAAGAGAGCATGCTCCTTCCTTAAGATCTGTCCCTAATTCCTGGTGATCAAGACAACAAGGGTTAAGTCACAGCATAATCTGAATGGGAACATTCTGTGTCTAGTAAGGGAGGAAAGAGATTGTACCCCAAAGGAGCTAACATATACCATCAGAAACTGGGAGAGTATGCAAGAAACTGGTTTCCAGGCATACTGGATTGGGGTGGTGTCAAGACACAAGGTGGAATCATGAAACAAAGTTGGATTAGGGCATGTTTATTAATTTGAGAGTACTTTCCTAGGATGCAGGATTTGACCCTCTGGCAAGGACACTAAATTATGGTGCAAATGTGTTGTCAGGATGGCACCTAGAAACATGGAAAAGAAATGGTCCACACTGAGTAAGACAGAAATGGCAGAATTGCCATAGCAGATGGTAGAAGGAGAAATGAAAGGCCCAGAGAGTTGGGCATGCTACAGCGTGTCTACTATGTAAGATGATTATGTTTCATGGGAGAGTTAAGAGGCTTCACCATTTACTAAAGCACTCCTAAGAAGTTCATCCAGCTGAGGGCTCATGGTAGGAGATGCTTCTCAAACTGGACTCACTGATAGCAATTAGGATGCAGTTAGGTGCTTAACCATCAAAGGCCAAGATCAGAGTGCAGTCAGGGGGAACTTCCTCTCAGAAAGTTCTGTAGTTGGGTAATAGAACATAGTATCCTTGGGGACAAAATAGACAGGCAGCCAACAGGGTGCTACTCAAGATGTTCAATCAAAAGAAATCAAGGATTGATCATCAGGATGCTGAGGGCAGTCACCTTAATAAATAGTTACCATCTCTTGCCTGCTTTTCTGGCCCAGAGAAATCTCCAACTGAAGGAGGTACCATTCTCAGGATGAATAATTTTGCATTGTCATGACAAATGAATGGTAATTGGTCCCCAGTCATTCTCCAAAAAGACCTATGGCCACTTTGGTGAGTATATACTAGAAAAGGGGAATATCTAAGCATAGGGTCCTAACTTAACATTGATTCTCAGAGACCTGAAGTATCATATGAAGGCATAAGAAGGCCAAGTAAGAAAAGAACCTGGCCCAACTCTGGCTCATCATGGGTCCACTGGACCCCCCTCAGTGGTCATTTTCTTATCCCTAAATGTACAATGAGAAAAGCTATACTTTATATTTGGCAAAGTTCTCATATTGGCTCCTTTGCCTTTGGAATAAGATCTTTCATAGTGCAAAGGCCAAGCAGAAGCTATGAACCATGCAATCCACTCCCAACCAAAATAATAAATCAAGAACAAAATTATATCTTATCCAGCTTTATAGACTAAATGCTGCTGAAGTGGTGGGCCCCATCATATCTGTCCCCTGAAAAAAAAAACCAAACTGATGGATGCTGAAGGATGCAGGGGACTACAGACTCAGCTGTGTAGTAGCCACAATCGAAGCTGCTATACCAGATGTGGTATTTTTACTACAGCAGATTAACAAGGCCTGGAGTACATGATATGTGACTATTGATATGGCACATATGTTATTTTCCATCTCTATAAAAAAAAGGGGGGGGGGGAATCAAACATAACATTTAAACTGGACAACAGAGGGAGAACCAGGATGGCGGCATAGGTAAGCACCTGTTTTGCTGCCCACGCAACAATTCTGAAGCTACAGCTTAACAGCAGAAGAAGCATCGTCCAGAATCACCAGAAGGCTGGCTGAGTGAAGGTTCCACAGATAAAAGTGAAGGTGGGACGTGGTGACTCAGGAGGAGCAGCAGTGCGCAGCTTTGAGGTTCGGAGCGCGAGCGAGCGGTGGGGGATGGGCGGCAGGCAGCAGGCCTGGCTGGTTTTCTCCAGTGTGTAGGGCGGAGGCCTCCCACAGCACTGACCCCCCAGTTCCAGGCGAGCTCCCAGGTCGGGGAAAGAGGGACCTTGGGCGCGGCTGAGTTCTGTGAGTTTGGGGAGAATGCACGCATAAATTGGAACAGCAGTTCCTGGAGTGCGAAGCTGGGCAGAAAACGCGTGATTTGCTCACTTGCTCGGAGACCACCATACTGCTTTGTTTTACAACCCTGAGTGAGACTTTGGCTGTGCAGACTCATTTGGGGAGAGGCAGAGTTGTCTGGCAGCGGGGAGACCAGTGGTGGATTTCCATTGGCACCCAGCACTGGGACGCGTAAGCCGCATAGCTGGGCTGACACCGCGAGCCCATAGACGCTGACTCTGCATGCCACATAGGGCGGAGCTAAGGCTGACACCACGCCACATAAGGAAGCTGAGCCACTGTCCCTTAGAGGATACCTATCACACACCACTAAGGGACCAACTCAGGAAAGCAACCACAATGCAGAGAAAAGGAAAGAACTCAGCTGTGAAAGAAATGGAGGAAAAAAGACGACTAGACATAGAGTTCAAAACCACAGTAATTAGGATTATGAAGAGGCTACTAGAAAAGGCCCATGAACTTAATGAGAACTACAAGGAAATAAACAACACCTACAAGGAAATGAACAACACCTATAAAGATATGAAAAAAGACCAGCTAGAAATTAAGCATACACTGACTGAAACAAAAAATATTATACAAAGACCTAAAAGCAGTCCAGACCACCGCAAAAACCAAGTCAAAGATTTGAAATACAAAGAAGCAAAATCCACTCAGCCAGAAAAGCAAGAAGCCACAAGAGTCCAAAAAATTGAAGATAGTATAAGGGGCCTCTGGGACAATCTCAAGCATACCAACATCAGAGTTATTAGGGTGCCAGAAAAAGAGAGAGAGCAAGATAATGAAAACCTACTAGAAGAAATAGTGACTGAAAACTTCCCCCACCTGGTGAAAGAAATTGACTTGAAAACCCAAGAAGTGCACAGAACCCCAAAACATAGGAATCTAAAGAGGACCACACCAAGACACATCATAATTAAAATGCCAAGAGCAAAAGATAAAGAGAGAATATTAAAAGCAGCAAGAGAAAAACAGTTAATTACCTATAAGGGAGCACCCATACGATTGTCAGCGGATTTCTCAACAGAAATAATGCAGGCCAGACAGGAGTGGCAAGAAATATTCAAAGTGATGACTAGCAAGAATCTACAACCAAGATTGCTCTATCCAGCAAAGCTGTCATTCAGAATTGAAGGTCAGATAAAGTGCTTCGCAGATAAGAAAAAGCTAAAGGAGTTCATCACCACCAAACCAATACTATATGAAATGTTGAAAGGTATTCTTTAAGAAGAGGAAGAAGAAAAAGGTAAAATACACATTATGAACAACAAATACACATCTATCAACAAATGAATCTAAAAATCAAGTGAATTAACAATCTGATGAACAGGATAAACTTGTGAATATAACAGAATCATGAACATAGAGAGGGAATGGACTGATAATTCTTGGTGAGAAAAAGGGTGTTGGAAGTACAGCAAGAGACTGGACAAAAATGCAACTATGGGAGAGGACAGTGGGAGGGAGGTAAGAGTGGAGAGTGGGATGGGTACTGGGTGGAGGGGAGCTATTGGGGGAAAATGTAATTAATAAACTGAACAATAAAGAAAAAAATAAAATGGACAACAGATTACATTTATAATCTTGACCTAGGGTACATTAATGCTCATATCTTCTATCACAGTGGCTCTCAACCTTTCTAATGCCTTGACCCTTTAATACAGTTCCTCATGTTGTGGTGACCCTCAACCATAAAATCATTTTCGTTGCTACTTCATAACTGTAATTTTGCTACTATTATGAATCGTAATGTAAATATCTATGTTTTTCATCCAGTAGCGACCCACAGGTTGAGAACCACTGCTGTAGAGCCTAAGACCATCAGAAAACACAGATATTTACATTACAATTCATAATAGTTATGAAATAACAACAAAAATAATTTTATGGTTGGGGGTCACCAGAACATGAGGAACTGTATTAAAGGGTTGCAGCATTAGAAGGTTGAGAACCACTGCTTTATCACAAGATAGTCAGAAAAATCTTGAATGGATGGACTTTCTGCCAAGCTTCACACTGATACATTAGAGTGATGACATAATCCTTATCAGATCAGGGAGCAAGAAGTGGCTGATCTTCTGGTCAAGCACATGCCCTCCAGAGAGTGAGCAATAAACCTCATAAGGTTTCAGACCACTTAGTGAAGTATTTGAGAGTGCAGTTCCCTTCAAAATTAAAAACAAATTATTGTATTTTGCATTTCTCACAAAGGAGAAAGCATATTATCCCACAGGCCTCTGGGTTCTGGAGGCAGCACACAAAGGTTACTGGCTTAGAGTAAGATCAAGAACAAGTTCTGATGCAGGAAGACCAAGGCTGTGGTCAGCAGACCCTATAGTTTTAGAGATGTCATGGTGGGAAAGGACACCATTTGGAGTTTATTACAGGCCCCAGTGGAAGAATCACAACACAAGGCCCTGGGTTTCTTAATAGTATGCCATCTATAGTGGAGAGTTATATATCTCTTAAAAAAACAGCTCCAACCTTGTGCCCTGAGAATGTTTGGCCATAAGACACCAAGTGACCAACCCACCAGAACAGCTCATATTGAGCTGAGCCCTGTCAGACCAATAAGTTATAAGGTGATGTGGGCCCAGTACAACCACTGCATGATGCAAGTAGCACATTCAGGATCAAGTATGAGCAGGGCCAGAGAGCATAAGCAAGCTGTACAAGGTGGCTCACATCCATGTCACCTACTTGTGTTCTCTTCCGCATCTTTCTCCCTCACCTCATATATGGCTCCTTATGACCAACTGGCAGGAGAGAAAAAAGCCCTCTTTGGATCATGAATGTGTCACCATGGTATGTGTGTACCAACTGAAAAGGGATGGTAGCTGAACTGCCATGCACTCAGGGGTGGCAGAAAATTCTTCCGATGGCAGATATTAGGGTGGAGTATCTGTGGAAAGAGATTGGCCTGAGATTAGAATACACACAGACTCATAGCTAATGGCAAATGCCTTAGCCAGCTGGTTAGGACCCTAGAGGAAGAAAGTTTGGGAGATAGGAGACAAGAAGTAAAGGCATGTGGGTCAACATGGGGATGACCTTTGGATCACATGGTAATGAATGCCCACCAGAGAGCACCCACCATGGAAAACTAGGCAGAATGACTCAACCAATTGATACCAACCTGCTTCTGTAATCACCCTGGAGCTGGCACAATGAATGAATGAACATAGTAGCCATGGAGACAGACATGGAAGCTAAGAGTGAAAAGGAGGAGTGAGCAAGCAAGAATATGGCTCCACAGAGAGAGGGCTGAGGACGAAGTTTCCCCAGCTGAGAAAGCAGCCTAGAGAGATGTTAGAATTTAAATGTCTAGAGAACTGAATTGAAAGAAATGGAAATTTATTGTGTTTTTCTGTGGACCTGTGTCAGGGTTAGGGATCCCCACCTGATCTTACCAATCAGACAATATAGCTCCTGTTGCCGAATGCCCAAACTGTCTGTAACAGCAACTTGTGGCAAGTTGACCCCTTGCACCTTCTACACTAGAAAGAGTAGCGTTCATCTTGACTGGGAGAGACAAGTGGTCGAAATAGGGGTTTGCCTCCAGGATCTCAGCCAGAAGTTTATAATGTGAATGCTTATAATGTGTTTGATCTGACTCTACATCACCCCCAATAACATCACATCAGACCAAGGAACCCACTCTACACACCCATGGGATCCACAGTCATATTACATATTGCACTACCCAGAAGTTGCCAGCCTGATAGAATAATGGAACAAGTTGAAGTTACAGTTGAAGTGTCTCCTTGGGGGTGCTTTTGAGGAAGAGGACCATCCTTGAAAATGTAGAGCTCCCTTTAAATCAATATACTTGCATGATGAGTGTCTTGATAGGTAGAATACATGAATCTAGGACCCAACGGGTGGAAATAGGAGTAATCCTGCTCACCATCACCCATAGTTACACACTGGAGATTTTGTGCTTCGTGTCCTTTCAACTTCAAGCTGTTCAGGTATCAAGATCCTGATTCCCAAAAGAAGAATACTTCTGGCTAGATGACACATTTGTCCTGTCGGGTAACTGATTCTATGCTCACTGAACACCCTTATAAAGTAGCCATAACTTCTATACTTGAGTCAATCTTTATTCTTCTTTCTTCTGCACAACACTTATCACCATCTAAATCATATTGCTTATTTACTTACTTGCACATTGTCTTTCTCTTCTGCTAGAATGTAAATTCCAGGAGGGCAGAAACATGTACTTGTTCTCAGCCGAGTCATCAGTGCCTAAGGAAGCACTGGCCACATTGAAGGCCACATCAACAAATATTTGCCAAATGAATGAATGACTCTACTATGTAATTTTTGTGGGTGGGTAATATTCAATAGTAAGTATGGATCATCATTTATTTAACCAGTCACATTGCTGGGAAGTTCATTTTCCTTATATATTTTCTCCAATGAAATAATGACAGGCAAATCTTCATGTATATTACTTCCATAAGATACATTCCAAGTAGTGCAATTTTCTGACACACACATATAACCAGGTTTGTTTGTTTTTTATATGTGATGCCTCATTGATTTGTTTTAAAAGTGTTATTACATATGCAATTCAGATTTAGCTCTTCTTTTGCTTAACAGACTGTTTGACTCCATATAAAATCATATTCTGACCTGGCATCCTTCAACATTTCATATAAAAACTCCAGCCGTTTCAGAATGTTAAAATTTATTTTTCATTGCTCTTATGAAAATTGTGTAGAGGTTTCTAGCCCTAATTCTAACTGAACCCCACAGCAACACTTCATAAACCCAATTAGACATTTCAGTTCACCATTTCACTTATGCTTCTCTCCTGGCTGGTGAACTATTTTTCTCTAGTTCTCTTTCCATAGAGTTATATCCTTGGCTACTCATTTCCTCCCCCTCCCCCAAAACATAAATTTTTCCCCAAAAGGACTTAAATTCTTCCCCCCACTTATCATAATGCCACTTCCTTATGAAACGGAGGCCCCATGTAGAGAACAGGAGTTTGCTTTTAGCTTGCACTGCTTTCTTTATGTCTCAATAAGTTTGTGTCTTCTTACGGAGAGATTATCAGACTCCAATGCATAAAAAGACATTCCTTATTGAGCTTCCCCCCCCCCCCCTTAAGTCCTTTCCTCAGAGCTCAGAGACAGACTTTAGCATTCTCTCACTATCTGTACTGTGTAATTCTTTTATTGTCCTTTCCCTCTATTTCAGCCTGAAATATATGTTCTTTATTTGTCTATGTTTATTTCCCCACCCCCAAATCAATACATGGCTTTTATTGCATCTTTAAAAAATCACAAATAAGTGTGACAAATCATTTGGCATCTTGCTGTTTCTATAACTGGACAACTTAGATCTTATTCATCAGCCTGCTGAACTTGTCCTTTTTCAGAAACATAGATACCATCCAAAATTTTCCTGATATACTTGTTTGTAACTGTTGTGGCTTGCTGAATCAAAGCAGCTGAATTTGATAAAAGCTCTATGTCATTTCTTTCAAGAAGCAATTCATCTTTCTGGGCTTGAGATACTAAACAAGCAATGCCTGATCTCATTCAAATTCTGCAGATACATTTTTTGCTCAAGAAATTTCTGATTTCAACAAGAGAACCATTCTCCAGAATAACAATGCTGATGGGGAAGTGAGCATACACAGACCTCATCTTGTAAAGGAAGCCCAGTGTGACACCCTTGATCATGTTCTGTGTATGACTGCAGATAGTGCGAACCAAGTCCAGTTCCTTTCCATTTCCCCACCATTTGTCAACTGGAGCCTCTTCTTTTTCTTTCCAAGGATATTGAGTTCTAGATTGATGTGGCTGGAATTCCCCTGCCTCTGGGCCCTTCACAGTAACTGTGCATCCCTTTCAGAGTGATGTCCATGTTTTCTGGGATGTTGACAGTCTGATTGCTGAGAATGGTCCTCATTCTAGTAGTTGATGCAGCAAAGAGTCTGTTGATTATTTTAAAATTCCTACTCACCATTTCCTCCAGTTTCTGAAGACTTCCTTCCATTATTTCATTCTTTTTACTCATCCTTCACATCTGGCTTTAGCTTTGTAGAGATTACATCTAATTCTCTTTCATGCATTGAGCAAATATTATTGAGTCTCCACAGTCTTGAAGGTGCTGAATTGGGTCTTTAGAAACAGAAATTAAAGACGTAGTTCCTGCCCTTTACAAGCTCAAAGTCTAGTAGCGAAAAGATAAATAAACAAGTCCCATTTGAGTAATAAGTCTATAAAGGGACAATATAGGGTGAATTGAAGAGGGGCAATTAGTGGAAATTGAGGTGCAATGAAAAGGTAGAAAGGAAAGCATTGCACAACTGTTAACATCAGAGTTGAGTTTTGAAGCATAATTAGGAATAAGTCAAGAGAAGTGGGGTGTGATTATGTTAGAGGGAGTACAGTTATAGGGGAGGACCCAATATTTGTGTTAGCATTGAGTCAAATCCTTCATAGCTGAATCACTTGACTATTCAGAGCATTCAGATGATTCCTTAAAGCATTGCTACAGAATATCCTTTTTTATTGCATTTCTCATCTCAACTATAGCCTTTCTTGGCTAATAAATAAAAAGAACTTCAGGTTAGGTGATCCTATGTATTTTTTTGATAGAGTCCTGTTTTCTATTTATCTTTCCCCTCCTCCACTCCAAATCTAAACTACTTTAATTTTTTAACCTATTTCTTCATTTACAAAGACAACAAAAATGTTTTCATTGGTCTGTTGACTAGAATAACCACACAGTTCCGGCATCATCTCTTTTAATGTTTTCTAAACTTTGCATAAAAGTCTTCACTTTAGCAGTTTTTATTAATGCAAATAAGTATGCCCCATGGGTTCATTCAAATGAATTGATAATCAGCCTCCCACATCTTTTGGTCTTTGGTTTCATAATGAAGCTGCCTTCAAAGGGGTCCTATCTTCATAGAATCCAAATGTTATTATTAATGTTGTTCTGCCCTCTTCCTTCTTCCTTCTTAACCTCCTCCTCCTTCCTCTTTCCCCCAACCTTTCCTCTCTTATCATAGCCCAAGCCACAACAGAGGCATGGAGCTTAGTAAATAACAAGGTTAGCCAGAGCACATGGTGGGAGCTGAAACTTGGAAAAGAGACATGGCTGCAAGATTGAGACAGGCCCTTAATATAGACCCAGCTGAAGGCAACTTGAGGAACTCCAGTGGTAAAGGTAGAGTCTCGCATTTAGAAAGCACAGTGATGGATGATGTTAAGCCATCCAGGCAGATGCGAAATCTGGCTGGAATTTTTTATTGTCTTAACTAGAGGCCCAGTGCATGAAATTCGTGCATGGAGGAGTGTATATGTGTGTGTGTATGTGTGTGTGTGTGTGTACGTGCATGTGTGTGTGTGTGTGTGTGTGTGTGTGTGTGTGTGTGTGGAGGGTGTGCCTCAGCCCAGCCTGCACCCTTTCCAATCTGGGACCCCCCCGAGGGATGTCTGACTGCCCATTTAGGCCTGACCCCTAGATTAGGCCTAAATGGGCAAGGCTTGATCACCCCCAACTGGCCTCCCTTGCAGACCTGGTCCTTCCCAACTGTCCTCCCCTGCTGGCCTCATTACATTACCCATAACTACCTTCCCTTGCAGGCCTGGAACCTCCCACTGTCCTCCCTTGCTGGCCATCTTATGGTGGTCATTTTGTGTCCACATGGGGGCAGGGGGCTGGTTCTCAGCCTGGCCTGCACCCTTTCCAATCTGGGACCACTTGGGGGACTCTTGTGGGATCAGGCCTAAACTGGCAGTCGGATATCCCTCTTGCAATCTGGGATGACTGGTTCCTAATCACTCACCTGTCTGCCTGCCTGATCACCCCTAACTCTTCTGCCTACCTGCCTGATTACCCCTAACCCCTCTGCCTGCCAGCCTGATTGCCCCTACCTTGCCTCCCTGCTGGCCTGATCATCCCTACCTTGCCCCCCTGCTGGCCTGATCACCCCTAACTGCCTCTGCCTGCCTAATCACTCTAACCTGCCCTCCCCTGCTGGCCTGATCTTGCTCCCAATTGTCCTCTCCTGCCAGCCTGGTCACCTCCAACTGCCCTCCTCTGCTAGGCTGATTGCCTCTAACTGCCTCTTCCATGGCTCCCATCACCATGGCTTTGTACAGAAGGAAGTCAGATGTCTGGAAGATGGCCGGTCTACCTGGTCTAATTAGCATATTACCCCTTTTATTACTATAGATAGATTATATAGAATAAGATTGCTTAAATGGGTGGGGGGTGGTGAGCCTATTTTAGCAGGAGGAGATGCTCTTGACAGACAAAAACACATCATCCCTATGTCTGGATTAATAGCCAGCCATATGCACTATACTGCCAAACCAGTCATTAAAAAATTGAATCACTTTCTTACACTTTATACCAAACAGCTGTTGCCCTTAACCCCCCTCCCCAACTTGGCCCTCACCTTAGGTTCTGCCTTCACAGTTCACCCAGAGTAGGTTCCAATTGGTCGGTTTCTATACCAGTCAGCATCAAAAGCTCCACCTCTTAGGCAGCCATTGGGTTCTCATATTTCATCCAGATTTGGTTCTGATTGGTTTGTTTCTATGCCAGTCAGCATCTCTGGGCCTATCTCCGGGCCTAATCATAGAGATGGGACTGATCATCAGCTACCCCAGGCTGCTGGTGAGAGCAGGCTGAACTGCTGACATCTGGGAAAGAGAGAAAGAAGCTTGGCTGCTGGCGAGGCCCAGAGAGAGAAGCAGGGTCTGATAACCCTGCTTCTCTCTCCGGGCCTCGCCAGCAGCCACTGCCGCTGCTGATCACACACACCCCCGCTCCGAGAAGTCAGCAGTTCAGCCTGCTCACCTGCTGCACATGCAGCCTGGTGTTTGGTTGAGCCTTTGGTTGTTTTGGATGTTACAACCCTGGCGCGCTCGCTCTCTCTCTCTCTCTCTCTCTCTCTCTCTCTCTCTCTCTATATATATATATATATATATATATATATATATATATTATTGAGGAAGAATTTTGAAACATATAATACTAAGTCAAAAATCATGAATTTGGTATGTTTCCATTTATTCAGTCTTCTTTTATTTTCAGTGCAGTTTTAATATTTTTTCCATAAAAATGTATTGTACAGTCACTGTAAGATTGACTCCCGTATACATTATAGTTCTTGTACTATTGAGAATGATTCTTTATTTTCTAGTTGGTTATTGCTGGGATAGAAAAAGACTAATAATTTTTGTAAGTTGATCTTGCATTAAGGCAAACTTGCTGAACTCTCATAGTTTTAATAGTTTATTGATGCAGTTGGATTTTCTATGTAGGTGATCATATTGCCAGCAATTAATGATAATTCAATATCCTTTATTCTAATGTTTGTGTATCAGTTATCAATTTGTACAAACAAATTATTCTAAAACGTAGCAGTTTAAAACAATAGGTAATTATTACCACACAATCTCTGACATCTGAAATTCAGGAATCTAACCTGGTATCAGAAATTACACAGCTTTACTTCACTTATTCTATTGTTAGAAGCTATTCACTAAGTCTAGCTCAAACTCAAGGGGAGAAAAATTAGAATCCACTTTTTGAGGAGACAGAATTGGTGAACATATTGTATTTTATTTTATTATCAATTTTTAGACAGAGAGAGGGAGGGAAGAAGGGAAAAAGGGAGGGAGGGACAGAGAGATAGAGAGAGAGAGAGGGAGGGAGAGAGAAACACATCAATTTGTGGCTCCACTTATTGATACATTTTTTGGTTGATTCTTGTGTGCATCCTGATGGGAAATTAAACCCTCAACCTTTGCGTATCGGGATGGCATTCTAAGCAACTGAATTACCTGGTCAGGGCTTTATGAACATATTTTAAACTACTACATCTTATAATATTTTTTCTTCTTGTCTTAAATTTTTTATTGGTGAAACATTCAGTAATAGGTTAAATAGTGGCAAAGATTGTGAAATTAGAAGTTTTGTGGTTTCTCCATCATCTATCATGTTGATTTTAGATTTTGGGTATAAAGTCTATATCAGATTAAAGCAGTTCCCTTTGGTTCCTAGCCACTAAGACTATAATTTTTATCACTAGAGGCTCGGTGCACAAAATTTGTGCACTGAGGGGGTGTCCCTCAGCCCAGCCTGCACCCTCTCCAATCTGGGACCCCTCAGGGGATGTTCAACCCACTATATTTGGACTTCCTCCTCGTGACACCTCATCCTCTGGCAGACCTCACGTCACATGGTTTTCCCCAATTCTACTCCTTTTCTAGTCCTAACCCCAGAGAAGTGGGTATTGGATAGGAAGCTGCAGGGTCAGTTCTGGTTCTGGTTTAGGCTCAATCCCTAAACTGGCAGTTGGACATCCTTCTCCCAATCCAGGACTGCTAGCTCCTAACCACTCACCTGCCTGGCTGCTTTATTGTCCCTAACCACTTCTGCCTGCCAGCCTGATCACCCCCTAACCACTACCCTGCCAGGCTGATTGACACCTAACTGCTCCCCTGACAGCCTGATTAACACCTAACTGCTCCCCTGCTGGCCTGAATACCCCAACTGTACTCCCCTGCAGGCCTGGTTGTCCCCAACGGCCCTCCCCTGCTGGTCATATTGTGACAATGTGGGGGTGGCCATCTTGTGATGATGTGGGGGCAGCCATCTTGTGATGCAAGTGCGTGAGGATCAATTTGCATATTACCTCTTTATTATATAGGATAAGTAAACATTAAACTTCAGGAAATCCATTTGCATTTATAGATTTTTCTCTTCTTATGTTTTCTATTTTAAGATAGGTTTTCTGATATTAATCCATTGTTGTATCCCTGAGATAAAAACTTCACTTCTGTGGTATTTTTTAAATTTTTTTTATTGATTTCAGAGAGGAAGGGAAAGGGAGAGAGAGATAGAAACAACAATGATAAAAGAAAATAATTTATTGGATGCCTCCTACATGCCCTCTATTGGGGATTGAGCCTGCAACCCAGGCATATGCCC
The DNA here is from genome assembly GCA_027563665.1 of Antrozous pallidus. Taxonomy (NCBI): domain Eukaryota; kingdom Metazoa; phylum Chordata; class Mammalia; order Chiroptera; family Vespertilionidae; genus Antrozous; species Antrozous pallidus. Next base: position 45,579,403 of record CM050511.1, on the reverse strand, counting down.
TGACCAGTAATCAAACAGTAACCTCCTGGTTCATAGGTCGATGCTCAATCCCTGAGTCACACAGGCAGGGCTATGGTTGTTTTTTTAGCACATTGATTCACTTAGGTAATAACTTATATAGAATTTTCCATCTGTACTTATAGGTTAAGTTGGCCTGCACTTTTTTCCTTATGCTGTCCATTCTGATTTTAGAACAATGTTTTATTAACCTCCTAAAATGAGTTAGACTTTCTTGTATTTTCTTAAACTTGGAGGTTTTGCAGGATGCCTCTGTTGAAGGCTAACCTTCTTTTCCTTTCCATTCTTATCCATCTACTTCCACCCGATTTGGTTTCCTTGTTTCTCTGGCACTTAAGTTACCACCTCATCTCTAGTCCATGGTTTGTGCCTTTGTTTCTGGCTAATATATAGCAGAGGGTCAAAATTTACGCTGTTTGGCTCAGACGTGCAATTAATGATAACTTTTATTTTTTATTACTGACTCAGCCTTCCTCCATTGTCAATGATAGAGGCAGGGAAGGGCATTGTAAGATCATGATGTTATGCTTCAATTTGCCTAATGCTGAACATAGTTTAAACTATGTATCTAAGTATCTATTTTAATCTAAGTATCAAGTATGTCATAATTTAATAAATCTAATTTTGAAGAAATATCTTCCCCTCTTCTTCTTAGGTTCCAAGGGAAACTTACTTGTATTCATGATAGTGAGGGGAAAGAAAGCAGGCTTGTCTGCACATGCATCTACTTGACAGTGGACGTGGTTGAAGAGACATCAAAGAACCCAAGCACAGCCCACACACCTGAACATAAACCAGCCAGTTTCTCTTGTCACTAAGAAAGACACACAACATACCCAGAAGATTTCTTGGGGAAGCAGGCACGGATTGGAGAATGTTTGAAAGAAGATCAATGGCCCTGGTAGGAAGTTTGGACATTGAACTTGACTGAACATTTATCCAAAAGAAAATAAATCAAGCTGAATGAAACTTTTAAATGGGGAAATGTTGAACTTACTTTAATTAGAATGTTTAAAAGATCTGTTGTGAAAACATGAAGAATGCTCCAGATTGTACACATTTCAGTGACATGAATAAAAATCTGAACCCACTATATTTGGACTTCCTCCTCGTGACACCTCACCCTCTGGCAGACCTCACGTCACATGGTTTTCCCCAATTCTACTCCTTTTCTAGTCCTAACCCCAGAGAAGTGGGTATTGGATAGGAAGCTGCAGGGTCAGTTCTGGTTCTGGCTGCACTGCCAGCTGGCTGTGTGACTATTCTGTCTCTTACTTTTCTAATCCATAAAATGGGAAGACTGAAATCAGTGAACCTTACAATCTTTCCAGCTTTATGGATTTTCCTCCTCACAGTCTTGCCCTACATCAGCACTTCTCTTTCTCACCAGGGTGTATTTAAATTGAGGGGAAGGCAGACTTTCCTAACCAATGATTCCATTTTATTTGCTCCCTTCATTGATTTCTCTGGCCATTTGATGTAGGAAGAGGTCCTGTTGAGTCTGCAAATTGACAGCAGTGGTTAGTGTCTGGTTAGAGTCTGGAGTTGCTCCATATGGCATATTGCTCCTGTCACTTGACCCTCTTCCTCACTTCCTTGTGAAAAATCCTATTGGCATTTCGTACCCTGCAACTTCTACATCATACAGTTGGTATGACTTTAAATTCAGGTTTTAAAAATCAAAAGCACCGAGTCTTTTTGCATTAGGAAGGCAATAGTGCATTTCCTGATAACACTGTTTCCCCAATGAAACACAAATCTGAACAAATGAATCTACAGAATCACTGGTGCTAAAGTGAATTTCTTTTTTGGTGCCTAGTAGGGTTATTTCCCATCTTCCAAAGCCTGAGCCCTAATGAGCTCCAGGGGGACAGAAGTCTGTCAATCACAGGGTACTTTTCAACTATAGTCATCTCTGCCCCATCAGAGAACCACAAGGCATGAAATAATTAGAAAGCCCAAAAGTAACTGCTCTGTTTTACAAGAGCAAAATCCGTATGTGGATCATTTACATAAACTTGTCACTTCCTATTACAGTTCCAGTGCAGACTGGGTAATAATCTCAGGCGTGCTGGGGGGAGGGGAGGTCAAGGTGGGCTGGAGGCGCTAGGTGCGCATGTGCTATGCCTTCCACAGCCCGCCCCCCTCCCCCCTTCGGCCACTACTGAATCAATGTAAAGTATCTTTTCTTTTCCATTAAATAAGAACTGTTCCTGCTGCTATGGCAGCAGACTATGTGCTTAAGGGGAGAAAAAAAGCTTTTGCATCAAGCTATTGTTAGGGGAGAATTCACTTTGAGGAGCATTTCACAGCCGATCCGATTGGAGGGAGTCGTGTTAAATATTTTCTATGAAATATTTATAAGAAGAGCGCAAGAGCAATTGATCAAGTTGCCTGGGAACATAAGCATTTCTCCTCATTTGGAAATTTTATGTTGGGGGTTTAAATGCTCTAGGGAGAATTTGCGTAAGTGCAAATATATGTGTGCTGTGTGTTCACAAGCATGCTGGGCACACACACAGACATACACACTCACATACATGGTTGAGTGGGTTGATAGGATTTAGGGAAATCTGCATCTGAATGCATTTCCTCAAATATGGCAGCAATAAGAGGTCGCTGAAGACTGTCTTGATAATTGTGCTTGAAGAAGCACTGTACCGAGGCCAGCGGAGCAAGCCGCCCTGGACTGGCCGCAGTCAGGGCCTGCAGCCAGCCGCCAGCCATCTTGTAGCTGCTCTTCTCACACCCACATCCGAGCAAAGGGACCCTTGGGATTGGATTTCCCTGAACCTGCCCTCCATTCCCTCAGCATAATACTGACGATGCCCACGTGCATGTATTGAAGGCAGAGTGTGTCCTCCTGGAGGACATAGAGGACAGACTTTGCATTTCTGTGGCTTTCAGATTTTTCAGAAATATTTAGCATGAAGCCCTGCCTACCCTAACACATAATTATGTAATAAAAAGTGATGCTGTATTGACTTATTTAACTAACTGTGTATACTTTCAATATCTGTGGGGCTCTTCTCTCTATCAGGAGGAGAGAAGAGAGAGAGACAATGTCTTAACACAGTGTCTCCAGTAAATCAATCACGTAATTAACACTTAGCCTTTGCGACATTAGCCTTGTGATCATTTTACGAAGCATTTTCTATGACCTGAAACTAGGATAGGGTACAGTGATTAGTGTAACTAATGAGTAGCTAACTAGGTAATGTATACACTGCACTGAGGCTTATATTAAGCTGCAAGTTCTATAGAGAATTTTACTGTAGACTAATTTTATTAATCAACAAGCATATCATAAGATTCTGGCCAAAAGAGCGAGTGTTCTGAAACAACCAGTTCCCTAATCTGCACAGGGTTTGGCATTGAGGGGGCCCAGCTTACCTAGCGGTGAGGAGGGCCGAGGGAAGACGAGCAGGCATGGTAGGGGTCTGAACCATAGCGGGCAGTTTCTTATCTGAGAGATCACCAAGAGGGAAAGCATTGTGGATGGATTTAAATCAGCCTTTTTTCTCCATCCCCCCTCCCTCGCACACAACAAAAGTCTAAATCCCTTTTCAGGCCAGATTGCCCCATTTCCCTGCGTGGGCCAGGCAGACTGGAAACATGTTTGTCATTCAGCTTTTCTCCAGTCTAATCAGGAGACACTGGGCTGGTGGGATTTCTGCCTTTCATCTATGGAGTCTGCCTGGCAAGGCAGCCGCGCAGAGGCCGCTGGGCCCACTCCAGCGCTGGGCTGCCTGTCATCTCTGCAGACAGATAGAAAAATACTGTTAACCACGAACCTAAGCAGAGGGTTTAAGGAGGATTTGAATCTAAAATGTGATATTCCACGTAGACCAACTTGATTTGGTCCAACAGAGCCAAACCCCTTATTCTGTTCTAACAAAGTGCGTGTCACATCATGGGGGAGATTTTGATGGAATTTATGACGTCTCTGTTTCAGGCCTGCCGCTGAGCAGATCTGAACTGTGAAGGAACATTGCTGCCTCCAGAGCTGTCATGAGGGGCCCCAGCGACCTGGCTCCCAAGTCAAGGTCTTATTGACAGGACAGCTTTCAGGTTCACTGAGATGCTGTTCCCAGCATGCAGTGGGAGCTGGCTAGGTAGGTGTGCATCAGGGATGGTGCCTGTGTCAGAGGATGGCTACAGCGATTCTCTACTGAGAACATCAATGAACTCTTAAATCTGAAAATTCCAGAAGACATGTATTTGTAAAGACAACGGACACCAGTCATGAGGAGGAAGTAGAGAGTAATGGTAAGAGTCCCAGAGGGCCTGGAATGATGCTTGTCTTCTCCACTCCCCATGGGACCTGGGCCAGATGACTCTAAGCCAGCAATTTTCAAACGGTGTGCTGCAAGAGTTTTCTAAAACATGCAATACCTGACGATTTAGACCTCTGCAGCTGACCGCTTTTCCCTTAGATTGTCAAATGAAAAAATGACAACAGCCTCTACGACAATAGCCATCTGGTGTGAATGAATATAAATTATACCATTTTGTTGTTGTTAGATTAGCAAAATTCTATGTTTTGGTCAGCTACAGAAGTTTAATCATTCGTTAATGTGAGCCATGAAATTAAAAAGGTTGGACATTACTTCTACTCTATACAACTCAGTTTCTTCATCTATAAAATGGGTATAATAATAGTGTCTTCTTCCTGGAATTGCTGTGAAGAGTGCAGGAGATAGTGCCTATGAAGCATAATAAATGTTTGATATATAATGTTAGGTACTGCTTGCAGTTTTGTGGCAGTAAAGGGACCTCGCATCCACCACATGCTAGCTTAGTTTGAGCTGTTGCTGTCTGGAAAAGCCATGGCTAACATTTCCTGTTGTGAACATAAATGATGTAATACCATCCAATCAGATCCATCAAAAGACCTCTTGAGGAAGTCCTGTATTTCAGTCGTAAGGAAAATCTAGAAAATAATATAATGTACCCTCATAGATGCTCCACAGAGCTTAGACACAGTTTAATATAATGCCAGAGTTGTTCAGAGCTTTTTGTAAGAAATAAAAGATTAGGTGTTTGGCTGAGTTAGTTGTTGCCCTCCCTGAACCCACTCTTCTTCCTCCCACCCCATCTCTGCCCTGAGATAACCACTATCCTGACTTTGAGTTTAATTTATTCCAAGTTATTTTAAAACTTATATATAGTTATAGCAAACACTCCACATATAGCCATACATAACACTTAATTTTTTGTATGTACTGTTTTTTATATGTCTGCCACTGACTTTCTTCAGTATTATGTTTTTATATTTATTCATACTCATACATCTTTGTAAATGAAAATGGATAGATTTTCACTGCAGTGCAGACTTATTGCATGAATTTGTTTTTCCATTCTCTTGTTGGTAGACATTTAGGCTATCTCCAGTTTTCCCTTCTTGAACAATTCTGCAATGAACGTACATCTGTACAGGTTCTTGTGCGTATATGCACGTTTGTCTGGGTGTATATCTAAGAGTAGAATTGTTAGGTTCTGAGAGATGTACATTTTCATCTTTATCGGATATTGTCAAATTGCTTTAACAGAATATGAGGGTTTGGTGAGGTATTTAAATGGAAGGAAATAAATATATTAAATAAATGTTTACCAACCCAACTTTCCTTGAGTTTCCAGAAACTGATTTAGGAGGTGATGCTGTTGCTTTTTTATCAGTGGCTATGGAATGAGAGGCTTTTTTTGTTTTTGTTTTGTTTTTTTGTTTCCCCCCAGGTCTAATTAACCCTTTGATACTGTGGTCCTGGCATAGGCCATTGTTGATAATAGAATGTGCCTGGAGAAAACCAGACACTCAACATGGGTCAAAGGTTAGAAACAAGTAGTCTCTTGTAGTTCTTAAATACTCTTTTTCCTGAAGAATCCCACTAACATGAAGCTCCTACAAATGAAACAACCAAACTGAAAATGGTTCATCAAAGAATTTCAGGTCTCTAGAATGATGCTCCTTTTTACAAGAGAGCTCGTGTACAGATGGGACATGGAATAGAGAGGAGTAAGTGGACGACACAGCATCCTGGTCTCTGTACTTCACCCACAGTAGCTGCAGAGCTTATTATGTTGCAGAAGGGAATGCATTTAATGTTTTCCAGAAACTTGATACATTAGTTAAGATTTAAAATATGGCTGAACTTTAAATAAAATATTAGTCCAGAAATAATTTTGCATAATTACACTAGTAAAGAAGCAAATGATTTTATTTTAGTCCTGCGTAAAGTTAATCTTGGGAATAGAAAATCAATAAAGAAGAGATACAGACCAATTGTTCCCAGTTCTTTTGGAAAGGCACAGATCCATGTGTGCATAATACAGTGGTATATACACATGTACATTCCACTTGTACACAATTCCAACGCCAAAGACAATGATTTTTGTAGTACTTGCTGTTTTCAACCACAAGTGCCATTACTTCCCTTCATTATTATGCCTAATTATAAGTTTACTGTACTAGGAAATGAACTATAGTTAATTTGACTATCAACTAGTGACTAAATTGAAGCTGTACAGGGCAGACTGTTGGCATTAATTAGAGACTTCTGTTTGGCTTTTAGATTCTTATCTATTTGACCTTGTGCCTTCTATAATCTGGCTGCAGGTTTTCTGGGTCAAATGAGGGCTTCTGAGTCATTGGACTTAGAGCTCTGCAACATCTTGCTTTCCCTGCAAAAAGGAGCTGGCGTCATGGTGATATTGCAAAGAATTCCTAACTTTGCCCTTAGGTTTTCTCAGATGGATTCTGAATAGGAAGGAGACTTCTCATTTCCCACCTCTCCCTATGACAAAACATCTCTCAGTTTAAACAGGTTCTTAGAAAACACAGCCACTACGCTAACCTCTTACATGTCTAGCTGATGCTTAGTAATGTTATAGGCAAGAGCACATGCATTATCCTTCTCAATCCTTATAACTATTTTATGAGTTAGATACTGTTATTGTATAAATCCTCAAAATGTAATGTCTTAAACACGATAGAAGCCTATTTTCCCCCCTAAACCCAGTAGATAGCTGCCTCTGTTCCACACAGTCATCCAGGGACCCAGGGTGGTGGGTAGTGCCTCATGATTGCTGCAGTTGTTACTATTTTTGGCAGGAGAAAGGGGAAAGAGTGCATGGAGGAGTGCTCTATGTATCCCTATGCCCTAACCTAGAAGTGACAATATTGAATTATATTCTGTTAGGGATAATTGAGTCATGGCTACAGCTCCTTTCCAGGGAGACAAGGAAATGTAGTCTCGCTGAGCAGTTATGTACTCAGCTATTATTCCAGGACTGTGGGAAAGGAGGAGAAAGTGTCTCCAAGCCAGCACTAGCACTGGCATTTCATTTATAGATGTTTGGGCTTCTTTGAAATCTTAACTGAACTAAACCCATCTAGTCTTTGGCAAATTGCAGTCTCTACCAGTTATCATCTGCATTTTACCAAGGAGACAAGTTAGATTTAGCAAGTATCAATAGCTCTCTCAATATTGTATAATTATTCAGTAGAGACAATGGGATTCAAACCAGGCATTTTGAGGCTAATAGTTGAGCATTTAAGTACCATCAATACGCATTCTATACTGACGGCTACGTGAATAATTAATTGGTCAGCAATCACTTTTCTTTAAATGGATATTTATTGTGGGATTCTATGTAACTCTGCTGGAAGAGGGAGACAATCAGGAATTTTCCACAGTGGGAAGAGTGGGGGTGAATCGTGAAGCACCTGTTGTCTGAGTTCAAGAATCTGAAAGCCGAGAGAGTGATCTGCCCTTGGAAGTGAGGTTTCTGTGGTACAGGTAAAAACCTCTTGATTTTCGTGGTTAGAGGATTAAATGACAAAGAAAAGTATTACTCTAAGTCATCTCTAATTAGGTGCTTTGGTTTAACACACCCAGTCAAGGAGATTTTGAGCTGAAGCTTTAAAAAAAGTGCTGCCTCTTTAAATATAACTCACCATTAATGCTTATATGAAAAGTGTTCTGAACTTGTGGGACCACTGTCCATGTGTCAACTACATAGCCCATAATATGATATGCAAGTAGTTATTTTGCCTCTATTTATATTCAGAGATTTTTTTTTGGGGGGGGGAGGTATTGTCAAGAGAGAAGGAAACATTTTACATGAAAGGTCAATGTTAATTTTATTTAATTAAATGAATGCTGTCAACTTTTGCACCACAGAAATGAATGTGAACTTGTGTAACTCAGTATACACACGAACAAAACAGCTAATCACACTCATTAATTCAAATTTGGGACTGTTCTCAAAGTAATAGTAATTTGTCTCAGTGTGAACTATTGGACAAGCTATTTAATCCCTGTGAACTCCTTCATCTGTAAAATGGGGATAAACTTATTTTTTACTGATAGATGTGAAAATTAAATGAATAATTTATGTAACAATCTTAGTTAAAAAATGGTGAGTACCAAGTAAATATTAGGGATTATGGCAACTTTCCACATAGTTCATTTCCATTGCTGGCGGAGTGGGGGTGTGGGTAACAAATTCTGTACGATAATCCTGTAAGATTATGAGAGCACAGCACTGTGGAGGGACAGCTTGTCCTCACTTAACAGTTTCATTCAGAGCATTAATCCAGAGCCTCGCTAATGCCAGCCCTCTAAGTCTTGTGATGAAGTAACAGTTTCAGTTCAAGTCTTTTTTAATCTCCCCAGGCAAAAGCAGTCCGTCTCCTCTCTGTGATCCCTTTGCTCTTTGTTCACACTTCTATTCTGAACTCAGGACAGTGTGGCACAGATATTTGTTTGTCTGTTTAGATTATTTGCAAACTTCACTGGTGATCAGGTGCCGTACGAAGTCCTTGGGTCAGGGGCTGTATTTCCTGGTTCCTGGCATGGTGCTCAGCAAAGCAGTTTTGGTAAATGTTTCTTTCGTGAGCGGCTAACTGGCCTGGAGGCTGCTGGTGCTTTAGAAGAAGAGTCTGGAAATACACTGGGTTGTGTTTTTCTAGTTTGCCAGCAATTAAGCCATTCCATACTGTTTTCTCATTGGAGATATATTCCTTCCAATGTCCACTTGTTCACCAAAGAACCACTCATGAGGATTTGTAAGGAGCCCTACTCTGCTAGGTGCTGGGCCTTCTGTAATGGCCTTGCATAGAGCACGCACGGGCGAGTTTTGACATCGCATTAGAGTGCCTTTTGTAAGTCAAAAAGAAAGAGGTGTGTAGAGAGTATGTACAGGTCAAGGGGTAGCTCAGGAACAAAATGAGTTCAGAGGGTGGCAAGTGAGTCCAAGTAGGACACAGTCCCTGGACCAGAAATGAGGGGCAATGTGGACAAACAAGCTTTGTGAACTTGGACTGACCTCACAGAACCTCCATTTCCCTCATCTGTAAAATAGGCATAAAAAATGACATGTGGGTTAATAAACTAGATAAATAAACCAATTTCATAAATTATAAAATACCTGTAAATACTCATAATTACTTGTATCTTTGAATTGTTTTCAGTGAAGAAGTGTGTGTAAGACATACAAGGGCTGACATCATCGTTGCCAACATTTCACTCTTCCACTGGCTTTGTTCTAAAGAGCCCTTCCCACAGCGAGGACAAGGTGTTCCCATGGGGAGTGCTGAGAAGGCCGGAAACTGGGAAGCCTGTGGTACAGCCTTTCCTGTTGGCGGGAACCACCCAGGGTGGTTTACAGAGGAATTCTGATGGGAATGTGACAGGAATAATTCACCAGGTTTTGGGCGACCCTAGTATCCACAACCTAATTTGGAGAGTGGCAAGTTACATTTTCACACACATGGGCATGACCATCTGAGTTGCATTTCTGTAAACTCTGTGAGCATTAAATTCATAAATTTAAGAATATCGCTCACTCCCGCTCAATAACTTCCCAATCAACTTCAAATATTTAGAAACATCTAGTTTCCTGATCTTTGTTTCCTCCAGCTCCTTTCTCACTTTGCTTTTTTTTGTTATCTAGGAATCATTGTCTTGTCAATAGCATCAATTTATTTGTCCTTGGTCTTTTCAAAGAACTTGCCTCTTAACATCCAGCATGGATCTGCCCAACTCTCTGCTTAAACTCAGTCTACTGAGTGCTGCCAGAGAAAATCATGAAATAGTTAGATTAGTGCTTCTACAAATTTAGTGCTGTCGCCTGATGTTCTTCTATAACAGGGCAATATTTGAAAATCTTATTGGGTGTATTTTCCCTCCCCAGTAATTCCTGCTCCCATCCACTGAAGGCAAGAGAATCCCTCGCTTGAGTGGGAAAGCAGTAGAAACCCACCAAAAACAAAGGAGTCAGTGTTGAACTTCTCCAAAATAGGCTGTTGAAGCTCATTTAGGGAAAATAGATGTGAAAGCCAAGATTTCCATTTGCAAGAGCCAGGCTTTGTTGAGAGAAGAGGGGATGTATGGGTTCCAAGGAAACAAAATAGAGAACTGGAGCAGAGTGGATAAAGATAACCACAGAGAAGGAAGATAAATGACACTCTGTGATGTGATTGGGTGGCCGTTTCCTGTCATACCAGGGGAATAAGGCAAAGCAAGACAGAAACCTGTCCTGGGCTGGGGGTGCAACCTGATGAGAAAGGCAGAGGAACACCAGGGAATTGAGACATGACTATGTATTGAAAGTTGTAAAGTAGGGATACAGGGTGAGAGAGAAAGAATGGACATCTCTTGGGAGATTTGGGAATCCTGGAGCTGAAAGAATTTATGTAACCCTTCTCAATTGGGATTCTGAAAGAAGGCTGTTAACTGGTACAGTGGTCCTGGTTGTGCGGGGTGGCCACAGTCAAGAAAAAATGCCACATTTCAATAGAAGGAAACCCTGATATAGGCTGGGTCCTTCCCATGCATAGAAGATATTCCGACGCCCCAGGTGCCATCACTGGGAAGATGAAGTGCAGAGAGGACCTGGAGCCAGAATGGGAAGGACACTCTTGCATCCCGGTGGGGACTCCTCCTCTGCCCAGTCTTCGAATGCCGATGCTTTCTCCAGGTCTCCTCTCTTACACAAATTTGTGTCTCTGAGTTGAAAACTCCTTCATAGACTTACCCCTAGAGCCTAGCTCATATTGGATTTCAGAATATGTTTCAGTCCAATGGATTAACTTTTGGGGGTCCTGCACTTTTTGCTACTTTAAAATAATAATAGTGTCACTAAAGGCCTGGTGCAAGAAATTTGTGCACTCAGGGAGGTCCCTCAGCCTTGCCTGCATCCTCTTGCAGTCCAGAAGCCCTCAGGGAATGTCTAACTGGTGGCTTAAGCCCACCTAAACTATCAGTGGGACATTGGTAGCATTACCGTAGAGATGGGAGAGGCTCCCACCAGCCAGCAATGAGCCTGGCTTAGGGCTTCTGACTGAGTGGCACTCCCCCTGTGGAAAAGCATTGACCACCAGGGGGCAGCTCCTGCATTGAGCGTCTGCCACCTGGTGGTCAGAGCACATCATAGCTACTGATCATCCTGCTGTTCGGTCAATTTGCATATTAACCTTTTATTATATAGGATATCTTTGGCTTGCAAACTTTTCAGATATCTCAATAAAGGTGCTGGAAGTATTTCAGTACCTTTATTGAGATGTGATTGTGCTATAGAACATTACATTTCCTATTTTAGACAATACTTAGTGTATCTGTCATTTGACAGAGCAAATTTAGGAATACTGTGGAGACTTTTGAGTCATATAATGCATCATTTAACACAATGCTTCCACCCTGGTGATAGTAGGTCTCTATACCTTCCTCCAAGTGTCCATAGGTTACTTGTGGAAATCCCTAGGGGGTGTCTTACTTGTGCACATCAATAGGGGTATCAGGTATTGCCACCAGATGAGACCCAACCCACTCTTCTCTGCCTTTGGTCCCAATGTGTCTGCATCTGCTGGGCAGGAAGCCGCTTTGAAGAGTGTTCCTGCCACAACCCAAGATGAGAAAAGCAATGCCCACGATAAAGCTATGGAAATTTCCACCTTTGGGATATCAATGTAATACTAGCTCCTGTGCAAAGGTAGAGAGAATAGCTTTCTCCATAATTCTGGGCCATGTTTGTTCACTGATCTCCTAAGCCTGTGGCCTCACAGTTTTGTAAGCTTCTGACTATCCTTTTCATGAAAAAGGTCTGGAAACACACACTCCACCATCCCCTTCACACTCTTCTATCAAGCCTTCACCAAATTTTCTGTCTACTTGTCTATTTATCAAACAACAACAGCAACCATGAAACTCCAGTGTACAATAAATACCAGGAGCAAAAAGGTCAGTTTAATGGGGTGAGGGAGAGAAGGGAGAATGAAGAGTACTGTTTTCATGAGCAGAATTGAGATTCCAGTCCTTCCAACTCCACCTGGTCTGTTCCAAAATACTTTGAATAGGATGAAATATAGAATCATGATTGGTGGGAAAGGAAGTAATGTCTTCCCTACTAAATATGGGGTTAAAAGAGTGAAGGAGAAAAATAAATTAGGAAACATCACCCTATCAGCATCAGATGGACTCACAAACACTTGATCTCTTAAGATCTACTTTCTGAACTTCCTGAGCCTCCTGCACCTCTCCCACTTTGTTCTGTTACCTCCGACCTTGTTCTCTGCCTCTCTAGAGGATTTTGCCACTGGCATCACCATTTACTCTCCTGTTAGCGTTCCCTCTGTCCTCAGACTTAACACATTTTATTCATCTGCTATGTGGAGACCTGGCTGTGTCTGCCCACATGTCTGCCTCTTTCTTCTGCCCAAGACAGGCCTCTGTCTGTGGAGCCCGATTTCCATTCACCCCAAACCAGCCCCAGTCTGCAACAAGCCTCCTAATCTTGTACTGGGACCAGCCATTCCAAAACTTATGCTGGGAGTGAGAACAATTCTTTGGGATGAGAGTTTTAAAATTTGATATTTACAAGAAAATGGTATTCTGGAGATGGATGGTGGTGACAATTGCACAACACTGAACTAGACACGTAAAAATGTGTTAAAATGTTTTAAAACATAAAAAAATGGCAAATGATTAAAATGAGTTCACTCTTTCAATTGAGGATTTTAAAATGAAAATAGCAAACATTAGCATAACTTTAAAGACTTGTTTTATTTCTGGTAACTGTATAAGGAATAAGAAAACAAATGGAAATTAGAATGAGAAATAGAGGAGATTTGTAAAATACTTCAAAATTATTAAACAAAGTTGGTCAAATGTACATCAACTTCTTTTTGCAGTGTACACTTGCATTTTTATAGACAGCTTCTATTTTTATCGTTACGAATTTAAGTATTTCTTTCTTTGGTGGAGGCCTATTGCCTGTCCAGAGGGAGGAAAGTTGGAGAAACAAAACAAGGCTTTGTACATCATTCACAAGGGCTGATTTGTTTTTGAAAGAATTCCAAGGAAGTGAGGAATCTGAAAGCTGTGTTTTATATAGTATTTCACTAAGCCTTCCCCTATCACTTTGGTCCCACTTCTAGCAAATGCACACATAATTCTTATTACTGTTGATGAGTCTATGAGAAAAGGAGCATTTCAAATCATTTAGAAAAAAAATCCTAGGGCCCACATGATTCTCTGCTAATTCAAAAGCCTTGTTTCTAGTGGCCAAATACAAATTCTTCATTTACCACAAACCCCAAAATGTGGGAAGAAGATAGCTGAGTCAACAGGAAATAAAGGAGACAACTCTCAAGCTCTGTGCAGAGAATTAAAATGCTTCTGTTCCCACACGCAGACAGAGACATACTCTTGTTTTTAGGAGCTGGAGGCCGCCTAGCTTCTGACCAGCTTGGGTAGTGCACAAGAGACACCATGGGGTCACTATAAAAGGAGTTATTTTCAGTGAATAAAGAACATAAAATAATCCTCCAGCATACTCAGTGCACCAACTTTTTTGAATTAAGAACAACATCGGTGTGTAGTTTTGTTCTTTCACATATAGGAATTCCAATTAAATAAATAATCATCTCTCCTTCCAATCAAATAACTTCATGTGGAAGCTCTCTCTGGGGCACTGCAGGCCTTTTAAGGACAGCACACTTATCACTCTCTTGTCTCTGGTGAGTGTTACAAAATTGTTATTCTTTATAGTTCAGGCACCCAACCACAGAGGTTAAATGATTTACCCAAATTCAGCAAAATCTGTGTCTCCCAGGCAAAGGAAAATGGTTACAATTTTTCAAGAGATCCACACCAATGCTTATATTGTTCTGGGAGCCCGTACTATGGCGAATTCAGTTCTCAATCTTGGGAGTTAAATTCCATCACTGCTTTAATGAGTCACTTTCCCGAGTCAGCTTCTTCTTTTTGCTGAGCTGTTTGATGGCATTTCAGACAGTTTTCCAAGATGACAATGCCTGCCCATTTCCCCACCATGCCCACTTCTCCACCACTGCTCTAGAGCTGACATTCTTCCTTCATTTCTTCCTTTAGCTTAATTTTTAAAACGGTTGCAGCTTTTCACTAAGCTAATATAAACTATAATAATTTATTAGCAAAGTGGTAGACAGTGTCATCCAGAAGTGAAGTGACTTCAGGCAGGGAAGAAGGAGAAGGCAAGATGGGTGCTAACAAGTGACAACTGTGCTCTGTGTGATTATTGTGATTATAATAGTGTTCTTAATGGTGAGGTGTGGACAAAGGCAAACCCTCACAGGTAACCTGCCAACGAGCATGTTCAGGAAAAGGCAGTTTATACTTAGGGGAAGTACAAACCTGACTGCATTGAAGCCAACTAATAAGGAGAATCAGCTTAGGGGCATTTTTCTTCTAACCCGCGCATTGAGTTATTTAAGGGTGAATACTCTTAGAATGTCATTCAGTGATACAGTGAGATTCGTGTACCTGCAAAAATCTAGAACCTCCAAAGTTGGTTTAGAAGGTATGTATGTGAGGTCTGTCAGATTCTAATATTAATCTATTTATTTAACTATTGTTTCTTTAGTTCTTACAATATGCAATACAAATTTACATGGCTTTTGATGTTCCAAAGAGTAACCGATTTCAAAAAAATTATCCTAAAATAAATCTATGCCTTCTATTCCCATGAGCCTTTCAAATATTGCCAAACAAGCTTTCCTTTTTTTCTTGCTGGGGTAGAAATACCTTCAATTCCAAGGGTAGCGTTCTGCCATAGTATTCTAGCTGCCATCTCTGAAGGCAACAGAAATTTATATGAAAACATGTATGTAAATTCCTAGAGCTCTTATCATGTGCTGTACCTATTACTCCTGGCTGAGAATACATGTTACTTTCTAAGAGTGAATTGCACCTCTCTGAGTAGAATACACCCATATGAGTGCAGGCCACTGGCTTAGTCAGGGATGGAGACCTCATAACCTCCTTTGAAAGACACTAACCCTTTTAAAACCTTGAGACCTCAATAGAAGAGATTAATATTTTTCTAATAAGTGCTCAGAGGGAAATATTTTGCACTTTATTTTTTTCAGGGTCCAAACTCAGTTGTAGTCAGAACTCTTTCTAAAACTTTCAAAAGAAAGGCAAGCCAAAATGTGCAGGCATACCACCAAGCCTCTCTAACTTTTCCAGATGTGGGCATAAAGACACAGAAAAGGAGGGACAGAGAGTTGGCAAGACCAATGCCAAGCTAACTAGATTTTTCTTCCAAGACTTCATGGTTTAGTTTACCTTGCCACCCTATATGTAAGTTAGGAGGATAACACACAAACGGTGAAATGTTGGTAATATTCTTATTTCATTCATTTAAGTATAGGTGAGGCTATTATCTATGCAAAATTATAGATCACATTAGATTTATAACTTGGTATGCCAGGTATTATTCACATCTAATTTTAGTATCTTAGTTTATGACCACTAGAAACTTTATATTTGTTATGCTAACCAAAATAATTTAATCTTAAAATGCCAACATTATATCTATATTATGAAAGCAGAATTCAGAAGTACCATTAGAATGTTTATAGAATGGATGGTTATTTAGAAGTAGATCACAGAAATGAGCAAATCTCTGATTAAGCTAAAAACTGGTTTATCCTATGGCTATACATAAGCAACCCAAGACTAGCAAGTTTCTATGCTAACATTCATTATTATTAGAAAAATTCTCAGAAAATTAATCTAATTGTGAGGGAAAAGTAGCTTTCAGTTGTAAAATTAAGTCAAACAGTGTTCATGGAAAATGTGCACGTTAGTAGGGGTAATAAATAACCTCTTTGGTGACATCAGATCACCAATGAAATCCACTTGCTCTCCTTTTGGTGTGATTTCAGATGGCACTTTGGGTCATGAGGGAGGTAAGGCCAGTATCTTGGCCCTCTCTCCTTACCCTCTCTTGCCATTGCACTTGAGGATTTGTTTAGTGCACTGTCAGTCGTGTTATTGTGCATTAGTTGGGTATGGTTTCCTGCCTTTAAATCTTTGCCTAAGTTTTTCACCAAACCAACCAACCAACCAACCAACCAACCAACTAACTGGGGAGTTGGGCAGGATGAGGGAAGAAAGAAGGTGCTCCCTCTAAGAGAGAAGATTGTAGCATGTGAGGTTTCAATTACCACTCAGGAAACAACTGCAGGTGTGGATCGGGGACACTGAGCCATGTTCACAACCTCCCTTTATTTCAGTCAAATTGCACCATGAGCCCTAACTAGTTGGGCTCAATGGATAGAGTGTCGGCCTGTGGACTGAAAGTCCGGGTTCAATTCCTGTCAAGGGCATGTACCTTGATTGTGGGCACATCCTCGATAGGGGGTGTGCAGGAGGCAGAAGATTGATGTTTCTCTCTCATCGATGTTTCTAGCTCTCTATCCCTTTTTTCCTTCCTCTCTGTAAAAAGTCAATACAATATATTTAAAAAACACAAACAAACAAACAACAAATTGCACCATGAAGAAGTATATCCCGCTTGATTGTAAGCTCGTTCTTCATCGAAGAAGGTAGGTGCTCTGGGTTGGTGGGAAGAGGAGTCTCCCTTTTTCTGCTATATCCTCTCCTCAAAACGGGGTGACAACCGGCCTAAAGGAGAAAGAAGCTAACAGCACGGGAGTGTGCATCAGTCTGGGAGCGCCCCAGCCCAGCCCGCCCTGCTGGTGTCTGTGCACACTCTGTGGGAGGTGACGCCGGTGTGTGCCCTGGGACAGCACCATCCCAGGCAACGCCCCACCACTCCAGTTGGCCTTTGCTTAAATTGTGCTCATGACCTCTCGGAGGGACAATGAAAAGGAGACACAGAAGACTCCTGTGCCCTCAAAGGGACATTGAAAAGGAGCGTGGCCTCTGGCCTCTCCCTGTACCCAGCCAGAGTCGGAACCAGGGCTGTGGAAACATCCAGCCCCGAGTCCTTGCAGAGCCTCTGCTTAAGGTGCCCGCCCCGCCCCCCTCCTCCCTCTCTGACTCTCACTGCTCTGTCACTCCTTTGTTCACTTCCTACACTTCCACTCAGATGTGGTTTAGGGTTTTCTTTCCAAGGCATATTTTGCATGGAAGAATGCTTTCAGTGAGCTGAGGCCCTAATTGCCAAATAACGGTTGCCAAAACATGTTATTTTGGCTTCAAGCTGGTACAGAGCAGGAGGCGTTTTCCCTTTGTGAAAAAAAGAAAAAGAAAAGAAAATCCTCCTTCAGCAGCCCCAGGGCTATTTGCAAACACAAGGGGTTCAGGCCTCCACTGCGGCTTGCTCCAGCGCCTGCCCTTCCAGTCACCTTCCTACTCCAGGAGGCGTCAGTGGCCCTTCCCTGGGTCGGTGGCAGCTCTGAGGAGGCGCTGGGCCCTGTGCTTGGCCACCAAGGGGGCACCGACCGACCGTCTGCAAACGCCAGCCGCCCAGGGAGCACAGGAATTCCAAATAGAGACAAATCTGGGGCCCCCGGGGGAAGCGGGATGGAACTGATTGGTAGGAGATAATATCACTGCTAATTAAGTCCTGATCCCCTGGCTCTACTTGAAACAAATCAGGGAGGGATCAAGTTTTGAGAGCAGGTGCTAACTGGTTGCAAAAGACACGTCCATCACTCCAGGAAAAGGCTTTTTGCAGGTAGCTCTCCGAAGACACCGCTCAGAGTCCAAAGTTTTGCTTGGAGAGACCCACGGCTCCTGTTTGTCTCAGGACACCAGAAGCGTGTAGGGACCTTCTCTGCTGTAACACACGGCTGTTTCTTTTTATCCTCTATTTCTCCCCTGCCCCTTGATAGCGGATGGACTTTCTCCTCAGATGGACAATAGCATAATTTAGAGGCGAGTAAATACTCTCTGAAGATACCGGAAGCAGTTTCTTTTTGGCACAGAAGATATGGTATTTGTTGGGGCTTAACTGCCAGTCCGCAGTGGGCCCCAGACAACCTCCCACCCTGCTCACTTTTTTCCCCAGATGGTTAATGAAAAACAACAACCAAACCAAACAAACAAACAAACAAACAAAAAACCAGAGCACAAATGAGTAAATAAACTTAATTGCAAATATTTACTTAGAGAAAGTCCGAGAGACTATGTGTATTGTGTGTGTGTGTGTGTGTGTGTGTGTGTGTGTGTGTGTGTGTGTGTGAAGAGGAAATATGTATGGGTATTAGGATCTGGATGACCCCATCCTATTTTTTTTTCTTCAGAAACCTTGCCTATGCTCCAGAAATTTTTGGTATAAAATCATGACTAACATGGACTGGGTATTTCTGGGTGTCAGGAGCTCAGTTAAGTGTTTTACATGCATTATCACTTCATCTTCACAGTGACCCTATGAGGTGGGTATGGCTTAAATAACACATCTGCTAAGACCAGCCAGAGATTTGAACTCTACCAGAGCCTACATTTTTAAGTGTGTTGCTACCCTGCCTCTCACCTTTGCCAACTTTGGATCCTGTCCAGAATTAGCAAAATACATTGCATACTGTAAATGTCCAACCAATACAACAGATGAATGAACAAATGAGTCTCCAATGGTATTAAGGATTAGCCCCAGGTTCCTATTAAAGCAGTATCCTGGGAAATTGTTCTAATATATGTTATGTCTAGGAGTCTGGGAGATCTCTTTCTTGGGGGACAATATTTGTATTGAATTTTAAAAAGTGATTCTGAGGGTCTTCTTTTGATCTGTGTGGTGAGTATTCTTAATCCTGACAGCATTGGACCTACATTTGGCACATTTTGATGAAGCTGCAGGCAAATTGGCTGATGTTGCTGGCAGTGACTCCAGGAATCATTATCAACATAATTTCCCTTTTCTTATGACATGTAATCCCTTTCCTACCCTCACACCTCAATCTTCCGACTACTCTTGATATGGGGAGCTGCTGCTTTGAGTCATGCATCTACACCCCAGAGCGCAGGCTGTCTCTGGAGGGTTTTCTGCACTATTTATTAGTTTTATAGCAACAGAGCTGAGGGCTTCTTTGGTGTCTGTCTTTGGACTGTGTGCATCACTCAGACTCATACAAAGAGGGGTTTGGATTCTTGTGAGCACCTGAACTGACATGAAAGATAATTTAGAGGTAGAGCATGGATGGGTATGAGAAACATGGTTTTATAAATGTTTATGAAAGGAGAAAATGATTTCACATGGTGAGGGTTGAGCTCAACAGTTGAAGTGAGCAATTAAAAATGCTAAGGGAAGTTTAACGGCTGGATTTAGCTCTGATGGGGCAAGCAGACCCTGATCCTATTTCATTTTCTAGCTCTTCTACTGCCTTTTGGTTCCTCCTGGACAGTTCTCTGCTTCCATTTCGCTGTGGCTGTAATGAAAAATAGTGCTGTTGGTCAGTACTTTTTCCTTTTTTGCCAAAAAGTTTAATTAAAAGATAACTTAAGTAGAGAGTGAATGACTAAGAGGACTGCAGATCTGTACACTCCCACCCACCTCTATCCAATATTTTCTGGAGTGCGAGTTTGCCTGTAACACTTATCTGTTTGTTGGAGGGCTTTCTCGATTTCTCCCATATGGTTCTAGTCCACACAAACTGATTTCCCCAACTCTTTAGGACAGTGACCTTTCAAGTTTGACTCGGGAATGTAAGAGAACTGCACATTTTACAAAACTGATGTAAGATTTGTTTGGAACATCAGAAAAAAATTGGAGATGGGGAGGGTTACATTGAATTTTTACAAGAGGCCCATTCAACAACACAGGATATGGCGAAAATAAAACAGGATTGGGTGGGATGCATGTTTGGGTTCTCAGGGGGCTGAAATCAAAGAGGTATGCAAACTATTCTGCATAAACCCCTGCCATCCGCTCTGATAAACGAGATTACAGACTTGAAAGGTCAATTATATATTCTTTTCTTTTTTTTTTTAAGGAGAAATGCCAGGTTCTTGCCGATGTTTGTGCCTGATGGGATCCGAAAATAGACTTGAGTGAGTTAGTCACATTGATGACTACATACAGCGGTGGGGTAAGAGCTTAATTCGACTTTATTACCTCCAATGGGCAAATATTTGCCTCGTGAGACACACCCACTCCCTCCAGAAGAGTCTATTGTAAACAACTGGCTCCCCTTTTACAAGAGCTGAAATCTTTATGATGTTTGGGAACGCTGAAACCAAAGGCTAAACTGCTTATTGGAATCTTGTCTTTCAGCCAGGAATGCTCACCACTTGATTCCCCTCCCCCACACTTCTTCCTCACTAATCATGCCCAAGGCATGCTCTAGAACCATAGTAAACTGAGGCTCTCGAACCACATGCAGCTCTTTGGCCCCTTGAGTGTGGCTCTTCCACAAAATACCAAGGCCTGGGCGAGTCTATTTTGAAGAAGTTTAAGTTTAAAAAATTTGGCTCTCAAAAGAAATTTTACTCGTTGTACTGTTGATATCTATCTCTGTTGACTAACGAGTCTGCCGACCACTGTCTAGAAAACTAACATGGGCAAGAGGTGTGTTCATCCTTCCCAGTTTTATTTCTGGGAATGACAATTGGTGAGTCTTTTAGAATTTCCCATGTCATTTCAGCACACAAGTGTCCTTCCTCGGTCTTTATCTGCATTCATAAAGCTGGAGCATTTTTGGAAAGTCTTAGAGTCTGGTAGAAGGAGGTGAGAGTCCTTCCTGAGAATTTTGCTGCCAGGATTGAAGCTTACAAGATTAGAATCTGACTGTTTGCATGGCTCGTGCAGATGTAATGAGTCTCTACCCTAAAGTGACTTACTTATCATCAAGTGGACACTAGACTCACATCATTGCTCCAGATTATCGGAGGTATGGGGGCCATATGAAGCATTCCTTTTCCAGAAATAAACATATTAAAAAAGTGAGACTTTTAAAAATGGAGACAATACTGTCTTTTTCCCTCTCATTAATATGTGGCTACATGTGTTTGTGTGTGTGTATGTTAACGCTCATTTACAGAGTTGCATTTTGAAATTATTTCAGATTATTTCAGGTTATTCCCATTGTCGAGACAGACTTAGCATAAACAGACTAAAGCACTTCTTGCCATCTGTGTTCCAGCTAGCTTTCAAAACTAGGAAGGCCTCGTTGATTCATAGTAACTTCTGAAAAATTTATGGGGCTTGTTAATCATGTTTAAATTCTATCAAAGGAAACATTGCTTTGCACAATTATAAGGCTCCTTTCAAATTGTCCTCATACTTTTGGAACCGTATAAGTTACCATTTTGGTGGATTGGCGGTTGACGTGGAGTCAGGTTCTGTGGTAGGTCTGAGAAGTGATGAGAGTGGCACCCTCAGAGTCCAGGTAAATGAATAAGTATAATACAACGTGGGAAGTACCTCAAGGGATGTACATACAGGAACAGACAGTTCTAACGGGTGGACGTGTAGAACAGGGGGAAGGGCTTTCCAGGAAGAGTGTTCTGGATGGAGGCCCAACCAAAAACTCTTTCTCTTACTGCCTGTGTGATGTTCTGAGAGCCACTTCACTATTTTAGCCAAGATTTCTCACCTGCAAACTGTAATTATCTGCCTTGCAAAATTGCTAGAAAGATTATATGAGAGAATATACATGAAAGTGCTTTGACAACTGGAAAATAGTCTTCAGATGTAATATATTCTTAGAACATTAAATGTTTTTCTAACTTTCAAAAGATCTTTGAAGTTAACTGTGCTTATGTGATGGGTGTGTGTGTGTGTGTGTGTGTGTGTAAGCTGTCACTGTGAGTGTATTTGTTAAGGTAAGGTAAACTGATATCACAAGTAGAACCAAAAATGTATTATGGTTTAAATACAATAGCAGTTAATTTCTTATTCATGAAAGAGTCCACAGTGAGTGCTCCTGGTCAGAGGGGCTTTTCTTCAAAGTGTTTCTAGCTGTGTGTCCAGGAAAAAAAGGCAAGAAATTGGAGAAAATTAGGTATAGCAGCCTTTACCACCACAGGTAGTTGTTCGTGTCTAATATGGGTGCACACTTTGTTTACACTCAGGCAGCATGTGGACGTCCACCCGGAGCAGAAATAAGTATTAACAAATCACACACACACGTATATAAACCCAAGAATACTACTAGGTGCTCCTCTACAGAAGCCTTAATGCATGTTAGGTTTAGGGAAGACAAAATCCAATGAAAATGGCCCCAGCAGAGATGCCCTTTTCCTGTTTTGTCTGTAATGGCACTAAATTAGCCAGGAAAAGAAATAGATGCCAAGAGTGAGAGCTTGGTAGGTGGGAAAGCAAAGAAGGAGGCTTTTTGCAACCTTATCTTTCAGAGTTCTATCACCACCCTCCCTCGGCTCTCACGTTTCCTCCTCACACCCACTTCTGTTTGTCCGTGGCCACTTGAGAAAGTTCCTCCTGTCTTCCTCTCCTTCAAGCAGCCCTGACCACCCGGACTTTCATGGCAAGAAAAGATCATGCCTTTTCCTCTCTACATCATGAATATGCCAAATGAGCATGATTCCCAGGAATATCAATCATTTAAAAACATTATTAGATTACTAGATCTAAGGCAAAGGAAATGGTTCCAGTTCTTGAATCTGCTGAAGCTGTGGCCATTTCACAAACCTCCTGCCTTCAGAATGCAGATATCTTTGAAAGAGACTCCAGCTTCTTGTATTGCTCAACACCGTGCCCCATACCGAGAATGGAAAAGGAGACAAAAGCTCTCAGTTGCAGAAGGAAGGGGGAAACCCACAAAGAAGCCAACCTGACATTTATCAGTGTGAGCACTTTTATTTTGGTGACATACACACCATGTCAGTTCCTGGCATGCTGATTTTTTGGCTTGCCTGAAGTAACAACAATGCCAGTTACTAGAAATACAGAAGCTATAAATGGTAACTGATAATATTATGCATATTTTTTAATGAGTTGAAAAAAAAATGTTTTCAGAAAACTGCCTTGGAGGCTCTGGTTTCAGTTCTGTAAACGGAGAGGTGATAGATTAAGCCATATAAATCCACACTCTCTTGTGCTGAGACACCTCCAGCATCTGACCAAAGTTCTGGCTGAGTGCGAGGCAGCCTCTGGCCTTGTCTTTGAAACCGAAATTTTTGGGGAAAGCCCAGAGAAAGAGGGAGGGCTGGACCAAGTTCTGGACTGTAGTCAGGATTCAGCTGCTACGGGCACTGGCCACCACTGACTGCTTCTGTTCAGAGGCCGTTTGGCCCTGAAGGCTGGGAAGAATTAAGCATTGGAAGTCATTGTTGACCCCTGACTATCCATAAAGATGAGAATTCCTCAAGAGTGCCCGCCTTCAGATACTGCATCTAAGAACCTGATAAAAGCTGTTGCTTACGGTGACATCAACATCTCCATTGAAGGATTGGCATTGGGTTTTCTCCAGAACCCAGAAATGTGTATTTCCTTAGTGAACGTTTTGATGTGGAGAGCCTCTGAAAGCATCAGAAAGCCCAAACGTCTGTGTTGAGAGTTTAGTGGGAAATATCAAAAAGTTCTGGCCTTGCCAAAAGAAGCCTCTTACTTTTCTTGAACATGAAGTTCTGTCCCAAACGTCACTTTCAATGAACTTGGTGGAGCTGGTTGTGTTAGGTAAGGGTTCTGACCAACCTGCATATTTGTTCTGCTTCCCTGGGACCACCTCTTACAGCACTGATATGATTGCTTCTTTTAAAAGGACCATTACAGCACCTCTCCTCTTTCTTATCGCTCTTCCTACATGGGACACAGAGGAATATCAAACTATCTGGACTTGCTATGGTTTGAGATGATCAACTTTTCCATTCATTAGTAGAATGGAGAATCTAGAAACTTTTAACATGAATATAATTTCCATCAAAGTAAAACTGTTGCTTTTTCACCTGTAGATAATAAATAAATTTGAATAACTCGATGCTAAATTCCACTAAGATGCTTTACAGAGGCTGTAGAAATTTTTGGCTAAAACAAAGTAGAGGATCAAATTACTTCTATTTGCTTTGAGAAAATCAGATAAATGTTCTTTTCAGAAATATTACAGGAAAAGATGATTTTCATAAAATGTATTCAGAATTACTAATATTTTAACATTATAAAAATCAAATTTTATAACTCTGAATGGCCTGTGAGGGGGGAAAACCTGCTGGAGGATATTTAGATCTGCTTCCCTTTCTCCTTCTGCTACTTGCCTTTTTGGCATTTCGCTATAGGTCAACCAAAAGGTGGGGAATTCACAATCATGCTATTTTGCTACTTGCTAGCCACTCTGGAAAAAAAATTAGTGGGAAGACATTTGAAATCAATGATTTAAATACACATGTTTGGTATATGGACTTAATTTAACCGTTCCATTTCCGATTTCTTTAATCATTAGGGATGCCCCTGGAGCCTGTCCAGATTTAAGGAGTCTTTACAACTGATTCTTTGTGAAGCCATTCCTGAGGATATCATTGTAATAATCTGGTTATTACTTAACAGGAAAGGAGTAAAGGAAAGACTAGGTAATATAGGCAAGCCATTTATACAGCTTTGCTAATTTTACACTCTCCCAATCGTTCTCTGCAGATTGACGGGGGAAGGGACTGAACAAAGGCAGTTTGAACACATGCCCAGTAAGGTCTAAGTGACATGGAAAGGGTCTTACCTGTCTGTCAATCACACCTGGAAACAGATAATTGGCCAGCATAGGCGTGTCCACTGCAAGGGCTCAAAACCTTGTTACAGTATTTAAACTTCTGAACAAAGGAAGTTCCCTCTCTTGGCTCTTGGCTCTTGCTTCTCCTGCTTGCCTGTGCTCCCCTGCATTCACCCATGTGGCCCACAGCCATGTGGGATGCACACAATGGACTGATGGACTTTAATTAGCCTGAATGCTGAACTGGACCTGGCCTTTAATATGGAATGGGAGCTCAGAACACTGGCCCTCCTTTTGGCTCTACTGAAACCCTGGCTATCCATTTTACAGAACTGTTTGAGGCCCATTGGACTTTACAACCCGAGGAATGTAGTAACTCTGCGCCAATAAAAACCTGTGCAGATCTTAGAAAATTCTTTTTCTGAAGCCACCCATGCCCACTAATGTCGGGAAAATTAGACCCCTAACTTCTCCACTAACCCCGGCACGATGAGCACACCAGAACTCTCATGGGTAGCTCTTGTTGTTAAAGTCACTCAGCTTGTCTCTTTCTCAGATGCTACTCTTTACTCCCATTTGTATGTCTCATCTCCCCAACTAAATGTTTAAACTATTGAGGTCAAAATCTGTCTTAAATATGATTTTTCCTATAATATTTATCAAAGCCTCATACTTATAATACTTCCAAAAATGTTTGTTGGATGAACAGATAAACTTGGAAACTCATGAAATCCTCCCTAACTCCTTACTTTATTTTTTATCCTATATTCATACCTCATAATTTTCCCTTTAAAAAGAGCAATTTACTTTTTGTTTTCCTGACTAGTAGAAATGGGGAAATAAAAAAATATATGAAGGGAAGCAACCAAAAAATCAGCTACAAACTTATGCCCAAGTAATATCCAGTTATTATTCAGTATATTTTCTAGCAGTGCTTTTTTTAAAAAAAAGTGTGGTTTTTTTTTGGGGGGGGGCGTCTTTTTTATTGATTGTAAACATACTGCATTAACAGTTTTCCATGTCACTTTTTTCACTTAACAGTTACAATATAACATTCTCCGTATGTCCTAAGACATTTTTTATTCTATTATATTCCATCATATGAGTGCACCATACTTTAGTAGTTAAGCTCCCTTTCAAGTTGCAGGGCCAACTCAAGTTAATTGAAGTAAAACAAGAAGGGGAATATTTGTGACACAAAACATGACATAAATGAGTATAATTCAAAGTATACAGTGGTAAGTGCCAAAGGCAGGTTGACTGTGGCACTGGAAGGGGAGACTCTCTCTGGATGGGACAATTGGGTAAGGCCTCATAAGGGAGATGGTATTTGAGCTGGGGAAATGGGAGAGGTAAAAGTGCTAATGACTTAAATGTCCTTCACGTTGACCAGGTGAAACACCACTCTCATCCTTTTACGTGGATTGTCTCATTTATCCCTCAAAACCTTTGCTTTTTTCACTTAACAATCACGGTGTAATAGTTTTTATGCGTCTTAAGACATTTTTGGTTATCTTTCTAGAGGCCAGGTGCATGAAATTTGTGCAAGAGTATGTCTTCCTTCCCCCGGCTACCGGCACCGGCTTTTCTCTGGCACCAGGGTCCTGGGCTTCCCTCACAGCCCCAGCTTTGTCCGGGAGGTCATCCGGTCTAATTACTTTTATTATTATAGATTCCATCATCTGAATACCTCATAATTTATTTATTAGGGGTTTTTTTAAGTTGCTGAACCTACTCAACCTAATTGGAGCAAAAACAAACTTGTTACAGTTATGAAGAGATATTTTCATTCCCATTTCACAGACAAGAAAACCAAGGCTTAGAGGTTATGTAAACTTGCCCATGTTCAATTAGGATTTTCACACTCGGCAAGGAGGAATGGAGGCCACGTTGTATGGTGGAGCAGAGGGAGGTAATTTACCAAAATGAATAGCCTCACCCAAAGCATCCGTAGCCACATACGTCCACACAGTGCCACAGCCAGTCTGCTCCTTGGGTTGCATTTCTTTAGGACCTGCCAGATGGAGAAGACAGGAAATAACTACCTTTCACGGGGACTCTTTAATGTGGTTCCTTAAACAGCCATCTGTGCTACCCATCGCAAGGAACCGAGGATTTCAAGTCAGCTCTTGAATCTTCTGTGTGACAGTTTCCCCCATAACGGCTCCTTAGCCGAAGATCAAAGGCCACCAGACATTTTAACACAGAGCCAACTTTTAATAAATGACTTCCGCAAAGATGGGTAATTTAGGTGACTTCAGGGAAATACACACACACACACACACACACACACACACACACACACACACACATAAAGTTTTCAGCTCATTTCCATCTTTTAAAATCTGATTCATAATCTGTTATAAAAATGAGTTGATCAAACTGACATGTTATGATGAGCTGATTCTCCTCATATCTACTTAAGACACAAACATTTGTCTGGGACAAATGTGTTTAGGACTTTGCAGAAAGCCCTAAACACTTCTCTTGGCTCATTCTTGCCTTCTTGCATCATAGCTCACAGTGCGGATGGGAAAGGTCTAATTTCTTAGCTTCCCTTGGCTCCCTTGTTGCATGCAGGGAGCCACCAACTGGAGGCGGCAGCCCCAGGCTGTTGGAATGACTGCAGAGGGTCTGTCTTTGAAGTCCTACCCTGCAGTTATCTCTCATTGCACCAGGCGGCCTGTAAGCAAGCCCTGTTGCATGCAGCTGTCACCATTTAAACCAGAAGGCGTTTGAAGATGTGCCGCCCCTCACCCCTCGTGAGGGAAACCAGAATAGAACAAAGTGTGGTGTTCCCATGAAATCGTTTGAATGCTTGATAAGAGTGTGAGTCTGCACCTTTTCCCCTTGACAGAGGAGGTGGGGGAGGGACTCAGGGAGGTAGGTAAGGAAGCATACCCCCTCTTTGCAAATGTTGAACACAGGTAACTGGGACAACCACATGTGTTTATTTTGGTTCTGAATGACAAAATAGTTTGCATGTGGTAGAGACGATGTGATGGATGGCATTGGGAGAAAGAAGGAAAGGGAAGCGGGTCTCAGAATTTCTGGAGGATTTGTCACATGGCCTTTCCCACGCCGTATTTCTCACCTCTTCCCCTCCGTGTTCAGAGCACAGTGGAGACCCAAATCCTCACGCTTCTGCTGTTGAACATATGTTCTAAATGAGTGGTGAGATAATGCCTCAGCCGTTGAGGCAGTGAGCATTGCGCTGTGGTTTTGTATTTCCCTCACCATGTCTTTATCACTTGACAAGTGCCTTGGTTTATTTCACCCCTGGAGTGTGAGCTAGGACAAATTTTTGTCACCTCCTTTCCCCATTCAGGGGCCTCTTCTCTCAAAGGAAGAAGATGGTCTTTCAAAGGAAGGTGGCTGCCCAGAGGGCACTGTGTTTGCCTAGCTCTCCCAAACATCTTCTCACCAGTGCTTCCTCCGGGGTGGATTTCTCTGTCGCTGCAAATGCCACACACGGAGAGCTGGCTTCTGCAGGCAACTCTGTGTGACAAAACTACGCACAGGAGCCCCGTGGCTTCTGCTTTCACTGACCAGCTGTCCCCCTGGGTGAGCCGCCCTGGCGGGTGGCTTCACAGAGGAGCCAAGCGACCCAGAGCAGATTGCACATTTTACAAACAGAAATGCAGACAGCAGGAGAGTCTGCAGCAGCTGAGTTACAAACTGCTGTCAGGTCTGCCTAGCAAGTTGGCAGTCAGTAACGGTGCCTCGGGTTCTCTGGGCTGGAAGGAAGCAAAGCAACCTGGAGGGAAGGACAGTGGAGGAATTCCTGGTGTGACATTTGTTGGCCTCTCTGTGCATCTGCAGACACCATGTGGCTGGCCCCTTGGTGGCCTGGGAGATGACACAAAGGATGGGAAGCTTGCAGTCTTTGTGAAGGATAAACATCTTCCTTCTGCCACCAAAGTAGTAGCAATTGTGGTTTTGGGATGGGAAGTTTCCAGATGAAAGTAGGCCAATGCTGTTGGCATTGCATTGTTACCTCCAAGAAGATACCAGCAGCCCTCATCAGACACCAATTTTCTAGTTTGTGGATTACTCAGACCTTTATTCTTCCCTTCCTATTGGGCAGAATCAATAAAACAAAATTTGAACCGGACATTTTTCCTATTTGTAAGCACTTTAGAGAAAAGGTTTGGTTGCAAACATGACTCAAGCTATTGATCATAATTAAGTTTCAGACTGTGTGTGCCTGTAAATGGCTGTGTCCTCTTGGAGAGAAGTCTGAGAGGCATCAAAAAGGATTGGCTAAGCGGGTCCCAGGAATCCTCACTCCTTTCAGCACAGGCCACTCTGAGGCCAAGAAGAAGGTTAAGCCTGTTCTTATTTTAGCATATTTTGCCCTCAGAATGGGGTCGTGTAGTCTCTGTCAAAGCTCTGGGCAGCATGAGGGATGAGGGCCCTCTTGCCCAAAGCCCATCACAGTCTTGGTGAAGTAACCTTCATTGTTAACAGGTATTTTAAGGATAAAGACCACCCAGGATAAACACCTGTCTGAGCATGTTGACTCCATTTTTTGTATAAGGGTTGAGCTGGCAACAAGATTATTTCTCGGAAATGACATGAAGACTGTGGGTCACCATCAAGACACACGCTTTACTGACTGGTAAAATGAATTCAGGAGACTGTGTCAGGCTTCAAAGTGGGTTCTATGCTCCAATCTCTAGTTTACATACTTCAGTTTCATTAGTTATTTCAGAATAGTTATGTCAGAATCGGGCCGGGAGAGTCCAGAGAAAATCTGGGTTCAAATTCTAGATTTGCCATTTGATGGATAATGTTTATCCTTTCTGAGATGAAGTTGCCTGATCTCTCAAAGTGGGACAATCTTATTTGTAATAGAAATCTGGTGACTAAGATAAATTAGATAAAAGGTATAAGGTGTCTTAGCACCATTGTTGGTATATAATAAGCACCCAACAATTGTAATCTCATCCTTTTAATCCCCATTTCCTCATGTCCAAGATAAATTCAGAAAAGGCACTAAAATATGGGGTTTAGTTATCTGATATATAAACCTGGAGGTCAAGAGGAATTAGCAGTCAGTCTGTGAGGACTAGAATGGACTTTATGCATAAAGCCACCCAATAGACTCCTGGGCCTAACATCAGCATGTGTATTGAAGCAGGCAGGGCCTGAACAAGAGACTTGATGTTGGCTGTACATTTTGGACTCAGTGCTAGGGAGTGTGAGGTTCATTGCAGGCTGTCCAATCCCCTTGGGGAGGGAGCAGAAATAGGGACTAGAGCAGGTAAAAAAAAAAAAAAAACAGAAAAAACACACACACACACACACACACACACACACACACACACAAAACCTGACCTCTGGGAAAATGGAATGTGTAGAAGGACTCATTCATAGAAGAAAAAGGGCAGGAATCTAACTGTTAGGGATTTGGGGATTCCTCTAAGACAGAGAAATTCTGACCCTGTTAATGACTTGGGACTTTGAATTTAAAACATACACACACACACACACACACACACACACACACGAATGAGGGAGACATGGCTTAGCTATAGTATATAGAGAAAAGAATTGGGGCTTTAACTTGACTTCATGTAAGTCAACAGTGTGATGTGGTTATAAACCCTCAGTAGCATTAGTATTACTAGAAGTATCTATCTAGATCTAGAAGGATAGAGTAGAGCCCTGCTAGTTCTGCTTCATCAGGGTGTGCAGAGAGGACTGGGCATGTCTATAGGTGAGCAATGAGGGCGGGAGAAGACAGCGAGCTAAACCATCTGGAAAAGTGTTGGAGAAGGTGTGACTTCAAGGTCATCAGAAGACTGGAGAGCCTGATGGGGAAACACTCAGCCAACAGAGGCTGGCAGCAGAGGACAGACCATAACTGTGCCTCAAGAACCACCTCACTAAGTTGCATCACCTCCACTGCACACTGTGGCCACCGCTGCTGGACCCTTCTTTGCTTCCGTGGATAGCTGTGGACTGTGCCTGCTCCTTCTCTCCTCTTGCATATTAAAAATCTTGCTCAGGCCCTTCTCTCCTCTTGCATATTGAAAATATTGGCCTAGTTGGTTGGAGCATTGTCACATCTGACAAAAGATGGTGGGTTCAATTTCTGGTCAGTGCATATACCTAAATTCAGGTTTGATCCTGAGTCAGGGTGCCTGTGGGAGGCAACCAATGTTTTTCTGACATAGATGTTTCTCTCTTTCCCTCCCTTCTTCTCTTTCTAAAATTAATGGATATTGGGGGTGTTTTTTCCTCTCTCTCTCTCTCCCACGTCCAGCGTGGAGAGAGACTGGGTTCAGTTTCTGAGTGGAGGAGCTGAGGATGAAGAAAAATGAAATATAGAAGAGAAGGCACAGAAGTAGGATTAAAAAGCTGGGACTAGGTGGGCATCTGTTCTCCCTCTCATGGAGAAACAGCCACTCTCGCTGAACCCAGGAAGCTGCCTTTATTTATATTCCACAATACAAAGGGGTTTCTCCAACATTAGGATCAAAGGAGTTTTGGTGAGCCCAGGCCTTATTCATTCACCAATTCCCTGGGCAAGTCTGCATTTACATATCAAGGCCCTCTCCCCAACACCTGAGGCAAAGTAAGCCAAGCTGATAACATTGGTGAATATGTTTTTCAAGACCTGGTTTTTCCAGGTGCCTTGAATTCAGCCAGCACAAAGATTTAGAGGATGCTCAAGGTGTCTTGCCTGGAGCCAACCCCCACAAATGGAAACATCCTCAGGTGAGGATTTAAAAAAATTATAATCCGTTCCTAGTTAGTTTGGCTCAGTGGATAGAGTGTTGGCCTGAGGACCAAAGAGTCCCGGGTTTGATTCCAGTCAAGGGCATGTACCATGGTTGCAGGCTCCTCCCCAACCCAGGCCCTGGTCGGGGCGGGGGTGTGTGTGTGCAAGAAGCAACCAACAGATGTGTTTCTCTCACATTGATGTTTCTGTCTTCCCCTCTTTCTGTTCCACTCTGAAAATTGATGAAAAAATACCCTCGGATGAAGATTTTTTTTAAAAAAAAATCCTTCTCTGAGCTTCCAACTGGCTATGTGACAATATAGCTGACTGCCTGGGGAAGCCTAGAAGGAATGCCCAGTCCTCTTCAGTTTCCATGGTGGGAAGGAGGGCTCTGACTTCCCCTAAGACTCACACTGTTGAGAGTAACTCCAAAAGAAGAAGATATAGGGGTCTTAGACAGACAGCTACATTAATAAAAGAGAAAGATGCAAATTGACCATACCTTCACGACACCCACCAGCCAATCAGGAGTGGGTATACAAATCAACCCAACAAAGATGGTGGGGTGAATTTGCATACACAGGTGCTGATCAGCCTGAGGTGGGATGCTTGCATCATCACCATGGTAATGACATAGGCATTCCACACTGCCCCAGCCACTTTAGGCCTCTGGGCAGTATAGGAAGGTGGAATGGCATCTCAGGACGCGGGCAAGAAGGCAGTGCTGACAGCCAAGGGAAGGAAGGCCCATTCTTGCATGAATCTTCATGCATCAGGCCTCTAGTGAATAAGTAAAAAAGTAAACCCAGCAAATGTACACTACAAAACAGCAGTGTGTGATTGTTACTGGAGAGATGAGGCTACCTTGGTGTTTATCTTCTTGAAGGAAAGATTTCAGTCAAGAGACAAAGTGCAGCAAAGCAAGTAAGAATTTGTTGGCCACAGCAAATGCTCACTCAGGACAGTGACACAAGGAAGGGCTTATCATAGAAGGAGCAATAGGAAAGCCCAGGCTGGGCTGCTGTTTCCATGGTGGAAAGGAGGGCTCTGACTTCCCCTGGGAAGTCAGAAAAAAAGAACCTTGGAGACAGGTTCAGGGGGTTAGCCCAGGAAAAGTTGCTGTTGCCCGTTGCTCCCCTGGTTTGCAAATCTCTTGGGTTCCTTTAGAGTTTAGGAGATGCATGCCTTTGGGGGAAAGAAAAGGGGAGGGAATGACATGGGTGGCTCTTTTTGTGTTGAGGGTATTTATCTCTCTTATAGGTAGGAAAGCTTTCCAGGTATGTCCTTTCAGGGTCATGGTCTCCAATGATTGGTTGGCACCAGGGCAGGGGGTCATTAGTCAATGCAGCGGGTCCTGAGGCAGCCATGGCATCACTCGACTGGCTTTGTTGCTTTTCTGGACCTGGAGCTGAACTACAACTAAGGCCTAGATGGGAGGTAAGGGCCAGAGGGTCCAAATCCCATGACCAGTGATATGTTAGGGGAGGAAAGGTTACCATTGAGGTGAGGTCCTTGTTTTCCTGGTTTTGTCCATTGCCAGGCACCTGGGGACCTCCTGTACCTGGCCCATTGTCCTTGCTCTGCTCATGTCTATCAAACTGTCTCTTACACGATGACTTGTGTAAAACCCTAAGTGGGAGAAAAAGGGGGAACAGGTATGTTTAGTTGGGGAGCAGATATTAATTCACTTAAAATGTGTTTCTAATGAACAAAACTGGGCAAACATGATTGAGTAGCCTTTAATGATACTGAATTTCCCCTTCCTGGCCAAATGCGAGAAGGGGCTGGTGACCACTTGGTGGAGGTTTCCTCTGTAACAACACATTTCGAGTAATAAAGCACCTAGTAATACACCAATGTATTTAGTTCTAAATTATTCTGTCTTTATTGGAACCAACAAGGAGAATAATCTAGAAACTGTGGATTTTGTCATGTCCATCTTTAAACCCAAACCTCGAAACAATTCATGTATGCTTGGGTACAAGTATAGGGAAAAAAATCTATGATCCCTTGACATTTTCTAACATTTAGAGGATAGAGAGAGGGTGGGAGGGGACAGATAGTGGGCATCTGTTTTCTCTGATTACTAAATTGGTTCCTAAAATCTCCAGCAGACTAGTAGTTTAAAATGGGCCCAGGATGAGAATACTTCTACTGCTTTTGACGCCCAAACAGATTCCTATCTCCTGTCGCTTCTCACCCCAAAAGGGAGGCACTGTGACTAATTGCATCTGGAGCCCAGGGAGTGACATCTGGGGTCACTGCTATTTGGCCACTCCTCTGCCCAGTTCCTTAACTTTGTGTGTTTGGCTCAGTTTCTTCTCTGTGGCCCATAAATATTTACAGCTCCTACATGCCCTTGCAAATTGGATTAATCCTGGCATATTTCTGGGACAGGGACATCCCTGTCCAACCTTAGTCCTAAAAAATAGGGAGAAACATTTTTAAAAATTTATACTGAGTGGGCTCAAGGAGAGAAAGAGAGAGAAGGGAAGGAGAAATAAAAGAATGGAGAAAGAGGGAAAACAAAATATCAAAATAATTTATAAGCAGGCCAAATATTGTTCAACCATGGGGGAGCAAACTAGGGAAATGGGGCTTGGCATCCGCACTCAGGTTGGGATGAAAGAGATTGATTGGGTGAGTCCAAAAATAGATTAGACCATGATATAAATGAACTTTCACCTTCTTCCCCAGGTAAAAGTTCTTCAGAACCCTTCCTATGTTTACATGGGAGTAGAGGACCCAGGGTCCTGGCCTTATACCCCCCTCTCTTTGCTCTGTAAAATACACTGGGCTCTATAAAACACAGCTCAAAGAGCTACTCATATAGTTCAACTCTCTTCCTCATAGTCCTTAGGATGTTCTGGAAGTGAAACCACAGGTAAAGAGGTTTCTGTGCAAGAGTATTAGTGGAGATAATTACCATAATCACTCAAGTTTTATTTAGATTCACATGGGATCTTCAAAAAAGGAAGGTTAAGGCAGATGAACTGCCAGATGGTCCTTTCTTACAAATTTTAAACTGCCTGCTGTTTCTACCTGTACAGATAGTCAACATTTTCTGTTAAGAAAGTGCCTGCCCTGAAGTGCTGACTGTTAAGGAAATTGATCTCCTTCAGTCTTCACAGGATGGTAGGCGATTAGCCACGGAGCCTTCTCTGTCCTGCGCCAGGCACCAGTTGCCCAGCTCTGCAAAGGCCATTTAAATGGAACTGCAGAATAATCTGTGGAAGAAGCAGCCAGCTCTCAGGTGGCAGGAGCCCATTAGGTGGAGTTAAACACTGGAGGGAATCTGGCTGGTGGCAGGGAGGTGTGGTATTAATAACAATGTTGGGTATTAATGACAGTGGCTGGAGAAGGAATGTCAGCCCACCAGATCCTTTGTAATTAGCATTTCCCATTACATTCTAATTAAAGACTCTGAGCATTTTTATAAATGTAAGTATTTTTGTTTTGTTGGCAAAAGAAGATCTTTTAAACCTTAAACATTATGGGGAAGTCTAATAAATAAAAGAGATAATATCCACAATTTATATAGCATTTTTTTTACTAGTAGGAACCAGGTTTTATATATTGATTTATTTAATCCTCATACCATTCTATAAAGAAATATTATTGTTATCTCTATTTATAGGAGATAAAATTAAGATGCAGAAAAGTCAAGTCACTTGCCCAAGATCATGCAGCTGGTAAAGAGTAGGCTGTGACTTGAACCCAAGGGGTCAACTTCAGAACCTTCCTATGTTTGCGTGAGAGTAGAGGACCCTAGGTCCTGGCCTTATCCCACCCTCCACCCCCATCCCCTGTCTGCTTTGCAAAATACACTGAGCTCTATAAAACATAGTTCAAAGATACTCATTTAGTTCAACTCTCCTTCTAGTTTAGAGAGGATGAAATGACTTTCCTAAGAGCTCACAATTACCCAAAAAAGGTCACCTACCCTCTTCTTTAGGTTAGGGATTCACTTGATTTGGCTCTCTTTCTAGGCTGACTTGACATATTTTCTGTTGGGAAAATGCCTTAATGGTGTGTGAGGGCATCCTAAAGAAAGTTTAGAAGGATGCAAGAACCTGATGAGTGTCAAGAGCAGTTTAGGAGGCGGGAGTGTGTGTGTGTGTGTAGCCTGGCAAATGAACTAAATGATGTCTTTCACTTCCTCCTACTTCTTATATGAAGCTCAGAATAAGAATTGTGCAAATGAGACTCAAGTTATAAATGGCCATCATTCTTCTATTCAGCACAAACAATTGAGAGCCTACTATGTGTCACAAACTGCACACAGACAGGCACATGCCATACGTCAGTCCAGTTCCTGCCCTTAGAGGTCACACTCTAGGATCCTTGGAAGGACAACTAACTTAGCAGAGAGATGGTGTTTGCAGGGCTCAGAGCCTATCTGTGCCCTGGTCAACTGCATCACATCTGTGGGCCATTGGGCATTGGAAGAACAGGTGAGAAAATGGATGGCTTAGAACAAATCACCATTTTGAGATGATCTTTGTTTTCCTCGTAGTGAAACATTAGGGTGTTTGTTTAAAACATTTTACTTTAACAATTTAAAACTTTGTGACTCATTTCAATTTGTGTAGTGAGAATATATAACATTATTCATTTCTATGAAAACATAAAAATCCTTCAGGGACTGATAGCATCTTTTTCTGTCCATTCACTCTCAGACAATGTTCTTTTATCATGGATTAAAAAATAGAGCACTTTGCAATGATCAAATCTTTTCTTAGAGCTTGCTGATGATAGAGGATTTAGTAACCGAGATGTGGTGATTAACAATGTTATTACATAGACTAAATTAAAATATATGTAATTATGCAATTGTTCAATAAATATTTATTGGATCATTTTGTGTTAATTTGGAAGCTTGTTTTGTTTTTGTTTTTATTGTTGACACTATTACAGATGTCTTCATTACCCTCCCCAACCCCTAATTTGGAAGCTTTTGATTGCAAATAATGGAAACTTGAGGTAGCTTAAGCAATGAAAATTTTCTTGGATTATATACTGGAAAAGTCCAGGGGATGTCAAGCTTCAGGAATGGTCTGATTAGAGCTCTGTGTTTTTTTGTTGTTGTTTTTGTTGTTTTTTTGTTACTTTCCTCTCATTCTTGGTTCTCCTCTGGATACTACATTCATTCTCAGATTTTTTTCTCCTAGGTGAAGAAATAGCTGTTTTACTTTATGGCTTGTATCTGCACACTACTCTGGCCAGAGTGAGGAAGGGTTTCTTCACAAATCAGCAACATTCTGGGCTTCATTCCTATAGGACTAAACCAATCATTGTGGATAGGAAATTGGGATTCTACTGATTAGTCTACCTTATGGAATGGCCTACACCTGGATTTAGAGAAAGGTTAGATAATCCCATATGAACTACACACCTGCTATCTGATGGAGGAGAGGTGGAATGGATGCTGAAGCAATCAATTCTGTTTCAGCATTGTGCTAAGCTGTGAAGATACCACCTGGAACCATCCAGTCTAGCCAAATACCTATAAGCAGATTTTTAAAACAATCACATCACGACTTTGAGATTCTTTTTATTTTTTATGTCTCACCTGAGTATATTTTTCCCCATTGATTTTTAGACAGAGCAGAAGGGAGGAAGGGGGAGAGAGAAACATCGATGTGAGAGAGACACATACATTGGTTGCCTCCTATACACACCCCAACTGGGGCCAGGGATCGAACCTGCAACTGAGGCATGTGCCCTTGCCTGGGAATCGAACCGGAGACCCTTTGGTTTGAGGGCTGACTCTCTAACCATTGAACAAAACAGGTATAGGACAACTTTGAGATTCTAAAATATGAAGTGGGGATAAACTCCAAACTGTTGCTCTAAAATTTCTAGAATAATGTCCTAGCCTATGGCACACAGTAGAGGAATTGCATCAGGAGTCAGAAGGCTTGTGGACTTACATCCCCAACAAGTAGATTTTGGTCTGAGACACACAATTAGAGGAAGCACAACCTGTAGGTTCACTATGAGGATTTACAAGCTTCCTATTTGATTCTGTTTTAGAGTTTCAGTTGGAAGCAATTAAGCCCCGTAATGGAAAGAATATATTTAAATATTTAGGTAAGTTGATCCAGGTGATTGCATTATATGCTAGACCCAAGTCTTGGCAGAGGAGAGTGCGGGGAGAACAGAAAGCCATTTCCCAACTGCCTGGAAAATTCCTCTGTAACAGGTGTGTCTGCACAGTCTGTTGGCCTGGCAGCCTGCATATGTGACAGGACACTCACTAGGAATGCCACTTTAAGGCTGGAAGTCAGAATGAGAGCTAAAGGAGGCATCCTGAAAATTCTGTTCTTCACAAGTACCTGAGAGGTATGTAAATTCTATCTACGCAATAGCAATAAATTGTCTACTTCACCGAAGCATACTGTATCCCGAAAATCTTTAAATTGCTGTCTGAGTAACACTAGCAAACTGCATTTTACAGATTTCTAAATTATCTGATGCTATAACACAAGCAGTGGTATTTGTCTTATTCACAGCAAGGAGTGATAGCAAAAAAGCACATGAAGCTTGCTATTCTAGGGTAATAATATCAAAACTTATTCAAGGGAGTTCAATAAAATTCAGCCCCCTGCCTTTAGTCCAGGATTACTACTATTTATTACTATCACTGCCATGATGCACAGACAATTTGTCCATCACCTCATTTTGATATTCTTGGTCAACTTTGAGAGAACTATAAAGGTGGATAAAATTAGGTTTAAGTGCCCAGCCAGTGTTGCTCAGTGGTTGAGCATCAACCTATAAACCAGGAGGTCATGGTTTGATCCTAGGTCAGCCCACATGCCATTTAATAACTTGGCTGTAGGTTTGGTCTCCAGTCGGGGGGCCTTCAGGAGGCAGCCAATCAATGATTCTCTTTCATCATTGATGTTTCTGTCTTTCTCTCCCTCTCTCTTCCTCTCTGAAATCAATAAAAATATGTTTTAAAAAGTAGGTTTAAGGTTGAAAGAAAAGAATAAAGGTTATGCCATTTATATGTCATTAAACTTAATTTAGAATAAATTGCGCGGCCCTAGGTGGCTTGGCTCAGTGGATAGAGAGACAGCATGTGGACTGAAGGGTCCCAGGTTTGATTCCAGCTAAGGGCACATGCCTGGGTTTCGGGCTCAATCCCCAGTGGGAGGCATGCAGGAGGCAGCCAATCAACCATTCTCTCTCATCATTGATGTTTCTCTCTCTCTCTCTCTCTCTCTCTCTCCTTTTCCCATCCTCTCTGAAGTCAATAAAGAAAAATATTTTAAAAAATAATAACTTGTGCATTTTCCCAGTGAATCATAATTATAAAAAGGTAATTTGATACACGGTTTCCATTTTACTCTGTTTGCCAGATAAGGGGAACAGGGTGCATTTTGCCGCCAAGGGTCAGATCTTTCAGTCCTCCTAGTTAAAAGCACTGGATGGCCTCAAAGGAACAAGGGACAGCATTCTGCCCTGCCAATGCGACTCTGCACTAATTCAGAAACTCTTGGTTGATAACCAAATGCACAGCAACCACAGTTAAGTTCCAGAACATTACAACAAGATGAATTTGAATAAAGGATTATTTTTTTTTTGAAAACAGGAACCAAAAGTTATTAAGTGGCGCTTTTAGGCTAGGTGCGATTTCAAAACAAACACTTCAGTGCTGTTCCAGTTACAGTAGATAGAATCCTCTGGTCTCTTTGGGGGAGGTTGTACTTGGAGTACGAAATGGGAATTTTGTGTAGCGTTTTCCAGGTGTGATGTTTTTAAATTCTTTGGCCAATAACATTTTCAAGGCCTTTGCTTTTGAACGGGGCAGTCGAAGAAGCCAAGTTAGGTTAACAGATGGACCTTAAAGAATTCAAGAGGGGGCTCTGCAAGGCGAGAGGGAGCCTGTGGCTTTGCCGCGTGGTTGTGAGGCTCCACAAGCTGCCCCGCCGGTTTTGGCTGGGGTTTGCGGTGCATTCGCTGACACTTTAGGTGGCGGCAGGCTGGGGTGGCTCCCGGGCGGCTCGCTCCGCCCCGGGAAGCCCGCGCTGCCTCACAAAGAGCAGGTGGGTGGGGAGAGAGCGCAGCACTGCGGGGCGTCGGGCAGCTGCGAGCGGTGGAATTCCCCTCCGCGGAACCGGCACCGCTTTGAAAGTACACTCGTCCTTCAAATGGCAGGGTTTCTGCGGCAACAGACACACAGGGCGCTCGAGGGGTTTCAGATGAACTCTTTGTGCTCATGTTTCGTGCTAAGAGAATGTCTCTTGCCTTTTCCAGAGAGGCGACACCGACGGCCCTTGGCACCTTTTCAAGGAGGACAGAGCGATGGAGGGCTGAGGCCACCGCATCTGCTTCCCATCTCCCCGCCCCCAGGCCGACCCCCTCCTGCCCCCGCCTCTCGCTGCCCAAACCCATGGCTGGGAGGGACCGGCCCCCGCTCAGCCTCTCTGCTCTGTTTCGTGTTCCTTTCGTAATTAGGAAAAGAGGGGTGTGCATCTCCCTGGGAGGAGGGTCTATGCTTATTCAGAGGGCTAAGGGAAGATGGTGCGAGGTGTCCAGGGTTGCTCCTCCTTCCTCCTTTCCCCATCTCCCCTCTTGCTGGGACTGTTCTTCCCCGCACCGCCCTCCCTAGGCATGAAGAATAGGCTTGCTTCTGTTCTTGCTACTCATTCAAAGCTTGGCTCTCCCCTGCGGAAAGTATCTGATAACCCCCGTCTTCTTCTCGGAGGGAGACTATTTGTCAATCTGGTGACAGTGTCTTTTCCTCCGCGAAACGCAGAGCCGCTGGCCTGCGGACCCCTTCCCTAATCCTCTTCTGCAGCCGGCGCGGGCGGCTCCGCGGCGCGGCTCCCCGAGCACTTTGATGTCAGGCCTTCATTACAGCTCATTTCAGCGCTAAGGACCATCTGAATTCATGAGCCCTTCCCTTCCTACTAAGTGCTGTTCACATCGAGCGGCCAAGGCTCTCCGAGAACTGGTTCCAGCCACACGCGAGAGAATAATAGACAGGCTTCCAGCACAAGTGAAACTCCGGGGTTTTATTAGCCAGATGAACCTTTGAATGAAACGCTCCATTAAACCCAGGAGTCTCATTTTCAGGGCGCTGTTAAACCCAGCAATTGCCATAAGGAGCTGAGTGAGTGCGATTATGTCCTGTTTCTCAGGTGGAAACCCTCAGGTGGCGAAGAGACTGACTGTGCCCACTGCACCTAAGGCAGGGCTCGAGTGGGTCAGGGGTCGATTTGGCTGACACAGATTTTGAAAACCGTAGTTGCTTTGACATGTCTTCCCTGCTTCGTTTGTCTGGGAGTGATGTGTGCCACTCCTAAGAAGAACCTACTCCTTTTACTTTTCTTTGTCCATGTCTTTTCTAGAAAAAACAAATTGAATTTAGATTCCCATCATGTCCTTGTAACTTCTAAAGCTGTCGGGCAAAAAAAGAGGAACAGGTAATTAGAAGAGGAGAGGAGCCAGCATGGCCAAACGGAGGAAAAGTCTGGCACACAGTGAGGCCGCAAAAGCCACACCACCTGATCCATTAACAGCCTTTGCCGTAATTATGTTTTGTGCTGGCTTTAAACTGGTGAAAGCACAAAGGAGACACTATTAAAGTCTTAATTCCCGCAAAGGGGAGCTCATCCTGTATAGCAGCAGGCAGTGTGCACCAAAGTGGGGGCTCAATTAGCACAACCACAAATTTTAACTTAGCATTTAATAGGAGCGCTGTACAACATTGCAAACATAAAGGAGGATGAAGAGCAGGTAGTGTCCTTTTAAAGCTCCTATACAGCACCCCATGCTGCTGCTTTATTGGTTCACTTTCTCCCTACCTCCCAATCTGCTTGACTCCCATTCTCCATCCAGGTCCCCCCTGGCCACCCCTGGCACCTCCCCATGCTTTATGCATGTGGCCTTCATGAAAGATGGCTGAAAAATAGTGCGATGGGCCAGGTCTCCCTTCTGGGGCTGTGTGCAGTGTGCAGAGGTAGAAAACTAGGGCTCTTGAGAAAGACAGTTTCGTGGGGATGGGCTCTGTGTACCTGCCACACCCCCAATGCACCTGC
Organism: Antrozous pallidus; assembly: GCA_027563665.1. NCBI lineage: Eukaryota > Metazoa > Chordata > Mammalia > Chiroptera > Vespertilionidae > Antrozous > Antrozous pallidus. The sequence goes on along the minus strand of CM050511.1, from coordinate 45,537,717 downwards.
TCCTCAGAGCTTTGCAGATTTCAATGCAGCTTCCTTCTCTTTCCACAGCCACAGCATTCAGAACGGATGGTCCGCACACATCACCTTCATGCCCCTCAATATGCCTGAAAGGGCTAAAATTAAAATTAATGGCAGGAAGAGGAGCTGCAAGATCCCCCTCACTTAGCCTTTCAATTAAGGCTCCTGATTAGATAGATCTTAGATCTCCTTACCACATAAAAAACAGTAAGGGTTGGCTCATGTAAGCTGTCCTTCCCCCTGCCCTCAACCGCCCCCACCCTCAGCCCCAGCCCATTTGGCTCAGCCCAGTGTTTTCAATTTTGATGGGCTCATAACCAAGTGCCTCTGTGGTTCCGTCACTGGAGCAGATGCAAGGCACCCAGGATTCGGCTTCTGCCTGGGGTCAGTCCGTGGCCACTTGCCCCTCGCAGATGTGGCCCTCACCTCTTCAGAGTTCGTTCTCACCTCCTGTCCTGTGAAGACTGAGCAGCCATTTGGGTCAAGATTACGTACATCTTTATCTGACTCTAATTTAAGGGTACAATGACCCTTTCTACAACTCGTTCAAAAAGAAAAGATGTCCAGACATTTGTGTATCTTTCATAACAATCACTAGGACAAACTGTTACTTCTCTTTCATCTATGTCAGTCTTGCAGTGAGCATGTTTCACTTGCCGGGCATCGTCTGTGTAGAACCATGTGTCTGTGATTCTTTCTGGACAGATGTCTTAGAAATAGGATTGTCTCTGGGGCCAAATAACAGCCCAATACTCTAGAGCACAAACTGGTGCATTTGACCCCAAATATAAAGCCTTTTAATAAGTTCGCTATTTAACAGTCACTCCAAGGCCTGAATGCCTTTGTTTGATCCCATAAGTTTATATTCCTGAACTCTTCCACTCTTGCTGTATAGCCCTGTTACACTATGCCTGTTGAATTGGCCACAAAGGGCTAAGAAGGTTTTGGAGCAAAGGGACTACTCAGGCTTTGCTATTTCACAGGGCTGTAAGTAGGCTATACGCAAGTAGGATAATTTTTGTTTTTACCAGTTGCTTCTGGTTCTATCACCTATAAAGAGACCATTGCAATTTGTCATTCATTTCCTCCTCTGCTTTTGATTTTTACTTGACAAATATTATGAAGTCCAGGACATGACGTGGGCAAGCATTACTACTATCAGTCTAGAGACCTGGAAGCTGGGACCCAGAGTAAATCAACTCAGCCAGGGTTGACAAATGAAGCCATATCTGAGACTCCCTGACTGCCAGCCCTAAGAAAACAGTGCTTGAGAATGGAAACCCAGAGCAGGCTGCTTCCCTTAAAATGCTGGCTTTCGTGTACGTAAAAGTGTGAGTTAGCCACTGTACCTCTCCAAGTCTCAGTTTCCTCATCTGTAAAAAGGGGGCATAACAGAACTACCTCATAGGACTGTTGTGAGCAGGTTCAGTTTCGTACATCACGAACACCCAATAAATATGCTTCTATTCTTATTATCACCACTACTGCATTGATGAGGAAACCGATGCTCAGAACTCTTGAGGAATTTCCATAAGGAGGCCACACAATAAGAGACAGAACCACAGCCAAAGCCATGTTCTCTCAGAGCCTTGGAGCCCATTCCCTAGCGAGAGCTCTTATTTCTTTTCCAAATAGAAGTGTGAATTTCCTCTGAGCACTGTTGATATTCAGGTTGGTCCGTTTCCTAAGAATATACATATTTTGAAGCAGGGTTAGCTAGCAGAGGCAGTACCAGGGCTCTGCTCCAGCAATACATTTTTCCTGAGGGGCACCCAGGCTGGTGCAGCTTCAATTGCTCTCAAATGCTGTACCATTTGGAAGTGAGTGAGCAGTCAGATTTGCCGACAAACATGTCTGCAATTCCAAATCCATCATTCTAGCAGTGCTCATAAAACAAGGGCCAGATTTATTTTTCACTTGGTGTTTGTTCTACTCATTAATTATATTCATATCTGCTGCTTTGAAGTTATCGAGACTATTGGGAAATGTAAAAGAAAGCTGTATTGATTTCAGTCTTAATATCATTCCATCTTTATTTCCTTCATCTAGGAGCTCTCGGCATGTTGACTGACATGTGGTGGTGGGTATAGTATGTCGGCACAGAGTAGGGCATTATCAACAGAGCCCAGGCTGCCAGATCTGCAGTCTCTTTGGTGAGAGGGTTTAGATTTAGAACGTCTGGATTGTATTCTGCAAAAACCTCCACAGCCTTGCCTTTCAAAATCAATTTCAGTTGTCAAAAAAAGAAAAAATAAAGGAGGGGGAGGGAGTGGCGGTGAGTCACTTTGAAATCATATAGCTTATTATTATCATCTTTTTAAAAAAGCTTATTACTATAATTTTTCTCCCAAGGGAGCTGAGTTGATTTATAACCCCACCCTCCTTATCTCAACATGTGGCTGAGTTCAGAAGGGAATTAAAATTGGGGGATTTTTTTTCCCCCTCCAGGAAAAAGTGATAGAACATACCCAACCACATTTTCAAGTTCAGCAGGAATGGTTTTTTAGCCCCTTGAATTTACTTCAAAAATGCGTATGCAGCAACTCATACCGCTCCACAAATTCACGCAGTTACCAGGGACTTTGGAAGTGAGGCCTACCTGGGAACGGTCTTCCCACCTGGGGAGTGTAGACTGGACTGCACTGAGGGTATACTGGGTGGAACATGGCTTCCGGGAGGGCCTCTGCCTTGCTTGATTTGTCCATTGTTGTATCCCAAGCAGCTAGAACAGTGCCTCGCTTGTAGTACATGGGAGAGTGGAAGCTAAAGGCCAGAGCTTTGGGGTCAGACAGACAGACCTGGGTTCAAATTGTAAGCCGCTGCTCCTGAGCTTGGTGGCCTTGCTTGTCCTGCTTAGCTGCAGTGTTGCCATCTGTGAAATAGGTGTAAGGACTGTGTCTGCGCCTTGAGGCTGTTGGGAGGCCACCCAGGGAGAAAAGCTAGTGAGCTCCGAGTATGTAAATTCTCTCTTCAGGGTTCATATTCCTGTGAATCCTCTAGAGAGTTGGGGCTCGTGAATTATAATCTGTCCCCCAAACTATGTTTCATATTCACACACAAAGTGACCCTCACCCCTTGTGAAGGAAAAGTGCCCCCTCTCTCAGGGCGTTTCCCCAGCAGCGGGAGCAGGCTCTCGGGTGTCCCCGGGCAAGGTTCAGATCACGCCTGCTCTAGGGGCCTGTGCCCTGTCATCCCAGGCACAGCCGAGAGAGAGAGGAAGAAACTGTTTTCAGCGTGGATGACTGATGGCCTGGGATTATTATTCTTCGGGTTCCAGGACACAGTGCTCCTATTATTTCTAGAGAGCTTTCATTTATTTTTTCAATGTTGAAAGCTCATGCCAGCACGGTCGTCTGAAACCTCATGGCAGCATATATATGAGCCGATCATATTCCATCCTCGGCTCCCTTACACAGGGTGCTACTGTTGCAGAAAGGAAGTTCCAGAGGTAACTATTCCCTGTGACTCTAATGTGGTCGGCGAAACCGTCTTATGCAAAGTAGGCTTTGAAAAGGCTTTTGCTGGCTGAATTGTAGAAGCTGCCATTCCCAGCTGCCTTGTTTGCCCACCCTGGCTAGTATCCTGCCGCTCCCCAGAGCCAACACCTGATATGCCAGAGGAAGGCAGATCCTTCCTTTGGCTCCTTTTCCAGGGACCAAAAGAAGCTTCCTTCTCCCACCTCCTTCACGCGCATTTGGAATAGACAGGGGGGTGGAAGGAGGTGAGGGGGCGGGGAAGCGGCGAGAGGAGGGCTAGTGAGACGCGGCTATGGCAAAAGATGGATGATGGAAAACCACTCCCGTATGGGAGCTGGAAATGGCAACCCAGAGTACATGAGGATCTTGGTATCATGGACTCAAGATGTGCAAAATGCCAAAAAATGGTGACGGGGATTCCATAAATGAGTGAAAAGTGCAGGGTGTGAGGCAAAAATAATTAGGGAAGGGCAGAGACTGCGGCCAACTGCAAAGTGAGCATCTTGCCCACAGGGAACAGCCGCTACCCAGCTGCAACTCGCTGTCGTGCGGGAACTCAAACCTAGTGTGGCCGGGTCTTCTGGTTTTTGAAGGGAAGCCAATAGTTCATTTTTTTACTTGGTGAGATTTCTGAAATCATAAACATGAACATACTTATTATTATTTTTTTTAAGTGGGGTGCAGACCAAAGAAAACACATCTCCAGGACTTCAGATTTCTCTGAGATGAACATTTATTCCACAGTTATAAGCGAGTACATAAAATATGCCTGGCACTGTGTCAGGAGCAAGCAGAGAGATATAAAAATGCAAAAAAAAAAAAAAAACATGGCTCATGTTCTTAAATATTTTGCTAGGTGAAGGAGAGAGACAAAAATTGGTATAAAAACAAAAGGTACTGGAATAGAGCAAAATGATAAAAAATCAGCAGGCTAGTAAAAGAAGAGACTGCCTCAATATGCAGCTAGGGGTAGTCAGAAATCATGAGGAGGGTCTTACCTGCTGGAGCGAGGAGGCAGGGAGTGGGGGAGGAATTGGGGGTGAGGGCATTTGTGACAGAGGGACCAGCATTACCAAAGGCATGCGGAGGGGAGGGACCCTGCACACCACATTTGATAAACCAGGGGTGTGCTTGCCAGGCCAGTGTGCAGGGCGGGTGGCAGGTGATGAGGCGGGCTCTGACTGTGCAGCCTGACTTTTCTGCGTCTCAGGTTGATCCCCAAATGGCAGAGCTCACTTCCACTTACCTCTGACACTCACTGTGCCACCGTGGCAGCCTGAGTCTGTGGAGAACCCACTGGACGTGCCCATCTTGATTCAAGTCCAGCTCACATCTGCAGCCATTCTGTCTCTCTTCACCATCTGCACTTCTTGTCCCATTGTAACTGAATGCATTCAACGTCAGGGCACTTCAATACCCAACCATGCCCAGCATCTGCTCACAGTTGTGTGAGAGAGCTGAATGGCAGCGGCTCTGATTCCACCAACAGCTGGAATCCTAACAGGAGGTAATGGTTTATCTCCCCTCCCTCCCCCCACCCCTCACACACACCCCATTTCTTAAATATCCAACTGCCAGATTCGCATGGACACCCTCAATACCCCATCCTACCTGATAAGATGTTTTCCTTTTTATGTTTTGTCTTTCAGTGCCTTGCCTTTGTCCTCCCGCCCTCAGCTGCATGGGGCATCAGACCGTTGTCCTGATTGAAACAGACAGGTAATGTCTGATTTCACGTTGGCTGTCACTACAGGGCAGCATGGCATGATGGTCATGTTTTCACGATGGTTGAGCACCTGCCTCTGCACTAGGGCTGGGATCCCAGCTCCGCATCTGACCTGTTGGGAGGGCACGGGTGGGGTACTTGACTGCTAGGGGTTGAGTTGCATCCCCTCTTCCTCCCATGCAAGTCCAGGTGCTGAAACTCTAATGCCCAGTACCTACAAATGCGACTGTATTTGGAGATAGGGCCTCTAAAGAGGGGATTCTATTAAAATGAGACCAGCAGGGTAGGCCCTAATCCAATCTGACTAGTGTCCTTATAAGGGAGGACATTGGGTACACACAGGGGTACCAGGGATGTGCCCACACAGGGAAAGGATCCCATGAGGACACGGAGCGATGGTGGCCATCTGCACGGCTAGGAAAGGTGTTAGGAGAAGCTAACCCTGCTCTCACCGTGATCTTGTTCTTGATCTCGCTCCAGAACCGTGAGAAAATAACTGTCTGTTGTTTAAGCCTCCCCCCAGTCTGTGGCACTTTGTTGTGGCAAATGAATACAGACACCTCTCGATATCTGTTTAGCATGCAAACCGCATGGGGCTTTTATAAAGAGTAAGTGAGCAGAGTTAAGGAAAACAGTACCAGGCACACAGATGTGGATATGTGTTAGCTATTGATAATAGTAATGTTATGATTCATAATGGTCCCAAGTCAAATAAAGGAACAGTTTAAAAAATTGTACCTTCAGCTGGCCATACCCCTCCTCCAGCTCTCTCTGAAATGTGAAATTTGTGCAGGGACAGAGTAGACCCGATGAAAAAGGTCAAGAAACATTCTAGACATAGGCATTTGTGAGTGTGGAATATTTTTGCCCTTCTTTGTATTAACTGCTGTGTGTCATTCTAGAATCTACTCTCAGATTGGTTAGAAAAGGTTTCCTCTCTAGATTGAAGTAATAATAATCTCATTTGCTCCAACTCCAAAGCCCTTTGAAGTTCAACATTGAGAGAGAGGATGGCGGGCCCACTCAGCCGAGATTAGATCTTGTTTTAAACACTAGCTGCTCTGAGAATAATTTCCTTAATTAATATTCACAAGATATCGCACACTTGAGACTCTATGTTCATGTAACCTACTTGCATGTAATTGTTCTTTGCTAAGGCTCTCCACTGTGTTTGTATCTTCCCTTTGTGTCAGTATTCAACGAGATCATTTCCATCTAAAAGCACTGCTGAAGGGGTTTGGGAAGGGGGGTCACTGGGTCTCCTCTTCTGTGTGAAAGCTAGCACACATGGGCTTTCATCTCATTTCTAAAGTTAATATTGTTTTGTGCTTATTTCTATTCCTAACCGGATGCACATGGCTCCCAGACTCCCTCTCTCTCTCCTGGACCCACAGCTCCCATATTTTCAGGTGTTGAACTCTTGTAGCCTCACACCACATGCCAAAGCACTTAAAAAGCGCCCTGTAGCTTTGACTGGCCCTAGGGCCTTCAGGCCTCCCAGGCGCCACACCTGCCAATGGTAACAGCTCTGAGGTTATCACTGCCCGTCTGTGTGGGGGCAAATGCAGCTGAAGGGACTTCAGGTTATTCAAGAGTCTGCTTGCCTGAAGATGAGTGAGAGGAGCTAACAGGACTTGGAAAGAAATCTCTCTGCATGTCTAATTTCAAAGCCTTGCATGTATTGCCTACCTTTCTGAGTAAATGAAAAGGTGAAAGTCTACCTTTTTATTTTCATAAAAAGTTTAAATAAATTTGCTCACTGCTTAAGAACTCCAACAGTGACTTTTCTACATGTACAAGCAAATGCTTCTTATAATAAAAGAGCACCCCACCCTTAATACACACACACACACACACACACACACACACACACACACACACACACACAACCTGGCAGAAATATTTTTGCTTGTTTATTTTCTTTTCCTAGCTGTTTGTTGTGTATAACTTTTAAAATACTTGATAAAAATTCTACCATTAAAGAATCAATGTTGCACTCTTAGGACAAACTATTTTACTGCTATAAAGGTGCAAAATACTTGAATGCTTATTATATGTTAAATATACCATGTACTATATATGTCACATAGCTTTATCTATATTTATCTACCTAACTTCCTACATACATTTCCCTTCCTAGATTCCATAACTGCATGACCAAATTTATTCATTACCAGTCCTATCTAATAAAAGAGTGATATGCAGATTGACTGTACCTCCACTATACCCACAAGCCACAGCCACCAGCCATGCCCACCAGCCAATCAGGAGCAAATATGCAAGTAAACCTAACTAAGATGGCTGCAGCCACAGAGAGCAGGAGGGAGGGTTGGGTTTCCCCAACAATAGAGGAAGCCAAGTTTTCCACCTGCCCTTGCCAGCTCAGGCCTCCACTCAATGCTACAAAGTTTCAATAATAGAAGATAAATAAAAATGACTGCAGCCACAGAGCTAGAAAGAGCAGGCGGCTTGAGTTGCACCCAGAGATGAAGGAAGCCAAGCTTTTCACCTGCTCTGGCTGGCCCAGGCCTCCACTTAAGGCTACAAAGTTTCAATTATAGAAGATAAATAAAACCCAACAGAAATGCCTGCTGCCATGGAGTGAGCAGAAGGCTTGGCTCTGCTCCAGGCTATAAAGTTTCAATTATAGAAGATAAATAAATCCCAGATACCAGGGCCTCCACTTGGGTCACCGGGAGGCGTGGCGGGCCTGCAAACCACCACAGGCCCCTCGCCCAGGCCACCCCATGCCTCAGGGGAACCCTCAGCCTGATCCGGGACACCCTTCAGGGCAAACCAGCTGGCCCCCACCTGTACACCAGGTCTCTATCCTATCTAATAAAAGAGTAATATGCAGATTGACCATCACTCCAACACACAAGAGGGCTGCCCCCATGTGGTCAAAGATCCTTCCCCCATGTGTACACAAGATGGCCACCACAAGATGGCCAGCTGTGGAAGGCAGCTGGAGGGACCAGGCCTGCAAGGGAGGGCAGTTGGAGTGATCAAGCCTAAGGGGAGAGCAGTAAGGGATGACCAGGCCAGCAGAGAAGGGAAGTTGGGGGTGACCAGGCCTGCAGGGAAGGGCAGTAAGGGATGACTAGGCCAGCAGAGGAGGGAAGTTGGAGGTGACCAGGCCTGCAGGGAAGGGAAGTTGGGGGGAACAGGCCTGAAGGGGAGAGCAGTTGGGGGGGACCAGGCCTGCAGGGGAAGGCCAGTTAAGGATGACCAGACCTGCAGGTGGGGGACAGTTTGGGGCAAACAGGCTGGCAGGGGAGTGTTTAGGGGGTGATCAGGCTGGCAGGCAGAAGCAGTTAGAGGCAATCAGGAAGGCAGGCAGGTGAGCAGTTGGGAGCCAGCAGTCCTGGATTGTGAGAGGGATGTCTCAGATTGGAGAGGTGCAGGCTGGGTTGAGGGACATTCACCCCACCCCCGTGCATGAATTTTGTGCATTGGGCCTCTAGTATATAATAAATTGTAATCCATGGAGGGGTGAAAGGAGAGGGAGGAGGCACCAAGTATTTTCAAGATTTTTTTTTTGCATGTTTTGCTATTTCCTAATTACTGTGCTCAGCTGGAGCATAATATCTGCTAGTAAGTCTCTCTTTGAAACTATTACCCATCTAGGAATTTCCCTGCATAGGGGACATAACCTAAGAACTGTCTCTGCACCTGGCTCAAGTTCACCACTATCCAAGTTTGCGTTGTGCTCTAGCAAATAGTCCATGCCTGCTGCCATGGGGACTCCTGACGCTTCCCATGTTAAACCCTGGCCTCTTCTCTGTGACAGGACCTCCTACCATTCACCTATGTGGCCATTGAAGTAATCCTCCCACTATTTTCAGACTTGTTTACGGAAGCACTGAAATATAATGTGCGAGACAATTCAAAAAATAAGAAAAATACAAGTGGCTGAAATATATGAACATTATTACTCAGCCTCACTTGACTGAAATAAAATGTCACCAATTTGATTGTCAACAATTCAAAAGTTTGATAGTGCTGCACGAGCAGGATGTGAGGAAACAGATACTTCTATATTGCCCGAAGAATGAATCAGTACAGCCCCTATGGAAAGCAATTTGACAACATCATTATAATTATAATGGCGCACATGCTTTGACAACCGATTCCATTTCTAGGACTTTATCTTGTGGGTATATTCTCACATGAGCTAATGATGTATTTAGATTGCTCGTTGCAGCATTATTTATGACAGAGGTTGGAATGTTCAAGAGTAAGGAACTGGTTAAATTAAGTGTGGGGCATTCCACCAAAGGACTATCAAGTAGTTCCAGCTACGTAAGAGGATGAAGTTCTTTTCTGATATGGAGGATCTCAAAGTTATTCTTAGAAGGGAAAAAAGCAAGGGGAAAAGAATGTGAAAAAGAGGGAAGTGTGAGCATGAGTGGGTGCAGAATATAAATATACAATTGCTGGTGCGCACACAGAGTACTGCTGGAAAGATTCCCAAGGAATTGTTTATGCTCATTCCTGAGGGTGGGGGATGGTACTGGGACAGTTTGGGGACAAGAATAAAAAGAAACTATCCTTGTATACCCTTTTGTAAGTTCTGAATTTTTAAATATATGAAAATACTATCTACCCAAAATAGTATGTGAAATAAAAATAAAACAAAAACCATACATATGAATACCTGTGTTTATTTCTGATGGAGAAATTATTTGAAATGTGGTAAAACTAGAGAACTTAAAGGCAGAAATCAAAAATATTAAAGAACATGAGGGACATAGCTCTAAGATTGGATCATTATGTTTCTGGAAGAATAAGCCAGAAGAAGATTAGTAACAGCCCTGAAATACAGATATTATGCTCCAACTGAACATAGAAGTCAGTAAGCAAGTTGGGGACACAAAAAGTTGCCGTTCTCTTGTGCTGTGTGTTAACATTACAGTTTTAAAAGAGAAACATATAATGAGTTACCAGATCATCACTTGTAGAGTTTCCAAAGAAAAGCACAAACAAAGTAGAATTGTCTGTGTGGTCTTGGACCCCTTCAGCTAGATTGAAACATTTGTCCCTTCAGGAGAGCTGTTGGTGCACTGTGATGCCATTCACTCCAGGGCAGGGGTTCTCCTTCCTTCACTGGGTTACAGGAGGGGTTTCCAGGGGACTGGTCAGGGCATGTGTAGACTAAGACAGGGTGAGCTTGGGTCTGGCGCTTGGGGAGATGTGAGGACAGGAAAGGGCTATGAATGGCTTTGACTTGGTAGTGTGATCCTGAGTTGGGAAAGGCCTTCACGTCTGATTTTTTTTTTTCTGGTTAATACAATTTTACTGTACCAAGTAGTTTTTTCTCCCATCACCATTTATCCCCTCTATGCCCTCTTCCATCTTCCCCTATTCGCCCCCCCCCCCCCCCCAATCACCACAGATGTTCATAACACCTGATTCCTCCTCGTGATACACGAATGTTTCCCAGGGACTATGTGTGGCCAGATTTGAGAGGAGGAGTGCCCCATGGCATTCCATATCCTGCACAAGAGGCAAGAAGAGCAAGAGGACTGCACTGCAGGCCCACGGGGGAAGGCTGCCAGAGGGGTTGCAAGAGGGAGGTCCCCAGGGATGGGACTTTTGGGAAAGGGGAGTCTCAGTCATCTGCAAGTGCCAGAGAGCACGGAGCCAGTGACCAAAGAAGGACTGTTACACCACTTTCCTGGCTCCTCTTGCTCCTCTGTCACATCGGCAGGGTTGGCATAAGTAGCTAGGAGTAGGGGAGACTGTGGTTAAGGAAGTGAGTGGGAGCCACCCACATTCCCCGCCTCCTCCTCCCCCAACAAGCAGCCTCCAACCACAGGCCTCAAGGAGAAATTGGGGGAGGGGGAAAGGGGTGCAGCAGTCTGGTTTTCAATTTAAAACTAAAGAACTCGTTTTCAGTTTTGACTAATAGAGCTTTACTGACTGGAGACTTTATTTAGGATGGTGTGTTATCCAAGAATTAGCAGAAACGCCATGAGGCCTGCATGTTTTCATCAAGTGGCAGAGAAATACGTTTTAAAGGCAATCAGATTAAAGGAGATAGAAATTTCAAAGGAGAGACAATAAATGCAGTTAAGTTTTGTTCTTCTACCATGGGCCATATATTCAGTGCATTGTGAGATTTATGTTCATACAACCAAAAACTGAATTTAAAGTGCAATTGGGGATGGGGAGGCAGACTGTACAGCATGGAGAACTTCCTGCTCTAAAATTTCAAGCTGTGAACTTGCTTACTGTAGGAGACTGTGGTACCTATTTCTTTTTTTAAAGGTAGAACTCTACAATACAATTCTCTGTCTCTGTCTCTGTCTCTGTCTCTGTCTCTGTCTCTCTCTCTCTCTCTCCCTCCAATTTCCTTCCCAATCAAGGTCTTAAAAATTTTATTTAAGAAAAATTTAAAGAGCAACTTAGAACACGTAGCATAAAAATTTGACCCAATTTGTGAGGGTGGCATGTAAACAAAGTTTGGAAAATAGTGTTCTAAACAGGGTTTATAGAAAAGTCTGAACGCAAAATGCTGTGGAGTGCTGTTCAAAGTCACCATTCAGAGAAAGTCTATAGAGTTGTCCTGAGTTAAAATTTCCTGATTAGCCCAAAATAATCCATAGATTTATGACATTTTTCCAGTAAGTTGGGTCTAATGGCATAATCAGAAATAAATGTAGGAAGCAACAGTGTAGGACTAACTAAAATGTCCCATAAAATCAAAGTCTTAAAATAAAAAGAGAAAAGTGAAGGAACAGAAGCAAAAAAGGAACAAAGGAAAGGAAAAAAAAGGGAAGAAGGAAGGAAGGAGAGAAGGAGAACGGAAGAAAGGGAGGGGAAGGGAGAGAGAGAAGAAGAAAAGGAAAGAGTAGAGGAAAGAATGGTGATTCTACACGATAAAATATACATTATGAGCATTCTGGGTCCTTAATTTTATTTTGAGGGTCCTGGTAGCTCATCAGACATTTCTATATGCACACTTGGTTTAAAATATTAATTAATCTCACTGACTCCACAACTCTGGACCTATAATACACAGGTGTTATTCAGTTTCTCCTGTTATATATAAAATGATTTTATTTAGTTAATTTAAATGTTACAGATTTCCTTAATGGTAGCCTTCCGTTAGTTCTTTGTAGTTGCTAGAACTGCATGCTTTAGAGCTCAAGGGAAAACTTGAACTATTTGAGTCCCTATTAAAAGTAAACCATGGCTTCCTCTTCCAGGAAAACAGAATACACGCACTTCTCCCTGGTCTCCCCACTAAACCATCTAAAAATCTTGGACATTATATATAAAGCAAATATAATAAGACTTTGAAAGGTGAAGACAGAGGACAGGCCAGCTAAGGAATTCAACACCTTAGAAACAATACAGTGGTGCATTTCCTAGGTTGTCTTTTTGACTCATATGTCTTACAGCCGAAGAAGTTGGCAACTGGAAACATCAATGGCACAGACAAACAAACAAAAATGTCCCAACAAAAGTTAGCTATCTAACCAGTGAACCAAGAATGGGGCAGTGTAGCAAAACAGAAAACTTTCAGACAATAACTTTTCTACTGTGGCCAAAAACCACAGGAAAACAAGTTGTGGCCCTACTCCCACCCACAAAAGTCTAAGTTGAATGGAGACCTAGATGTCCACTCTCACTAGCCTGTAATGAGGTGTCCCAACCCCTGTGCAGAATGGTGCTAGAGAAGGTAAACTACGGAGTCAGGATTTTCACCACAGCCCAGAGGTAAAAGGACACTATCTCCTGTGGTGTCAGTGGAGGCCGCATGAAAAGCAGTAAGGAATCGGTGGGAGCCTAGTGAGGAGCAGAATTCCCACCTATGCCCAGCAGTAATGAGGAGCACCCCCATCTTGGGTGTCAAAAGAGGCCAGGAGGGGAAGCTGCATATCTACTCCACCTGTTAATAAGGCAATGTTCCCTCTTCAACTGCTAGGGTGGTGTCATAGGTAGATAAAACAGAAGTTTAAATAAGATCCAGAGTCTCATAGCATACTACCCCTGAAAGTCTCAATTTTAATTTAAAAGAAGTACTCATTGTAGCCCTGGCCAGTGTGGCTCAGTTGGTTAGCTAATGCATCGTATCACACTGAAGGCTTGTGGATCTGATCCCTGGTCAGGGCACATTCAGAAGGCAACTGATTGATGTTTCTCTCTCACATTGATGTTTCTTTTTCTCTCTCTCTCCTTCTCTCTTCCTCTCTCCCAAGAATCAATGAAAATCATATCCTTCGGTGAGGATTAAAAAAGAAACTACTCGTGTCAAAAAGCAGGAAGATTTTAAACGGAATGATAAAAGACAACATATGCCAACACTGAGATGGCAGGCATGTTAGACTTACATGATAAGATTATTAAGAAGCCATCATAAAAATGCTTTAATGAGCAAATACGAACATGCTTTGAAAAATAGAAAGACAAAAATTTTTTAAAGAAACAAGTGGAAATTTAGAAATGAAAAATACAATAGCAACAACAGCCAAACCCAATGAATAGGGGGGGGGGAAAGTGAACCTTCATTTAAGTTTCAAACAGCTTACAAAAATTAATTACTCAACATGAAGCCACAGTCATACATGTAAAAATATATTAAAAGGAGTTCTGATTAAAATGGTGGAGTTGGTAAATGCTGTGTGCATCTCCTCCCATGATCAATTCACAATTACAACTAAATTATAGAATGATAAACCTGAAGATCCATTTGAGGAATAGCTGAATAGAAGTCTGGCCACATAGAGACAGGTAGGAGGGGAGAAAATGCAAAACAGGCTCGCCCTATACCCACATCTGGAGGTTAGGAATCAGCTGGTGCCCACACCAGGCTTCCCAGCTCAAAGTACCAGTGCAGGGAAGAGGAGCCCACAAAACTTCTAGTTGTGAAAATCACCAGGGCTTCCATCCGTCTGCCTGGGTGAGTCAGAAGGCTGCTGGAAACCCAAACATCCTTTTAAAAGGCCTATGCACAGAATTGCTCACTTGCAGGCACTCACCTGGGCTCTGGCAGAGGGACAGAGGCTCAGGAGGCTTCAGGCAAACGTAGAAAGACATGGAGTAGAAGGCTTCAGGGCAAGCCCTCCTCCCACACCACCAACAGGCGGGCCCCTCCACACTGATGACTCCCTGAGACCCTGACCTACTAAACTTTCACACTGCCAGAGGTTCTTTCATGGGCTAAGCATTATCAGCAACCGGCAAGCAGTGGCAGGCTTCAGGATGACCTTTGCATTTTGCTGAGCTGCCCAGGCCCCATACTGCTGGCGGCCAGCCTCAGTTTGCAGTATGGACTCTCCCATATGCCTCCAGGTATAGCACAGGCAGCTGCCAACCATGGATTGCTCTGTAGCTCCTACAAGACAGCTTCAGGCTGGTCACAGGCACTGACTGATCTTGGCCTATTCAGGAGATTCTCCCAAGAGGTCTCAGAACTGACACATCTGGTGGCCAGCTTCAGACAACAGCAGAGCACCACCCAATTAGTTCTACAAGTGGCACACTCAAAGGGTGGTCTTGGCAGGCACCAGACCCTGCTGGGGCAAATCCCATTCCGTGAGATTAGCTCTGCATAGCAGCTCATACAATATGTTATAACAAATCTTCACAGCCATTCATCCTAAGCGCAAACCCACCAACTAATGGACCAACAGCAATCAAGACTCAACTACAACAAGAGGGTACACACAACCCACAGAAGGAACACTACTGGAGCACCCATCTTAGGTGATCAGGGAGACTGCACAACTGAGCCTCATAGGACGTCTACAACATAAAGCTACCTGCCAAGACTGAGAAACATGGCAGATCTAGCTAATATATAGGAACAAGCAAAGAGAAGCAGCCAAAATGAGAAGACAAAGAAACATATTCTAAATGTAAGAAGAGGACAAAACTCCATGAAAAAGGTCTAAACAAAATGGAGACAAGCAATCTATCTGGTACAGCATTCAAAATATTGGTTATAAGGATGCTCAAGGAACTTAGAAGAACTTTGACAAAAAGAGAGTAAGCATACAAAAGGACCAGTTAGAAATGAAGAATACCTAGGAAGGAATCAATAGCAAATTAGATGAAACAGAGGATTAAATCAGTGATTTTGAAGATAAGGAAGCAGAAAATACCCAGTAAAAAGAGAGAAAAAAAAGGACAAAAAAAATAGTATAAGGAGCCTCTGGGACAACTTCAAGTGCACTAACATTTGGATCATGGGGTTGCCAGAAGGAAAAGAGAGAGAGAAAGAAATTGAAAACCTATTTGAAAAAAATAATGATGAAAAGTTCCATAACCTGCTGAAGGAAATAAACATACAAGACTAGGAAGCACAGAGTCCCAAACAAGATGAGCCCAAAGAGGTTCACATGAAGGTATCATTATTAAAATGCCAAAGGTTAAAAACAAAGAGGGAATCTTAAAAGCAGCAAAAGAAAGGCACTTATATATAGGGGAGCTCCCATAAGACTGTCAGCTGATTTCTCAAAAGAAACTTTGTAGGCCAGAGAGGATTGGCACAAAATATTCAAAGTGATGAAAAGTAAGAACCTATAACCAAGACCACTCCACTTTGTGAGGACAGCATTTAAAATTGAAGGAAAGATAAAAAGCTTTCCAGATTTAAAAAAACACACTAAATTGTTCATCACCATCAAACCGTAACATAAGAAATGTTAAAGGGACTTCATTAAGAAGAATAATACAAAAGCAATAACCACATACCTATTAAAAATCACTTTAAATGTAAATGGATTAAATGCTCCAAGCAAAGACATAAGATAAGTGGATGGATAAGAAAACAAGACCAATACAAATGCTACATACAAAAAGATTCAGTGAAAATATAAATAAACAGACTAAAAATAAAGAGATAGAGAAAAAGGAACCCTTTTGTGTATTGTTGGTGGGATTGCAAATTGGTGCAACCCCTATGGAAAACAGATTAAAAATATAACTACCTTATGACCCAGCAATTTCACTTTTGGATATTTAATCTAAAGAAATCCAAAACATTAATTTGAAAAGATATATGCACACCTATGTTTGTTACAGCATCCTATCTAATAAAGAGGGAATATGCTAATTGACCATTATTTCATCACAAAGATGGCTGCACCCACAGCTGAGGCCAAGTTCCCATAAGGTGACTTAACAAGCAATCAGCAGGAACCTGAGGTTATGCCCTCCCCCACCCAGCAGGGCTTGATAGGGGACCTGAGGCTGTGCCCCCTGCCCTGGCATCAGGCTGAGGGACCTCATGCCATGCCCTCCACCCCAGTGCCAGGCCAGTGGACCTGAGGCCATACCTCCCACCCAGCAAGGCTTGACAGGGGACTTCAAGGTGTGCTTCCCGGCCTGGTGCTGGGCTAGGGGACCTCAGGCTGTTCTCCCCACCCCAACGTGAGGCCAGGGCACCTCAGGCCATGCCCCCCACCAGGTGGAGCTTGACAGGAGACTTTAGGCTGTGCCCCCCACCCCAGCACCAGGCCAGGCGACCTCAGACCACACCCCTTGCTTGGTGGGGCCTGACAGGAAATCTCAGGCCGTGCCCGTGCCCCAGCAATGGGCCAGGGAACCTGAGGCTGTACCCCTGTGCCTGGATGGGCTTGACAGGGGACCTCAGGCCATGCCCCTCACCCAGCAGAGCTTGATGAGGAACCTCAAGGAACACCCCCAGTGCTGGGTCAGGGGAACTCAGGCCATGCCCCTGCCCAGCGGGTCTTGATGGGGAGACCTGAGGCTGTACCTCCTCCCGGTGCTGGGCCGGGAGACCTGAGGCTGTCCACCCGCCTTCCCCCCCCCCCCCCCCCCGCCTGGCAGAGCTTGATAGGGGACCTCAGGCCATGCCCCCCACCCAGTGGAGCTTGGCAGGGAATCTCAGGCTGTGTCCCCCACCTGGTGAGGCTTGATGGAGGACCTCAAGGCATGCCTCCCTCCCCAGTCTGGGCTGGGGGACCATAGGCCATACTCTCTGTCCTGGCACTGGGCCAGGGGACCTAAGGCTATTTCCCCTGCTTGGCAGGGGTTCATAAGGGTGAGACTGACCGGGTCTGAATCTAGCCCAATGAGGGTGGGAGGTAGGGGGTCTCACACAATTTTGAGGTGCATGTGGGTGGGTGGGGACTTGACTCTGGATGCTATGATGTGCCCCAGATTCTGACAGGAGGAAGGTTTTCATATACATTTTACTAATTTTCTTTCATCTCTGACACTTAGAGAAAGAGCAAATATAAATATTAAATTATTAATCCCCTTTTAATGTGCATACATTTCATGCACCAAGTCACTGGTTTTCTTTAATAGCCAACCTATGGAAGCAACCTAAGTTTCCACTGATTGCCAAATAGATAAAAAAGAAGTGATAGATACATGCAATGGAGTATTACTCAGTCATAAAAAAGAATGAAATCTTAACATTTGCAATAACAGAGTATTATACTAAGTGAAATAAGTTGGATAGAAAAAGACAAATACCATATGATTTCTGTTATATGTTGAATCTTAAGAACAAAATAAATGAACAAATGAAACAGAAATAGACTCATGGATACAGAAAACAAACTGATGGTTCTCAGAAGGGAAGAATGTTGGAGGACTGGGTGAACAAGGTGAATGGATTAGGAAGTACAAATTGGTAGCCACAGGCTAGCTCTCTCTCTAGGGAGCATACCTGTGCCATTCCCTCGCAATTCTTCTCTCTTCTCCCCCCACAAGTATTAGCTCCTAACCTCCACAGGCCCCATGAGACTTGCAACCAAGGGAGCAATGGGCATTTGCAGCTCATCTCAGGCAAATCCCCTGAACCTGTCTCCAAGGTCCCCTTTTCTCTGACTTTCCAGTGAGCCAAAGCAGCCCAGCTGAGGCTCTCTAGTTGCTTCTTCTATACACCTTCCTTGCTTCACTGTCCTGAGTGTGTTTTAGCTGCAGCCAGTAAATTATTTCTTGCTCTTCTAAAAGTAAATAATTTACACTAATAAAAGAGAAAGATGCAAATTGACTGTACCTCCACTACACCCACCAGCCAGTCAGGAGTGAGATGCAAATTAGCCTGACTAAGCTTGTGGGTTAATTTGCATATGCAGGCAGCCAGCAGCCTGGGTCCTGGGAACATCCTCAGGACCCAGGCCGTTAGGAGCCTGTAGGCCCCAGTGTAGGCCCTGAGCTGCCAGTTCAGAAGCCCTCGGCCACTCCTAGCCTAAGGGCTTTAGTGCAGATAGGCCCAGGGCAAGCAGCAGAGGCTTGATTGGGGCCTGAGCAGAGCTGACGGCCCTGCCCAAGCCATGGTGGAGACTTGAGCAGGACCTGAGCAGAGCCAGGGCCCTGCCCTATCTGTGGCAGCGGCTTGCTCAGAGCTGGGGGGCCCTGCCCAAGCTGCAGCAGAGGCTTGAGTAGGGCCAGGAGATGGGGCAGGGAGGGGGTGTGTGCCAGCCTTGGCTTGATGGCAGTCTTGCCTCTGCATGTGAGCTGCAGAGGAAACACCTTTTCTGACCACTCATGGGCTAAGATCCCTATACACCACTGGTAATGTTCTTGGTAACTTGGGTAATAAAAATCCAAAAAGGTGATCTAGGGTTTTTCCACCATACTCCTGAAGGAAAAAACAAAGGTCTGCTGCTTGGAGGGCTAAGAAATGTCATATCCTACCCCAGCGGGTTTGGCCTGCCAACCGCAGGGTCTGAATTTGATTCTGATCAAGGGCATGTAGCTTGATTGTAGGCTCCTCCCTGGCTGGGGCCCAGGTCAGGGCTCATGTGGGAGGCAACCAATCAAAATGTCCCTCTCACATTTATGTTTCTCTCTGTCTTTCCCTTCCTCTCTAAAAATCAATGGAACAATATCCTGAGGTGAAGATAAAAAAAGAAAGAAAGAAAGAAATGTCATATTCTATGAAAGGCACATTTTGAAAATGCCTAAAGAAAGTTGTCATTTTTCCATGGTGAAGGGACTTGAGTCTGTGTTGATGAAATCACCTTGGTGGCTGTGGTGACTGGCAGTGGCAGCAGCAGTGGGGTGATGGGGCTGGCCCCTCCCCCTAATCAGTCCGGTCACCTCTCACAGAGGGAAATTAGACTGTGGCTTAGGTTTGCTACCCACAGGGGGCGATCAGGCCTAAGCCATTAGTAGAACATCCCCTGAGGGCTCCCAGTCTGTGATAGGGGGCAGACTGAGCTGAGGGATCCCCCTCCAGTGCACAAATTTTGTGCACCGGGCCCCTAGTAAATAATAAAAATTGATAGTCACATAATAGTCATGGGGAATGTAAGGTACAGCATAGGGAATATTATAACTATGTATATTTCCATGTGGGTACTAGAAAGGTCAGGGGGAATATGTTGTAAAGTATATGATTGCCTAATCACTATGTTATATACTGGAAACTAATCTTATCTAATAAAAGAGTAATATGCAAATTGATGATACCTTTGCTACACCCAATAAGCCACGCCCACCAGCCATGCCCACCAGCCAATCAGGAGCGATATGCAAATTAACACCCAACCAAGATGGCTTCTGTCCATGGCAGGGCAATTGCTGGGTTCCCAAGGCCAGAAAAAGCCTCACCAAGAGGCTTTTTCTGGCCTTGGGCAGGCAGGCCGAGGCTGGGGCAGAACCAGCCAGTGATCAGCTGGATCACAGGGCGACCACTGGCTAGGGTCCCAGCAATCAGCTGGATCACAGGGCAATCGCTGGCTGGGGTCCCCTGGCCAAGGTTCCCTGCCCAAGGATGAAAGCCTCAGCCAGAGGCTTTCAGCCTTGGGCAGGCCGGGGGTGAGCCAACAGTAGGACATCTCCTGAGGGCCCCCAGTATGTGAGAGGGGGCTGGTGGAGCTGAGGGACCACTCACCCCCAGTCCATGAATTTCATGCACCAGGCCCCTCGTCCTAATAATAAAGGGCTAATATGCAAATAGACTGAACTGCAGAACGACTGGTCACTATGATGTGTACTGACCACCAGGGGGCAGACACTCAATGCAGGAGCTACTCCCTGGTGGTCACTGTGCTCTCAGGGACGAGCACCACTCAGCCAGAAGCTGGGCTCATGGCTGGTGAGCGGAGTGGCAGAGGTGGGAGCCCCTTCTGCCTCCATGGCAGCACTAAAGTTGTCTGACTGCCTGTGCAGGGAGTGGAGCTGAGCCATCAGTTAGACATCCGAGGGCTCCGAGAGGGCACAGGCTGGGTTGAAGGACCGCTGAGTGCACAAATTTCTTGCACTGGGCCTCTAGTATAAAATAATATTGAATGTCTTCCTAGCTGGTTTAGCCTAGTGGATATAGCATCAGCCCACCGACTGAAGGATTCCAGGTTCGATTCTGGTCAAGAGCATGTACCTCGGTTGCAGGCCCAATCCCCAGCCCTGGTAGAGGAGAATTCAGCAACCAATCAATGTGCATCTCTCACACCAGTGTTTCTCTCTCTCTTCCTTTCCACTCTCTCTAAAAATCAGTGGAAAAATATCCGCTGGTTAAAATTAACAATAATAATAATAATAATAATAATAATATTGAATAATAATTATTATTAATAATAATATTAAAACGTGATAAAATTAGTTTACTATCACACAGACGATTATAAAACTTTTAAAATAGGAGAAAATCTTTAGAGTCAGAACAGGAAAAAATTGGTTTATTGGATTTCATTAAAACTTTGCTTTTTTAAAAAACCTGTTAAGACAACCTAAAGACTGGGAGAAAAATATCTGAAAAATATACATTCAGCAACAACAATAGCAATAATGAACAGCATCTAGATTATATCATGAACTTTCAAAACTCAACAGTGAAAAAATAAACAATTAGAAAATGAGCAAAAGATGTGAAGAAACACTTTTCTGAAGAGGATATACAGATGGTAAACAAGCACAGAAAAAGGTGTCAAGACCTCAGTTTCCACTAGGGAAATGAAAATTAAGACCACAATGAGATATTATTACACACCTATCAGAACGAAGAAACTAAAAAATAGTGACAACACCAGATGCCAATGAAGATGTAGAGAAACTAGAACACTCATATACTGCTAATGGGAATGTAAAATGGTACAGTCACTCGGAAAATAATTTAAAATAGTTTAAAAAAACACACACCTCAACATATATCTACCATATGGCGCAGAAATTGCATTTCTAGGCATTTATCCTTAGAGAAATGAAAACTTGTATTTACATAAAAATCTGTACATGGATGTTGATATCAACTTGCTTTGTTAAAGCCCCAAACTATGAGTAACTCAAATGTCCTTCAACACATAGTAAAATCATACCATGAAATACCATTCAGAAACAGGAAAGGAACAAACTATTGATTTACACAACAACCTAGATCAGCGATTTTCAACGTTTTTCATCTCTTGATAGTCATAAACTAATTATCAAAATTCTGCAACACACCAAAAATATTTTACCAATTTGACAAAAAAAAAAAAATAGGCAAAATTTTGATTGATTCACCCTGGACAGCTATTGTTGTGTTGGATGTTGTCATTTTTTTATTTGACAATCTAAGGGAAAAGATGTCAGTGTCCCTGACTAAATAGTCAGGTATTGCACGTTTTAAAAATTCTTAAAGTACACCAGTGTGCTGTGGCACCTGGGTTGAAAATCACTGATCTAAATGAATTTCCAGGGAATTATGTTGAGTGAAAAAAATGACATTTTGCAAAATTATACAAGTAGAGAACACAGTAGTTGCCAAAGGTTAACAAAGGAGGTTGTGGAAGGGCAGTAGCTATAGTTATAAAAGGGCCACATCTGAATATGGAAATGTACTCTCTTTTCTTAAAAATATCGTCTTTGTTTCCATCCATATAAGCCACCACCGCAACACCTTGATCATCCTCATCAATAGAGGATGTTGCTTCTATTAGACCCAGATCAACTGCCTCCCCTCTGCATGGGTGATTTTCAACAACCATATTTGATGTTTACTAATATCTTCTTGTTCCATTGCATGAATGGAGCTGAGTTGTCTAT
Source organism: Antrozous pallidus (assembly GCA_027563665.1). Taxonomy (NCBI): domain Eukaryota; kingdom Metazoa; phylum Chordata; class Mammalia; order Chiroptera; family Vespertilionidae; genus Antrozous; species Antrozous pallidus. The sequence continues at coordinate 45,515,541 of CM050511.1, read as the reverse complement.
GCCACCCATCTGCCCCTGGATAGTCATTTCCTCATGTATTTCCTGAGCATGGATACACATGCTGAGGAGGAGGAAATAAATGTTCTATGTCTTGACAGAATAGTAGTAACATCAATATCCTGGTTGTGATTTTGTCCTATAGTTTTGCAAGATGCAACCATTAGGGGCACAGGCTCTCTCAGTATTATGTCCTATAGCTACATGTGAAACTACAATGATCTCAAATAAAAAGGTTTACTTAAAAATCCAAATATATTATATCATATATTCATGGTATATAAAAGCCTCCAAATTCTGGTGGGCTACATACCTAGGTTTAACAGAGATTACCTCTGGGGAGATGGATGAGTTGCTTTGAATTTCAGCTGGGGTTAAAGAGAGGCTCTTTCCATTGTATTCATTTATGAATCATGTAAAATAAATTTCTTAATATGTGTTGGTTAACATATGTTATTTTTATAATAAAAGGAAACAAGTTAATAAATTAAAAGAAAAAGCCACATTCGCTTATTATTAGTTTAAAAAGATATTTTCTGCACTTTTTATTTAAAAAATTTCTTGGCAGAAACTTTTAGGAAACATATTAAGTTCAGCCTTTTATAGAAGGAAAAATCTTTAATTTACAGCCTCTAAAGAGAAGCTCACTCCAAATCCTCAGCTCACACTGTCCACCCATTTATAAAATATAATTGTATTCTACAAGTGCTTGTAGAATATTTCAACACAATCTCTGATAGAAATTGTCAAAGGTGATTTATTAACTGTCAGGGTCCTTCTTCTCTTGTTCATTAATGACAGCTGGAATGGACAATCAGCACACTCAGATTCCCACATTCTGAAGTGCCAAGGACCTGGGTGCCCAGCTGTCCCTGAACAAATGCTACCCATTGAGAACAGCCTGGCTGAGGGACAGGAAAGGAAATAGGCAGTCATCCTGGTCCCAGGTGACCAGAGGACACAGACTGTTTTCCTATTAAGAGAACTGGTCCTGCTCCATGATAGGCCACCACCTTTTGGGTGTAGGTGACATGGTAAAACTTACAACAGCTTCAGTTCCCAATAGAAGTCACACCATATTCTATCTTTCCATATTAGGCCACTAAGTACAACTATCTGTCTAGCATCTGCGCTGGATTTACAGTGTTGGGCCAAAACGTGAGGCCAGAGTTTAACACACTGTTTAATGTTCATGGGAGCACTTTGAGAATTCTACATTTGAATATTTATAAGAAAGCTGAAATGGGACTATTGTTGGGAAGCTCAAGAAAATACCTTTAACTGGACAGGTACAAACTCTCATCTTTTGTAACTGCTTAAAGCCTCATGATATTTTAACATGATTCTTATCCACCATTTGGAACTTAATGGTGAAATACTTGAGTGCAGCCGGTGACTAAAAAGCTGACCCGGGAAAACTTGGGCATTGCCAAAGGATACTGAACCATGTCATGGACACCTCTCAGATGGCTGTGTCATCTTTTTCACCAGGAGAAATACTGAACTAGATTAAGTCAAGAATATTTTTATTGCTTTATACCAATGAATCCAAATAATAGTTTCTAATTAACTGAAAGTCTATGTACTAGGCACTGTACTAGTTTCTAACACTGCCAAAACCATATAGGGTGAGAATCATATGAAGGTTAGAAACCAAGGCTCAGGAAGATGAAATGACTTGCTATGATCACACAGATGGTTGGAACAAAGAAGGATTTGGAGCACTTTGGTGCCACATTATATGTATTCTCCAATGCCACCACTCACACCAGCGCCACCCCTCACACCAACGCCACTCCTCACATCAACGCCACCCCTCACACCACTGCCACCCCTCACACCAAGTCCACCCCTCACACCAAGGCCACCCCTCACACCAATGCCACCCCTCACACCAAGTCCACCCCTCACACCAAGGCCACCCCTCACACCAGTGCCACCCCTCACTCCAACGCCACCCCTCACACCAAGTCCACCCATCACACCAAGTCCACCCCTCACACCAAGTCCACCCCTCACACCAGCGCCACTCCTCACATCAACGCCACCCCTCACACCAGTGCCACCCCTCACTCCAACGCCACCACTCACACCAACGCCACCCCTCACACCAACGCCACCCCTCACACCAACGCTACCACTCACACCAGCACCACCACTCACACCAACGCCACCCCTCACACCAACGCCACACCTCACACCAAGGCCACACCTCACACCAAGGCCACCCCTCACACCAAGGACACCCCTCACACCAACGCCACTCCTCACACCAACGCCACACCTCACATCAAGGCCACACCTCACACCAAGGCCACCCCTCACACCAAGGACACCCCTCACACCAAGGCCACCATTCACTCCAATGCCACCCCTCACACCAATGCCACCCTCAAACCAACGCCACCCCTCACACCAAGGCCACCATTCACACCCAGGCCACCATTCACACCAACGCCATCCCTCACAACACTGCCACCACTCACACCAGAGCCACCAATCAAACCAACGCCACCCCTCATACCAATGCCACCCCTCACACCAACGCCACCCCTCACACCAACGCCACCCCTCACACCAACGCCACCCCTCACAACAGCGCTACCAACTCACACCAGCGCCACCAACTCACACCAAGCCACCATTCACACCAACGCCATCCCTCACAACACTGCCACCACTCACACCAGAGCCACCAATCAAACCAACGCCACCCCTCATACCAATGCTACCCCTCACACCAACACCACCCCCACACCAACGCCACCCCTCACACCAACGCCACCATCTCACACCAGCACAACCCCTCACTCCAACGCCCTACCTCACACCAATGCCACCCCTCACACCACCTTCACCCCTCACACCAAGGCCACCATTCACACCAATGCCACCCCTCACACCAACGCCACCCCTCACACCAACGCCAGCCCTCACACCAATGCCACCCCTCACACCAACGCCACCTCTCACACCAACGGCACCCCTCACACCAATGCCACCCTTCACACCAACGCCACCAGTCACACCAACGCCACCATTCACAGCAACGCCACCCCTCACACCAACGCCACCCCTCACATCAATGCCACCCCTCACACCAGCGCCACCCCTCACACCAAATCCACCCCTCACACCAATGCCACCCCTCACACCAACGCCACCCCTCACACCAATGCCACCCCTCACACCAACGCCACCCCTCACACCAATGCCACCCCTCACACCAACGCCACCCCTCACACCAATGCCACCCCTCACACCAACGCCACCCCTCACACCAACGCCACCCCTCACACCAGCGCCACCCCTCACACCACCTTCACCCCTCACACCAACGCTACCACTCACACCAGCACCACCACTCACACCAACGCCACCCCTCACACCAACGCCACACCTCACACCAAGGCCACACCTCACACCAAGGCCACCCCTCACACCAAGGACACCCCTCACACCAACGCCACTCCTCACACCAACGCCACACCTCACATCAAGGCCACACCTCACACCAATGCCACCCCTCACACCAACGCCACCCCTCACACCAATGCCACCCCTCACACCACTGCCACCACTCACACCAATGCCACCAACTCACACCAACACCACCATTCACACCAACGCCACCCCTCACACCAATGCCACCCCTCACACCAACGCCACCCCTCACACCAATGCCACCCCTCACACCAGCGCCACCCCTCACACCACCTTCACCCCTCACACCAGCGCCACCCATCACACCAACGCCACCTCTCACACCACCTTCACCCCTCACACCAACGCCACCCCTCACACCAATGCCACCCCTCACACCAGCGCCACCCATCACACCAACGCCACCTCTCACACCAACGCCACCAACTCACACCAACACCACCATTCACACCAACGCCACCCCTCACACCAATGCCACCCCTCACACCAACGCCACCCCTCACACCAATGCCACCCCTCACACCAGCGCCACCCCTCACACCACCTTCACCCCTCACACCAGCGCCACCCATCACACCAACGCCACCTCTCACACCACCTTCACCCCTCACACCAACGCCACCCCTCACACCAATGCCACCCCTCACACCAGCGCCACCCATCACACCAACGCCACCTCTCACACCAACGCCACCTCTCACACCAATGCCACCATTCACACCAATGCCACCATTCACACCAATGCCACTCCTCACATCAACGCCACCCCTCACACCACTGCCACCAACTCACACCAACACCACCATTCACACCAACGCCACCCCTCACACCAGTGCCACCCCGCACACCAAGGCCACCATTCACACCAATGCCACTCATCACACCAGCGCCACACCTCATACCAAGGCCAACATTCCCACCAATGCCACCCCTCACTCCAACGCCACCACTCACACCAACGCCACCACTCACACCAAAGCCACCCCTCACACCAACGCCACCACTCACACCAACGCCACCACTCACACCAACGCCACCACTCACACCAAAGCCACCCCTCACACCAACGCCACCCCTCACACCAGCGCCACCCCTCACACCAGCGCCACCCCTCACACCATGGCCACCATTCACACCAATGCCACCCCTCACACCAACGCCACCCCTCACACCAACGCCACCCCTCACACCAGCGCCACCCATCACACCACCTACACCCCTCACACCAACGCCACCCCTCACACCAGCGCCACCCATCACACCACCTTCACCCCTCACACCAGCGCCACCCCTCACACCAACGCCACCCCTCACACCAACGCCACCCCTCACACCAGCGCCACCCATCACACCACCTTCACCCCTCACACCAACGCCACCCCTCACACCAGCGCCACCCATCACACCACCTTCACCCCTCACACCAACGCCACCCCTCACACCACCTTCACCCATCACACCAACGCCACCTCTCACACCAATGCCACCCATCACACCAACGCCACCCCTCACACCAACGCCACCCCTCACACCAACGCCACCCCTCACACCAGTGCCACCCATCACACCAAAGCCACCCCTCACACCAACGCCACCCCTCACACCAACGCCACCCCTCACACCAGCGCCACCCATCACACCAACGCCACCCCTCACACCAACGCCACCCCTCACACCAACGCCACCCCTCACACCACCTTCACCATCACACCAACTCCACCTCTCACACCAATGCCACCCATCACACCAATGCCACCCCTCACACCAACGCCACCCCTCACACCAACGCCACCCCTCACACCAATGCCACCCCTCACACCAATGCCACCACTCACACCAATGCCACCAACTCACACCAACACCACCATTCACACCAACGCCACCCCTCACACCAGTGCCACCCTGCACACCAAGGCCACCATTCACACCAATGCCACTCATCACACCAGCGCCACACCTCATACCAAGGCCAACATTCCCACCAACGCCACCCCTCACTCCAACGCCACCACTCACACCAACGCCACCACTCACACCAATGCCACCCCTCACACCAACGCCACCACTCACACCAATGCCACTCCTCACATCAACGCCACCCCTCACACCACTGCCACCAACTCACACCAACACCACCATTCACACCAACGCCACCCCTCACACCAGTGCCACCCCGCACACCAAGGCCACCATTCACACCAATGCCACTCATCACACCAGCGCCACACCTCATACCAAGGCCAACATTCCCACCAATGCCACCCCTCACTCCAACGCCACCACTCACACCAACGCCACCACTCACACCAAAGCCACCCCTCACACCAACGCCACCACTCACACCAACGCCACCACTCACACCAACGCCACCACTCACACCAAAGCCACCCCTCACACCAACGCCACCCCTCACACCAGCGCCACCCCTCACACCAGCGCCACCCCTCACACCATGGCCACCATTCACACCAATGCCACCCCTCACACCAACGCCACCCCTCACACCAACGCCACCCCTCACACCAGCGCCACCCATCACACCACCTTCACCCCTCACACCAACGCCACCCCTCACACCAGCGCCACCCATCACACCACCTTCACCCCTCACACCAGCGCCACCCCTCACACCAACGCCACCCCTCACACCAACGCCACCCCTCACACCAGCGCCACCCATCACACCACCTTCACCCCTCACACCAACGCCACCCCTCACACCAGCGCCACCCATCACACCACCTTCACCCCTCACACCAACGCCACCCCTCACACCACCTTCACCCATCACACCAACGCCACCTCTCACACCAATGCCACCCATCACACCAACGCCACCCCTCACACCAACGCCACCCCTCACACCAACGCCACCCCTCACACCAGTGCCACCCATCACACCAATGCCACCCCTCACACCAACGCCACCCCTCACACCAACGCCACCCCTCACACCAGCGCCACCCATCACACCAACGCCACCCCTCACACCAACGCCACCCCTCACACCAACGCCACCCCTCACACCACCTTCACCATCACACCAACGCCACCTCTCACACCAATGCCACCCATCACACCAATGCCACCCCTCACACCAACGCCACCCCTCACACCAACGCCACCCCTCACACCAATGCCACCCCTCACACCAATGCCACCACTCACACCAATGCCACCAACTCACACCAACACCACCATTCACACCAACGCCACCCCTCACACCAGTGCCACCCTGCACACCAAGGCCACCATTCACACCAATGCCACTCATCACACCAGCGCCACACCTCATACCAAGGCCAACATTCCCACCAACGCCACCCCTCACACCAACGCCACCACTCACACCAACGCCACCACTCACACCAAAGCCACCCCTCACACCAACGCCACCACTCACACCAACGCCACCACTCACACCAAAGCCACCCCTCACAACAACGCCACCCCTCACACCAGCGCTACCCCTCACACCAACGCTACCACTCACACCAGCGCCACCACTCACACCAGCGCCACCCCTCACACCAACGCTACCGCTCACACCAACGCTACCACTCACACCAGCGCCACCACTCACACCAATGCCACCCCTCACACCAACGCCACCATTCACACCAGCACCACCGCTCACACCAACGCTACCACTCACACCAGCGCTACCACTCACACCAACGCCACTCCTCACACCAACGCCACACCTCACACCAAGGCCACACCTCACACCAAGGCCACCCCTCACACCAAGGACACCCCTCACACCAAGGCCACCATTCACTCCAATGCCACCCCTCACACCAATGCCACCTTCAAACCAACGCCACCCCTCACACCAAGGGCACCATTCACACCCAGGGCACCATTCACACCAACGCCATCCCTCACAACACTGCCACCACTCACACCAGAGCCACCAATAAAACCAACGCCACCCCTCACACCAACGCCACCCCTCACACCAACGCCACCCCTCACACCAACGCCACCCCTCACAACAACGCCACCCGTCACACCAGCGCCACCAACTCACACCAGCGCCACCAACTCACACCAAGCCACCATTCACACCAACGCCATCCCTCACAACACTGCCACCACTCACACCAGAGCCACCAATCAAACCAACGCCACCCCTCATACCAATGCTACCCCTCACACCAACACCACCCCTCACACCAACGCCACCCCTCACACCAACGCCACCCCTCACAACAGCGCTACCAACTCACACCAGCGCCACCAACTCACACCAAGCCACCATTCACACCAACGCCATTCCTCACAACACTGCCACCACTCACACCAGAGCCACCAATCAAACCAACGCCACCCCTCACACCAACGCCACCCCTCACACCACCTTCACCCCTCACACCAACGCCACCCCTCACACCAATGCCACCATTCACACCAATGCCACCATTCACACCAATGCCACCCCTCACACCAAATCCACCCCTCACACCAACGCCAGCCCTCACACCAACGCCACCCCTCACACCAACGCCACCTCTCACACCAACGGCACCCCTCACACCAATGCCACCCCTCACACCAACGCCACCAGTCACACCAACGCCACCATTCACAGCAACGCCACCCCTCACACCAACGCCACCCCTCACACCAACGCCAGCCCTCACACCAACGCCACCCCTCACACCAACGCCACCTCTCACACCAACGGCACCCCTCACACCAATGCCACCCCTCACACCAACGCCACCAGTCACACCAACGCCACCATTCACATCAATGCCACCCCTCACACCAGCGCCACCCCTCACACCAGCGCCACCTCTCACACCAAATCCACCCCTCACACCAATGCCACCCCTCACACCAGCGCCACCCCTCACACCAGCGCCACCCCTCACACCAACGCCACCCCTCACACCAACGCCACCCCTCACACCAACGCCACCATTCACACCAATGCCACCCCTCACACCAATGCCACCCCTCACACCAATGCCACTCCTCACACCAGCGCCACCATTCACACCAATGCCACCCCTCACACCACCTTCACCCCTCACACCAAGGCCACAATTCACACCAATGCCACCCCTCACACCAGTGCCACCCCTCACACCAAGGCCACCATTCACACCAATGCCTCCCCTCACACCAGCGCCACCCCTCACACCATGGCCACCATTCACACCAATGCCACCCCTCACACCAACGCCACCCCTCACACCAACGCCACCCCTCACACCAACGCCACCCCTCACACCAGCGCCACCCCTCACACCAACGCCACCTCTCACACCAATGCCACCATTCACACCAATGCCACCATTCACACCAATGCCACCCCTCACATCAACGCCACCCCTCACACCACCTTCACCCCTCACACCAAGGCCACAATTCACACCAATGCCACCCCTCACACCAGTGCCACCCCTCACACCAAGGCCACCATTCACACCAATGCCACCCCTCACACCAGCACCACCCCTCACACCAAGGCCACCCACCATACCAACGCCACCCCTCACACCCAAGCCACCCCTCACACCAACGCCACCATTCACACCAACGCCACCCCTCACACCAGCGCCACCCCTCACACCAGCACAGTAGGACTTTGGGAGACTTTCTATTATATCACTGATATGTCACTGATGTTCTTCAGGCTTTTCTTACCTAGGTATGTCACCATCTTGGGTTGCAATCTCCTCAAGGTGAAAAACATTGACTCCTATTTTTCTCCATTTTCCTACATCTCCTTTCAGTATGCTCTATCCATGAAAAAAACATACTCTACCAGAATCATAGGATATTATAGCCGGAAAAGCTCTGGAAACCATCAGTTTCTTGGGAGAAACAGTCCTGGTAGGAAACTTAAAACCTAATACAAGTCTTACTTTCCAAGGTTTTGGTAGGAAATTCAAGTCAGAGAGTTAATTAATTCCTCAAGGTGAGGCAGCTAGTGAATGATAGACAAGACAGACGTATACACAGACACTATGAGCCCAAAGACCAAATGAGGCTATAACTGAGTGTAATGTTGCAGAGAAATTCCTTCACAGAATGACAACTTTAACTGCTAGATCCTTCCTCATACCCCTTTCTGTATGATGTATCTTATTTAATTTGAATGTGAGAGGCAAAAATACCTTGTTATTCATGCTTTGCAATTAGCAAACACTTTCTTATATATCATCTTAATTGTTACAGTAGACACTGCTATTAGCTAAAGGAAATTGTATTTTCTTTTACACATGACTCAACCATAGTTAATAAGATTAAGTGATTTGCTTATGGAAATAGAACTACCAAATAGGAGAAACACAACCCAAAGTTAGTAGCAATTTTTGAGATTGTTTTTAATATCCTCTTTGTTTCTAATATTTAATTATGAAATCTTAGATTCTTAAAATGAACATTTTTCTTATTATAAAAGTATTATATACTGAGTTACCCGATTATTATGATCTCTGAATGCATAATCTGGCCACTTCATATATATATGAACCCAAGCCTCCCTCCTGCTCACTGTGGAAGTAGTCATCTTGGTTGGGGTTTATATACATACATATATATATATACACACACACACATTTAGAGGCCCAGTGCATGAATTCGTGCATGGGTGGGGTCCTGCCTATTTGGCCAGGGGACATGGGCAGTTGGCTAGCCTTCTTGCTGGTTAAACTCCTGGTCCAGGGGACACTTTGCATGTTAGCCTTTTATTATATAGGACTAGAGGCCTGGTGCATGAAATTCTTGCATGAGGGGTAGGGGGTGGGGATTGTCCCTCAGCTCAGCCTGCACCCTCTCTAATCTGGGACCCCTTCAAGGATGTCTGATTGCCCGTTTAGGCCCGATCCCAGTAGGATCGGGCCTAAATGGGCAATGGGACAGCCTTCTCACAATACAGGACTGCTAGCTCCAAACTACTTGCTTACCTGCTTCCCTGATTGCCCCTAACCCCGCCATCCTGATCACCCCCTAACCACTACCCTGTCAACCTAATTGATGTCTAACTGCTCCCCTGCCAGCCCAATTGCCCCCAACTTCCTTCCTCTACAGGCCTGGTCACCCCCAACTGCCCTCCCTTGCAAGCCTGGTCCCTCCCTACCACTCTCCCCTGCTGGCCTGATGGCCCACAACTGCCCTCTCTTACAGGCCTAGAACCTCCCACTGTCCTCCCCTGCTGGTCATCTTGTGGTGGCCAACTTGTGTCCACATGGGGGCAGGATCTTTGACCACATGGGGCAGCCCTCTTGTGTGTTGGAGTGATGGTCAATCTGCATATTACTCTTTTATTAGATAGGATAGAGGCCTGGTGCATGGGTGGGGACCAGCTGGTTTTCCCTGAAGGGTGTCCTGGATCAGGATCAGGGTTCCCTTGGGGTGTGGGGCAGCCTGGGTGAGGGACCTATGGTGGTTTGCAGGCCAGCCACATCCCCCAGTGACCCAAGTGGAGGCCCTGGGATCTGGGATTAATTTATGTTCTACAACTGAAACTTTGAAGCCTGGAGCAGAGCCAAGCCTTCTGCTTCCTCTGTGGCGACAGCCATTTCTGTTTGAAACTTTGTAGCCTTGAGTGGAGGCCTAGGCTAGGGCTGCAGAAGTTTGCTTCCTCCATCGCCCTGGCAACCCTAGCCTCTTCTCTCTCTAGTTCTGTGGCTGCCGCCATTTTGTTGGGATTATGTATCTTCTATAATTGAAACTTTGTAGCATTGAGTAGAGGCCTAAGGCAGGCAGAAAGCTTGGCTTCCTCTGTTGCAGGGAAACCCAAGCCTCCCTCCTGCTCACTCTGGAGGTAGTCATCTTGGTTGGGGTTTATTTGCATAATTTGCTCTTGATTGGCTGGTGCACATGGCTATGAACATGGCTTGATCAGATGTATGGTCAATTTGCATATTACTCTTTTATTAGATAGGATATACACTGAGTGGGCAGATTATTATGTGTTCAGAGATCATAATAATCTATCCACTCAGTGTATATTTATGGTAGAAAATTTAATAAAAATACCTCTAATCTCATTAACAAAAGATATCAACTGTTACAATTTTGTGTAGATCTGTGCAGTCACTTATTCAACCTACCTATACTAAAACAAAGCAAAGACAAAATGGGATCATGGTCTATGCGCTGTTTTAAGATTTCCCCCCATTTTTAGAATTATTTAGCAAACATTTTCCCCTGTACTTCAATATCTTCTACATCATATCAAAAGAGACAATATTATTCTATTGCTCAAATGCACTGTAGCTTTATCTAGACAATACTCTTTTGTAAAAAAAAAAAAAAATTAAAAAAAAGGTTGTTTGCAGTATAGAGTTTGTTTTTGGGTTTGTTTGTGTGGTGTGTGTGTTTTTGTTTTTCTTCCCAGTTCTAAGCAGTGCTGTGGTTAACATCTTTGTAGCTAAATATTTGCACATCTTCATGGCAGTTTTCTTTGAATAAATTTCTAGAACTAGAATTTCTTGGTGAAAAGATGTGCAAAATATTAAAGCTTTAAAGATGAATTTGGATAGCCCAAATTAAAAGTTAAGATTAATTTGGCATGCAATTTGATTCAGCAAAGTTTTATGGTATATCAGAGCTTCAGTAATTGCAATGTTTGTGGATTTTATTTATTTTTATTTTTATTTTTTAATCTTTATTGTTCAGTTTATTAATTACATTGTTCCCTTTTTTTTCACCCTATAGTTCCCTCCACCTGGTACCCATCCCACCCACCCCCCACACCCCCCACCACTGTCCTCTCCCATAGTTGCATGATTTTTGTCCAGTCTCTTGCTGCACTTCCCACACCCCCTTTCTCCCCAAGAGTTGTCAGTCCATTCCTTCTCTATGTCCATGATTCTGTTACATTCACCAGTTTATCCTGTTCATCAGCTTATTAATTCACTTGATTTTTAGATTCATTTGTTGATAGATGTGTATTTGTTGTTCCTAATTTACACTTTTATCTTTTTCTTCTTCCTCTTCTTAAAGAATATCTTTCAGCATTTCATATAATATTGGTTTGGTGGTGATGAACTCCTTTAGCTTTTTCTTATCTGCGAAGCACTTCATCTGACCTTCAATTCTGCATGATAGCTTTGCTGGATAGAGTAATCTTGGTTGTAGATTCTTGCTGTTCATCACCTTGAATATTTCTTGCCACTCCCATCTGGCCTGCTTCGTTTCTGTTGAGAAATCCGCTGACAATCGTATGGGTGCTCCCTTATAGGTAACTATCTGTTTTTCTCTTGCTACTTTTAATATTCTCTCTTTGTCTTTTGCTCTTGGCATTTTAATTATGATGTGCCTTGGTATGGTCCTCTTAGGGTTCCTATATATTGGGGTTCGGTGCGCTTCTTGGACTCCTAAGTCAATTTCTTTCACCAGGTGTGGGAAGTTTTCTGTCACTATTTCTTCAAATAGGTTTTCATTGTCTTGCTCTCTCTCTTTTTCTAGCACCCCTATAATTTGGATGTTGGTATGCTTGAGGTTGTCCCAGAGGCCCCTTACACTATCTTCCATTTTTTTGGATTCTTTTGGATTCTTGCTTTTTCAGCTGAGTGGATTTTACCTCTTTGTATTTCACATCTTTAACTTGGTTCTTGGGGTGCTCCAGAGCACTTTTAGGTCTTTGTATACTATTTTTTATTTCAGTCAGTGTATGCTTAATTTCTGGTTGGTCCTTTTTCATATCCTTGAGAGTCTCGTTCATATCCTTGAGGGTCTCATTCATTTCCTTGTAGGATTCATTCATTTCCTTTGCAGTCTTGCTTATTTCCTTATAGGCCTCGACCTTTTGTTGGAGCCTCTTGAAAAACCCGATAACCGTGGTTTTGAATTCCATATCCAGTCGTTTTTTTTCCTCCATTTCTTTCACATCTGATTTCTTCCCATGTCTCTGCATCGTGGCTGCTTCCCTGAGTTGGTCAATTAGCTTTGTGTGGTAGACTTCCTACTAGGGACAGTGACTCAGCCTCCCCAGTTATCTGAGGTGGATATGGGTTGCACAGTCTTGCTGAAGTTAAGCTCAGGTTAATCGTTGTTAGCACTTGGCGGTGTTGGCCTCCAGGCCAATTGTCTGTGAAGCTCAGCTGTGCTCAGGTTGGATGGGCAGAGTCTCCGGGCCAAGCAGACAGCGTTAGCTCCGCCCTATGTGGCCCCAGGGACTCTGCCCTGGGGGCAATGGCTGCCAGCACCTCTGAGAGAGAGCCGCTGCTGAGCTCCACCGGCTGCCGGGGAATTCAGACTCTCCCCAAATGAGTCTGCACACCCAATTCACCCAGGGTTGTAAAACAAAGCAGTCTGATGGTTTTCCGAATGAGAGAGCGAGTCACAGAGCGCTCTCTGCATGGTCACACAGCTGAGCTGTTCGCGCGCAAGCTGCCTTCTCCACAAGCCGGGAGACCCCTGCAGTCCCCGAGCTTCAGCGTGCCCTCCCACTGTCCAGCTTTCACCCCGTATGATAGTGGGTTCCCTGGACTTCGCCCAAAGCTGTAGAATCAGCCCAGTGGGACGTCTTTGTCTCCCCGTTTGAGAAAACTGGCCGGTTTTCAGCCGCCCGCACTCTCCGCTGCCGCGTGCGCCAAACCTCTTTCCGTGCGAATCTTTCAACGCTGTCCGCTGCCGCTCCTCCAAGTCACAGTGTCTTATTTTCACTTTTATTTGTGGAATTTTCACTCAGCGAGCTTTCTGGTGATTCTGGAAGGTGTTTGGTCTTTCGTTAAGTTGTAGTATTAAAATTGCTGAGTATGACGGCAAGATAGGTGTTTTACCTATGCCGCCATCTTGGTTCTTCTCAATGTTTGTGGATTTTAATGCTAATTTTCTGAGCCAGATGATAAAACGTTCACAAGACTGCTCCTATCATTTTACTCTTTAGTTAGTAAAAGTTCAAATCTGCAAGAGAGAAAGTCAGAACTGAGATACACAAAGCTACACAGTGAGAGGTACTGTCACTGACAGACCCCAGGTACCCCCATCCTGGCCTCTAGTGTTCACACCTCTGTGGGAACCCCTCCCCTTGAGTGCAGGCCTGGCTTTGGGACCCTCTCCTAAAAATAGAATATGGCAAAGGTGATGGAACATTCCCTGTGGGCTTAATGAAGTTGGTGGCCAGGCTGGAGAAGTCTGTGTAGCTAGGAACTGGGGGAAGCTCTAGGGCCTGAGCATGGCCTCCAGCTAGCCATCAGCCAGAAGCAGGCCCTCAGTCTTACAGCCACAAGGAAATGGGTTCTGCCAACAGCCTGAATGAGCTTTCAGGTGGGTTTCCCCCCAATTGAGTCTCTAGATGAAAATGTAGCCTGAAGCCTCATGAGACCCTGATGGAGAACCCAGGCCCTGACTCCTGGCCCAGGAACTGGTGACAATAAATGTGTATTGTGCCTGGCCCATATGGCTCAGTGATTGAGCATTGATCTATGAAACAAGGAGTCATAGTTCAATTCCTGGTTAGGGCACATGCCCAGGTTGCGGGCTTAAGTCCCAGTAGGAGTGCAGGAGATAGCCAAACAATGATTCTCTCTCATCATTGATGTTTCTCTCTCTCTCCCTCTTCCTTCCTCTCTGAAAAACAAAACAAAAAAAAAAAAGTGAAATATGTATTGTTTTAAATCACTAAATTTGTGGTTATTCATTATGAAGCAACAGATAACCAATCCATGGACCTATCCTGAAACCAGTGAACTTATATGACTTTGACTTGCACCCTTCAGTCCTTTCTGGGCCTGACCTTAAATTCCCTCTGCAGTAGCCCTCCTCCCACAAAGTGCAATGGCATTAGAAAATATAATAAAGCAAAATAAAAGTTACATCTAATCCCATTCATTACCCAAAAATATAGTACTAGAAAATGTGCATGGACTGATTCTGGGCTTGTTTGCCTTCAGATCCATCCCCTCCTGCCCAGATGCCGCTCCCTCCTGGGGGGACTGATCCTGCAGGAGGCGTTTTCTAGGCTTTAGCCCCTAGTGTCCTGAAGGCTGCAAGGGCAGGCAGCAAGAGGTGGTAGAAACAGAAGGCAAAGAGTGCTACCAAGCTGTGTGCTAGTAAAACATTCACTAGCTGTGTGATTTGGAGCAAATTGCTTTACCTGTCTGAGCCTCCTGTATGGTTTCAATAGCCACACAGGGGAGTAGGAGAATCACCTTGTAAGTTGTATTTTTTTTTTTACCACTTCCTATGTGCTAGGCACTGTGCTAGAGTTTATGAATCATTTTCCACTTAATCCTCAAACAATCCTATGCACTATTTTGAACTCTGATTTAGAGATTGAAAAACACTGAGGCTCAGAGATGTTACATTTTTTTTCAAGGTCACACAGGGTTTGACATGCAGAAATGTGAAATCCCATGCCCCTTACCATCCCCCCACCCCCCCAATGGCAGAGCACTAGCCCTGATGCTGGGTTTGAATTAGAGCCTCAATGAACTTATGTTCCCTCCCTTCCCTCCCACTCTCAGAGCAAGGAGCCCAGGCCTGCTGGCACTGTCCACGGACACTAGAAATAGAAAATGAGGACAAGAAAAGCCATCAGCCATATTATTTGCCAATGAGTTCTCAGCTTCAGAGATGAGTGCTCTCAAGGTAGGAGATGAGGACTCAAACTTCTGAAGCCAGAAAGCCAGAGAACCCCATTTCCTGAGCCAGCTCACAGCACTTTGGAAGGCCAGGGGGAAACACAATGTTATGTGCGGTGTTAGGTTGGGAAACCCGCCACCAGGAGGAACACAATGTTATGTGTGTTTTAGCGCTGTCAGCACTGAAGCTAACTCACTGGGCCACATCACTGGGAAGGGTTGAGGCTGAGGCTTGAACCAGGGCTGGCATCCTGCAGAGCACCCTGCAGGATGCCAGATGGCACCAAGGATGTCTCCCCTTCTGCACTCTCTGAACTCATCTGCAAGGCCTGGGCTCTGCTGGGTGGCCTCTCAGATAAAGATCCTCACCTTCTAACTTTTCCCTGGGTCTGGTGCTCGGGCAGCACTTTCCTTTCCCTCCCCTGGGATCTGGCTCTCCCAGCAGGAGCCTCGGGACACAGGGCCAGCTGCTCTAGGATGTTTCCCGCTTACATCAAAGAGGTAAGGGCCAGGCCTGTCTGCACAAGTGCTGGCCGTCAAACGGCACACATGTCCACACACAGCTATATTCCACACACACTCATACTCCCCACACATAACACACGTAACACACACGCATGCATATTACACATAATAATACATGCAACACACACTACAGCACATTCATACTCTTACGTCACACATGCTCACACACCACACACATATATGCTTCACACACATATATATGTACTACACACACCACATTATACACATCAGACATAAACATGCACATACTGCACACACTATAGCACAGACACCATTCCTCACACTCTTGTATTGCACATAAGCACATAACACATGCATATGCACCACTCATATACCATAGGTAGATATACACATAAACCAAATCACATAGACACAGCACCACATATACGCATCATACGTATTCAAATGTACACATGCCCCTTCACCACAGAACATATGTACCATACACAGACCTACAAATGCGTGTGTGCGCACGACACATGTACACACACACACACACACACACACAGAGTTTTGAGCGCCCACATTTCTAGGCTGCAGCCCCAACCCAGCAGTACCCAGTCATTCTGAGGAATAGCCACAGACAGCCCCCCGGGGTTCTTTTTCTCTTCCTGGCATCATTATAGCCTTGTTGCTGGATAAATTAATTACAGAGTTGGAGAAACAGAAATCCAACCCTCACCCATCATCCCCCTGAAGGATCAACATCGTGGATCTATTTATGAACTTCAAAATCCAAGGTCTGACACCTTTTGTCACTGGTGCAGCCGGCGCCTGGCAGGGAGCCGGCTCCTGCCTTTTATGTGGTGAGAAGCTATGCGCCCTGCGCTGCCTGCTCTCCAGCGTTCAGTTCACCTGGAGTGTGGCACTGCGGAGGGAACAGAGGAGTGTGCCCCGCCGGAGTCTGGGACTCGCTCAGGCACGGGCCGGTGGGGAGTCAGAATGGGAGGGGGGCATGGAGTCCATTCAGGGCCCACAGAAAAGAATTCTCCCCGGAGACTTAACTTACTGTTTGGTCAGATGCGGGGGTTGGGGGGGGGGGCGGTTGCCTGTCCAGGAAGCCAAGGACAAGGCCTTATTGGAACCACGCTGTTCAGGCTTATTGGTTAGTATTAGCATTGTCTCATTTTGGCAGTTCTGTGGACCAGGAAGGCTACCCCTGGTCACGGCAATGCCTTGACTGATGACTAGCATCTACATGCTCACGAGATGGTCCTTATTCAGCGTTGGAGACTTTCTCCCCAACGGGTCCGCCGCCACCCTTGCAAGGCCCTGAATCAAGCCGTGCTCCAGAAACCCACCTGCGTGGGCAGCAGGCTGGAAATGGATGAGGGGCGGCACACACGCTGTCACCTGCGGCCAGCAGGGAGATGCTACAGGAGGCCCCACACAAAGGCCTCTGACGGGTGTGCCCCACCTAGACAGGGCATCGGCGTCCCTGTTTTCCTGGTGCCCTCCCTGTGCTCGCTGAGCCCAAACCTCTCCGAGACCGCTTCCCAGTCTGGTTCCCCTGCAGCTGCAGGGAGGCGGCTCTGTAGGGTGCAGGCTGCCAAAGGCGAGGCAACGTGTGGAGCCGAGTGCAGCACCCAGCTGCAAGGTGTAACTGTTTGCCCCGTTAGGCTCAGCCCTTCAAAGGCTCCGAGCTTCCACTGGGGGCCGAGGCATGACACCACTGCGATCTAGATAATGCGGAAAGCAGCAGCTTCTAAATTTGCCACGCAGGTGAAGAGGGTGGTCATGGCAGCCTTGAGGCTGTTGAAAGAAATCTGAGGTGGTGAGAGGAGAGGTTTGGGGAAGGGGACAGGGAGCAGCATTTTTGGACAGGTGAGACGCATCTGAGAGCAGTGTTTGATCTGTCCTTGAGGGCAGTGAGGGGCTGATGCCATTGCCATCTAGCAGGGTGGGGGAGTTTGGTCTCAGGTTTCCACTTCCTCAAGACAGGGTCCTTCCTTGGTAAGCCATTTTGATTTCATTTCAATTCATAGTTTCCCTTGGCCTGCCCCTGTAGCATTAATATAAGGTTTCAGTGTAATTGCCAGCTCCTTGAGATGTGTCCATCTTGAATGCAGGGAGTTGGGGGGGGGGGGGGGGCGTCAGGAGGCTGCAGCCAGATGAGTGTTCCAGTGTGAAGCCAGCCAGATGCTCTTAAATGTCTTGTGAGGGAGCTTGGCCAGAAACCCGGAGGAGAAGGTTCCCGCAGTGCGGCCTGGTCTGTGGCCACATTTCTGAATGTAGCCTCCCAAGAATTGTAGGGTGGGCTGAATAATCCTGCTTCCTGAGGGCGTGTATGTACCAGGCATCCCCTGATTTCAAGGAAAAACTCAGGAAATACGTGGTCTGAGGAGAAAGGAGCCTCAATAGGGTTTTTGTTGTTATTTTGCAAGGATCTTGAAGTGAATGCCCACAAACTGCCCACAGGATGAATAGCAGCATTCATTTGCCAGGGCAGTGAGGCCGGAGCTGGGCCTGCTGGGAGATCCTGCCCTCCTTCAGCCTCTGGCTACCTGCAGCTCCACTGAGACGTTTCCGGCCAGGCGGCCTGGGGTGGTGTGAGCTGGGTGGGACCAGCAGATAGGGAATGAGAGCTTCTTCCCTTTGATCCCTGCTCTGACACTGTCTCCTTTTGGCCTCTGGCCATTGGCTTAGCTACTTCACCTCAGTTTCTCTATCTATAAAGTGGGGATAATGGTGTTTACTTACTTACATCATGAGTATTATGGGAATTAATTACTGTTTGGAAAGTGCTTTGAAGATGAAAAGTGTGAGTGGCATCATCATTATTATGAAATATCTTCCCCTGCTACTGGCCAGGTTCTGCCAGATTGAAGAGAGCATTTCAGCATGTCTTCCAAATGAGACCCTCAGAACCCGCCTCCCATGCACGGGTATGCACGCGCATACACACAATGGAATATCTGGAGTTGGAGGACAAAAGAAACCATTTTCATCTAGGGAAGGGTTCTTCCTACTTTGGGGGCAATGGTAGTCAGGGGATTTGGTGGTGAGGAGGGGCAGTGACCAGTAGACAAAGTAGTCTATTATGCATATGATTAAGCCAGAGGAGAGCCAGATAGTTCCACTCAGCCATGTGCTCATGATGCACAGCACAGATGCTAATGATCCCTTCTTAAGGAGAACTTTTGTCTTTATCCCTGTGGTATGAGAATCATAACAGCCCTGCCAAATGGCCTTCCGTGAGGGGCCTTGGAAAACAAGAACACTCTTAGGATCTCAAAGTCTCCTAAAAACACACGATGAGCTTATCACTCTTCTCCAATGAGTGTGATCTGACTTTTGGGATATTTAGAGGTAGAAGATAAAGTTTTCTCAAATCGCCTTTTATTTGGATTCTGGTTTTGTCCCTGGGCTGATTGTGAGGATGTGTTCTCATTCTCTTGATCTGTATCTGGTTAAAAGATGATGTGTGCAGCAGGTTGTGCTTGTTAATGGGGCTGAGGGGGAGAGAAGGGGGAGAGGTGCGCCTGAGGCAAGATTACCAAAGAGAGAAGGGTTTGAATTGGAGGAATAATCTGTTGCATCAAAGTCTACATCTGACCACTCTAGAAGATGTCTTCCATGTTCTAACTTTCTAATGTAGCATGTACAAAAAATATGTAAGTGTAATTTTGCTATGAAAGAAAAGTAGGCAACATCCCAAATTCCAGAAGATACCATTTATGATTATGCTGTTTGTTTATATAATAATTTAGGTACCTCTTTTCCTAGTAGAATAATTATATGTAGAAAACCAGGAGGTGACTAAATGAATTACCCTGAAGGGCAGGAACACGGAGTGGTGAACAAGCCAACCAAATCATTTGCATAAATACAACTCAAATCGTATACAAAGTATATGGCAGATTTCATGGGAGATTGTGATCTTGAAATTGGGGTGAAAAACATAATGCTATAAGTCAAGTGTGATTTTTAAATAGAAACTATTGTGTAATGGGGAGTTATGTAACTGCTTACAGATATAATGGCCAATTTTTTTATTACAAAAGTAATTCATATTCATTGTTTTAAAAATTAAATAAGAAGAAAAAGTACTTGACAATTAATGTATCCACAATGCTCCTATCTATAAGTAACCATTATTTATATTTCAGTCCCTCTGTTGTTTCAAACTTTAGATGTATATAAAAATAAAACAATACTGAACATAAGGTTTTGTAACCTCTTTTATACAGTTAAGACATTTTCCCACATCAATAAATAAATGTATTTTAGTAAGGATTGATGTGTTTACAAATCAGGGTGGGACACATAATTACTAAGTATATTTTTTTTTCTGAATTGAATTTCCTGTTCCTATACTAAGCTCTTTTTCTCAAATGGGCAATTCATTTTATTATTATCATAAATTTGTTAAAGATTCTTAGAAACTGAAGACATTAACCCTTTGTCAGGTATATATTTTCCAAATATTTTTTCAATTTGTTCTTTTAATTTATAACTTTGTCTAGGGTATTTCATTTTCTTTTTACTTATGAAGAGAAATATTTAAATTTTATATAGTCATATTCATAAGGCTTTTCCATTATAATTTTTGCCATTGGTTTTCATGCTTTGGTTTCATGTTTATAAAACTTCCTAATATTATGCAAATCTTCACCAATAGCTAAAATTATTTGTGCATGTCTTGTGGGGAGATAAGAAGTACCAGTTCATTTGGGGAGACAGAGTCACAGGCATATCTGTTTGTGTTGCTATTTTTCCCTCATCTTCAATTTTCTTTCTGAATTTTTTATCCTGAGTAAGCAAAACAGAGTTCAAGTTATTTGGCTATCTGTGACCTTTCTACGACTTTCTTGGGCTTCCATGTCATTAGTACTCACTCCTTCCTTTTCATAGCAATGCTGTTATAAAAATTATACCTATTTTAAAGCCACACAACCTGTTTCCTATTTGCAGAAGATTTTCACCTCCTGACTACTCCATATGTTGCTTCACTTCAATATGCCTTCAATGACTCTTTTAGTACCAGAACTTGAGACTTACTTTTAATATTAAATCCATGAAATAGAAAATTTCCCTACCTTTTACATGCCAAGTGCTTTAACAGTCCCTCACAGAGCACTACTCTGTCCCCAATGCTGGATTCCTATTTCCCAGCTCTGTGATCTGGAGCAAGTCATTTAATTTCTCTAACTCCCAGTTTCCTCATCTGTATAATGGGGTTAATAATAGCCCTTCATAGCTGCTTCACAGCATCACTATAAGCATCAAATGAGATCATGATTGTAATAGTGCTTAGTAAGCTGAAAAAGTAATATGCAAACACAAGGGTTAATATTTCCCTTTTGTTTGTCATTATAAAGGATTGAATGTGATGTGTGACTATAAAATAATAAGAATCATTTTTTAATGTAGCATGCAAGACTATAAGCACCCAAATATGTGCAATCCTTTCAGAAGTCTCAAATTAACATCTACCTTGCTATCCTTGCTCAGAACATGTTTTTTGACTTCCTGTGTCTTTGAGATAGTCATAGACATTCTCCCCTGTAGTGATACGTACTTCATTATTTATCTACTTTGCTTTTTCCCTACTAACCTTTTCTTTACCTTGAACTCAGAGGACCTGCTCAGAGGCCTGGAAGGGGATGAGGCCATGGTGTAGAGATCTCAGGGAATAGGTTATGCGGAAGGTAGGACTGTTCTTATGACCACACTGAAACTGGCTTCCAGGAAGTCTTTTGGGGTTCCATACCAGGAGGAAGATGGGCTTGGAGGTCAGCCTTTACAGTAAAGGCAAGTACATTATAAACAGGAATCATCAAAAAGTGAATCTCACTCTGTGCTAAGTAAGGTCTGTCTGTTCTGTCTCATCAAATAGCATCCATGGACCTGTAGAAGCTGCACTGGACTAAAAGTAAACAAAACTGAGTTCTGCTTCTTGCTCTGCAAAAAATAAAGGAGAAGGACATATAGCTTACTGGCTATATATGTTTTTTTCTGATTTGAATTCCCTGTCCCTATCTTAAGCCCATTTTTTTTTCAAATGGGAAATTCATTTTTTTATTATCATAAATTTGTTAGAGATTTTTAGAAACTGGACATTACACCTTTGTCAGGTATGTATTTTCTAAATATTTTTCCAATTTGTTTTTTTTATTTATAACTTTGTCTATGATGTTATATTTTATTTTCACTTAAGAAGAAAAATGTTTAAATTTTGTATAGTCATGTTCATAAATCTTTTCCATTATGATTTTTGCTTTTGATTTTTATACTTTGGTTTCATGCTTATAAAACTTCCTAAAATTATGCAAATATTCACCAATAGCTAAAATTACTTGTGCATATTTTTGTGTGCATATCTGAGTGACACTGGGTACTGGATTTTGGTTTCCTCGTTCTCAAAATAAGAGTATTAAATATCTTTAAGGCCCCTTACCCCTTGAACACACTAAGATTCCAACAGCCTTCCTTGTCATGGTTTTATGGAGGTCTGAACCATTTCCTAGCTCTGGGCCCAGAGTGATAGCTGAGAGAGACCAGGAGCACTAGGGAATGTCTCTAATATCAGAGAGAAGACCAGGCTATCCTCTTCCACCATTCCTCCTCAATATCAGATGGGGCGTTCCAGCCAGCACAATAAAGCGAGAAAAAGAAATGAAATTCATACCATTAGGAAAGAAAGAATAACACTGTCTCTATTTGCAGATGTTTATGTAAAAAATAAACAACAACCAGAAACAACAACAAAAACAAAGAATCTACAAAATAGCTCCTAGGATTAGTGAGGGGTTGTTGTTGTTGTTGTTGTTGTTGTTGCTGTTGAGTTCAACAAAAGTTGTAGAATACAAGGTCAATATAAAAAAAATGAATTATATTTCAATATACTAACAAGGAAGAATTAAACTTAAAAATTTAAAAATATATATAGCAGTAAGTAGTTATACATCTATTAAAATACATGTAGGATCTGTATGTTGAAAACATCAAAACCATTATGAAAGAAATCTATAAAGAAATACATAAATGGAGTGATATACTACTTTAAGATTGGAAAACATATTGTGAAGTTGTCAATTCTCCCCAATTTAATCTATAGATTCAAAATCCCAGAAGAGGTTTTTTTAAGATATCAAAAAGCTGATACACACACACACACACACACACACACACACACACACACACAAAGGCAAAGGACTTAGATCAGCCAAAACAATTTTTAAAAAGATGAATGAAGTTGGAGGACTCCCATTACTCAATTTCAAGATTAACTATAAAGCCACAGTAATTAAGACAGTATAGAATTAGGGAAATGATAGACATGTGGAGCAAATAAATAGAAAATAGAATCTAGAAATAGTTGATTCACATAAATATAATTGACTTATTTTACAAAGGTGCAAAAGCAATTCAATGGAGAAAGGATAGTCTTTTCAACAAATGGTGGTAGAATAATTAGGCATTCATGTGCAACAAAATGAACTTTGACCTATTTCTTATACATTATACAAAATTAATGCAAAAGTATTAATCATTTTTAGCATTAATCAGTAATAATCATACACCTAAATATAAAAATATAAAACTTCTAGAAAAAACTATGAGAACATATGTGTGACTTTGGGCTGGGCAAAGAGTTTTTACCTATGACATCAAAAGCACAATTCACAGAGAAAAAAAAATGGTAAATTGAATTTAATCAAAATCTAAGTTTTGCTCTAGAAAAACACTTTTAACAAAGTAAAAAGACAAGCCACACACAGGGAGAAAATATTTGCAAGTAACCTTTCTGTCAAGGTCTTGTAGCTATCTATACGAATAAAAGAATAATATAATTAGACCAGATAGCCTGGACATCTTCTGGACAAAGCCATGGTGGTAGGGGTTGAGGCAGAGGCAGTTAGGGGTGATCAGGCAAGCAGGGGAGCAGTTAGGGGCATCAAGCAGGCAGGCAAAGGCAGTTAGGGGTGATCAGGCAGGGAGGTAGAGGTGATTAGGGGTGATCAGGCAGGCAGGGGAGCAGTTAGGGGAGATCAGGTAGGCAGGCAGAGGGGTTAGGAGCAATTAGGCAGGCAGGCAGTGTAGTTAGGGGTGATCAGGCAGGCAGGTGAGCAGTTAGGAGCCAGTGGTCCCATATTGCAAGGGGGATATCCCAGATTGGAAAGGATGCATGCTGGGCTGAGGGACCCACAGCCTCTGTGCACAAATTTCATGCACTGGGCCTCTACTGGGGCTATGCAATATGCCTGGGTCCCAGGTTCTGGAGGGAAACCCAGGTCCTGGATGCCAGAGGAAAGCCAGTGCTAGCAGCTGGAGGAAGGAAGACCTACTCTTGCACAAATTTTGTGCATCAGGCCTCTAGTAATATATAAAGAACTTTTAAAACTCAACAATAATAAAATAAAATAAGCTACATAATGATCTACATAAACACCTAACTGAAGAAGATACACAAAATGAAAAAATGTTCAATATCATTTGTCATTAGGGAAATGCAAATTCAAACAAGATACTACTATATGTCTATTGGCAATACTAAATGCTGGTAAGGAATGTAGAGCAACAGGAACTTTCATTTATTGCTGGTGAGAACGAAAAATGGTACACCACTTAAGACAGTTTGCAGTTTCTTATAAAATTAAACATAGACTTACTATATGACTCAGCAATCACTCTCCTACTCATTTACCTAACTGATTTGAAACTTATGTCCATACAAAACTTTCATGTAAGTGTTTATAGCAACTTCATTCATAATTGTCAAAAACTGGAAGTAACTAAGGTGTCCTTCAATAAGTGAATGAACAAATGAACTGTGGTATGTCCATACAATGGGATACCATTTAGCAATAAAAAGGAATGAACTATTATTTCTCACACCAACATGAATGAATCATAAATATGTTTTACAAGTTAATAAAGTCAGACCATAAAGGCTACATAACATATAATTCAATTCATATGATATTCCGCAAAAGACCAAAATTATAGGGATCAAGTACAAAACAGTGGTTGTTAAGAATATAAGGAAGAGTAAGCATTTGACTAGGGGAAGGACTGGGAACTTTTTTAGGGTAATGACATGAATCTGTGTGGTGCTGTTGTGATATATACCTAGCTTGATGCATTTGTCAAAAACCAGACAGCTTTGCAGCACATAATGAACCTTAATATATGCAAACTGGAAACATTGAGAGATTAGGCGATTTCAGGACAAAAGAATATAACTGTATTACAAATATATCACTAACCTCACTGAAGCAGGTGGGGGAGAGGAAAGGGAAAGGTGTTCGCCTAGAAAACTTTGGGGAAAGGTGTGCCAACTGGAAACAGCAAGTCAAATGACAAAAGGAGCTGAAAGTAAGCACTATATGCTGGTTGACAAAATTGTTTATCGTGGGGCTTGGTTTAATGATTCTAAAATCGCCGTACATGTTTACTGGAATTAAATGAATAAATAAGTGGGTAACAGATATAGATGACAGATTCCTTATGGTTAGAGAAAGAGTTAACAGGTAAGTAAAGCAAAAGGATAGAATGAACTATGTGGTAATGTATTAGGATTAGAAACATTGACACAAACTCATGGTTAGCTCAATATAGGTACTGTTGAATATGTACAGAAATAGTATAGATCTGTGTGCACACATTGCTTAGTATGTAATCATGTATTTCCTTGCTCTATCTAAGGAAGGGGATTAGAAACAGTGACGCCACCGTAGCAATGAACATACATTTCACTCAGAACTTGGTTTCTAATACTGCTCTCCTCAAAAGGACCCAGGACCCAGGAGAAATGGATGATTCCAGTGATGGGACAGGAAATATGCAAGATGAGCCTGAATCAGCTCTAAGTGCCAAGAAGTAAGGAAACACTCAAAACACCAAAGCATGGTCAGAGGGACACAGGAGCCAGCCTGAAAGAGCTCCCAATAGCCAAAACTGCAGCAATTTGAGCAACAAAATTAGTATCTAGTATTGGGTTAAAACACAAAGTTTAAAATAAATAGCCATGAATCTGTATTAATATAAATAAATGGCAAAACAAGTAAATAATGAAGAAGAGACAAATGTCCCATACAGAAAAAATTCTCACTAATTTATGTATATTCTCCTTCCTTAAGATGGTGGAGCTTACTTCCATACACCTTGAGTGGGCTGGGCTTTGCAACTTGCTTTCAAAGAGTAGCATATGAAAAAGCAGTTGTACAGTGAAGAAACCTGGCAAATACTACTTCAAGCAGGTGATTAAAGTAACCATCATCAGAGATAAATCATGTTGATGGCATGCGCTCCTGATATGGTGTGTGAAAATGGAACTTAACCTCTGTGGTCTTCCACCCTAAAACCCATAATCCTGGCCTAATTATGATTAAAAACAAAACAGAACAAAACAAAAACTAGACAAATATAAGTTTCAGGGAATTCTGCAAGATACCCGACCAATGCTCCCTTGATTTTCTGGGACATTAGGGAAAAATTAGTGAAATGTGAATTAAGTGTGTTTAGTTAATAGTAATGTATCAATGTTGGTTGTTAGTTGCAACAAATGTACCATCCTATATAATAAAGATATAATATGCAAATGGTGGTTGCTCCACATGAAGCATAACGACCGACCACATAACTACCGGATCATGGATCAGCAGGAGGGAGGGGCTACAAACTATAAGTGAGTAGCAGAGAGCTATAGGGGGGAGCAGAGCAGCAAGCTTTGAGAGGAGGAGGGGAGGGAGCTACAAGAGGAGAGGACAGCAGGCAGAGAGCTACTGGAGGGCACCAGTGAGCTACTGGTACATGAATTCATGTGCAGGGCTATTAGTCCATATATAAAAGCCTAAGCAACCATTCAACTGGGAGCAGATGCTCAATGCAGGATCTGCCCCCTGTTGGTCAGTTCACTCCCACAGTGGGAGCACCACTCATCTGACCAAGGGGCGCCAGACTGGCCACCACAGCCCAGAGACCATAGCAGAGAGACAGAGAGCCTATTGAGCAGTGGCAGCAGCAGGCACAGTGGGGCAGGGATGAGCAGGAGGGGCAGGAAGGAGCAGCAGGTGGTATTGGACTGCCGGTTTTGGCCTGATCCCTGCAGGCCACACCAAGGGATGCTACTGGTGCATGAACTCTTGCACTGGGCCTCTAGTAGTAATGTAAGTTGTAAGCAATAGAGAAAATGGGTTTCTGGTATAAGGAAATTCTTTGTATAATCTTTGCAACTTTTTCATAGCCTATTCTAAAGTGAAACATTTACTTAAATTTTACTTATTTTATTTATTTATTTTTTTAAATATATTTTTATTGATTTTAGACAGAGAGAAGGGGAGAGGGAGAGATAGAACCGCTGATGAGAGAGAGAAACATGAATCGGCTGCCTCCTGCATGCCCCCTACTAGAGATGGAGCATGCAACACCAGCATGTGCCCTGCAGTGGGAATCACATTGGCTTCCTCTCTGTGCATGGGATGGGTTAACGCTCAACCACTGAGCCACACTGGCCACGTCATTTACTTAAATTTTAAAAACATGTTGAAGAAAAATACTAATCACATAGCCTCCTATATAATAAAAGCATAATATGTAAATTGACCAAACAGCCAAACAGCAGAACGACCGGACGACCATCCAGACAACAATCTGGGATCACACTATGACACCCATTGGTGCCAGGCCAGCCAAGGCAGGTGTGATGCAGTTGGTCGGGGGCCTCTCCATTGCTCCATGATTGCCCCTCAGAGAGAGGCCCAGGCCATTGACCGGCGGGCTGCAGCAAGTGAATGGGGCCTCCCTCTGCAAGGAAAGTCCGGGTCCTGGGTGCCAGTAGTTGGGGGAAGGAAGGCCTACTCTTGCATTAATTTCATGCATCGGGCCTCTAGTCTATAATAATAAAAGTATAATATGCTAATTAGACCAGACAACTGAGTGACTTTCTGGATGTCATTCGGGACATCCTTCCAGACAAAGTCGTGGCAGTGGAGGTTGAGGTAGAGGCAGATAGAGGCAATCAAGCAGGCAGAGTGGTTAGGGGTGATCAGGCAGGCAGGTAAGTGGTTAGGGGAAATCAGGCAGGCAAGTGAGTGGTTAAAGGCTATCAGGCAGGCCAACTATTAGGGATGATGAGGCCAGCAGGCAAGTGGTTAGGGGCTATAAGTCAGGCAGGCAGAATGGTTAGGGGCGATCAGGCAGGTAAGCAGTTAGGAGCCACCAGTTCCAGGTTGTGAGAGAGATGTCCGACTGCCACTTTAGGCCCTGCAGGATCAGACCTAAACCAGAAGTCAGACATCCCCCTGAGGGGTCCCGGATTGTGAGAGAGTACAGCCTGGGCTGAGAGACCCCAACCCTGGGCACAGAATTCATACACTGGACCTCTAATATATTATAAAAGAGCATGTGCAGAATGATCCCTACTTCATATAACTAATACTAAAGGCTTGGTGCATGAATTTGTGCATGGGTGGGGCCTCTCTAGGTAGCCTGCAGGGATTGGGCTGAAACCCACAGTCCAATGCCACCTGCAGCTTTTACCTGCTGCTCCTGCTCATCCCGGCCCACTGTACCTGTCACGGGTTCACACCCAATCAGCCTAGATCAGGAGAGGCTCATGCTGTCACAGCAGCACTTTCCAGCCATTAGTCCTGCATCTGGCACCCTCCTAAGCTGAGTGGCCTGTGGGATCAGGCTGAAACTGGCTCTCTGACATCCTTTGAGGAGTCCCGGATTGCAAGAGGGTGCAGGCCAGGTGCAAGAGAGACTCCACCGGTGCACGATCATCTAGGGAGGGACCACAGGAGGGCTTCAGAATGTATCCAGACCATCTTGCTCAGTCCCAATCAGCTGGACCCCAGCAGCAAGCTAACCTACTGGTCATAGTGTCTGCCCCCTGGTGGTCAGTGCACATAATAGTGAGCAGTTGAGTAGCCTTCACATGTCATTAGCATATTATGCTTTGATTGGTTGAACAGTCAACCAGTCACCAGATGACCGGACACTTAGCATATTAGGCTTTTATTATATAGGATGTGAGTGCATACCAGAAGAAAACCAAAATTGTGTGTGTGTACTCAGAGATATGACTATAGGTGACATTTCTCCTTTCTGCTTTCCTGTATTTTTCTAATGCTGTGCTTTATAACAAAAATATATTAAGTAGCTTAAAAAGCTTAATCAAATAAATAGGAGACCATGAAAAAGATCAGTGAGAGCAGGGAGATGGGCCACTCCTGGGGGTCAGGCTGTTCTTTTTCAGACCGGCATCTATAGTCTGACTCAGGAAATAATATTGTCTGGGGATAGAATGAGAAGCCTGAGTCTCCCTAGCCATCATTCCTGAGTCACAGTGAGAGAAAGGTCCTATCTTTCACTTGTCTGCATTAAGAAAACAGATGAAGTGACTCAAGCACAGTTGGTTAGCTTGCTTAGCCTCCAGATGTGTTTTATTTGTGCTATGCAGTGTTTCAAAACCATGTGAGTGTGAATACCTTTCGACCAGGCATCTTCTCTGTTATGTCTACAGTAACCTCAGTTCACATGTTTCTTTAACTGCCTGGTCCTGGAGGCATTCATTTGGATTCCTGATTTAGGTAAAGAAGCAGAAATAAAGAATTTCATATGGGTTAAGAGTTTTGAGATGAAATGAGTAAAAAGCAACTTTTTTTAATTCAATGAGGGAAGAAAAGAGACATTCTAGTACCAGCATCAACCCAGCAGGCCCTGTGCATGTTACCTTCTGTGTGAGCAGAGCCCCTGGCATTGTTCAATGCACAGACTGTGCAGCCATATACATTAGCCCCGACTCTCCATCTGTGTCTTACTGCAAAAACACTGTATCTGACAGTGTTGCTTAAGGTCCTGTTTTAATAAGGCATGATTTTGAGTCACATCTTCAATTCAAAACCCTACTCAGTCATTATCATCATCACAGCCTCATGATATTTATTGAATATTTACTACATACCAGACTCTATGTTGTCTCATTTGCTCTTTATACTGGCCTAACCAAAAGTATTAATGTTATTCCCATTTTTCAGATGAGAAAATAGAGACTTGGAGAAGTTAAGTAATTTGTCCAAGATCTGAATCCAACTAGTCAGTCTGACTCCTTAGCCCACCATCTTAACCACCAAACTTAAAAACTCAGCTTTCTCGTCTCTGCCATGGACAGCACTATAGTGGATTCCAGCTCAGCACAAGGGAGCCCAGCATTTCTGAGGTGCAGTACATTTATGAAGATATTGAAGTTAATTATTTTATTTAGAAATAATTGCTAGTTTAATCTACATGACATTGATTCTGTATTAAAAGATTATTACATATAATTTTGAATATTATTACTAATATTTTTTCATTTACTTAGGTGAAAGGAACTATATTATGATTCCTTATTTCACTTTGTGCTAAATTTTACTTTCTTGATTGTTTTTAGTAAATGCAATATTTCAATATTGTCATATATACTTTTTTTATACATAATAGTTTCTAGTCAGGTCAGTGTTTAGGATATCATATCATAATAGATGTCTCTTTTGTCATAAGAATATATATATAGTAGAGGCCCAGTGCATGAAATTCATGCACCAGGCCTGGCTGGTGATCAGGGCCTTCCTTCTCCCAGCTGCTAGCTGCCAGCTGGAGACTTCCTTCATTCCACATCGACCCCTGGTGGTAAGTGCACATCATAGGGAGTGGTTGAACTTCTGGTCAGTAGAACTCCCGAGGGGACAATTTGATATTAGCCTTTTATTATATAGAATATATATATTAAGCAATTAGAAATATGGCATAGCTTGGATACTAATAAAATCTGTTAGTTAATATTCCTACTTAATCCCCTTTTACCATGAGCAGCATAATCAAACGGATTTCCAAAGAAGGCATACTGAAGCACAGATGAGTTTTTGATCTCTCTCAGGGAAGTCAAGTGCTTAGGGAAAACTAGAGAATTACAGTATTTGAAAGGGGGAAAATGAATTGTGTCCAAGAGAACAATGTTAAAGTGGTTGAATTTGGTGTCCAAAGCAGCAAGCTTGCAAAAGTTTCCTTGGATTCACGTCGAGACCAAGAGTTTTGCCGATGGCTGCATTTATATCACCTTTTTAATATACAGGACAGAGGCTGTGCTATCAAAAATATAGATTTTACTCCTCAAGTTATCAAAAATAAAGAACTTTCCTCTTCTCGGTAAACACATCCTCTATGGATGAGAAAAACATATTCTATTTGTATCTCCAGGTGAGCTCTCTCTCCTGAAATCCAGACCTGTGCCCAGCTTTTCATGGTATACCTTCACCTGGATGCCTTACTGAATCCTCAGATTCTTCCAACACTGAGTGCTTTGTCTCTGTCTCCCCCACCACCCACATAACAATAATAGCCATAACCACAGCAACTCAATCCTTCTCAATGTAGTTTTCATTTAAGGCCTAGAAAAGCCAACCAACGAAATTAGCCCCTTCCTTCAACCTACAAATACAGCTGATTTCCAACTCATGAAGATTTGATTTCTTTAATGTCTCTTACATCCCAGGGCTATCTTACAGGCCTGCCCTCCTCCCTGCTCTGACTATGCTTCCTGGACAGCAGACAGTGTCTAATTTATAACTGAAACACTTAATGGGCCTCTAATGCCCATCGCCCAGATAGTGCCCAACTATCTTTGTTGGAAAGAAGGAGAAATGAATGAATTGCTACAGAGTTAATATTGTGGGAAATGTGCCTGTCTTGGTTGTTTTAATCTAAAGTGGGGAGATTCCATTTCTTTTTGTTGTGAGCCTCCCTTCTATACTTTTAAAAGACTTTTGGAATTTTTCTTAGATCCATCTAAAAGAATTTTCTCTAAGCTTTGAGACTAGGTAAAAGTTAAATGTCAAGTCCATGCATTTATTTTTACACCACGGACTCATCTGTGCTGCTTGGAGAGGCAAGTTATGTCTATTGATGCCTTTTGGCTGCAGGCTCGGCCTTCAGGTGTGGTGTTTCTCTAACAGTCTTCATCAACCAATTCAGAGATGGAGTTAAACTACAACCTTTGTAAGTGATCCACTATATAGACTGAGTTAACTTCTCTTTGGTATATCTTCCAGAATGGCACTGGTTCTTTGCCATCCTTGGGAGAACTGAGAAAATAGTCACTCAAATCAGTTTCTGCTTTGTGTTTCACAGGAAAAACCCTAATGCGGAAAAGCTGCAGGGTTGCAAAAAAAAAAAAAAAAAAAAAAAAGGCCTTAGGAAAAGTTTCTCTGAGGCCTGACCAGAGATTGTGATTCTCTGAATAATGGATGGGTCAGTCTGGCCTTACCCTTGCCAGATCATCCATTCATGGCCTTCTGTTCCAGAAAGCAAGAAAGCCCCCCTAGCCATGGATATGACACCAGTAAAACAACCTTATTCTTTATCTCCGAGTCCCCTTTAAACACTCCAACAACATGTAACCTCAGAGTTGGAGATTTGAAAAACAACAACTCTGCAACCTCTACTTCATTTGGAAGCTCAATTTGCTGGGAATTAGGCTACTCCAAAAGGAGCAGGCTTCATGGAAAGCTGCTTTCTTTTGCTTCTCTTTGGGAAGGAACAGTTAAGAGCTGTGATGGCAGACATGAAAGTGAGCCCAGGCCTTTACAATCGGCCTCCTTTGAAAAACCTTTCCTTGACCTCTGTTCCCTAAGAAGAGGAAGGTTGCTACCAGGAATATCACGAGGTTCCATTGATGAAATGTCTCCCCAACCAAACCCTGTATGATGACAACTAGTGGATGGAAAAATTCCCCCCAGATCATGACTGGCTATCCACCCTCCAAATTACTTCACTGCCTGCCAAAGGTTATCTAAGAGGAACTAGGACAGGAAGTGTATTTAAAAACATCCCTGGGACTTGTATACAATGTCTTAAGGTGTTTGATCCTTTTATGAACTGTTGACAGCTTTTTGCCATTGAAGTCCATGTGAGAGTTGCCAGCCAAGCAAAAGGAGGAAACAGGGCCAAAGTGCTTGACCAAAGAGCCCCTGAGAGCTGGTTAGATCACAAGACAAGCCGGCCAGAGAGAAGGAATGGCCCAGAATTCCGAGAAAAGCTTAGGCAGCTGTATTAGCAGTTTCAACAAGACCTATTTTGGCCATTCAAGTGTTTCCCCTTGTGGGTGATATCTTTTTCACGTCTAGTATCATCATCATTCATTCAAGGATCCATGCAAATGGTAATTCCCAAAGTTGAGGATTATTAATAACCACTACGGTGCACTAAATCAGCAAATGCACTTCATTAGGCCATCACCAAGTAAACTCAGTTGAGTTTCCTAATGGCCATGACAGTTGCTTAATTGGACTAGTAACTCTGCTTAATTGGGACACACTACCGCTCTAGCTAGGGTGTTTTTTCCTAGCTCCTGGTGGGTCTGTCTGTCTGCACTTCATTAGGTTCTCAGTATTTCTGTGAAATGTGCCCGATGCCAACTGCAGTTCTACTCCTTCCCCTGTGGGCAAGTATTTGTGGCGACTCTAACACTGATATCAGTTTAACAAGCATGAAATGGAGGGAGGCCCTTAGCTCAAAAACGAGCATATAAGATTTATGCTCATAAGTCAATAATAATGCAACATTACCCTCATTAGTATGGAGGGTTTTCCCAAACCCTCTCACTCCTACTTTTTAGGTTGGCCTATATCCTCTCCTCACTGCTCCCTCTTTATAGAAGCCCACCTTTCCAAGCTCACCTTTTGTATGCCTCCTGCAGTTCAACTCAATATAGTACATAGCTCTTTCCCATGCCTCTCTGCTTAGCTCCTTCCAAAACTGACCTTATGCCATGATGGTTTTCTGGGTTATGTGCCAATTAGTGATCCATTTTATGTGCATTCCCATGGACACTCACATAAAAATACACATTCTTTTCACTGGTGTCTCCTGGACACTATTTTTGTCATATAGCAAGTGCCCTTCCACCAGCCAGCTCATATCATGGAAGGATGATTCCACTTGTGCTCTAAATTCCTACAATCTTATGAGGATCTATACTTCAAAAATAATATTATCATAGTCATGCTGATGTTGTAGTCAGCCAGCCAAACAAAATCACAGAGTTAATAAACAAATTTTTTAGAGACTTAGAGTCCATTAGACATTCACAATTTGGAGAAGGAGGCCGTGGATTCTACATTCCATGCCCATGTTGCAACCACATTCAACAAGCATAAGGTTTCTTAGAAAAGCCTAATTTTCTTCCAAAACAATCTGCTTAAAAAAATTAATTATTTCTTTTGCTTCATTCAATAGGCCTCCAATTATGTTTGCTTTTTAATAAGTTTGACTCATTTTCATATTAAATTGCTTGATCATTTCTTTTAAGTTAGTAAGGCGTTTCTGTGCTATGCTTTGAAGTACAGTTTTGGGGTTATTTTGGTTCCCCTTCAGGGTATGAAAAACTATTACATTGTCTTGAGAATTGGGGATAAACTGGATCAGAGAGACAGAGCAAGTGGAGCTCAAGGGACATGATTTCTAAATAGCATTTCCCCTGTGAATGGTACTACGTTTCCCTCTTATTCATGTTTTTCTGTTGGTGTTTTATTGTGGTCTAGAATGAGACAAAAAATGAAATAGTAGATCCACATGTGTAATATATCTTTCAGAACAGATATATAGATATATATATATATATCTCCATCCCAAGGGCCTGAGCTTTTCTGTAGAGACCCCCAGATAAGTAAAAGAGATGTGAAGGAACCCCCAACCTTATGGATCTAACTAAGAAACAGCTTATTTATAAAAAGACAGCTCCTCTATTACACAAATGATAACTTTGGCAAATTTTAAGTCTTAACTTATTGCACTGTAGACCTTAATTTTTATGTTTTGAGAGATAGTTTGTCCTGAGTGAGAAAAGCAAGAACTTTTGAATCAATAGATCTAAACTCAGGTCCAATATTAGCTCTTGACCTTGAACAAATAATTTTAGTTTCTGAATTTCAGTTTCTCCATATACCAGAAACAACAAAACCTACTTGACATGGTAGTTATATAAATAACATAGAGTACTGGGCCCACTAGGAGTGCTCCTTAGCTCACAAGCAGGGGAGAAGTGTCCTTTAGCCCACCCCATTCCTAGAGAGCACCCACAAGGCTGTGGATTCTACCTCTGGTCAAGTGCATAATGGTGCCCTCTGCTGGCAAGGCAGCCTACCCAATGGTAGAAAGTTTTGCAGTTTTCGGATTTAACAGGGCTTCTTACTAAATGTCTCAACAACAAAACAGTCTATATACTATGTAATACTCTGTACTCCATAGATACCTGATTTAACAAAGTCTCAACCGACCAAGTAGACCTAGTCGGGTGAGGAGGGCATCCAACTGACAGTCTCCTACTGGGCTGTAAGTCCCTGGGGTAGGTACCATATGTCTTCTACTTACAATCTCCTGGACTTAGCACAGTTCCCAGCCATGGTTCATAGTCAATAAGTATTTGTTGAATAACTGAATTGAGTCCAGCTACAACCTAAGATGTCATGACTTGATTTTTTTTCTTTAAAAAATTTTTTAAAATATAACTTATATTTAATAGTAGTACATATGTTTTCCTCCCCCCCCAATATCCTCCCCCCAGCCTCCCTTACCCCCCAGCACATGTCTCCACCTGCCCCCCTCCCCGCCCCAGTGTCTTTCATTCATTGCTTATGCTCATATGCATGTATACAAGTTCTTCGGTTGATCTCCCCCAGCATCCACCTCCCATCCACCCCAGCCTTCCCCCTGTAGCTTGACAGCCTGTTCAAGGCCACCCTGCCTCTATATCAATCACCATCACACCCCCCCCCCGCCTGTTTCTTTTCTTCAAAAATATCTTGCCTCTGCATACTAGAAACAAACGTGTAAGAACAAAAAAAGTTTGAGTGTCAGTTTCAATGTCCAACTGTTCTGAGTCCCAGTTTTAATGTTAAATAGTTCTTCATGTGTACATGTCAGCAGTGGTATCCAGATGGTGGACACATTGTGGCAATGCAAGATCCATCCTCTCTGGTATGATCCTGGGCCACCTGCAGCCATGCACAGCTGCCGACTGCTAGCATGGCAAGGTGTCGTCAGTGTCCCCCGTCTCTGGACCATCCTCGTGGCTGGAACAGACCCATCAGTTCCTTACTGTTGCAGGAACCCACATGGTCTTGGAGTTGTTCTCTGAAAACACACAAACACATTCTCGACCAGAAGTTAACAAAGGGATCCTCTCTGCAAAATAGACTTGGGATTCTTTTTATTTTTGCCTAAATGATTTTCCTTTGGCTTATTTTGACACCATGGGTGTTTTTTCATGGGTGTCCTGCAGTTGGTTTTATAAATGGAATTTACTTTTCTGGAGTAAGAATTTTCTAGATGTATTTTACTTACAAGATATTTTTCCTTACATGATATTACCCTACTGTCCCCCCCCCCCCCGCTTTTTTTTTTTTTATTAATGGGGGTATTTGGAAATTTTATCTTACAATCTTGGTAATTTTAAATTTTAATTTTTGCACACAAATATGACTGCTTTAGGTTCTTTGGATGTTAGGCAATTTTACAGTGAGATGAACTACTAATAGATAGTAGTAGGGAATGTTTTAGGAAAAGCTTTTTGTCCAGTACAGTTAGATTTTCTTGAGTATTCACTTATTTCACTTGGCCAATTTAAATTAATCTGAAAACTTGATTTCTATTTTACTGTCAATTTTAATACTCAAGCAGAAATCTTAGTTTACCCTGTAAATATTAGTGGAAAAGAATATTTGAATTTTTGAGTAGGTCCTCAGCATTCCGGGTAATAAACTGAATTTAGATATAGAGCAGCTATTGCTGGCCGAGTCTCTGTCTGCCACCTGGGTCCCGGTCTGAGTTGTGCCTGGGAGGCGAAGCAGCTGTGGGGGTAGGAGACCTCCCTCAGGAGGGGTGAGAATTCACGCCCCTGCAAGATTTGTGGATGAGGGC
The DNA here is from genome assembly GCA_027563665.1 of Antrozous pallidus. Classification (NCBI taxonomy): domain Eukaryota; kingdom Metazoa; phylum Chordata; class Mammalia; order Chiroptera; family Vespertilionidae; genus Antrozous; species Antrozous pallidus. Next base: position 45,478,117 of record CM050511.1, on the reverse strand, counting down.
CTGTGCCCCACCTCTGTTGACCTTTTAGTTCTCTCCTGTTGGCCCCTCTGCGACTGTGCCTGTCTTAGGTTGTTCCTTCCCTGAGGAATCTTAGCCGGCATGACTTGATTTTTTTGTCTGTTTTGTTTTTCCCTATGAAAGAATGAAGAATTCTCTGGAAAATTCACTCTCTCATATTTCAATAGGATGTGAGAAGGAGACTATTAATGGCTTTTCTACCCCAATGAAAGCTGTTGCATTTTTCCAACCAAGTGTCTTTAGGTAGGCCAGTGTTTCTATCTTTATTTTGAAGCAAGACATGAATGACAACCGCTTTGGTTTTTGCCTTCTCGTCAAACCCAATCATCACCACTTACTTTCTGTCCCTTGTTCACTAGGGACAAGAGCAGTAAACGTAGACTTCAGATAAGACAAAGTCTACCTTGGCCACCATCAGAGAACATTTATTGAAGTACTTGGCACAAAGCATCAGCAGTAAGGAACCCTGGTGGCTCTTGGGTGACTGAGTGGCTGGTGTACTTTTGGTCCGGAACAAGGGAACCATGTCAGAGGGCACTGGCAAGACATTTTTTAAATGTTCCCTACTGTAGCACCAGCCAGGATGGGTGTAACTGAATCAGAGGCCAGAAGAGCTAGAGGAAAGGAAGGAAGCAGGGTGTGTTAGCCACATGACTAAAGTGATAGGGCATATGGTTCTTAAGCAGGAAAAGACGTGTAGGCTGGACAAAAATGTAAACACTGGTGGCATTTGGAGAACTTAGGAGGTTTGGGAATTAAGAGTTCTCTGAGTCTGGTGAAAAGAAAGGGTGGATTTGATGTGGAGCAGACTTTTCAACTGAAGCAGAGTTACCATCTCTTCTGGTTGCCCTAGATAATATTTAAAGGAAAAATAAGATAGTGTTCTTTGCTTAGAGGTGTCCTGCAAGGAGTACAATCCTAAATGTTTTCAAGTTGAAAAAGAAGATATCATTAAGCATCTAATGGAACCAATAAATCCAGTCCATAGCCCGCTGCCAGGCATTTTGACTACTGCTGAACCTCCGGTTTGGTGACTAGCAACCTCTGAGACAGTACATACAGCTGAGGAGTCTGGGAGATGCCACTCGTCAGTTGAAACGAGGACTGTTGGGCAACTTCCTTAATCAGTGTGTTATTCTCACTCTGGGTCTCATGTTGGATTTTCAGAGCCAGGAATGACAAGTTCTTTCCTTGAGCTGATCATCCCTTGGGGGAGAATGAGGGAAGAAGCATGATGTTGCAGCCAGAAAGCTAGAAGGCTTTAGTAGGAAGACCCTTCGGGGGCTCTTCTCATCTGCCTGAGCAGGACATATCCAGGCCATGTACTAGTAAACAAGGAAAAAGAACCCAGCATTGGGATTCTGGGGGCCTAGGTTTTATTTCAGGTCTCTTACTAACTAGCTTTGTGACCTTGGTCAGATCATTAAATCTTTCTGCACCTTGGTTTCCACACAGAGGGTAGAACCAAACAATTACTATGGACTCATGTTTTAAATCTCCATGATCCCCTGGCTTACAGCAAAGTAGGTTAAGTTTGACTCTTGTTCCTCTGTAAAACTCTGGGAAAGTTTGTAATTCCACGAGGTGCCTCAGTTTCCTCATCTGTACATTTGAGTTAATTATACTAGTTTTCTAGTCTTTTCAGACCTTATAGATAAAGATATTATGAAAAGTTTAACTACTATCAACGCCCCTAGTCATGTTCACTTGAGGGAACATCATTTGTTTTTATCTTATCATAGTTTTGACCTGCTCACTCAAATCCATACTGGTCAGCTTGAGCTGGTGTGCTTGTCCCCTTTACTTTCTCTTGTAAACTCTCCTGTCATGATGCCTGTCTTCCATAGAGCAGCTCATGGAGCCATGTCTTGAGTCAGAACCGGTTATTCCAGAGACTTGGCTTCTAACTCAAGCCCTGCCATTAGCAAACTGGGTGATCCTGAGCAAATTATGTCGTAATATTTGAGCCTTAGTGTCCTGGCCTTCGAAACACAAGAAGGCTAGGAGACTTGACTTTGGATAGTGAACACGCAATACAATATACAGATAATGTGTTATAGAATTGTACACCTGAGACCTATATAATTTTATAACCCAATACCACCCCAATAAATTCCATAAAAATTTTTAAAAGACAAGGAGATTAGGCCAGATCATTTCAATGGTACCCCATTGAACCAATATGTAACTTAGCAAATACTTAAGGCAATGGAGAGAAGAATAAGACACAAATAATATATATGGAGTGCTCAATCCTATAAACCAGTCAGAGTTGAATTTACAATAACTAAAACTATGATGCTTAGAGTAATTTACCATACAATCATTTGTGGCTGTGTTAAAGCTTTAATTCCTAAAAAGATTATTAGTATGTTGCAGTGAAAATTATCCTGGTACAATTCAATTCCTAACTATTGGGACTACACACTGTTCTTGCTTTGAAAATGGTATGAGAGGCAAACAGGCATTTGAAGCCATGGGATTAATACATGTCATTTTGCAGTGTATAAAGCAAATAAGTTGTACTTAAAATGAAAATCAACCTTGTTTATCTTTGAATATCTGTGGTGCAGAGTAGCTCTAGTTGGTTTTCTCTCTCAGGAGCTATCTCCCCCCATCTGTAGAGTTGGTCTGTGCTCTCAGCCACTCAGGGGCTTTTGTGTCTTTCACAAGTCTGCCATGCACCACACACAAGCTTGGCGGTTTCCTTTGGGTTTTCTAGAGTTGTTCTTATTAGTGAGGCCGAAAGGCCTCTTTTTCCAGTCTACGTTTGAGCCATAGATTAGAGTTTTGTATGTGGTTTTCTTCTCTTGCTGTTAGACTAAGTGTTCCTATATATTCTCTATACAGTCTTGCATTGTGAATGACTAAGAAATGCATTGTTAGACAATTTTATCATTGTACAAATATCATAGCATACACTTACAAAATGTAGGTGCTGTAGCCTGCTATACACCCCGTCTATTGTTCCCAGGCTACAAACATATACAACATGTTACTATACTGAGTACTACAGGCAATTGTAACACAATGATATTTGTGTGTCTAAACATAACAAAACAGAGAAAAGGTACAAAAATGCAGCATAAAAGATAAAGAATGGTTCACTTGTATAGGACACTTATCAGGAATGGAGCTTGTAGGACTGTAAGTTGCTCTGGGTGAGTCAGTGATTGAGTGGTGAGTGAGTGTGAAGGCCTAGCCCATCACTGTCCACTGCTGTCGACTTTATAAGCACCATTCACTTGGGCTACACAAAATTTATTTAAGTTTTTCTTTTTCTTTATTCAATAATAAATTAACCTTAGCTTGCTCTAACTTTCTGATTTTATAAACTTTTTAATTTTTAAAAACTTTTTACTCTTTTGTAATAAAAGCAGCGTAAAAAACAAACACATTGTACAACTATAAAAATATTTTCTTTGTTTATGTCCTTATTCTATAAGCTCTTTTCTATTTTTAAAATTAATTTTTTTTTTACTCTTAAACCTCTTTTGTTAAAAACTGAGACACATTGCCCTGTGGGTGTGGCTCAGTGGTTGAGCATGACCCGTGAACCAGGAGGTCACAGTTTGATCCCCAGTCAGGGCACATGTCCTTGTTTCAGGGTGGATTCCCAGTAAGGGGCTTGCAGGTGGCAGCCAATCAATGATTATCTATCATCATTGATGTTTCTATCTCTCTCTCCCTCTCCATCTCTTTGAATTCAATAAAATAAAATAAAAACGTGTTAAACAACAACAACAAGATGAGACACAAGCACATACACATACACATTCACTGCACTGGGTCAGGATCATTGCTGTTACTATCCACCTTGACATCTTGTCCCACTAGGAGGTCTTAATAACACACGTGGAACTGTTCTGTCTTCTTGATAACCTCTTCTGGAATACCTCCTGGAGGAACCACCTGAGGTTCTTCTTGAGGAGGTGTTACTCTTTTCAGAAATATGTCTGTGATCATTTGCTTGGTTTGTTTCTTTTTTCATCATAGATTTGCTTGTAAGCAGATAACGCACCATGAGCATTCTTTTTTATTAATGAAAACCTTTTGCTCTGGCAAGCAATATTCCTCCACAATTAGCTTATCTAGAGTTTTCAGAAATTCTTCAGCTGCCTTCTCATCAGCACTCCCAGACTTACTACTCACATTACATCACGCCATGAATAACAATTATTGGGTCATTTAAACTATCCAGAGCTAGCAGTAAATGCAATATCATACTTAGATCCAATCTTTTATTTCAACATTGTGGACTTTTTGCTTTGGCCTTGACTTTGTGGTTCTCAAAAGGACATGCTCCTGTGTCTGGTCTTTAATCTGGGCTATTATACCTTTCTCTCTGTCATCAGCCTTTCTCAAATTTTTGTTAGTCTATTGCCTTCAATGAAGCAGATCCTTTAACAGCTTCCATCACTTTGTTCTTGTTTTTCAAGATCTTAGCTGTGGTGGAATGAGACATGCCTGACTGGCAAGAAATAGCCATCACTGATTTTCCCCCTTCATAATCTTTAATTTTGTTTCCAATCACTTGATGTGTCCTCTTACTCTAAACATTAGCAGTAGATTTTGTAGGCTTAGGACCCATGATGAACAAAAAAACTCGAGATTAAATCAAGCACAAGAGGAAGTGATGCAATCAACAAATGCAGTAAGCACAAGATTAGGAGGCTTTTTGCCAGCATAACATGGCAGGCAGTTTTACAGCATTTTTTATAAGTAGAAGGAATGCACTCTTAAATAATGATAAAAAGCAGAACATCATATAATAAATATAAAAACCAGCCACATAGTTGTTTATTATCATTATCAATTATGTAGTTTGCTTATTATAAATGCTATGACTGGCAGAGCAGTAGGTTTGTCTTCAGCAGCATCATCATGAACGTGTGAATAATGCACTGCTGCACTATGATGTTAAGATGGCTACAAAGTCACTAAGCAGTAGGAAATTTTCAGTTCCATGATAATCTTAGAGGACTATTGTTGTATATATGGTTTGGTTGTTGACCAAAACAACTTATGCAGTACATAACTGTACTTGCTGGAGGTGCTAACTACTTCCTCCAAACATGCACCCCCAGTTTCGGGGAGATGAGGCTGCGCTGGGCTGGATCTGGGTGTTCACAGAGAATGCCCTGCCCAGGGATCTCTCCAGGTTTGATCAGCAGCATCTGACATTGTTGCTTCTCTCTCCTCTTCCCGCTCTACTGCATTTACCACCAGGAGAAGGTCCTATTATTACCTCTTGATCTAGTGTCAAATCTTACACAGCAGAGGGCCTTTCCCACCCAGAAGTTCTATCCAATGAGTTAATATGTTGACATTTTCTTGTTTAATTTCCTCTTTTTAAAACAATCAGGATGCTGAAGAAGGTCTCAGATATTCTTATGGAGGAAAAGATTTCTTTGGTTCATGATTAAAGGTATACATCTCTTAAATCTCAATGCTCATCTGTTGAAATCATGGTGTTTTACGGCATCTATGTAAGTGAATGGTGACTAGTGAGCTGTCAGAGTTGTAAACACTATTTTTACTAAATTTAATTAACTTGGAATATAGAATGTTGGCATTTGGAGAAAGGTAGAAAATTGTATTGTTAAGGGTTCTTTTGACTGTAAGTGACATAGATTCCAAATTTATAATGATCACTTAAGCCAAGAAGTGGTCATTATAGATTCCCATAACTAAATCACAGAAAGGTAACTATAGAGCTGACCTCAGAGTCATCCAGATCCAGGGACTTGGAAACCATCAGGAATCTGTTTTCTTCCCCACTTCTGTCATCTTGGCTTCTGCCTTAGGCCTGGCCTCTTGCTCATCAGCTCCTTCATATGTTAGGTCAGTGGTCGGCAAACTCATTAGTCAACAGAGCCAAATAGCAACAGTACAATGATTGAAATTTCTTTTGAGAGCCAAATTTTTTAAATTTAAGCTTCTAAGACCATGTCTTCAAAATAGACTCTCCCGGGCCATGGCATTTTGTGGAAGAGCCATACTCAAGGGGCCAAAGAGCCGCATGTGGCTCACGAGCCGCAGTTTGCCAACCACTGTGTTAAGGGACACAAGGACAGGCAGCTTTGGGGCCACATCCTTATGGTTACAATTTCAAAGGAAAAAGATAAATATTCTTGCCTGGTGCTATATTAAAAACCACAAGAAAAGGTTTGTGTTGGCCTTACTGGGTAACATCTCTGCCACTGGCTCATCCCTGTGCTCAGGTGGGGGTGTGTGCCAATTAGCTACATCAGAATTACAAGACAAGCAGTTATGGGAATGGTGGGGAAAGAGAGGCAGTTCACCAAAGCAACAGTGGGGGCAGATGCTGAAAGAAGAGAATGGTTCTGGGAACCCCAAAACAACAATTACACAGAAAAGCAAGAGTGGAACTTAGTCTATGACCTTGCTGTGAACCACAGAATCATGGAGGTTTGAAATGCAAGGGTCCATATTAAGTATCTGGTTCCATCCTCCAAGTTTACAGAGGGGTCTAATTATAGGTGTTTTTCTCTCTTTTCCACATCCAGTGTGGAGAGAGATAGTTCTAGTTTCTGAATAGAGGAGCTGGGGATTAAGAAATAAAGGAAATAGAAGAGAAGACACAGAAATATAGAAATAAAAAGATGGGGCTAGGTGGGACGTTTTTCTCTCTGATGGAGAGACCACAACTCAAACCCAAACACAGCGGTTTATTTACATTCCAAAACACAAAGGGGTTTCGGTGAGCCCAGGTCCTATTCATTCTCCCACTCCAGGGGCTAGACTGCATTTACATTTCAGGCCCTCTCCTGAACACCTGAGGCAAAGTTAAGGCCAAGCTGATAACATATTCAGCCTCTTTGGTGAATATGTTTTTCCAACACTCAGTTTTGTCAGGCGCCTTGGATTCAGCTTGACAAAGATTTAAAGAATGCTCAAGGTGTCTTGCCTGGAGGTGCCCTCCACATCTAATAATCTGTCCAAGGCCACAAACAACAGCTGCCCACTTCATAGGTCAAGGGCTGCTGGCAGTGATCCTCTACAGCTTGAACTTAATTTTCAGCTAATTTTATAAATCTAAAATCCAGCCAAAATCAGATTGGCTCAGTGGATAGAGCGTCAGCCTGCAGACTGAAAGGTCCCAGATTCAATTCCGGTCAAGGGCATGTACCTCTTGGTGTGTAAGAGGCAGCTGATCAATGTTTCTCTCTCATCAATGTTTCTCTCTCATCGATGTGTCTATCCCTCTTCCTTCCTCTCTGTAAAAAACCAATAAAATATATTTTTTTAAAAAATCTAAAATCCATACTTGGTAGATTTGAGTTTTTGCCAATTTCCACTGTGGCAGAAGCGTGTATAATATGGTAGTTAGCATTTGCATACCATTTGTCCACATTTACATCACCTGTTCAGAAATGGCTATTACCTGGCAGCAGAAATGATTTAGTTAATAAAATCTCAGAATCTTTAGTTTAACAACAGATAAGAAGTATAAGTGAATTACTTAGAAAATGAAAGCTAAAGTATTTAATTTATGTAACGATAAATATTCTTTGTTAATAGTGACCTTGCCCTAGTAAGTTAGATGTGCTTCTTAGTTACCCTTTATCTTATACTAGAGGCCCAGTGCACCAAATTCATGCACAGGGGTGTGTGCCCCAGTCTGCACCCTCTCCAATCTGGTACCCCTTGAGGGATGTCTGACTGCCCTGTAGGATCAGTTCTAAACAGGCAGTCGGACATCCCTCTCACAATCCAGGACTGTTGGCTCCAAACTGCTCACCTGCCTGCCTTCCTGATTGCCCCTAATTGCTTCTGCCTGCCAGTATGATTACTCCCTAAACACTCTCCTGCCAGCCTAATTAATGTCTAACTGCTCCCCTGCCAGCCTGATTGCCACTAACTGCCCTCCCCTCCAGGCCTGGTCACCTCTAACTGCCCTCCCCTATAGGTCTGGGTCTCCCCCCAGCTGCCCTTCCCTGCAGGCCTGGTCACCCATACCTGCTCTCCCCTGCAGGCCTGATTGCCCCCTACTGCCCTCCCTTGTAGGCCTGATCTCTCCCAACTGCCCTCCTCTGCTGGCCATCTTGTGGTGGCCATATTGTGTCCACATGGGGGCAGCCATCTTGTGTGTTGGAATGAGAGTCAATTGCATATTACTCTTTTATTAGATAGGATAATAAAAGCCTAATATGCAAATTGTCCCCTTGGGCTGGTGGTTGACCTGGAGTTTGACTGCTCTCTATAACATGTGCTGACCACCAGGGGCAGTGCAGAACATGGTGGGCTTTGGAGATGAGGCGCTGGCAGAGGGTAGCAGTGGAGGCACTCTGGGCCATGACAAGAGCAGGATGGCAGCAGGATGGTAGAATAGGTGAGCAGGCAGTGCCAGGCCAAGACAGGTGTGAGCAGGGGCCCTGATCACCCCACCAGTTGACCCAAAGAAGGAGACCAGCAATGGTGGCAAGGGGCAGGACCAGCAAGCAGGCAGTGCTAGGCCAAGGCAGGTGTGAGCGGGGACCCCAATTGCCCTGCCGGTCATTCGACAGATTGGCCCTGATCACCAGCCAGGCCTAGGGACCCCACCTGTGCACGAATTTTGTGCACCAAGCCTCTGGTACTTCAAGAAATAGTTAGGGTCATAGCTCGTTTAACTCAGTGGATAGAGTGTCCACCCTCTGGACTGAAGGGTCCTGAGTTCAATTCCAGTCAGGGGCTCCTGGATTGTGGCTCATTCCCCAGCAGGGAGCGTACAGAAGGCAGCTAATCAATGATCTTCTCTCATCATTGATGTTTCTATCTCTCTCCCTCTCCCTCTTCCTCTCCTTTCCTCCCTGAAATCAATAAAAATATGTTTTTTAAAAAGAAAGGAAAATACCTTCTGAGACATCATTTGAAGGAAGGAAGGAAGGAAGGAAGGAAGGAAGGAAGGAAGGAAGGAAGGAAGGAAGCTAGGTTTTCTGTCCTAGATCAGAATACCAGCAAAGGGTAAGATATCCTTAAGGACTAACAGGATAGCAATATAAAAGGTCTGTTTATATACTCAGGGGAATTATGTTGGGGAAATGGGGCAGGAGAAACATGTAGATTCAGAAATGTGTGGCTTGCTCCAGAAAGAAGTGGCCCTCTGCTACTTTTACTTACTTATTCTGCTTACACATCACTTATATTTGTTCATTCATGGCCAAAAAGCCGAGAGGGGAGATTCCATAAGGAATCACTTTTGGCCCTCCCTTTTTAGTGCCATGTCACTTGAAATAGTTAATGTTTGTGGATAATGTCTCATTACTGCCTTTTAAGTTACATTCCAGACCCCCACTCCTACCCCTGACATCACTTCGATAATAAGGCACCTGTCGGTGTGACTCATAGAGTACACCCTCAAGGTCTGTCACAGGCTGCTCTTCAAACAGCCTCCACGCCATCTGCCTCTGTGCTGATATCCTTGTGCCATAAAACACCACGGGTGCCTCAAGCTCAGCTCCCCTCCCCGCGCCCCACTGGCCCCACTTTCTTCTGGCCTGGCACCCAGTCAAGCCTCAGGAGGCCGCTCCCAGGGCTGTCTGGCGGGTGTTTTGCCTTTGAGATGTGGGCCCAGCCTGGGTCTGAGGAATGGAATAGGACAAGAGCCTGACTTGGCTTCAGCACAGGTTTGGAAGTTTTATTACCTGGGAATGGTGTGGCTCAGGGGGGTAAGAAAGGGCTGGTGAAGGCTGCCTCGGGGTTCTAGTACTAGGAGTTGCCCATTCTGGCAGGAATCCAGCCCTGTAGGGTAATGGCCAGATATAATTAGCATTTGAGGAGGCTGTGAGAAGGGGGTGTGAAATGAAAGTGGAGGCTCAGGCCTGGGGGGCAAATGTGGTCCCACATCTGATGACCCTCTCTCACTCTGGTGCAGCAGAGAAGCCAAAAGTAATATTGTTTTGGACACCATAGACCCTTTGCCCCCAGAGTAGAGGCCAAATTATGGAAATGAAATGTTAGGAGAAAGAAAGAAAGAAAGAAAGAAAGAAAGAAAGAAAGAAAGAAAGAAAGAAAGAAAGAAAGAAAGAAAGAAAGAAAGAAAGAAAGGAAGGAAGGAAGGAAGGAAGGAAGGAAGGAAGGAAGGAAGGAAGAAAGAAAGAAAGAAAGAAAGAAAGAAAGAAAGAAAGAAAGAAAGAAAGAAAGGAGGAAGGAAGGAAGGAAGGAAGAAAGAAAAGAAAGAAAGAAAGAAAGAAAGAAAGAAAGAAAGAAAGAAAGAAAGAAAGAAAGAAGGAAGAAGGAAGGAAGGAAGGAAGGAAGGAAGGAAGGAAGGAAGGAAGAGAGAGAGAGAGAGAGAGAGGAGGAAGGAAGGAAAGAAACTAAGTTAATGCAAGTTTGAATCTATTTATCAATAAGATACATCCCATAAGTATATTTGGTAAGTAAATTTGAATCAACTACTGTTGGAATTTAAATCTTTTGGTGACATTACTGGTTTCAAAGTACTACTTCACCAAAACTTGGTAGATCTATACTTCAGTTACATAAGATCACAGGATGTTCTGAGAGCCTTTCCTTAACCACATCCATTGTATCAATAATTCTGATTTACTTTTATAAAAAAACAGAAGAGCTTATCCATTCTGTATGATTTTAAGCAACTTCTAATAACAATGGCATTACAATTTATAAGTGTATTTCTTATAGTTCTGTGTGAAGTCTGTCACAGTATTGATGTTCTTGTCCTTTTGGTGCTTGTCATGATGCATAAGAAATGTCACTGCTAATTCTCACAACCTTATTTATTCTGCAAGAACTCCTTTTGCTCAGAAGCAGCAAAAGTATAGAAAAATGTTGAAGAATATATTCTAAATATTTCTGGAAGAAGCTGGATATTACAGGTGACTTTTCTTTTGTCCTCCTTTCTGTATGTTCTAAATATTTCCACAATAAAAATAGTTTATATTTGTTGAGTGCATTCTGTATCTCAGGTTTTGTGTGAAGTATCTCAGGTTTTGTGTGAAGTCTTTTATACTCATTATTACATAACATCTTTTCAATATATAAGAGAGATCCAATTAATATCCTTACTTTATTCATGAAGAAATTAAAGTTTAAAGAGTTTAAATAAATAAATTTGCCCAATTATTCAACCCCTGTATATCTGATTTCAAAATTTGGGTTATTAGTTACTGTGTTAAACTTTATTTCTTCTGTAGTCAGAAACATACACATACACACACAATTTTTGTTGTAAAAATAAACAATAAATCCCACTGTTGTAATTTAGCATACAACCTGCATGACAAATATTAAACGTACACCCAAATTTTCAGACACATCTACTAAAGTTACAGTGTAACAGCTGATTAAGAAAAAAATAAGATTTACTTAAATTGAGGCTCGCTATTTTTAAACAGCTTAAAGGTGTTATTTGATTACTGTGTCCACTTCTATAAAATTTAGAAATACATTAGAAAAACAGCATTAGGAAATAAGCATAGAAATTATTCAAATAATGAGAAGTAAATTTTAAGGTAAATTGGGTGGTTTTTGCTTTTTTATTTTGTTTTGTTTTTTAGTTGAAGAAGAAAGGCTGCAAGGAAATTAAACCACAATTTTGGGGAAAAGGAAAAACTATGGTGTGGTTAATGGGAGCAGCTTTTGTCCAAACTCAAGCCACATCTGGAATATGACATTTAGTTCTGGGTACCACATTTTAGAGAGATTGATCAACTGGAGTGTGTCAGGTAGGGGTGAACATGATGGTACGTACCTACACACAGCAGCATGGGAGTTACAGTTGACAAACTCTGGTTGTTGCAGGACAAACTCTTGAAGGACACAAAAGATCTGTGAGCTATAAAGGGCTGTCATGTTGAAGAGGAGTCAGGCTTGTTCTGTATCCTGCCAGAGGGCAGGCTGAGACCAATGAGGCCAGTGTCAGTTCAGTATAAAAAGTCATTCAGAATCTACTAAAATGAGCTTCAGGGAACGAATAAGAATCCCCAGGATTCATCAAGCAGAAAGAATGTGTGCCACTACCAGTTCAGATGGTAAAATTTTCTTAATCAATTTTTTTAAAATGCTCTCAACTTCTTTTTAGGGAATGATTTGAGGGTGTGTTTTTAATCAGAAACCAATAGTACATCTTACATGATCCTTTTGTCCTCTTCTGCTGCTCACCTTTATTCTTTTGTTCAATAAGCATGTCTACAAAATTATATGACATTGTGCTGCTCTCTGGAATTTTGCTTTTAAGAATTAAAAAATCCCCTTTCCATAATTATTTATTTAACACAACTCACTAGGAGGAAATGGGGGGGACATGTCTTTGAAAACAAGTAGATAAATTTTTAGATAAACATGAACAGAAATCATGAGGTTTAGACCTATTCTCAGCTAAAATTTTAATGTCCCATGTGAGCTTCAGTAAGTTACTAAATGCTCTGCACCTCAGCTCCTTCAGCAGTAAAATGAAAATAATAACTCTTGCCTCATAGCTCTTATGGGATTTAGTGAGTTAATGTTTGCTCAGTTCTTTGAGGTCCTTGGATGAAAGGTGTTGTATAAGTACTAGGTATCATTATTAACATTTAATAGCCATATCTATACTTACAATACCAAGTGTCCAAAGAAACAAAAGCTGTTGCAGGGTACAAAAAAGCTTCCAAAGACTGATTCACAAGTGTCTATGAAGACCTAATTTAGAATTATCAAGAGAGCTTTATGTCTTATGGTCAGATTAAACATTGTAACCCCATGGATTCAACCTGTTATTTAGCTATAGATTCAAGAGGTGCTTTCTAGCCCTAACCGGTTTGGCTCAGTGGATAAAGCATCAGCCTGCCGACTGAAAGGTCCCAGGTTCAATTCTGGTCAAGGGCATATACCTTGGTTGTGGGCACATTCTCAGTAGGAGGAGTGCAGAAGGCAGTTGATCGATGTTTCTCTCTCATCAATGTTTCTGACTCTCTACCCCTCTCCTTTCCTCTCTGTAAAAACCAATAATACATATATATATAAAGATAGATGCTTTCTAAAGCACTTAGCTATCTTCAAAATAGTTTTCCTCACTACCTTAAACTAGTGGTAGTTTTGGGATTCTCAGAATCTTTTATTTTTTTTAATCTTATTAGAGTCTAAGTGGAACTGTTACAGAAGACTGGAGAAAAACCAAGCAACACTTAGAGGAATGGAGTTACACTTTATTAAGCATGGGCCCAGAATTAAAAAATATCTTTCAAATTCTGAGCAGCAACATGGAGGAAGTTGTCCCTTTTTAATGTCTTTTTCATTCCCTTATCTCCCAAATATGGGGTTTTCTGGTCTCCTTTGCAAGTTCTGAAAGAGCCCTATGCTGGGGCTTTGAGATCTCAACCAAAGACCTGGTTTGGTGCAAGCTCTGCTAACTTCATCTGGGGAAGGTTTATGGCCTCTCTAAAATGGGAGTAAACAGGTCTTGCAGGACCAGACCATTAAAGGGGCAGTACCTAGATTCAGATTGCTATCCCTCCAAAAATGTCTCTTTTTCCCCATCAGAATCTTCTAAATACTTATACTAAATAGGGTAATGTTTGTCTTTTTATCTTTTGCAAACAGCAGCTTTTGTCTTTAATACAGGAAGAATATGAATGCTGTCAACCATGGTGAAGACATAGAGATCTACTTGCTTTGTCCTCTAGTGTCGAGGGCTCACTGCTGCAGCATCCTGAATCTCACTCTGCTCCTTGTACTTACTCAAAACAGCGGAAATGGGTGGGGAGGAGAAAGGGGGAAGTCCTTCTTTGATCTCATAGGACAAACTTAAAAAATAATTATTTAAAGAGAAAGAAAAACAAATACAGAACAAGGAGCACTGATGAGCTACTGAACAGCTCAGGTGTCTGCTTCAAGATGGAAGAGTGCTTCCTATGGAATAACAAATTGCCCAATAGAAAAATGAGCAATAGTTATGAACAGACATGTAATAAAAGAAGACTGACTGATAAATAAATGTAAAAAAATTCTCAGAGAAATGCAAATTAAGCAGTAAAGAGATACTGCTTCACATTTAGGTTGCAAAACCTTTTTAGTTAAAAAACACCACATGTGGAGAAGAGAGTGAAGTTACACTGCTATTGGAAGTATACACCGAGTGGCCAGATTATTATGCTCTCTGAACACATCATAATCTGGCCACTCAGTGTGTGTGTGTGTGTGTGTGTGTGTGTGTGTGTGTGTGTGTGTGTGTGTGTACTAGAGGCCCGGTGTACAAAATTCATTCATGGGGGGCAGGGGATGTCCCCCAACCTGCACCCTCTCCAATCTGGAACCACTCAAGGGATCTCTGACTGCCCTTTAGGATCAGGCCTAAACAGGCAATTGGGCATCCTTCTCACAATCCAGGACTGTTGGCTCCAAACTGCTCACCTGCCTGCCTCCCTGATTGCCCCTAACTGCTTCTGCCTGCCAGCTTAATCACCTGCTAACCACTACTCTGCCAGCCTAATTGATGTCTAACTGCTCCTCTGCAAGCCTGTTTTCCCCCAACTTCCCTTCTCTGCTGGCCTGGTCACCCCTAACTGCCCTCCCCTGCAGGCTTTATCACCCCCAACTGCCCTCCCTTGCAGGGCCTGGAACCTCCCAATGGCCCTCCCCTGCTGACCATATTGTGGTGGCCATCTTGTGTCCACATGGGGGCAGAATCTTTGACCACATTGGGGCAGCCCTTTTGTGTGGTAGAGTGGTCAATCTGCGTATTTCTCTTGTATTAAATAGGATAGAGGCCTGGAGCATGGGTGGGGACCAGCTGGTTTGCCTTGAAGAGCAACCCAGATCAGGGTGGGGGTTCCCTTGGAGTGAGGGGTGGCCTGGGCAAGGGGCCTATGTAGGTTTGAAAGCCGGCCACGCCCCCCAGTGACTCAAGCAGAGGCCCTGGGGTCTGGGATTAATCTATGTCTACAGTTGAAACTTTGTAGCCTGGAGCAGAGCCAAGCCTTCTGCTCGCTCTGTGGCTGTAGCCATTTCTGTTTGAAACTTTGTAGCCTAGAGTGGAGGCCTAGGCTAAAAGCTTGGCTTCCTCCATTACCAGGGAAATGCAAACCTCTGCTCTCTCCAGCTCAGTGGATGCTGCCATTTTTGTATCTTTTATAACTGAAACTTTATAATATTGAGTGGAGGTCTAGGCTGGCATGGGCAGGCAGAAAGCTTGGCTTCCTCTGTTGCCGGGG